>CM053143.1:50809207-52211207 GCA_028571685.1 Heterohyrax brucei | reverse complement strand
TCAGAGCAGAGCTTTAGATTTTTGAAATGTGAGGTGTTTTACACTTAGAGAAGTGGACCCCACTTTATAATTTGTTTCATTTTGCCTACCCCTGACAAAGCAACTTTTCAGAGAGTTGCATTTGCAGAGATAGAAATACAACCGAGCAATACTTTATAGGTCTGCAGGTAGACATCCAGGACACAGATGGCATGTGAGTGACCCTGGAGGACAACCTAATATACCGAATGCTTACGGAGCAATACTTCACATAAATCTAGCAAATGGAGCATTTCAAACACAAACTCCCCTAGAATGCTTTGTTGAATATATCAACAG
This sequence comes from Heterohyrax brucei, assembly GCA_028571685.1. Lineage (NCBI taxonomy): Eukaryota > Metazoa > Chordata > Mammalia > Hyracoidea > Procaviidae > Heterohyrax > Heterohyrax brucei. The sequence goes on along the minus strand of CM053143.1, from coordinate 52,210,889 downwards.
CTTGTTTTTGATGGAACTCAGTTAGGATGAAAAAAGCCTGAGAAAGAAAGAGAAGAACTGGTTAGCATAAACTGTTTAAATCTCAGCTAGCTACAAGGAATACAGCCTCTCTGGGAAGCAGCAAGGCAATTCTGGTGGCAGGATGCTCAGAATGACCTAATAGTCCTCTCAGATTACTTCTTGATGCATAATAGTCATGTGTGTCTGGTGTGTGTCCACCAGAGCTGGAGCACATGTGATGGGACAAGCTAGCACAGCATTTCCTGGTACCACATGTGAGTGAGACAGAGCACATGTTTGAAGATGATGGATCTCTATTTTTAAAATGTGAGATTTACTGTGATTCCTAATCCCACTTTGGAAGTCTGCTTCTTTACTCTAACCAACATGTTTATTTTAATTTCTAGGGTATTTTAGAAACATGACATTATTTCAAGGAAATAAAGAGAAGAGGAAAAGAAAAGACTGAGTGAGAAAAGTTTGTAATTATTTGCTGGGGCTGATGGAGAGAACAGTTAATGATTAATGTAGGCACTTATTATCTGATTAGAATTAAGGTTCTTTTCATTTCTTTTTTTCCAAATATTGTAAGATGTCTGTTGTACTGGACTACTCCACGTGGTAAGATGGCTTTTTATTAGTAGCCTACAGGTTAACTTACTCGGCCCTCAGTCATAGGACAATACGATCAGGTAGACCGTTGTTCTGCCTTTCTATATAACCTCTTTACACACTATTTCCAATTGCTGTGGCGTCAGCTCTGACTCATGACCACCCCCTGTGTGTCAGAGTAGAGCTGTACTCCATAGGGTTTTCAATGTCTGCTGTTTCAGAAGTCAACTGACAAGACTTGATTCCAGGGCACTTCTGATTGAGGTCAAACTTCCAGCTTTTTGGTTAGCAGCCAAGCATATTAACCATTGGCCCCACCAGGGACTCCTCTATATACTTGCAGTGGCATTTTAGATACTCTCTCTGCATCCATATTTATCTCCTTCTAGATTTCTCTTCACACTGCAATCTGAGTGCTCTTTCCAACATGCAAACCAAAACAGATGACTTATTGCTACCTTAAGAAAATGTCTTTTCTGTGACTCTTATGATGAAATTCACCTTGTGTAATATTAATCCGGTCCAATGCCTACCTCCTTGGCCTCAGGCTGCCCTCTTCTCTGCTTACTCTGCCTCAAACTCACCTTCTTTATGTCCCTCAGACTTCATCATAATTTTAAATATGGATCTATCCAAAAATGTATTACTTTACTATCTGTGTTGATCACTAATCTGTGTGGTTTGGGAGGATGAAGGTCCTGTATGTCTTAGATACTCAGCTACTTGGAGGCAGAGCAAAGTCAGATGCCGGGTTTCCTTCAACACCTTTGCACTTTTTACTCCGTCCTTGCTCCTCCTTATGTTTCTCTAAATCAAGTCTGAACTCTTGTATGACTTTCAAGAGATACTACCCATGTGTAGGTCTCTATATTCGCATCTCTCTGTTCCAGTTGCCGTGATCTGGTTTGTTTTTTTCCCATCTCCCTATGCTTGCCCATTATCTTCTTTTAATTTAGAACACTATAACTTGTTTAGGGCTAGGGTGATGCTTCACTTTTTGTCCAAGCCCTTGTTGAACTCGTTTCTGAAACTTTACATCAGGTTTGCTTGACTTGATACAGTATTATATCACAGTTTTGCATAAATACATATTATTCTAGCTTCTTACCTCAATTGGAAACTACATAAAGATAGAGCTCACCAGTCTCATGCTTCTGTGCACGCCATGAATCCTAACACAGCATAGAGTAGTACACGAGAAGCTTCTCCATGATCCAGTACTTATCAGTTCTCACCCCAAGGAGCAAAGTTTCATGAATCTCAGGCAAATCTATAACTTCCTGAAAAAATAGATGTTCATCTTACATTGCATTGTCCTCTCATATAAATCTCCCCCTGAGTTCAATAGAAAAGACACATTCAGCATGCTGGGCTTTGAAGGATTTCTTTTGAGCAAAAACATTCTGAATTTTGAGTTCTGTAACTCATCTTGCCTAAAGCTCGAATAATGGAAAAAGAGAGAGAAAGAGAAGACACAACATTGTTAAGAAATCTGACAACATTTTACATACGCCAGCTGTGGAAACAACACACGCTGCCTTCTAAGACACATATATCAGAGTGTGCGCCTTGGAATGATGATGCACAATTACAAGGCTACAATTCCACGACTGCTGCTAGTACATCTGAAGTGCCCCTTCTACCAGTTTTCAAAAATGTCATTTCAAGTTCTTTTAGTTTTCATCAACAATAATATTGCAGTTTTCAAATAACTGCTTCCTTTAAGAATTGCTTTAGATGAGAAATATTTTTAATTTTTTTTTTCCTCCAACAGCAAGTGAACTCAAGTTCAAGAAATATGGGTACCACTGCACTAAGAAGGGGCTTGCATTACCTATTTGAATAGTATGCTTTCTATAAGTAATAACGTCAGTACCTATAAGGTACTGACTATCCAAGAAACTTCCTGGTAAGAATGTGATTTAAATACTTGAGATGAGACTACCACCACCAATAAAAGGAATACCCCAAACAGATATCATTTACTGAACACACCCACCACCAATCATGTCAGTTTGTTCTACTGTGGTGGTTGCATGTTGCTGTGACGCTAAAAGCTATACCACTGATATTTCAAATATTAACAGGGTCACTCATGGTGGACAGACTAAATAAGACTAGGAAGAAAGATCTGGCAATCTATATCCAAAAATTATCTAATAAAAACCTATGGATCACAAACAGGACCTATACCTCACACTGTGCACAAATATGAATTCAAAATAGATCAAAAACCTAATATGAAAATAAAAATTATAAAGATCATAGAAGAAAAAGCAAGAGCAAAACTAGAGGCTCTAATACATAGCATTAAAGAAAACAAAACCACTGCCATAGAGTCAGGTCCAACTTACAACAACCTTAGAGGTAACAGTAGAACTGCCGCATAGAGTTTCCAAGAAGTGCCTGGTGGATTTGAACTGCTGACCTTTTGGTTAGCAGATGTAGCACTTCACCCACTATATGACCAGGGTTTTCAATACACAGCATTAACAGGAGACAAACCACAACAACACACAAACTCCAGAAGATAAGCTAAATAGCTGGGATCTCCTAAAAACTAAACACATGGCACTCATCAAAAGACTTCACCAAAACAATGAAAAAAGAACTTATACAGTGGGGGAAAAAAACTGGTCATGACAAATACAACAAAGTTCTAATCCCTAAAATCTACAGGAAAATCTAACATCTCTACAATAAAAAGGCAAATAATCCAATTAGAAAATGGGCAAAGAAAATGAACAGATGGGCACTTCGCTAAGGAAGATATTTAAGCAACTAATACACACATCAGGAAGTGCTCAGGATCACCAGCTACTAGAGAAATGCAAATCAAAACCACAGTAAGATACCAGCTCACCTGAGCATCACTGGCACAAACAAAACAAAAAAAAAAAAAAAAAAAAAGAAAGAAAGAAAGAAAGAAAATGACAAATGTTGGAGAAGCTGCTGGGAAATTGGAATTTTTATGACCTACTGATAAGAATGCAAAATGGACAACAATTTTGGAAAATGATATAGCATTTCCTTAGAAAGCTAAAAATAGAAATACTATATAATCCAGCAATCTCATTCCTAGGAATATATATATATAGATATATTTATATTTATATATATATATATTTCTCTAGGATATATATATATATCCTAGAGAAATAATACCTGTACCATGAATAAACATACACATACCCATATTCATTGCAGCATTGCCCACAATAGTGAAAACATGAAAACAGCCTAGATACCCATTAACAGATGAATGGATAAATTATGAGGCATATACACAACAAAGTGCTATGCAACCATAAAGAACAATGATGAATCTGTGAAGCATCTCATGACATGGGTCAGTCTTCGGGCATTATGGCATGAGAAATAAATCAATCACTAAAGGACAAATACTGTATGAGACCACCACTATAAAAACTCTTGCAAAAGTCTACACGCAATAAAAAGTGATCTTTGTTACAAGGGAGGGAAGGGGCTGGGGAAAGAAGAGCACTAAACAGACAAGTGGTAACTTTGATGAAGGGTAAGACAGTAGGCAGTACTGGGGAAGCCAGCACAACTCGTATAAGGCAAGGTCATGGAAGCTCCATAGACACACCCAGATTCCCTTAGGAACCAAATTACTGGACTGAACACTGTAGACCATAATCTCTGGAACACCTAGCTCATCTGGTGTAACAGTTTATAAAGAAAGTGTTCTATATTCTACTTTGATGACTAGAGTGTGGGGTCTTAAAAGCTTATGAGTGGCCACCTAAGATACTCCACTGGTCCCATCCTGTCAGGAGCAAGGGAGAATAAAGAAAACCAAAGAGCTAAGAGAATGAATAGGCCCAAGGATCAGCAGGCTACAACTACCACAGCCTCCACCAAACTGAGTCCAGCACAACTAGATAGTGCCCAGCTATTGCCACTGACAGCTCTGACAAGGGTCACAATAGAAGGTCCCAGACAGAGCTAGCAGAAAAAAAGGTAGAACAAAATTCTAACTCACAAAAATAAAAATAGACTGCTATGGATTGAATTCTGTTCCCCCCAAAACAGGTGTAGCCATGTGACCATGATTCCCTGTATTCTACGATTGTCCTCCACTGTAAAGGGAGTTCCCATGGAGGGTGGCTTGCACCACCCTTAATCCTTTCATGTCTTGTAGGATGAAAAGAAAGAGAAGCAAGCACAGAACTGGGAATCTCACACCATCAAGCAAGCAGCACTGGCAGAAAAACGCCTCCTTCAGACCTGAGGTTCCTGCACCAAGTTGCTCCCTGGACGATACTGGACTTTCCCCCAGAGTCGACAAGGGGGAAAGCCTTCCCCTGGAGCAAATACCCTGAATTTGGACTTGCAGCCTACTGGACTGTGTAAGAATAAACTTTCCCTTGTTAAAGTCATCCACTCTGTGGTGTCTCTGTTAGAGCAGCACTAGCTGACTGAAACATAGACTTACTGGCCTGACAGAGATAGCAAAAAGAGAAATCCTAAGGATATGGCCCTTGGATACCCTTTTAGCTCAGTAATTAAGTCAATCCTGAGATTGATCCTTCAGTCAAAGATTGGACAAGCCCACGAAACAAAACAAGACTAAAGGGACACACCAGCCCAGATGCAAGGACTAGAAAGCATGAGGAGACGGGAAAGCTGGTAGTAGGGAACCCAAGTTTGAGAAGGGAGAGGGTGGACATGTCATGGTGTTGGTAACCAATGTCACAAAACACTATGTGTACTAATTGCTTAATGAGAAGCCAGTTTGTTCTATAAACCTTCATTTAAAGTACAATTAAAAAAAAACAACTTTAAGGATCACAACTAAATATTTTCATGTTTGACTAGCTTGCTTCGGACACATCATCGGACTGGATCAATCACTGGAGGATAATTTCACTGGTGAAGAAGAGACCCAGTGAAGATGCAGAACACCACTGGTGAGACGGATTGACACAGCAGCCACGGCAATGGATTCAAACGTGCTGATGATTACCAGAATGACACAGGAGACAGGGCCAGGCACGATTCATTCCGTTGTACAGTCACTATGCATCTCTCTCTCCGTATATGAACCCTTTAAGTAAATGTTTATTTAATCCTCATAAATATGCAAAGGACTATAGACATTATTCTTCTCATTCTACTGTTAAGAAAAGAGGTTTGAAGATGCCAAATAACTTGATAGTTGGGAAAAACCAATCAGAATTTAAACACTCAAAAATCAGCACTCTTTCTGCCACAAAAAGCAAACAATTGATAATTCTTACAAACTCAAAAAGTGGTTAAAGTCCAAGTGAGCATACTACTTGGGTCTTGTTTTTAATATCCAAAATTCAGCAGAATGTGGAATGTATCTCAACATATGTTACAGTTACAAGAAGGCCACTGGAAGATAAATTTGTTTCGCCCTAAGAAATGTTTTTCTCTTTCAGTTGCAATAATAACTAGCATATTTTTAAGCCATCTGACAGTCTACACAGAGGAAAAAGAGAATGCATTTAGCATAGCAATGCAGTTAAAAAAAAAAACAAACTTGTTTTTAACGTATTGTACCTAACCTTTCCTGCTAGAAGATAATATATATCATCTCTGTTAAATTTAAGACTAGCCATAGGGTCACTATGAGTTGGAATCAACTTGATGGCAATGGATTTGATTTTATGGATGATGCAGTAGTTAAGAGTTTAGCTGCTAACCAAAAGGTTAGCCATTCAAACTGACCAGTCACTTCTAGGAAACTTCATGGGGCAATTCTACTGTGTCCTATAGGATCACTATTAGTCAGAATTAACTCGATGGCAATGAGTTTGATTTGGTTTGGTGTGTGATCTCTATGGCAATGAAATAGAAACAGAATTGTTATGAGCTTTTGGTTGGAAGCTTTCAGGACCAGCATATGCCTTGTGTCATGGGTTGAACTGTGTTCTCCCCAAAATGTCTGTAGCATTTGGCGAGGTTACGACTCGCAGTACTGTATGATGTTCCTATATGTTGTAAACCTTGCCTCTGTGATGGCAATGAGGGAGAATGGACTACAGTTGTATTGGTCTAGCAAGACTCAATTTATAAGATTGTATTGTGCCTTGAGGCAACCTTTTAGGATACAAGGAAAAGGAAGTATTCAGAGAGTTGGGGATCTCACACCACCAAGAAGCCATACCAGGAGCAGAGCATATCCTTTGGAAAGGACCAGGGGTCCCTGTGTCTCAGAAGCTCCCAGTCCAGGGGAAGATTAATGACAAGGACCTTCTTCCAGAACAGAGAAAGTCCTCCAGTGGAGCTGACACCCTGAATTTGGACTTGTAGCCTACTACACTTTGACAGAATAAAGTTTCTTTTGTCTAGAGCTATCCCCTTGTCGTATCTCTGTTACAGCTACACTAGATAACTAAGACACTTTGCCCTCCTCATTTTTCGCCTACCCATGAAACTTCCAGCATTCTAGACTGAAGCTGTTCTATCAGCCTGGCTCCCCATAAAAACAGCATGGGGCAAAGCTACAGCCAACCATCAATGGGCATGCAGAAGGAATACAATATAAACCTTTGTGGTTGTAACCCACTGAGATGTTGTAATCATTTGTTGCTACCACATGGCCTAGCTCATCTTGACTGGTAAGTCTGTAAATTACTCTTTCTGACAATGTTAGAATTCTGCTGAAATACTGCTGCAACAGAATCAGTTACAAAACTCAGTGCATTACAATACGAAGTTGTCATTTTTCGCTCCTGAATCTGCAGTTCTCTTTTCTTGACTGCTATATTCTGGATCTGTCAAACTTGCAGACTGAGTTCAGATGTTATTCTATCTGTCTCATTATGAGACTAGTGCCAGGTATTTTTTTTCTCATGGAGATAGAAGAAGCAAAAAAGAGCATTAAAACCAAGCAAGCATACAAATTCTCTGCTTATACCACAACTACTAATATCCTATCTGACAAAGCAAGTTCTAAGACCAAGCCCAAAGTCCACTGGGAGGTACTTCCAGGTGCTATGGTAAAGAGGACTAAAAACTGACAACTATCCAGTCTATCACAGTCAACCCACTTGGTTACAAATATCACCCTCTCCAAAGCATCCCCAAAGTCTCATTCAATAAAACCATTAGGCATTAAGTCCCATAATTTGTGATCTACTTTAGATTCAGACATGGTTGGTCTTAGACATGGAGTTAAACTACAAAGACCTATGAACTACAGAGACGAGTTATCTTCCCCTTGGTTATGAATTCAATTATGTTCTCCAAAATGGGTGTCAACTTGGCTAGGCCATGATTCTCAGTATTATATGACTGTTCACCATTTCGTCATCTGATGTGATTCTTCTGTATTGTAAATCCTGCCAATCAACTGCCCTAACTTTGTCCCAGGGATTCCTCTTTTCCCTTGGATCCATAATCCTTAAGTTTAGAAGGGGCCCTGGAAATATACTGCAAATTATTCTATCGTATATATAAAATTTCCTCAGTTGACTGAACCCATATGTTTTATTGCATTTGTTCTTTTTGTTTCACAATGTCATTATGGACTTACTATTTTAAAATATCAAACAATCTTTTCTGTTCAATTTATAGATTTGAAATAGAGAAGAAAGTGAAATAATGTGAGAATCTCTAAATCTAGAATAAATCTCCTCTATAATCACATTTAGTTGAGACTAAAAGCCCTGGAGGCATAGTGGTTAAGAGCTCCACTACTAACCCAAGGGTCAGCAATTCTAAACTACAGGCTGCTCCTTGTAAACCCTGTAGGGTAGTTCCAAGCTACGCTAGAGGGTCGCTCTGAGTCAGAATTGACTTGCCAGTAACAAGGTTTCTTTTGTTTTGTTTTTTGAATAGCACACTAATTTCATTAATTGTCTTTAACAGATTGTACTAAAGCAAATAAAGTTTAAATCCACCAAAGGCAAAATAACACAAATGGGAATCAGCAGAGTTTAAATGAGGTTTTACTGCTGTAGATGAGGCTTTGTCTACACAATACCTAAACAAATCTGTCGCCTCAGGCAAGAAAATCAGCTAAATTGGTTTTAAGAGAAAATGCTTTGCTTTGAAATAGTTGTGAGTGTGCCTGTAGACACAGACTTGGTTTCACTTGACCTCTAAAGAAACTGAAACAATTAGAGATTATGTGGCATCCTCTAGACAACGTAGCCAAACAGCCATTTGCTCAAGAATGGCCTCCAATAAGTACTTGCCCTCTGCAAATCCTTTTGCATTCCTTTTTCAGCTTACTCCATCAATTTATGATTTTGTGGAAGAAGCCAAGAAAAAGCAACAAGCTCCACCCTGTGAACTAAAGAACATTTAGTTCACGTATCTTCCAGCTCTTGCAGTCACAGCCTGCTAACGAGCAACAGTAACACACAGAAGAAATTATCTCCAATCACATTAATTCTCCATAATATGTAACATGTGGTCAGGCAATGTGACCTTCCAAAACTGCATTTTCTAGAACACTGTGCTTATTAAACTGTTCTCTAAGAATACATTAGGAATGACCAATGACAATCTGCTTTGCATTCCCACAAAATGCACAGAAATATATCTCAGCCAGAAATGCCTCTCTACTTTTTAACTATTATAGAAAGTAAAGTTTATTTGTGATTATGCCTTCCTTTCTGATCCTAGAAAGTAAGACACTGTTTGAAAAATAGTACTCTGGTCTGGAGTAGTGGACGTCTGTGGTTTCAACATCTGTGCTGGAGGCAGAATCTCAGCATGGACAGAAAGGGAGTATCCTAGGAGTCAATTAGACACATCAGGATTTTTGATGAAAAGAAGCAATTCCTTCAGTAACAAAGCCTGTTATTCTCCTTTCAAACAACAGCATGAAAGCAATTCTTTTCAGAGAATCTTGCCATATTTCTGTCATAACCACAAAATTATCATCCAGAATCCGAAAAAGAGAGTTCCTTCTTCACCAAATAATAAAACGATATATGGATTCCATCTACATAAGTTTCCAAATTAGAATTGATTTCTTCAGAAGAAATATAGGAAGGACTTTGGAATGCAAGAGAAAACATTTCAGAAAAAGGAGACAGATCTATACCATGTGGGAAGAGCTTTGTGGCACTAATAGTATCAAGCCTGTTTGCTGTAACTAGAAGGAGCTTGTTGCCACCCAGCAGGGTAGCAAAGCCAAGGGAAAATGTCAAAATGTTGTCTCATGGGCATCTTATTTAAAAAAGAAAAAGAAAAAAAAATCACATATTGGAACTTGAATCAAGTCTTACAGCCTAATTCTCTCATTTGTATCCCTCTGTGGCAATAGAAAACATGTGTGAACTATCTCTTTTTGTATATATCAGCAGTGTGAGTTTGCACAGACACATCTTCCTACATGAAATGATTTTCCTTTTGTGAATTAACAACATCCCTCTGATTGGAAAACACTTTTTAGCATTAAATCCAGTGAGAAGGGACTGTGTCTAATTGAGTGGTAAACCTCTCCTCTATACCGATATTTCATATAGGAAAAAGAGGCAAAAAAAAAAAAAAATGTGAGCCACATTCTCCCAGCACCTAAGTTACTCCCTTGTGAAGCAATCTTGTAAAGTTCAGGCCTACAGAGATGTTTTCCCTTGTCTTCCAGATCTAGTAGAATAATAACAAGCTGTAGCTCTGGTTAACCATCTTGAGGGTTATGGCAACATTTGGAGCTATCTAACTTACCAGTGACCAGGATACGTGCCAGAAGAATCTGTGTCAGTAAAACACATTCCACAGTTAGTTGCTAACTTCAAATTTTGATTATTTTAATATCTAACGTTCTCTCATGGAAGGTGAAATGGTGCTATGTTATTGTCTTTTCTTAAGCTGTGCTTTCTCCAATCTCTCCCTTTCTGTTTTACTCAAATTGCTTCATACCATGAAAGATTTTTCAAAGTTAATATCTCTATCTATGCATAGACATTTGAAACCAAATAGCATAGTTTCTTGGCCTACAAATATATATATTTATATTAGATTTACATTTGAATAACAAATTCACATCAGTTCCTATTCTATTTTCCTGAATGCTTAAGCTAAATAGTGGAAAAATTTTAGCATTCTTATTTATTAAGAAAGACTCTTACTACTGCTATGATCACTTCTAGATGGAAATTTAATGCTTAGATGTTTCAGGACAAATCTTCTAAACAGTATTCTGTCTTAGTCATCTAGTGCTGCTTTAACAGAAATACCACAAGTGGATGGTTTTAAAAAGACAGATTTTATTCTATTCCCAATCCAGTACGCTACATATACAAATTTAGGGCATCAGCTCCAGGGGATGTCTTCGTCTGTCAGCTCTGGAGGAAGATCCTTGTCAACAATCTTCCCCTGGACTGGGAGCTTCTCAGGTACAGGGACTCTGGGTCCTTTCCAAAGAATGTGCTATGCTCCCTGCATGGATTCTGGGTGGTGTGAGGTCCCCAACTTTCTGATTGCTTTTCTTTCCTTTACAACCCCAGAAACTGCCTCAGGACACAAAACAGTCTTATACATTGACTCCTGCCCTACCAACACAACTGCTGCCCATGCTCCCTCATTAGCATCATAGAGACAGGCTTTACAGCATATAGGAACATTACACAACACCTGGAAACATGGCCTAGCCAAATGGCTACACATATTTCTGGGAGGATACAATTCAATCCACGAACACCCTGATATTCATATTCTTAAAGATAACAAAAGACAAAAATTTAAAAAAAAAGAAAACTAAAAATGAACAAATAAAGACATCAAGGACAACGTGTATACATAACTTGTATACTGCATTCCTTGAGAGAACTTTGCACGACAGGAGATAACACCACCATTTTGTCAATTAGAGGTAAGAAAGGTGGAGTTTAAGAATCAGTCGAAGTGCAAAAAGATACACAGAAGGAGGGAGGGACTGGAGACCAAGGGAGACAAGAGGAAAGAAGAAATAGACGAGTGAGTTGATAAAAAATCCTGCCCTACAGGTGAGTTGTTTTGCAAATTGGCTGAGTCCACTATAATGTCTTGACACCACTTGGCAGACACAACAGGAAGCTACAGCCTTACTGACATTTAAAATACACTCAATTAACAACATATTTTAATACTCAACTGAGTATGGTGTTTTCACTGTATTTTTATTATTGCTATTATTATTCACTATATCCTGTGAACAAATACAGGGGAGAGAGTCTTGCTTTTGTTCTGATGAGAAATACCCTACTAGGTATTTTGAAATCACTGGTTCCTATCTAGGAAGCCTCTAAATTCATCATCATGCATTATTCACAGTTCAGAGAGGTAACCAGATTTGGTTCCACTGCTGCATTAGACCTTGGTGTCCACATGTTCTTATCTTAAAGGTGTGTTTGGATTTTTGACACCTTCCCCCTTTTTTAACTGCCCATTACATAGTACATGGCTTCATTTTTAAAAATGTAAAGCTCAGACATCACTTATCCAAGCTGACTGAGTCTGAGCTGCACACTGATGGCGGTCAGAACAGGCCCTGGGCACACAGTGTTGGCACACTGGCAGTGGTAACGCATGCTATGAGGATGCCTTTCTCAGATGTGGTTTCTAGGCTAGCAAGACACAATACATACAGCAAGACACAATACAAGGTATATGTAAATTCCTGCACTGTGCATAAGCATTCCTCAAAGCCCACAGACCCAAAAAGCAAGACGGATGAATTAAAGCAAGGCTGTACCATGGAGCACTGTTAGAGTTCTGTATCTCCAGTGTCTCAGAAGGAAATTCCATGTGTCAGACAGCAAAGCCCAGGCCTAGAAAACTGGCAGAGGGTCAGTAACATTCTCACAGGCGGTCCAGCTTTAAACTCTAGAGAGTCTGGACAGAAAATCGAAGGGAGAGACACTTAAAACTGTTGAAAATATGTTTGCCTCTCACATGAGAAAGCACAGTTGGAAAAAGATGAAGACTCTTATTCCCCAATGAGCATAAACACAGCTATGTTCATGCTTGGCCTCTTGAGTACACAAGCTGAAAAAGACTTTGAAAAATGTATCCTCCAGTTCTGATTAGAGAAGAAGGAAAAGAGAAATGTAGTTTTAGAAGAGACCCTACAGTCAAAGCCAGTAAAATACCAGGGACAGCCACCTCCTGAACTGGTCACAACTCCTGCTCACATGCCAGGAGAAAGAGCAGACCACACAAAATACCTTCATTTTTTTTTTTATCTGGGAAGTCAGGAAGTTATTTCTTATCGATCTTGGAATGCAAGATAATATTCCTTGAGAATACTTCCTTCTCATCATACGAAATCATGGAAAAAAAAGTATGAACTACATCTCATATATGAATAAAAGCAAATTTGACAAGATGATTACATCACGACTGTTGCCTCTGTATCTATGTTGATATTTTGCAAATAGTATCCTCAATAGGGGAAACCCTGGTGGCATAGTGGTTCAGTGCTACAGCTGCTAGCTGAAAGGTCAACAGTGCAAATCCATCAGGCATTCCTTGGAAATACTATGGGGCAGTTTTACTCTGTCCTATACAGTCAAAAGCAACTTGACTGCAGTAGATTTCATTTTGGTTTTATCCTCAATAAGACAGTCACCTTGGGTACTGCCAGAGACTTTCCCTAAAATATCCTCCCTTTTTTTGTTTACTACAGAAACCTTGGTGGCGTAGTGGTTAAATGCTATGTCTGCTAACCAGAAGGTCAGCTGTTCAGATCCACCAGGCACTCCTTGGAAACTCTGTGGAGCAGTTCTACTCTGTGCTATGGGATCTCCATGAGTTAGAAATGATTCAGCAGCAGTGGGGGGTTGGGGGTTTTGTTTACTTCATTTAATCAGACATCAAATACAGTTTCTTTTCTTTACCATTATTTTTTTGTCTCCCCTTTCCTTTCCTCCTTTTGTTCTATTACATATGTAGGTAACTCTCCTCACTTTGCCAGACTGGTGGAAGAGTGTCCTAAATATTCCTTCCATTATTACTACCCCTTTTCTTCCACCCTAATCTTTCCTGCTCCTCTGCCAGACTTGTCATTCTGGAGTGTAGTTCCAGTCACTTCATTCTGCTGCTCACAAACCTTCAGAAGTTCCCTATTACTTTTGAAATAAAGTTCAAACACTTTTGCTTGGCACGGAAAGTCTCCATCATCTTGACCACTACTCTTGTAGATTTTCCTAACGTTTCTTGTACCCAGCATTCCAATAATTCTGGTATGCACATATCATATCATGAGCATGCACAGTTTTTTTTTACAATTTTTGTTTTCCAAAGTAGTACGGGAAAGAGAAAGGGTGAATTTTTACTGGCTTTTAAAGATTTCTGCTTAGAAATGTTTCTTGGTAAAGGCAACTCATATGGATACACTTATTTTTAGGGACCAGAGCCCTGGTGCTGTAGTGGTTAAGAGCTCAGCTGCAGTTTAAATCCATGCATGCAGTTCTAATCTGTCTTATAGGGTCCCTATGAGTCTGTATCAACTTGATGGCAACAGGTTTGGGTTCATTATCAAGGAGACAATGAGGGGCAAACTTGTCATCTATCAAATACAAGAGGAGAAATGCAGCACTGGTGAGTATGTCACGTGACCACCACAGTCTACAACTGTCATATATTAAATGTGCATAACTTATGTAAAAAGACATGATTCAGACAGAATACATGCAACTGTATATGCTGAACACTACAAAATACTTCAGATCAAAATCACAGAAGACTTAAATGAGAACATAATACTGTGTTTATTGGCAGACTTATTAGGGTTAACAGTTTAATTCTTTCCAAGTTGCTCACATCCCAAGCAAAACTGCAACAGGCTTTTTTTAATACACACTTACAAACTGATTCCAAAATTGTTATAGGATAGCCAAGGACCTAAGATAACTAAAACAATTATGTAAAAAATCAAATTTGGGGCACTTACTTTACCTGATTTCAAGCCTAAGATAATGTGATATTGGTAGAGGATTAGACAGGTATATCAATAAACTAGAATGAAGAACCTAGCCTAGCTATAGTACTGTACAGATACAGTCACAATATTTTTGACAATAATGCAAAAATCTTTCAATGAGGAAAGAATAGTCTTTCAACAAGCAGTGCTAGCACAATGGGATTTAAATGTACCAAGGGAAGAAAAAAAGAATCTTGACACTTAACTTCATGTTACATACAAAAATTATCTACAAATGAATTATCAACTAAATGAAAGTGCTAAATGTTAAACTTCTATGAAAAAAAGAAAGAATATATTTGGATCAGGCAAAGATCTCTCAAAGAAGACACAAAAAAAACATGAACTACAAAAGAAAAATATTGCACTTCATCAAAATTATAAACTTTGCTCTTCAAACACACACATAAACATCAAAACACAAGCAACAGGGAGTAAGAAAATATTTGCAAAAGATATGCCTAATATAAGACTTACACCCAAAACGTGTAATAACCTCTTACAGTTTAACGCAAGAAGAACACACAGGCAAAAGATCTGAACAAGCAATTCACCAAAGAAGATAAAAGAAGGAAAATAAACACAGGAAAAGATCTTCAACACGATTTGTCTTTAGGGAAATAGAAACGAAAACTTCCATGAGAAAACTTGACATGGATGTGAAGCACCTGAAACTTGTAATCACTACATTGCAGGTGAAAGTGCAAAATGGTATGGACCATTCTGGAAAACAATTTGACAACTGGTTATAAAATGAAACACGCTTATTTTATGACCCAGTAATCCCATTCTTAGGTATTTGCCCAAGAGAAACAAAACACAGATATCCATAAGTGATTTCTTACAGTAGTTTCATTAATAATTAATAAAAACGAGGCAGAGCCCAAATGTCCATTAATTGATAAATAGATACACAAACTGTGGTATAATTATATAGTGGAAAACTAATTAGTAAAAAAGAAACAAAGAAACCAACTATTGACCCATGTAATAATGTGGTCAAGTTTCAAATGCCTGAGGCTAAATGGAAGTAGCCAGACAGCAAAAGTTACCTAGAGAAGAGAAAACTTTAACTACAGATTGTCAGAGACTAAGGGTGAGAGATAAAGATTCTCCACGAGCTATCACAAGACAGCATTCTGAGTTAATGAAAATGGTTAATATCATGATTGAGATGTCAGTTACTGTTGTTGTTAAGTGTCATCAAGTCAGTGCTAACTTACAGTGACCCTAGGCACAACAGAACAAAACACTGCCCAAGCCTAAACCATCCTCCCAATTATCACTGTGCTTCAGCCCATTGTTGCAGCCACTGTCAACCCACCTCACTGAAGGTCTTCCTATATTTCACTAACCCTCTACCAAACATGATGTCCTTCTCCAGGGACTGGCACCTCCTGATAACGTGTTCAAAGTCGTGAGATACATCTTGCCATCCTTGTTTCTAGGAAGCAACCTAGTTGTGTTTCTTCCAAGACAGAGTTGTTCATTCTTTCGGCAGTCCACAGTACACACATATTCTTCACCAACACCACAATTCAAAAGCATCAGTTCTTCTGTGGTTGTCCTTACTCATTGTCCGGCCTTTCCTTGCACATGAGAAACTGAAAACAGCATGGCTTAAGTCAGGCACACCTTAGTCCTCAAGGTGACATCTCTGCTTTTCAACACTTTAAAGAGGTCTTTTGCAGCAGATTTGCCCAATGGAACATATCTTTTGATTTCTTGACTGGCACTTCTGTGGGCATTGATTATGACACACGTAAAATTAAATTCTTGACAACCTCAATCTTTCCTCCATTTATGCTGTTACTTACTAGTCCAGTTGTCAGAATTTTTTGTTTTCTTGATGCTGAGGTATAAACCATACTGAAGGCTGTGGTCTTTGGTCTTCATCAGACTGTATTCTTCCCTTTTGGTTTTTTATCTCCAGGTCTTTGTGTATGTCATTATTATACTGCGTCTTCTTGAGTCACCCTTTCAAATCTTCCATTCAGTTACTTTACTTCAACATTGCTTCCTTTTGCTTTAGCTGCTTGATGTTCAAAAGCAAGTTTTAGAGTCTCTTCTGACATTATTTCAGTCTTTTCTTTCTTTTAAGTCTTTTTAATAACTTCTTGATTCCTGCAAGTTTGATGTCCTTGATGTCACTTCACAACTCCTCTGATCTTCAGTAACTGGTGTTCAATGGATCAAATCTACTCTTGAGATGGACTCCAAATTTAAGTGGGATATACTCCAGGTCATACTTTAGCTCCTGTGGGCTTGTTCTAATTTTCCACAGTTTCAACTTCAAATTTGCATATGAGCAGTTGATGGTCTGATCGATAGTCAGCCCCTGGCCTTGTTCTGAATGATGATTTTGAACTTTTCCATTGTCTCTTTCCATAGATGTAGTCAATCTGATTCCTATGTATCCTATCCGGTGTGGTCTATGTGTATAGTTGCCATTTACGTTGGTGGAAATGGTATTTGCAATGAAGAAGTCATTGACCTTGCAAGAATCTATCATGGATCTCTGGCACCACTGCTGTCACAAACTCCACCAACTAATGATCCTTTTTCTTTGTTTCCAACTTTCGCATTGCCATCACTAGTAATTATCAATGCATCCTGATTGCATATTTGATCAATTTCAGATTGAAGAAGTTGGTAAAAATCTTAAATTCATTTATCTGTAGCCTTCACGGTTGGTGTACAAATTTGAATTATACACATATTAACTGGTCTTCCTTGTAGGCTTATGGATATTACCCTATCACTGACAGCATGAAATGTTCTTTTGATGATGAACACAATGTCATTCCTCTTACAGTTGTTGTTGCTGGCATAGTGGAAGGTCCAACAATTAAGTCTGTAAGCTTAATTGTTCTAGATGCTACAGACCTCATTGCTGAATATCATTATGGTCACCTTTAAAGTACTCCCCTTAGGAAGGTATGCACCAACACCAGTGCATAGTTCACCCTACAGTACAATTTTGGAACTCTTCTAGAATGTTCATTGTGCACATCGGCAAGGTGACAAGTTCGTGAATGTAACTGTATAGTTGTCTGTAAGGGGGTTTTTAGCCAATAAACAAATAGCTGTATTGGAAAACACTCCCTATTCAGCTGATCTGCCTCCAGTGACTTCTTTACCTGAAGATAAATGAAATATTGAAAGGAGGACATTTTGACTACATTCAGGACATCAGGGGTAATATGGTGACAGCTCTGAAGGCTATTCTAGAAAAAGAGTTCCAAAACTGCTTTGAAGGGTAGACTAGGTTTAATGTCAGTACATAGATTCCCAAGGGGAGCACTTGGAAGGTGACCACAGTGATATTCAGCAATGACGTATGTAGTATTTTTTCTAGGATGAGTTTACAAACTTAATTATCAGACCTCATAGACCATATTATTGTCCCACTCAGTATGGCCAGTACCAGCACATTTCAGCTTACTAATCCTCAGGGTATCCATGTTTATGTGTTCCATTTGTCTTTTGACAATTCCCAGTTTTCCCAAATTCATACTTTGTACATTATATATTCTGATTATTAATGGATGTTTACAGCTGTTTCTTCTCATTTTGAGGCATGATAACATGCTTGGTAAAGCAGAGGATCAGTGAAAAAGAGGAAGACACTCAATGAGAGGGATTGATATAGTCTCTGCAGCAACAGGCTGAAACATAACAACAATTCGGAGCATGGTTCAGGACCATGCATGGTTTGTTCTATAGCACATAAGGTTGCTATGAGTCAACAACGACTTGATAGTACCTAACAACAGCAAAAAATTTGACTTAAAAAATATTCAGATTTGGAATATATAAAGAGAGAGGCATAATTAATTACTTTCCAATTAACCCATGCTCCAGGCATCTGTCAGTTTGTCTTACTGTGAAGGCTTGTCGCTGTGATGCTGGAAGCTCTGCCACCAGTATTCAAATACCAGCAGGGTCACCTTTGATAAAAAGATTTCAGCTGAACTTCCTGACTAAGACTAGACTGAAGGTCCTGGCAGTCTGCCATACTTTTCTAGTGGTACTGTAACAAAAATACCACAAGTGGGGGGCTTTAATAAAATGCTTTTTGGGTTTTTTAATAGTAAAAGAGGCTTAAAGTCCAAATTCACTGAGTCAGCTCCAGGGGAAGGCTTTTTTTGTTGGCTCTGGAGGAAGGTACTCACCAATCTCCCCCTGGACTGGGAGTTTCTGATGCACAGGGCTCAGTCCAAAGGATGTACTTAATTCCCTAGGGTTCTTTTCTGATGATATGAGGCCCCCAGTTTCTGTTTGCTACTCTTTCCTTTTACTTCCCAAACAATTGCCCAAAAGATTAAATCCAGAGTCACTAACACAGTTTCTGCCCATTCTCCCTCACTGACACCATTAAAGCAGGGTTTACAACATATAGGGAAAATATCACACAATACTTGGAATTATGGCTCAGTCAAACTGATGCCACAATTTTGGTGGGAAACAATTCAATCCATGAAAGTCAATTCTTTGGCCCCCAAGTAGTCACATCATTGCCACATGCAAAACCTATTCACCCCATCACATCATTGCAAAAGTCTCAAGTCCAAAATACAAAAATTCCTCTTCATCTGTGAAATTTAGAATACAAATTATCTGCTTCCAAAGATACAATGGCAGAAGATGCATATGTTACATTTCCATTACAAATGGGAGAAATTATAGCGAAAGAAGGGACAGCAGGCACCAAGGAAGTCAACAGAACACATTACATTAACATTCAAGGCTTTGAAAATAATCTTTCTTTCTCAGAGACATTTTACACAATGGCCCTGCCCTTCATTCTCTATTGGCCACACTCTCTAGATTCTGAGTAGAGGACCGTGGGCCCTAGATTACCAACCTGCCTTCTAGGCCCACTGGAACAGCAACTCTGCTCCCTCGACTTTTAGGTGCTCCACTCTTTGAAGCACCAGAGGTCATGGCCATACCTTTTGAGACGGGAAGCTCAGCTTCTTGCACTGCTTGTGCTCCCTGTCTCTTCAACTTCTGCTTCCTGTAACCTCTGGCTGGGTCTGAAGCCTGCATCTGCCCTGCTTGGCAAGTGTTCTAAAGCTCAGCAGCTCCATTCATAAGTGCCTAGAAGCACTCCACTCCAATGAGAAGCCTCCTGAACATGAGCATTCAGCTTTCTCTCCATAGGTTGGCAAGCCTAGCTCCACCAACAAATGCACAGAGGAACATTACTCCACCAGCAAGCCTCTGGCACACAGGCAGCTCAGTTCTCTCAATCTGTGGGTTGGCTCCAGCACATCTCCTGGTTTTGCTGCAGCTGCTGGTTCAGCACTGCAGGTTCCCTGCTACTGCTGCTGCCACTCTAACCATTCACCACTTCAAAACTGCTTCCACATTTCAGGTGTCTATTAGAACGGCACCCTCCTATCAGTACCAAATTCTATCATAGTCATCTAGTGCTACTATAACAAAAATATCACATGTGGATAGCTTTAACAAAGAGAATTTTATTTCTTTACACTAAAGTAGGTTAAAAATCCAACTTTAGGGTGTCAGTTCAAGGGAAAGCTTGTAGATTGAGTCCCACCTCACTAGCATAATTGCCACCCATTCTTCCCCATTAACATCACTAAGGCAGGATTTATAACACATGGGAAAAGTCACACAATACCAGGAATCATGGCTCAGCCAAATTGATACGCATTTTTGGAAGAACACAGTTCAATCCATGACAGGGCCTATTTCTCGGAAAAAAATAGTGAAGATCTTACGAACAGCAGCAGAACCTTGTCTAATATAGTGGTATAGTGTGGGAAGAGGAGCCTTTCAGGGTGGAAGGCACTCAATAGATGATTGAGAAAGAGTTTCCTTCTCAAAGTGGAGTCTGCCTTAATGACAGGGATAGAGTCAAGTTTTCCAAACCTTATTTACTCATGTGGCACAACTAAAAATGAGAATAAATAGCATAGACATTGATTAATAGTAAGAACACTGAATGCACAAAGTACAAAGCTATAAAAACTGGACACTGTCAAAAATGAACTAGAATGCATAAATGTCAACATCCTAAGCATTTGTGAGCTGAAATATATTGCTATGGGTCATTCTGAATCAGACAAACATGTGGTACACTATGCCCAGAATGACAAATTGAAAAGTAAAGGTGTCATACACATCATGAAAAAGAAAATTTCAAGGTCTATCCTGAAGTACAAAGCTGTCAGTGATAGCAAAATATCCATACATCTACAAAGAAGACCCATTAATATGGCTATTATTCAAAGTTATGAACCAACTACTAAGTCAATAGGGTCACCATGAGTTAGAATCAACTTGATGGCATTTAACGGTAACAACAACTAAGGCCAAAGGTGAAGAAGTTGAAGATTTTTACCAACTTCTGCAGTCTGAAATTGATCAAACATACAATCAAGATGCATTAATAATTACTGGTGATTGGAATGAAAAAGATGGAAACAAAGAAGGATTGGTAGTTATAAAATATGGTCTTGGTTATAGAAACAATGCCAGAGATCTATGATAGAATTTTGTAAGACCAATAACTTTTTATTGTAAAAACTGTTTTTCAATGACATAAATGTTAACTATACACATAGACCACACCAGATGGAACACACAGCAATCAAACTGACTACATTTGTGGTAAGAAACAATGGGAAAGCTCAATATCATCAGTCAGAACAAGGCTACTGGTCAGCTGTAGAAGAGATCATCAATTGCTGACACGCAAGTTCAAGTTGAAAAATTAGAACAAATAAAAGAGAGCCAAAGTACAATCTTCATTACATTCCACATGAAATTGGAAACCATCTCAAGAGTAGCCTTCACTCATTTAACACTACAGACCTAGGACCAGAAGAATTACAAATGGCACCAAGAATATCACACATAAAGAAAGCAAGAGGTCATTAGAAAGACATGAAAGAAAGGATGAAAAGGAATGTCAGAAAAAACTCTGCAACTTGCTCTTGAATGTAGAGTAGCTGAAGCAAAAGAAAGAAATGAGTGCAAAGAACCAAATAGAAGATTCCAAAGAATGGCTTGAAAAAACAAAGTATTATAACAACTTGTGCGAAGACCTGCAGACAGAAAGCCAAAAGGGAACAACATACTTGACATTTCTCAAGCTGAAAGAACTGAAAAAACACTCCAAACCTCAAGTTGTAATATTGATGTATTCTACAAGAAAAATACTCAATGATTCAGGAAGCATCCAAAGAAGAAGAAAGGAATACAGTCATTGTACCAAAAAATAATTAGTCGACATTCAACCATTTCAGGAAGAACCATATGATCAAGAACTTATGGTACTGAAAAAGAGGTCCAAGGTGCACTAAAAGCACTGGCAAATAACAATCCTCTAAGAACTGATGGAATACCAAATGAGATGTTTCAACAAATGGATACAGCACTGGAAGCACTCACTAACCTATGCCAAGAAATTTGGAAGACAGCTACCTGGCCAACTGTGATAGTTAAGACTGTGTGTTAATTTGTCTGGGCCGTGATTCTCAGTATTTTGGTAGTTGCATAATGTTGTGATCACCCCACTCCTGTTACCAAATGTCTTAGGTTGCCATTATCTAAATAAACAAAACCAGTAAAGCATATATACCTACTGCCATTGATTCGAGTCTGACTCATAGCAACCCTAGAAGTCAGAGTAGAACTGCTCCATAGAGTTTCCAAGGATCTCCTGGTGGATTTGAAGTGCCAACCTTTCAGTTAGCAGATGTAGCACTTAATCCACTATGCCACCAGGGTTTCCAAAGCATATAGAAAGAGATTTATAACAAAGAAGAAGCTCATGGGATTGTAGAGGCTGAGATGTCAAAAGTCCTTGAACAGCGTACAAGCCTCTTCCAATTCATGCAGCCACAGAATCTGGTGAACCCAAAGTCAGTACATCAGAGAACAGGGCTCTCAGTCACAGGCTGTGAAGTTCAATTACTTCCTTATTGCTCACCTTGCTGAGGTCTTTTGGCTTCTTGTGGATCTAGCAGTTACCTCTCTTTTGTCTTCTGACCTCTGGTTCTTGGGGCATGAGATAGTGGCTTATCTGTGGACCATGGGATTTGTCAATCTGCACAGTCTACAGTTGAGAATCCTGCTCCCCAACATGCTGATCTTGGATTTGGCAGCCCTTGCAACTACTTGAATCAGGAGAAATTTTGTAGTGTTGCTTACCATCTTGGGATTGTTAACCGTCACAGCCTATGAGTGGGAGCCCTGCTCTCTGATCTTTGGCTCACCAGCTTCTATGGCTGTATGAATTGGGAGAAGCCACTGTCCTGACTTAGGCCTTGTGACATTTCAGCCTCTACAATTATGTCAGCTGTTTCCTTGACATAAATACTTATATTCTTGACTTACACACGAGGTCCAACAATTTAGTTCATGAACTTCATTGTTCTAAGTGCTACATACTTCTGTTGAACACCACTATGGTCACCTTCGAAGTACTATCCTTAGGAAGCTATCCACTAACGCCAGTGTCTAGTCCACCCTTCAAAGCAATTTTGGAATTCTTTCTGAAAGGGCAATTCTGCATGGTGACACAGTGGCAAGTTCACTAACTTAATTGTATAGCTGTCTGCGAAGGGGTTTTTAGCCAGTAAATAAATAAGTGTATTGAAACACCCTCCCTACACATCTGATCTGGCCTCCAAGGACTTTTTTATTTACCTGCATATAAAGGAAATATTGAAATGAAGACATTTTGATGATATTCAGGGTAATATGACTACAGCTCTGATGGCCATTCCAGAGAAAGAGTTCCAAAATCTCTTTGAAGTGTGGACTAGGCACTGGCATCAGTGCACAGCTTCCCAAGGGGAGTACTTCAAAGGTGAATATAGTGATATTCAAGAGTAAGGTCAACAGTACTTTTTCCAGGATGAGTTCGTGAATGTAACTGTCAGACCTCCTATTTACACACTTTACTGGTTTTGCTTCTCTAGAGAACCCAGCCTAAGACATCACCAAATGGAAGAGATCCATATCTGTACCCACTCCAAAGAAAGGTGATCCAACTGATTAGATATTGAAAAATATCAGTAACATCACCCAAAAGTAAAACTTTACTGAAGATGTCATTCAAAAAGCATTTGCAGCAGTACATCAACAGGGAACTACTAGAAATTCAAGATGTGTTCAGAAAAGGACTGAAAATGAGACATATTGTTGCTGATGTCAGATGCTGGCTGAAAGTAGAGAATACAAATAAGATGTTTATCTGTATTTTATTGACTATGCAAAGGCATTCATCTGAGTAGATTATAAAAGATTACAGTTAACATTGAGAAGAACAGAAATTCTAGAACACTAACTGTGCTCATGAGTAACCTGTATTTAGACTAAGAGGGAGTCATTCAAACAAAGAAGGATACTGTGTAGTTTAGTTCAGAAAAGGTGCGTGTCAGTGTTACATCTTTTCACTATACTTATTCAATCCGTATGCTGAGCAAATAATTTGAGAAGATGAAATGTATGAAGAATGCAGCATTTGGATTGAAAGACTCAGTAACAACCTGTAATATGTAGATGACACAACTTTGCTTCCTGAAAGGGAGGAAGACTACAAGCATTGCCTGATGAAGATCAAAGACCACAGTCGTCAGTATGGACTACCCCTCAACATAAATAAAGCAAAAATCCTTACAACTGGACCAATAAACAAAATCATGACAAATAGAGGAAACATTGAAATTGTCACGGGTTTCATTTTACTTAGATCCACAATCAATGCCCTTGGAAGCAGCAGTTAAGAAATCAAACACCACATTGCATTGGTGAAATCTTCTGGTTTAAGTGTTAGGAAAAAAAAAAAAAGATGTCACTTCAAGGACTGAGGTACATCTAATCCATCTGAAATGTTTTCAATCACCTCATACACATGTGAAAGCTAGGCAACAAGGATCACAGAAAAATCTTAGTCTTTGAATTATGATATTGGTGAAAAATATTGAATATATATACCATGGACTGCCAGAAGAAGGAAGAAATCTGCCTTGGAAGAAGTACAGCCAGAATTCCCATTAGAAGGGAGAATAGCAAGACTTCATTTCATATACTCTGGCCAATATTATCAGTCCCTGGAAAATGATATCAGGCTTGACAGAGCAGGGAGTCAATGAAAATAGAAGAACAGCCAGAATTGGATTGACACAGTGGCTGCAACAATGGTCTCAAGCATAAGAATGATGATGAGGATGGCGCAGGACAGTGCAGTGTTTCCTTCTGTTCTACATAGGGTCACTATGAGTACAAGCCAACTTGATGGTAACTAATATTAATCCATTACTGTTAAAGTAAAATTTATTTATTTACTTTTATTTTTATTTTTTTATTTGATATGACTGAGTGAAAATGCACATTCCCATATAAATTTACATGCCACGTATATGTAGCTTCCACTGCTCTTCCTGCCCGGTGACAGCACGCTATTCCTGTCTGCTCCATACATTCTCATCCTCCCAACAGTCTCCTGTCCCCTCCTCTCCAACCACTTTCCTTCCTCCAACCAAATTTAAATCTCACTTCTTTCTTGTACATTGTGGGATTTTCCCTGTCTTAGACACCTAGTGCTGTGATAACAGAGATATCACAAGTGGATGGCTTTTAAAAAGAGGAGTTTTAGTCTGTCACCATCTAGTAGGCTAAATATTCAAATTCAGGGCATCAGCTCCAGGGAAAGTCTTTCTCTCTTGGCTCTGAATGAAGGTTCTTGTCATCAGTCTTCCCCTGGACTGGGAGCTTCTAAGACACACAGATCCTGGATCTTTCCAAAGGATGCACTCTGCTCCTGGCACTGCTTCTTAGTGGAATAAGGTCCTTAGCTCTCTGCCACTTCCCTTTCCTTATATACCAAGAGATTGCATCAAGGTACAATACAATTTTGCAAGTTCAGTCCTGCCCCACCAATGCAACTGCTATCCATCCTCCGTCACTAACATCATAGAAGCAGGGTTTACAGCATATAGCACATCACAAAATACTGGGAATCATGGCCTAGCCAAATGGCCACACACATTTTTTTGAGGGACACAATTCAAACCATGACACTGGCTTTAAAGTAAAATATTGAACACCTTTCTCTACCCATTGGAGAAAATGGTTTAATAAATTTCTTCACAATGGTAGCCATTTCTTTCTTCTCTTATTCTGTGACAATGCACTCATTAATTTCACAGAAATGTTGGTCTTCTCTTTTTAAAATGTTGTATGTTTTTCTTTTATAATCCTAACAGAAGCTGCAAGAGTAAAAAGATACGTGCGCAAATCCTCTCTCCTAAATTCCCAGCAACAGGATTTACATAATCCAAAATTACAATAAATTTATTTCACCAGCTTTCTCCTTATTTATAAGTTACATTTTGATTCAGTAATTTTTCATATTAACTTTTTTGTAGATTTGTGTGTATCAGACATTTCCAGATGATAAAAGCAAAGGAAACTCTAAGTCACTTCGACATCTTAGATTATGTTGTTAAAAATATAAATAATGCACTCAAAGAGACTCACCGAAAGTGCTCTCCAACTAAATGAAACCTAAACTTCATGTTTTTCTCTGATGAAGAATTGTTTTTGAAATACTTTTCACCCTCACGCCATTCCATCTTCATAACGTCCTTAGCTCATTCTGTTTAGATTTTTGTGTGACACATTTTAGAAGAGGAAGGTATGCATACATTTCTACAAAACGTATTTTCTTGGCTCATAAAACAAGGATAGTAGTTCACATTTTAAAAATTTTTTACTATGGTAGCCAGGCATTGCTCTAAACACTTCAATTTTCCACCAGTTGAATAAATTCTGTGCCATGGTTCCCCCATGAGTACCACCAGAGCAGAGCTGTGCCCTAGAAGGTTTTCAATGGTTGACTTTTTTGTTAGTAGATTCTCCTTCTTCCTATCTACCCAACTCTGGCTGGACTCAAACCTCCAGCCTTTCAGTTAGCAGTCAGACACATTAATCATACGTACTACTCAGAAACTAATTTTCTTTTTTTATTTTTATTTAACATAACTGAGTGAAAATGTACATTCACATGTAAATTTACATGCCCCCCCATATGCAGCTTCCACTGCTCTCCCTGTCCGGTGATTGCACACTATTCCTCCCTGCTCCATACATGTCTCATCCTCCCAACAGTCTCCTTTCCCCTCCTCTCCGTCCACTCCCCTTCCTCCAGCCAGAGGTCAGCAAGATGATATC
Source organism: Heterohyrax brucei (assembly GCA_028571685.1). Classification (NCBI taxonomy): domain Eukaryota; kingdom Metazoa; phylum Chordata; class Mammalia; order Hyracoidea; family Procaviidae; genus Heterohyrax; species Heterohyrax brucei. Next base: position 52,184,152 of record CM053143.1, on the reverse strand, counting down.
CTATAGATGTATAGAACCATAAAGTGCTTCCAACATATGGAAGTCCATTCCATTCCTGTCCAAAGAGTGGACCTTTGTTATAATTTATGAGAAGGGGCAGCATCAGGGCCGGGGGCCATGCTCTCAGAGGAACCCCAAAACCGCTGAACCATCAATTGAGGTCTTTTAGTGGAGATCTCATGATGCACCTCTTTTTATTCTTGTGTTGCCAGTGAGGCTCCTCTCTGTGAGCTCCGTCATGGCTATCACTGGTGGTGGCCAGGCACCATCCAGTTCTTCCGGTCCCAGGTCGATGTAGGCACCCACTCTTGTGGGTCTCTCTGTCTTCTCGGTTGTCTTTACCGCATGCCATTTTGGCCCACGGTGAGCATCTGTTCCTGCTGAGTTGGGACCATTTGCTGTGTCCTCGGATGGCAGCTTGGCAGCTTTTAAGACCCCAGATGGCACTCACCAATGTAGGGTGCAGAGAGCTCTCTTAGCAAAACGCTAGTTGTGCCAATTGGCCTGGAATTCGCCTAAGAGCATGGTCCCCCGCCCCCCGCCCCAGCTACTCTATCCTTGCAGTATTGAGTCAAGATGGAAGGAGTACTCAAGTTATGCTGAAGTCCACTTAATGTTGTTCTTGTTCCTAATGTGTGCTGTCACCGCTTTCTCCCAACTAGATTTCTAGTAACTACCTAAACTAAACCCGCCTCCCTCGCCCTCCCTCCCTCCCTCCCCTCCCTTGCAGCTGTCAAAGAGTCTTCTATACACAAGTCTGTTTTTGAGGTCTTATCGTAGAGGTCTCATACAGTATTTGTCTTTTTGTCGCTGACTACTCTCACTCAACATAATGTCTTCCAGTTGAAACCAGGTTAGGAGATGTTTCCTGGAATCATCGCCCGCCTGCCCAGACCGAGGAAAAAAAAGTCAAAATGGTGTGTTTACCTTCCGTCCGTGAGAGCCGGGGCTAGCCAGGAGTGGGAGTCAGCGAAAGAGAGATTTTTCGCTGAATGGTATAAAGTCCCAATTAACAGCTCTGTGCCGTGTCCTGAGGCTGACTAGGTGCTCAGAAGGCTCTGTTTGATTGTCAATTCAGGTCTTGGTTTCCAGAGGGATATAAGGAGACGTGGGCTTAGTCGGCCATCTTGACTCCGCCCCTGAGCTTCCAACCAGAAACTAATTTTCGAGATGAGGAAATGGAAACATAGGGAAGTTAAGTCATTTGATCAACACAACTGTTCAGTAATCAAGCCAAGATTTGAAGCTAGCACTTGTCCAGTCTGAGTCTTCACAAGTAACTTTGCTTCAACAGCATCTCTCAGAAAAAAAAAAAGGCTGTTAATAAGGAAAAATGTGTTATTCAAAAACAAATATTTAACGAAGATATATAATGTTTTCAATTCCTTTCTAAGGACTGAGAAAATAGTGGTCGCATGTTAAATTCACAATTTTTTCAGCTCAGCAGTTTCTAAATAAAAAAATTATAAATAGTTGGGAAATAAGTGTGTTTCTCCACTAGGTCTGTCAATGAGAGGTTTGATGTCCTAAATTAAATCATGATCTGTCTATCAGAGCTATAGTTTTGTCTATCCAAGAAATAAGGAAGTTAATTTAGAAAGTTACTGAGGCTGTATTTGTTTTATTTTATGGGCATTACGCTTAAAGTTTACAGAATACAGAATTCTCAGAACCCAGAGAAGACTTCTAAATTCTTTTCCTACCAGTAATAACAATAAACTAACAAAACAAACCCACTGCTGTTGAGTTGATTCTGATTCATTGAGACTCCATAGGATGGAGTAAAACTGCCCCATAAAATTTCCAAGGAGCCCTCAGCGGATTTGAACTGTCGACCATTTGGTTAGCAGTTGTCGCTCTTAACCACAATGCCACCAGGGTTTCCTAGTTTTCAGCATCAACCTGTATTCCCAATCTTACTAAATTTCATTCCTACATAAATGATGGAAGTGAAAAGGAAGCAGTCTATTCAATTCATTTTATGCTATTGGTTGCTATACTATTGATAAAATTTATCAGCAAAATGTGAACATCAGTGTAAGAGGTGGAAATTTTCAATACAGTTTTCCAACTTTTGTCATATTTTTATCTGAAATAGGAAGTCTTCTTCATGGATTGAGTTTTTCACATAGTTTAAAGTAGAAAAATATTAAAAACAGGAGAAGATACAGAGAGAGGGAGATAAAGAACACAGAAAAAGGAGTAAGGCGGAGACGAACTCAGAGAAACCTCTAATTTTTTGTTTCTTTGGGTTTTGATTTGGAAAGAGGGTGAGAAGGAGGTGGATTTGAACACCAAGACAGGGTACTTCCTTTTAATATTCTCCACATGATGAGCTAAATTATCATTTCTCATCTTCAAACAGCGATGCCGTGCTCCTAGAAGTGCCAACATCTGTTCAGAAAAAGAACATCTGACAGGCGAATGGAGATACTGAGAGATAAGCTGCTTACTCAGACAGTGAGGACATTATGAAGAATTCATCATAAACTAAAAAATTAAGATTAGTATCCGTGCATAATTAGCAGTTCTTAATGTGCCAAACACTGTATTTTTGAACAATAATTAATGCTGTTGACAGTTTCCAATGATTGTCAGCAACTGCAGCTGATAGTATCTCAGCAATCTGTTCAAAAACATTTGTTAGGTGGCAGAAAATAAGCTCATTCAGGGTTAGTGCTTACAAGGAAGCACACATTGAAATTTTGTCGGTTTGCATAATTTCTGGGCACAGATCACCATAGTTCAGTTTGCTATGTGTACAATACGAGGATTTTATATTATCTAGTCTTAAAGTAAGAGTTCTTGGATGGAGCAAACTGTTAAGCACTTGGTTTAATCAAAAGATTGCATTATTGAATCTACCCAAAGGCACCCTGGCAATCCACATCTGAAAAATCACAGGCATTGAAAACCCTGTGGAGTACTGTTCCACTCTGAAAACCATGGGATCACTGTGAGTCAGAACTGACTGGACAGCAACTAGTTTCTTTTCCTTTTGGTCACCCCCCTAAAATACAGATCAACTAGTGTGGATAAGTCTGTGTGTGTTGCAAATGCACATAATGTAATGGTAACAAAGACATAGTTACGGAAATCTTGATCATTTTAAAAACTATTCTCATACATGTTCTTCCCTGTTACAATCTTCTGGTGGAGCCAGTTATCTATACAGCCTACCCATTTTAAAAGATGAAATGATCTCCAGCTGGTTAAGGGACTTGAATCAAGCTATAGCGTTTGAAAACAACAAATTTGGAAGTTTAATTCTACGTTATTTTTTGAATGAGCTCATTAAAATATGAAATGGGTGTTCTCAAATTCAAATTTTAACCTTGATAGGAAATTTATTGTTGGTAAGTGCCCCGGAGTTGGTTCTGACTCATAGTGACCCTGTGACCAACAGAAGGAAACTCTGCCCAGTCATGGAATATCCTCATAACCATTCTTATGCTTGAGCCCGTCGTTGTAGCCGCTGTGCGAATCCATCTCCTTGAGAGTCTCCCACCTCCCTCTCTCTTCTGGCTTTGCTTTCTACCATTTACCAAGCATGATGTCCTTCTCTAGGGAATGATCCCTACTGATAACGTGTCCCAAGTATGTGAAACATAGTTTTGCCATCCTTGCTTCTAAGGATCATTCTGCTCGTACTTCTTCCAAGACAGATTATTTTTTCTTAGGGTAGTTTGTGGTATGTTCAACATTCTTCTCCAACAGCACAATTTCAAGGTATCAATTTCTTTCTATTCAGTTTTCCTTATTCATTGCCCAGTTGTCACATGCAAATGAGGGGATTGAAAGCAACATGGCTTGGGTCTGGCATACCTTAGTCTTCAAGGTGATATATTTGCTTTTAAACACTTCAAAGTGTTCTTTTGCCACAGATTTACCCAAAGCAATGCATCTTTTGACTTCCTCACTGCTACTTCCATGGTTATTGACTGTGAATCCAATTAAAATTAAATCCTTAACAACATCAATATTTTCTCCATTTCTCATGATGTTTTTTATTGGCACAGTCTGAGGACTTTTGCTTTCTTCATACTGAGACATAATCCATACTGAAGGCAATGGTCTTTGATCTTCATCAGAAAGTACTTTAAGTCCTCTTCATTTTCAGCATGCAAGGTAGTGTCATCTGCATAAATCAAGCTATCAAATAGTCTTCCACCAATCCTGGTGCCATATTCTTTATATAGTCCAGCTGCTTGGATTGTTGGTTCAGATTGAATGAGTATGCTGAAAGAAACATCTCTGACTCACTCTTTTCCTGACTTTAAACCACACAGTATCCCCATGTTCTCACTGAACGGTTGCCTTTCTATAGGTACTCATGAGCTCTGCAATTCTCATTCTTCACAACGTTATACATAATTTGTTATGATCCAACAGTGGAACGCCTTTCCACAGTTAATAAAACACGAGAAATATCTGTGTGGTATTCTCTGCTTTTAGCCAGGATCCATCTGACATCAACAATGATATCTGTGCTTCCACATCCTGCTCTGAACCCAGCTTGAATTTCTGGCAGCTCCTTGTGAATATATAACTGCAGCTGCTTTTGAATATCCTCAGCAAAAGTTTATTTGCTTGTGATATTAATGATATTGTTAGACAGTGTCTACATCTGTTGGATCACTTTTCTTGAGAATAGACGTAAACATGGATCTCTTCCAGTTAATTGGCAAGGTAGCTATCTTATAAATTCTACAGCATAGATGAGTGAGCACTTCTAATGCTGCATCAGTTTTTTGAAACATCTCAAATGGTATTCTAAAAATTTCTGAAGCATTTCTTTCACCAATGTCTTCAGTGCAGTTTGGACTTCTTCCTTCAGTACCATCAGTGCCTGATTATGTGCTACATTATGAAACAGTTGAATATCAACCAATTATTTTTGGTATGTGACTCTATATTCCTTTTATTTTCTTCTGGTACTTCCTATGTTATTTAATATTTCCCCCCACAGAATCATTCAAAATTGCAATGTAAGGATTGAATTTTTTCTTCATTTTTTTAGCTTGAAAAATGTCACCAACTCACCTTTTGAAATTCCTTCTTCAGTTTTTGCTTCATTTCTCTTGTGCTTTAGAAAGTCAACATTCAAGAGCAAGTTTAAGAGCCTCTCCTGACATCCATTTTGCTATTTTCTGTCTTTTTAATGACTCTTTACTTTCAACACATATGATACCTTTGATGCCATTCCACAATTTGTCTTGTCACCAGTCATTAGTGTTCAATGGGTCAAATCTATTCTCAAGATGGTCTCTAAATTCAGGTAGGAAATACTCAAGGTTGTACTTTGGTCCTCTGGATTTATTCTAATTTTCTTCAGTTTCAACCTGAACTTGCATACAAGCAGTTGGTGGTCTGTTCCACACTAGACCCCTAGGCTTGTTCTGACTGATGATATTGAGTTTTTCCATAGTCTTTTTCTGCAGATGTATTCAATATGATTCCTGTGTATACCATCTGGTGAGGTCCACAAGTATGGTCACAGTTTATATTGGTGAAAAAAAGTATTTGGAAAGAATAAGTCTTGCAAAATCCTGTCACTCAACGTCTGGTATTATTTGTATCACCAAGGTCATTTTTTTCCAACCATGAATCTTCCATCACTGTTTCCAACTTTTTCATTCCAATAATCACCATTAATTATCAACAACTCATGACTGCATGTTCTGTCAATTTTATACTGTATAGGTTAGTAAAAATCTTCAGTTTTGTCTTCTTTGGCCTTAGTGGTTGGTTCAAAAGTTTTAATAATAGTTATATTCACCAGTCTTCCTTGCAGGTGTTTGGATACAATCCTAATACCAACAGTTTTATACTGAATGTTAGATTTCGAAACATTCTTTTTGACAATGAATGTAATGCCATTCCTCTGCAATTTGTCATTTCTGGCATAGCAGACTATAAAACTGTCTGATTCAAAATGACCATTACCAGTGAATATCAGCTCACTAATGCCAAGGACATTAATGTGCATGCTTTCGATTTTCATTTTGATGAATCCCAATTTTCATACTTCGTATACCCACCTTCCAATTATTAATTGACATTTATTAGCTATTTCTTCTCATCTTGAACTGTGCCACATAGCAAGTGAAGGCTAGGAAAGATTAACTCAATCCATGGTTATTAAGGTTGACTCTACTTTGAGGAGGCAGCTCTTCCTCAGTTGTCTTTTGAGTGCCTTTTAATCTGTGGGGCTCATTTTCTGGCACTACATCAGACAATGTTCCACTGTTATTCATAAAGTTTATGTCGGCTAATTCTTTTCAGAAGCAGACATGCAGGTCCTTTTTCCTAGTCGGACGTAGTCCAGGAGCTTGGTTGAAACCTGTCCACCATGGGTGACACTCCTGAAATTTGAATACCAATGTCATAGCATCTTGTTATCACAGCAACACACAAGCCCCTATGGTACAACAAACTAACAGACATAGGTAGGAAACTTAGAATCCAACTTATTCTCCAATGTTACTCTCATGTCTAACACAGTCACACACACGTACACACAGGAACACAAATCTTCAAAGCTTCTAGTGTTTTACTGTAATTTCTGGAATACCTCAAGCTGGAATTCAGAATTCCAGTATTTTTGCTATATAAAAACTTTAATGTTCTCCTCTTAGTTAACTTGAAGAGAGAAATTCAGTGTCATAAACTCTTTCCAAGTTCAAGTTGAAAAAATGATATTTATGAAAATATTAATAGCTTCAGGAGGCAGAGTCAAGACGACAGAGTAGATGGACTCTTCCCATGACCCTTTTAACAACAAAGACCTCAAAAAACTAATGAATCCAGTAATATGACATCCCAGGAGCCCTGAACATCAAAGAAAATGTTGAGAAATTGAACTGAGCAAAGGAGAAGAAACATGTCAGGAAGCAGCCACTATCACAGGGTGGGTAAGCATGGAGTTTGGTGGGCATTCCCCTCAACGGCAAATTATGGTATGAAGAATCCACTCACACTCTGGAGCTAGTGACAGAACCAAATGATTGAAAGCTCAGTCTTTGCATATAAACTACCACCTTCAGATCTATATCTTTCCTTTGATTTAGGCCCATCTCTGTATCCCCAGTGCTGAACCATGTCAGGCCCTGGAGTCTGGGGCCATCAACTGGGCCGAAAGTAGTACTCCTTAAGCCCACCTGAGCTGTTCTGTGAGACTCGGAGGGGAAGCAGTTTAGCACATTCAGGGAAGAGAGAGAAAAGAAAAGAGAAATTCTGCTAACTCCCCTAAGACAGAAAATCAGGGCAGAAATGGTTCCTTCACCTTGACTCGGGCATAAGGGGATACTCAGGGATGGCTGTTAGCTCCCAGTTTTTCTCAGCAGCTGCAGCCAGACACTTGCACCTATACCAATCACCCCTGCCGATCTAGGACAATAGCCAAACACCTGCAACACACACTTTGTGACTGACCACCTGGATGGCTGAGCTTAATCCACACTAGAAAAGCAAACTGTACTTTCTAAAACAAGAAGCTATAACAGAGTAGGCAAACACAAATAATTAAAATTCAGGGATGGCTCAGAAACAGCAGTCCATATATCAAAGCACTTAAAGGAGTAGACCATGATCTCTTCAGAAAACTTCCAAAACAGAGTCAAACTTTCTAGAAGAGAACTTGCTAGAATTATCAGAGGTAGAATATGAAAGATTGATATTTAGAACTTTTCAAGAGATGAGGAAGGAGATGATGTAAAATGCAGCAGAGCATAATGACAAACTGAACAACCTGCAAGAAAGCATAAGCAGCAAAAAATTGAGAATCAGAAAATTAATAATAAAATTACAGAACCGAATAACTCAACAGAAAGTCAAAGGAACAGAATTGAGGCAATGGAAGCATGAGCTGTTGAAATGTAAGATAAAGCACATGACAGCAACATATCTGAGGAAAACTCATATAAAAGAACTTTAAAAAATGAAGAAACACTAAGAATTAGGAATGATCTACAAATGACTGGAATACCAGAACCAGACCAGGCAGCGAGCAGGAGAAAACTGAAAATACAGACAGAATCATCAAAGATTTGTTGACAGAAAAACTGTCTCAATATTATGAAAAATGAAAGAGGGCAATAGGATAACATATATAAAACCTTCAAGGAAAATAATTGTCAGCCAAGAATTACATATCCAGCAAAACTGTCTCTCAAATATGACAGTGAAATTAGGGCATTTCCAGATAAATAGAAATTCAGGGAATTTCTAAAAGCCAAATTAAAACTACAAGAAATAATAAAGGGAGACCACTGGTTGGATAACACCAGATAATAACCCAAGACCAGAACATGGAACACAACAACTGGATATCAGCTCAAATATGGGAATCATAAAAATAAATCACAGACAAAACAACGAAAATAGGGAAAGAAATGCCACTGTGTAAATATTATAACAAAAACAGGGATTCAAAAGAAAATGCAGCTAGTTGATCTTTCATATGGAGAGGAAGTCAGGGTGATACAAAGAAATTAAAGACAGATTTAAATTTAGAAAAACAGAGATAAATTTTAAGGTAAATACAAAGGAAACTATCAATCCTATGCATTGAAATACAAAAAAAGACATGAAATCTCAGCAAATGCAAAACCATCAACACTGAAAAAGATGAAAAGAATACACGTAAAGAAATAAAAAACTGAGCACAGAAAGTTAAACGTATTATCTACAACACACATACAAAGGACATCAAAATGACAGCATTAAGCTCATATCTATCAACAATCATGCTGAATGTAACATAATCTACAAGGTACTGTAAAATTTCAACAAGAAAAAGACAAATAACCCAGTTAAAAAATGGGCAAAGTATATGAACAGGCACTTCACCAAAGAAGACATCCAGGATGCTAACAGATTAATGAAGAAATTCTCATAATCATTAGCCCTTAGAGAAATCCAAATCAAAACTACCATGAGATACTGTCTTGTCTCAACAAGCCAAGTGCCAAGTGCCGTCAACAAAGCTGGCATTAATCAAAAAATCACAAAATAACACGTTAAAGAGGCTGTAGAGAGATTGGAACTCTTTTACACTGTTGATGGGATAGTAAAATGTTACAACCACCGTGGAAATTGATTTGACACTCTCTTAAAAAGCTAGAAATGAAAACATCATGTGATTCACCAGTCTCGCTTTTTGAAATATATCCTAGAGAAATAATGGCCATAACCCGAACAGATACACGCACACAAATTTTTATTGTAGCACTGTCCACAAAAGAAAAAAGATGGAATCAACCTGGGTGTCCATAAACAGACGAATGGATAAACAAACTGTGGTATATTCACACAATGGAATACTATGCAATGACAAAGAACAATGATGATTTTAGGAAACCTCTCATAACAAGGAGTCATCTGGAAGACTATGCTGAGTGAAATTAGTAGTTGAAAAAGGACAAATATTGTACAAGACCAGTATCATAAGGACTTAAGAAAAGATTTAAGCATGGAAAATAACCTTTGATGGCTATAAGTGTATGGAGGGAGGGAGAGCGATATTCATAGATTAGATAGCACATAAGATTTTGATTAGGTGAAGGTAGTGACAGCACACAGTAGAAGGGAGGTTAGCACAACTGGACTACACCAAAAGCTAAAAGGTTTTCTAGATAAAATTCAACATTTTGAAGGACAGAGAATCAAGGACAGGGGCCTGGGTACCATGGTTTCAGGGGACATCTAGTCTAACTGGCATAACTAAGGTTTTTTTTTTTCTTTTTTTTAAGCAAATGTTCTGCATACCACTTTGGTGAGTAGCTTCTGGGGTCTTAAAACCTAGCAAGCAGCCATCTAAGTAACATCAATTGGTCCCAATCCATCTGCAGCAGAGAACAAAGGACATCCAAAACACGAGGAAAATATGAGCTCAGCAGACAGGTGCCATATGACCCAGAGACTACATCAGCATGAGTCCAGAAGAACTAGACAGTGCCTCCCCCCCAATGACTGCCCTTACTGGGAACGCGAGATAAAGTCCCTAAAGTAGTAGAAGAAAAATGTGTGTGCATAACTAGAACTTTATTAAAAGACCACATTTGATGATCTGTCATACTGGAGGGTCCCCTGAGGACACAGCCTCCAAACTTTCTGTTAGCCCACAGCTGAAACCAGTCCTGAAGCCAACCCTTCAGACAAGGATTAGACTAGACTACATGGCATAGCGTGATGCTGGCAAAGAATATGCTTCCTGGCTTAAACATATATATATCTGAGGCTGTCTAAGCAGCTCTCAGCCAGAGGAAAATGAGAGGGTGGAGGGGCACAGGAGTTGGTTGAACAGATTCAGAAAGTACAGGGTAGAATGAGGATTGTGCTGTCACATGGTGGGGGTGGGGGACAGAGAGCGGAGAGCAGTTAGAGTTACATAGTCATGTGGGTGTGGGGTTTCATATGGCAAATTGATCTGGATTATAAGCTTTCACTTCAAGCACAGTAAAATATTTTTTAACATATTAATAGCTTCAGATTTTTATGTTAAAAAATAAGTTTACTTTCAAGGGTAATGAAGTAAATATATAAAGGGACTGGGTAAATTCCAGGATAAATTGCTGTAAGACTGATTCAGGCTAAATTTTACATTTCCAATATTTCTAAGAAACTGTTCCTCTTGTTTTTCCCTTCAAAGAGCCTCAAATACAGGTAAGTCCACATGCCAATAGAAGATCCAATTTCTTCCCAAATTGAGCCCAATATCAACACAGAAGAGCAGGCAAGCTAGTTTAGCATCATATATTGTTTCCTGAATTAATAGTTAAAGATGTCACTGTAAAATCTGAATCCAGCTTATCCTGTTTCTTCTTTCAGCTAGAAAGGTATAGAATGCATGGTTAGAACTTGGATTACTCAACAGAGGTTTAATAACTACTTAATGAGTGCCCTAAATTATTAGAAAATGTTGGGAACACAAAAGAACTAAAATATGTGGAAACTCTTCTCAAGAAGCTTGTACTGAAGTAGGAAGATAACTGGCATATGTAAATCAAGAAATAGAGAATAATGAAATCCTGAAGAGACTAAAACTAACTACACATGCAATCTGAGTTTGGACAAAAATAATATTTGTGTGATAATCCTCACTTTCCCAAAACTAAGATTCTGTTATCATATTTTCACACAAATAACATGTGTGTTAAACAAATTTTTTGCTAACTGACACACACACTATTTTCATAAATGCACTACAGCAATATTTTTTACATGCTGTTGTCTTCTATTTCAGTTCCGCTTTACCAACCATGATGTCCTTTTATAGCAACTGGTTTTCCCTGACAACTTGTTCAAAGTAAGAACTCTAGCTCTATTTCTTGTGCGACTGATTTGTTTATCCTTCTAAAGTCCACAGTATATTCAAATACTCTTCATGAACACCATAATAATGCTGTTGGTGGCGAATGTTTAAAAACAGTGTTGTTAGAAGCTAGCAAGTTGATTTCGACTCCCAGGGACCCTGTGTACAACAGAATGAAACACTGCCTGGTCCTGTGTCAACATCAAAATAGTTACTGTGTTTGAGCCCATTGTTGCAGCCACTGGGTCAACAGTCTTTCACTGTTCGGCTGACCTGCTATTGTCTTTCTCTGGGAATTGGTCTGCCCTGTTAATATGTGCAAGTATTTGAGTAATCTTGCCATTTTTGCTTCTGATGAGCATTCTGACCGCATTTCTCCAAAGACAGATTTGTTCATTCTTCTTGAAGTCCATTGCACACTCAATATTCTTCAGCAACACCCAAATTCAAAGGCATTTCTTCTGCAGTTGTCCTCATTCACTGTCCAGCTTTCACATAGCCAAGTAAAAGCCAAGTGCTGTCGAGTCAGATCCGACTCATGGCGACCCTAGGGGCCAGGGTAGAACTGACCCTCAGAGTATTCAAGGAGTGCCTGGTGGATTTGAACTGCTTTCACATGCACATGAGGAAATTGAAAACATCTTGGCTTAGGTTAGAAGCATCTTAGTCCTTAAAATGACACCATTGCTTGTTAACACTTTAAAGAGATCTATTGCAGCTGGTTTGCCTAATGCAATGCATCGTCTGATTTCTTGACTGTTTCTTCCTTGGGCATTAATTGTGACTCCAAGCAAAATGAAATCCTAGATAACTTCAATCTTTTCTTCATTTACAGTGATGTTGCTTATTGGTCCAGTCATGAGAAATTTTGGTTCACGATGTTGAGATGTAGTCCACATAGAAGGTTGAGGTCTTTTATCTTCAAAGCGCTTCCGTTCTCTTCTTTTTCAACAATCAATTCCTGGAGCCTTGTTTACTGCCAATGCCTTCATTGTATCTTAGATCTCTTCCTTTTGTACCATCAGTGCTTGACCATATGCTGCCTCTGAAATGGTTGAATGTTTATCAATTCTTATTTTTAACGCTTCCTACGTTGTCCAGTATTTTGCCCATAGAGTCCTTCAATATTGTAATGCAGGGCTTAATCTTTTTCTTCAGTTCTTTCAGCTTGAGAAATGCTGACCACGTTCTTTCTTCTTGGCTCTTTATCTCCAGGACTTTGCACATTTCATTATAATACCTTGTCTTCTTGAGTAGCCCTTCAAAATCTCCTGCTCAGCTCTTCTACTTCATTATTTCTTCTTTTCCCTTTAGCTACCCTACATTTAAGAGTAACTGTCAGTCTCTTCCACATCTATTTTGGTCTTTTCTCCTTTCTTGTCTTCTTAATGACCTCCTACTTTCTTTTTATATGATGTCTTTGATGTCATTCGATAGTGCATCTGAGTTTTGGTCATTAATATTCAAATCTGTCCTTGACATGGTCTCTAAATTCAGGTACAATATATTCAAGGTCATACTATGGCTCTTCTGGACTTGTTCTGATTTTCTTCAACTTCCACTTGCACATGCATGTCAGCAATTAATGGTCTGTTCCACAGTTAGCCTGTGGCCTTGATCTTTCTTACAATATTGAGCTTTTCTATCTTCTCTTTCCAAAGATGTAGTCCACTGGATTCCTATGTATTCCATCTGGTGAGGTCCAAATGCATAGTTGTTTACACTGTTGAAAAAAGATACCTGTAATGAACTTGTTGGTCTTGCAATATTCTGTCATGTGATAACCAGAGTTGTTTGTATCATCTAGATCATGTTTTCCAACTACTAATCCTTCCTCACAGTTTGGAACCTTTACATCCCAATTGCCACTAATTATCAATGCATCTTGAGTGCATACTTGATGAATTTCAGGCTGGTAAAATTTTTAATTTTTTCATCTTTGGCCCTAATGACTGGTATGTATATTTGAATAATAATCATATTAACTGGTCTTTCTTATAAGTGTGTGTATTGTTGACAGTGTTGTACTTTAGGATAGATCTTGAAATGTTCTTTTTGACCATGAACTTCTTGAGTTTGTCATTCCTGGCATAGCAAAACATACAACTTTCTGATTCAAAATGGTTAATACTATTACATTTCAGCTCACAAATGCCTATGATATCCATGTTCATGTATTCTATATCATTTTCCACAACTTCCAATTTTCCTAGCTTCATAATATGTGCATTCCATCCTCTGATTGTCAATGGATGCTTTCAGCTGTTTCTTCTCATTTTGAGCTGTGCCACATCAGCAGATGGAGGTCGCCCAAACTTGATTCCATCCACATCATTAAGGTCAACTCTACTTCAAGGAGGCAGCTCTTCCCCAGTCACCTCTCGAATGCCTTCCAACCCGAGGAGCTCATTTTTTAGTCCTATACCAATATTGCACTATTATGCATGAGATTTTCATTAGCTAACTTTTTTCAGAAGTAGACTGTCAGGTCCTTCTATATAGTCTGTCTTAGTCTGGAAGCTCAACTGAAATCTGTCCACCAGTGGTGACCCTGCTGATATTTGAAATACTGGCAACGAAGCTTCCAGTATCACAGCCACAAGCAAACCACCACAGTAAGACAAACTGGCAGACCCTTGGAAGACAGCTACGTTCAGAGACCAATATTTACAAGGACAAGAAGAATTCAGTCACAGCTACTCTACTAGCAACTATACTACACTTACTGTCATCTGGAGGCACATTTAGTTCAAAATTATATAATTTGAAGGCTTTATCGACTTCTCAGCTTTGGACTTGGTAGATTGATTATTTATGGGCTATTCTGCATGAGGTCAATGCAGATTTTAGTTTACTGATGTTCAAACAAAACCTTCCTTCCATTTAGCGTCACTGCAAGAACCAAAGGAGAAAGTAAATTCTCCTTTGGGATTAGGAATAATTTTTTGTAATAACAGCAATATGTTTCTTAAATACTTTGTATAATTTAGATATTTTGCTTCTTCCATAAGCAATAGGATAAATATCCTTCCAAATTACAGAGGATATGTCTTGTCATAAACCTAGAGTGAGATCAAGGGAAATTCGATCTTGCTCTGGAAATACTGCGAGGGAAAAAATCTAGTATCAATCATTTTACAATTAATATCAATATTTTGGCATAATTATCAGTTTTAAATGATTCATGTACAATAAAAAATAGGTCTGTGTACTAGTCCTTGAGGATATGTTTTGCTATGATTTCTTCTGAGAACTTTTTCTGAGACAGTGTATGTTGCAAATAATCTTCAGTGAGATGAAAACAGAAATTCTCATTTTTAGTGAAGGTAGAAAATGGCTTATTTCTTTAAAATATTTCAAGACTGAAAACATCTTACCCTTGATTCAAGGTGTTGAGTTTTGAAGATTTGATCAAGTGTTTATGGAAGCTGTAAGAAAATCTTCACTATGTTCCCATAATTGATGCAGTCTATTTTTCCATTTCATGGACAATATATGCCAGAGTCTTACACAGGGGGCCTTAATTTTCACAGAAAATTTTTAACATGCTGGATTATGTATACCCACATGTTTATCTGTTGTTGGCTGTGCTAAGGTAGACACACTGGGTTTATAAAACTGAGAAACCTAAAAATAAAATTCAAATGATAGATCCAAATGATATTTGTAAAATATGTGACAAAGAATTAGCATCTTTACTGTTTTTAGAACTTTAAAAATGTGTCCTGCAACAGAAATAGAGTTCAAAATGGCACAACTTTTTGTTGAGCAGTTAGGAAGTCTAATGATCAAAATAACTGCTAACATTCATTGTTTACTGTGAATAATGCTCATAATCTTCACAGCAAATTTTCTGAGAAGAAAACTAAAGCACAGAGAATTTTAGATTATTTAAACTCACATCGACATGGCATAGGAGAACCACTGTTCAAACTCAGACAGTCTAACAATCAAACCCCAAAAAATCATGGCAGCCCAATGCGTTTCAAAATAAAACTGCTTTATAATATCATCAACAGCTTATTTTTCAAAATAGGTCACCAGGTCTTTCTTCCAAGGTGCCTCTGAATGAACTTGAACCTCCAACCTCCCTCTTAAGTAGCTGAGCCTATTCACTTTCTATACCACCCAAAGACTCCAGTCTAACCACCAAAGCAAACCTGTTGCTATCTAGTAAATCGCAACTCATAGAGACCGTATGGAAAGCCTGGTACGACAGTAACTAAATGCTACATTTGCTAATGAAAAGATCAGCAGTTCAAATCTGCTAGGTGCTCCTTGAAAATTCTGTAGAGCAGTTCCATTCTGTCCTATAGGGTTGCGAGTCAGAACTAACTCAGTGGGAGTGAGTTTGGTTTTTTGGTTAGAGACCCTATAGGATGGATTAGAACCACCCCATAGGGTTTCCAGTGAGTGGCTGGAGGATTAAGACTGCTGATTTTTTGTTTAGCAGCCAAAGCTCTTAACCACTGTGTGACTAAGGCTCCCAATCATCCAGCCACAGAGCCTTACAATTCTTTGTCACTTTTGACCCAGTTAAAATTTTTACTCTCTTCTAGAAATTTTTCCCAAGAAGATCATTAAGGACTTGTACAAAGATTTACAAATGAATATGGTTAGGACAGCAAACCCTTGGGGACAACAGAAACCCACTGCCGCTAAGCCAGATCCAACCCATAGCAACCCTAGAGGTTACAGTAGTACTTACTACTCCATAGTTTCCAAGGACTCTCTGGCAGATTTGAACTGCTGACCTTTGGTTAGCAGACATAGCACTTAATGCACTATGCTACCAGAGTTTCCTGAATGATATATATCAGAACGTTAGTTGTTACTTCTGGCTTGAGTAATTACATGTGTTTTTTCATTTTGCTTTCAATAGCTCTTTGGGTTTTCAACATTTTTTTAATGTATTACTTAAGTTGAAATAAATTTCATAAAACAGTGGCACAATCATAATAACTCTTTCTGGAATGGCCTTTGCATACAGTGGCATGGTGTCAAGCTTGCAAACTTAATTGTATAGTTGTCTGTGAGGGAGCTTTTAGCTAGCAAACAAATAACTGTATTGAAAAACCCTCCCTACTCACCTGATCTGGTCCCTAGCTACTTTTTTCTTGAGCCAAAGATAAACAAAATATTGAAAGGAAGACATTTTGATGACAGTCAGGATATCAGGGGTACTACGATGACAATTCTGATGGTGATTCCAGAAAAAGAGTTCCAAAATTGCTTTAAAGGTAGAACTAGGCACCAGCATTGGTGCATAGCTTCCCAAGGGAAGTGCTTCGAAGGTGACCATAGTGTTATTCATCATTGAGGTATGTAGTATTTTTTTCTAGGATGAGTTTGCAACCTTAATTAGCAGTCGTCTTATTCATTCTGTTTTTTCCTTCTTTGGTTTCTATTGTTTTAAATTTTAATTGGATATACTTCTTTTCAGTTTCCTATTTATAGTTTATCATTTACTGTAAATAATAATGTTTTTAATTTAAAATGCCTAATGGAATTCAACATAAAAATTGAAGACAAAAATAGTATAGCAGGCTTTTCTGACACTATAATTACATCCATTGTCAGATCTAAAACACATTAATAAAATAACACACAGACTTGGATAAATGGTTCTTTTTAACCAAAAGACAAACCCATTATACTGTCTTCTCATGTTTAATCCTCTGTCAGTTGAACATTCCACATAAATTTTCATGAAAAATCATTTGATCTGAGAATATCTACCAGAGCCTGGAACATATTTTTCCCAGTCCTTGACTTGAAGTTTAGTATAAGTATCATAGACATATTGTCCCAGAGACCTGCCGTATCATAAAGTTCTTACAAAGCAACTTGTACATGCCACACACATTTGCATATCAATTTATACTTCTTAAAAACACTTTCATATGTAGTACAATTAATCTTCCAAACAAGTATCACTGGACTAATTCAACAGATTAAAATGTTAAAACAAGGATTACTTTCTAACCCCTGAGGCTATCCTTTTTTCTAGCAAAAGCATGCAATTTTCCTTAGAAGTACTAGCAGATTTGGCAATATTGACTCTACGTTACATGTTATGAATCCGAGTTTTTGGCAGACCACTTTGGGAACCACCAGAACTTTTGAATCACTGCAAGTCTGGCCTGTTCATTTTAATCATGAAGTGATGTTTTCAAAAATTCTAGAAGCACATTTATATTGTCCACTTGTATGTCTACGTGTGAATATGTATATATATAGTCTGTCATGCCTGAAATCACTTTGCTAAAACATGTATGTTTAGTTGGCTTAGTGTATACTAGCACACAGGACACACACACACACACACAGGCTTTTCCTGTCAAAAATAATTAAGCTAAAGATGTGTTCTCCTTTAGGATGAAATGCAGATTTCTCATTAAAAGTCAGTCTTTCCTTTCAAAAGACAGAACAAAATGTTCCTTTTTTTAAAAAAAACCCAGATGGTTAAATGTATGCGTTCGAATTTTTTTTTTTTTTTTTAGCTTGAGAAGATTCTTTTTGTCTCACAGTTCCCCTGAGACTTTTCTCCCTTTTAGTTCTCTAACAGTCTTTTCTCAGCCCGCAAACATTCTGCTACAATTAATGAGGTCAGCCATTCCTTCTTCCTTCAAAGTTCCTCTTCCACTGGTTTCCTCAATGACCCTTCCTTCTACCTGCTGGATCCCTGAGCAACCCACACTGGGGAGCAGTCACTGATCCAGCCCCTGCTTCCTATCTCTGTACTTTCACCTTTTGAGGACCCATCCACATATCTCTGAAGATACTAATTATACAGTTTCCAACAACACATCTTGTTTCTGAAGGTATTTTTCTGAATTACGCTTTAAGTATTCACTTTTATTTTTCTGTTCTAGGTACAGCGAGGCCTTCACAAAGGTGAATCTTCCCATACTCTCCCCTTAGTAGCTACCACTGTACTTCGCAAAGGTGGTTCACGTGTAGTAACCGCAGGAACATAGAAAGCTATTTAAGCAGACGGATAAGCAATAGCGTGAGAAATGAAGTGTTTGTGGAAAAAGGAGGGTGTTAGCACAGTGTGATACTAAATATACAGAACACTAAATAGCGCAGATACTAAATAGCACAGAAATACTAAAACGTGCAACAAAAACAAGACTTCTCTACATCCGTGTAGGCAATTTTCTTCAGTAGGCACTGCCTGAATCATTCTAATTTAGCATTTCTACCGAAGACGTCAAACAAGATTCTTAAACAAATAGACAAGCTGTAAGGTACTGGCATTGTGGATGAACTTACAGTATTATGTTTGAGCTCACAGTTTCTGAAACATGTAAAAATGTTTATGTCTGACTGTGTAAGTGTCTGTCTTAGGAAACTGGTCAAAAACATTAGTGCTCTCAACTATCTCTTTGAATTTGTGCAGACCGTTAACCATCACAGTGAAAGACATATAATTTAGCCTTCTTTGTTCTCACATGTGCTTAGCTTTGACTTGGCCAATAAAGTGGGTATTTTGCCTCCAAAAACAACAAGTGGTTGTATTCTGCATACTCTCTTCTCCTCTTGATGACACCCCTGATTGTGTCTAACCTGCCAGCAGAGCCGGACTGGAAAACAAGAGATTTCATTTGGCCACAAGAACAAAGAACAATTGTTTCTGTTAAGCAGTGAAGTTTCTAATGCAGCCAGAGGTTACAGAAAAGAATCCTCTTAAGAGAAGAAGGAAAAAAATCTCCATCATGTCAGCACTCTCAGTGACCAAAGCCATACTCTCAACACATGACCTATGGCCCTCAAAGCAGAGGAATATTTCTTCCTCTATAAAGTGAGTGTTATTTGATTAAATGAATGTTTCTCTAATAAATAGCATACTAAAGGTCTTTCAAAAAGCTCTGAAAATTCTCTTATCTGAAGCCAAATAAAAGATATATTGGTAAAAACAAAACTTTCATCCGAATTAATAATGTCTTTATATATTCCTGTCCAGATCTGCACTGGCTCCAGAACTGGGAGTGGTTTCCCCAGTAATCATTCTCTAACCACTGAGTTTTCTATCAAAGCTGGTGTCTCAGTGTTGCAATTCAGAGGCCCTGTTTCCAAGGGTGTCTTTGACCTCCTGTCCATCAGCACTATGTGGTATTCATTAGTCAATCATAAAAGAGTATTTTGTATGTCAGTACAAAGGCACTTTGGATCTCATTTAAAGTAAAAAAATAAAATATGACCTTACTGCAGTATAGTTTATATACTCAAGTCCCTCCCCATTCTCTAGTTTTTATCTTCACTACTCTTTTCTTTTTGAAATCTGATTTAATGTAAAGGACAGAAAGTCTGCCTGCTCCATAAATGTCATTAGTTCAAAGGAAAATCCTAGTGATAGTTTAGGAATATACAAAGATTGATCATCTTGAGCCATCACCTTCTGGGCACCATCTGAGATATACAAGGTCTGATAATTAAGTATGCAAACAGGATCTAAGTGCTACTTACTTCATTACTGAATATCACCATGGACACCTTTGAAGTACTCCCCTTGGGAAGCTATGCGCTGATGTCAGTTCCTAGTCCACCCTTCAAAGCAATTTTGGAACTCTTTCTGGAATGGCCATTGTGCACAGTGGTATGGTGGCAAATTTGTGAACTTAATTTCATAGTTGTCTGTGAGGGTGTTTTTAGCCAGTAAACAAATAACTGTATTGGAAAACCCTCCCTACTCACCAGATATGGCCCCCAATGACACTTTTCTTTACCCAAAGATAAAGGAAGTATTGCAAGGAAGACACTTCGATGACATTCAGTACATGAAGGGTAATATGACAGTTCTGATGATCATTGCAGAAAAAGAGTTCCAAAATTGCTTTGATGGGTGAACTCGGTGCTGATCAGTGCTTAGCTTCCCAAGGGGAGTACTTTGAAGGTGACCATAGTGATATCCACCAATGAGGTGTTTAGCCCTTTTTCTAGGATGAGTTCTTCAACTTAATTGTCAGTCATCCTATAATCCTTGCTCAGTTGGGCACTAATTATCATTCTTCTTGGTTGTGGTTGTAGAATTAGGCAGGCACATCACTAACTCACCTTCTTATTGGATAGTTCCCCATATTCTGAGATCTCTGATAAGACTCTAATTGAACATGTTTTACTTCCATGTATAATATTTGCCACAACACTGACAGGTAGACACAAAATTGAATAGGAATTGTATCTCCATAATCTTTTGATTTTCAAAATGAACTAATTTCTCTCTGAGAGCAGGAAACACTGTAACTTTCTAGTGTCAACTCTCTAAATTGATTTCCAGGACCCAGAACTCTGACTCTGACTAGATTTCCTATATGGAATGGGCTGGAGAGTAGGGCACACATGCCTTACAGTTTTGGGCATGGAGGCAAAGGTTCACTAAGGATAACACACAAAAGAAATGCAGTTCAAGAAGTGTCTTGGTCTGGGATCTCCACAGGAGCAAAATCCATTACGGGTATAAATAAATGCATAGAGATTTGCTTCAAGGAAATGGCTCACACAATTTTTTGTGTTGGGAAGTCCCAAATCAGTAGGTCAGGTGGTAGACTTAAGACCTCTGTTGGCCCATGTAGTCACAGTGGCTGACAAACTCAAAATCTTTAGGTCAGGAAGCAAGCCTGAAGTCTTGCTGGCTCACTGGATCATAAGGGCTGGCAAATCCGTAATGCATAGGTCAGCCGGAGACCAAGAGACAAGAAGCATGCAGGGTTGAAAGACAAGCAAAAGCCTTGCTGGAGCATCCATTTATGTACTGGAAGCAGGCTACACCTCCAAGGAAACCCTTCTTCCAACTCTTTGGCTGATCACATCAAATCATTTCATGGAAGCGATTACATTATGCTATGTTATGGAAAGAGCAATCAGTCCAGTGTTTCCCAGATCACTGAGAATCATAGTCTAGTCAAGTTGACACATGACATTAGACATCACAAGAACTAATGGAACAGTCTGAAGCATCAGCTATGTTATGGATTGAACTGTATCCAAAACGCAAGTCAACTTGGCTAGGTCATGAATTCCAGTATATGGTTGTCTTTCATCTTGTAATCTGATATAATTATATTTCATTTTGCGGTATGTTGTAAATCTTAACTTCTGTGTGTTAGTAGATCTCTCCCAGTTGGTAATAGCAATACATCGACAGGGTACTGCCAGAAACTCAAGCCAAAGTAAGAAGAGGATGCAGAATAAGGGATATTGTTGTTGATCTCAGATGGATCCTAGCCAAAAGCAGAGAATACCAGAGAGCTGATTACCTGTGTTTCATTGACTATTTAAAAGGCATTTGACTGTGTTGGCCATAATAAATTATGGACAACATTGCAAAGAATGGGAATTCCAGAACATCCAATTGTGTTTATGAGGAATTTGTACATAAATCAAGAGGAAGTTTTTCAAACAGATCAAGGGTATTCTGCATAGTTTAAAGTCAAGAGAGGTATACTTCAGCATTGCTTCCTTTCACCATATTTATTCAATCCCTATGCTGAACAAATAATACAAGAAGTCAGACTACATGAAGAAGAATGGGGCACAGCATTGAAAGTAAACTTATTAACAAACTATAACACGCAGGTGATACAACCTTGCTTCTTGGAAGTGAACAGGACTCGAAGCATTTACTGATGAACATCAAAGACCACAGCCTTCAACATCAAGAAAACAAAAACTCACAATTAGACCAAGAGAAAACATCATGATAAATGGAGAAATGATTGACTTCATCAATCAATGCCTATGGAAGCAGCAGTCAGGAAATCAAATGAAGTATTGCATTTGGGCAAATCTGCTGCAAAAGACCTTTTTAAAATGTTAGAAAACAAAGATGTCACTTTGATGACTGAGGTGCACCTCATGCAAGCCATGGTGTTTTTAGTCTTCTCGTATGCACATGAAAGCTGAATGATTAATGAGGAAGAATTCAGAAGAGTTGACACTTCTGAATAGTAGTGCTGGAAAAGTATTTTGAATAGAGCACAGACTTCCAAAAGAAAGAAATCCTGGTGGTATAGTGGGTGTCACAGCTACTAACCCAAAGTTCGGCAGGTTGAGTCCACCAGGCACTCCTAGGAAACTCCATGGAGCAGTTCTACTCTGTCCTATATGGTCACTGTAAGTTAGAATAAACTTTAAGTCACTGGATTTGTTTATTTGTTTGTTTGTTTGCCAAGAGACAGACAAACAAGTCTGTCTTTGAAGAAATACCACTAGAATGCTTCTAGACTCACGTATATCAAGACTATGTCTTAAATAATTTAAACATGTTATCAGGAGGGATCAGTTTCTGGAAAAGAATGATATATTTGGTAAAGTAGAAGGTCAGTGCAGAAGAGGAAGACTCATAATGAGATGACTGACACACTGGTTGCAACACTGGCCTGAAACATAACAACAATTGTTAGATCGGTGCAGGACCAGGAAGTGTTTCATTCTGTTACACGTGGGCCCGCGATGAGTCTGAACCAACTTGATGGCACCTAACAATGTGTGTTAATGAGGTATAAATAGGGTAGAGGTCTATCCTGAGCCACTGCCTTACAAGAGGGTGTGACTCAAGTCACACCACTACTCTTTGCCTTACTCAACTTGTACATTGACTCAGTCACATTTTTTATCCTACAAAAGATTAAAGAAGAAAGAAACAAGCAGAGGCAAGGGACCTCACCACCACCAAGAAAGAAGATCCAGCAACACAGCCCTTCCTTTGGACCCCGTGTCCCTGTACTAAGAATTTCCTAGACCCAGGAAACAGCTGTAGCACTGGAGACAGCACAAGACAGCGAGAAGCAATAACAGAGAAAGGGGCATTAGCAGAACCCACGGAGATCTCCAAGGAATGTGGGGCCTACGGATGCTAAAAGGAGACAAGGACCTTCCTCAATAGCCAAGAGACAGAACAAATGTGGAAGAATAAAGTTCTGTCTGTCAAAGCCCTCCACTTGTGCTAATTCTTCTTTAGGAACACTAGACAATTAAGATAAGCTACAAAAAGAGCCAGACATTCAATAATGATAATTAAAATACTACCTTTGTTTCTTCAGTGTTCACTCTGTTTAACATACTCTTTCAAGTACTAGAAATATATTATTTGATCTTACAACAGCCTAGTGAGCATTTATTATTTAGAAAATATCAGTTAGATATAGGCTAAGCATATGTAACAAAGAGCCAAAATATGAAGATTCAGACAAGGTAAAGACTGATTTTTTTTTTTTTTTCTTAACCCAGCAGGTAAAGACAGATAATAGATTTTGCTCCAAGAGGTTTTCTAGGGACTCTGCTGCTGGCCTATCTAAATATATGGCTTTCATCTCTGTATCTAAGGTTGCTGCTGCAATGTCACTGCAATCTGGCTGTGAAGTGAGACATACTTTAGGAAAAGCAACAGGTCGCTAAGAAGTGACTAGAATGTTGCACACATCACTTCCACGTACATTTCATGGCTCTATAAGTTAATCACATGGTATCATCTGTGTCATGGATTGAATTCTGTCCCCCGCCCCAGAATACGTGTAGCCACGTGGCCGGGCCATGATTCCCAGTATCTTGTGACTGTCCTCCATTTTGTGGTTTTCCTATGCTGTATGTCAAAGATTAGGGTGGGGCTGTAAATCCCTTCATAGGGTCACCTTCCTGCTCCACTGTAAAGAGAGTTTCCCTGGAGTATGGCTTGCACCACCCTTAATCCTTTCATCCTGCAAAAGATAAAAGGAAAGAGAAGCAAGCAGAGATTTGGGAACCTCATACCATCAAGAGCGCATCATCCTTCAGACCTCAGGTTCCTGCGCCAAGATGCTCTCTGGACAAAGGCTGATGCAATACTGGACTTTCCTCCAGAGCTGACATGGGGAAAGCCTTCCCCTGAAGTGGACACCCTGAATATGGACTTGTGCATGGCTGGCTTTAGCCTACTGGACTATGTAAGAATAGACCTTCTTTGTTAAAGCCATCCACTCTGTGGTAATTCTGTTACAGCAGCCCTAGCTGACAAAAACAACCTGTATACAAGAAAGTCTGAGAAATGTAGTCTTGAACTGGGGTCACATGCCCAGGTAACATTCAGCAGATTCTAGGACTATAAAAAATAAAGAGAAAAGGGATACTAGGACATAAATAACGGTCTCTGCCTCTTGTGATAAAGATTTGTATCTCCAGTTGCCAACCAGTTCAGTCTGCCTCATGGTAAACCCACTTGTGTCAGAGTAGGACTGCTCCATAGGGTTTTCAATGGCTAATTATTCAGATGTATGTTGCCAGTCCTTTCTCCTGAGGTGCTTCTGGATAAACTCAAGCTTCCAAACTTTCTGAGTATCAGTAAGCTTATTAACTGTTTGCACAACCTACAAACTCCATCTCTGTTATACAGATAAGGAGGAAATGGAGCCAACAGAAGTTTGATTTACTTGCCAGGGATTTAATTCAAAATCTTTTACTTACAACCACCATGCTGTGTTGCCATTGCCAAAACAGAGGTCCACAAGCAAAAGATAAGGAAGACAAATGTATCTGATTCCACAGGGCAACAAGCAGCCTCTGGAGGGATTCACCGAGGTGTCTTTGAACAAAGTGAGCACTTAGTAAACTGCAATAAGTGGACAGCATAGATAGACGATTTCTATCTATCTGTGTCATACTGAGTAAAATATTATTGATTCTCTGTGGGTCTCTACTTCTTTACAAGTAAAATTAAGAAGTTCACTGATATTTCTAAGGATGCCTTTTAACTCTGAAATTTCACAATTATATATATATATATGCACATATATATATGTATGTATGTAAGTCTGAAAGCAATAAAGTTAGAAAATTAGAGGAACCACATTTTTGTCCAATCTGTCACAAGCTGAGTTTTGAAGAAGCTGACCCTTTTGTTTGATTTTTACCATTTTATAGCCAGCATTATCCAAAATGAGTTTCATGTAACATTAATCCCATAAAATACTCTGATAAAAAAAACTACTATATATTATTTTAATTGGAAGACTTTCAGTTGTAAGTGAAAAAAAATGCACTGTGTTAATGAAAAAGGAGAATTTTTATAAGAAAAATGGAATGCCACATGGAACATATGGTTGAAAATGTGACTAGACTCACAAACAGCTAGGTTTACAGGTTCAGATCCTCTTTATACTCAATCTCTGTCACTCCTTCCTGCTTTATTGCTCTCTGTCCTGGTGAAGACTGGCCTCTAATGTTTTTAAATAGCGAGATGAAAGGCCATCAACAGCTCCTGTGTGTTATAATTTACTTAACTATCCACAGCAGGGGCCTGAAGATTACTGGTTCCTCCCATGCCACCTAGTCATCTATGACAGTATTATACAAATAAGGTATGCCTCCCAGACCTTATAGCTAATAGCACCTGGTGCCCATAGTCCAACTGTAAAACCTACCCAGCCAATCACTCTAAGAAACAGGGACACACTTTCCTCATAGACACTCAGGGAGAGCTGCCTTGCTCAGTGTGTTCAGCAAGTACCAATGTCTATACTAATCATCCTTGCTCATCTAGGACTGTAAAGGAGAGCCTGTATCACATGCTAGTTGACTGACTACCTGGATTCCTAAGCTGAATCCATACAAGAAAAGTAAATGGACTCCTTTACTTACATACCTAGTAAAAGTTTAACCACCTGGTGACAAGGCATCTAACTTTGAAAGGCACTGATAATCTAACCAGCTTACCTGAACCAGCCTATTTATACATTTCAAAAGAAAACAAGAAACTAAAACAAAGCAAGCAAACACAAAATAACTATATTCAACAATTTACTCATAGATCAGAGACAGCAATCAATGTCAAATCATTTTAAGAGGTCAACCATGATGGCTTTAGAAAGCTCCCAAAACAAAGAATCATGAAATTTTCCAGATGAAGACAATTTTCTAGAATTATTGCAAGCAGAATATAAAAGATTAATATTTTGAACTCTTTACACAATCAGGTAGAAGATATGGCAAAATGCAGAAGAACATAATGGCAAATTGAACAAGCTGCAAGAAAGCATAGACAAGGAGCATTCAGAAAATCAGGAGATTAATAATAAAATTACAGAATTAGACAACTCTACAGAAAGTCAGAGGAGCAGAACTGAGTTAATGGGAGCCGGAATTAGTGAGACTGAAAAAAACAATACTCGACATCAACATATTGGAAGAAAAATCAGAGAACTTTTTTTAAATGAAGAAATGTTAAGAATTATATGAGGCTCTATCAAAAGGAATAATATAAGGAGAGACTGGAGTGCCAGAATAAGGGCAAAGAACAGAAATTACAGAAGAAATTGTTGAAGATTTATTGGCATTAAACATCCCTGATACCATGAAAAATGAAGAGATACTTATCCAAGACACTCACTGAACATCACACAACGTAAATTCCAAAAGAAAGACACCAAGAATTATTAAGGTCAAACTTGCCAAAACTAAAGATAAGGAGATAATTTTAAAGACTGCTCGGGATAAACAAAAAGTAATCACCAAAGAAGAGTCAATAAGACTAAGCTTGGACAATTCAGCAGACACCAAGCAGGGAAGAAGGCAACAGGATTACATTTACAAAGCCTTTGATGAAAAAAAAGTTCCAGCCAAGAATAATATACAGCAAAATTGTCTGTCAAATATTATGGTGAAATTAGGACACTGCAAGATAAACAGAAATTAAGAGAATTTTCAAAATCCACACTAAAATTGTAAGAAATACTAAAGGAGGTCCCTTAGTTAGAAAATAATAACATTGCATAATAGCTCCAAGGCTAGAACACAGGACATAACAACCAGATATCAACCCAGATAGGCAAATCACAAAAATAAATCAAAGCTGAAATAGGGAATGCTTCCAAACTCATTTTACGAAGCAAGCATAGGAGGTCTGACAATTACATTAGTGTACTGATCCTAGAAAAAGTGCCACATATGTCACTGTCGAACATCACTACAGTCAGCTTCAAAGTACTCTCCTTGGTAAGCTGTGCACTGACACCAGTGCATAGTCCACCCTTCAAAGCATTTTTGGAACTCTTTTCTTAAATGTCCATCAGCGCTGTCATTGGATGATGTCTGCCAATTAAGGTGACGAACTCATCCTAGAGAAAGTGCCACATACCTCCCTGCTAAATATCACCACAGTCACCTTCTAAGTATTCCCCTTGAGAAGTTAAGCACTGATGCCAGCACCTAACCCACCCTTCAAAGAAATTTTAGAGCTCTTTTCTGGAATGGCCATCAGAGCTGTCATCATATGACCTGTGATGTCCTGAAAGTCATCAAAATGTCTTCCTTCCAACGTTTCCTTTATCATCTGGTAAAGAAAAGTCATTGGGGGCCAGATCAGGTGAGTAGGGAACATGTTACAATACAGTTATTTGTTTACTGACCAAAAACTCCCTCACAGAAAGTGTTGTGTGAGCTGGTGCATTGTCTTCTTGCAAGAGCCACGAGTTGTTGGCCAAAAGTTAGGGTTGTTTTCATCCAAGTTTTTCACATAGCCTTTTCAGCACTTCCAAATAGTAAGCTTGGTTAACTATTTGTCCAGCTGGTACAAATTCATAATGAACAATCCCTCCAATATCAAAAAAGTTTAGCAACATCAGTTTGACTCGGATTTGGACTGATGGAATATTCTGGTTGTGAAAACTTGGCTGACTTTCATTTTATACTGTGACACTTTGTTTCAGGGTCATATTGTTACACCTATATTTCATCACCAGTGATAACACAGACCAAAACATCGTCTTGCCTCTCCAAAAGGTCTTGGCAAACTTCGACTCTCCTTTGCTTTTGTTCATCAGTGAGCGCCTTTGGGACCGCTTTTGCACACACCTCTCTCATGCCGAGATTTTCTGTTAAGATTTTCCTGTTTCTATATCTATGTTTCCTGTGTCTGCTATGTGTCTCACAGTCAGCTGATGATTTCTTTCTTTAACTTTTTTATTGTGATTGAGTTAAAGTTTTACAATCCAAGAGTATAAAACCCCAATCAACCGCCTTTCTGCAGCTCTATCTGCTCTCATCACCCTGAGAGAACACACTCTTCCTTTTCACTCTTTATTTCCAATATCCACTCAACCAACACTTTTCCCCTCTTCTCCACCCTCTCCTCCCCCACCTAAAAAGAAAACAGTAAGACAGCCACATATACATATATATGTGTGTGTGTGTATATATATGTATATATCGACTCGACGGCACTTGGCTGGCTGGCTATATATATGTATATATTTAACCATAAAGTACACACACCACATGTATCACTTTGTGTCCCAAGTCCAGTCCATTCTTTGTCTGCAGTGTTGGCTTCAGTACTGGTTTCAGCTCTGGGCTAACAGGAAGTCTAGTGTCTATGCTCTCAGGGTACCCTCTAGGTTCTCAGACCACCAGTTCTTGTCCTTAATAGAGTTCTTAATCTGCACACATCTTTTTCTCATGCTACATCAGGGACTCTACTTTGTGTCCCCTATCAAGGCTCTTTGGTGGTGGCCAGGAATCATCTAGTTCTTCTGGTCTCATGTAGATATAGTCTCCCAGGTGTATAGGTCCTTCTGTCTTCTGGGCTCATTCTTCCTCATGTCTTTGATGTTCTCAGTTGTCATCTCTTCCAGATGAGTTGGAATCAACTGATGTTCTTCAGATGGAAGCTTGCTGGCTTTTAAGACCCCAGACACCACTCACCAATACAGAGTGCAGAAAACTCTCTTAGCAAAAGACTAATTAAGCCAGCTGACCTTCATATCCCCTGAATATGTGGTCCTCAGACCCCTGTACCCACTACTCTGTCCTTTGAAATGTTGGGTTGAATTTAGAACACCTTTTAGCTTATAGTGTAGGCCAGTTACGCTGACCTGGCTTCTATTGTACGTTGTCACTCCCTGCATCTAACCTAATTCTTATACACTGTAGGGTCACTTAGAGTCAGGAATGACTTAATGGCAATGGGTTTGGGTTTTTTGGTATCTAACCTATGAATTACTCTCTCCTTCCCTCCCCACCCTTGTAGCCATCAAAGAGTATTTGTGTGTGTGTGTGCATAAGTCTTCTTTTAAGTTCTTATAATAGTAGTTTCATACAATATTTGTCCTTTTGCAGCTGACTGATTTCACTCAACATAATCCCTTCCAGTTGATTGCAGGTTATGAGGTGTTTCATTAAATCATCACTGTTCTTTATCATTGCATAGTGTCCCATTATATATATATATACATATATATATACATATGTATATACACGATTGTTTATCCTTTTATCTGTCAATGGGCACCTAGGTTGATTCCATCTGTTTGCTACTGTGGATAGTGTTGCAGTAAACATTCACGCGCAAGTATCTGTTCAAGTGATAGCCCTTATTTCTGTAGGTTATATTCCAAACATTGAGATTGCTGATCATATGGTACTTCTATTTCTAGCTTTTTAAGAAACTGCCATATTGCTTTCCAATTGCACCATTTTACATTCTCACCAGCAATACAGAAGAGTTCTAATTTCTCCACATCCTCTCCATAATGGTTGTTTTCTGTTTTATGCCAACCTCGCTGGGGTAAGATGGTATGTCATTGTAGTTTTGATTTGGATTTCTCTAATGGATAATGATCCTGAGCATTTCCTCATGTGTCTTTTAGCTGTCCAGACACCTTCTTTGATGAAGCATCTGTCCATATCCTTTACCTACTGTTTAACTGGGTTATGAAGCATCTGTCCATGTCCTTTACCTATTGTTTAATTGAGTTATGAAACATCTGTCCATGTACTTTACCTATTGTTTAATTGGGTTATTTGTCTTTTTCTTGTTGATATTTTGCAGTACCTTGTAGATTATGGAAATTAGATGTCTATCAAATACATTCTGTAGGCAGTCTTTTTACTCTCTTGATAAAGTCTTTGGATGAGCATTAGTGTTTTATTTTTAGTAGTTCCCATTTATCTATTTTCTTCTGCTCTTTGTGCATTCTTAGTTAAGACGTTATAGTCTGTTTAAGTCATGTATTAGGGTTTCTAATGTTGTTCTTGTTTTTTCTTCTATGATCTTCATAGTTTTAGATTTGATATTTAGATCTTTGATACATTTTGAGTTAGTTTTTGTGTAAGGTGTGAGATATGAGTCTTGTTTCAGTTTTTAGCAGATGAATCTCCAATTCTGCCAATACCATTTGCTAAAGAAACTATTTTTTCACCTCTTCATGGTTTTTGGGTCTTTATCAAGTATCAGCTATTCATACGTGGATGGTGTTATTTCTGGATTCTATTCTGCTCCATTGGGCTATGTATCTGTTTTTGTACTAGTACCAGCCTGTTTTGACTACTGTGGCAATGTAATAGATTCTAAGATTGGATAGTGTGAGGCCTTATGCTTCTTCAGAAGTACTTTACTTATCCAGGGTGTTATGGATTGAATTGTGTTCCCCTCAAAATTTATACCAATTTGGCTGGGTCACAAGTTGTGGTATTGTGTGATATTTCTCTATGTTGAAATTCCTGCCTCTATGATGTTAATGAGGGTGGATAGGCTGCAGCAGTTGTGTTGGTAGAGCAAGATTCAATGTTTAAGTTTATTTTGTGCTTTGAGGTGGTTGGTCTCTTGAGAAATAAAGGACAGGAGCTAGCAGAGGCATTTGGGGACCTCATGCCACCAAGAAGCAGTGCTGGAAGCTGAGTATGTCCTTTGGAAAGGACTGAGGTTCCTGCACCTGAGAAGCTTCCAGTCCAGGGGAAGATTGATGACCAGGACCTGCATTGACAGCAGAGGAAGCCTTCCCCTAGAGGTGACACCTTGAATTTAGACTTTTAGCTTACTGGACTGCCAAGCTTACTGGACTGTGACAACTAAAATTCCTCTTTTTTAAAGCCATCCACTTGTGGTATATCTTTTAAAGCTGCATCAGATAACCAAAACATGGGGTTTCTTCCCTTTCCAAATTAAGTTGGTGATTTGTTTCTCCATCTTATTAAAAAATGACATTGAAATTTGATTGGGATTGCATTGTATGGCTTGGGTAGTGTCGTGGATTGAAATGGGTCCCTCCAAAAATACGTGTAACCATGTGGCTGGGCCATGATTCCCAATATTTTGTGATTATCCTCCATTTTGTGATTTTCCTATGCTGTATGTTCAAGGATTAGGGTGGGACTGTAAATTCCTTCATAGGATCACCTCCCTGCTCTACTGTAAAGGGAGTTTCCATGGTATGTGGCTTGCACCACACTTGATCCTTTCATCCTGCAAAAGATAAAAGGAAAGGAAAGCAAGCAGAGAATTGGGAACCTCACACCATCAAGAAATCATCACCAGGAGAAGAGTATGTCCTTCAGACCTAAGGTTCCTGCTCTCTGGACAAAGACTGATACAATGCAAGGAACTTCCTCCAGAGCTGACAAGGAGGAATGCCTTCCCCTGGAGTAGACATCCCTGACTTTGGACTTGTAGGCTACCAGAGTTTGTAAGAATAAACTTTCCTTTGTTAAAGCCATCCACTTGTGGTATTTCTGTTAGAGCAGCACTAGCTGACTAAAACAGGTAGAACAGACATTTTCACAATGTTAAGCCTTCCTATCCATGAGCAAGGTAGATTTTAGATTTCTCCACTTACATAAGTCTCTTTTGGTTTCTTGCAGCAGGCTCTTGTAAGTTTCTTTGTATAAGACTCTTACATCTCTGGTTAGATTTATTCCCAGGTACTTTATCTTCTTGGGGCTACTATAAATGGTGTTCACTTGGTAATTTCATCTTTGGTGGTCTCCTTCCTGGCATAAAGGAATCCTACTGATTTATTTATGCTTATCTTATATCCTGATACTTTGCTGAGTCCTTATATTAGGTCCAATAATTTATGGATTCTTTAGCATTATTTTGTGTATAAAATTATATCATTTGCAACTAGGGATACTTTTATTTCTTCTTAGCTATGAAGATGCTCTTTATTTCTTTATCTTGTCTGATTGCTCTGGCTAGAACCTCCAGTACAATGTTGAATAGAAGTGATGACAATGGGCGTCCATGTCTGATTCCCATTCTCACAGGGAATTCTTTCAGTTTCATTCCATTCAGGACGATGTTGGCTGTTGGCTTTGCATAGATGTCCCTTATTATGTTGAGAAATTTCCTTTCTATTCCTATTTTGCTAAGAGTTTTTAACATGAATGTGTGTTGGACTTCATCAAATGCCTTTTCTGCATCAGTTGATAAGACCAAGTGATCATTAGCTTTTGTTCAATTCATGTGGTTGATTACGTTAATTATTTTTCTATTGCTGAACCGATGACAGAATTCAGCCAATGATTTTGATGCACAATTCGATGAATTTTTGCAATGTTTTCTTCAGTTCTGTTTGTTACTGACCACCCTGAACTCTCTTTACCAGTGACACTTTCTCTCCTCTCGGAAAAACATTTAATCCATTTGTACACTGCTGTTTACTTCATGGCATTATCCCCATAAACTTAGACTAACACGTCTCTGACTTCACTTCCACTCTTGCCAAGTTTAGAAATTTAATGTTTGTTCATTGCTTTAATTCAAGCTCCAACATTCTAGTAGCAGCACACAAAAACACACAATAATGAATGTCACTCACCAAGACACTGCCACATGTCAATATATCAAGGTTAGGAAGCCTTACCAAGTTGTTTGTACAGCATGCTGCTAATGTAAGTGCACGGTGGCAAATTTGCAAACTTATTTGTTGACCTCATAACCTTGATACCCAAACCACTTAAAGACATCATAAAAAAAGATTACAGACAAATATCTCTCTTTAACTTAGGTGCAAAAATCCTAGACAAAATTCTCTCCAATACAATTTAACAATATATCAAAAAAAAAGAAAAGAAAAGAAAAACTCACTATAGTCACTATAGCCAAATAGGATTCATACCAGGAATGTAGAGGTTATTAAACATTATAAGAACAATCAATGTAATCAGCCACATAGATAAAACAAAGCACAATAATTATTTGATTTTATCAATTGACATAGAAAAGGTATTTGACAATGCCCATTCATGTTAAAAACTCTCAGCAAAATAAGAATAAGAGAAATTCCTCAATATAATAAACATGCATTTCTACAAAGCTAATAACCAACATCTCTGTAAATAGAGTGAGCCTAAAAACACTGTCCTTGAGAACAGGAACCAGACAAGGATGCCCTTTATCAGTACTTTCATTCAACATTTTCCTGTTGGTTCTAGCCAGAGCAACCAGTCTAGAAGAAGAAATAAATTGGTGAAGCAGTAAAAGTATCTGTTTTAGTAAATGATATGATCTTATGTACAGAAAACCCTAAAGAATCCACCAAAAAAAAAAACTACCAAAACTAAGAGCAGAGTACAACAAAGCATCAGGATACAAAGTAAACATACAAAAATCAGTTGGATTACTTCATACCAACAAAGAGTATATCAAAGAGAAAATCACCAAATCAATACAATTTACAATAGCCTCCAGAAGACAAATACTTAGGAATAAATCTAATCAGAGATGTTAAAGACTTATACAAAGAAAACTACCAGATACTGCTGCAACAAACCAAAAGAGATCTACATTTTAAGTGGAGAAACCTACTTTGCTCATGGATATGCAAACTCAACACTGTGAAAATGAATATTCTACCAAAAGAAATCTGTGATAATATGCAACCCTAATCCAAATTTCAATGGCAAACTTTTAATGAGATAGATAAATAAATCACTAACTTCATATGAAAAGGGAAAAAGTCTGGGAAAAGTAATGTATTACCAGAGAAGATGAACATAGTGGAAATATTCATACTACCTGACTTTAGAATCTATTACACTGCCACTGTAGTCAAAACTTCTTGGTACTGGTACAGCAGCAGATGCATAGACCAATAGAACAGAATTGAGATTCCAGACATAAAATCATTCTCCTGTGAGCGGCTGATATTTGGCAAAGTCCCAAAGTCTGTAAATTGGGCAAGAGACAGTCTCTTCAGCAAATGGTATTGGTATAACTTGAAACCCACTTGCAAAAAAAAAGAAAGAACTGTATTTCACACCATGCACAAAAACTAATTCAAAATGGATCAAAGTTCCAAGTATAAAATCTACAATGATAAAAGTTATTGAAGGAAAAATAGGGATAACATTGGGAGCTCCAATACATGGCATAAAAAGAAAACAGAATATTATTAATAATGCACAAACATCAGAAGAGAAAACAGACCACTAAAAACTCCTAAAAACTGAACACTTAGGCTCATCCAAAGATTTCACAAAATGAGTAAAAAGACAACCTACAGACTGGGAAAAAAATTGACTTCTACAAATCTGACCAGCATGTAATCTTTAAAATCTATACAGTACTACAAAAGATAAACAACAAAAAGAAAAATAAATCAATTCAAAGTGAGCAAACGATATAAACAGGCACTTCACCAGAGACATCCAGGGAGCTAACAGACACATGAAGAAATGCATACAATTACTAGCCAGTAGCCAAGCCAAGTACCGTCGAGTCGGATAGAGAAATCCAAATCAAAACTATGATGATATGACATCTCACCTCAGCAAGGCTAATATTAATCCAAAATAAATAAATAAATGTGGTGAGGCTGTGGAGGCACTAAAACACTTATACACTGCTGGTAGAAGCATAACATAGTACAACAATTTTGGAAATCAATTTGGTGCTTCCTTGAAAAGCTAGAAATAGAAATCTCATACAATCCATCAATCCCACTACTTGGAACATATCATAGAGAAAGAACAACAGTCACATGAACACATATATGCACACCAATGTTTATTGCAGCACTGTCCACAACAACAAAAAGATGAAATCAACCTAGGGGACTATGAATGGATAAGTGGATAAACATGTTGTGGTGTATTGACACAATGGGATACTATGCAATGATAAAGAACAACAATGAACTTTTGAAATATTTAATAACATTGATGACTCTAGAAGGCATTATGCTAAGTGAAATTAGTCATTTGTAAAAAGACAAATATTGTATAAGACCATTATAATAAGAACTCAAAATAAAAACATATAAACACAGAAGAAAACATTCTTTGATGTTTACAAGGGTGGGGAGGGAAAAAGGGGTGTATTCACTACTTAGAGAGTAGATAAGAATTATGTTAGGTGAAGGGAAGGAAAACATACAATATAAGAGAAGTCAGCACAAACCAGGCTAAGATGTTTCCTAAATATAAACCAAACACTTCCAGGCACAGAGTAGCAAGGGCAGGGATCTCGGGAGCATCATTTTAGGCGACATTAAGGTCAATTTGCAGGCTTCGCAAGGTCAGTTTGCATAACAAAGGTTATTAAGAAAATGTCCTATAACCCACTTTGGTGAGTGACTTTTGGGGTCTTAAAAGCTGGCAAACAACCATCTGACCATCTAAGAAGTACCAATCAGTCTCAACCAACCTGGAGCAAAAGAGAAGGAAGACCAAAGACGTAAGAGCACAAGAGACAGAAAGGACCACATAACACAGGGACTCCATGGTGCCTGGCTACCAGCCATGACCGCTCTGACAGGGAACCCAACAAAAAGTCCATGACACAGTGGGAGAAAAGTGGGGTGCAGAACCCGAAATCTAGTGAAAAAGCCCAGGCTTGATGGCCTGATAGATGATGGGTCTCTGGAGGTCATGGTCCATGGAATCTCTTTTAGCCTAGAATTGAAACTATTCCTGCAGCCAATTCTTCAAAGATTGGACTGGACTATAAGACATAAAACAATACTGGCCAAAAGTGTGCTTTCTGGCTTAAGTAGATACAGGAGACTAACTGGGAAGCTCCTGCCCAGCAGCAAGATGAGAAGGCAGAGGGGAACAGAAGCTGGCTGAACGGACACGGGAAATACAGAGTGGAAAAGAGGAGTGTGTTGTCACAGTTTGGGGAGAGCAACTAGGGTTGCCTAACAATATGTGTGCAATTTTTGTATGACTAATAGACTATACAATAAATAAGTAAATAAATATAAAAGTCAATGTTGTGTACACCCCTTTGAGTATAATGAATCTGTTCTTACCTACTATCTATTTGGTACAGTGAGTCAGAAATGATCAAGCATTTCAATTTTTCTTTAATGGTGAAGGATGTTCAATAGGCTGTCCTTTACACCGGGGGGACTATTACAGCATGCTCCAGTTGGCTAAATTCCCAAAAATTTCACTAATATCCTGGGTCCCCAAATCTTCAAAGATTTTACCTCTTCCCTTCAGAGACGAGCGCTTGTCATGGATTGAATTGCATCCCCCCAAAACAGTGCATAGAAATTTGACTGGCCCAGTGATTCCCACTATTGTGTGATTGCCCTCCATTTTGTGATTTTCTGATGCTGTAAATCCAACCTCTACCTGTGATTAATAGGCTGGATTTATGTTAAAGAAGATTAGGGTGGGACTGTAGCACCCTTCTTTAAGATCACCTTCCTGTTCCAATGTAAAGAGAGTTTCCTGGAATGTGGCTTGCACCACCTTTTATCATTTCACCCTACAAGATACAAAAGGAAAGGGAAGCAGCCAAAGAGTTGGGAACCTCATGCCATCAAGGAAGCAGCACTGGGAGCAATTAGTCCTTCAGACCTGAACTTCCTGTGCCAAGACACTGCCTGATCAAAGATCGATGAAACACAAGGACTTTCTCCTAGAGTCAAAAAGGACAGAAAGTCCTCCTCTGGAGCAGAAACCCTGAATTTGGAATTGTAGTCTATTGGACTGTGTAAGGATATGCTTTTCTTTGCTGAAGTCATGTACTTTTGGTATTTCTGTTACAGCAGTACCAGATGAATAAGACAGTACTTTACCAAGCCATCCAGCATACTTATCACTTCTTGCTCATTTGGTCCAATTATATGTCACTAATACAGTAGACCAACAAGATGTCACATCAAATACACAGACATTGCAGATTTTTTGAGCTATATTATTATAAAGGGCTGAAAAGTTAATATAGCTCTAGGGAAAGACTGGAAATGTACGCTTTTGTCTGTTGAGTCAAACTGCCTCTGATGTATCTTCTTGATAAGTTTATGACTTTGGGAAAGACAATATGCTTTATCTTTCTCTTCTGTAAAATAATGATTAGGAGTGCTTCACTAGTATACATGGCTAATATGGTTTGCTGTTAACCAAAAGGTTGGTGGCTCAAGTCTACTCAGAACTACCACAGAAGAAAAGTCTGGCCATCTAATTTTAAAAAGTTGGCCATTGAACACCCTGTGAAACAAGTTCTACTCTGACACACATGGGGCTGCCACGAGTTAGAGTAGACTCAACAGTGAGTGGTGTGTAGCCCAGCAGGCACACTGAAATTACTCTACCTCTCATTGTACCCTGTACCACATATAAAATCTTAAGTTGTTGTCAGGGTTAAAATTTATTAGACACAAAAAGTCTAGCAAGGCCTCTCAGAGAAGGCACTCAATAAATGCTAACTATAAAAAGATAACACTAGGCATTATGATTTTTTTACTGTCTTCTACTCATAAACAGCTTTGCTTTCACTGTTGTCAGGTAAAGAGGTTGATGTTGATATGAAGAAAAACTCTCACTGTAGCTGAAGTAATCAAAATAAAAGGATCAGTACAGAAAGGAGCTGTGCCTCTCAATGTTCAGAAATTCCAATGGTATATCATGTGGCTAATCATAACTTAGTCTTTCCAACCACAGGCCAACCCAAACCCACTGCCACACAGTCGATTCCAAGTCATAGCAATCATAGAAAGCAGACAAGAACTGCTCCATAGAGTTTCCAAGGAGTACCTGGCAGATTCCAACCACCTACCTTTTGGTTAGTAGCTAGCCAAGTCCAAGTGCTATCGAGTCGGATCTGACTCATGGCAACCCTAGGGACCAGGGTAGAACTGACCCCCAGCATAGCATTTAACCAGTAAGCCACCACAGTTTCCTTCCAACTACTAGGCCACCTTAACTCTTGGTCCTATTGAAGAATCACATTTCACAATCATTATTCAAGACTACCTGGGTAGTACAGCAGTTAATAGCTTGACTACTAGCAGAAAATTTGGAGGTTCAAACCCACCGAGAGATATCTCAGAAGACAGTCCTGGTGACACACTTGTGAAGAGTCACAGCTTTGAAAATCCTACACACATTTTTGTTTTTGAAAATCAAATGTTTCAACTGTGCCTAAGAGTTTAAATCTTCAGTTTTTTTATAAATGTACCATGGCTATATGTTAACAGAAGAAACTAGTGAAAGATGTAGGAACTTTTTGTACTCTAAAACTCTTCTGTAAATATAATATTATTTCAGAATAAAAAAAGTTTTGAAAATTAAAAGACCCTAATGTAGCAATTCTACTACTCACATATGGGGTCACTACAAGTCAGACTCCACTTGATGTCAATTAACAATAATCATTATTCACATATTTCCTGTTAAAATCTACTCAGAATTTCATTGATCAGTAGGCAGACTTATACCGTCCACTTCAATTCTAAAAGCACTGTGTTTAAGAATTTATGTTAATTCTCCAATGACATTTCTTTGGTCACCTAGTGCCGTTATAAGCTGCTCTGACAGAAATAGCACAACTGAAAGGCTTTAACAAAGACAAATTTACTCCTTCAAAGTAAGATATGCTCCAAGTCCAAACTCAGAATCTCAGCTTCAGGAGAAGGCTTTCTGTCTCAGCTCTGCAGGCAAGTCTCTATCAACAGTCTTTCCTTGAGCTAGGAGCTTCTCCTAGCAGGGACCCAGGTCCAAAGGATGCACTATGCTCCTGGCACCACTTTCTTGGTGTTAGGAGGTTCTCAACTCTCTGTTCACTTCCCTGTCCTTTTTTCTTTTGAGAGATAAAAGGTTAGTACAGGCACATTTAAGGGGAACTTTCTTTACATTAGATCAGGTAGGTGACTTTTAGTCAGCGTGTTACAGTCCCACCCTAATCATTTTTAGCATAATCCAATCTTGTCCCATTAACCACAGGCAGAGATTAAGGTTTACAACATACACAAAATACAGCATATACAAAATTCATACACAAAAATGCAACATATGCAAAAATTAAAATTCACAGAACAAAACACAACCGCACACTACTCAGAATCATGGTGCAGCCAAGTTGCTACATGCATGTTTTGGGGAACATAATCTAATCCACGACACTCTACAAAATATATTCCACAAGGAAAATTCCTATTTAATATGCTATACTGCTATGTATAATGTATACATTACAGAGAAATAAAATGACCAGCTT
The DNA here is from genome assembly GCA_028571685.1 of Heterohyrax brucei. NCBI lineage: Eukaryota > Metazoa > Chordata > Mammalia > Hyracoidea > Procaviidae > Heterohyrax > Heterohyrax brucei. The sequence goes on along the minus strand of CM053143.1, from coordinate 52,144,637 downwards.
TAGCAATAGTGAAGACCAGTCTTCTAAGGCTACTCCAACTGCTCAAGCAGAGTTGTCTGTTAATTTTTACGTTCTCTGGAAGAGCACAGAAAAAGTTCAAAAAATTCATTCCATGCATACTCAAAAGAGAATATTATCTAAAAATGACAGTGGAATGATGTATATTTAAGAATCGTTTTACCACTGAGGTATGAGATTGTAAGAAAGTTAACCGTCATTACCTATGTTAGGTGCTGTCAAGTCAGTTCTAACTCACAGTGACCCTATGAACAACAAAACAGAACACTGCCCGGTCTTGCGCCATGTCCACAATTGTTTTTATGCTTAAGCCCATTGTTGCGGCCACTGTGTCAATCCATCTCATTGAGGGTATTCCTCTTTCTCACTGACCCTCCACTCTACCAAGCATGAAGTCCTTCTCCAGGGACTGATCTTTCCTGACAACATGTCCAAAGTATGTAAAACACAGTCTTGCCATCTTTGATTCCAAGAACTCTGGTTGGACCTCTTTCAGAACACATCTGTTGGTTCTTTTGGCAGTCCATTGTACATTCAACATTCTTCTCCAACACCACAGTTCAAAGACATCAGATCTTCTTCTGTCTTCTTTGTTCATAGTCCAGTTTTCCCATGCATATGACGTGACTGAAAATACCACGACTTGGGTCAGGTGTGTTTTAGTCTTCAAGGTGACAGCCTTATTTCTGAATACTTTGAAGAGGTGCTCTCTGGCAGATTTTTCCCGGTGCAATGCATCTTTTGTTTTCTTGACTGTTGCTCCCAAGGGCTTTGATTGTGGACCCAAGTAAAATGAAATCTTTGACAACCTCAGTCCTTTCTCGATTTATGACAATGTTGCTTACTGGTCCAGTTGTGAGGATTTTTGTTTCCCTGCTGTTGAGGTGCAATCCATACTTAAGGCTGTGATCCTTGATTTTCATCAGTAAATGCCTCAAATTTTCTTCATTTCCAGCAAGTAATGTGGTGTCGTCTACATAATGCAGGTTGTTAATGAGTCAACCTCATGTAATCTAGCTTCTCGGATTATTTGCTCAGCACGCAAATTAAAAAGGCATGGTGGAAGGATACAACCCTGACATATGCCTTTCCTGACTTTAAACCATGCGGTGTCCCCTTGTTCTGTTCACATGACTGCCTCTTGATCCATATACAGATTCCTTAAGAGCCCAGTTACGTATTCTGGAACCCCCACTCTCCACAACGTTAGCCACAGTTCAGTATGATCCATACAGTTGAATGCTTTGTGTAGTTGATAGAACACAAGTAAACATTTTGCTGGTATTTTTTGCTTTCAGCCAAGATCCATCTGACTTCAGCAATGAAATCCCTGGCTCCACATCCTCTTCTGAACCCAGCACGAATTACTGGCAGTTTCTTGTCAATGTATTGTTGTAATCACTTTTGAATGATTTTTATTATTATTATCACGATTGAATGAAGATGTACATTCCCATATAAAATCACATGCTTCCCTATATGCAGCTCCCACTGCTCTCCCTACCCGGTGACAGCACACTCTTCCTCTCCTCCATGTATGTCCTATCCTCCCTACAATATCCTATCCCCTCCTCTCCACCCACTCCCCTTCCTCCAGTAAGAGGTCAGCAGGATGACATACTATAGATGCATAGAACCATAAATTTCTCACAAGATATGATCACTCTGTGCTACAAAGTCCAATCCATTGCTGTCCGAAAAGTTGACCTTCATTATGATTTATGGACAGGGGCACCATCAGGGCCAGGGGCCATGCTCCCAAGAGAACCCCAAAGCCCCCAGACCATCAATTGTGGTCTTTTAGTGGAGATCTCAGGGTGCAACCCTGTTTATTCTTGTGTTGCCACTGAGACTCAACTTTGTGAGCTCCATCACCACTATTACTGGTAGCAGCCAGGCACCATCCAGTTTTTCTGGTCACAAGTTGGTGTACAGACCCACTCCCGTGGGTCTGTCTGTCTTCTGGGTTCTCTTTCCCCCATGTTGTTCTTGTCCTTGGTGATCATCCATTCCTGTTAAGACCATTTGCTCTACCGTCAGATGGCAGCTTGACAGCACTTAAGACCCCAGACGCCACTCACCGATGTGGGGTGCAGAGAGTCCTCATTAACAAAATGCTGGCTGTGCCAATAGGTCTTGATTTTGCCTGAAAACATGGTCCGCAGCCCCCCATCTCATCTACTCTATCCTTGCAATATTGAGTTAAAGTGGTAGGAGTACCCAAATTGTGTTGAAGTCCAGTTATTATTGATTTTCTTTCTAATGTGTGCTGTCCCAGATTTCACCCAACCAAATTTCCACCAACTATCTAATCTAAACCCTTCTCCACTCCCCTTCCTTCCCTCCCCACCTTTGGAACCATCAAAGAGTCTTCTCTTCTATGTATGAGTCTGTTTTCAAGTTCTTATAGCAGGGGACTTATACAATATTTGTCCTTTTGTCGCTGACTACTTTCACTCAGCATAATGTTCTCCAGTTGAAACCAGGTTAAGAGATGTTTCCTGCAATCATCGTTGTTTTTTATCATTGCATAGTGTTCCACTGAGTACATATACCATAGTTAACCTATCCATTCCTCTGTTGTTGGGCATCTCGGTTGATTCCATCTTTTTGGTATTGTGGACTGTGCTGCAATGAACATTCTTGTGCATGCATACGTTGGTGTGAATGGCCTTGATTCTGTAGGATATATTCCAAGCAGTGGAATTACTGGTCAAATGGTCTACCTATGTCCATTTTTTTAAGGGAGGGCCAGACTGCTTTCCAAAGATGTTGCACAATTTTGCAATCCCACCAGCAGTGTAGGAGAGTTCCAATCTCCCCAAAGCCTCTCCAGCATTTGTTGTTTTGTGTTTTTTGGACCATGGCCAACCTTGTTGGGGTGAGATGGTATCTTACCGTTATTTTGATTTGAATTTCTTTAATAGCTAATAATTGTGAGAATGTCTACATGTGTTTTTTGGCTGCCTGGGTCTCCTCTTTAGAGAAGTGTCTGTCCATCTCCTTTGCCCATAGCTTAATCAGATGATTTATCTTTTTCTTATTGATATTTTGTGTATCTTATAGACTACGGAGATCAGGCATCAGTCTGACACATAGTTGCCAAATATTTTTTCCTAGTCTGTAGGTGGCCTTTTAACCCTATTAAAAAGTCTTTGGATGAGCAAAAGTGTTTGATTCTGTGTGGTTCCCATTTAGCTATTTTTTCTAATGATGATTGTGGTTTGTTTGACAGATTTTGAAGTCTGTCTATGTTGTGTACTAAAACTTCCATTGTTGTTCCTACCGCTTTTGAATGATCTTGAGCAGAAGTTCACTAATTTCCACATTTGGTTGGATAACCTTTCTTTAGAATGGGCATAAGTATGGATCTCTTCCAGTCAGCTGGTCAGGTAGCTGTCCTCCAAATTTCTTGGCCTAGACGAGTGAGTACTTTCAGTGCTCCATCTGTTTGTTGAAATATCTCAGCTGATATTCTATCAATTCCAGGAGCATTGTTTGTTGCCAATGCCTTCAATGCAGCTTCCCCAAATGTAAGCCCAGCAGCTATCAGGAGGGTTGCTTTGATTGAATGAGATAAATAATGTACAGTTGCAAACAATATCTAATTTATACTAACTGTAATCATAAATGTAAGCTATTATTATGACAGTACAGACTGTTAAAGTTACTGTTCATTTTCATTTCTACATTTTTAAACTTCCTGAAATCAGTGTCTTTTTCCATCATTTAAGGGATTGCTTTAGTGAAAACCTGTTCCTATCATTTCATAAACATCTGCTGCCACTGAGTTGATTGTGATTTATAGTGACCTATAGGACAGAATAGAACTGCCCTGTAGGGTTCCCAAGGAGTGGCTGGTAGATTCTAATTGCTGACACTTCAGTTAGTAGTCTGAGTTTTTAACCTGTGCACTACCAGGACTCCAGTTTATGACACAGAACACAACAAATTCTCAAATAGTGAGGAAAATTTTCTTTTTAAAATCCTGTTTCACAAACTCAGACAACTGTAATAGAATATTTACTTAATGCCTTATTTTCTAAAAAAAAAACAGCAAACCAGTTAAATTTACACAGGAAACCCATTCACTCTGCTCCTTAAGGAGTTTTCCTCCATGTGTTTCTCAACATAGAAAGCACTGAAGAGCTAACAGTCTCCTCATTCTTACAGGCATTGCTTTCTCATCCCTGTTTACATTTTTCAAATTCTAGGTCTATGACTCCTCAAAAGTATTTACCATTTGCCATGGGAGTAAGTTTAGCCCACCCTGACTTTATATCATGTGTGCTCCAATGGGAGGTAAGCAACACTAATTCATGTTAATATTAATGACAAACAGACAGCTGTTTGCTTTCCAACCAGTGAACCCATGGAGGAAACATTCTTTCTTCCTGCCTCTAAAACTCAGAATGCAATCTCATTTCTCCTCCTTATTCCCCTGGCTATTTTCATTGAAATGCTATTAGGTGAACTGAACACATTTATGGAAACTCAAAAACTAGAAAGTCAAGTTTTAACATCCTTTGTAGAGCTCTTGATCTCAGAAGGCTTATCTCAAGCTGATACATACTGGGGCGGGGGGAGTGGAGAAAACTGGGTTTTCTCTTCACGTAAAAAAAGTAAACTCTTTAATCTCTTGCCTGGTTTCAATGAAAGCTAGCCAAGAAAATGCTTCAGTCAGTAAAAATTAGCATGTGAAGGTAGTGCAAAGGTAAAAAATATAGAGAGATATTTGGAGAGAGAGAGCCTTTTTTTTTCCAATTATACTTTTCAAGGTCTAACCAGCAATTAGTGGGAAAGTCAGGATTGCTTATAGGACCTTTTAACTAAAAGGTGACTTGACTTTCTCTTATGCTTAATAAATCTGGGAAAACATTTTGGGGAAAAAAATACTGCTGAGACAGGAAGTTTATTAAAATCTTTGAAGAATTTTTCAACTACAGAAATACTGAGCCAACTATGGACTTCAGAAATAAAGTTTCATTAGGTCTGTTAAAAATAATAAAGCCAAAGTAAAACATAGATCTTCCATATTTATGGTAAGGCTGCACACTAAGGCTGCATAATTAGGAAGAGGGTCACTTTGTTAAGTTTATTTGAATGCTTTCTTAGTAACAGGCTTATGCAATGCAGGTGAATGCTGTCATTAATTCATAAACGCATGTCTATTATCACAAAACAAGTATATAAAAGCAGGTGAAGTTGGGTCACTCTATTCACATTTAAATATGATTTGAATGCCTATGTAGTGACAGACACCTTCACAGGCATTTATCACATCAATTATCTCATGTAACCCAGACAGTCAACAGAGCATGGTCTCTGAAAGCAGACTGCCTGAGTCCACAGCAGCAGGCCTATTACTCACTAGTTGCATGACCATGAACATGTAAGTTACTTAACCTAACTATGCCTTAATTTTCTCTCCCCAAAAGTTGAGACAATAATTTTAACTACTTCATGAGGTGCCATCAAGGTTAAATGCCAATGTACATATGTAAAATCTCAGATCAGTTCCCACAAAATATTGGATAATATTACCTATGAGGTGAATGCTATCTTTGAATTTACATCATTGTTGTTGTTAGATGCCATGAAGTTGGTTCCAACTCATAGTGACCCTATTCCAACAGAACAAAACGCTGCCCAGTCTTGTCCCATGTCCACAATCATTTTTATGCTTAAGCCCATTGATGCAGCCACTAAGTCCATCCATCTCATTGAAGGTCTTCCTCTTTTTGGCCAGCCCTCCACTCTGCCAAGTATGATGTCCTTCTTCAAGAACTGATCCTTCCTGACAACATGTCCCAAGTATGTAAGATGTAGTCTTGCCATCTTTGCTTCCAAGAGCACTCTGGTTGTACTTCTTTCAGAACAGATTTGTTGGTTCTTTTGCCAGTCCATGGTACATTCAACATTCTTCTCCAATACCACACTCAAAGGTATCAATTCTTCTTCTGTTATCTTTGCTCATTGTCCAGTTTTCTCATGTATATGAGATGAGATTGAAAATGCCATGGCTTGGACCAGGCACACTTTAGTCTTCAATTATAGATAAGGAAATTAAAGTTCAGATGCTTATTTACTGAGTATCCTAAGGTACCTATAAAGGAATAAGGAGTCCCTGGACTTGGCTTTGGCTTGGCTGGGTGTCACAAACAGCTAAGCACTGGGCTACTAGTTGAAAGGTTGGCATTTCAAATATACCTCCTCTGGCATTTAGCCAAATAGTTACAGCCATGAAAACTCTACGTAGTAGTTATACACTGCACACATGGTATTGCCATGAGTTGAAATTAACTCCACAATAACTGGCTTGACTTAGTTTAGCTTGGTTTGAAGGAAAGAGTTTTTTAAATCTCCAGCAGAAAGGAATGAGCATGTCAAGTGGTTGTACACTGATCTAATTTGGCAATTTACAATTATTGGGTTATTTGGGGTAGCTCTGGTAGAAATGAGGATGGTGAGATTTCATCAAACATATGTTGGACCTGCTATCTGGAAGAACTAGTCCTAGAGAAGGACACCATGCTTGGTAAAGCAGAAGGTCAGAAAAAAGAAGACTTTCAACAAGATGGACTGACACAGTTGCTGTAAGAAAGCACTCAAACATAGCAATGAGTGTGAGAATGGTGCAGGACCAGGCAGTGTTGTACACAGGGTCACTGTGAGTCAGAATTTATTTGACTGCACCTAACAACAACAAAATTGCTAGATTTAATAGACCTTCTCCCCTACAGACTTGCTAGTAGGTAAACCAGTACTATTCATAAATATTTCAGACCAAATCCCACCATACATACAAAAATTAAATAATAATCAAACACAGCTCTCTGTACTTTGAGGTATTAAACAGCACCCTGCATAGAATGTAAACTGAAGCCAGAAAGGACAATGTCCTAGAGGCAGAAATCAGCTACCCCAGTAGATCATAGGTGGAAAAAAAAACAAACAGATAAGTGTCTCCTCACATTAGATGGAATTTGCATCTTGAATGGAGAGACTTGTCTTAAGACATGTAGACTACCAAGTTCGCTATACTCTGAAATCCTGTCCCTGAAGGATCTCCAGCTCGATATAGCTAGCCAACCCACACATCTTGAATATAACTAATTTTACCAATGAAAAAACATTTCTACATCCAATGTGCTAATTACCATGCCATCTGGCATTGATCTGAAATGAAGAGAGCCTGAAAGCTTGGATTAGACACCTCCAAAGTGTAGATTTTGCTTAGTCTTTCAAGTGCTAGCCAACTTCCACTACCCAGCATGTGCATTACATATCTAGTTATTATAAATTTTAACTAACCACATCCCACCCCAATCCAGAGCACATACATATACATAACACTTCCTACACTGCAGTATTTTAAAGTAACTTACAGATCAAAAAAATATTATTTCATTCCCTAGAAATATTTCTTCTAAGCTGACATCCTGAGAGTTTCCCAGTCTGTTTCAGTTGACAAGTCCTTACTACACAGAGCTCCAAATCCCTCCATCTCCACAGTGTCTATGTGGCTGATACTAGTTTCAGTCAACATTCAAACAACTATTCCATCAAATATTAGTATTAAATAATACCAAATTCACCTTTCTCTCTGTCTCCTAATGCTTGTAGGTTTATTCTTTAAACTTATTCAGGCCTCCACTCTCTAACTTCATTTTATGCATTCCCTCAGATAGTAGGAAATATGATGAGATAAAGCTAGTGAAGAAATAGCCCCAACTAAGGGAACACAAAATAAAAATTGATGAAAACACTATCCAGATTTTGTCTCCAGTCCACCATCACTCCTATCCCTGCTATGATCTTTCTTCTCTACAAACATAAATGATGTCAGTCCAGTGACCATTCTTCCAGGTATCCTCTCTACAACAAGATGCTATAGGACACTCACTCCTCTTTACAATTTTCTTCCTCCTCTTAGGTTGGCTAATGCCACTCTGATGAATATCTGCCATCTGCTATAACCAACCTTCTCAGTCTAATTTTTGGGGTTCTGATTTCTCTCCTCACTGTAAGTGTTCACATAGTCCATGATTATTCCCCAGTCTAAGTCCTTATCTTCATCCTCCTTTAAACAAACTGAACTATTATTATCTATAACCTGAGAATTCCTGTATCTCCACTTCCTGGACAATTCCATGCCATCTAACTACTGACTGCACTCTCCCCTCAGATGTTCCATTACCACCTGATACTCAATATTGCAAATGCTGATCCTGACATCTCTTGTCCCTTGCACTGCCCCACCACTACAAATTTAGCTTCTTTCTTTCTATTCCCCGTTTCTGAAAATGGCATCACCATTCTCCAACCAATTAAATCAGAAGCATTTAAGTCACTTCAAATACAGCCTATTTTCTCATTTTTCCTGTTTAATTGATGAGTAATTCCTTTCAAATCTAACTATTGAAATTCTCTTGGATCTTCTTTCATCTGTTCTTATTGTTACTAACTTTCCTTAGGATTCCCTCATTTCTTAGGTGAATTACTGTGACACCTAAGTGGTTTTCTTTATTCTAAATTTGCCTTCCCCCCAGCACTTCCAGCTAACAACATCAGAGTTACCTGAAATACAAACTAAACGAAATTGTATCCGTGCTTAGCGATTTAATAGTTACTATAACTCTCCTGAAGGAGCCCCAGTGGTGCAGTGGTTAAACACTCAGCTATTAGCTGACAGGTCACCAGTTGGAACCCACTGGTCCCTCCATAGGAGAAAGATGTAGCAATCTGCTTTGATAAGGATTTGCAGAATTAAAACACTATGGGGCAGTTGTACTCTGTCCTGTACGGTCACTGTGTGTCAGATTCAACTCAGCTGAAATGCATTTGTTTTGGTTTTGGTTTTTATAGCTGTCCTGATAAACTTGGACATCCTCATTGTATAGCAGTTAACAGCTACAGCTGTTAAACAAAAGGTGGGCAGTTCAAACCCACCTGGCTGTCTTGGAAAGGGGCAGTTCTACTCTGTGTGTATGTGAAATATTTCATGACCTTACCATCATCCAACCCTTCAATTACATCTAATACACTGCTATATACTCTAGTCCCTCCTCACATACTGTTACGCATATAGAATATCCATTCCCTGGAATTCCCGCTCCATTTTAACCATTTAGCTCAGGTTTCACTTCCCCTAAAAAGCTTTCCTTTGCTCTCCCAGTAGTTCAGCCACCTTGCAAAATGGGGAATCCATATTTCAGATCTCATTGAGTCACTAGTTTGTCTTTCTTTGCCATTACACTATAAACTCCTTAAGGAAAAGCACTGATTCCCCGGGGATACTAAAATTAATTACTAAAATTAGTTTGTAGTAAATAATTGTCTGATGACTGATTGTTACACAATATTTCTGGATTCTTCGCTATTCAGTATCTTGTAACTATGTCCACAAAGAGGTCTAATTAGTATTTGTAATATATGTCCTTCAGCCATTTGGATCTATAAAGATGACATTATTATAAACTTGACTCTAGTAATTGTTTAACATCATATGTATTTTATAACTGATTCATTTAAAGTATGATTGAATTGACTCAGTAAGTTAAGTATAAACCTCTAACTTTGTGAAAATACTCTTGTTGGATTCCTATGTCAGATCCAAAACAAACCAAACCCGCTGCCAACAAGTCTATGCCAACATCAGAAGGGGAGCCCTAAATTAGTAACTGACAATTTCTGATGAGGTCTTTAGCATCCAAGCCTCTGAGTGAGTGCAGAGCTAAAAAATAATAACTATAGTTATACATTTTGACCCTTTACTCTTTTTTATGGAAGGTGTGTTACAGAACTTACCTCTAATCCAATGATTCTCAATCAGGGGAAGTTATGACCCTCCACCCCCCAAAAACAGGGACACATGGCAATGTGTGGACACATTTCAAAGGTAGAGAACACGGATACTTAAACACCCTGCCATGTACAGGAAAGTCCCCATGACAAAGAAGCATGCAGGCTTCAATGTTAACAATGGCTGCAGTTGAGAAACTCCGCTTAATTCATAAAATCCCTGTAACATGAGTTGTTTTAGTCAGCTAGTGCTGCTCTAACAGAAATACCAGAAACTGGATGGCTTTACAAAGAAAAGTTTATTCTTATACAGTCCAGTAGACTACAAGTCCAAATTCAAGGTGTCTGCTCCCAGGGAAGGCTTCCCCTCTTTGTCGACTCTGGAGGAAAGCCCTTGTGTTGCATCAGTCTTCAGAGAGTATCCTGGCTAAGGAACCTCAGGTCTGAAGGATGCACTCCAGTCTCCTTACCGCTTTCTTGATGGTGTGAGGTTCCCAATTCTCTCTGCCAGATTTTACCCTTTATGGCTTAAGAAACCACTACAAGGCACAAAACAAACTTACACACTAAATCTTGCTCTACCAACACAACTGCTGTCCATCACCCTTATTAACATCCTAGAGGCATCAATTCCAATAAGAAGGAACATCACACGATACCAGGAATTATGGCACAGACAAATTGTTACACATTTTTTAGGGAACACATTTGGTCCATGACAATGAGGTAATATTAATTCCATGTCACAAATAAGAAAATAAGTCCTAGTTAATTAAGTATCTAAGTTTGCCTAGTTAATAAGTGGTGGTACAAGAATTTGAAACCACATCTGTGGAACCCCAAAACTCATTCTCTTTCCAATGCAGTATGATGCCTCAACCAAAAATATTTAACTTTGACTTTTTAGCTATAGGAAACCCTGGTGGCATAGTGGGTTAAGTGCTATATCTGCTTAACAAAAGGCCGGTAGTCCAAATCTGCCAGGCACTCCTTGGAAACTCTATGGGGCAGTTCTACACTGACCTCGAGGGTCACTGTGAGTTGGAACTGACTCAATGGTAGTGAGTTTTTTGGCTTGGCTTTTAGCTATAAGGATAACTATGGTGGATATGACTGTATTATGTATCGTATAATCATTTTTTCACAAAATAAAATACAAAAACATTTTAAGTAATTATACATCAATTATTTACATATTACTTTAGAAAATATGGACTGTACATTTTATAAAATTTTTATTGGAAACTTGTAGTTCTCTGTTTCTGGTTAGCTTTATTTCTTTCTTGATGACTTGATTCAAATAATAAAGTTGTTTTAATGTTAAACCTGAAGGTTATTTAAATTTATATCCATTTAGATGCATTATCTCTAATTATCAAAACCAGTTTTCAAAGTAGATGTTACTTTACCCATTTAAAGTTCAGCAAGTAATAATATGTTGAAGTGAGTTCAATTTAATCTGTGAAAAGCTTTAAAGCAAAATGTTGCACAATTAATAACTTCTGCTTCTATAGCTTTTAAGTTATTATTATTTATAAAAAGATCAGAAAAACTCAAGTAATTCAGATCTGCTTTTTAAAATGATAACCTTGTCATGCATTGAATTATGTCCCCCAAAACATGTGTATCAATTGGCTGGGCTATGGTTCCCACTACTGTGTGATTGCCCAACCTTTGTCACATGATGTGATTTTCCTATGTGTTGTAAATCCTAACTTCCACCTGGGGTTAATTAGGCAAGAACAGATTGTATTAAAGAGGATTAAGGTAGAATCAAAACCCTTGCTTAGGTTACACCCTGATCCAATATAGAGGAAGTTTGCCTGGGGTATGGCCTTCACCACCTTTTATAAGAGATAAAAGGAAAGAGGAATGAATAGAATGCAGGGTACCTCATACTACCAAGAAAAAGTTCCAGGAGCACTCTTTGCATGTGAGGTTCCTGCATGGAGAATCTGCTAGAACAAGGTAACATCGACTTCAAGGACTTTTCTTAAGAGGCAAAAGAGAGAGAAAGCTTTACCCTGGAACTGACAACCTTAATTTGGACTAGTCTGGCACTTGGCATTAGACTATGAGAGAATAAACTTCTGGTTGTTAAAGTCATCCATGTTTGGTATTTCTGTGATAGAAGCCCTCGATGCCTAAGACAAATCTGTTCTTTTTTTTAAATTAATTACTAGTTTTCTCTGTATGTTTTGTTTTTGTCGACATGGCCAGCTGTAAGCTCCTGTTTTATAGTTTTCCTTCACTAAACTTCAGAAATTATTCAATGGCAAATTCCAATGACTAGGCCCTGGTTTTATGTGTATCCAAGCCAAGTGCCGTTGAGTTGGATCCGACTCATGGCGACCCTAGATACATTGCTGCCAATAACTAAGTGGAATTTCTGTAATTAAGGATAATCATACTGTTGCTGAAATACGTACTGACTTTTCAGTCTCAATTTTCATAACTTGCTTAATATACTTTCCTGTTTGTGGTTTATCACTTATATATCAAAGGAAATACTAAAATAGTTTCAAGTTTAGTAAACACAATACACATGGAATTTCCTGGAATACATGCACCAGCCACAAGCTGCAAAAAATATAGAAATTACAAAACATTAATTTCACTGCATAGATGATTTCTCTTAGAAAACTATTTGTCATATTCACCTCTATTTAGTTCCATAATTAAAACAACAAATAGAATCATATGCACACTTACACATACCGTGATGTGTATTATCTCCATGTTTACTCGACTAACATGTCTAATTTATCAAGTGAACATCAAAAAAAAAATGCTTTGCCATGGAGTTGATTCCAACTTATAGTGACCCTATAGGACAGCCTCATAAAGTTTCCTAGGTTGTAATCTTTATCGATGCAGATTACATTTTTCTCTAATAGAGCAGCTTGTGGATTCAAACTGCTGACTTTTTGGTTAGCAGCCAAGCTCTTAAACATTTTCTCAACAGGGCTCCTAAAGATAATAAACACACAATGAAAAATACATCTATACATACATAGTATATATATAATTATATATATGATATATGTATTATTTTTATATACTATATTATATATAGTATACATTATATATAATTATACTTAAACAACTACATATATTATTATACATACAATAATGTGTCTGTCTGTTTTCCGTGATGAATTAAAGAGACAACTTAAGTTTGGCACTACTCAACCAAGAAAAAAAAAATGTTTTAGCTGTTATGCATTGAAGCTAGAAAGAATTTTAACTTACATCATCCAGTTTTGAAAAATCCCAAGGACAAAACTGAAGACAACAATAGGGAAAGCTAATAGAAAAGAACATGTAAGAATATCCTAAAATAGTGCTTTTTTTAACCCTAAGAATTCTTTTAAAACAAAGTTCCAAGGCTAGCTCTCCTTGGTACATTTATACCTCTCCTGTGCCATCTAGTGTTTTTAGGCGATCACTGTTGAGTCCAGAGTGTAGACTAACCTAGGAACACTTTAGTCAAACAGTCAGTGTATGTGCATGATCAGCCTTAGGCAAGCAAACAAGTAACTTTAACTTGGGTTCCAAAAGGGTGGTTCACAGGTTATGAAAAAAATAATTGCAAATGAATAGAACTTTCATAGCAAAGGGGAAAGCTTTAAAGTCAAGTTCAGGAACTGTGGCTAACAGATGTTGAGAAAATAGTGCATAATGGAGCTATTGAGTCTCATTAGATTCACATACAGTATAATCGGAGTAGAATTCTGATCTGAGGCCGCACATCTGGATGGGAGAAAGTAATAAGAAAAGGATAGAGTCAAACAGAACTATCTTTCCTAATTCACAGTTGTACATTTTTGCCTCCTTGTGGTCTGGCTACTGTACCAGATTCGGTCATAATACCCACTATTAGAAGTGGCTGCAATGGCTACCTCTCCCTCTCTCTGTGAATTCCTGCTTTTTTCACTTTTATCCAATTGCTCCATTAACAGCATCGTCTCTCTGTGTGGAATCCAGGTAGGGATCTTTTCCTACAAGATCCTGGTCTTTTCTCTGTGGGATGTTGTTCCATCTGGTATCAGTTATTCAGTGTATCAATATACAAAAATATCTGTTTCTCTATCGTAGTCTGAAATTCTTGTTTTAAGAAATAACTCAAATGTTCAAACCTTATTTGGATAATATACTCCTATTTAACCCACTGTCATTGAGTTGATTCAATTCATAGAGACCTTATAGGTCAGAGTAGAACTGCCCCATAGGGTTTCCCAGGAGCTCCTGGAGGATTTCAACTGCCAACCTTTTGATTAGCAGACATAGCACTTAAGGTTTCCAAACTCTTATTTAAATATGACTTCTAAAAAATAGATATAGTCAATTGACTTCATCTTGATTCATTTTGTAGCCCTGATGGCACAGTTTTTAAGATCTGAGCTGCTAATTAAAAGGTCTGCAGTTCAAAGCCACCATCTGCTCAGCCCAACGGGACAATTCTATTCTGTTCTATAGGATTACTATGAGTCGGAATCTGTTCAATGGCAATGGGTTTGAGTTTCGTTTTGGTTTTGAGTTGACACATTTTAGGAATTAAGTACAAAAACAATTCCTGATCTGTATGTTTAGGACTACATGAAACATACTTAATCAAAACCAAGTAATCGTCCCACAGAAGTTGATGGTATGTTTTTGCTTCTCATTTGAATTTGTTTAGGCACTTTTTTTGTTTGTTTCTTTACAAGAATCTTCATTATCGGAAAAGAGTAGAAAAGTTGCAATATCTGCTTTTGTTCTCAGCCTTCTGAGAAAATGAAAAGAAGAGTCACAGGTAATTTATCGGTAGGAAGAAAGGGGGAGATCACTACTCCATAGTGCCATTTGTGGAATAAAACTAAGCTTGATAATGATTTTTCAATTCTTCCCCAGTACGGATGGTCAACCCCTGTACTGAAGAATTATCAGTCTGAAACTGCCACCATTCATAAAGCATTAAAATGTGTCATGTCTTACATTCATCCCTTTCTATACAGTATTTTATTAAATCTTCCAAGTTATGAACCTGAGGCCTAGTCAGATAAATTCATGTAAGTTGCTCAAGGTCAAAAGACAGAGACAGATTCACTCCTTATCTGATGCTAAGTTTCATGCTCTAAATCATTCCCTCTAGGTGGTAGACACATCCTCACTCTTATGGTAACACCTCCCTAATTTTACAAAAAGAGAAAGAAAGAGCCCTGGTGGCACAGTGGTTTAAGAGCTCAGCTGCTAACTAAAAGCTCTTTAGTTTCAAATCCACTGGCCACTCCCTGGCAACCCTCTAGGGAAGTTCCGCTCTGTTGCGTATGGTCACTGTGAGATGGAATTGACTGGACAGCAACATGTTTTTATGTATTCATATATAAGTACACAGATATGCACACCCATAAAGAATTACTTGAACTTTATCAGAACTTAACGTTTCCAGGGAAACTCTAGTGGTGTAGTGGTTAAGTGCTACATCTGCTAACCACAAGATGGGCAGTTCAAATCCTCCAGGCACTCCTTGAGAACACTACGGAACAGTTCTACTCTGCCCTATAAGGTCACTACGAGTCAGGCACCCTCGGCAGCTCAACATCCACAGAGTGGCTGCAGATCTCACTTCTACTGAAGTTGTGTAAATTCTAACTTCCCTCTGGATTGGGAGGAAGCCTTGGTTGCATAGTGGTTAAGTGCTACATCTACTAATCAAACTGTCGGCAGTTCAGATCCCCCAGGTGCTTTTTGGAATGTATGGGGCTGTTTTATTTTGACCTATAGGGCCTCTATGAGTCAGAACCTATTCGAAGGCAGTGAATTTTGTTTGCTTTCTGGATTGGGGAAAACAAAAACAAATAAATCACTGCCATCAAGTCAATTTGAACTTGTAATAAGCATGTAGACAGAGTAGTACTGCCCCACAGAGCTTCCAGGGAGCACCTCACACATTTGTACTGTCAACCGTTTTGTTAGCAGGCATAGCACTTAACCACTGTACTACGGGGTTTCCCTGGGTTGGGAAACCATCAGATCCATGCCAACTCATAGCGACCCTACAGGGCAGAGAAGAACACCACCACAGAGATTACCAGGAGTGGCTGGCCAACCTTTTGGTTAGCAGGAATCCCTTGCAGAATAATGGTTAAGGGCTATGTCTGCTAACCAGAATGATTGGGAAAGCCAAAGCCAAGTGCTGCAAGGGTGGCCTAAAATCATTCCTTGACTTTCTGCCTGAAACCAGCAACACGACTGAGACAGAAGGGCGTAACAAGTTTAGAAACTGAGGCAGAGTTAGCACAACACAAGTGAATCGGGAGACTTAAAAGCTAAGTTTCTGTGCTCTGGTCATCTAGTACTTTCTTGGGAAATACAGTGAAACCTGTGAGAGTTGGAACTCATCAGGACTGCCTTGTTTTCCTGGGTGTCACAAGATTTCTGTCTTTAACACACTGCAGTCCTATCACTTTTCTATCACTCATTTTAGGGGAAAATATTTGAGTTTTCTTTCTCTGACAGGTTTCTGCTTTACACATATTCTGACTTCTGCAGGTTTTATGATAGTGTCCTATTTGATATAGCTTAATCTCACCAATTTTCCTAGACTTTTACCATCTAGATCTAGCGTTGAATTCCAAGCCTTCAACCTTGGTCAAGCTGATGAGTAAAATGGTAATACTAAAAGGAGTTTAATTAGTAGTATCTCAGAAGATCTTTTCTGCCTACCAATGTACAACAAAGCCAGCCAAGTGCCGTCTAGTCGGATCCGACTCATGAGCATAATTTTTAATTACATAATAACTAAACCAACATTCTCTTTGCAGGAAAAGGGATATCATTAATTGCAAGGGGGACAGAAAAAATATGAGAAGCCAACCTTTTTTTATTATTACAATTTTCTTCTATTAACGATTATGTTTTATGGACGTTCTTCATTACTCAAGACATAAAGGGTAACAGCAAAAAAAAAAAAAAAAAAAGTTTTGAGTATCACCCAAAGTGCATTAGTTTAAAAGTATCAATGTTTTATAAGATTGAGAAACTGTATAAAATGCACTTGTTTGTGTAAATTCATGTTCCCAATGTGTGAACACAAATGTCCATTGTCAATAAGGAAAATTCACACTGAGTTACAAGAGAATTGTATCACTGAGCTCTCAGTCAAGCAGCAGCCTCTGCCAAACTAGCCATTTTAGTAAGTGGTCCTAAATATGATATAGGGGAAAATAATTTTATATTGTTTTCCTTGAGGAGAAAGCTCTTTTCACAGGTTTCACAGAGCACAGAGCAATAACATTTTTTTTGCAGACTTTTTTTTCTTTTTAACACAAAAGAATCTCAGACTGTAATTTTTTAACATACTTCTATTTAAATGGCCTACTACCTGTATCGTTAAAGGTCTTCCTTTATTTTATACTTCAGAGACCATCAAAATATTTTTCTTTCTATTCTTTGCTCATCAATTTCTCCTTCCTAAAGCAACATGGCAATTCATTATTTGTAGTCCCAGAGAGCTCCACAGGGAGTTATCACAATTTCAGCTTAGTCCATGGTGCTGGTGTAAAGGTTAATTTCTCCTGCCTTCTTAGTCATTTAGTGTCTTTCAAAACTGTTTTAGATACAAAACAGCCCCCAGAGAAGCTGTTGGAATTGGTGAATATCAATAAATCTTTTGAGCACATCCTCCTGTTAAAAATTATCTGGTTGCACAAGGGATCCTAGTGAGGAAACTATTTTGTAACTCGATTGCAATGGTGTTCACACAAATCTTCACATGTAATAAAAGCTGGTGAAATCTAAATTAGATCAATGGATTGTATCAATGTCAATTTCCTACTGTGATATTCTATTTCAAGTATGTAACATGTCACCATTGAGAGAAGGATGTACAGATCTCTCTGTATTATTTCTTATAATAGCATGTAAATCTACAATGATCTCATAGTAAAAGTTGATTTTTGTTGTTTGTTTTAATCAAGAGTAAGTTGTACATTTTTGAGTGTTTCCATATTTCCACCACTAAAAAAAAAAAAAAGTTATCCTGGAATACAATGACATACAGTGGAGATGTGCAATAATGACTAATAACAATCATTATTGTCCTGTCTTTCCCCAGTGCACGACTATGAACCGCTACTGTAAGTCAGAGAGAGGAACCAGTGAACCAAGCCTCTTAGTAGAGCCGATACATGTCATTTTGAATTTTCTGATTTAAAAAAGGTAACCTGGTTTTGATTATGTGCCTGAATTTGGCTGTAACAGGATCTCCAATCGGCTTCCGAGTTTCCCAAGATATGTTTATCCCTTGTTTTAATTTCAGTTTCATATTAAGTGTCAGATCACTGACCTGATGGAAGGAGAGACTGTGTTAGTGTCACCAGCTCTACGAACACAACTATTCTCAGAAAAACGCCTTAGAAGTGGTGTACATCCTCCTAAGATATAAAAAAAGACTTTCCTTTAAAGTTTTCTCGATTAAGAGAAAAGTATGACTCAAACTAGAAAAACGAAGCTGCCACCTAAATTGTATCACAGTTTTCGCAGTTAGATTTTGGTTTAATACTGTGAAATCAAATTGCTTTAAAAAAAGAAAAAAAACTTTTTTTGCTCTAGTGTCTGCTATTATGTTTCTACAGTCTCCCCCAAAATTGGTTGCTGTTGGGTTAATTTCAATTCACTGCAACCCCATGTGTTGCATGGGAGAACTTCATAAGGTTTTCAAGGCTGTGATCTTTCAGAAGCAGATCACCAAGCCTTTCTTCTGAGCACCTGAGGATGAGTCTGAACCTACAATTTATTAGCTAATAATGCAGTAATTGAACCATTTTTACCACCCAGATAACCTCCATAGTCTCTTAAACTCTGAAAATTATTAGATATGATCCCTTTTTCATCTTCCAACTTGGAAAATAAGGAACCTCCATTTCCTTTAGTTGTCCCTACCACAAATCTCAACACCTTTCAGAAGCAATGTTGGGAAGATTCGGCTTCAAACTTGTAAACTGATGTCAATGAGATCTAGACCATCAAAAATTTTTAGGACTAAAAAAAAAAAGTAGCCTCTGTCTAAATTTTTTTTAGAAAATTATGCACACCAGAGAACATCAAAGACCTACAAATTCAAGCAAAATAGCTGACATAGTACTTGCAGCTGCTGGAGAGCTAGCAGTTTACTCAAATGCAGTTCACCAACATTAACATGACCCAAACAGCACCTACAGAGTCCCATCATGGATCAGATGGAAGAAAAAGGAGGCTAGAATTTGACTTTTTGTTTTCTTCAATGCAATTTATTTTCAAAGAGTTATCACTTCCCCCCATTTGTTTAAAGTAGCCCTGATGATTTCAGAAATAACGATAAATACTAACAGACTGAGTCCTCAGAAACACATGAACTAAGCTCTGCCTTCCTCACTGATAATCTACAAATACTCTCTTACCCGCCCACCCTGAAGTTGCGTGCAAAACCACAGCAGTGCCTCAAACACTATAAATGTCTAGGATGAAACGTATCAGCCTAGTAAAATTTCTATAATGTGAACTAATTAAAGGGAAAAGTTGCATAAATTGCTGGAAACTCTAAAATACAGGCTACTTTAAAATAAATTATCCTTACTTTTATTCACGTAAATACACATACGAAGTTTATGTTTACATTTTAACATACACTGTCCGTGTGTAGGAAACCCTGGACAAGTGCTATGGCTACTAACGAAAAGGCTGGCAGCTAGACCCCACCATGCACTTCTTGGAAACTCTGCGGAGAAGCTCTACTCTGTCCTATAGGGTTACTGTGAGTCAGAATCAACTTGATGGCAGTGTTTGTTTTGGTTTGGTTTATACTTGTGTGTGTTACAGGAAAAGTATTAAGTGTAGTCAATATGTAAACTTCCAGTGGATTTTTAGTGACTTTTTTGTGTTCATTCTGAATTGCTTAGGCATCATATAGAACACCTGATTTAACACCATAGACTATGCCTAAAGTAAAAGCACAATCTGCTCTAATAATTGCATAGGGGTGACTTTACATTAGGATGACTTTTTAATCTAAACATGTTTATTTCCTTTATGTCCATGGAAAGCCTGCACTGAACACACTACAGGGCTATTTCCAAGGAAAAGCATGCAAATGTTTTGTTCCCACAGTAGTTTTAATAGTCCTTTCTGCAAATTTGTTTACACTAGTAGTTTGGAAAATTGTTCCTTTAATTGGGCTTCCTCCTACACAAGAAGACCGTTTCCACCTCCACCCCTTCCAAAAAACTTCTCAGTTTATAGTAAAATCTCAACAATGAGGCTTGACTGTAGCCTAAACAAGACAATACTGTTCATTTTCACATCTCTTCCATGATCCAGGGTATTAAAGGAAGGCACTTGGTTTCCCATCTTCCTGAATTAGTCTTTATGTCATTTCCTGAAAAGGCCCAGTGGCTGCAAGATCTGGATCAGGAGAAACTGGTCTATTTCCAGGCTTCATTTAGAGAGATGTACAAGAAGGAGTGGTCAACATCTGCCCACAAGATGGCTTGTTTGGAAAGGGTTAAAGGTAGGCTATCAGCCTCCTGCCACTGTTCCCAGATTTCACATCAGTCATGGGAAGTGATGTCATACACCTGCAGTGCATGTGCAAACTGTAAACACTTCACCAACAGTGAATTTGAGTCTCCCAACCAAAATTACGCCCAGCTGCCTCATAGTGAGTTCCTTCTTTCGCTGCCAAATTTGCAGGTCTCTACAGCACTGGGAAAATGGATGGTCTTACACTAAAATCAGTTGACTAGGTTCAAGTTTTATACCACCAGACTTTATGTACAGGTTTGATTTTTGCCAGTTCTTTCTTTCTGTTTCTATAATCAGAGATGGTATTGGAAGAAATGCTAAAGATTATATACCTATCATTTCCATTTTACAAATAATAAAATTATACCTCTACCATAGATTTTTACCATTTGTATTCATGTCTTCTTTTCCTTCAGATTAAATGGTAGGGGCCATTTTTAAAGCCTCTTTTTATCTCCAGAGCTTAATATTCAGCAGACACTCAAGTGTATTAAATGGACGGATGGGTGGGTGGATGGATGGAGTGAGAAAAGAATGAAAGGATAAATGGATGAATTATTTGAAAACCATTTTATGTGGTTATACTAGATGGCTTAAAACAGTAGCCGTGTGACTTTAGACAATTTATTATAGTTTTCTAATATTGTGTTAACTAATCCATAAAACGCAGATAATAACATATCCACCACAAATGATTGTGGAGATTGAGTTAATCATTTATAAACATCCCATGTGAAAAGCCTCCACTGAATCCAGCTCATCGTTACTTCACAAATTAGTTTTTATTAATAAGGTTTCCTGTGACCATGGTGCAGAGACTTGAGCTATATGAGGTCCAGCTTGCAGATGATCAACTTCAAAGACATTCCTTCTGGGGGTTCTGAGTATCTGTGGTCCCAGGAACATCTTTTCTATAACCATCTGGCACTCATTCTCCAAGTTCATCTCCTGACTTCTCATCAGGACCACAAAATAAAGGAAGCAATAATTCTCTGACCACCATACGTCCTAAAGTAGAGCCATATAATAGTTCTAAACCTACTCTCAGAGCAAGTACCAGTTTCCTGTGATGGTCAAAAATCTGTTAGCTGAAGTGCATGGACGGGGTGTGGGGGTTAGAGTTAAGGGTGACATCACGTATGAGACAGGACACTGCAATTCCATAGTGATATCTTTGATCTTCTGAGTTCCTGGATCAATATTTGAGCATTGGGATGCAGAGGGAAAAATAACTTACTTAACTTGTAATTTAGCAGTAACCATTAATGATAATCTTATTGTATATCTCTTGATGATTCTATATCAACTTTTTACTCTATTTCAGTGTAGCAGCATTTGGGAGTAAAGATAATTACTCAAGTAAAATACTCATCTTTGCTTATTCTGTCTTTTTAAGCTTTGCCCAATCATCACAGATCACAAAGGAGACAAGGTACCCACACTCTGTTTAACAGAAAATTCTATTCTCATCTATGTTGTTTTTGCATGCTGTCCAGTTGACACTAATACATAGCAGCACTGTCAGGCAGAGCAGAACTGCCCTCCAACAGTTCCTAGGCTGTAATCTTTACACGAGCAGACTGTCAGGACTTTTCTTCTACAGAGTCAGTTGGTTGCTTTGAATAGCCAATCTTTCAGGTAGCAGCTGAGCACTTAATCACTGTATCTCAAGGGATCATTATTCTCATCTACAGATTAAAAAGAGAAACCCAATTAAAGTTTTAATTCCTAAATTTACTGTTCAAAATAGTTTCAAAGACATTCTAAAAAAAAAAAGCTTACAAAAATAATGAGAATAAATTTGTTTATCTTTAGATACATAAAGATGTGTCCTAACTTCACAAATAAAAGAATTAGCACAAAACAACCTTGATTAGCAACAAAACACTGCTAGAGACTAAATTGTTTTGTCAGTGATACTGTTATAGAGTTGAATTACGTCTCCTCCAAAATATATGTTGTAAATTCTAACTTCTGTGCCTGTAGTAATAATCCCACTAGAGAATGGGTTGTCTTTGTTACATTAATGAAGTAGGATTAATACGGGGTTTACCTGGAGTCAGTTTCTTTGAGATATAAAAGAGGTTACATCTCAATAGAAACTGACTCAAGCAAGCCAGCAGATGAGAGACAGGATGAAATAGATAAAACGGAGATATAGAAGGATTTGGGAAGTAAACGCTGAACAGACCAGGGCCTTCCTCTAGAGCCGACAGAGAGATCAAACCTTCTCCTGGAGCTGCTACCCTGAATTCAGACTTACAGCCTCCTAAATGGTGAAAAAGTAAATTTCTGTTTGTTAAAGCTATCCGTCTGTGGTGTTTCTGTTACAGCAGCACTAGATGACCGAGCCACACACCCACACCTTACATATATCCTTACCCCAAACTGTTCTGCCCTAAGGCTTCTGCCTCTTTGACAGACGTCTGTGGACAGTTTCGGATGTTTGCCTAAAGTAGGATTCCAAGTACAACAAGGAAAAAGGCAATAAAAGCACGTAACATAAAAACTGGTTAAAAACTATACCCGATTTTCAAAGACCTAATAATTGTTAAGTCTTTACTCTTCACCACAGTATTGCTGGATTTTTTAACAATATTTTGTTATGTTTTAGATAAAAGTTTAAACAGAGAATTAAATACCCATTTAAAAATTTTTCTATACAAACTGTTCTGTGCCCTATGTCACAATTTTCCCAATATGTCACCATTCTGATTGTTTCCATTGTTCTTCTGTTTCCATTGTTATAGCTTTCCTTGCTTTCTTCACCCTCTCGCTTTTGCTTTTGGATAAATGCTGACCATTTGGTCTCATACAGTTGATTGTTTAAGCCAGCACATTACTCACAGGTGACATTGTTTATTTTATAAACCAATCTATAATTTCACTGAAAGGTGACCTCCAGAAGTAGCTTCCATTCTGTGATCAAGGAGCTATCTTCTGGTAATAGTCTCAGGAGTGCACCAAGTCTCCATCAGCTCAGTAGGCCTGAGTTTTTATGGAGTTTGAATTTTGTTCTACATTTTTCTCCCACTCTGTCCAGGATCTTCTATTGTATCTCCAGTCAGAATGGTTGTGTAATGGTAGCCAGGTACCATTAGTTCTTTCTAGGCTTTTGGGTTGTGTGGGCTACTAGTTCCAAGGACTACTTTCTTCTCTGATTTCTTTCATTGTTTCTATCTATACAAGTAGAGATCAACAGTTGTCTTAGATGGTCGCTCATAAGCTTTTAAGACACCAGACCCTACTCACCACATTAGTATGAAAATCATTATGTTTATGACCTATGTTATGCCAATTAACTAAGTTGTCCTCCAAGATGATGGTCCTAAGGCTTTTAGCCCAGTAAATCAATGCCTTGAATTGTTTAGTTATTTCTAGGGAGCCTCCCTAATTGTGACTTCTATATGCTTTATTGTATGTATGGATATTTACATAGAGCACACACAAAGGTGTATATAAATATGATCCGACTCGACAGCACTTGGCTTTGATCAGATATACCTATATATGCACATATTTACTTGCATATGCCTTCTTAGATACATATGTTTACATATCTACCTAGGTAACCACACACAAATTTTTTGGTTATCACTACTACTATTGCAAAACTGTATATAACACTTACTGAAACTGTCCCTCTTACTTGTGTATTTAGTGTCTTTATTTATCTTGTATTGACTTCACACGTATTTGGCACTGCTTTTCTCATCATCAACAAGTTTTCACTATCTAGAAAGTGATTCCCCTTCCCACTTCCTCCTATTCCTGCTGACCATCAAATAACACTGCTTTTTGTGTGTCTATTCTTGATTGCATTATAGCACAACCATACAATATTTATTCTTTTGGTTTTTTATTTATTTATTTTTTTAATCTTTATTTTTTTCACGTGGAGAAGCTTTTATTGTCACAGTCTGGTAAGCTAAAAATCCATTAACAAGATACAGCCCATTCAGAATAAGAAATCATCACAGTGCGGTAGGCTGAGTCCACATCCAGTGAGAGCATCTCGGCACAGGAACCTTGGGTCCAAAGGACGTTGTCCTGCTCTCGGTGCTTCCCTCTTGGTGGTATGAGGATCCCAACTTCCTCACCTCACTTCTCTCCCTTATATTCCACAAGCTTGAGTCCTGCCTCACTAACACAACTGCAAACCATTCTCCATCATCAATATCAGGAGGCAGGTTTCACAACACATGGGAGGAAGGGCACCATATTAGAATTCCAAACCAAGTCAAATCAACACATACATTTTTGGGGGGACACAATTCAATCCATGACAGTGACCATCTAAGACACAGTAGAACTGCCCCATAAGTTTTAAAATAGAAAAAAAAGAAAAACCTTCTAAGAATCTTAAAACTATTGTTGCACAGCATGCTGACTTTAAGCCCAGGCTAGAGAAGAAACTGTCTTGTAAAGAAATATGAGAGTGGATTTTACCCACTGGAGTACATCCCAGTAAGATTAATAGAAAATCCTCAAAAATTTTAAGATCATTGCATCATCAAAAATATTGACAGTTTATTCTTTTGTGATTAACTTATTTCACTTAGTATAATGACCTCCAGACTCATCCATATTATGTTTTCCAGACTCCTCACTATTCTTTCTAGTTGCATAATATTGCACTGTATGTAATGTATCATAATTTCTTTATCCATCCATTGATGGGCACTGAGGTTATCTCCATCCTTTTGCTATTATGCATAATGCTGCAATGAACATAGGTGCGCATGTGTCCATTCATGTCATCGCTCTTAGATGTCTACGGTATACGAGTGAGGTTGGTTTGGAGCACACAGTATTTCTATTTCTAGTATTTCTAGCTTTCTGAGAAAGCACCATACTATGTTGCATAGTAGTTATACCGTTTTACAATCCTACCTGCCATTTACAAGTTTCAGTATTTGTTTTCTGTTTTTACCACAATGTTTCAATGTATTGAAATGTACTCATTGTGTATTTTTTTAACTAGCTCATTACTTTTTGAGCAATACTTTTAATCTGTTTGGTTCTCGGTTTTCTCAGCTAGAACATTAGAGGATTACTCCTCATAATCTTGAAACCATCTAGCGCTCTAGATGATTTTCAATAAATTTAACCTGATTTTGGAAACCTGGTGCTACAGCTGCTAAGCAAAAGGTCAGCAGTTCAAGTCCACCAGGTGCTCCTTGAAAACTGTCCTATAGGGTCTCTATGAGTTGGAATCAACTCACCATCAACAAGTTTCGTTTTACCTTGATTTTAATGTTGGCTCAATTTTATCCAAAACCTGTGTCTGATGCTAAATCAAACTGCCCAAACTTTTTATGAGATTTCCCAAAACGAGTGGAGATCATTAATATACTAAAACATCAAGGCAGTAATACTTCCACCAGATGGCATTTTGCTTAGTAGAGGATGATTACTAGTAATCAAAAAGAAACTAGGATCCACTGACTCCCATCCTTCCAGTGTTTCAGAATATGCCTGGCTGTCGGTCCCAGAGGGAGTTTAAGTACATGCACGCTCACATACATGTGTGCACACATACACACACACATACACACACACAGCTCTCTCCTTTGTCCCTAAACAAATAGAAAATTTTCATCTATTTTTACTTCTTGTATAAATACCCTGCTTTACAGAGAGTGGCACCAAAAAATCATGCAGCGATGTCAACTCCTGACAAAGCTTGTTATGTGCAGCCTGAAGCACATGTTCAGATACAGGGCATTGCACAAATTCCCAGGGCTGAAGGTTCTCCCTTGGCTGTTCTACCACAGTTACTATTTCTAACTCTTCTCAGTCCACAGATCTGCTAGAGTGCAAAACAAAACCACAGAAATGTTGAAAACAAGTGCTGGAAATGAGGACTGCAAAGTCCCAACTGCACATACAGAAGAAAAAAACATGTGCGTAAAATTGTCTTCCAAATATTTAAAATATATTTATCCTCAACTTGTAATATTTGGATTCCAGAGGAATGAAAGACTGTGAACTAAAATAATACATCAACTAGAGAGCAAACATATACCCTTTTTGACTCAGATTATTTTCTTTTAAGTTTAACCCAATTCAGGTATAAAAATTATATGGCTCAAAAGACAAGAGGACAGCAATAGTCACCTGGCACCCTAACTGTTATTAGGACACACAGCGTGCTTTAACCTTGGTATAATTGTTTACTCAATTTTCAGGAAGTTGATATTTTTACTTAGTTCTAATATGTGAAAACTACTTCTTAAGTACCTCAATTATTAAGACCATCAGCACCACCCCAGTATCTTATAAATGGTGTACACTGGGAAAAATTCAAGTTTATACAAATGACCAGTTAATTACTAATGCATCTATACCATGGATTGAATTGTGTCCCCCCAAAAGTGTGTGTATCAGTTTGCTTGAGCCATAATCCCCAGAATTGTGTCACTGACCACCATTTTGCCAAATGATGTGATTTCCCTGTGTGTTGGAAATCCTGCCCCTAGGATGTCAGTGAGGGGGAAGGACAGTAGTTGTGCTGATAAGGCAAGACTCAATCTATGTGATTGGATTTTGTCTTGAGGCAGTTTCCTTTGGGATATAAAAGACAGAAGCAAGCAGAGAGACAGGGGGACCTCATTTGCCAAAGAAAGCAGCGCCAGGAGCAGAGCCATCCCTTGGGACTGGAGTTCTGTTACTAAGAAGTTCCTACACCAGGGGAATACTGATGAGAAGGACCGTATACCAGAGTCAAAAACATGAGAAAGCCTTCTCCTGGAGCTGATGCCCTAAATTTAAACTTTCAGCCTACTTTACTGTAAGGAAATAATTTTTTTCTTTGTTAAAGGTATCCACGTGGTATTTCTGTTACACCAGCACCAGATAACTAAGACAACCTATCATTTGTATTTTAATTATATTCTAAAGGATTAAGAGGTAACTTTATCTGTTTAACTTCATGAGCTATGTAGTTTTCTATTTTCTCTTCTCATATCTATTTTATATCACTTAATCCTCAGTAATTGTAACAGAGAGCAAACAATTATTGATGTTTTCATTTTATAAATAAAAACAATAACAACAACTGAGATTCTGGGAAGTTAAATAACTTTTCCAAATTCTAACCACCGGTATACGGCCAAATCAGTAACTAAACACAAGCCAATGTGAAGACCATATTCCCTAGATTCTATCTAAGAAAGCAGTAAGTCACTACCTAAAAAACTTGCCTTAACTGTACAAGAAACCTCACCCATTGAGACAGCTTGCTCAGTTCTAGGACTGGTGTCATAGAATATGATACCACAATGACATTTCAGATGGAAAACAAATCTAAGCAAACAATATAAGCTATCAGTTGAGCAGCAGTCCTGCCTTTTGAAGAAATCTGGGGTACACAGTGGAATCTGAAAATGTTCATCCATTTAGTGTGATATTTGAAGTCTCTTGAAACTTTCCTTTCCTTCGTTACATTTTTTTACCAAAATCTTATGATTCATTTGGTCTAAAGTTTGAAAATAGTAAGATACCTTAACACCTTAATCCTCTTCTTTTAACTATCTCTATACGTGCCTGTTTTTATTAGTTTATATTCAATATCACTATAAACTATTATGCTATTACATACACAAAAAATACTAGTTATTGAGTTTAAAGTTTTTATTTAATAGGCAGAGTAGGGAAGAAAAGAAGACAGACCTTACAAATCACTAAGTGAATCTGCAGTCCTGTTGTTGTAGTAGCTGCTGTTGATGGTAGCTGCTCTCCAGTCAGCCTCCAACTCACGGCAACCCCGTGCACGACAGAAGGAAACACTGCCCAGTCCTGCACCATCCCAACGACTGGCTGAAGATTGGATCATTGTGATTAATACCATGTTTTCATTGGCTGATTTTCTGGGGGTTGACCATCAGGACTTTGCTTCTTAGCTCATTCTAATCCAGGAGCTCAGATGATACCTGTTCAGCATTGTAAGAACTCACAAGTCTCCAGTGATGTACAGGTATGGTTCTGCAGGAGATGTAATCACAACATACTCACTACCACTTAGTGAGTGCCTGCTACACACCAGGCAATATTTCAAGTGCTTTATGTATGTGATCTTTTATTCCAGCAGCAAGATTTTGAGCTATTATCTCAAATAAATTTCAGTTTCAACTGAGTTAAATAATTTGACCATACTTGCACCACTAGCTAGTGATAGGACCAGGTCTCTAACCCATGTCTGTCTGACTTATAGATGTTATTTAGTCTGCCAAAGTCAGACAGATCTATGTTTGAATCCCAGTTGTTTCACTTACAGCCGTATTAAAACTGTTTGGAAAAGGAATAAATTAGTTGAAAGAAGTTGTCTGTAGGTGAGAAAAATCATGGCCCTTTTAGAGATATCTCAGGAATACCTCACTTCTGGATCACAGCGTTCTCTTGGGAGACTCCTGACCATTCTCTAAGGTACAATTAGTTTGGGGGAAGACGGTACCAAATTGTTTGAATGCCAGTTTTGGAAACCACACATAGTATATCACTTTTTGACAGAGAACTATGTATTGGTCAGAAAGAGACAGGTAAAACAGTCTAAACTGTACAAATTCCTCCACTGGTAAAGAATTCCTGAAAGAATCAGCCATATGGCTCATTAAAACAGAGAACACACCTCTCCTTTAATTTGGTTGAGCATGTCTTCATCTAACAACTATAGCATCCTCTGAAGAGTCACTAAATTTTCAGGAAATCAATAAAACTACCACCACCAAGTAAACACGGCTGCTGCCTTGCCCTGAAATCCTGACTAATTAGATCTGTGTATGTAGAATATCTATGTTTGTCTCAGTGCATGACCACACTGACCTTTCACATCTTCAAACTTGGTAATACATCATGGGTTGAGCCATAACTGGAAAACATGTTTGATAGCCCCAGTCAAACACTAGTCCATCTGATTCGCAATGTCATTACAGCATACGAGGTCTGGCAATTAAGTTCACAAACTCATCCCAGAAGCACTACATGTTTCATTGCTGAATATCACAACACTCACCCCCAGAGTGCTCCCCTTGGGAAGCTGTGCACCAACACCAGCATCTAGTCCACCCTTCAAAGCAATTTTAGAACTCTTTTTCTGGAAGGCCCATCAGAGCTGTCATCCGATCTCCCTTGATGTCGTGAATGTCATCAAAATATCTTCTTTTCAGTATTTCCTTTATCTTCTTCTTAAAAAAGGGGGGGCACTGGGGGCCAGATAAGGTGAGTAGAGAGAGTACTCGCTTCCTGGCTGAAAACTCCCTGACAGACAACTATACAATTAAGTTCGCAAACTTGCCACCATGCCACTGTATACAATGCCTATTCTAGAAAGAGTTCCAAAATTGTTTCTGAAGGTTGTGCTAGGTACTGACAGCAGTGCATGGCTTCCCAAGGGGAGTCCTTTGAAGCTAACCACAGTGATATTCAGCAATGAGGTATGTAGCACTTAGAACAATTAAGTTCATGGACTTAATTGTCAGAACTAGTATATACACATACATATACACATACATGTACACATACATATACACACATATACCCTTTTCCAGTATTCTAGCTCAGTTTTTTGGCAACACATACTCAAGATAAAGTTTGCAAATAAAAGAACAGGGCACAGAGGTGAGATTCAAGGTTCACTGGAGGGATGTATGGAGACATTTGCATGGTGCCTGAATGGGTGGTACTTTAACCAATTATACGCTTGCTTTTCAAACACTTTTGCCCCTTTTAATTTACTTCTGAAGTTTTTGTTATTGTTTTATATATGGATGATAATTTAAAAGAAACATGTCTTTGTGAATATAAACCACCACACTTTTTATTTCTCAATTCTCTAACTCAGCCATACTTAACATATCATAAACTCTATTGTCTAGACTGAGGAAAAATGCCATTGGATGGAATTATGCTTCGCTGCTTAATACTAAACAGAGTTAAGCAATAATTTAAAATAAATCATTCTTATTTTCTAGGAGTCCAAATTGTCTTCTCACATGAAAAATGCATCTAAATGTTATCACAGAATTCACTAAATGAGAAAATATTGGTGTCATTCCAGAAAAAGGAGCAGACAAATAGTCTTTTTCATCTAGGCTACCACAATGCACATATGTTTAAAAGCTATCCTTTAAGATTATGTGAATAAAAATTTATTTGTATGTGCATCTCATTTAGTTATCAAGCTTTCAGTTCAAGATGCTTCCAAAGAATCAATTGACCTAAGGTTGAGAAAGAACTAAAAACACTTCCAATCTGTTTTTGAATGCTTTGAGGTTCATGCTTTCATTTTGTTACTTAAAATGGAAAAGAGAAATAGAATTTAGTTCCCACAAGAATATTGTGAAAATAAATGCTGTAGGAATATTCCACAATATGATTTTGCAGAGGAGCCAAGAGCATTAATTCAAAGTAAAACTGTCAGAGACAACTGATTACAAAAGTCTATATTATATTTTTAGTTCTTGTCATGCTTGTCAGTGGTTTTGATAACTAAAGCAGAATTAGGGCCCAAAAGCTGCCTGATGTATGAAAATATCTATGTTTTGGACAGCCTACAGTAATTCTGTGGCTTAAGGAATAAATATATTCCAATCAAAAAGAATTTTGATCATGACGAATTTTAAAAGATCTTTCGCCCATCTCATAATCTCTCAAAATAATTTGGTAAATGGATTATCTATACAAAAATATGAACAATGGAATAAATAAAAGAGTAGAGAACTTATATTTGTCTCTCACTGAAAAACCACAGCCACAGACATTTTGTTTACAAGCGTACATATTCAAGTCACCACTACCATCGCTATCTGAGACCCTCTGACCAGAGATATTCACTAGGATTTCATACTAATCCTAAAATTCTCCTCATCGCAACAAGAGTTCTTTCAATTTAGGATTCTTAGCATGGGACCCATGAATAGGATTCAGGGCAGTGCAGAAAATTCTACAATCAACAGCATGAGATGGGGTTGATGTTTTTTGGGGGTGTTTTTGTTTTTGTATTTTTGTGGAGAGAGTATTAATTTGTATCATATTTGCAAAGGGGCTTATGAATTTAAATTTTTTTAACATTAGTAACAATATTTCATTGGTAATAACCAATGAAACAGTGTTGTTTCTTCTAGTTTTTCTGCTTTAAAAGTCTCCCTTTAACAACTCTAACAAGGTCACATGAGATTTATTTGACACTGGAACACTGATCCTCACACACGCGGTCACTAGTGATCAATGACTTTCTCTTTCCTTTATAAATGGTTCTCAGTATGATATAGTTCTCTTAGCTTCCTATCCTCTTAATTTCCTGAAAATATCAAGCATTTCCTGGTGGTGTAGTGGATAAGTACTACAGCTGCTGTTCAAATCTACCAGGCACTTTTTGGAGACTCTATGGGACAGTTCCACCCCTACATGGTCACTATGAGTCAGAATGCCTATTTAACAGACATCAAGTCTTCCCTATTTCCAGTAAATTTTGTCCATATTTTTCTCACTCATAATACTGTATCTTATAATTAGTCAACTTCGGTTGCATTTGTATTTATTGCAATAATTATATCTCAGGCATTGATTAGGGTAGGTTCATTCCACAACTCTCATAGTGCCTACTCACTTAGCATCCAAGGAAATGACTACAAAATATTTTTTTAAGAAAGCTATTTGTCTTATGTTATTTTCTGGCTTACTGTCCCTAGTTTCCTGTTGGGAACAGGCTAATCTCTAGAAATAAAAGCAGCATCTCGGCAATATTCTCATTGCAGTTGATGAGCATCAGAAGGGAAATTTTAGTTTTAATACTTAAAAAAAAAAGTTTCTCTTTACAGATCAGCTTTTTTTCCCAAAATAGTTCATATGCTCTACCTGCCTTTTTACATTTCTTTAATGGTTAAGAAGGTATAACACCATGGTCAAGATAACAAGTTCAGGAGTTACTGGTTGCCTTAGCTATATAGTGCTGCTATAACAGAAATATTACATGTGGATGGGTTTACCAAACAGAATTTTATTCTCTCACAGTCTAGAAAAGTAGAAGTCCAAACACAGGGCACCAACTTCTGGGGAGTTCCTCTTCTCTCTGTCAGCTCTGATGAAACATCATTGTCATCAATCTTTCCTTGGTCTAGTGGCTTCTCAGTGCAGAGACCCCAGGTCCAAAAGACATACTTTCCTCCTGGCTCCTCATTCTTGGTGGCACAAGGTCCCCCACATTTCTAGTCCATATTCTCTTTTTATATCCCCCAAAAGACTGACTCAAGATACAACCTACTTAATCCTATAGATTCAATCCTGTTTCATTAATGAAACTGCCTCTACTCCTGCTTCATTAATACCATAGATGTTAGAATTTACAACACGGTAGGTTAATCACATCAGATCACAAAATGGAAAACATTCACACAATACTGATAGTCACGACCTAGCCAAATTGACACACATTTTGCAGGGACATAATTCAGTCCAGAACACTGGTTTAACGACTTACTAGCTGTGTGTCCTTGGAGAATTTTCTTAACTCTCTAAACCTTAGTTTCCTCACCTAAAAGCTGTACCTAAAAACATAGTACTACATCATAGGCTGCTGGAGAGGTTTTTATATAAATAAATGGAGGTAAAACACAAGGCCTGGTACACAGAAGTGTTTAGCAAGTGGTAGACTTTTTTTTAAAGGTAAAAATGAAATCTACGTCATAACTACAGAAAAGTTTAAACTAGAATAAAGAAAAAAAGATACAATGCCATCAAGTCAATGCCAACTCATAGCAACCCTATAGGACAGAGTAGAACTTCCTCATAGAGTTTTCAAGAGCACCTGATGGGCTTGAACTGCTGATCTTTTGATTAGCAGCCCTAGTATTTAACTACTCCACCACAGAAGATTCCTAAAATAGAATAGGACAGATCTTATCATGAATTCCAGGCCCAAGAGACAACATAGACTAAAAGGAACAGGCCAGGGTATCCATGATGGTCCCTCAAGTAAGCGATGGGAGATCCTGGCAGTGGAGCAAATTGGACAGCACAAAACACAGAGATACCCAAAACAGAGAAGTATAAACAGGTACAACTTTAAGTCATGACAACCTAAATCCAGATTTAGCATCTATTCTGTCCACTCAGGGAGATTTTTGGAATCTCTAGAAATTGAAGGGCTTTGCTTAGGAAAACAAAGCACAGCATGAGACTGTGCATATCAAAAAAAAAAAAAAAATTACTTTAAGCTGACAAGTTTTTGGACTCATAAGCATGTCCCTGGCAAGGGACAAAATTGTCAAATAAATTGAAAAAGAGGTTGAACCTGCAAGTAGGTGTTAAGTAGTCCCACATGCCAGGGTTAGAGGCCAAATGGATCATTATCTATAAACATTCACAATTGGATCCTCACTGCCAAAAAGTAACAATAATGAAATATCTATAACTTTGCCATAGGAATTTCTACTAGCTTCACATCCCAAACCTACTAGTGGTATCCTACCTCACCTGCATTACAGAGCCTACACTGGAGAGCAACTCTTGCTATCTGCCTCTCTGGACCTGATGTTTTTGGACAGACTGTTTTCATCTCACCTGGACCAAGTCACTTGGAAGTGGGATTATGACTTATCTTTGCACAGATTCCCCCAGAAACTGCACACTCACATTTTGGCTCTGACTTTCAAGACCTCAACTTGGGCCAGATGCCCAGGTTGTAATTCAGATGGGAGGAAAAGTAAAACATCGTGTCTAAGAAAGGGCATTGGGTTTAAAGGGAGAAAAATTAGACTCAACTCCCAGCTGTACCTCTAATGAGCAGTGTGGTTTTGGATATTAACAACTAACATTCAGTGAGTTCTTAATTAATTAAATCACATTTAATCTTCACAAAACCCTGAGGTGTATTATTTTATTATCTCCGTTTTATGGTGGAGGCACACAGAGGTTAAATATGTAGCCCAAGGTAACAAGGTTAGAAAATAGCAGAACTAAGGCTCGGTCCCAGGCAGTTCAGACTCAGCTAATACTCTATACTGTTTCACATAAGTGAACTTACAAAGCCAACCTTCAAGGATGAGGGGCTGTGAGCACAAAACACCATAAAGTATTGAAAGAGAAAATGAGATATGAACTTCAGGTGCTACAGAAATACTAAGCATTTCTCTTTTTTATTGTTTTATTCTTTATCAATTTTTAATATTTTTTTCAACCTATAAACAAAGTTATATGTCTAAAGAAATACATTCTTTGAATCCATAAGTAAACTACTTGAGCCATCCAGCCAGCCAAGTGCCATCAAGTCAGATCCAACTCATGGTGACCCGAACTAATAGAATAATTCAGCAAAGGATCAGGATATAAGACAAGCATAAGTAAATCAGTAGGATTCCTTTATACTAACAAAGAGATCATTCAAGAAGAAATCACCAAATCAATACCACTTACTATAGGCACCGAGAAGATAAAAGACCTAAGAATAAATCTAACAGGAGAAATAACAGACCTATACAAGGAGAACTATAAGACTTACTGCAAGAAACCAAGAGAGACTTAC
This sequence comes from Heterohyrax brucei, assembly GCA_028571685.1. NCBI lineage: Eukaryota > Metazoa > Chordata > Mammalia > Hyracoidea > Procaviidae > Heterohyrax > Heterohyrax brucei. The sequence continues at coordinate 52,109,752 of CM053143.1, read as the reverse complement.
ATAACTGATAAATGTACCTTGCTCATGGCTAGGAAGACTTAACATGGTAAAAATATCCATTTTACCAAAGCGATCTATATACGCAATGCAATCCAAACACAGATTCCAGTGACATTTTTTAATGAGATGAACAAACAAGTCACCAACTTTGGAAAGGGAAGAAAACCTGGATAAGCAAAGTACTACTGAAGACAAGGAACACAGTAGGTGGCCTCACACTACCCAACCTTAGAACCTATTACACTACCACAGTAGTCAAAACAGGCTGGTACCGATGCAAAAAGAAACACATAAACTATGGTACAGAGTTGAGACCCCAGAAATGCCATCACCCTCTTATGAACAGTTGATATTCAACAAATGTCTTGAGATTGTAAACTGGGATAAAAACAGTCCCTTTAACAAATGGTGCTGGCAAAACTGGATATCCACCTGCAAAAAACTGAAACAAGACCAGTATCTCACACCTTACACAAAAATTAATTCAAATTGGATAAAAGACCTAAATATCAAATCTAAAGTGATAAAGGATCAACAATGGAAGCTTTAATACACCACTTAAACAAACTTCAAAATCTGACAAACAAAGCACAATCAACAGAAGAGAAAACAGATAAATGGTAACTACTAAAAATCAAACACTTTTGCTCATCCAAAGACCTCATCAAAACAATTAAAAGACCACCTTACAGAATGGGAAAAAAATATCTGGCAACTACATGTTGGACCAATGTCTGATCTCTATAATCTACAAGGTACTGCAAAAAATCAACAAGAAAAAGGTAAATAACTCAGTTAAGCAATGTGCAAAGGAAATAGACAGACACTTCAACAAAAAGGACAATCAGGCAGCCAAAAAACACATGAGGAAGTGCTCACGATCATTAGCTATTAAAGAAATCCAAATCAGAACTATGGTGAGATACCAACTCACGCCAACAAGGTTGGCTATGATCCAAAAAACACAAAACAACAAATGCTGGAGAGACTGTGGAGAAACTGGAACTCTCCTGCACTGATGGTGGGACTGCAGAATGGTACAACCCCCTTGGAAAGCAATCTGGAGCTTCCTTAAAAAGCTGGAAAGACATACCATTTGATCCAGTAATCCCACTGCTCAGAATACATCCTACAGAATCAAGGGAAGTCACATGAACAGATACACTCACATGAATGTTTATTACAGCATAGTCCACAATAGCAAAAAGATGGAATCAACCCAGATGCCCAACAACAGATGGATGGATAAACAAACTATGGTACAGTGATAAAGGACAATGATGATTTTAGGAAGCATCTCATAACCTGGTTTCAACTGGAAGACATTATGCAGAATGAAAATCAGTCAGCAGCACAAGGACAAACACTGTATGAGACTCCTACTACAGGGCCTTAAAAATAGATTCATATACAGAAGAAAAAACTGTTTGACAGCTGCAAGGGAGGGGAGAGAGGGAGAGGGCTGGTCGTAGATTAGATGATAGAAATTTGGTTGGGTGAAACCAGTGACAGCACACAGCAAAAAGAAGATCAAATTAACTGGATTGCAACATAAACTGAAAACTCTTCTAATCTTAACCACATATTGCAAGGATAGGGTAGCAGGGGTGGTGGCCTGGGGACCATGCTCTCAGAGGACATCGAGGCCAATTGGCATAACTAGCCTATTGCTAAGAGAGTCTTCTGCACCCCATATTGGTGAGTAGCATTTGGAGTCTTAAAAGCCAGCAAGCTGCCATCTGAGGTATACCAAATGGTCCCAAAGAATCCAGAATAGTTGATCACCAAGAACAACAAAGACACAAGAGAAAAAGAGCCCAGGAGACAAAAGGACCCATGTGAATGGGTGACTGAATCTACATGTTACCAAGAGAACCAGATGGCACCTGGCCACCACCAAAGACAGCAGTGGTGGGGCTCACAATGTGAAGTCCCAATGGCAATACAAGAAAAAGAGGGGTACACCTCAAGAACTACTCTAAAAGACCACTGTTGATGATCCAGCAGCCTGGGGGTTCCCCTAAGAGCATGGCCCCTAGACCTGCTGCTGCCCCCAACCAGAAAACATTACTGAGGTCAACTCTTCAGACAGGAATGGACTGGACGTGAGGACACAATGTGACCAAAAGGTGTCTGTACTTTATGGTTCTATCCATCTATAGGATGCCGTCCTACTGGCCTCTTACTAGAAGGGAGAGGAGAGGGTGGAGAGGAGGGGACAGGAGATTGTTAAGAGGATACGACACAGAAAGAGTGTAAAGGAGAAGCATGCTGTCACCCGGGAAGAAGAGCAGAAGCAAATGCAGATAGGTGGACATGAAAACTTAATTTGGATTGTATGCTTTCACTTAATCACAATTTTAAAAAAAAGAAAGAAATAGATTATTAGAAATAAAAATGTTTCTATTTTTCTCTCCCAGTGTGCTCTGGCACATTGAGAGGCAAACGTTTAGTGTGTCTGATCCTCCCTAACTTTTTGCTAAGGCAATATTCTTTCCTATCTGAAACTTTGTGGTGGTTTGATAGAGAACTATGTTATGTTAGATAATCCATACAACACCTCTGTTTTATCCCAGTTTTTCTTTTTCTGAGTTGTACTAGTTGTGCAGTGGTTAAAGCACTTGACTGGGAACTGAGAGGTCAGAGGTTCAAAACCACCATGTGGAGAAAGGTGTGGCACCCATGAGGATTTACAGCCTTGGAAACTTTAAGGGGTCAGTAGTAGTCAGAGTTGACTCAAAGGCAGTCAATTTGAGTTTGGGGGTTTAATTTTTCTAAATTGCTTAGACTTCTTTTAATGTCATTCAAGTTTATGTTAAAGTAGTTGCTACTATGTATAAGCTGTAGACCTCCCTGTGATAATTTTCTGCGCTCATGCTCTGCATTTATGCTTTTCAGCTTCAGTCTTTGAGACTGCAACTTCACTGCTTCATTTCCTAATTCCATTTTGTCCACAGGTTGATCTCTTTCTGTTTTTAAAAACTCCTCTCACTTTGGTGGATTATTTCCTTCTCACTAGTTTTCCAAAGTAGGCAAGTTGAATAGAAAATTATTACTATGAAGAGATCCCCTAAAGGCACTCTTCCTGTTGAGATGGGTTCTGTATAATTTGAAGGTTCTCAAAAATGAAAATTAGCCAATAGTGGCCAACAGGTCCCTAAATAGAGCTATTATACCCCTAGGAAGAGAAAGAGCAGAGAGGGCAAGTCCAAACAGCTTAAAGGAAATTAAGATTCTAGGGGAAACGGGAGGCTTAGGGACACCCTGGGCTAACAACCTAATAAACTCTAACCACTGTTGGCCAAGGCCAAATAGGTCTCCCCAAAATAGAACAATTTACTCTGCTGGTTAAGCTGTACAGAACCAAAGTAAAAGAACTGCCTCTGGGTCAGTTTTCTTTAGATGTTTTTATAATTTTAATATTATTCTATCCTGTTTCTTCTGACACTTCAGACACTTTTTGCTGTTGCTATGCTTTTATCAGGTTCTTTTTTAAATGTATTTTAAGGATTCAACCCTGTTTTCTCTTTATTATCAGGATGAAAATCTCTGAGCAATTATATTAAACTTGCATTATGATCATGTCTTTTCTTCTTTAAACTTCTTACCATCTAAACTTTTGTTTTTCTGGAAGGAGACTTCAAAATACTCATAGAATATAACAATTTTGTCTAATAGTTTGTGTTATAAGGATAGTACAAAGCTGGTTCCTATGAGGTAGAGATTAAAGATGCCCCCCAGACATCTGGCTTTTCCCAGCTGCTGTACCACTCCTTTACTCTCTAACATCAACTACTCTTTTTCTCGTTAGTACTCTTTCTCCTGTCTCTGAGTTCCCTAATTTGTTGCAAAGTCACAGTATTCACAAATCCAAGAACCACAGACAGGAAATGGTCCACATGTTGTGGAGGCTAACAAGACCCAAATTCATGAGTCAGGCTGTAGGTTTCTCCTGACCCATGTGGCTACAGGAGCTGATGGGCCTAAACCAGCAGTTCAGACCACAGGCTGCTGACTTACAATGCAGCAGAAGCTGATGAGTCAGCTCACATGACACACATCAGCCCAAGAGGCTGAGGAGGTGACAGAATCCCTGAATTGGCAACTTAGACACCAGGTGTCTTGGGAGGTCACCTGATCATGAACTGGACTGAGGATCAAGAAGCAGATAGTGAGAGAGCCTCACCAAGACACATACATACATCTTAGATGCAGGGCACTCCCCAGAAAAGGGCACAAAGTTAGCAAAGGTAAGTATGCTACCTGCAAGATTATCACCCAAGACACACCTTAACACCAATTGTGCTTCACCAACATGAAGAGGTCAGGATTCACAACACATAAAACTGAAGACACCCACAAAATACTGCGAGTCAGAGCCCAGCCAAATTGACACATGATCCCAGTCATCACTGTGTGAATTGCAGGGACCATGGCTAGAAGGAATGTATTAAGTAATTCATTGCACTGCAAAAGGATGACATAAGTTTTGTCATTTTAATTCTTCTTCATTCTTCCACTGAGCAAGGGAATGTTGTAACAATAATTTGCAGAGTTCTTTATAGCAACTAATTGCCTTCTTAGAATACAACTACAATAGTTATTGAAATGTACACTGGTCATAAATATAAATTCTAACAGATTATCACAAAGTAATGTCACCCAGAACACTAACAACCAAATAAAAATACATATATAACTTTCCCAGCACCCTGGAAACTCGCCCTCTTCCTGATTACCATTTCACTCTCCTTCCCCAAAAGTAACTACTATCCTGACTTCTATACCACAAATTACTACTGCCAGTTATTGAACTTTCCATAAGTCAATTTTTAATACACTTTTTTGAAAATGATTTCTTTCATCTACATCATGTTTTTGTGATTTATCCATTATGATACCTATAGCAGTATTCACTTTCTGTAGGTTACCCTATTGTATGAATATATTGACATTTCTCTGTATATTCTAGACATTTGGTTGTTTTCAAGTTTTTGCTATTATGAATAATGCTGGTGTAAAAATTCCTGGACTTGTCTTTTGGTGGGTATATGTCCATAATTTAATGGGTATATGCCTCATAGGTGAATTGCTATGTCATAGAAATGCATCTTTCCAATTTCAATAAACACTTCCAAAATGTTTCTCAAAAGGTTGTTACCACCAGCAGTGAATGAGAATTCCAGTTGTCCTACATCCTCACCAACACTATATATTATCAGTTTTATGTTTGTTTACCATCCTGGAAAATATCAGACATATCTCATTGTGGTTTAAATTTGCATATACCTGTTTGCTAAAGGGAAACCCTAGTGGCATAGTGGGTAAGTGCTATATCTCCCAACCTAAAGGTTCGGCAGTTTGAATCCACCAGGTGCTCCTTGGAAACTGCGGAGCACTTCTACTCTATCCTGTTACAGGCTCGCTATGAATTGGAAACCCTGATGGCATAGCGGTTAAGTGCCAGGCATTCCTTGGAAACTCCGTGCAGCAGTTCTGCTCTGCTCTATAGAGTCACAATGAGTCAGAATCAACTCAGTGGCACTAGGTTTCATTTAGTTTTTATGAGTTGGAATAATCAACAGCAATGAGTTGTATGGTTTACTAATGGGACTGAATATCTTTTTACGTTCTTTGACCAATTGGATATTTTCTTTCTTATTCAATTTCTTATCCTCTTTCTGCTCAGTAATCTGATGTTTCTTTATTGGATTATGGTCATTCTTCACATAATTCTTCATCAGTTATATATACAGAGAAAATATCTAACCCTCCTTCAAGTGTATAGCAACTGTATTTTCCCACACGACTTGGCCTTTTCATTTCTTAAGGGTATCTTTTGATGAAGGGACATTCTTAAATTTAACATAGGTCAATTTACTAATCTTTTCCTTTATGAAAGTTCTTTTTGTGTCCCATTTGAGACATATTTACCTATTTCAAGGTCATGACAATCTTCTCCTAGGTTATATCCTGGAAGCTTTCTTGTTTTAATTATCACTTTTATATGAAAAACCTATCTCAAATTATCTTTTCATATAATATGATATAGTGGACAGTTTTTATGTTTGTTTTTTTTTAATATGAATATTCAATTGACCCAGTGTCATGTAATGAAATGATTCTCCCATTTCCCACAGCTCTGCAGGGGAGCTTTGTCTTGAATCATGTGTACTCTATTTCTGGTCTGTCTGTTATATTACACTGGCTTGCTAGTTTATTCTAGCAGCAACCCCACATTATCATACTTTTTAGAATAAATCCAAAGCTTATCTCTTCTTATTAGTCTTTGATATTTCTTAGCTCTTCCTGGATCCTTGCAACTGTTTACCTAACTGTGGTAAAGCTGGTTACATTGGCTTGTATGTTTTTTCAGCAGGTGATGTTTGCATGTCATTTCCTCATGGCATGTCTCAGTGAAGCCTTTTCTAATATACAATCAAATCCCTGTACAACCTCCCTCTGTTGGCACATGTTACATTTCCCTTAAGCACTCAGAGCACCCAATTGCTCTTCCTGAGACATGCAATCCTGTCTATGGTTTTCTGTGCTCTGCTCTCTCTAGTTGTCTCAGCAAGCAGATACCTAAAGAAAAGGAACAACTGGTGTTTGATATGCTAATATCCTCTAGTTTCTAATCTTTATCTTCTTTACTTTAAAAAATGTATTTGCTTAATACTTCTGGCTTTATTTTTGCTGGTTATTTCAACTTTTTCCCATATATCAACGGAAACAGCAGACAAAAAATTGTTTAGACAAACCTCAAAAGACTTTCTGAACTCAGAAGTAATATCAGAGCCAGGATCACTTTCCTCTTTGGTAATGTAACTCTGCTGTTCATTTCTTGAACGAAGATGCCTGCTGCTAGATCACTTTTATGTTTAACCTTTGACTGAGACTTTAGCATATGTTCATATTGAGTTTTCAAGAAATGGAAAGGGAAACACAGACTTTGGAGTCAACACAATTCAAGTTCAAATCCAGCTTTGCCAATTTAGTAGTTGTGCCTGAAGGAAATAGTTTGATGAGAGGATTTTATAACATATTTTGGATTTCTAGTTCTGCATCAGGTGCTTTGGGGGTTCTTGGAGGCTGCTGGCTTTTCTTTCTTCTATTTCAACATACTTCCAAAGAAAATACAATCTTGTTTCTTAAATCCTTTCTCATAGATACTATAATCTTTGGTTTTTTGTGCCATCATCAGCTAGACTGTCTTTATATTTAATCTCACCACAACTCTCAGTTCTTTTCTGTTCACACACTGCAAAGTGTTAACACACAACAGTTTTGCTTATTAATCTTGTTCTTCCCTCATCTCCTCAGCCATAATACAGGTTTTATCATTGTTTTATAAATTTTATGCATCATTTGTTAACTTTGCTAATTCTATGCATAATCTGTTATTATTATTATTATTATCATTCGTCCTTCAAAATCTTAGGCTTTATTTATTTTTTAATACAAAAGCATTTTGTAAAATCAATCTCACATCTTAAAAGTAAAACACAGTTTTCTCTTTTTTCAGCAGACAAGCATATTTTTAATTTCTTTAGAATATAACAGGAGTTTGAATATCCTCTGTTAATTTTTTCAGTTTTTTTAGTGCTAATTTAAGCTCATATCATACCACTCATGGCCCAACGGCACTTGGCTTGGCTAGCATCATACCACTAGTTTTGCAATATCATTCAGAAACTACTGTAGAAAAAAAACTATTTTAGTAAGACACTTGTAATATGATCTAATAAATTCTTACAACTTGCAGATACAGAAATGAAGACTGTGATTAAGTATTAACAGTAATGATAATACTAAGAACTAAAATTTGGAACATTGGCTGTATGTCAAGTGTGGTATTGTCATGTAACTTAAATTTTCACAAACATATCAAACAGTTGTTACGGAGAACAATTCTTTCCATTTTTATTCTGCCTTCTGAGCATGGGAACATAGCTCTGTGATGGCACCAGGACACACAACAAGGAACCCCACCTCTCTGATAACTGAGCTGTCTTGGGTCAGCTCATCCAGCTCACTTTTTCGCTTAGGATGGGTTCTTTCCAGAAAGAATCCTCAGCTCCTCTTACAAAGCACAGAGCAAGAGAATTCCATTAGTTTTCCAGAGTTTAGACACATCTAAACTAGCAGCAATTAAGAATAAGCTCCATCTATAATCCCTATAACACTGTCAAATGTATTTTTTAAAAAAGAAACTATCCTCCTATATTATATTTATGCACAGTGAGTCTAGGAATGTGGCTTCATGTTTATACTTCTTTAAAATACAGTTGGACTTCCCTATCAATATTATCCTTCTTGTAATATGTGGGGAAGGTGACTTGACCTTTAGTAAATTTTTTCCTTTCACATTTCATTTAGAATCATATACATGTACTTATCTGATCTTCTCTCTTCACCAGAAAATAAATCTTCCAAACATGACTGCATTTTTTTAAAGCATCCACATTGTGTGTTGAACACAGAAAAAATCCTGCCTTGTAAGACTTCACTTCTTTACTGACCAGCAAAAATAACCAAAAATCTAGGCCTTTCATGCACAATATATTTCCATTTTGGTATTTAGTCTGGTTCCTTGAACCATATCACACCCCCATGTCTCCTGTTTCAAAGCCACAGGGTTGGAATCCCTAACTTTTTCTGCCTTAAAGCACAAAGTCACTGCATGTTCAGATCACAGAGGACAATAGAGATTAGGAAGTTCAAACTCATCATAATACCTGTGAGAAAACCAAGACAAAATTGCTTAACAGATTTGCCCAAGATCATACAACTGGAAACACTTTTTCAATATCACCATTTGATTTATGTCATTTGGGGATGTTCAGGAATAATATAACATCCTGAAATAATTTTTTCCCCTATCCGTCGAAGTTAAAAGTTTTTAAAAAGATTTGTATTCAGTGGTACACTCCACTATCATTTGCTTGGTTCTCAGGAAATAACTAAAACAAGCATATTTATAAGGCAAATTCAGCACACCGAAAGCAATACAAAGCATTGCAAAGCTAAAGATTAAGGAGCCTTAGTAAACCTTGAAGGAAGACACAAAAACTTTCCCAACTTGGCCCATCCTGTGTAACTAGGATTCTAAACCAAAAGAAGAAGTCAGTGCTTTCCAGTCAATTCTTACACACAGCGACCCTGTAGGTCAAAGTAGAACTGCCCCATAGAATTTCCAAGGAGCACCTGGCATATTTGAACTATTGGCCTTTTGGTCAGCAGACATAGGATTCCTAGGCAGTAGTAAAAGGAGTGGGCCTTCTTGTGTTTTTATTAGATTGGCTCTGGGATCTAGTCTATTAGGCCAGTGATGCCTTCCTATCTCCTCATCACTCTGAATATAGCAATAAAAGCCACAGTACTTTCTAATCATCCTCTTCTTTCACTATACAAACTAATGCAAGGAAGGGCATCCCACTTACACTATTTAGTATTATTCATATTACTATTTCCTTTCTTTATCTGCATGACCATAGACATGTTTATAATATGGTTGGATTATCATAATAGTACTTACATTTGTTAAAATAATTTACTACACACATTTGTTAAGTTGGAAATAAGACACATTATCCCTTTATTGATAGCTAGGAATTGGAATGAAGATTGGCCATGGTATAGGTATCTTGATGGTTAGTGATTGAACCAAGAAAAGGACTTGCATCCCAGATTCATACCCTAATGTTTCATTTCATTAGAACCAACAATTTCCACTCACCAGCTATTTTTACTTATCCATTTTTAGTAAGCTTATTTATGGCCAATCAACCTGTGTTATCAAAGATTTTATGAAGATTCATGCCAGTTAGAGGGATTGGTTCACAGTTTTCAAACTAAAGACTTTGTTGAGTTTCTGAGTGAAGAATCACTAAATGGTATCTTCACTAGCCAGTCATAGTTGTATATTTTGTGTATTTGTACATTTTACTAAACATTGTCTACCTTACTCTTACTTACAAGAGAACATAAAAAGATAACATGTCCAGAGCAAATCATAAAATACAGATTGGATCACTTTTCTTTGCTGCTGAAGCAAAAACACCAAAAGTGAAGGAAAGAGTAGCCCCCTTTATTCCACCACTAAATGGGCAATTTGTTCAAAACTGAATCTCAGATAGAGACTGAATAAGTTAAAGTTGATCACAACAATACAAGGAGGAAGTAACTATTTTGACCCATTTAGAACCACTGAGCCTTTAACTACACTGAGCCTTTAACTACACATCCAGTTATAGTCCTTATCATTGACTCATGGGTCACCAGAGCAAGATATGGATTTATGTTAAGACGGTCTTGTTAATCACTCAAGCAAAGAGTCAAGTACCTTAATTTCATCCAAAATGAACACAGTCTCTCAATTATCTCTCCCATGAGCTCAGTTTCTTTGGAAGATGAGTTTCATGATAGCAACATATATATAGTAGTGACCCTATAGGACAGAGTAGAACTGCCCCATAGAGCTTCTAAGGAGCAACTGGTGGATTTGAACTGCTGACCTTTTGTTTAGCAGCTGTAGCACTTAGCTGTTACACCACCAGCATTTCCACATATATAATAACACAGGTATATCTACTGAATTTTCTTAACTAGACACAATCAAATTAATTAAATGTTTAAACCTTCTCAAATTCTAGATATTCTCCAACACAAAGAGAAGCAAATATTTGGTTCATATTAGGTAGTCCTTAGATCAAAAAGTAACATACCCTAACAGAATGATCTTGGAAACCCTGGTGGTGTAGTGGGTTAAGTGCTACCTCTGCTAACCAAAAGGTCAGCAGTTCAAATCTGCCAGGTGCTTCTTGGAAACTCTAGGGGACAGCTCTACTCTGACCTCTAGGGTCACCATGAGTTGGACCCAACTCAACAGCAATGATGTTCAATGGAATGATCTAACAGTCCAGTGTTTAAATGTTAACCTCCACTGCAACCAGTTTTGTCATTGTGAGCAACTTACTTAACCTAATAAATTGCTAGCCAGCCAAGTGCGAGTACCCAGGAAATTGATGATATATAATATTTAGAAACCTGATTTTGCCAAGCTGATACATGGTCTCAATGAAAATACTTTCATATTAATTTGAGACAATAGCGACATAAATAGCAGTTCAGATTCAGAAGACGGAAACACAGAGGTAAACAAGCAAGAGACCTTCAAGTTCTAAATTGGAAGGTAGTAAAAGGAGAGTGGCTGTCTAAACTCTTTTGAGCTTTTGGGATTTTTCATGTGGTTCAAAATCTAATGGATAATATATGCCCCAGGGTCAGATAATTTCACTAGTGAATTCTATCACTAAGGACAAATAGTATCAATTCTGCACAGGTTCTTCCAAGAAATAGAGGACAAGGAAAACCTTCCAAACTCATTGTAGAAAGCATTAGCACCCTGACCAAAAGCAAAGAAAGACATGGAAATAAAACTACTGACCATTATCCATCATGACCATGAACACAAAACATCACAACAAAAATGTTAGTAAGTCAAATCCAGCAGAAGATAAAACCAATAACAGAGCCTGACCAGGAGTTAGTTTATATTGGGAATGCAAGGTTGAGTCAACATTTGAAAATCAACCAACGTCATTCATCAAATAAACAGATTAAAGTAGAAAAGCCAAATTATCATCTAACAGAGACAGAAAAATCATTATCATACACACCATCCATTCATGATAAAACTCTAAGAAAACTGAACATTAAAAGAGAATGTCCTTGACTTGATACAGAATATCCACAAAAAACCTAGAAGTAATATCATTCTTAATGAGAAAAATTGCTTTCTCCTTAAGATCAAAAACAAGGCAAGAATATTCTCTCATACCTACTGGAGGGTCTAGAAGGCAACAAATGAAAAAAATTAAAAGCATACATGATAAGAAGAGCAAAAATAAAATTCTCTGTGATCTCCTACAACATGAGTATCTGTGCACAATTTCACAGTTTGCAGAAAAGAAAAAACTAATAGACCTAGAAAGATTGCAAGGTAACAGATAAACAAATACCATACATTGGCAATAACCTACTGGAAATTATAATTTTAAAAAATACCACTTACAGTGACAACATAAAAAGGAAATTCAGAGAAAAACGTAGCAGAATAAATGCAAAATTTGTATGTTGAAAGTTAAAAATGTTAATCAGAAGAGTCTGAGGTCTCACATCAGCTGACTTCAAGACTTGCCATAAAGTAGCAGTAGTAACAACAATGTGATCTGTGCAAAATATTCCAGTCAGTTGACTATAACAGAGGGTCCAAAAATAGTCCCCACACATAAAACATCAATTGATTTTGGATAAATATAACAAGGAAGTCATTGGATAAATGGTAATCTTACCAATAAATATGCTAGAACCATTGGATACCAATGTGCAAATCATAATAACCTCAACACATGCTATGCACCATATACAAACACCTAAAGGTAACCCTTAGCTGAGAATATTGGAGAAAATCTTTGCAACCTTGAATTAGGCAAAAATTTCTTAGAATACAAACAAATCAGGAGAGAAAAAATTGGACTTGATCAAAACTCAACATGTCTGTTCTTCAAAAGGCCCTCTTAAGGAAATGAAAACACAAACACAAATTGAAAAAACATTTGTCAAACATGTCTTAATACTTGATATCTATATACATGTGTGTGCATATATATATATACATATATATATCTTTTTTTAATCTCTCTCGACTCAACAGTAAGAAAATATACAACCCAATGGAGGGTGAGCAAGATTTTAACACACACTTCATCAGAAGAGATATGCAGGTGGCAAATAAACACATGAAAAGATGCTCCACATTATTAATCCAGGAGGGGCAGGGAGGCAAGGGGGGGAGCCCAGTGTTGGGGGGGCAGGGGAGAAGGTGAGGGGCGGAGCGAGGAGGGAAGGCTTTAGTAAATACTTGGTAACAGTTGGAAAATTACAGTGAAAGCTCATCACAGTACATTATATTGTTTTTACAACTTTCCTCTAAGTTTGAAAATATTTTAAAATATTTAAAAATAAGCAGAACTGCATTTCCTCTCACCTCCCTTATTTTCATGTCTTGAACGCCACAAGGTATGAAAGACATTAGGAAAATTCATTACTTATTTCTCCCTTGCATTTTCCTACAGTTTTTCAAATTTTAAAAATGCCATAAAGTCTGCAACTTTGGGGATAAAAACACTTTTACGAAAGGCTGTACAATTGTGTTTTGTTTTGTTTTTTTTTCATTTAGGTGGTCGTTATAGGCTCTTTTAACTCGGTCACATTTCAGAGTTGTAAATGCATTCAGCCTTGTGACTGTCTCATAAAATCTGTTTATTAAGGTTTCCCTTCAATAAAAAGCACCCCTGACCTGACACCACTCAACTTTACAATAAAAAATACTGTTCTAGAGGAATATTTGAAAAGCCACAGTCATTTAGTGATACATGTATGTATGCTTAAACTCAAAGCATGAGGCTATTTTGTATAAGGTTTGTGCATATATAATTACCAGTATTAAATTATATCTTCAGCACTGACTTACTGCCATATTTATTGCTGTTATTAAAAATGCTGACTGCAATATATGACATATTCTTCTTACGATAACGTGTGGCCCTTATTTAAATCATTCCATTTTGTCTTCACATGGCCCTTGTGAATGAGGCCTAATAAACTTCAGAGACTTGTTAATAGTGGGTGCATGAGGAGAAACCACAGGACTATCTCTAAAATTAGCAGAAAAACACAAGGAAGAAATGTTTCTATTTAAAAGGCACAGAAGCTGGTTAAAGAAGGGAAGAAATAGGATCAGCTATACAACCCAAAGTGTTGTTTTATTCTGGACTGAGAGACTCCCACAACCCAATAACCCCAATCAAAAACAGAGGAAATTAAGAAAGTTGCTTTGTCTTTTTTGTTTTGTTGCCTCATTGCTGTTGTTCAACTTGCCTAATATAAGTCAAGTGTGAAACATCTCCCACAGCAGACAAAAACATGAGTTATTAAGAAAGAAAGGAGGCTGTGGGCGATATAAACAGTTAAGCCTCAGACTCTAAAGTTCACAGTGTCAGACAGAAATGAAAAGTGCTCTATGATCTTCAGTCACAGTCCTCTGGGGGAAATGGTGGGTTTGCGTCCTTAAGAAATAAGAAGGGAATATGAGTCACATTCTCCTTTCCTGATTTGTCAGACCCGCAGGACGTCTTCTCCTAACGTAGTCATCACATCAACACCTCTAAAAAGGTCTTTTATGGAAAAAGATGTAGGGTTGTTTGGGAGGGAAATTAAAAAACACTTTAATTTTGCCTTAAATCCTTAAGTAAATGTGTGAGGGCTGTGGCACTTGTTTCTCCTTACCTCTTTGGTCCACTGTGTTAAAAAATTTAAAAAGTTAACATATACTTGAGAACACATCAACAATTAGACTAAAATATAGAACAATGACTGCTAGTTTTGCAGAATGAGAAGTTATATATTTTCATAATAAGATTAAAAGCTTTGAGTCAATAGAATGTTCTTTAAAAGCCAACAAGCATAATCTTTTTATTGTCAGTCTAGCCTGAGGCAGACTCTATGAGTCCCCAGGCTGTACTTATTTGTCCATGAAGGAGGTTTTGCCATCTCTTTGCAAACTGGGTTTCCATTCACTTGGAAAATACCTCTGCATTTAAACTGCAAATGAAAAGTTTAGTCATTCCAGGGAGGGAAAAATGTGGCTTACTCAAAATTATTAAAAAAAAAAAAGTTTTAAAAACTAATGTCCCATCTCCTTGAATCCCTGTCAGACTATCACTCCATCAATATTGTTGGGCCATAATTATCCTCTATGCATGAGGTTTTAAATCAAATGTCACTCTGAAGGCTGTTTCAGGAGTACTGACTGATCTAGGAACTGATCTTTTCAAAATCATATGCTTTATTTAAAAATACAGTCCAGACTACTGTTTCCAGTTTACTTATATACAGAGATGCTGCGCACAGGTGCAGAGGGAGAAGGTGAAAATGTATAACTTTAGAAACATAAATGGAAGCCCTGTGGTACAAACAGTTAAAGCATTTAGCTGCTAACTAAAAAGTTGACAGCTTTAGTCCCCCCAGAGGCATCTCAGAAGATAGGCCTGGTGATCTACTACCTAAAAGCCAGTTTACTGAGAACGTATGGGACACAGATCTATTCTGACAAACATTGGAGGACACCATGAGTCAGAATCAGTTTCAAGGAAACAACTTTGTTTTTTTGTGTGTAGTTGTTTTGTTTTGTTCCAGTAGAATAAGGAAAACAATAATTATTGTTAATAATCTCATTTTACTTTTTTCTAATGGAGCCCTGGTCATACAGTTCTTAAGAGCCTATGGCTGCTAACCAAAAGCCTAGCAATTCAAATCTACCAACCACTCCTTGGAAACACTGTGGGGCGGGGCCATTCTACTCTGTCCTACAGGATTTCTGTGAGTTGGAATTGACTCAATAGCAGGGAATCAATGGCATAAACAGCTGTCTATACATTAAACTTCTGATACAAGTTCATTTATACCAAAATTTAAACAAGTTCTATCTATGGGGGGAGCAGGGGGAGGAGGGAGAGGAGGGGAAGGAGGAATATTTCTCTATGTTGCGATGAGCTACGGATCCCTTACCACCAAGATGACACTGTTGTGAACTGGCATATGCCAATTTGGTCTTGTACAAATTGGTAAAAAAAAAAAAAAAATCAGTGGGAAACAGTAATGAGTGAAGGAGAAGAGGGTTAGATATTCACCACAACTTTTATAAGTGAAACAAGGTTCAAACCAGACTTCATCCCACATACAGGCATTGATTATGCAAGGAGACACAAGAGTTTCTACAACTGCTCTGTTAAGTTTGATGAAGTTCAAGCCCTGTTCTTTCAGGTGCCCTTGCACAAATGATTCATTCAGCTAGGACTGGCTGAATGATTTTCAGGAATTAAGGAAAATGGACTCTGAAGTCACTGTGGAAAACAAGGCTCCAGGAATCAACAGAATACCAACTGAGATGTTTCATTAAATGGATGCAGTACTAGAAGCATTCACTTGTCCATGGCAAGAAATTTGAAAGACAGTTACCTGGCCAACTGACTGTAAGAGATCCATATTTATGCCTATTTCAAAGAAAAGTGGCCCATCAAATATGCAAATTATCAAAAAATATCATTAATATTAAAAGTAAGTAAAATTTTGCTGAAGATCATTCAAAAGTGGCTGTAGCAGTATATCAAAAGGGAACTGCCAAGAAATTCAAGCTGGAATTAGAAGAGGATGCAGAACCACAGATATCACTGCAGATGTCATATGGATACTGGCTGAAATTGGAAAATACCAGAAAAATGTTTATCTGTGTTTTTAATCACTATGCAAAGGCATTCAACAGTGTAGATTATAGTAAATTATGGATAACATTGCAAAGAATTCCAGATCACTCCATTGTGTTCATGAATAACCTAATTAGGACACAGTCATTGGGACAGAACAAGAAGATACTGTGTGGTTTAAAGTCAAGAAAGGTATGCCTCAGGGTTGTGTCCTTTCACAATACTTATTCTATCTGCACGCTAAACTAATAATCTGAGTTTCTGCACTTTATGAAAAAGAAAGCAGCATCACAACTGGAGGACGACTTATTAACAACTTGCTTTATGCATGACACAATTTTGCTTGCTGAAAGCAAAGAGGACTTGAAACACTTAGTGATGAAGATCAAAGAGCACACTCCAATATGCATTATACCTCAATGTCAAGAAAACAAAAATCCTCACAAATGAACCAATAAACAACATGATAAATGAAGATGAAGTTGTCAAGGATTCATTTCGCTTGAGCACACAATCAGCACTCACAGAAACACCATACATGACCACTACCCATTTCTACTGAGTTAATTCTGACTCACAGCAGCTCTGTAGTACTGAGTAAAACTGCCTCATAGAGTTTCCAGGGAGAGCCTGGTGGATTTGAACTACCAAACTTTTGGTTAGTAGCTATAGCTCTTAACCAACACACCATCATGGCTTCATGGAAGTATCACTCAACAATTCAAACAGCACATAGCACTCAGTTAATCCATTGAAAAACAAAAAATTCTTTAAAGTGTTAGAAAGCAAAGATGTCACTTGAGGACTAAGGTGTCCCTGATCCAAGCCATAGTGTTGTCAATCACCTTACATACATGCAAAAGCTAAACATTTAATAGGGAAGATCAAAGAAGAATTGATGCTTTGAAATATGGTGTTGGTGCAGATTATTGACTATACCATGGACTGCTAAAAAAGGAATAAATTTGTCTTAGAAGAAGTACAGCTAGGATACTCTTCATCAGTGAGGATGGTGAGACTTCGTCTCACATAATTTGGACATGTTATTAAAAGGGATCAATTCCTGGAGAAGGACATGATGCTTGCTAAAGTAGAGGCTGAGCAATAAAAGAGGAAGACCCTCAACAAGACAGACTGACATAGTGGCTTCAACAGTGGGCTTAAGCATAACAACAAATCATGAGGATGGTGCAGAACTGGGCAATGCTTTGTTCACAGGGTCTCCACAAATCAGAACTGACTTGATGGCACCTAACAAAAGCAAATACGTGTGTGTGTGTGTGTGTGTGTGTGTGTGTGTGTGTGTGTGTGTGTGTGTGTGAGTGAGTGAGTGAGTGAGTGAGTGAATGTGGGGTGTGTGTGGGTGTGTGTGTGTGTGTGTGTGTGTGTGTGTGTGTGTGTGGGTGGGTGTGTGGGTGTGTGTGTGTAAAAGGAGCCTTTGTGGTACAGTGGCTAAGAGCTTGGCTGCTTGTCAAAATGTCAGTGGTTCAAGCACAGAGCTCCACCAGCCATTTCTTGGAAACCCCATGATGTGGGTCTACTCTATCCTATAGGGTCACTATGAGTCTAAATTGACTTGAGAGCAATGAGTTTGTTTGCTTGTTTGTTTGTTTTGTGGTAGATAACATTCCCAGAGAGAGTTATCTCAAGGAAATGGCTCATGCAGTTGTAGATGCTGGCAAGTTCCAAGTTCATGGATCAGGCATCAGGCTGGAAGATTCTACTGATTCATGTAGATGCAGGGGCTGAGAACCCAAGGTTTGCAGATAAAATGGTAGGCAATTGGATCAAGTCCCAAGAACCACAGATCAGATATTGACAAGCCAAATGAGAGATCCAGAGCAGAGAAAAAGCTAATAATACATCTGAAGAATGACAACAAGCAAAATCAAGTCCTAGATAGAGTCAATAATCCTCAAAAAAAGATCTGAGAAGTGTAGGCTGAAGGAAAGGATCAAAAAAAAAAAGTTGCAGTAACTCTATCCTCCCTTCTCATCATTAAGAGTCTCAATTGTATATACTACCCTAGTCAATCTTAACAACAGAGTCCCTGGGCAGTGAAATGGTTAAAATACTGGGCTCCTAAGTGAAAGATCAGAGGTTCAAGTTCACCCAGAATTGTCTCAAGAAATGGCTGATGATTGACATCTGAAAAATCAGCCATAGTCATCATGAGTGAGAATCAACTCGAGTGGTCACTGTAGTTAATAGTAGTGTCTGTAGGGTCACTTAATGACCATTTCATTTTTCAGGTGAAGAGATAGGCATTAATTTGCTCATGTTCATACAGCAAATAAATGACAGGTCTCATTTAAATCTTAGCTCTGTCTGACTCCACAATTTGTCTTTTAACACTATTCAATTATCACCTCAAATTGGAATGGATTGAAGGCAATTACAGAGGTGGGCTAGGAATAGAAACCAATTACTAGCATGAATGAAGAGAAAAGGATATCATGGATAGATAGGCAGATATGGCATTTTACGTGCTTCCGAGTTCTTAATCTTAGACGAGCTTAAATACAGCTTCTACTCCCTCGGTTGACAGCATAACACAAGAGGCAATCCAAAGGCTAGGCATGTAGGAAATACTGAACATATCAGCAAGTCAGGTTGGTGTATTTCCATGATACTTGGAATTACAGAGCTCTACCAGAAAGTTCATCCTATTGTCACAGGCCTACTATAAATTCACAAAGTAAAATCCCTTATATAATATTGTCATTTTTTTCTGAAAAGTTCATAAACGACTTCATGATTCCTTGGCATGTGGATAAATTTGTCATCACTTTGACAGAAATAGACAGAAGCAAGACACAGGACAAGAGGAAACAGACTACAGTAAAATTCTGTCAATATCTCCCAAGTGCCATTTTAAAAGAAAGCACTAGGCAGGGAAAATTAAAACTGTGGAAACTCTCCATATGTTTTAATTACCCTTTAAAAACGCACATTCAGTTAGAAATTCAAAATAGAACCTTTTAAAATGAGTAGTATTAAATACACAATGAGAATGGGGAAATATTATAAATGTCCTCCACAGGAACAAACAATTCCAAATTAGCAGAAGAAGCATGTAAAGTGATTATATAAATGAGGTTTTCATTCTGAGCAAATGTCTTGACTGAGGTTAAAAGTACTTGTTTGTGGATAAAAGAAAAACAGAAAAAGGAACTCTGTGTCTCTTGTTGTACACAGTGATCCGGAGTGCACATGACTCTATGGAGAGGAACTACTTGATGTTGTTGTTGAACTAAATAATCCTTGTGGAGATGTCCAGAGGCTACACCACAGCTTCCCATTTTTCTGTTCTGAGATCTTCTGACCCGCAAATTCTCCCCAAACTAAATCTGCCTGAGTTAATACTGCATGAGCACTCCTGTTTTGCTTTATTTTTACATTCCAAACTATATGTCTGTCTGGATTTTTCAAGTCCTCTTCTCAACCTGCTGGTCTCACACTAAATGTCCTACTGTGGGAAGGGAATAGAACTTTTCCACATAGCAATTTTTTCCATTTGGCTAATCAGAAGTCACAAGACATAAATCTTAGTAAACTTCAGTAGATGTCACGTAAACTTGAAAATTGTATCTAAAACAAATCACAGAAAAGCTAGGACATCAATCATCAGACATACTGCAATAGCAGTCTACCTTATAAGTAAACTCAGCCTGAATTAGCACTTGATTAGAAATCATAGATAGATTTATTGAACACTGACATTAATAGGCACTCTTCTGAGGACAAAAAATAATTACCTATGAATCTTTAAAACAGTTCTATGTCTGGACAGGGGTCATAATAGAGGGTTCCAGGCAGAGCTGGGAAAAACATAGACCAGGATTCTAACTCATAAAAAAAAGACCAATTTACTAGTCTGGCAGAGACTAGAGAAAATCCAGGAGCATGACCCCCAAACACTCTTTTAGCTCAGTGATGAAGTCCCTTTTGAGGTTCACACTTCAGCCAAAGAGTTGATAGGCCCATAAAATAAAATCAGACTAAAGCGGCACACCAGCCCAAGTACAAGGACTAAAGGCAGAAGGAGAAGAAAAGCTAGTAACAGCAAACCCAAGGTCAAGAATGGGAGGGTGTTCCCAGGTCATGAGGTAAGTAACCAATGTCACAAACGTTTAATGAGGAGCTGGTTTGTTCTGTAAACCTTCATCTAAAGTATAATAACAATAAATTAATTGATTAAAAATAATAGTCCTATGAGGTACCTTAGTAGTACATTTAATTTAAAACTTTCAAATGAAGACTACTGAGTCCCAGAAAGCTTAAGTCAGTTGTCCAAAGTTACAAAGCTTACTTGTGATCAAGCCAGATATGAACTCAAGTCATCTGGTTTAGCCCATATCCCTAATATTTCCACATTCTCTCCCTCAGTATAAGTGGAAAGACTAAAGGAATGTATCTTTGGAAAGAATTTGCCTAATGGTAAAATTTAGTAGGGGCAAGTAAAATAAATGTCCCATGAAATCTATCTGAAGGAGACTTGTCAATAATTCATATAAGGAGCCTGCTGGTACAGTGGTCAAGTGTTTGGCTGCTAATCAAAGGTTTGACTGTTCAAATCCACAAGTAGCTCTGCAGAAGGAAGATGTGGTAGTCTGCTCCCTTAAAGATTACAACTTTGGAAACCCTAGGGGAAGTTCTACTCTGTCTTATAGGGTCACTGTGAGTCAGAACTGACTTGATGGTAACAGATTTAATTCACATAAAATGACCTCAGTAGTACATTTAATTTAAAACTTTCTTTTATTATAAAGTAAATAACATTGCATCATAAAGATTTATTCAAATAGGTGAAAAAAACTTTCTACAACTCCACCCTAACAAGACCAGGGTAAGCAATGGTATATGTATTTCTAATCCTTTTACCCCTTGTGTGTTTTATTCAGGAAAGCATTACAAAATAGATAAAATTATATACCTTGCCTTTCTTTTTTCATTTAATGTTATACCATTAACAATTTATTAAATGTAATTTTAAATTCACAAGTATGTTTTTCTAACTATGTATAGTAATAATTTCTCAACTAGATAATGCATTGTTATTTACTGAAACAATCTCTTTAATTTTGACCAATAAATTTTCATTTGAAGCATCCCTCCCCCACCAAACTCATGTTCATGTTTATAGCAGTCAGGAAGCCTATCATAAAGAAAAAAAATATGATAAATTTCTTTCTTTAGATCCTATCTTCAGCTTGTCTCTGCTAAGGCCTATTTTCTCCTCCAGACTGGACAGATCTGAATCTGAACCCTGCAAGGACTTTTATTTTATTCATGTTCCGATATAATCCACACTGAAGTGCTTTGGCCTTCATCTCCAAGTTGTCTTTTATTTTCATCAAGTGAAGTAGTGTTGTCTGCATGTATTGAGTGGTTTATGAATCTTCATCGAATTTCAATGCTGTGTTCTTCTTCATATGATTCTGCTTTTAGAAATTATTTGTTCAGCATACAGCATACATGTTGAATAAATAAGTTGAAAGTCTACAACCCTATAGTATTCCTTTCCTACTTTTGAATCATGTCAGCCAGTATGTTCCCTTATAAATTTAGACTTCTGTTCATTGTAATTAAAAGTCTTGAATAACATAGTAGTGTATATACAGGTTTACATACATAAATCATCAATGAAACAATAAAAACTACCCTTGAGGCGACTCTGACTCGTAGAGACCATATATGACAAAGTGTAACTGCCCCATACTAGGAGCTCTAGATGGTGGATTTGAACTGTTAGCCAAGCATTTTTCTTGTAAACAAGAAAAAGTGTATTTTTCTCTATTTTGTCTTTGAAGTTGGCTAGTTCATTATGTTGTTGACGTGGCTGCTGCTGTTACGTGCCATCTAATCAGCTCCAACTCATAATGACATTGTGTACAATGGAACAAAACACGGCCATGTCTTATGCTATTCTCACAATGGCTGCTAAATTAGAGCTCATTGTTGCAGCCACCTAGTTGGTTCATCTCCTTGAGTATCCTCCCCATTTTTGCTGATTCTGTACTTTACCAAGCATGCTATCCTCCTCTGGGACTGATTTTTCCTGAAAATGTGTCCACAGTACATGAGACAAAATTTCACAATCCTTGCTTCCAAGGAGCACTGTGGCTGTATTTCTTCCAAGACAAACTTGTTCATTCTTTTGGCAGTTCATGGTATATTCACTATTCTTCGCCAACATCATAAGTCAAAGGCATCAGTTCTTTTTTAGTCTTCCTTATTCATTGCCTAGCTTTAGCATGCATATCAGGCAATTGAAAATATCGTGGTTGGGTTAGGCACATCTTAGTAACTAAGTGGTATCTGTGTTTTTCAACATTTTAAGGAGGTCTTTTGTACCAAATGTGGCCAATGCAACATGTCATTTGATTTCTTGACTTCTACTAGCATAAGTGCTAATTGTGGATCCAAGTAAAGTGAAATCCTTGATAATGTAATGATGTTGATTATTGGTCCAGTGGTGAGGATTTGTATTTACTTATTTACTTTTATGTTGAGGTGTAATCCATACATACCTTTCTCAGTAAGTGTTTCAAATCTTCCTCGCTTTTAGCAAGCAAGGTTGTATGATTTGCCTAACACAGGTTGTCAATGAGTCTTCTACTATTTCCATCAATCCTGATGTCATGTTATTTTTCATAAGTCCTTTTTCTAGATTATTTGCTCAATTTACAGATTGAATAAATACAGTGAAAGGACACAACCTTGACCTACTCATTTCCTGATTTTAAGCCATGCAGTATCCCCTTGTTCTGTTCAAATGATTGTCTCTTGGTTCTATGTACAGGTTCCATAAGAACACAATTCAGTATTCTGAAGTTCCCATTCTTTGCAATGTTATCCATAATTTCTTAGGATCCTCATAGTCAAATGCCTCTGCATAGTCAGTAAAACACTGATGAACATCTTCCTCGTATTCCCTGCTTTCAACCAAGATTCATCTGACATCAGCAGTGATACATCTGGTTCCACAACCTCTTCTGAATACGGCTTGAATTTCTGGAAGTTTCCTGTCATGTGTTGCTGCAATAATTTTTGAATGATTTTCAGCAAAACTTTACTTATGTGCTGTACTAATGCTGTTGTTTGATAATTTTGTTGGATCATCTTTTTTTGGAATGGGCAAAAATACGGATCTCTTCCAGTCAGTTGACCAGGAATCTGGCTTCCAAATTTCTTGGCATAGATGAGTGAGTACTTCCAGAACTGCATTCCTTTGTTGAAACATCTCACTTAGTACTCAATCAATTCCTGGAGCCTTTTTTCAACTTATGAAATGTTGACCTTGTTCTTCCTTTTTGGTTTTCTAACTCTGTGTATACACATTTCATTATAATGTTTTACTTGTTCATCTGAAACTGCCCTTTGAATTCTGCTGTTCAATTATTTATCATTTCTTACATCCACTTTAGCTACCCTACATTCAAAAGAAACTCTCAGAGTTTCTTCTGACATCCATTTTGGTCCTTCCTTTTCTGAATTTCCTGACCTCTTGCTTTCTCTAAGTATGCTGTCTTTGATGTCATTCCACAGCTCATCTGGTCATCAGTCATTAGTGTTCAGTGTATTAATTCAACTTTTGTGATGTTCTGCAAATTCAGACAAGATATGCTTAAGATCATATGAGGACTACCAATTAAGTTCATGAACTCATCCTAGAAAAAGTGATACACACCTCATTGTTGAATATCACTACAGTCACCTTCAAAGTACCCCCCTTGGGAAGCTATGCACTGATGCCAGCTCCTAGTCAACCCTTCAAAGCAGTTTTGGAACTCTTTTCCTGGAATGGCCATCAGAGCTGTCATCATATTACCCTTGATATCCTGAATGTCATCAAAATGTCTTCTGTTCAATATCTCCTTTATCTTCAGGTAAAGGAGAAAAGCCATTGAGGGCAAGATCTTATGAGTAGGGAAGGTGTCCCAATACAGTTATTTGTTTACTGGCTAAAAACTCCCTCACAGATAGCTGTACAACAACTATGTCTGTGAACTTGCCACTTTGCCACTATGTGCAATGGCCATTTGAGAAAGAGTTCCAAAATTGCTTTGAAGGGTAGAATAGGCACTGGCATTAGTGTACAGCTTCCCAAGAGCAGTACTTCAAAGGTGATCATAGTGATATTCATCAAAAAGCAACGTAGCACTTTGAACAATTAAGCTTGTTAACTTGTCAGATCTCATATTTAAAATCTCTTGGAACTGTTTTAATTTTCCTCAACTTTTATCTTGACCCTGCACATAAGCAATAGATGATCTGTTCTGCAGTAAGGCCCTTTACTTTCTCTGACATATGATACTGCAATTTGCCATTATCTCTTTCCATAGACGTGTAGTCAATTTGATTCTTGCCTTTTCCATCCAGTGAGACCCATGCGTATAGCTGTCATTTACGTTCATGAGAAATGGTGTCTGCAATGAATAAGTCACTAGTCTTGTAAGTTTCTATCATGAAATCTCCAGCACCATTTCTATCACCAAGGCCATATTTTTCCAATTACTGATCCTTCTTTACTTCCAGCTTTTACATTCCAATCACCAGTAATTATCAACACATTTTGACTGCATGTTTGACCAACTTCAGTTTGCAGAAGTTGGCAAAAATGTTCAATTTCCTCAAACTGAATGCCAGAGCATTAGTGATTGGTGCATAAATTTAAATAACGGTTGTTTTAACTGGTCTTTCTTGAAGGTGTGTGGATATTATCCTGTCACTGTGTCATGGTTTGATTTGTGTCCCCCCCAAAATGTGTCAAACAATGTGACTACACCTTAGTCCTGGTATTGTGTGACATTTCTTTATGTTATAAATCCTCTATGATGTTAATGAGGGAAGATGGGCCATAGGTGTGTTGGTGGAGCAGGACTCAATATGTACGGCTATACTGTGCCTTGAGGCAATCTTTTCAGATATAAAGGAAAGGGAATCAAGCAGAGAGCTGGGGACCTCACACCACCAAGAAGCAGTGCTGGGAGCAAAGTGAATCCTTTGAAAATGACTTAGGGGCCCTGCACATAAGAAGCTCCCAGTCAAGAGGAAGACTGATGACTAAGACCTTCCGCCAGAGTCAACAGAGAGAGACTTCCCCTGGAGGTGACACCTGAATTTGGACTGGTAGCCCACTGGACTGCGACAAAATAAAATTTCTCTTTTTAAAACCATCCACTTGTGTATTTCTGTTAAAGCAGCACTAGATGACTAAAACACACTGACAGCGTTGTAATTCAGCATAGATACTGAAATGTTCTTTTAGACAGTGAAGGTGAGCCATTTCTCTTCGTTTTGTCATCTCCAGCATAGTAAACCACATGGTAGTCAGATTCAAAATGACCAAGACCAGTCTATTTCAGCCCATTAATGCCTAGTATATGAATCTACCAGGTGTTCCTTGAATACTCTGGGGGTCAGCTCTGCTCTGGCCTCTAGGGTTGCCATGAGTCAGATCCAACTCAACGGCACTTGGCTGGCATATGAATCTTTAAGGATTCCATTTTATTTATTTTTTTTACAACTTCCAGTTTTCCTAGTCTCATGCTTCTGTACATTGTAGGTTCCAATTATTAATTAGTGCTGACATCTTTTGAGTTATGCCAAATTCACAAAAGAAGTGGATCATGGTGTCTCTAAAACTGACACAGGTGGGCAACCTACTAGTGTCTTACTAAATTTATATATGTGAAAAATCTCCAGGCCTGGTGAGCAGCAGTCTACATTATATTATCACTAGAGACAGTCATGGCCCATCATCCAGATGTGGGCCACTTCACAGACACAGAACACCTATAGACGAGACTAGGGCAAAGAAGCTGATAAAGCCCTATGGTAAGACAGCAGACTTCTATGCTGTAAAATATCCCCCTAATTTTCCCCACAGGGATCTGAAATAATCAGAGTTTGGGGTTATTTCACACTGGCACTAAATGGACACTAAATCTTGAAGACCCAAATTGTCATTGTGGTCCAGTGGGGTAGAGGTTATAGACAACAGGCGATTGATAGCATTTGTCACAAGACCATCTCACAGTGATCCCAGTCATTCCCTTTACTTTTTTTCCATCTTGACAACTTTAGGTCCTACTGATATAAAGGTAGTAGTTTTCAAGGGAAAAATTCATTCATCAGTGAAAACAGCAGTTGTTTCATTAAACTGAAAGTTGAGACTGACACCACTTTGGGCTCCTCCAGCCGGTAAATCAATAAGCAAAGAAGAGAGTATGAGCTGGTTGGGGTGATTGATCTTAACTATGAAGAGGTAACTGTGCTGCTATACCATAGTCGTCATGGAAAAGCACATCTGAACTGCATGGAATCCCCTAGAGCACCTCTTTTCAACCCCATGCTCTGAGATTAAACCGATAACCAAATACTGGTAATGGGCAAGTCCCTTTAGAAATGAAGAGTTAGCTTACCAGGCAAGAAACAACGACCAGCTGTGGTACTTCCTGAGGGCAAAGCAAAACGAAATTGTTAGTGAAATAAGGTGGTTATATACAGCTTATATCAAAGATCACATGACTAGTACAGAAATGAGGACAGTAATATTTATTCATGTCTTCCTTTTCTTCCTTCTTCTACTGTCTAATATAAAAAATTTTACTAGTAGCTGGTGGGTTCCAGTTTGTCTGTGTAAGTCCTAGGTCCCAGTTCAGTGTACATCCAGGTTCTTCTTTTTCTCATCCATATTCAACTTTGTTTTCTGTTTGCAGATCTCACACACCTAAAGAAATTACAAACTTATCTCTAGATTGCAGGAGCCACAGCTGGTTTGGCCTCTTTCAGAAGCTCCCACAATTGCTTAAGGCCTAACACCTGTAATTAAGCCTGTAGTCTATAATCATTCATAATGGTTCAGCCTCTCCGATTAAATCCTAACTTACACATAGCTAAAACATTAATAAAATAATTGAAGAATGCGTACTGGAAGTAAATTAGTGTCTGCCACAAACATTATCAATTGACTTTCTTCTATTAAGTCAAGAAACTTATTACGTTTTTTTCCTTCCCTTTCTCTTCTACACTAGTTTTTAATTTTTATGGACATAGAAGCTATGTTATACAAAATTTGTATTTACCTTGTATATCTTTCCTGTGACCACAAAAGTGCAGAGCACCAATGTAGAGCTACACCTACCTATGATGGATTATACATTCTAGATTACCATACCCCACTGCCTGTCACTTCCATCTCTGGTCATATTTCTTTAACTAGAAATTTTATTCCTAAAGGGATATAGGAAAGATAAAATCATAAGAAGGGACTGGAAGGAGGTGAACTGGCCTTTTTCATCAGTTTTCAAATAATAGAGTATTTGCTACCATCTAGTGAAAGTTCGGAAACCCCGGTGGCATAGTCGTTAAGGGCCTCATCCACTAACTAAAACATCAGCAGTTCAAATCCACCAGGCACTCCTTGGAAACACTGCAGTTCTACTCTGCCCTATAGGGGTTACTGTGAATCACAATCAACTCCATGGCAGTGGGTCTGGTTTGGTGAAAGTTTATGTCTCTGAAAAATACTCTTAAGGAAGTAGTGGAAGAAGAAGAAAGTCACCTTTTTTACAGCCAAACCTCTGTTTTACTTCAGGCCTCATCCACTATTTAGCTAGTAGAAATTTCTTCTACAGTTTAAGAGAAAATTGATTCATTTTTTCATATCTGCATATTCTCAAAAATTATTTCTTTTGAAATATGGGGGAAACCTTGGAGCCTTGGAGCTCCAAGGTCAGCAGTTCGAATCCACCAGCTTCTCTTGGAAATGCTATGAGGCAATCCTACTGTGCCTTATAGTGTCAGCATGAGGTAGAGTCAACTTGACAGCAACAGGTTTGGGAAACCAAGTCAAGTGATGTTACCTAAGTGGTGGTTTAACCCTAAAGCCAAGGATACAACTTCAGCAATGGGCACTTTATTTTCTCCAAACTTTCATTTGTGTGAAAGAGGGTATCCTAGATTCAGAGAGAACTGGAGTTCCCTCACATGAACAGTAGTAGATGGAACAGGGTGCTTTACACCTAACAAAGAGAAGACATAGAAGTATGGCACCATAATAGTGTCTTCCTTCAAAAGATAAATCTGACAAATAAGAATGTAGGTTTCAACTCAGTGCAATAAAAAATGAGGCTTTTTTTAAAGAATGATTCAAACAGAGTCTGAATAATCAGCTATCATGAATTTTATTAAAGAGATTCCTGCACTGAAGAGATTAATCTATTTTAGATAATAACCTAAGGTCTCTGTGATGTTTTAATTTCACAAGAATGAAAACTTCTCCAAAGTAAAGAATGAGGCAGTTTCTTTTACAACTTACAGTACTGTTATTTTTTAAATCAGAGTTATTGAAAGAATTGATTTTACAACCCAAAAATGCTAAGCAACATGGCAGAAGATCTGTTTGCTAACTGGCAGACAAAAGCATGCCCAGAAATCCCTCTAAGCCAAATGATGAGCAGAGAAATGTTTTCTAGAATATCCCTTTAGTCTAACTAGTATACAACTAAACTCTGACCCATATGGTAGAAGTCAATCCCCACTTGATAGAGAAATTCAACACATCATACTAAGAATCACAAGGCTTAGCTCTATTACAGATCTCCATAATCTACAAGGTACTACAAAATATCAACAAGAAAAGAATAATCCAAGGAAGCGAGGGGCAGACACTGCTCTAAAGAGGATATTCAGGCAGCCAAAAGACACATGCAGAAATGCTCACTATCATTCGCTACTAAAGAAATTCAAGTTAAAACTACGATGAGATACCATCTCATCCCAGGAAGGTTGGCCATGATCCATAAAACACAAAACAACAAATGCTGGAGAGGCCGTGGAGAAATTGAAACTCTCCTACACTGCTGGTGGGATTGCAAAATGGTACAACCTCTTTGGTACTTCCTTAAAAAGCAGGAAATAGACCATTTGATCCTGTAATTCCACTGCTTGGAATTTATCCTTCAGAAACAAAGGTTGTCACATGAACAGACACACGTACCTGGATGTTTGCTGCAGCACAGTCCACAATAGCTAAAAGATGGAATGAATTCCAATGCCCATCAACAGATGAACGGATAAACAAATTATGGTACATATAGTCAATGGAACGCTACGCTGTGATAAAAAACAATGAAAATTTTAGGAAACATCTTATAACATGGTCTCATTTGGAAGAGATCACGCTGGGTGAAATCAGTCAGCATCTAAGGACAAATATTATGTGAGACCCCTGTTGTAAGGACTTAAAAATAGAATTATCTACAGAAGAAAATAACTATGTTGGCTACAAGGGGAAATGGGGAGTCAGAGTTTATCATAGATGAGATAACTGATAGATGTTATAAATTTTATTCTTTTACTGTAATTAATAAATTTAAAAAGGAAAAAAACTTGCTAACAAATTTTTTTGAAGGACTTTTATGGATGTTGAATGCTTAGACATTGAAAATAGTCAAAAATATGATATATCAGTTTTTCTTCAGAGAGTTTGAGATGCAAAAGTCCTATTATGCTCTCTTGGGAGAATTATAGTGTCTGATAATTCTACACACATTGCTTTGTTCTGTAGACTTTATGTATAAAGAGGAGCAAGGCAAAGTAAACAGAAAGGAACTAGGGACTCAAAATTCTCTTACAGTCAGTCTATTTTAACAACATGAGATAAGTCTACTTGTGAGTAAATCAGGTAGGTTTCTCATTCATAGCCTTCTGCATTCTCAAAATGCACTTTCTCTTTAATTATCAAAATTATTATCCAGTTGTTTTTAAGACTGAAGGAAAAATAAGTCCC
The DNA here is from genome assembly GCA_028571685.1 of Heterohyrax brucei. NCBI lineage: Eukaryota > Metazoa > Chordata > Mammalia > Hyracoidea > Procaviidae > Heterohyrax > Heterohyrax brucei. Next base: position 52,079,623 of record CM053143.1, on the reverse strand, counting down.
TTGCCACCAACATCCTAAGTACAGACTGCTCAAACCTAGTAACCTTGGCGTGTCCCACTCCTCTGGGCATCTTTTTTTCAAGCTCCACCCTACTTCTGCCTCTAGTAGTTCATTCACTGACTTCAAGGATATCTCAGTTCTATGGCAGGTAAGTGACCTCCAAATTCCCTCTAGGGACTAGAAGAGATAATGTATATAACACGCTCACCACAGAGCTTGTCACTTAGCAAGCAGTCACATAACCTGGCTATTAATCTTGAAGGGGGCCCCTGTGTAATACAAGCAGTTAATGTGCTCCACTGCTACCAGCAAGATTGGAGGTTTGAGTCTACCCAGAGGCACCTCAAAAGAAAAACCTGTTGATCCAAAGAATTAGCTATTAGAAATATGATGGAATATAGTTCTACTGGGACATGTATGGGTCATCATTAGCCAGAAGTGACATGGCAACAACTGGTATTAGTTCCGGAAGGGGAAGGGGAAGTCAATGACAAACCATTCTGTCTTGTTCTTCTCACAAGGGCACCATTAGATATTCCATGATCATTTTGTCATATACATCAAGCTAGTTCTTCCATCCCCAACTCTCCTTTTCTCTCTAAATTTTAAAATGCATCCCTTGTGGCTACAGTTATGCATTTGTAAATTTAATTTTCACAGAATTTCCATGAGACAAAGGAGTATAATGTTTCCTAAGTGGCTCCAGTTGCTCTTTAAGCAAATATTTTTTAGTACAAGAAATCCAGAAGCCAAATATCACTTTTTTCTATCAGAAAATCAAACCCCAAAGTACCATTACCATTCTCAGCAGTTTTAAGTTAGTGCTGAATGCATGCGAGTACAACATGTGTGCAGATACAGTAACTGTGGGATATGTAATCCTCCAAATTTATTGTACTCAATAAATTTGTGTGCTGAAATTGTTCTATCTGTCTATGATATGCTGACAAGTGGCTGATAATTTCAAAAGTAATCATGAAGATGCTATAGGCATATGTTTGGGGATGCATTACAACCTCTTGTAAATTGGTGCCACGGGAATATACAGAAAACGATGGCTGATAGAGCCAAGTCTTTTGTTATAAAGAGACACATTTTCTTAGGAACATCTGGAAGACCTTGAGTGTGAAAGAATCAGAGGTGGGTAACAGGGCCCGTGCAAAGAACCTTGGCTTTGAATAAGTACACACAGCTTCAGAATGTCAGCAAGACTTTGATTTGGTGTTAGAATTCCACGTCTTCACCCTACTTCACCTCCCTCTTAGGCTCCACTTCAGGGAAGGAGCCAGATGGACAATACCTCCAGTTTCTTGTCCAAAGAAAGAAACAAATTAGCACCGTATATCAAGTTTATGACCGCTAACAAAAGCCAATGGGTGTGTGTGGATACATCTTCTTGCTACAAGTATTCTTTCAATGAAATGTTCTGCATGCATCTGGAATGTGACTCTTGTTCAGCTTCCAAATAATGACAGTTTCAAAAAGGACAAGTATATCCGCCAGCAGCTTCTGTTTTTGCTAAGCTTATTAAAATAATGTCCATTTACACTCACACAAGATGTGTACAGTCTTATCCAAAGGCAGCTTCCTGTTCTTTCTTTTTGACCTTATTATTTAAAACTGAAAATTCATTTCATTTAGCAGGATATATCCCAGCTGTAGCTAAATACGTCACTAATGATGATAATATGACCTACATAAAATGTGTGGTCCAAGACTTACATACATAATTTGTCCTCTAGTATTTCTACTGTTTCTAGGACTTCCCTCTTCAAAGGTCGCATTTTTTTTCACTTTTATAGAATAAAAGTGCTATACCTATAAAATGCCCTGCAGTCTAATGCTAAAACGATTACTGTCAAGTTGATTCTGCCTCCTAGCAATCTTATAGGACAGAGGAGAACTACCCTATAGAGTTTCCAAGGAACGGCTTATGGATTTAAACGACCATTACTTTGGTTAGCAGGCTGAGCTCATAACCTAGAAATTATATATCCAAAGTGAAACATTTAAAATTCATTCTTTACATTATAGTACTAAATTGCAATTAAAACATTTGTGCTGTTTGTTAACAGCATTCTCCATAATTGAAAATTAATAGCCCAAATAGTTTTATCACTCATAACTGCCCACTATTCTTTAGAGATACTATATTAAAATTATAAATTACACTTATCTGACACTTTGGGATGCACATTTACACACTTTTTGTCATTTAGATTTCACAGCAGCCTAGTGAAATAGGCAGGACTTGGAAACCCTGGTGGTTAAGTGCGAATCTGCCATCCAAAAGGTTGGCAGTTCAAATTCACCAGGTGTGCCTGGATACTGTGAAGCAGTTCTACTCTGACCTACAGAGTCACTATGAGTTGGAATTGACTCAGTGTCAGGAGGTTTAGCAGCAGGCTTGTGTGACCTGGCTTCATCATCCATGAAACTGAAGCTCGGAAAAGCAAAGTCGTTTTTCAGATTATATGCCACTAAACGTACCAACCTGGAAAGATGAATTGAGGTCCTCTTGTTCCTCCATGGTCTCTTCTGACTACTCACGGAGCTCCTGCATAAAAAAGATCACATTCTGAAAGACTTCTGAAATCAAATTTCCTCTAACAGTAATCATTGAATATCTTTTTCAGGCACAGAGTGAGCCAGACATAGAAGCTTATCTGTTGGAAGGAAATCTAAAATGTTCAGTTTTCCTCACACTACTCATTTTGCCACCTGATAAATTTAATATTCCTTCATTGTATCAGTCAGTCCTTGCTTTGAAAAGAACACTATTTCAATTTCATCAGGGAAAAACTATGATTTATTATAAAAAAAAAATTCTGTGAGAGCTACCAAGACTTTCAATCTACCAATATGGAAAACAAACCAAAAAAAAAAAAAATCCAGATGTAGTTTATGCTCTCAACAGTCATCTATTTTCCTTGCTAAAATGGAAAAAAAAAAAAAAAATCTACACTGGAATATAATATCCAAAGTTGCATTATAATAGCTCTTTCTTTCTGTTACAACTAAATAAAGCCAACAAGGCCATGTGGCATTTCCACTTGCAAAGCATTAAACTGGTTTTTTCAGACGGTTTTGAGCAGCACATGTTAAGCAAATCACTAAAAGAATATCCTGTATGTAAGCCCCTAAAAACACTGAGAAAACTAAGAAACTGATACCCACATGTATAACAAATCCAACTTGGAAAGTACATAAGTCAGTTCATAAAGTTTTACATAGGCTCTAAGCACAAAATTCCAGCATCTATGTTGCACATGAACCACTGGGTTCCATTTTTTCCAAAAGGGGTGAAACAAGACCTTAAGAACTTGGATGCTCTAAACATCTTTGTAAATAGGGTTTCTTCTTACAGTAACCATTGAACATCCTTTTAGATTGCAGAAAGTGCCAGAAATATAAGCTTTCCTATTGGTAGGAAATATAAAATCGGAAACTGGAAGAGAAATTTAAATCTTCTCAAAGGCGATACTGAGCTCCCTTATATTTTCTTATTGAAATTGCAATTAAAGAAAATAGCTCTTTAAAAGAAAAAAGAGTTTCCTTTCTCAATGTGGTAAAATAACTCTGATAAAGCCAGATGTCTTTAATTATTATCAATCCCATAAAGATTAATTTAAGGCCCCCCAGATACTCTAGTCATTAGAGATGATGCACTCATCCTAATATTTCATCTAAGCTTTCCATGTCACCAGAGTATATTGTACACATTCTTAGCAAAGTTTTAGTATTGACTAAACAATTGTATTATATCTTAGCTTCCTTTCTACATAGTTTTCATCAAATGGTAGCGAGCTCACAATATAAGCTTGTATACTATAAAATGATTTGAAAAATAGATACCAAAATTATATTACAATCTAAAAAAGAATAAAAAATATCTAGCAGGGAAAACTATCCCACAATTTAAGATTATTCCTCTCAAGTTTTAGTTGGTCAAGTTAATATTGCTCTTATTTTATAAATTCAAGGGGAAAAAATTTACTCCCATACTAATTACTAGTGTGTCCAGTGTCACTGGACACAAATGCAAAAGGACTAAAGAGGCATGACGCCTTGACTCAAAAGAGGAAGGCTGCATCAGTCGCATTTACAATCCTTCACTGCAGAGGTTCAAGTCACCTGCTAAAACCACAGCAAGATTTTCAATTCACAAGCATCAATATTTCTCTTTATAGGTCTTTTTCTTTACAGGCTCATGAATTTGTGAGAAACAGCAGACTTTATGAGGATTTTTCCATGGGAAAATGTTCACGAATCTTAGTTACAGCTCGGTTATCATTTTATCAGCATGAATTCAACTGCGAGACAAGGTTAGAAACTCCCTACTGGAAATGCGATAAAGTTGACACAATAGGCCTGCACGTCTTTGGTTAGAAAGCCATCTCTCCCAAATTCTTTTCTCTCAACCTTTTCATCATCTGCTCTCTTCTTTTCCCATTCTGTTCACATAGCAAATTCCTACCCTTTTACAAGGCAGGTGAAGTATTGTGTCTTCTTTAAGCATTCCCTAGCAAAGCTGTACCTAGTTCCATGTGATCATCACACCATCCTTGGTTCTTCTGTAAGGCTTTGTACATTAACTCTTTTGGCCTAATCTCTCTGTATTTTAATTATTTATTGAACCATGTCCATTTTTGTCCCCTGGACCTCATCAGAGCCACATACTAGGCACTCAGTACATTTATGTCATTAATGGATAAGTACCTAAATGTGAGAAAAAGTATCCCCAAGGTTACGGTTAGTTTTGTTTACACTTTCACCTAGAAAACACTGGTAACTACAAAGGAAACACTTATTTCAAATTGATATTTTCATGAATCCAAATGAAAAGTAAACAGAATTTTAGATAATTGAATATGCTGTACCAAACTGGATAATCCTGCTTAACTAGAATAATAGGAATACTGAACAAAGCCTCTAGTAAGTTTCAAAATGATAATTATAGAAGGCAGTGCCAAGATTTTTAGAACAGAGACATGGCTTCTTATTTAGACAACATTTTCTTTCGAAAAACAGCTCCGTGCTTATTACTAAGCCCTGGGACAATGATTTAAAGTGCTCAGCTGCTACCAAAAAGGATGGCAGTTTGAACTCACCAGTGTTTCCATGGGAGAAAAGACAGGGTAACCTGTTCGCATAAAGACTTAGAACCCAGACAACCCCTTGGGACAGTTCCATGCTGTCATACAGGGTTGCTATGAATTGGAATTAATGGCATACAACAGCAACACTGTACACTTGACTACAGAATATCAAGTAACAATGCGACTTGAACTGTCTGGTGTTATCCAACACCTCAAACCACAATGTTGGGTATAAGTGGTAGTAAATCATCATCAACAAAAAATGTTCCGTGAGTGGCCAGGCTCACAGAGACCTAGGAGACAGAAGTTGCCCAGGTGGGTGGCTCACATACCTATGTCACCTACTCCTACTTCAGTGACTTCTCTGATCCCAAATAAAGCCCATAGGGGAAATCTTTTCAAACATTTCGTTAAGGAAGAAAAACGCCTGGCTTACAGATGGTTCTACACAATACATCACAACCTAGAGGTGTACAGCTGCAATTCAACAATGCCACTCTAAAAGACTGGTGAGATAATCCTCCCAGCAGATAGCCCTTCAAACAGTTCAGCTGGTTGCTCTCTCTTTCTGAACTGAGAAATGCGTAAGTACAGATCTAACATTATCAGTGGTTAGTATCTAGCTGTTTAGGAGTCCCTGAGTAGCACAAATGATTAAGCACTAACTCTGACTTCTAGGGTCACCATGAGTTGGACCTGACATATGGCAGTGTTTGTTTGTTTTTTAAATAGCCAAAAAGTTGGTGGTTTGAATCTACCCAGAAGCATCTGAGATAACAGGGCTGGCACTCTCCCTCTGAAAGGTCACAGACTTGAAAACTTTTTGGGAACTTTCTACTAGGCACATATGGGGTTGTCGTGAGTTGAAACCAAATCAACAGCAACTGGTAACAACATCAAGCTATTTTCCTGTACGGTCAATAAAAAACCTGTTACTTCTACTGGTTAAATACAGCTAGAATCCAATCACTTTTTATGACTTCCATGATTATTACCTTGGATAATGGTTCTAAACCTTAGTTACAATGAAATAACTTAGGGACATTTATGATTATTGACGTCTTGGTTCCACACAGAAAAATTTTTATTTAATTTGTGTGTGTTTGTCCTGGGTATTAGGCTTTTATAGAAGCTCCAGAGTGGAATCAAAGTTGACAAGCACTGACCCTAGATTGAGCCACTATCTCTCTAACCTGTATTAACACAATAGCCTCCTATCTGGTTTCACTAGGCATTTTTTTTTCTTCCCCTCACCCTATTCTCCACAAGGCAGCCAGAGTAATACATATTTTTAAAGTCACATGATATTCCAGTGGCTTCTCATGGCCTGCAAGACCTGACATGACAGGAGCCATCTCCTAGCTCACCATTTGCCACACCATCCTCTTTCACCATACTCCATTGACATCAGCCTTCAGTTTTCCTAAATACATCATTATCCCTCCAGCCTCAAGGACATTGTGGTTGTTCTTTCCAGATATTCGTATGACTCTTTTCTCCTTTCTTCAGGTTTCTCTCTCTTTTTGATTGATTTATTTATCTACTTACTTACTTATATTTTCTGAATGTCCTTCAGAAACTAACTCCCCATTGCCTGTCATACATTGTCTTTCTTATCTTGCTCTACTTTTCCTCATAGAAGTAACCAATACCCAGCATTACATTATGCCTTCCTCCTGCAAAATGTATATTTTATAAGAGTAGAATTGTTGTTGCCTTCACTTCTGGGCCCCCACCCCAAAAAGAAAACCAAACTCATTGCCATTGAGTCAGTTGCAGTCCTGACACTCATGTGTTACAGAGTAGAATTGTTCCATAAAGTTTCCTTGGCCACAATCTTTAGGGAAGCAGACAGCCAGGACTTTCTTCCATAGTACTGGTGGGTAGGTTTGAACTGCCAACCTTTTGTTAGTAGTCAAGTGCAAACTGCTGATTGCACCCAAGGACCTTTCTGTGCATACCCAGTGGTTACAAAATACACACTCAATAAATACTTATTGAGTGAGTGAATGGATGAATGAATGAGTAAATTCTGTTTTAATCTGTTACTGATGGATGAACTGATCCAGTTAACATCCCTTTCTATCCTTGGGTTACATGATTTGTTCCTTTTAATAATGCAATTTAACAAACATATATTCATTTCTTCATAATTATCCCTGTTAGAAATGGGTTCTACAACAAGATGAATTTATTTAATGCTTTAGGAAACAGAAAACATAACCAACATGAAATCTTAAATTCTAGCAATGCATAAGTTAAATTTCCATGATTCTAGGAAGTTAAAAATACAATCTTGCTCTTTTGGTACCACTTAATCTGAGCAATCTTTTGTATCCAATGAGATTTTTGATCAAACAGTATATGAAGTAGTCATCCTGCTAAGAATCAATTAAATCATCAAAGGCCTTCTGTGCAGTGAAAAGAGCCACAGGCTTGTTTTATCACAGCTCCGTGCCTATGGTGTTATGTCCTTATGCTGTTGCCTACACAATTCATTGACTCTCTTGAAACTCAGTGTTCTTGACAGAGGAGAAAGGTATGTAAATATTTTCACGTCTTCTCCAACTTAAAAATTGTCTCTAAGAAAGGTGAATTCACTTTCTAAGAGAAAATTAGTTAACTCTCTCATACTTAGAATAAGTAATAGGAATTCCTCCTATGTTTTTTATCAGCTTGTATTTCTACAGGTAGTTCTTTATCTGAGTACAAAATATACATACATAAAAAATACACAAATTATAAAAATTTACTCTAATAATGAAGAGTCACACAGTTGATGTTTTTTGTCAGTCATAGTAATAATTCCACTTATGAAAGTTCTGTGTCTTCTGGATTTTCTCTGGGAATGGAGCTAGTGTTTTTAATCAGAAAATTAACAGTCGTCGGATCCGACTCGACGGCACTTGGCTTTTTGGCTGCGTGGTCCTTTGTTGGTTTTCTTCATCTATTTTGTGGTAACATCTCACTGTTTTTCAAATCTTCTTATCAACTGTAACAAAGCAATTGTTTGTTTGAGGTCAGGTTTTCAAGAAACCAAAGCCCCTGATTTAGTTTAGAAAAAAACCTCCAGCTAATCTTCTCTCTGAGAATAATAACATCAGCAAAGTATGCAATGCAAGATTATATGCAATGCATATTACTAAAGATAAGATGTAGGAAAAATTACAAAAAAGGTCACAAGAGCAATTCCTCAAAATTCAAGTACATTGCAAGTCAAAAACTACCTGTATTTCTTTCTTCTTCAGCATTTGTTTCCTCTTCAAATTCTTCCAAGTCCTGATTTGTCAGTTTCCCTTTTTATGATCTATGAGTTATTCTTTATCCTTGATATCAAGTTCTAATTTTAGTGTTCTTGCCAAATGGATGATTTCTCCACTCTGGTGGCACAGTGGTTAACTGCTTGGCTGTTAACTGAAAGGTAAGCAGTTCAAATCCACCAGTCATTCCATGCGGAAAGATGTGGCGGTTTGTCTCTCTAAAGATTTACAGCCTTGGAAACCCTATGGGTCAGTTCTCCTCTGTCTCACAGGGTCACTATGAGTGGGAATCAACTTGAAGACAGTGGGTTTGGTCGTTTTTATTTTCTCTCTTTCATCATATTATCCTGATCAAACATTTAGACAGAACACTGTTTTAGTCATCTGGTACTGCTTCAACAGAAAATACCACAAGTGGAAGGCTTTATGAAGAGAAGTTTTATTGAGACAGTCCAGTAAGCTGCAAATCCATGTATGAGTTACAACTCCACTCAGTAAGAGAAATTATCACAGTCTGGGAGGTTGAATCCAAATCTGGTGAGAGCATGTGAGCACAGGAACCTCAGGTCCAAAGGACGAGCTCTGCTCTTGGTGCTGCTTCTTGGTGGTGTGAAGTTACCAACTCTCTATGCTCCCTTGTCTCCCTTATATCCTGCAGCTGGTGACTTGAGTCCTGCCTCACCAGCACAACTGCTGCCCATTCTCCGTCATCGATATCACAGAGGCAGGAGTCACAACACACGGGAGGAACTGCACCATATTAGGACTCATAGCCAAGTCAAATCAACACATACATTTTGTGGGGGATACAACGCAATCCATGACAAGCATGTCCACATAACTCAGCAATTTATTCCAAATCCTCTGCATGTGTCTTTCCCAAACTTTCTCCCAGGCAGATGCAGTATTCCAGATACACTGAAGAATATTATAATTCTTCCAGAAATCATATAACATTACCATACTTTCATCTGTTATATCTGTTACCTATGCAAACACAGTCTGTAGGTAATATGTCTTTGAGGGAGTGAAGGCACCTTGATCCATAGGCTGAATCACAGCTATCATATTGGGAGGTAGACACACCACTTTCACATCTTGATTTAGATGATCTGTGTGAGAAGGACCACCTGGGGCATTTTCAAGGAGCAGCAGCACCTTGAAAGGAATGCCTTTTTCAAAACAGTCATCACGTACTTCTAGGATGAAACAATTTAAAAACCAGTCTTCAGGTGACAATCCTTATCCAGGTTTTGGAGTCACTTTGGGTAGACTATCAGCTAATTTTTGCAATGTTTCGGAATGCTCAGGGGGGGTTCAGAACAGTAAAGATGAAAAGGTTTTGATTTAAATCAAATCATTTCCTCTTAGCAGCAGTGTGATTCTATCTCTAATACCTTGAAATCAGGCCCTACTATGTCTCTCTGTAAATATAGGTCAGTTTTTGCATCCTTTACCAAATCAAGGCTGTTTCATCCACATTAAAATTCTGCTCTGGGTAGATGCTCTTCATGTTGTATTGTATTGTCCAGCTCATCTTTGAATTTTTCAACAACATCAATATTGATGCCTCCTGCTTTTCCAAATGTAGCCAAGCCAAGCCAAGTGCCGTCGAGTTGGATCTGACTCATGTATGCGTGTTATATAAACCAAACGTGAGTTTGAAGAGATTAAATGACTCCTTGACGTCACTAAAACACTAGCATTAGTTTTCTCCTTGCTTTCCTTTGGGTTTTCAAAAATGCTGCGTGTTTTCTTTTGAATTAATTAGCAAACTCATAGGAATCATCTTCTGGATTTGGTATTTTATTCACATCATCAATACTGCCTCTATCTTGTGGATTGTCCTTTGCCTTTTTTTGGTAAAATTGTCAATTTTGTGCCAGTCACTCCTGTAACTGCCTCCAAAGTCCTATTCTTATCCTTAATGACTGTCAAAATGGTCAAATGAGACAGTCCTTTCTCATATGTTCTTTTGCTGACTTTCTGCCCCTTATCATAGGCCTTAATGATTTCCATCTTTATATTCATCTAGAGCCTTCCGCATCTTCTTTTTTGGATTAGAACTTACAGCAGAATGATTTTTTTTGCTAAACATATTGTGTGAGTATAAGCAGTACAGATGTTACAGTGTGATAAACTTGAAGAACTTGGCTTCAAATTAATAACTAATGCTTTTGATAGTACACAAGACTGAATAAGATCAGGCTATAGGCCTTGTCTGGAAACTCTGGTGGCGTAGTGTTAAGTGCTACAACTACTAATCCAAACATCAGCAGGTGCCCCTTGGAAACTCTATGAGCTAGTTCTACTCTGCCCTATAAGGTCACTATGAGTTGGAATCAACTTGATGGCAGTGGGCTTGGTTTCTTTATAGGCCTTGTCCATAAGAAAGTTGGCGTCAGCATCATAACAACAACAATGGAGTTGGAAGGGCTGTCACGCACATATGTGGTTCATTAGAGGTGAACATTACCCAACTTTCTATCTGACTCCTGGCACTGGTATCAATTTTACAGTAGTCCAGGCCGTAACCTACTAGATGGCAGTGTTTTTAAATGGTAAATGATATAACACAGAATGCCTGTGAATGAACATCAGAGAAAGAGAATATCAGCAAATTTTGCCCTGCAACACTGTATGCAGCACGTATCACTAACCATTTACGATCTACAAAAAGACTCTGAATATTATGGTGCAGTTCATCATAACTAAAATATGTCACAAGTCAGAGACTCCATATACTAAAAGTAAAATTATAGACATTTATAATTAAATGAACTATATTAAAAACATAAATATGATATATAATCATTTATATTTAGTTTACAAAACTTTTTCCTGGGTCTTATCAATGATAATACTCAATCCATCACTTCTTAATTATGTTACATTTTACTATTATTGTCTATGCTCTTGAGGTTATTTACATCTACTTTATAAGTATGATGGAAGTGCTATGTTACAGTCAGCTATGACACAAACCAAGATCCAATTCCATCGCCATCAAGTTGATTCCAACTTGTAACAATGCTGTAGCACAGAGTAGAACTGCCCCCACACAGTTTCCAAAGCTATAAATCTTTAAAGATGCAGGTTGCCACCTGTTTCTCTCATGGAGCGGCTGGTGGGTTCAAATAGCTGACCTTTTGATTAGCAGCCTGATGCTTTAAGCACTGTGCTACCAGGGGTCCTGTGCATCTCTTCCCAAATCGGTATTCAGTAACAACAGCTTGGTAGCTTGAAATCAGTCACGGTGTGACTATTTACACTATGGAAGTCAGCAAACACTACACATCAGGGATTTTCTTCCAGGGAACCAGTTGTTAAACATTTGCCAGCGTACCACTTAAGTACTCCTGCTATAGAAATTAGGAATTAATAAACCACATAAGACTGTATTTTTAATACTTGAAGATAAAACACTCCATTCTTTTTATCAGTGGATGTCGTTCCTAACTTCACTGTACTGACACTTTTTCCTGTCGAGGCAAGAAAAGAAAGTAGCACAGCTGGCAAAAATTAACTGGCAGTTTAACCAATCAGGCCTTTTACTCCAAAAAAGAGAGTCACTTTCTAATTGTTTCTAATAAGCAATTGCTGAATAAACATTGTTCCAAAATCTGGAATATCTGTAGACTGACTGTTGTGTTCTAAGATCCTAGCCAGGGGTTAGCAAATTATTCTGTAAAGCAACAGATAATACATATTTTTGGTTTCATATAATCTCTATCATTACTACTGAATTCTGCCATGATTGTGTGAAAGCAGCCATGGACATAATGAAAAGAATGGGGATATTAGTATTGAAATAAAATTTTATTTACACAAAATGGTAGGGAGACAAGTTTGACCACTGACCCCCGTTCTAGACAGTTCCTAGAACACTATAGCTGTTCAATAAATATTTACTTAATAAACATGAGCTGTATATTGGTTTCCAGGAACCTGCTTTATTACCTTTTTCTCCTAACTTAAGGAGCTCTGAAGGCATACTGACTGAATACTCCTACTAACCAACATTTGACAGTTGGAAACCACCAGCCACTCTGCAGGAGAAATATGCAGCAGTCTTCTTCCATAAAGATTTACAGCCTTGCAAACCTTCAGGGCACTTCTGCTCTGTCAAATAATAGTGTTGCTATGAGCTGGAATTGATGCACAGCAATGGTTTGGGTTTGGTATTCTCTCAGCTTACATTTACAGTAAGTTTTTCATTTATAAAACTTTTTCTTGGGCCTTATCACATTTTTTTCGATGTATACAAAGATTTTGACCTTAGAGGGAGAGGGTAGAACTGCCTAGAACATTATAACAGAGAAATCTCTCCCTATCCCAACCCCCTCTTGAACTTAACATTTGAATACAAACATGAATAGGATAAAGAACTGATTTATCTAATGGATTACTTTATCTGCCTGTCCCATGCAACTAGTTCATTACGGTGTCTTAAACTTGTCAAAGAAAAGCCTAATGCATTGCAGCGACCACATTCTTTGCCGACAGTGAGGTAAAGTTTAGCTCCATAGGTCTTGCTATTAATAATTGTGGTCTTGTTGAGGTTAGATGCAGGTCCAAAAGATACCTAAACTTCTCTTCATCAGCATAAAACTTGGCTGGGTCTTTTTTGTTTTATTCTTGAACTTCATTGTCAGGGACTTACAGTTCTATGGCTTTATCAAACAGATCATTGGAAAGGTTTCTGAGCTGAGACTTTCTTTTTCAGAACTGTTTCTGTACAGATAGCCAGCTGGAATCTATTGGTGATTTCTGCAAGTGTAGGTTAGAGAGGGAAAGAAGGGGGGCTTAAAAGGGTGGTGGAGTATCAGGACCTCAACTTCCATATGTGTTTCACCAAGTGTAATTGCTTTATTCCTGAGTAACATTTGTAAATGAATGTAAAATTGCCTACAAGACAGAGTAGGTCAGAGAAAGCAATTTCATGGCTCTTGTTTTCATTGGCATCTACAGAAGATTAAACCTCTTTATGACTTCATCCAAAATTTGTTCTTATAGCAGGGTATTTTTATTTTGCTACTTTGGACAATACACTATAAGAGGATTAATGTTGTAACACTCCAGCTATTGCAAATTAGTGCTATGTCAGGTGATACCTGTCACAATCTAAACATCAGGTGGAACTGATACAATCTTGATTTTAATATATCTGGGTCTTGGACAAAAAAAAAAAAATGACTTCAATTATTACACTCCTGCAAGAAAACTGAGGCCTGTTGTTTCCCCTTTGCCTTTTTACTACTTCAGTCATCTTCTAATGCCACAGACTTTCAGGAATACCCCAAGACTTGCTAAAACCTCCACATTAGGCCAGCTGGGAAGAGGAGGCCTAGAGAAGACAGCACTTTGGAAAGACAGTGGACCAAATAAAAAGAGCCCTGGTGGCTCCATGATTAAGAGCTTAGGCTGTTAAAAAACAAAACGTCAGCAGTTTGAATTCACCACCCACTCCCTGGAAATCCTATGGAGCAGTTCTACTCTGTCTTATAGGGTCTCTATGAATCAGAATAAACTGATGGTCAGAAGTGTTTGTTTGTTTAAAGATATCCTATCACCACTCCTCTGTCATTTTGTAGCATGTAGTGGCTTTCATGTTGCTAAGATTCTGGAAACCACGCCACTAGTATTTCAGATACTGGCTGGGTCACCCATGGTAGACAGGTTATAGCAAAGCTTTTAGACTAAAACAGACTTGGAAGAAAGGTCTGGAAATTACTTCATAAAATTAGTCAAGGAAAATCCCATGAACACAGCCAAACACTCATTCTCTTGTACATAAAGTAGCAGTGATGAATGAACAACAATGTATCATGTAAGATGGGCTCAGTCCAAACCAGCTTCTTTAGACAATGAAGTTTAGTCACATACTTAATTTATTCTTCACAGCATACCTGAAATAGGAGTATGCTGAGTATTTTCACACCCACTTAATCAAAGAGGAGGTGAGAATTGTGTGTCGGCACAGGGAGAGCACACAGTAGGGCCACTGCCAGCACCATTCCCTCCGCCCTTGTCCAGTGTGCTATGTACCATGAGGCCTGTCAGGAAGCAAATGACATAAAGCTCCTTACAGATCTTTTCCATATGCATTTGAGGAAGCGAGGATCGAAGAAACCCACTATCTTGGCTTTATTCTAGCCCTTGTCATCCCCCAGTTCCTCCTCTGAAACCTTAGAAACATTAAGATCTGCTCCAAGCAAAATTTTCCATGTATACACTGTTTCAACATCATTAAACCCACATGAAGGAGATATGGCGAAATGGTTAATTCAGCTGCTAATCAAAAGACTGATGGTGCCAACCCAACAAGCAGCTCCACAGGAGAAAGATTTGGCAGTTTATTCCCATAAAGATTACAGCTTAGGAAATCCTATGGGGTACTTCTACTATGTCCTATAGTGTTGTTATGAATTGAAGATTCACTTGATGGCACACAATAACAAACACACTTCAGCTAAGATTTCAACCCCTTGAATTCTACTTTTTGCCTTCTCCACTTAAGACCTGCTGCAGATCTCACTGCTTTTATTATTAGACAGATAGATAGATAGCCACCATTGAGTTGGCTTCCACTCCTGGCTACCTTATATACAATGAAACATGGCCTGATGCTTCATCATTCTCATAGTGGCCAGGGAGTTCAGTCCATCCTTCCAGCTACTGTGTCAGTCAATCTCACCAAAGGTTTCCCTCACCCTCACTGGCCCTGCACTTCACCAGACACTATAAATGACCTTCAGCGATTTATTCATCCTGATGATGTGTCCATATTGAGTTAGACAGTGTTCTGTTACGATCCATCAAGTTTTCATTGGCTACTTTCCAGAAGTGGAACACTAAGTCTTTTTTCCTGGTATGTGTTAATCTCCAAATCCCTCTGAAACCTGTCCATCATGGGTAATCTTGCTGGTATTGGAAATATCATGGGCATAGTTTCCAGAAGCATAACAATACAAAAATAATCACAGTACAGCAAACCGACAGGTAGGCAGTGATCTTTATTATTAGCAACTTTTGTATTTCTCATCTCTCCATCTTATCTAACTCACAAAGGCCTCTGCTGTAGATTAATCCACTTCTCTGCCTGTGAAATTAAGAAAACTATTTATAATGCCACTATTTGGTGCAAACACTTAAGCACCATCTTTGACACTAGTGAAAGGATTGGTAATTCAGCCCCACTCAGAGGCTCCTCAGAAGACAACTCTAGTGATCTGCTTCTGAAAGGTCACAGCCTTGGAAATCCAATGAAGTAATTTTACTCTGCAAATGTGGGGTGGCAGCGATCTGGAATCAAGTCAACGTCAACTTGGACTACTAAGGCTGTGTGTCAACTAGTCTGGGCTGTGATTCTCAGAGGTTTGGCAGTTATGATGCAGTTCAGAATCCTACAATCAAATGATCACTCCCACAATGACATGTGATATAATGGATCACCTCCATGATGGGATCTTCTGTGAGCAGCCAATCAGTTGAAGAGTAATTTATTTGGGGGTGTTGTCTAGATTGAATATAAGTGGACTTTCTACCACAGCTCTCAGGCTTTTCCTCATTCTGGATCCTGTAGTTGTACCCTGCTCTTCTGACCTCCAGTTCCTGGGATTAGCAGCCTGCTGATCTTGGTATTCTCGTAAGTCTTCATAGTTTGTAAACAAGAGCTCTACTGTCTGATTTGCCAATCCTGGGTTCGCCACAGACCCTGTGGCTACATGAACCATGAGAAGCCTCCAGCTCGACTCTACATATTTGTGACATTCCAGCCTCTACAACCTCGTGAGGATATAAATATAAAGCATATATTTATATGCTTTACTGGTTTCACATCTCTAGAGAACCCAGTCTAAAATGGTAACTAACAACAGCTACAGGTTTAACAGAATCTCAACCTTAGTGATATCAAAGTTCTAAGTTGACATTAAGCATTTTTTGTCATTGTCACTCATTACCTCATGTTCCCATTTTGTGTAATAATTGTTCTCAATTTTCCCTACCCACTTCTGATCTTTTCATTTTCCCAGATGATCTGTTTTCTACTTTCTCAAGTTATTCAAGCACCAATACCACTTTTCTGAGGCTATAACTGTCTCTACAGCATTATTTACTCGGTCCTCCTTTTCCCTTTCTTTACACTGAATCCCATTCCTTACCACATTCCCTTGGACATCTTCCTTACACAATATCCATTTCTGTTATCCTCAATCTACTCGTTGTGGAGTTACTTTCCTGAATAAAAAGGAAAAAGAGCAAATTTCTCCCAAGTTAATCAAAATTCTGGGTATTTCAACCAAAAAAACCTATAAATTTCTTGAAAGAGAAGTCTATGCTTTCTACCTGTACTTTCCCCCTCCCCACCATCTAATATGTTAAATTCGCTGCACATAAATTTCTCTATCAAATGTCAGTAATGCAATAGATCATAGAGGAGTCAATGAAGTAAAACACATCCATTTAATTTTTTTCAGTCCGTCTTTACTACATCAAGAATGATCTTTAATATTAAACCAGCCAATTTTTAGTATTTTATTACCTATATGATCTGTTCAGGGATCTTGTAAAACAAATATTACTTTCATATTTAATTTGGTAATTTATAAATTCATTTACCATTGTTTCAATTACACATTAAACTTTTATATTTTGAAAGAAGAGTCAATGGCATAAAAACATATGAATTAATCAGGCATTTTTAGTGAAGACAGTTTAAATACTATCAATATATCCTTTCCCTATATTTAAAAAAAACAAACCAGTGCCATCAAGTCGGATCCAACTCACAGTGACCCTAGAGGACAGAGTACAATGGCCCCATAGAGTATCCAAGGAGTGCCTGGTGGAGTTGAACTCCCGACCTTTTGGTTAGCAGTGGTAGCACTTAACCTACTAGGCCACCCAATATAACCATAGTATTTTTCTCATAGTTTACTTTTTAATAAGAAAGTCAATTTTTAAGGAGGTTTGGTGGAGTTTTTTTGTTTGATTTGGGTTTGTTTGTTTTTCTACGTTTGTTTGCCTGTTGTCAGATGCCATCTGGCCATTTCTGGCTCATGGTGCTTTTGTGTACCCCAGAATGAAATGCTACTCATCCTAGGGCTAACCTCACAATCATTACTGTGTCTGACCCTATTGTTGCAGACACTGTGTCAATTCATCCCACAGGGTTTTCCTCTCCTTTATTGATACTCTATCAAGTATGATGTCTTTCTTCAGGGACTGGTCCCTCGTGATACTATATCCAAAGTATGTGAGATGAAATCTTTCCATCTTTACATCCAAGGAGCACTCACGTTGTATTTCTTCCAAAACGATAGATTTGTTTGTTCTTCTGGAAATCAACGGTATATTCACTATTCTTCACTGAAATCGTAATTCAAAGCATCAATTCTTAGATCTTCATTGTTCATTGCCCAGCTTTAATATGCATGTAAGGCAACCGAAAATATGTGACTTGGGTCACAGGCACCTTTGTCATCAAAGTGACGTCTTTGCTTAGGAACACTTTAAAGAGTCTTTTGCCGTAATTTGTCCAATCCAATATGATTTTTTATTTCCTGACTGCTGCTTTTATGGGTATTGACTGTGGATCCAAGTAAAAATGAAATCCTTGATGGTATCAACCTTTTTTCTATTTATTATGATGTTGCTTATTGGTTCAGTTGTTAGGCTTTTTCTCTTCTCTATGTTAAGAGGCAATGTATACTGAAGGCTATAGTTTTGTTTTGTTTTTTTCTTCTTCTTTATTATGATTGAAGGAAAATATACATTCGCATATAAATTTGCATGCTCAACTATATGCAGCTCCCACTGCTCTCCCTGCCTGGTGACAGCACACTCTTCTTCTCTGCTCCATACATGTCCTATCCTCCCAACAGTCTCCTATCCCTTCCTCGCCATCCACTCCCATGCCTCCAGTAAGAGGTCAGCAGGATGATATACTACAGATGCATAGAACAATAAAGTGCCCACAAGATACGGTCACTCTGCATCGCCAAGTCCAATCCATTGCTGTCCGAAGAGCTGACCTTCATTATGATTTATGGACAGGGGAGGCATTAGGGCCAGAAGCCATGCTCCCAGGGGAATCCAGAAGCCCCTGGACCATCAGTTGCAGTCTTCTAGTAGAGATCTCAGGGTGCACTTCTTTTTATTCTCGTGTTGCCAGTGTGACTCAACTTTGTGAACTCCATTGTGCCTATCACTAGTGGTGGCCGGGCACCATCTGGTTCTTCTGGTCAGGAGTCGATGTAGACACCCACTCATGTGGGTCTCTCTTTCTTCCAGGTTCTCTTTCGCCCATGTCGTTTTGGACCTCGGTGATCATCCATTCCTGCTAAGATGGGGCTACTTGCTGTACTCTCAGATGGCAACTTGGCAGCTTTTAAGACCCCAGACACCACTCACCAATGTGGGGTGCACAGAGTTCTCATTAGCAAAATGCTAGTTGTGCCCACTGGCCTCAATTCCACCGGAGAGCATGGTCCCCAGCCCCTAGCCCCAGATACTCTGTCCTTGCAATATTGGGTTAACATGGGAGAAGTACTCAAGTTGTTTTGAAGTCCAGCTAATACTGATCTTCTTTCTAATTTGTTCTGTCATAGATTTAACCCAACCAAGTATCTATCAGCTATCTAAATCCTTCCCCTCTTGCAATCCCTCCCTCATGACCCTTGCAACCATCAAAGAGTCTTTTCTTCTATGTATAAGTCTGTTTTTAAGTTCTTATCACAGGGGTCTCATACAATATTTGTCCTTTTGTCACTAACTGCTTTGACTCAACATAATGTCCTCCAGTTGAAGCAAGGTTATGAGATGTTTCCTGAAATTGTCGTTGTTCTTTATCATTGCATAGTGTTCCATTGACTATATATAACACAGTTTACCTATCCATTCCTCTCTTCTTGGGCATCTGGGTTAATTCCATCTTTTCGCTAGTGCAGACTGTGCTGCAATAAACATTCATGTGCATGTATCAGTTGGCGTGAATGGCCTTGATTCTGTAGGATATATTCCAAGCAGTGGAATTACTGGATCAAATGGTAAATCTATATTGAATTTCTTAAGGAAGCACTAGATTGCTTTCCAAAGAGGTTGCACCATTTTGCAGTCTCACCAACAGTGTAGGAGAGTTCCAATTTCTCCATAGCCTCTCCAGCATTTGTTGTTTTGCATTTTTTGGATCATGGCCAGTCTTCTTGGGGTGAGACAGTATCTCACTGTAGTTTTGATTTGAATTTCTGTAATAACTAATGATCATGAGCATGTCCACATGTGTTTCTTGGCTGCCTGGATCTCCTCTTCAGAGAAGTGTCTGTCCATCTCCTTTGCCCATCACTTAATTGGATGATTTATCTTTTTCTTATTGATATTTTGTACTGTCTTATAGATTACGGAGATCAGGCATCAGTCTGACATACAGCTGCCAAATATTTTTTTTCCATTGTGTAGATGGCCTTTTAATTCTACTAGCAAATTCTTTGGATAAGCAAAAGTGTTTGATTCTTAATGGTTCCCATTTATCTATTTTCTCTTCTGTTGATTGCCATTTGTTTGACAGATTTTGAAGTCTGTCTATGTTGTGTACTAAAAATTCCATTGTTGTTCCTACTTTTTTTTGGATGAGTTTTATCATTTTGGAGTTGATATTTAGGTCTTTTATCCAGTTTGAGTTGGTTTTTCTATAAGGTGTCAGATATGGGTCTTGTTTCAATTTATTGCAGATAGATATCCAATTTTGCCAGCACCATTTGTTGAAGACATTGTTTTTACCCCAGTTTAATGTCTTAGGGCCTTTGTCAAATATCAACTGTTCATAGGAAGATGTTGTCATCTCTGGGGTCTCAGTTCTGTTCCATTGATCAATCTATCCCTTTTTATACCAGTACCAGGCTGTTTTGACTACTGTGGCAGTGTAATAGGTTCTAAAGTCAGGCAATGAGAGGCTTCCCAAGTGTTCTTATTCTTTAGTAGTGCTATACTCATCCGAGGCTTCTTCCCTTTCCAGACAAAGTTGGTAATTTGTTTCTCCATCTCAGTAAAAAATGTCACTGGAATTTGTATTGGGATTGCATTATATAAGTAGATTGCTTTAGGTGAAATAGACATTTTCACAATGTTAAGGCTTCCTATCCATGAGCAGCATAGGCTTCTCCATTCATGTAAGTCTCTCTTAATTTCTTGAAGTAAGGGTTTGTAGTTCTCTTTGTAAATGTCTGTTATTTCTCTGGTTAGATTTATTCCTAAGTATTTTATCTTAGGGACTACAGTAAATGGTACTGACTTGGCAATTTCTTCCTTAATAATCTCATTATTGGTAAAAAGGAATTCTTCTGATTTACTTATGTGTATCCTGTATCCTGAGACTTTGCTGAAGTCTTCTATCAGTTTGAGTATACTTATGAATTCTTTGGGATTCTCTGCATATACAATCATATCATCTGCAAATAGGGAGATGTTTAGTTCTTCTTTGGCAATGCAGATACCCTTTATTTCTTGGTCTTATCTATTTGCTCTGGCTAGAACTTCTAGCACAAGGTTGAATAGGAGAGGTTAGAGTGGGCATCCTTGTCTAGTTCCTGTTCTTAAGGGAAATTGTTTCATTCTCTCTCCATTCAGAATGACGTTGGCAGTTGGCTTTGTATAAATGGCCCTTATTGCATTGAGGAATTGGCCGTCTATTCCTATTTTGCTAAGAGTTTTTAGCATGAATGGGTGTTGGACTTTATCAAATGCCTTTTCTGCATCAATAGACAAGATCACGTGATTCTTGTCTTTAGTCATACTTATGTGGTTGACCACATTAATTATTGTTTGATGTTAAACCAGCCTTGCATCCCTGGTATGAATCCAACTTGGTCATGATGGATTATATTTTTGGTATGTTGTTGTATTCTATTGGCAAGAATTTTATTGAAGACTTTTGCATCTAGATTCATCAGTGATATCACTCTGTAGTTCTCCTCTTTTTGTTGGGTCTTTCTCTGGCTTCGGTATCAGGGTTATGCTGGCTTCATAGAATGAATTTGGGAGTATTCCATCCCTTTCTATGCTGTGAAATAGTCTCATTAGTACTGGAGATAACTCTTACCTAAAAGTTTGGTAGAATTCTGCAGTGAAGCCATTTGGGCCTGGGCTTTCTTTGGTTAGCAGTTTTTTGACGACTGTTGCAATCTCTTCCTTTGTGATGGTTTTATTAAGTTGTTCTGCTTCACCTTGTGATAATTTTGGTAGGTGATATGAATCAAAGAATTTGTCCATTTGCTCTAGATTTTCAAATTTGTTAGAGTACAGTCTTTCATAGTATTCTGTTATGATATTTTTTTATTTCTGTTGAATGTGTTGTGACAACTCTCCTCTCATTTCTTATTTGGGTTGTTTCTTTTCCTGTTTTTCTTCAGTAAGTTTAGCCAATGGTTTGTCAATTTTGTTGATCTTTTCAAAAAACCAGCTTTTGGTCTTTTCAATTTTTCAATTGTCCTTTTATTCTCTAATTTGTTTAGCTCTGCTCTGATCTTTAGGATCTGTTTCCTTCTGGTGCCTGAGAGGTTCCTCTGTTGTTCTATCTCTACCTGTTCAAGCCATAGGGATAGTTCTTTGGTTTGGTTTCTTTCTTCCTTCCAGGTGTGTGCATTTATGGAGATAAACAGACCTCTGAGCACTGCTTTGGTTGTATTCCATAGGCTCTGGCAGGAAGTGTTTTTGTTCTCATTGGAATCCATCAATTTCTTTATTTCATCCTGGATTTCTTCCATAACTCATCAGTTTTTGAGCAACATGTTGTTCAGTTTCCATGAGTTCCACTTTCTATCTCTGTTTTTTCTGCTATTGATTTTGACTTTTATGGCTTTATGATCTCAGAAGATGCTTTGCATTAATTCAATGGTATGCATTCTGTTGAGAATTGCTTTATGTCCTAATACATGATCTATTCTGGAGAATGTTCCATGTGCACTGGAGAAGAAGGTGTAATTGTCTGCTGACAGATAGAAAGTTCTACATACGTCGATGAGGTCTAGCTGCCTAATTGTGGCAACAAGATCTTCTGCATCTTTATTGAGCTGTTTCCTAGACGATCTGTCCAATATTGAGAGTGGAGTGTTGAAGTCTCCTACTATTATTGTGGAGTGTTCTATCTCCTTTTTGAGTGTAGTCTGTGTTTCTTTGACATATTTTGTTGCTCTAATATTAGGTGCATAAATATACAATATTGTTAAGTCCTGCTTGTGTCTTGAAACTTTCAGCAATAAATAGTGTCCATCCTTGTCCACAATGGTGGATTTTACTTAAAATCTATTTTATCTGAGATTAGAATTGCCACACCTGCTCTTCTTTGCTCATTGTTAGTTTGACATATATTCTGAAATCCTTTAATTTTCAGTTTGTTCATATCTTTAAGTCTAAGGTGAGTTTCCTGTATATGACATATGGATGGGTCATATCTTTTGATCCAAGATGTCACTCAATGTCTCTTTACCAGAGTATTCAGTCTATTCCCATTCAATGTAATTATTGATAGGTATGTGTTCAGTGATGCCATTGTGATATGTTTATTTTTGTGTTGATATTTTCTCTGTTGTTCTTATTAATCCGTTCTGAGACATTCTTCTTTGTGAGTTGATTTTTCACCTTTTTCAGGGTTGGTTTTATGGTTGTTGAGACTCCTGTATTACATTTCTTGATATGGTATGTTACACCTTTATTGTGCTTTACAGCTGTCCCTATGATCCTGCTTAATAGACTAAGTACAAAACCAATTTTAATTACTATCAGTCTCGCCAACTTCCTCTCCACCTGAAAGGACTATAATGACTGTAGTACATCCCTCTTTTTAATACGATGACAACACAGTTTTCATGATATGATCACTGGATTATTTCCTCCACTGTTACAGCTTTGATTGGGTTTGGAGCCTTCCCTAACTGAGTAGGATTTTCAATGATGTATCTTTCTAAAATATAAAGTTAGTGGTTTTGTTCTTCTAAGCCAAAGCCAAGAAATTCTTTCAGTATTTCTTGTAGGTTTGGTTTGGTTTTTACAAAGTCTCTGATTTTCTGTTTATCTGTGAATGTCTTCATTTCATTTTCATATTGGAAAGACAGTTTTGCAGGATATATAATTCTTGGTTGGAAGTTCTTTTCCTTCAAGGCTTTGAATGTGTCATGCCACTGTCTCCATGCCAGCACTATCTCTATGGAGAAATCTGACGAAAGCCTAATAGGTTTCCTTCTGAATGTTAGCTTTGCTTTGGAGTCTTGCTGCCTTTAAGAGTTTTTGCTTATGTTTCATTTTGTTAAGCTTGATTATAGTATGTCTTCAAGTCTTTCTTTTTAGATCTATGTTGAGTGGCATTCAATGTGCATCGTGGATATCTATATTCTCTTCTTTCATAATTTCTGGGAAGTTTTCTGTCAGCAGCTCAGCAACAATACTCTCTGTGTTCTCAGGTGTGCCTTATTCAGAAACTCCAATTAATCATAGATTGTTCCTCTTAATAGAGTCCCACATGTTTCTTAATGCTTCTTCATTTTCCTTGTTTCTTTTTTCTGATTTCTCCTCAAAGACGCTGGAATCAGTAGCTCTAGTCTTTCAAGTCAGAAAGTCTCTTTTCCGTTTCTTCCGTTCTGTTTCCTTGGCTTCAAATTGAAGTTTCTATGTCTTTGATTTTGTTCTTGATCTGTTGGATTCCAGAGTACTGGTGTTGCATCAGATCAAACAGCTTGCTTAATTTTTCATTTCATTTTGCTGTATTTTGTATAAGATCTAGAAGGGCTTTCTATATAATCCTTTCGTATTCACCTTCCAATAATTTCAGGAAAGTTTCTTCATCCAGAAAGCTCTTTGGTTGTTTCATCTGGGGGCCTTTTGAATCTACAGGTGATTTCTTGGTTATGGCTTTCTCCAAAGTCTGTTGCTTTTTGGGTTTCGTGTGAATGAGTAAAGGCTGGGAGAGATGCTGTGAGGATGGACCACAGTTGTTTCTCTTAGCCTTCTTAAAATGAAAGGTAAAGGATATCTGACCACTTCCCAGGTAAGTGAGATTTTCAGGTGTATAGGACCTTTTTCCCAACTGGCAAAGTAATCACTTCTATATCCAACTCTAGATGTTATGAACTAGTCCAAAATGCAGCAAGGCTACTACCCTGCTGGGCTCTGCTGACAAGCCCCAGCAGTAGGCGACACTGTGTAAAATACTGCTTTTCTGCCAGCAAAGTGCTCTTCTGCAGGCAGGCATGGCCTCCCAGCCTAGGAATTAGGTCTAGCTGAGGCCTCCATATCCAAGATGGTGTCCTGCACATGCTCACCTCCATACAAACTACAGTATGGCAGAGGTGGAAAGAGAGGCCAAAGGTGCTGAGATGCACAGATTCCACAGCCTCTGTTGCAGGGCTCCAGCCATAGGAGACACTGTGTAAGCTACCGCTTTTCTGCCAGAAAAGCACTCTTCTGTGGATGGACTCTGCCTCCCACACTAAGAATTTGGTCCAGGTGAGGCCTCCATATCCAAGATGGCATCCTGCACAAGCTTGCCACCCACTGCCCATACAAACTACTCCATGACAGAGGCATAAAGAGAGGCCAAATGTGGAAAGATACACAGAGTCCTAAGCCAAGCTCTCAAAGTATGGCTATTTCACCTGCCGATCCCACCAGCAGTGCATCTGAGACTAGCCACCAGTCAAGACCAAGCTCCACCGGCTGGCCAAGACAGAGAAAAAAAAATCAGAATTGTGAGTTATCTGCGGTCTGTGAAAGCCAGGACTGGCCAGGTGCGGGAGTCAGCTAAAGACAGCAGGTTTTCTGTTCAGTGGTATGAAGCCCAAATTAACAGCCCTAGGCCGTGTCCTAGGGCTCACTAGGTGACCAGAAAGCTCTGTTTAATTATCAATTCAGGTCTTGGTTACCAGAGGGATTTAGACAGACATGTGCTTAGTCTGCCATCTTGACTCCACCCCTTAAAGGCTGTAGTTTTACATCTTCATCAATAAGTACTTCAAGTTCTCTTTACCTTCCACAAACAAGATTGTATCATCTCCACATAGAAGATTAATAAGTATTCCACCAATCCTGATGCCACATTCATCTTCATATAGTATATCTTCTCATATAGTACATCTTACTCAGCATACAGACTGACTAAATATGATGAAAAGACAAAATCCTAAGATAAACTTTTTTTTTTTAAACCATCCAGTATCCATTCTGGAATTCCCATTCTGTAATTCCACTCCCCTTCCCATTTGGCCATAGAATAATTCAGTACTGCAGTTTGAGGCTTGAATATTCCTTTTGGTTCTTTCAGCTTGAAAAATGTCAAATGTTTTCTTCACTTTTGGTTTTTTATTCCAGGTATTTACACATCTCATTAAAGTATTTTACTTTGTCTTCTCAAACCACTCTTTGAAGCCTTCTATTTAGCTATTTTACTTCACCATTTCTCCTATTCACTTTAGCTACTTCACATTCAAAAGCAAGTTTCAGAGTCTCTCCTAACATCCATTTTGGTCTTTTATATCTTTCCTGTCTTTTTAATGACTTCTTGCTTTCTTCATGTGTGATGTCCTTGATGCCATCCCACAGCTTATTTGGTCTTCAGTCACTAGTGCCCAGTACATTAAATCTATTCTTAAGATGGTCTCCAAATTCAAGTAGAATACACTCCAGGTTGTACTTCGGCTCTCATGGTCTTTTTCTAATTTTCTTCAGCTTCAACTTGAAGTCTCATATGAGCAATTGACGATTTGTTCCACAGTCAGCCCCTTGCCTTCTTCTGACCAATGTTACTGAGTTTCTTCATTGTCTCTTTCTGCAGATATAGTCAATTTGATTCCTGCATATTGCATATGGCAAGGTCCATGTAAATAATTACTAGTATGTTGTTGAAAAAAAGTACTTGCAAAGAATAAATTGTTGGTCTTGCAAAATTCTATTGTGTGATCTCTGGTGTCATTTCTATTAAGGCCATATTTTCCAACAATAAATCCTCCTTCTCTGTTTCCAACTTTTGAATTCCAATCATCAGTAATTATCAATGAATGCACCATGACTACATCTGTGTTCAATTTCAAACTGTAGAAGTTAGTGAATATCTTCAACTTTTTCATCTTTGGTATTAGTGGTTGGTGCATAAATTTGAATAATGGTCCTATTAGCTGATCTTCTTTGTAAGTTTGTGGGATGTTATCCTATCACTGATACCATTGCACTGTATGATAGATCTTGATGATAATTGTAACAACATTCCTCTTTGATTTGTCATTCCTGGCATAGCAGATCATATGATTATCAGATTCAAAATGGCCAATATCAGTCCATTTCAGCTCACTAATGCCTAGGATATTGACCTTCAAATGTTTCTTTTTTTTTTGATAGCTTCCACTTTTCTTGGTTTCATACTTCATATATTCCACCTCTGATTATTAATGAATATATGCAGCTCTTCCTTCTCATTTTGAGTCATACCATTTCAACAAATAAAACTCCTGAAAGCTTTATCCCATCCACATCATTACAGTAAACTCTATTTTGAGAAGGCAGCTTTCACAGTCATATTTTGAGTACCTTCCAAACAGAGGGGCTCATCTATCACACAATATTCTGCTGCTATTTGTTGTATTTTCAATGTTGTTGTTGTTAGGTGCTATCGAGTTGGTTCTGACTCACAGTGACTCTGCACAACAGAACAAAACACTGCCCATTCTTGCACCATGTCCAGAATTGTTTTTATGCTTAAACTCGTCATTGTAGCCACTGTATCAATCCAGCTTGTTGAGGATCTTCCTTTCTTTTTACAGACCCTCCACTCTAACAAGCATGATGCTCTTCTCCAGGGACTAACCCATCTTGACAACATGTCCAAAGTATGTAAGATGCAGTATTGCTGTCTTTGCTTCCAAGGAGCACTCCGCTTTTACTTCTTCCAAAACAGATCTCTTTGTTATTTTGGCAGTTCACTCAATATTCTTCTCCAGCTCCACAATTCAAAGGCTTCAATTTTTCTTTCGTCTTCCTTATTCATTGCCCAGCTTTCACATGCATATGATGTGACTGAAAAATACCGCATCTTGGGTCAGGAGCACGTTAGTCTTCAAGGTGACATCTTTACTGTTCAATACTTTAAAGAGGTCTTTTGCAGCTGGTTTTCCTAATGTAATAAATCTTTTGATTTTTACATTGCTGCTTCCATTGTGGAACCAAGTAAAATGAAATCCTTGACAACCTCAATCTTTTCTCCACTGACAATGATGTTGCTCACTGGTCTAGTTATGAGGTTTTTTGTTTTCTTGAAGTTGAGGTGCAATCCATATTGAAGGCTGTGGTCTTTCGTCTTCATCAATAACTATTTCAAATCTTCTTCACTTCCAACAAGTAAGGTGGTGTCATCTGTATAACACAAGTTGTTACTGAGTCTTTCTCCAATTGCAATGCCTTGTTCCCCTCCATACAATCCATCTATTTGGATTATTTGCTTGGCATACAGATTGAAAAGGTATGGTGAATGGATAATACCTTGATACACACCTTTCCTGACTGTAAACCATGCAGTGTCCCTTGTTCTGTTCACATAACTGCTTCTTGATCCATGTACAGATTCCTGAAGAACACAATTAAGTGTCCTGGAGTTCCCATTGTCCACAATAATATCCATAATTTGTTATGATCCACACAGTTGAATGTCTTTGCACAGTCAATGAAACACAGATAAACACCTTTTTGGTATTCTCTACTTTCAGCCAACATCCACCTGACACTGGCAGTGATACCCCTGCTTCCATGTCCTCTTCTGAATCCAGCTTGAATTTCTGAAAGTTCCTTGTCAATATACTGTTGCAGTCAGTTTTATATGATCTTGAGCAAAATTCTACCTGTGTGTGAAATTAACAATATTGTTTGGTAAATTCCACATTCTTTTGGATCATCTTTCTTTGGAATGGGCATAAATATGGATATCTTCCAGTTGGCCAGGTAGCTGTCCTCCACCATTTCATCAGCCTTTTTTTTTTTAAATAGATCACCAGGTCCTTCTGTTTAATGTGTCTTAGACTCAAGCTCACTTGAAAGCTGTCCACCATGCTTGACCCTGCTAATATTTGAAATATGAGTGTTATAGCTTCCAGCATCACAGAAACAGGCAAACCACCATAGTGTGACAAACCTACAGACAAGCAGTAATTTTGTTTCACTTATAAGCCTAAAAATGTAGTCTATTATTCAACCTCTCTACCATCCTTCTGCCTCTATCTCCAACATAATGATTTCAAAATGAATGACTGAGAAGCAATTTCAGTACTCAGATTTTACTCATCATGTCATAAGTTCCTATCTCTCTCTTGCTTGGAGTCTGAGTTCATTTAGACATCATCTAGCTTCTCCAAGGCTGTAGGCCAAGGACCTAAGATAATTGTATGACTGCTCCAGGAATATTTTTACAGTTCTTCATCTAATTATGTAAGAGGAAAAAAAAAGAGAGTATGTCAGGAATCCTCAGGGATATTACTAGTGTGTTCAGGCATGGATGTATTATGTGGGTATGAGACATTTACATTTAATTCTGGAGCAGTGTTCAAATGGGAAAAATGTTTTTTTTTAATGCACATAGATTTTGCAGTACTGCCCTTATGCTTAAATGCAAAACGTCTCTTACTCTCTGTGCTATTTTGGAATTTCACCCTGTTAGAGGCAAAACAATGTTTAACTGCCCTGTTATACATGTAAGCGAAGGCTTTCAGGTGCCAGTTGTCTCCCACTAGGGAATCCCTCACAGTAAATCAGATGACTTACTCTCATTGTGGTGATCATGAGGAATCAAAATCATACCAAACTGGCCCTGATGTGGGCTGTTAACCCAGGAAGGTGCAGAACCCAAATGTGGCAAACTCCAAACAATAAGCAACCAGTTAAATTCAGTAGGATACTACGAAAAATCTATTTCTCATTTTCAACCTATTGCGATCCACAAAATCTGTGATTTATGATGAAAACAATTCTGAAGAAAGGGAAGATTTTTGTTTAACATTCAAACAATCACAAGAGAGCTTATTTGTTTCTTTGTAATTGGCATGTAGTCAACTCTATGTCATTCTAAGGGCTGATTATCCTATTGTGGACTTACTAGCCACTGATTCCTCATCTTCCCTGTGGCTCCTGGAATTTTGGACAAGCCAACTCACCCAAAGCTGCGGCCAAGCCAAGTGCCGTCAAGTCGGCTTCGACTGGGGAGGAGCAATAACACAAGCTGGAATGCCCAACTGCTTTATTCTGTTCTTGGTTAGCAGTCCTCACAAAGAGGATAGGGAAACTGTTCATTAAACTCAGGCTTTGGGATTATGAGAAGATATCAATTATCTATATATTGTCTGGCTCCCAATACCAGAGATAACACTATCAGACACTTAGGCCACAGCAATCTCTTTATTTCTTGTTCAGGTTTTTCTGTTCTCTTTTTTGCCTTAGGCTATAATACTGTTTCCTAAATGTCAGATTTTATGATCATCAAGACTAAATCCTTCTCTAAAATTATTTCAAAGGGTGAAGTCACCTTTCTTAGCAACAAAAACCCACTGCTGTCAATTCTATTGGAACTCATAGTGACCCCACAGGACAGAGTAGAACTGCCATATCAGGTTTCCAAGACCATGATCTTTACAGAAGAAGACTATCACATATTTTTCCTCCAGAGTGGTTTGTCGATTTGAACTGCTGACCATTCAATTAGTATGGAGCACTTAACTACTGCATCACCAGGGATCCTCCTTAGTAACTGAAGTAGCACCAAAATACATCTGCTCACGCATTCTACACTTCTGTTATTAAAAAAATAACTGAAATTCTTTGTTCTGTGTTTAGAGTGGACTCCATGTTTCATTTATTTTTTTCACAGAATATATTAAGTGATACAGTCTGAGGAATAGGAAAAAAGTAAGCCTAGCGTATCTTCAGAATTTAATAGGTTTTAATCACTCTGAATTTGATGTGGATATCTTGAGACTATTAAATTAGATTATTTTTCCTCTTTGTTATATATGAGATATTTTGGATTTTAATTTTAAACATGACGGATTCAAAGTCAGTGAAACGAAACTGAAACTTTATCTGCAGACCAGGTTGAAGTTTTATACACAAATATATTAGACCATTATGCCACATCATGATGTTTTAATTAAGGAGAATAAAAGAGATTTAAGAGGAATCTAGAGTGATGTATAGAGAGAGCAAAAGTTCAACTGAGAAAAAAGAAAGACAAGAGAATAAAATATGTTCATAGGAACATGAAAGACATGGATCTGAAAGCCTACTGTAGTTGCTAAGAGTCCATAGTAATGAACTGTCATTATAAGATTAGTATGAATCAGATGCAACATGGCCAGCAACATCTGTTGTCAACCCAGATGCCACTAAAGGAAAACAGAAAGATCTAAGAATTAAAACAAGAGAAAAATGATCTTTTGTCCATTCAGTCAACAACCATTAATTTAATGCCCAAACACTAAGGCCACAAAAGGAGGCTTTTCCCTGCTTCCAAAGAGTTCCAGAGAAATAATAAAACAATGAAATATAGATGACAATGAAATACAAACTGTATACCAGCAATCCTTGACCTAAAAGGTGACAACTAGAGTTCATCAAAGCTCCTTAACTTTTAAGTTTCTCTACAGACTGCAATTCATTCAACTAAAGGGAAAAGGAAAAAAAAAAAAAAAAAAAGAACATGTTTCCATGGCTACCAGGATAGATGAATAGCTTTTCTCCATTCAATTTATTTGAATAAGATGTTACCAAACAGCTGTTATATGCTGTTATGAATAGAACTGTGTCCCCCCAAGATGTGTGTCAACTTGGATAGGCTGTGATTCCCAACTGTGGGTGGTATCCTCTATTTTGTGATCTGATACAGTTATCCCATGTGTTATAACTCCTAAGCTCTATGATGTTAACCAGGTAGGATTAGTAGCAGTGATGTTAGTGAAACAGGATGAAGTCTACAGCATTAGAATATATTTCAAGTCAGTCTCTTCTGATATAAGATAGAATCAAACAGAGAGGAGGGCGACCTAATTACCACCAATTAAGCAACACCAGGAGTAGAGTGGTCCTTTGAGCCCAGGGTCCCTGTACAGAGAAACTCCTAGACCCAGGGGAAAATTGATGATAAGGGCCTTCCCTGAGAGTAGAAAGAGCAAGAAAAGCTTTCCATGGAGCCGGTATCCTGAATTTTGAGTTCTAGCATCCCAGAGAATGTGAAAGAACAAACTTCTGGTTGTTAAAGCCATCCACTTGCGGTATTTCTGTGATAGCAGCATTAGGTAACTACGACATGCCCCTAAGACTCAAGGTAGTACAAACTGTTAATGCACTCTGCTGCTAAACAAAAGGTTGCAGGCTTAAGTTCACCCCTAGGCACCTTGGAAGAAAGGCATGGCAATCTATTGCTGAAAAATATGCCACAGAAAACCCTAAGGATAGTTCTGCTCTGACACAGATGTGGTCACCATGAGTCAGAATCAGCTCAGTGGGAACTGGTTTCTATTATATTTCAGTTAAGTACATTAACTAAAGTGTTTCCTCACCAATCATAGCAGTCATGCTCTTAAAAACCATGATTGGAGAATTTGCAGGACAAAAACTTAAGACTTCCTGGGAAAATTAAATTAGGAAGACCTAATTAGGACAGAACCCACAAAGATGCTGTTTTGCCTTCTAAAGACTTCATGGTTCTGGCACTCTTGGCACAATTTGCAGCATCTTGATTCCCTTCCTACACACTTGCTTAGCCTCAAGAAGAACATATTAGCTAATTGTAAGGAATTTTACAAGTATGTAATTAAACTATGTTTTCACTCAGAGGCATGTATTATTACAATTTGACATAAAACATCAAGTGGTAATGCATTTAGTGCAAAAATACATTTTCATGATCTTCAGGATAAAGGTGATTGACCAATATGATAGCCACCAGTCACATGTGGTTATTAAACCAAGTGAAACCCATTGCACTGGGTTGCTTCTGACTCATAGAAACTATAGAACAGGGTAGAACTACCTCTCAGGGGTTCCAAGGAGCACCTGGTGGATTCAAACTGCTGACTTTTTGGTTAAACTTTTAATCACTGGGTCGCCAGGGCTCCCTGTGGTTACTGGGCACTTGAAGTCTAGATACTCCAAATTAAGTTGTAAGGGTAAAATGCATATCAAATTTAAAATACATACCTCAAATGGAAAGTCAAGAGCATTAAATAAACACCTGTGTCTATACATAGGGGAAAAAAGTAAGAGAGATATGTCTCAAAAAATCCTAGGAACAATTAAGTAGCAAATAGATGTTTTTTAAGAGAATAAAATGAATAAATTAACCCTAAAAAGAATACAACATCATTTGTAAGAATAAACACACAGTAAAATTACCCAATATAGGTTGTATATTGATGTTAATGGAGGCACATAATGGAAATATGGGAAAGGGGAGTATATAAGGAAATAAACTTGTTAGGCCAAGAAAAAAACAGATAGTGTGATGAAAAGAATTTAAAGCAGCTTATTAATAATTTTTGCATTGAACACATGTTTAAATAATAGCATTTGTAGTATACTGGGTTAAATAAAATATATTACTAAAATTAATTTTACCTGTTTCTCTTTAATATTTTTAATGTAGCTACTAACATTTTTAAATTTTAGTGTATATATGTACATATATATACTACATATATACTATATATACACATACATACACACATATATATGGCTTGCACTATGCTTTTTATTATTATTGAGCTGCACTGGTATAGACAGTGGTAAGCACAAGAATGTGGGCGCACCCTTTTTAAAGAGATATCAAGCATTACTTGGTTATTGCAACAATTTTTATTTTTCAAGTTTAGAATTGCTTGCAATTCCTGTGTCCTTGATATAAAATCCTCCCACTTTTAAAAAACATTATAAAAATAAATGAGCATTTGCTGGCATACGAGGTCAGACAACTAAGTCTATGAACTTAATTGTTCTAAGTGCTACATACTTCATTGCTAAACATCACTATGGTCACCTTCGAAGTAGCCCTTGGGAAGCTATGCACCGATGCTAGTGCCACCCTTCAAAGCAATTTTGGAACTCTTTCTGGAATGCCATTGTGCACAGTGGCAAGGTGGAAAGTTCAACAAACTTAATTGCATAATTGTCTGTGAGGGAGGTTTTTAGCCAGTTAATAAATAACTGTGTTGGAACACCATCCCTACACCTGATCTGGCCTCCAGTGACTTTTTTTTTTAACTGAAGATAAAGGAAGTACTGAAAGGAAGACATTTTGATGGCATTCAAGACATCAAGGGTAATACGACAGCTATGACGGCCACTCCAAAATTGCTTTTAAGGTTGGATTAAGCACTGTCATTGGTGCATAGCACCCCAAGGGGAGTCCTTCAAAGGTAACCATAGTGATATCCAACACTGAGGCACATAGCCGTTTTTCTAGGATGAGTTCCTGAACTTAAACGGCAATCCTCATATATCTTAATACACAGCAGGTGAAAAGAAACTACCAAGCCCCAGCAGATCCTACCAAACAAGTTGCAAAAATTGGAGAAAAAGAATGATGCACCTACTTTGATTTAATCCTTTGAATTCACGTAGTCAGTACTAACTGTATTTTTAACATCTAATTTTATACATATTATATAGTACAGCAATAGATCTTCTTGATAGCTGCAGTATAAATCATCCCTATCTTAAACTATATTCCAAAGGGATTCATAGCAACTGTTGAAACTGTCCTCAGTGCATACAGAATGGGCTAAGAGAAGGACCCAGTGAACTCTTACATGAGTTCCTAACCGTTTCTACTAAATTTGGTTTTCTCACTGAAACGGAATTAAACAACATTAAGAAGCTGAAGCTCACTCCTAAATTAAATTAAATTATAACTTCAAAATTAATTTATAATCTCCAAATCAAACTAAGGAAATGTTGAATCTATCCAAAAAGACAACATCAGATTATCTTCCCAAAGTCTGATGTCCAAATGAGATTAGAGTTTGCAAATAGCTAGTTTCCTGGGCTAATAAGCCTCACAAACCTGTCTAGTACAACAGAAACCAAGCTCATTATCACTGAATGGATTCCTACTCATAGTGATCCCATAAGGTAGGGCAGAATACCTCACAGGGTTTCCAAGAGTTTCCAAGGAGTAGCTGGTATATTTCAACTGCCAACTGTTCAGTTAACAGCTGTAGCTCTTAACCACCGAACCACCAGGGCTCCAATTATTTGATGACTTTACACAGAAACTATGACTTTTTCCTCTCTCTTGAAAAGAAGCAGAATTGCCAACAATGGACATTTGCTCTCCAGGTCATCAGAGTTCCCTCTACTGTCCTATAACTATATTTAATTTTTCTTACCTGATTTTGCCATGTACATTTGAGACTACAATCCCTGGTCTAGGTAACATTATGCTAAGCACATAATAACTGTTGATGCACCCTCGCAGAACACATGGACAACTGTCCTTGCATACAAATAATCACAAAGTAAAAAAGATCCTTCTACCTGGGATTGGTGCCCATAAATGTGGACCTAGAAACAAAAACCTTAGTATAAATAATTTATTTAATGGGTGATCCCAGGAAACAGTGCTAGTAAGCAAAGAAGTAAAATAGAAAACAAGCCAATACAGAATGCACTAATGAGCAAGCCACCACACTGAACAGTCAGTGCACAGCTGTACTGGAGACTTCTGCAATTATCCCACTTCTGAATTGTTTTCCTTGGTGGGAGCAGAAAAGTGAGTTATTTATTCACAGCTTTTACTGTATGTACTGTTTCTAAGGCATTAGGTGTCCAGCAATTCTAGACCCTACCTCTTTGCATAATATAATCACACATTTATGACCACAGAAAGATTCAAGCAGAGAATTGGAGATGTTTGAATTACGAAAGCTTCAGCATGAGTGAAAATTATTAGAGCTAAGGAAACATACCCAGGGCAGTGAGTCTGTGCCATAGTGCATAGCTTACATCATGGAAGCCCATGAATGTCACATATTCATTTCACATTTGTCTTATTGCTAACTCCTGAATGTGGGGCAAATCACAACATCTAAAAGTGTGTAACTATCTACGCAATATCCTTCTTACCTTTACTAGCACTTGCACTTCTCTAATTTGCTTTCTTAATGAGGTAATTGAGTTCTTCATCCCAGATGGATCCCAGTAACAAGACCCTAATCAGGCTATGGATCCACAACCAAAAGCCATGGAAGCAGTAGTCAAGAAATCACATGATGTATTGCATTGGGCAAATCTGCTGCAAAAGATCTCTTTCAAATGTTAAAAAGCAAAAGTGTTACCTTCAGGACTAAGGTGCACCTGACCCAAGCCATGATATTTTCAATTGCCTCATATGCATGAAAGCTGGACAACGAATTAGGAAGAATCAAGAATTATTATCTTTGAATTATGATGTTGGTGAAGAATGTCAAACATGCCATGAGCTGCCTGAAGAAAGAACAAATTTGTCTTGATAGAAATACAGCCAGAATGCTCCTTGGAAGCAAGAATGGTAAATTTCATCTCACCTAATTTGGATATGTTATCACAAGGGACCAGTCCCTGGAAAAGGATATATAGCCCGGTAAATTAGAGGGTCCGTGAAAGAGAGGAAAACCCTCAATGAGATGGATTGATAACGCTGGCTGCAATGGTGGACTCAAGTATAACAACAACTGTGAAGACTGGGCAGTGTTTTGTTCTTTTGTGTGTGGGGTCACTTGACTCAACAGCACCTAACAACAATAAGGCATTCATGATTATCAGCTAAAGGTATGACAGTGAATCTCCAAAGTTCTAGGCACATTTCTTTCCTCCCTCATTATGTAGCAACCATCCTATTGTCTCACGATAGAGTCAGTTAAGCCTCCAGTATGTTATTGTTACTGGCTGCCACTGAGTCAGCCCCCACTCATAGTGACCTCATAAGCAACTGGATTGGACCATTGTGATCCATAAGTTTTTCAACAGCTTATTTTCTGAAGGCTTTTCTTCAGAGTCCATCTCAGTTTGGAAGGCGAGCTGAAACCTCTTCAGCCTCACAGCAACACTCAAGTCTCCACTAAGCTACAAATAGTGACTGAGCATCAGGCAGCAGAATAGGACTGCCTTTCTTTTTTTGATGGTCCATCAGCATAATAAACCCCAAATTACTAGACTTTAGGTTTAGCAGAATCCTTATTGTGTTCCTTAGTTGAACAGTCCCTAATCAGGTAACAAACCAAACCAAACCAAACCCATGGCCGTTGAGTTAGTTGTGATTTATAGTGACCTTGTAGGACACAGTAGAACTGCTTCATAGACTTTTGAAGGAGGAGCTGGTGGATTTGATTGAACTGCCAACCTTTGGGTTAGCAGTCAAGCTAACCACAGTACCACCAGGACAAGCTTAAGTTACAAGAATAGCAACATGTATTGTGCCCATTGAGGGCTCAGCATCAGTCTTTCCTGTTGACAGGTCAGGCATTTAACAGCTGCACTAGCTAGAATAACCTTGGTGAGAGGCAATCCAGTGGCACTGGTCTCAGGCACAGCTCGTGCGGCTGGCCCTATGACTAATCCATGAATGAGTTCATTGTGCAAGCACTGGGGTGGCTGAGGACAGAGTCTGACTGGCCTCCATGGGACAAGTCATTTAGGCTGGTGAGCACTGATGTAAAACAAAGATCCACAGACTTTGTTCCCATTCCCATAGGTCCATGTGAATGTCTGTGCCCTAGATCTTTTTCACTCAGGTTTCCAATCTTGTTCCTTCTAGCCCCTCTCTTATCAATAAGCCAAACACTGGCCACTGCCAAGGGGTCAAAGTATATCCTTTCGTTCCTGCCTTTTTCCTCCTGCCCCTCCTCCCTCCCCACACAACGTTAATAACCAGCTACGTTACTGAAAGATATGCCTGTTGGGAGATTTCCACTCATCACTGTCTTTCAGAGCCAGACATGCGTGGAACTGCAAGGTGATAGCAGTATATTTTCAGCTTGTGCCAGGTCAAATCAATCTACCCATGAACCAAGTGCAGGGGTTTTGTTCTCTTGATAGCTGATAAATCATGTGAGAGTGGCATAAAATCAGACCCATCTGCTTTTATAACCTGCTTGTGCCCTCCAGACATGCTTAGGCCTTCCCAATCTTATGACTGGATGGGTTGAATAATACTCATCTCATGAATGGTAGCTTGGTGCTGTTAAAACAGTAAACAATTTTCTACTATAGGAACCCTGGTGGTGCACTGCTTAAGGCACTCAGCTGCTAACTGAAAGATCTGCAGTTGAATTTCACTGGCTGTTCCATAGCAGAAAGATGTGGCAAGTGGTTTCTGTTAAGATCACAGCCTTGGAAACCTTATGGAAAAGTTCTACCCTGCCTATAGGGTAGCTATGCATCAGAGTTTGCTTGCTTGCTTTGTTTTTGTTGTTTCTGTTCTTTTTTTGGGGGGGGGTACAGTCATCTCATAGTTTTGTTCAAGTCAAGAAGCTTAGAAGTATGCACTACAATTATCATTTTTAAATGTTCCAGACACTCAACACAACATCTTCATCCACTAGATACTTCCAGCACCATTCGATCTGCTGGGTATAGTCATCTGAACTTGCTTCAGTTTTGTCTTTGTCAGGATCCCACTCAAAACTTGCAGGCTTTCATAACGCCCAATGCTTGAATTGTGAATGTATTCCCTAATGTTATATACCATGTCCTGGGTCTCTTTATGGTGGCAGCATGTGCAAAGAGCAATAACTTGCCTTCAACTTGGAAGGGATGATGCAGTGTGTCCGAGACCAATGGGTACCTAAAACTTCCACAGATGTTGTAGGCTTCTGATCTACATAATGTTTATCTTTCATCTTGTAGTGTACATGTGTCTTTCTAAAACATCCAGGTCACTTCCCACCAACTATAATATCAATATGGTATACCAGCATGATACTGTGTGGAATGTCAAGATAATAAAGGTCCCTTTTGACTATACTAGGACAGAGAGAAAAAGAATTAACCAAACCCTGGGGCATAACCACAAATGGTGCTACTATCCATCTGAGACACTTCTGGCTGCTTTTGGTCCTTCTTCCTGATGGGGACTGAAAAATCATATAGTCATTTCAGCATGATCCACATACCAAATTCCAGAATCTTTGTTGTTCTGCCCTGTGCAAAGACAAAACATTGAACCCATGAGCTATAATTAAGACTACTACTTTGTTTGTAATAGTCCATCATGATCTACATTATAAACCGATTTTTGTAAGAAAATAAAATGGAGATTTGGTGATACTTTGAAGAACACACTATCCATTTATTCTTTAAGTCTTTGAGGGTAAACAGTAATCTCTGCCATTTAAGCCATGATGCATAATTGTTTCTCATTTACTAAGATCTAAGGAACAGGAGGAAATTTGGGGATTCCAGCTGTGCCCTCTCGAAATAACAGCTCTTACTACCTCAGTCAGGGAACCAGAGTGAAAGTTCTGCCATCTGATAAGTAGATTTACTTTGATCGTGTAATCAGGAACTGAATAAATTATCATAGATTGGTCTTTGGAACCATGGAGTTCACTGTCTAATGACCTTACGGCGGGACTCCATCTGTCACCTGTCCTCCATACAGCTGTATTCTGTGAAAGGCCATGACAATTTGGGGTCCAGTTAGTCTCAACTCAGCCTTGTATACAAAAGCTCTTAAAAGATCTGAGAATTACCTTTTCTCCAGTACACAATTTTTCTGATTAATGGTCATATTCCTTTAAGGAAAGACAGAGAGAAGAACTATTGCACACTCTTGCTCTGAAACTGCTACCCAAAAGCCTTAATGAGTTCTATTCCTTCCTTATCAGGTTCTTACGTTAACTAAAAGAAAATTGCAAGGATTATGCTTCAGCTTCTTTTGTAAATTCTCCATTCTTATAATCACACACAAAAAAAATCTTCTGGTTGTCAGTAGTCTGTCCAAAGGAATTTAACTTACCCTTCAATCAGACGAGCTCAGGATCTTAAAACTGGGTCAGGTCTGAATCCTAGGAGAGGGACTGTATTTTTTTCTCCATTGCAATGGTTGACATCATTGCTATGTTAACCTGAAAACCCTGGTCTGCCACACCTGCTAGCAAATGATCAGCGGTTTGAATTGACCAGGTGTCCCTTGAAAACTCTATGGAACAGTTCTACTCTGTCCTATACGGTCACTTATGAAATCAGAATTGACTCAACGGCTACAAATTTTGCCTTTTGTGGAGGTTGTGTTATGTTCACATACATTTGTTTCATTTATTGGTTGGTTGGTTTTATTATATGTGGAGTGATGTTCTTGTTGGCTGTCCACCTATCTCATTCCGAAGAACAACATATTTTATTAGCCATTACCAAAATGAGTCAAGATCCCCTAGTTGCCACTCTGCTTTTGGGTCCTTGATGACATTCAGGCTCACCTTGCCTCTAACAGTTAAGTGGCAGTGTCTGTCTTCTACTTTGCTGGGATCTTGTCATCCTCACTAACACTAGAGAGCTCAGTTTATAGCAGCATCTCATATCAACAACCTTCCTAATTCCAGATCTCAGGGCTTTAGTCTGCCTTTATCAGACTACCGTGTAATTCTAATTTAATTGTAGAAAAATTCCCAGGGCTGTGAATTCAGTTTCCTTTGTAACTTATCTACTGTTACAATCAGACTGTGGACCCGACTCTCAACAGTCTGCTTTTTGGCTGTTGGAGACTTGGGTCTCTTTATAAGTTGACACAGAGAACTTCTGGCTTTTGCATTATATCTGAAAACAAAACTTAGTTTTTTTCTGCCTATTATTTTCTTCCTTCAGGACATCTGTGGCCGTTAGCAACAACTATCCCACGGCACAGTTTGTGTAATCACCATTTCCCCTGTGTATACCAAGTAGAGAGTTGTCACCTGATCTAATGCTTGCCTTTTTCATCTCTACCCCATCTCAACCCACCACAGACAACAGTGGTACTAATTATGATCATGAAGAGTTCTTATCAAGTCCACTCACCCTCAGCATCAGTGCCCTTTCTCCTAGCTGCCACATTAATGATCAAATCCAAATGCTTCCTAGGACCTACTTCTGGTACAGACTGCCTAACATTGTGTTGTTTCAGAAGCCAACTGTGAGATAAGGATTTGAACAAAAATAATTTATGTGGGAGGTGATCCTGGGAAACACCATTTGGAGAACACAAACTAAAATAGTCTATTCTATGCGACAAGTTTTCATGAATCTAGATGTCCTGGGCTTCACTGTCTCTGCTAACCCAGCTTTGACTTCAAGACTGTGAAAAGGCAGACCACATGCATATTTAGGATACAAGCTAGTTAGGTGCACACAAAAATAACATTTATCCTCAGTAAACTTACCTAGGGAAAAAAAAGTCTAAACAAAAAGTAATTTTGCTTTCAGCAATTCTGTAAAGGTTTATGTTATACAATTATTTTCATTTTTAGATAACTTGTCTATGGGAGCCACCATTCTTTCCTGTGCTTTGGGTGTCTAAAGTATCTTCATGAGGGATAGCCTCTGATGACTCACTCTGCATAGTCACTGAAGACATCAGGTTAGATCCTGCCCCGCTGGACTCCTGAATAGTTCTCCCTCCTAACCTACATAACACCAATTTTGAGTCAATTCTTCAATCTAACTTCAAATAAGGTCTTCTCGGAGATCATGACTGGTTTTCTGTCAGCCTACACCTGAGTGGCCTTAGTCAGACAAACCCACCCAGGCTCTGGCCCAATATGCATGCCCTCATTTGAGACTCCCTTCATTCTCTAGCCTTCTTCTGTATTTCCCAAAAGAGCAAACGCTAGCCCCCTTTCTTTAAGACAGGAAGATTAATTAATGTCTTAAGGTTCTCTAAATAAACAGAAAATCACAGAAACAGATACAAAATATACATAGAGATCGATATACAAGCAAACCTAGATATACACAGAGAAAGGTAGAGAGATATTGGGGGAGGAGGCTGAGAGATACAAAATCCGTAGGTCAGGCATGGCTGGAGACTCCCATAGAATTCTTGCCAAAAGTCTGTAGACTAGGTGATAAGTGTGGAGAGTGAAACCAAAACCAAACTAAACCAACTGCTGTCAGTCATTTCACACCATAGCAACTCTGCAGGACAGAGTGGAACTGTCCCAGTAGTTTCCATGGCTATAAATCTTTATGAACACAGCTGCCAGATCTTTTCCCCAAAGAGCAGCTGGTGGGTTCCAACCATCAGCATTTCAGTTAGCAGCCAAACACTTCTGGCAAAATATCTGTTTATAGTCTAGAGGCAGAACACACCTTAGGGGAACTCCCTTTTTCCCCTTAAGGTCCTCAGCGATTGGCTGAGGCCCACCCACCTGATGGAAGGCAATCTGCTTTCCTTTTGGACAACTGATTTAATCACATGTAACTACATCATAACAGCAACTATACTAGTATTTTATCTAACAGCTGGGCACCACAACTTAGCCAAGTTGACACAAAAGTAACTATCATAATTACCAAAGAGTGATAAAACATATGTATTTAGCAGAAAAAACTTTAGTCAAAAGAATTATACATAAGTTTTTATTCTTCAAATCATGAAGTCTTTCTCAGAGAAACTAATAGCTTTATACAACTAATTAACCTATTATTAGCCATGAGAATAATGAATAATAGGTTAATTAGCTATGTGATATATTTCTAAATGTTTGTATTTTATCGGAGAGATTTTAAAGCATAAGTACAAGTAAACATTTCCTGTCTACTAAGTACTGTACTAAGTATTTAACAAGGATTATGTCATTTAACTCTGAATGTATACAGTGTTAGAAACCCTGATGATGCAGTGGTTAAATGCTACAGCTGCTAACCAAAAGGTCAGCAGTTCAAGTTTGGCAGGTGCTCCTTGAAAACTCTATGGGCAGTTCTACTCTGTTCTACAGCATCACTATGAGTCAGAACTGACTCAATGGCAGCAGGTATATACATTGTCAGAAATCCTAGTGGGACAGTGGTTAAGTGCTATGGCTGCAAACCAAACTGTCAGCAGTTCAAATGCACCAGGTGTTCCTTGGAAACTCAGTGGGGTGGTTCTACTCTGTCTATAGAGTTGCTATAAGTTGGAGTTGACTCGACAGCAGTGGGTTTGGTTTTTGGTTTATATACATTTCTATCAGTCAAAATCAACTTGACAGCAAAGTTTTTTTCATTTCTGTTTTTGTTTTTTTAAATAGGCATTGTTAAAGGTCTCTGGGTGGCTCAAACTGTTGGCACTTGACAAAAAAACAAAAGGTTGGCGATTCCAGCCCAGCAGTGGCTCAAAAGAAAGTCCTGTTGATCTACTCCAAAAAGATTTTTGCCAAGCTAATCCGATGGAGGTTAGTTCTACTCTGTAATACATGGGATCACCATGTGTGAGAACTGACTCAACGGCAACGGGTTTTGTTTGGTTTATACCTATTGCTATAGATACTATTTTTGTTCTCATTTTAGTGATGAAGAAACTGAGCCCTAAGAGATTGTAATTTGGATTTGTCCACTGGGAATATTTGTTTTTAACCACCATGCTGAGCTTTATAGGAAATATGAAATAAATACGTGTTGAATAGTGTATACAGAAAAGATAGGGAAAATGAGGGGGAGGGGGAACACCTGGGGGAATTCTGTAGAATTGCTTGGATCCATTCCATTCTGTGCTTTGGAAAGCTCTATTACAGCTTCCTGAAGAAGAACTTGTCCTGCTTGCTACTCCAACCTCAAGCATTGTTTTGACCCTAGACCTAGACACAAGTGCATATGTAGAAAAACATGCACATCTCATCCTTGTAACAAATTCCAGTTGAGTAAGTAAAAATCAGATTGCCCATATGAAATAGTGTTGAAATCATTACTTCTCTGTTCCACTAGATTCTTTGCTCTCTGCAAGTAATGGAGACAGTGCACCATCGTCAGGCCTTAGCTCTGAACTTAAAATCAATGTCCCTGACTCTCAGACTAAACATGATTATTGCCAACCAAAACAAACATCTTTACTGACAACCAGGTTTTGCCTGGTTAATTCACCTCAGAAAAAAACAGTATGCTCTGTCCCCAAAGGAATTCTTTCCTGCTTCTCTGTTTTCACATGTAGAGAATTGGATGCCATATAAAAACAGCTGGTTGTGCTCTGACTCAAGTATTTCATGAGAATAGGTACATGGCATAAATTTGGAAAGAAGAAAAACCTTAAAATTAGAATAAAAATCAAAGGTAAAATCCTGCTGCAGCTCTGCTCTATTCAGTCTTTCAAAAGAACTGCTAGCAAATAAATGTGCTGTTGATCTCTAGTCATGTGGATCTGAAATTACTAACAGATACACGTTGTCTGGCTTGATCTCATTTCTTGCCTGGCTTGATCTCAGTTCTTGCCTGGCTTTATTTTTAACTCTGTACATCCATGCCGATGATTCAAGCTGCTTCCCCAGCTCCTAAGAAGCCCTTTTCAGGGACAGGCCTCCCAGCTTCTCACTGCCTGCATTAATGAAGACCATGAGTTTCAAACCAAAACTTCAAAAGAACAATTTTTGTGGAACATTATCCTGTAATGGGTTTCTAATACAATCTTCCTCTGGGGTTTAAAATCTTTATAGAGCCAGTTAATCTAGAGAGAGAAAGTCTAGAGTCTTGGAAAAAGGAGGGCAAAGGAGCCTAAATTTGGGCTGGATTTGGTAGAATACTCACGCTGGGTGAGGGGCAGGCACAAGGAACGAGGGAGAACTGAATTCTGATTGTGTTGTAACACACACGGGTCTGATTTCAAAGGCAGAAGTTAAATCTCACTTGCCTTTAGAAAATTAAGTCAGTGTCTTTTGACTTAGGTTCCCCGATATATGAGAGTATGACCCTGTGCAACTTAATCCCACATAGCTCATGCAACATGAACCTCATGTAAACATACGCAAACCACAGTTGGAATTCTCAAGGAAAGAGTATTCTAGGTCATTGTATTTTCCGGTCAACTCAGCAGTGAGTAGAAAAATTCTTCCTATTTCAACCCTCAGGATAAAAAAGTGTTTTAAATGCATTAATCCATTGCCCTTGTTTTATTAAGTATAGCATTGCCCATTACCCACTGCTATCAAGTCAATTCCAACTCA
This sequence comes from Heterohyrax brucei, assembly GCA_028571685.1. Taxonomy (NCBI): domain Eukaryota; kingdom Metazoa; phylum Chordata; class Mammalia; order Hyracoidea; family Procaviidae; genus Heterohyrax; species Heterohyrax brucei. The sequence goes on along the minus strand of CM053143.1, from coordinate 52,035,106 downwards.
TAGCGACCCTACAGGACGTCTCCACAGGGTTTCCAAGGAGGTGCCTGGAGGATCTGAACTGCTGACCTTTTGGTTAGCAGATACAGCACTCAACCATGAAGCCCACAGGATTTCTAAGTACAGCCACAGAATATAATTTAATCTCTATTTTAGGCTGGCCTCTGAGGTCCTGATTTTGAAGATACAATCCTTTACTGATATAACTACGAAGTCAGAAGGTTAAGGAATAGCAGTAGAACTAAAAACTACATTGCCATTAAATTACAGCGTATAAGGACTTAACATAAATTCATCACCGATGGCCCTTTACTGTTTTATTGTTTACCTACATTTTATAAAATTAGAATTGAAGGGCTGAAAAACATTCTGATAAATGTGCAATTCTGATTGTTAGAGAACTTAACGTTTACACTAGCTGTTGACCTAAGTTATTGTGCATTGTTGTTGTTCTGGTAAAACAGGGCTGCTATCATAGAGTGGGAATACTGTTTACATTGAAAAGCCACCAAGAGTTATTTCTGCTTCAAGAGGAGAAAATCTTTCAGTAGTCTCAGTGGATAACTTTTGTGTTTGCTTTGCTCAAGTCTGCTTGAGCTGTACAGCCCAGGAATAATGAAAGATAAATCAGAGCAAAATCACAAGCACTAAGACCAAGAATGAAGAGCAACACTAACCATGGCAATGGGAACTTGAAGTGCCAGCAGGCACAGAAAGATCTTACGCCAGCAGTTTTTTATGCCTCTATTCTCCAAAGGCTGTGTTTTTCCTGGCAAGAGAGGAGAGGAGGTGCATTTCCTAACTTGTCAATGACCCTTATGCTTTCTGAGTGAGAAGAGCCTTTGTGAACACACAGGATACCCTCTCCTCTCCATTAGCTCCATGTTTGCCAGCAAACCAGTGTTCATGGCTTCTCATATTTAACAAACATCCTCCGGGTCAGCAGTTCCAGCTTCAGCTATCCCTCCCTGCTGCTCATCCAGAGTTCTGTGCCAGGTGGGAGAACTGGAGAGCAAGGAAGGGCATAGAAGCCTGCAGGGGAAGAGGCACACAGGAAAACGGGGCATGAGGCAAAGAAAAGCCTGTCGAGTCCAATCAAACAATCGACTGCATCAACAATACTGAACCTACACTCATTTCTCTGCCTTTCCTACCAGTTTTTAGGAGAGCTGTGTCAAGTACAAGGCTAAAGAGAAACTGTTGTTTCCACCTGATTCTGCTTTTATATCATCCACAATCTTCTAGCAATACCTACCTTATCTGTCTGTTTAATGCAAATACATGCAAGGAACGTTACTGCACTTACAAGTAAGATGACCAACGACTAAATCGGATTTTCATCTTAACTTTCTACTTCATCATGCACCCATCAGGACTTAGAATTTGAGCAGGTCAATAAAATGAGCTTTCTGTCTAAAAGCTAAAAGTCTTTTTTGATACTCAGATCTCTTCCAAGTAGTCAGCTACTTAGCACTTTATTGACAGAACTTTGGAAAGACAGGGCACTAAGGATATGCAGCCAGAAGAGGAATGTAGAGTTTTAGACATTCTGTGTACACTAATAGTGATATTTAAACCACTAAGATTTCCATTCCATTGATACTAATTTATTTCAGATTGCTCCATGGTACTGCTAATCAAAGCCAGCAAATGCACACCAAGACAAGTCAAATAGGGGAAATGACCTCCTTTTACCCACTGTAGTATGTCAGGAGAGTGGTAAACAGTCAGAATGAATAAACATATGGCTGCTGATACTATAATTTCAGGATTAGAAAAAAAAAAAGATCAGTTAAAATGTCTAACAAGAGTTTTTAGAGTATTTGTTAAATACTGTCCTACAATCAGATTCAAATATCAATAGTCTGATACCTGAGTTTGGTGTTGTCCACTGCTTTTGATACTTTTTAAACATTGCTTTAGTCAGGAAGGGTCAAATGATCTTGAGGAGTAGCTTTCCTAGGGAAAAAGAACAGTAATCCTTCAATGACAGACAAAAAGAGAAAGAAATCAGAACAACTGAAAAGAGAAGAATGATACTTTTTCAAATAATAAGGAGCCCTGGTGGTACAATGGTTAAACACTCAGTTACTAACTGAAAGGTTGAGGGTTCACACCCACTCAGCAACTCTGAAGGAGAAAAGTAAGGTGATAGACGTCCAAAAAGATGATAGCCAAGAAAACCCTGTGGGGCAGTTCTACTCTGGAACACATGGGGTTGTTATGAGTTTGAATTACGGCACTCAAGAACAATACAAACTAGAATCATGGAACAATAGACCTGCCTTCTGTTTTCATTTGTGCAAAAAGCAGAAAGACTGAGGCTGTGGGAAAAGAGCTCGACTTTAAAAATAAATGCAACAATGGGTTAGATTTACACACAGCATGTTGGATGTATCTTTAAAAAGCTAATTCTGAGTGAAAGTTTAAAAAGTAAGGCACAGAATAAGATCTATATAGAGTAATATCTTTTAGGTAAATTTAAAATACTGTGAAACCGGTTAGAACTCAAACAGGGGCTGCTTGTACTTCTCGGTCTCATAAGTTTTCCAACTTTGACAGGAAGCAGTCTTCCCACTTTTCTATCATGAAAACTATTTTAGATTTCCTTTTCTGACAAGTTTCCACCTTAGAAAGATTTCAGCTTTTGAAGATTTTACTACACAATTACCCAAAGCAACAATAAAAATTTAATAGCAAAATACATTGTAACAGAACCTAGTGATGCAATAGAGTAGTGTCTCTGGGTGGGTTTTCTAGAGAAGCAAAATCAGTGAAATGTACATACATAGAAAGAAAGAGAGATTTATCTCAAGGAAATGGCTTAAGTGGTTATAGAGGTTGAAAAATCACTAGTTTGTGGGTCAGGCGTCAGGGAGAAGGCCTCTCCTGACTCATATAGTTGCAGGAGATAATGACTCCCGAATTGGCAAGTAAGATGTCAGACTGCTGGCTCACAGGCTATGGAGGCTGATGAATCCAAGACTGGCAAGAACAACGACAGGCTGCTGGCTCAAGGCCGAGGAACTAGAGGTCAGACAATGATAAGCCAGATGCAGAATCCAAAGTGAGCATAAACCAGCAAGCTTTGCCAGAATGTTCACATATATTGGATGCATGTACACTCCCAGGAAACCCCCCTTACAACCAACAGGCTGATCACATCAGATCCCCTCATGGAGGTGATTAGATTATCTCACAAATACAGAATAATTACATCACTACATACATGCCAAATTACATCACTAGATAGCTGCCAAACTACACCATTATATAACTGCCAAACTACTGAGTGTCATGGCCCAGACAAGTTGACACACAACTTTAACCATCACTTCCACTGCTTGTGGGAGTGGGGAAGCAAGCAAGAATGGAAATAAAAAGAGAATAATTTTTGAAAAGTAAATCTTGCATGGATCAGTGACACTACTGAAGTCTAAAAATTTATCATTGTAATCAAAAAAGCTTATATGGAAATGTAACAAGATTAAAAACTTCGGGGATACTGAAGTAGATAACGACTATTAGTTCAACACAAAATATGTTCATACTAGGCCAATGAGTACTATGCTTGTGGTTCAGGACCCCAAAACATAGTAGAGAAAAAATCAACAGGAATGCTGCTTACCACATGCCTGTAATGTCGTCATTTCTCCAGATGATTTTAATCCCAAACTGGGAGACTAAGACCAAATCTGTGCTATGATGACCAAAAGTACAAGACGATTTCCGGGCAGATGTGGAAACAAGGGGACAAACCTGAAACAGTAACAAGGAAAGCTGGTGATAAATTGGATATGAGCTGAAAGGAGAGGTCAAAGATGACATGTCTGGTTTCTTAGGTTAGCTTTCTTCAGTTAGCTTAGTTTTCTAACTCAGGGAAGAGAGTGAATAAGGGTACTACCATGATGAAGAACACTGCTGAAACAGGGGATGCTGACAATTGAACATCTCTACCTTCACTGGATTATTAATTTTCATGTGGCCATTTCTCCACAGCCTCCCCCAATGCAGCCAGTAGTTTAGGGCGAAAGGGAAATATTTCTGTAATGACTCAGTGAACTTTCTGATAATCTCTGGTTTAAGCCAGGCACTAAGAGTAGAATATTTAAAACACTGTGTTCCATGAATATTGTTTTCATAAGTGAGCTTTTGATTAGCACAGAGCAGGAGAGAGTTAGAAGCCACATTATTTAATCAGATTCTTAAAAGCCAGTCAACCATGCTACCGGGTGAACATTACAGTGCTTAGATATCACGTAAGTATCAAGAGTCTTGGCAGTTGTGCTAGGTTGAATTTTCCAAAAATACACTCTTCTACATCCCCACTCCACGTTATCTTTTACAATGAGATGCTCACACTGCTCCATGAAAGCAGGGTCTGTGTTTCTTCATTCGAACCTGGGTGGACTTCATAACTGCTTCAGTCAATGCAATGCTGTGGAAGAGATATTGATGACCCAGGATCGGTCATAAAAAAATGACGTAACTCCCTCCTGCCTCTCTTTACTGATATACACATCTTGGGAGCTATCAACTAACATTTAAGAAGACTGGCCACCCTGAAGCCTCCACACTGAAAGACTATGTCGAAATAGAAAGATGCCAAAGGAGCTCCAGCTACTCCAGCCCCAATATCTAGATGGGAGTGAAGAAGCCTTTTCGGAAGTTCTTAGCCCCCATAACTATCTGACTACAAATACACCAGAAACCCAAACCAAAATTGCCTGGCTCAGCCACTCCTGAATACCTAATCCAAAGAAACCGTAAGAGATCATTTTTGCTGTTTTTAAGCCACTTTGTGGTGACTTGTTACACAGAAATCAGTAACTAATATTCCAGTTTTTCATCAAAGTTGAAAATCTTCACCAAAATGTGTCCTTGAATGAATGGGTAGCCCACCTACACTTCTACAGAAGGATAATCTGTGGATAAGCTTCAGAACCAGGCAATTGAGATTCTCACATATTTGGCAGTGGTGGTGTTATCCATTAATATTTATTTACTGTTTTATATGGACCTGAAACTACACATTTTTTTCAATAACCCATTGAAATATATTCTATTTTATCACCATTTTACATTTAAGGGAACTACAGTTTAAATAATCACAGAAGTTCAAAGAAAGTATCTACTATGGAAGCATCTTCCAGTGGCAGAGTCTGATTCCAGATCCACACTTCTAATCATTGTACACTGACACTTTGATCCCACTTTTCAGATTTGAGTTTAATTTATAAACCTTTGGGGGTGATGACCAAACTTAAAAAGACAAACCAAGGTAAATAAGCCAACTGCAAAATATCAGCTTAGTGATATTGCTTAGCGTACCCAACAAAACCACCTGTAATACTTTGATCTTAAAGGCCAACTATAGAATTAAAAAACAAAAACAACAACAACAAAAAAACTGCCATGAGTTGGTTCTGACTCATGGCAAGCCCATATATATATTACAGAGTCATATATATTACAGAGTAGAACTGCTCCATAGAGTTTTGTTGACTGTAATCTTCATGGAAACAGATTTCCAGGCCTTTCTTTTGTAACGCTGCTTGGTAGGCTGATAGCCAATCCGAAAACCACTTATAGTACCTAGGTACCTTCAACAACTTAATTACTAAACAAAAGCATTTAATACGCAATAAAACTAAATGTTGTTAGGTGTTGCCAAGTGAGCTCTGAGTCATGGTAACATTATGTATAACAGAATGAACTGCTGGTTGGTCCTGTGTCATTCTCACAATCCTGCTTTGAGTCTTTGTTGTAGCCTCTGGGTCACTCTATCTCATTGGGGGTCTTCCTCCAAAAACAAATCCCATCAAGTGAATTTCAATTCATAGCAACCCTATAGGACAGAGTAGAACTGCCCCATAGAATTTCCAGAGAGCGCCTGGTGGATTCAAACTGCTAGCCTTTTGGTTAGCAGCCATAGCGCTTCATTACTATGCCAGGAGTTTCCACTAGACTGAACTAAATCAGAAAAATTACTTGACTCATAACAAAGGAACAGAAAGAAGTTACCATTACAAGTCATGTGTACAAATTAACATTAAGAGTCATATGACAACTGTGTCCAGTCTCATTCAAGTACAATGGCACAAATACTGAGTGCCAGAGAAGTGCTAGTAATGACACAGAGACTGTTATCCTAACTAAAACAAAGAGATTGGGGAAAAAAATCAACAAAAAATTAATTTTTGTCTCAGTCTATAGAAAGTACTATATTTAAAACAACGACTTTAGAATGAAAGTACTGGCAGAAATTCAGCATAGCTCATTACATCTCCTGAGACATCATTACAGTATGTTTTCTTTAGAAAAGGAAAAGAAAAAAAAATCACACTTAAACACTTTCTCTCTTATAAACTGTTAAGAAGTATCACTGTATTACTATTTCAGGGTGAAGTAAGTGGTCTCACCATATGTGTGGCTAGCTGTGGGTGGGAATGGACTGGAAAGTCCTCATCAAAATACAAACCATCATGACTGTGCAAGCATTTCTCACGAGGACCTGTTATATGAAAATGTGGTAGGTGCCATATTTTGACTCCCTCATTGCCACATACATAATTTGCCAACTGCCTATAAAGCATTAACGTAGTTCATAAAATCTAAAAGACTTTTTTCTTCTATTTGGCATGAGTTGTTTAAATACAAATTTTAAATGCAATAAGAAATATCTGAAGCATATTTCCTCAAAGCTAAAGTTTAAATTACATCTTCCTAACCCTGGTGGCATAGTGGTTAAGTGCCATAACTGCTAACTAAAAGCTGGGGAATTCAAACTCTGCAGGCACAACTTGGAAACTAACTCTGTGAAACAGTACTATTCTGTCTATAGAGTTGTTATGGGTTGGAATCAACTAACTTAAAAGCAATGGATTTGGTTTTTTGGTAAGACTCGGAAGCTTCACACTCAGTACTGTTGGCTAAGTCCTGGACTTATGTTTTAAATACGTATCAGTAGAAGCAAATCCCTAGTCATATATTGTTAGGCAAGGCCAAGAGTAATAAACAGACAGGGTCATTTCTAGCAATAGTGGACTTGAGGAAAACCAAACAGGAAGAGAAGATTAGTCAGAGATGTTCTATACTGTTTATGCCTTGCACTTTGGAAGGGACAGCCATCACAAGCAGAACAAGATTTCTCATAAAACTACACTGTATGGCCCTTCAAATACCATCAACAACCCCTGATGTGGTCATTCATTGTTTCTAAACTTGAACTACCATTTTGTGAGTAAAGTTTCCCAAATATGTGGCTCCATACCTCTTTAGCCAGATTTCTTAAAGCCCCTTCTCCTAGATCTAAATCCTGCTTTTCTCCCTTGTCCCCATCCCACTGGTAGCTCTACTAACTTATTTCCAGAGTTCTTCTTGTATATGTTTACATCCTCACCTAAAATTCATCTGGAATTGAAATACCATGGAAACATTTACATTAAAAGGTAAAAGTATAGGAACAGAGTTATACACACTTCAGACTCAATATATTTAAATCTCAATTCATTGTCTTTCCTCAAAAATTACCTTCCAATGTTTTTATTTTAAAATTAATTGTAGCACTCTTCTCCTAGTCTATAAATCTAGCAAGTTAACATCTATTTCCATTCTTGCAAGGACAAGACAAACTAAAACAAGGGTTATCATTTCTCCTTCTAACCTATCTCTTCCATTTGCCCCTTCCTTTCCATTTTGATCACAATTCCACTGATTCAGACATTTTATCTTCTTTTGTCTGGTCCACTTCATTAACCTAAACTGGATTCTCAACCATCAGCTTCTCCCCACCCCAATCCACCTTGTATGTGCCTTTAAAGACTGACCTTCCTAATAAACTTTGTACATCTTGTCCTTCCCTTGTTCTCAAACATTTAATGAGTCTCTCAATTAAAATTCAAGTCCCTTGGCTTGGCATCCTAATTTCTATCTACTTTTCACCTCCCCTTCCAATCTATGTCCATACCAAGTGTTGGCAGAAAATGGGGAGAGTTGGAAGAACTGAGATTCTCACACATTGCTGGTGAAACTATAAAATGATACAATTACTTAGGAAAATAATTTATAAGTTTCAACATTTTCCTACAATATGTTCCAACTATTCCATTTTTAAGTGTTTTTCCAAGAGAAATAAAACTGTAAGTAGCTTTATTTGTAATGGCCAAATACTAGAGATAATCCAAATTCAATAAGTTAATAGATAAATTGTGGTACATTCATCCACTGAAATATTATTCAGCAATTAAAATGATGAACTACAGAAAAATGCCAAGGCCCAAATGGTTAGGCAAACTGTTAACACAAAAGGTTGGCAGTTCAAATCCATCCTGAGGCACCACAGAATAAAAGCCTGGTGGCCTCCTTCTGAATGGTGACAGCCATTGAAAACTTCAGGAAGAAGCACAGTTCTACTCCGAAGCATGGCAAGATTCACTCAACAGAAACTAGTTTATGCATACACGCTCCAACACAGGTGAATCTCAGAATAATTATCTTGAGTGAAAAAAATCCAGGTGAAAACATTTATATACAGTTCCAGAAAATGAATGCTAATGTATACTGGCATAAAGCAAATCAGTTGTCTGAGAATCAAGAGATGAGAAAGGAGGAGGGCTGGCAGAGATGGATTATTACAGGACTAAAAAGTTACACAAACTTTTGAAGATGGTGGATCTTTTCATTCTCTCGACTGTGCTGATGGTTTCAAGAGGTACCTACCATTGTTAGGTGCTGTTTAGTCAGTCTGCCTCTAGCTATACAGCACAACAGAACAAAACACTTCTCAGTCCTGTGCCACCCTTATGCAATCGCTACCACTGAATTACAGTGTACGATCTTCAGCAGTAAGTGCTTCAAGTCCTCTTAGCTCTCAGCAAGCAAGGTTGTATCATCGGCATATCACAAGTTATAAATGAGTCTCCTTCCAATCCTTGGCACTGCTTAAATACAGACAGAATTTTGCCTTTAAACAATCTAATAAAAAACAAATAAAAGACAGAGGAGGACAACTATATCTTCAGAAGAAACAACTCCCAAAGTAGAATGAGTTTGGACTATTTTACTTTTTTGTGTGTTCTAATAGATATTGATATTTCAACTACATTCAAAATTACACTAATTTTCAAAACTTTGTTTTTTCCCAACCCCAGCCCTTCGTGTCCCCCTTGAGTCGGTTTGCCAGCGATCTTCGGGGAGCGCCAATTTGGAACATCCTCTGACACTGACAGTTGGCAGCTGGGATCAATCACTTCGTAAAACCCAACTTGTCAGCTCAAACCAGTCGTATGTTTTAAGCAAGACAATCTGTTAAACATCTTAGGTCTTAAATCCATGAAAAACATTTACAAAAACACATTTTGTGCTCATTCTTCCTAAGTTCTGAGGCTACAGATGTTACAGAAACCACTATTCTGGAAACAGTCCCAGCCATCTTCTGCCCTTCCCTAATAATTTGAAGTTATCATCTGGACTCCGCATCTAGCAGCAAGCCTAGCTCTGATGGCCCTGGGTGGTAACAGATGTCATCAGCGTGGAGGGAATCCTTGGTTCACACTGGGCAAGTTGCACAGTAGTTTCTATCTGCTGTGTAACTGATTTAGTTCATCATAAGCCAACAACATCACACTGAAATTAGAGCAACAGTCGGGAAGCAAGTTTCCAGTACTGGCTCTGTCCCTAAAAAGAAAACTTTATATAGGATTGTATAGATTTCAAAGTTCTTTAAGTTAAGTGATCTTTGACAAGGCACATCTTCCCAAGCTTCAATCTCCTTTTTCAGTAAAATGAGAGCACTGGAATGGCCAGTCTCCAAATGTCTTTCCAATTCTATAATCTCATGGATTCTGCTTCTTCCAGGAAGAAGCAGAATTTCTTTCATTTGCAGTGAAGACTAAGATACTCCATTACTACTGCCAGCTCTTGAAATTATTCAGCACCATAGTGGATCAGTCCCAGAAAATATCACCCCACAAATAATGATGAGTTAAATCAACATCTTTCAGACTTCATCATCCTCAACAAAGTGCAGGAGAATTTCACATAAATGTCAGTATTCTTCACAGTACCTCCACTTGACTATTATCACTTCCCAACAGTTGATACCATCATTAACAATATGGGCAAATATACATCAGGCAAGTAATCACTCTCCTCTGCTTGCCCCAGGTAAACATCTCCTGCCACTACACCAAGACTCACAATAAGAATCCTCCCCTCAGTCATTCAAACAACCATCATCAGATATTCAGAACTGCAATAGTGAACAATTTCACTTGCATTTCTAACCTATGCATTAATAACTTCCAGGCCAGTCCTAGCCCACATCCAACTGTTGTATTTATACTTCTGACTAGTTGTGTCCCATACTCCAAAAGTCCAATCTACACTGATTCTCTTCCCACAAGCACCTCTTCACTCTCTACATTTCCTATTTCAATTAATCAAAAGAAAATACTTTGCCTTACTCTCATATCTATTCAATCATCAAGTCCTGCAAATAAATTTTACTTACTAGTTTTCAGATTTTCCTTTCTATTCCAACTAACAACTTCCCTAGTCCAAACCTTTATCATTTTTCTTCTAAATATTGTAAAAGCTTTTTAATAAAATTATCTTGTCTATGAGCTTGCAAATACCATATTTCTCTATTTCAAACCTTTGGTGAATACCAGTACATATGAGTGTGATACCTTAACATATTCAAACTTCATGTGGTGGCTTATGTCTCTACAAGTAAAGGTAAGCTTTGTAGCCTTTGATGACTTAACCTTGGCAGTCAGTATTACTTCCACTAAACTCTACTGGATAAAGCAGTCACAAGCCCACCCAGATTCAATGGACACTTGATGGAAGGAATGTCAAAGAACTTGGAACCATGTTTTAAAGCTAGTACAGCCATCTTTCCCTCCATATGATATGCCTTAGAAAAACTGAACCATTTGTTCCTCAATTGGCTTTTGTATACACCATTTTCCAAACCTGGGATCCTGTCCCTCCCTGCACCCCAAAACTCCTACTGACATACCTAGTACCACCTCAAGTGCTGCTTTCACTGTGAAGGGTTCCCTAAGAGCCTCACGTGAACTTCAACTTTTTCTATGTGTCTGTTAAGATCTCACCTCCTAGGTCAGTATTTCACAAATAAAAAAATCACCTGGAGCCTTATCAAAATTCAGTCCAATTCAGCAGGTTTGGGGAACTCAGAACTGTGGGCTTTACCCCAAACATGCTGAATTGGTCTAAATTTTGATACAACCTCTGGAAACCCTGGTGGCATAGTAGGTTAAGTGCTACGTCTGCTAACCAAAAGATTGGCAGTTCAAGTCCACCAGCTGCTCCCTAGAAACCCTTCTAGAACAGTTCTACTCTGTCCTCTAGGGTTGCTATGAGTTGGAATTGACTCGATGGCAGTAGGTTTTGTTTTTTTTTTTAACAACCTCTGTGCTGCTGGTACAACCACATTTTCAGAATCAAGAGCCCACTCAAAGAGCTGACCTTTAGGTTCAGTGCTCCACCCATGGAGATGGGTGTCACACAAGGGTAGGCTGCAGAATAGCATCTGTGAGAGACGCCAGGGTGGGGTGGGAAAAGTTGCAGCAGAAGCATAAGAGAAGGCAGATGTTAAAATGTTTGTATCTCTCAGACATAAGCAAAGAGGCGAATTTTGGGTACAAGCCAATAGGATGGAAACCAGAGAAACCAAGCCAAAAGCTAGCAAAGGTTTCAAGTGAAAGGAGGGAGGTAGAGCTTGGTGGGCTCTGAAAGCTGATGAAAACCTATCTAAAAGCTTTTTGTAGGATACAAATAGAGAGGAACCCATTAAGGCATCTAAGATCAACATTTCCCAGAACATTTGGCCATATCTTTAAAGAGGTAATCGTCTTTTTGTAATTGATTTTTATTCATACAGCTAAACTATGTATATATATACATATGTATATTTATATAGCAAAACTATACCATAAGCTTTCTGAGAAGATGGACCATTCTTGTGTATTAAAAAATAGTATTTGAGCATACACATAGGTTTTCTGAGTTCATATCCTGCTTCTGCTACTACCTAGTCTATAACATTAAGGAGACCATTTTAATTACTTTTTGTGCTTCACTTTCCATAAGTATTATAACAATGTCTACATATAGGATTATTAAGAGAATTAACACAGAGACTGCATGAAAACATACCCAGCTTGTGCCCAGAGATAAACTCGTTGTTGTCAATTCAGACTCATAGCAACCTTATAGGACTGAGTAGAACTACTTCACAAGGTTTCCAAGAAGTGGCTGGTGGATTTGAACCACTGAGCTTTTAACCCCTGCACCACCAGGACACTAGTTAGAGCATAGAAAGCCTTAAATCAATATTGTATCTTATCATAGGGATCATCATGTCTAAGGGTTTGGAATCCAAAATCACACTCCAGCTCCTCCACTTATGAGTCACATGACTTTAGTCAAGGTACAAAACTCCTTTAAACCTCGGTTATTTCAACTGTAAAAGTGAGATGACAATAGTTTCTACCTAATAGGATTTTTAAGATAATTGAGATTTTCCATATCTGCTATATAAACAAGTTTTCAATGAATATTAACAATTACTGTTCTCATTATCATCATAAGCATGAGCCACGAAGTCTGGCACCTACTTGTGGACTGACTAAATTAATCAAGATAGGGATTATTAACATTAATCTCAGCAATTTCTTTTCTAATAGTTTAATATAGTGCCATGTGCTTGTGGGAAATGTGTTCTAGGACTTACACAAGAAGAAACGTATGCAGCACACTTATAGGGTCAAGTAGACTACCTCTAATTTCCCTAGAACTATTCAAAACAGCTTTACTTTCATCTGTTCTTATATCTCAAGCATCCATGTAAATTTCACTTGAAAAATTATTTCCACAAATAAAAAATAAATAATTACATCATGTTTTCCATAACTATATCTTCTCCTGCCACGCCAGGCTACAAACTACAAAAAATACTTCAATATCATTCAATGTCTGATTCATATTCTGAGGACCACCTGTGCTAAAGGCTGTAAATACATAAATAATAAAAATAAATGAAAAGCTTCTATCTCTGCACATTATTCCCTGTTGTCTACAGACAAAGAATCTAAGAATGGAAGTAGCTGGGAAAAAAATATGACACTGGCTGACCCATCTGAATTAGTATAATGCTACCATAATGTCAAAAAAAATTAATAGTAACAACAGGCCCAGTTCCAATACACATGATGGGAACCCTCTTGCTGACAGAAAGCTACAGGATAGGATTCATCTCATCACTCCACTGAACATTTAAAGTAAAAACCACAACTTAACAGCACCCCAAAGAATTTGATAATTTGGAAGGCATCTGATTGCCCCATTTGATAATTAATGTCTGGACTAGAATACTGGAAGGGTCATATCCTTTCCCAACTAGAGTTTTTTAAAGAAATAATTATTTTGCTTGTATAAGGATGTTTTCCTTCATCTCACATTTATATCATTAGACATGGGACAAATTCAAACATATTTTGTTTCATAAACGCATATAATCTTTCTTCTGTCTTCTATTGTATTTGGGAGTGCCACAAAATTTTAAATTCCTGGAGGGAAGTTTCCCAGAATTTCTTTCACATGCAATTCAATTCTCTTCCTTCCAAAAATTAGTACAATAAGGCAGTCCAGACCTCCCTCCATACACGTTAAGTACATTTCCATGGCTACATGTTACAGACATTTCTATCTTTATAAAAACTCCCCTAGTAGTCTATTTCCATGTGAGTTCAAACACACTGTGTTCCTTATGCAAGTCTGTATGATCTATGCAGATGGAGATAACAGAAATGAAATGATGGAACCAATCATAATAACTAGTGATTTTTAGTCTATGTCCCCAAATAATGGCCCTGAAGAACACCCATCCACATCATTCAGTAGGAGCTAAGACTCACTAATGATACAGAAGTATTTGCAGACACGTGGATTATATCAACAGGTAATATGGCTAGGGATTATGGAATATCTCAATTCTGTCCCTAACTAAACACCCAAAACCTGTTGCCACTGAGTGGGTTCCAACTCATAACCAACCACCTCTTAATAAAAAATTACTAGAGATTATGACTAAGGTCAAGGAATTCATTACTACTGGGAGACACTTTCGTGCTCAAACTCAATTACAGAATTCCAGTAAGATGCTGTGCAGCATGTGGAGAAATACATCTGCCCAGGTAGGTCTAAAAAAGAACCACCCTTCAATGTGAAGCCCAAACCCAAAACCTAAATCTCAGACCTATACACCTAAGGGGAGGAAGGACCCTCTTTTGTGAGGTGAAAAGAGCTAACAACAGGAGTGTTGTAGTGTCTTCCATAGACACAAAACATCTAGAGTAGGCTTTCCCATACTGTACACCAACAACTTTCTCTGGAATAGAATAAAAGGAACAATTTCAAGAGAATTATTTCCAAGTCCACTTTACTTACATTCATGTGTTCTCTCTTTTCCCACAACGACTAATTGTTTTGACCAGTTCAGAGATGCACCTCTACCTTTTGAGCATGAGATGTGGTAAGTTGGCAATTTTTAGAACCTTTACTGGAGGCAGGAAAGGGCTCCAAGCTTTCATGGAGGCCAAAAGGGCTGAGGAACTATCTAAATCAATTATTCTCAATTTTGTATGTAGGAAAAAGGAACAAGTTATCCTCATGTCTCAATAAAAACTTAACATTAGCTAACAGAAAGGCATAAAATTTGAAATAAAGTACATTACTGACAGAGGTATATTTTGCATACAAATGATATGGAAGCAAAAAAAAAGAAAAATAGAACCACTAGCAAACAAACACAAATTCTTGGGTAAAAAGTAAAAAATATCCAGTAATCTTTCAATTTAGTTTGTTTCAGAAGTAACCAGATCTCTTTTCAAATAGATATTTTGGAGTTAAGTAAACAAAGCCACAATCATTTAATTAATTTTTTCCTTCTTTTTGTAGCATCTAAGTACCTAGGTTATTAAACCAACAGACAAGCAACAAAACCTAACTGCTACAGTGAAAGCCCCCAGACTCTGCCATCTTCCTACGTATACTACCAGCTCAACTACAGACGACAGACTGCGTTTGAAGACTGGTTCAATATCCACAAAGTCCTATGGGGCTGAGAGAGCTCTTCTGAATCATATATAAGCCTGTGCCACTTGACCTACACAGCTGTGAGGTAGTATGTATCCTCCATTGACAAAAAACGGAGTTACGAGGAAATATTGGGAATAGAAGAGAATACGCATCCTAGTTCCTCACCAAGTAGATTCTTCCTCAAAATAAAATCAACATTTCAAGGATAAAATCAGTGTCTTCCAGAGATTCTCAGTCATTACTGTATTTCCCACAGCCCCAAAATTATCATCTTGTGAAGCTTCCTCTTACTGTTTTTGCTGAACAGTCAATGGAGGTTTTTGCCGATCTGTAATATATCTCTCTCTCAGGTAGCAAACAGGAGATGATGAAATGGCTTGTGAGAGGAATTAGAATATGCATTGTGTAGAAGGAGGCCACAGCTGAGGAACTAAGTCATATGGTCAGTCCAGAGATTTTATACTCTTGTTTTGTCAATATCATTGCCAACATGTGTGTTGAACCTCCTCATAACAATCAGTACGTTGTATGCTGGTAGTATCACAGTGAGTTTTTCCAAAATCTTTCATTAATGTTCATCAGTTAGGGAAAATGTTTTAATGACTGAAACAGACTACTTCTATTTTAATGTAAGTTACAGGATCAAAGATTGGTCTTTTGGGCCTCTCCAAGGTAGGCAACTCTGTTATAATAAATTACATTGCTAACTCCGACTCGACGGCATTTGGCTTGGCTTGGCAACATATATTGAGCTTTTTCAATGTGCCACTTACTGCTAGAGACAGTCTGTATCCATTATCTCACTGAATACACACAACAATCTGGTAAAGTAAGTACTATTTTTATCTCTATGTTACAGATGAAGAAAATAAGAATGATCTGTATTTAAGCTAAAGCAGGATGATTCCAGATGTGTACATTCAATGATTATACTGGCCTGCAGTCACTGTAACTTGGTGTGGAGAAAAAGAAATAAGTGATAATGGCAAGACACTGGCTATCCAGTACTCAAGTTACTTGCATTCCATTGTTTCCTGGCTGCCTCACGAATAAATGAAGAATTTTCAAGCTTTTCTTTTGTTGCCCTGGCTCTTTTTGCCAGTAAGGGAAAAGGCAGAACCTCAGCAATATTTTCAGCTATCTCTCCACCCCACCTCACAACCACGTAGGTCAAGTGGCACAGGCTTGGTGGAGGTTCCACCCACCCAACCACTAAGAGAAAGGCATTTTGTACAGACTCATTTCCTCTCCCAGGATAAGAGCAGTTTAAATGTCTGCTTTAAAGCCCAGTTAGTTGCACGGTCCATCTGTGCAAGCTGGCCCTTCTTCTGATTCATGGTGGCTGTAGGAGGGAGGTGAGGAAATACATCGCTGGGGAAGAACCAAGCAATGTTGTATTAATTAAATTTGCATCACTGTTGTAAATATGCCCAGGGGCCAGGGTGATGAGTACATTTTATAAATCAAATAAATGAATAATAACTTCTAGAGCTTGCTAAATGTAAAACATTTGAAGAATAGAAAGACTGAATGAATCCAAACTGTGGCCAAGGGTTACTCTTACTAATTCAAACATATACTGAAAACATTAACCTGATTCATAATCTAAATAAAACTCTATTTCTGGATGCCTTTCCATCTTTATGAATTTTTCCTTTTTATTATAACAGAAGGTAACCACATGAAAGTCTTCCTTAATGAACTCAATATTTTTTCACTTTCTGAAATGAAAGGGCAAAAAAAGGATACGAAAGGAAAAGATATAAAAAGCTGCCACATTCACAATGATTCCCCCCAGCATACCCTATCTTACAGGCTAGGCCTCCTCCCTCATCTTAAGGGACTGTCTTAAAAATTCAGAAATAGTTTTTGCAAAAAAGAAAAAGGAATGGGTGGAGAAATAGAGGAAGAGAAAAAGGTAAAGAAGGAAAGAGGGAAAGAAAAAGGAAACCTAGAGGGAGGGCAAAAGGGTGGTGGGGGAGAAGAGAGAGGTGAGGGAATGAGATAGAGGGGAAAATTTAAAAGAAAAAATAAGGGGTTTCAAATATTTGTAAGAATCAACACATAATAATAAAATAAAGTGCACAGTAAAAGCTGAAGGTCATCTGGCCTTAAATGAATGGTCTATTCCCATGACTCAAAATAGCAAAAACTGTAATACCAAATAAAATTTGGGCAAATGAAGCTGCAATTTAGTTCAAAATTTTAAGTATATTATTGTCATCCCTAACTTCTGTATTATTTGTGTTGTTTCCAACATCAGTCACTATAGTGAACATTAATCAGGCCAATAGAATTCTGCTAGGCATTTAGGGCTCACCAGAGCATAGTTACATTTGGTTTTAAAGAAAGAACTTCTAATCCATAACCAACAAAAACAAACCCATTGCCTTCAAATCCATTCCAACTCATAGAGATCCTAAAGGATAGAGTAGAGCTGCCCCATAGGGTTTCCAAGGAGCACCTGGTGGATTCAAACTGCCAACCTTTTGTTTAGCAGCTAAATGCTTAACCACTGTACAATCAGGGCTCCTAAACTAAAACAAAAATTAAAAAAAGAAAAGAAAAAAGACTTGCTACCACAAAAGACTTGCTACCAAAAAAGACTTGCTACTGTCAAGTTGACTCCAAATCATACCTGCTAATTAAAATAACCAAAAAACCAAAACCACTGCTGTCAAGTTGATTCTGACTCACAGTGACCCTATAGGACAGAGTAAAACTACTCCATAGAGTTTCCAAGAAGCACCTGGCAGATCTGAACTGCCACCCTTTTCACTGGCAGACATAGCACTTAACCACTATGCCACCAAGTTTTGCATTAATTAAAATAGACACTCTGAAATTGAGAACAACTGATTTTCATCAATTTATACTCCTGTAAATCAATGAAAATCTAATTATGAAAAGTCTACCTTCTTACTCAAACTGATCTTCTAAAATAAATCACAACAAGGGGGACATCTTTTTTTTAGCCACAATCTGATTAAATCCTTATAGAAGCTTATCTCATTCTACCTAATTTCATATTAGTAAAAAAATTCATTATTGAGCTCATGGGAATGCAGCAGTTTAGTTGGTGAATGTCAACCATTCTGAAGTCATTTTCATGTTTTGTTTTTTTTTAAAAAAAAAACCTTTCTCATGACTAAAAGTGATGTTTCTTAAATGATACATGCTGGGTCTATGGGAAGGGGACATAAAATAAGATCTCAAACTCATGTTCATGGCTCAACACATCCAGATGACAGAAATGTATCCAATGAACAAAGGCTCATGCCATTTGTTGTCCTGGCAGGGATCATGAAGGCACTACACCACTACACTCACTGCTGTCCATATACTTGTCAGAGTGCCAGCAAACTCCAGCTTCCACATAACTGCTGGAAGATCCCAAAGCACCTCCCTACAACATGAAACACTAACAACAGGAACATCATTGCCACAGGGGTCTTAACAAGTTGTTGAAATTTTACAAGAATAACCCATGCAAAAAATTCTTTAAAAACTGACTTCAACTCCAAAATCAGAAAACCTGGGGGTGGGGGGCTGGATCAGAGTCAAGATGGTGGACTAAACAAATGTCTTCCTAAATCCCTCTGGAAACCAAGGCCTGAATTGATAAATAAAAAGAGCCTTCTGGACACCGAGGACTCTCAATTTAGTCTACATACCGCTGAGTGGGAAGCTTCCTCTCTTTTGCTGACCCCACCCTTGTTGGGTCCCAGCTCTTGGGAACTGAAGGTAAATCGCCATTTTAACTTTTTTTTCCTCTGTCTTAGCCAGTGGGAGGGGCTGAGGTGACTGGAAGCAAGCCTCAGACACACTGCTGATGAGATCAGTGAGCAGAGTCACCACATTCTGAGAGCCTGGCCTTAGAATCTGTGCAACTCTGACCTCTCTCTCTAGGAATCACTGAATCTCTGCCATTGAATAGCCTTTTCTGAGGCAGGTGGGGGAGCTTTTGTGGGATGCCACCTTGATTCACTGGGAGGTGAAGTTTCCTGTACGGAGGCCTCAGCTGGACCTAATTCCCAGGTTGGGAGGCATGGCCTGCCTGAAATGCACTTTTCCAGCAGTAAAGCAGTCTTTGATACAGGTGGGCTTACTTTGCCTGCTAGGAAGAGGGACTTGCACATCTGAAAGCCTGACTAATTTTGGAAGCTGTCAGATACCTTTTACCTTTCAATAGACAAACAACTGTGGTGCATCCAGATGGCATCTCTTCCAGCCTTTACTGTCTCACATTATAGGGTCAGCTGATGGCTCCCCAGTGACTCTATAAGTGGGGCTGTACCTTTGGCAATCAGGAGGTGGAGCCTGCTACCCCAGACATTACACTGAGACCTGACACTGGAGTACATAGAAGTATGTGGTGACCAACCTCCTTTTCAGACTGGGATTTAGATCCCCTTAAAGTAACACTGGAGAAACAAAACAACCTCCAGATGCCCAAAAAGTAACAAACTTTGGACCAGAAGACTAGGAAGAATTCACCTTTGGCTTCAGAAGGCCCACAAAAGAAAGCTCCAAAGAACTTCCCAGATGAAGAAGCCTTTCTGAAACTATCAGAGGGCGAGTACAAAAAATTATACAAACAGCACTCCTAGACCTTATACAAAATGTAGTAAAGCAAAATGAAAAAGTAAGCAAGCTGTTGGATCTGATGGAACACCAGTACTCTGAAATTCAACAGATCAATAACAAAATCAAAGAGAGAAAATTCAGTTCAAAGCTAAGACAGCAGAACTGAACAAATAGAAAATAGACTTTCTGAAGTAGGAAGACAGTTACTGACTCCAGCATCTATAAGGCGAAACCAGAAAACAGAAACAAGAAAAATGAAGAAGCATTAAAAAGCACATGGGACTCTATTAAGAGGAATGATCTATGATTAATGGCAGTTCCTGAACCAGATGGGACAACTGAGAACACAGAGAGTATTGTGGCTGAGCTGCTGACAGAAAACTTCCCAGAAATTATGAAAGAAGGGAATACAGATATCCAAGATGCATATCGAATGCCATTCAATATCGATCTCAAAAGAAAGACGTCAAGACATATTATAAGCAAGTTTGACAAAATGAAACACAAGCAGAAACTCTTAAAGGCAACAAGACTCAAAGCAAAGCTAATATTCAGAAGGAAACCCTGTAGGCTTTCATCAGATTTCTCAGCAGAAACAAGGCTGGCACAGAGAAAGTGGCATGACATATTCAAAGCCCTGAAGGAGAATTTCCAACTAAGAATTGTATATCCTGCAAAACTATCTTTCAAATAGGAAAATGAAATTAAGACATTTGCAGATAAACAGAAACTCAGAGACTGCAAAAACCAAACCAAAGCTACAAGAAATACTGAAAGAAGCTCTTGGCTTAGAATAAAACTGCTAATTTTAAAATTTAGGGGGAAATACAGGACACATCATCCAGAAACCTATTCACTTAGGGAAGACTCCAAACTCAATCAAAGCTGTTATATTAAAAGAAGTAATCCAGTGGTCACATCACGAAAATCATGATGTTATCATATTAAAAAGAGAGATTATTATAGTCATTATAGTCCTTCCAGATGGAGAGGAAGTCAAAAAGACTTGTAGTAGCTAAAATTGGGTTCAAACATAGACTATTACGGGGGATCCCAGGGGTACCAGCAAATCACAATAAAGATGCAACATATCAAATCAAGAAATACAATACAGGAGTCTTAACAACCACAAGACCACCACTGAAAAGGGTGAAAAATCAACTTACAAAGAAGAATGTCGAGAACAGAATAAGAACAACAGAGAAAACATCAACACAAAAATAAACATATCACAATGACAGCACTAAACACACACCTGTCAATAATTACACTGAATGTGAATGGACTGAATGCTCTGGTAAAGACACAACGAGTGGCATCTTTGATCAAAAGACAAGACCCGTCCATATGTTGCCTACAGGAAACTTACCTTAGTCTTAAAGATATGAACAAACTGAAAGTTAAAGGATGGAAGAATATATATCAAGCTAACAATACACATAGAAGAGCAGGTGTAGCAATTCTATAAAATATATTTTAATGTACAATCCACCATCGCGGGCAAGGGTGGACACTATTGCTGAAAGATTCAGCAGAAATTAACGGTATTAAATATTTATGCACCCAATACTAGAGCATCTAAATACACCAAAGAAACACTGACTAAACTCAAAAACAGGAAAGATTACTCCACAATAATAGTGGGAGACTTCAACACTCCACTCTCAACATTGGACAGATTGTCTAGAAAACAGCTCAGTAAAGGCACAGGAGATCTTACTGTCACAATTAACTAACTAGACCTCATTGACATACACAGAACTTTCTATCAATCAGTAGACAACTACACCTTCTTCTCCAGTGCACATGGAACATTCTCCAGAATAGACCATGTATTAGGACATAAAGCAATTCTCAACAAAACAAAATCCACACCATTGAATTATTGCAAATCTTCTCAGACCACAAAGCCATTAAAGGCAAAATCAACAGCAAAAAAAAAAAAAATAGATAAAAAGTGGAACACATGGAAACTGAACAACATCCTGCTCAAAAAGCTATGGGTAATAGAAGAAAATAAGGATGAAATAAAGAAATTTATGGATTCCAATGAGAATGAAAACACTTCCTATCAGAACCTATGGGATACAGCCAAAGCAGTGCTCAAAGGTGAGTTTATCTCCATAAATGTACACATCTGGAGGCAAGAAAGAACCCAAACCAAAGATCTAACCCTACAGCTAGAACAAGTAGAAAGAGAGCAACAGAGCAACCCCTCAAGCACCAGAAGAAAACAGATTATGAAGATTAGCACGGAACTAAACTAATTAGAGAATAGAAGAACAATTGAGAAAATTCAAAAGACCAAAAGCTGGTTTTTGAAAAGATCAACAAAACTGACAAACCATTGGCTAAACTTACTGAAGAAAAACAGGAAAGGAAACAAATAACCCAAATAAGAAATGAGGGGAGTTGTCACAACACATCCAACAGAAATCAAAAATATCATAACAGAATACAACGGAAGTCTATACTCTAACAAATTTGAAAACCTAGAGGAAATGGACAAATTCCTTGATTCATATCATCTACCAAAATTATCACAAGGTAAAGCAAACAACTTAATAAACCCATCACAAAGGAAAAGACTGAAAAAGTCATTTAAAAACTACCAGCCAAAAAAGTCCTGGTCTGGATGGCTTCACTGTAGAATTCAACCAAGCTTTTAGAGAAGAGTTATCTCCAACTGTACTGAGACTATTTCACAGCATAGAAGGAGACAGAATGCTTCTGAAATTCATTCTATGAAGCCAGCATAACTCTGATACCAAAGCCAGGAAAAGATCTAACAAAAAAGGAGACGTACAGACCAATTTCATTCATGAATCTAGATGCAAAAATCGTCAACAAAATTCTTGCCAATAAAATACAACAACATATCCAAAAAAATAATTCATCATGACCAAATTAGATTCATACCAGGGATGCAAGGGCTGGTTCAACATCAGAGAAACAATTAATATGATCAATCACATAAATAACACCAAAGACAAGAATCATCTGATTTTGTCTATTGATGCAGAAAAGGTATTTGATAAACTCCAACACCCATCCACGCTAAAAACTCTCAGCAAAATACGCAGACTGAAAAATCCTCAACACGATAAGGACCATTTATATAAAGCCAACTACCTACATCATCTTGAATGGAGAGAGACTGAAACAAGGATGCCCACTCTCACCTCTCCTATTCAATATTGTACTATAAGTTCTATCCAGAGCAATTAGACAAGACCAAGAAATAAAGGGCATCTGCACTGGCAAAGAGGAAGTGAAAAATCTCCCTACTTGCAGATGATATTATTGTATATGCAGAGAATCCTACAGAATCCATAAGTAAACTACTCAAACTGATAGAAGAGTTCAGCAAAGTCTCAGGATACAAGATAAACATAAGTAAATCAGTAGGATTCCTTTATATCAATAATGGCATTACTAAAGAAGAAATCATCAAATCAATAGCATTTACTATTGTCCCCAAGAAGATAAAATACCCAAGACAAATCTAACCAGAGAAATAACAGACCTTTACAAAGAGAACTATAAGACCTTACTACAAGAAATGAGGAGACACTTACATAAATAGAGAAATCTACCCTGCTCATGAACAGGAAGACTTAACATTGTGAAAATGCCTATTTTACCCAAAGCAATTTACTTACATAATGCAATCCCAATACAAACCTCTGTGACATTTTTTAACGAGATGGAGAAACAAATCACTCACTTTGTTTGTAAAGGGAAGAAGCCCCAGATAAGCAAAGCACAACTGAAGAAAAGGAGCACACTGGGAGGCCGTTCACTATCTGACTTTGTAACATGATTACTGCTCCCATCTTAACCCAATATTGCAAGGATGGAGTAGCTGGGGTGGGGGTCTGTAGACCACACTCTCAGGGGACATCGAGGCCAACTGGTATAACTAGCATTTTGCTAAGATAGTCTTCTGCACCCCCAAATTGGTGAGTGGCATCTGGGGTCTTAAAAGCTACCAAGCTGCCATCTGAGGTACACCAAATGGTCCCAACTAACAAGGAGCAGATGATCTCCAAGGGCTAAAATGACATGAGCAAATTACACTGCCACAGTTGTCAAAACAGCCTGGTACTGACAAAAAGAGACAAGTAGATCAATGGAACAGAACTGAGACCCCAGAGATGACATCACCTGCCTATGAACAGTTGATATTCAACAAAGGCTCTAAGACATTAAACTGGGGTAAAAACAATCTCTTCAATAAATTGTGCTGGCAAAACTGGATGTCCATCTGCTATAAATTGAAACAAGACCCATATCTCACACCTTATACAAAAACCAATTCAAATTGCATAAAGGCCCTAAACATCAAATCTAAAACAATAAAGCTCACCCAAGAAAACTTGGGATCAACAACAGAAGTTTTAATACACAACACAGATAGACTTCAAAATCTGGCAAACCAGCTACAATCAACAGACAAGAAAATAGATCAGTGGGAACTACTAAGAATCAAGCACTTTTTCTCATCCAAAGACTTTATCAATAGAATTAAAAGACCACCTACAGAAGCGAAAATAATATTTGGCAACTACATGTCAGACCAACATTTGATTTCCATAATCTATAAGGTACCATAAAGTATCAACAAGAAAAAGATAAATAATCCAATTAAGTGATGGGCAAAGAGATGGACATATATTTCGCTAAAGAGGAGATCCAGACAGCCGAAAAACACATGCAGACATGCTCACAATCATTAGCTATTAAAGAAATTCAAATCCAAACTACAACGAGATACCATCTCACCCCAACAAGCTTGGCCATGATCCAAAAAACACAAAACAACGAATGCTGGAGAGGCTGTGGAGAAATTGGAACTCTCCTACACTGTTGGTGGGACTGCAAAATGGCGCAACCTGTTTGGGTAGCAATCTGGCGCTTCCTTGAAAAGCTGGATATAGATGTGCCATTTCACCCTGTAATCCCACTGTTCAGAATATCTCCTACAGAATCAAGGCCATTCAAACCAAGTGATACATACACACTAATGTTTACTGCAGCACAGTCCACAATAGCAAAAAGATAGAATCAACCCAGATGCCCAACAGCAGAGGAATGGATAGGTAAACTATGGTATATATACTCAATGGAACACTATGCAGTGATAAAGAACAACGATGATTTTTGGAAGCATCTCATAACCTGGTTTCAACTGGAGGACATTATGTCGAGTGAAAGCAGTCAGCAGTAAAAGGACAAATACTGTATAAGACCCCTACTATAAGAACTTAAAAACAGACTCACGCATAGAAGAAGGGGCTCTTTGATGGCTGAAAGGGTGGAGAGGGTAGGAAGGACAGTGTGGGGTACAGATTAGATAGTTGATAGTAATTTGATTGGGTGAATTCTGTGACAGCACACATTAGAAAAAAGATCAATTTTAACTGGACTTCATCATAAGATGATTACTCCTCCCACCTTAATACAATACTGCAAGGACAAAGTAGCTGGGGTGGAGGTCTGGTGACCATACTCTCAGGGGACACTGAGGCCAATTGGCATAACTAACGTTTTTCTGAGAGAGTCTTCTGCACCCCAAATTGGTGAGTGGGGTCTGGGGTCTAAAAGCTGCCATGCTGCCATCTGAGGTACAACAGATGGTCCGTACTCAGCAGGAATGGATGATCCCCAAGGAACAAAATGACACTGGGCAAAGAGAACCCAGGAGACAGAGAGACCCACATGAGCAGGTGACTACATTGGCATGTGATCTGAAGAAACAGATGGTGCCTGGCCACCTCCCATGATAGCTGTGATGTAGCCAACAACATTGAGTCTCACTAGCATCACGAAAATAAAAAGGGGTGTACCTGAGATATCCACTAAAAAACCACAGTTGATAGTCCAGGGGCCTTGAGGTTCCCCTGGAAGCATGGCCCCTGGCCCTGATGCTTCCCTTGTCCATAAATGATAGTGGAGGTCAACTCTTCAGACAGAAATGGATTAGACTTGGTGACAAAGAGCAACCATATCATGTGTGCACTTTATGGTTCTATGCATCCACAGAATGTCATCTGGCTGACCTCTTACCAGATGCAGGGGAGAGGGTGAAGAGGGTGGAGAGGAGGGGACAGGAGATTGTTAGGAGGATATGACATGTACAGAACAGAGAGGAGGTGTGTGCTGTCACAGGACAGGGAGCCACTCACTGGTGGATACGTAAATTTATATAGGATTGTAAATTTCCACTCAATCATAGTTAAAAAAGAAAGAAAGAAAATCTGTATCTTGTCTTCCTGATGATGACTATAAAATTTGGGGGTGGGGGGGACTATAAATTTTGAAATTTGGGGCACAATCTCACTAATTAATTAAAACAGTTGTCATATGAAATAGAGACAACAGAATGAGTGATTTTTACTAAAAATAAAACACATATTTTAGTTTTCACTACTCACTATTAACAGATTTTTTTTTTTTTTTCCTCCTAAGGCAGTCATTTACTAGGAAGCTGTTAGTTGCAGTCAGCTCCAACTTGAGTAGAATCATTTCCAATTTGTGGTGACCCCAGGTACTTTAGGAGTCTGCAAGTAAAGGAAAGCTCTAACAATATCCAGAGGGACTGATCATCAGTAACCTTTTAAAAAAACAAGCTCCAGAAAGCCATGAAAGAATTTGGTATTTGTTGTTTCTTTGTAACAGCATTTGTTAAAGATAGACCACAGATTCACAAACCAACGAAAATCAAGTAGAGAAACCGGAGGAACTTTCTCACTGAAAATTCACAAATTACTTCAGACAGATCTGGGAAATTATAAACTAAATGCATATGACTGATAATAGACTCTGGTTTATGTATGTCGGATTTGGTGGTTTTGCCATGCAGATGACTACAGTGAACCCTTTTTACTCCGCAATTTTTGTTTTTTTATCTCATCTATTTAGTACCAAGCTTTCTCCACTATGACCTCTCAACTTTAGCCTAAGGTTGATTTTCAAATCTATGAATAAGCTAATATGAGCCCAGCCCAAACATATTTGAAATAATAGATCAACATTTCCTTGGGTATCCTTTGATGTTGCATTATGCTGTGCACTTCTTCTGGCAGAGTGGGTGAATGCTATTGATACAAGGTATCCACTCAAAGACATGTGTTTACAATTATAACTTTCAAAATAACTAGAGAATATATACCCATATCCCCCAGAGGTATGGAAATTACACCATTAAAGAAGCATGGCCAGAGGCCAGTGGTTTGTACTGGTATACCTAATGAAGAGTGTATTTCCATCTCCAAATGTGCATTCTATTTATAATAATGTACAGCTATATTTTTAGATGAACAGAAAAATTAGGGATACTTGGCATAGCCGTATAACTAAAGGCTTGAGAACATTAAATTGATAGAACATAATAGTATCTGGCACAAGGAAAGACATGCTTTGATGACGGCATGCTGGGAAAAGGTGCTTCAATACACCGCAAGCGAAATTACACCCTGCTGCATAGGAAAGGCAGTAACAGATAGGATTTGGAAGACAAGAGCTCTACATTATACTCTGACTTTCTACCAAATCACGGTTTCAGAATCAATAGGGAAACTCCTCCAAAGCCCTGGAGACTAGACGATTTCCAACTTTCAAGGGCAGTGCAGTGGTGCAAATTCTATGATGTCAAGGCCAGTGACAGAGAGAAGGGTAGACTCCACATTGGACTCTGAGCTCATAAAAGGCAAAAGAAACTTAAGGGCTGCCACATGTCCTGGCTCCTGCTCAAGTGCTCTTGCCTGCATTGAATCAGCAGAGGGAGAAGGGAAAATTGCCCACCACAGAGGTCATCAAACACAAGGCCTGATCTATGGGCACCAGTGCTGGTATCCACTGGCGTGTCTTTTCTAGCTGTGAAACAGGAAGAAGAAAATACAAGTAACTAAAACGGAGACAGGTAAACAAGCGAGTCTGGCAAGTCACCTCAACTGCACTAAACACAGTAACCAAGAGAAGCTGATATTTGCCATATGTTATTCACTGTGCCAAAAAAAGAATCAAGAAAGGAGAACCTCATATTGCAGCAAGAGAAAGTAGAAATAACGGACAGTGTCCTTCATATGGGTCTTTCACAGTGAAAACTGCATGTTGTGGCCTTAAAGTGTGTTTACCTCTTTCCTGAATGTCACTTAACAGCCCACTAAACTGACCATTGTACTTAATTTTACATATAGAATCATTATTTATGATTCTTACCAAAGTAAAATAGGCTCACATGAACCAAGAACACCAAACTCCTTTAAATTCTAAATAATCTATTGTCATTATCCTTATGAATCCTTTCATTCTTAAAAGCTACTTTGATTCTGAACAAGTCACTTCATGCTTGTCCAGAAGTAGTTCTAAAAGAGACTAAAAGAGAAAGGGAGAGAGATAAAACACCTTTAACAAAATAGAAAAATTTGTAGCTTCTTTTTATTTGGAACCCTGGTGGCACAGGGCTAAGGGCTCAGTTGTTAACCAAAAAGTTGACAGAGTCCATCAGTCATTCCTTGGAAACCCTAGTGGGGCAACTCTGCTCTGTTTTACAGTGTCTCTGTGGTGCTACAGCAACAAGTTTGTTTCCTTTATTTTTTGTTTGTCTATTAATTTAGTTAATTAGTGTAAAATGTTAACGTTCAGAAGCCTAGCAGAGTATTTTAATGCCATGGAGCAAACTGTGTAGCTTAATTTAGCATGCATAAGAATTTTTAAACAGTAGGAATGAGGTGGATTTTTCGTACTTTTTGAAGGTGTTTGGGACTTCAAAATGTACAGAACATAGCAATATGTTCAAAGGCACTTAATCTTGGATATAAGGAAACCTCATTTACCTTAAGATTTATGAAGCATTAAAAAATGTTGCCAGGAAGAACTGAGAAGTCTCTACTAATACACAATTTTATTGACAGATGAGTCCAAGGTCATCTAGGTATCAACATATACTGGACCACTAAGTATATACCACACATAAAAGTTCCTTCAAGTGCTATCAGACCACCTACTTAAAGTTACAGTAATGTAATCTGCATCATGGTTATTTCTCTAGTACCTTTAAGGGAACATGGACACCATGGGATTATAGCATTTTAAAGCTGAAAGACACTCTATTTTTTTTCCCCTCTCTTCTCTTCTTAGATGTACAATGTTACACTATGCAATAAATAACTATTGTTGTTGCATGCCATTGAGTTGCCTCATAGCGATGGTATAGGATAAAGTAGAACTGCCACACAGGGTTTCCTAGGCTTTAAATCTTTCCAGAAGCAGATCTTCAGGTCTTTTCTCTCCTGGAGTGGGTGGTGAATTTGGACCAGAGATCATTTGGTAAGTAGCCAAGCACATAACCATTATGCCACCAGCGCTCAATAAGTAACTGAAATAATAAAAAGCTATGAACAGAGAAATCTGAATTTGCTCCTAACTCCTTCATTTCCTGTTAAATAGATGGGCAGACTTTAAACTATCTTATTTTGACCTTATCCATATAACAGGCACATGCTTATCCAATCTATTCTGACATTGCTGCTATATAAGACAGGGCTTCACCAATCATTTTTCAGTTTGCCCTACTGTGACTTGCAAGTTACTGTAATGCTAGAAGTTATGCCACTGGTATTTCAAATACCAGCAGCATCAGCCAGGTTTTCATGAAGCTTCCAGATTAAGGCAGACAAGGAAAAGGTACACGATAATCTACTGAGAAAACCAGCCAGCGAAAAGTTTACAAATAGCAGAACATTATCTAAAAGATAAACCCCTTGGGTTGAAAAGCATTCAGAATATCACTAGGAAAGAGCTGACTTCTCAAAGCAGTGAAACTTAATAGCATGGGTGCAATAAAGCTTTCAGAACTTTCATTTGCTGATGTGGCATGACTCAAAACAAGAAGAAACAGCTGCAAATATCCATTAATAACTAAAATATGGATTGTATAAAGTACAAATCTAGAAAAATTGAAAATCATCAAAAATAAAATAGCATGCATAAAAAATGCCATCCTAGGCATTAGTAAGCTAACATGGATTAGTTTGCCCATTTCAAAAGAGACAATCATTTGGTCTACCACTTTGGAAATGATCAATTGAAAAGGAATGGCATTGCATTCATAGTCAAAAGGAACATTCCAAGATCTGTCCTGAAGTAAAAGCAATCAATGATAGGAAGATTATCCACACATCTACAAGGAAGACCATCAATGGGGCCATTATTCAAATTTATACACCAACCATTATGGCCAAAGATGAAGATGATGAAGATTTTTACCAACTTAACACAGTGTGAGATTGATCAAAGATGCAATCAAGATACATTGATAATTACTGGTGATTAGAATGCAAAAGTTGGAAACAAAGAAGATCTGTAGATAAAAAACATGATCTCCAGAAACAACACTGGAGATGACACGATAGAATTTTGCAAGACCAACAACTTCTTTGCTCCAGATATCTTTTTACAACACCATAAATGGCAGCTATACATGTGGACCTTACAGGATGGTATATGCAAGAATCAAATTGACTACATCTATGGAAAGAGATGATGGAGAAGCTCAATGTAATCAGTCAAAACAAGGCCAGAGACCAACTGTGGAGCAGACTATCAACTGCTTACATGCAAATCCAAGATGAGGTTGACAAAAACCAAAACAAGTCACCAAAGCCAAAGTGCAACCCTGAGAACATCACGCCTGCATTTAGAGACGACCTAAGAAACACATTTGATGCATTAAACACTAATGACCAAAGACCAAGTGAGTTGCGGGATGACATCAAGGATGTATACATGACAGGAAAGAAAGCAAACAGCAGAAGGGATGTCAGAAGAGATTCTGAAACTTTCTCTTGAATGAAGAGCAACTAAAATGAACAGAAGAAATGACGTAAAACAGCTGAACATAAATTTTCAAAGGTCAGCAGCAGAAGACAAAGTCAAGTATTATAATAAAATGTGCAAAGACCTAGAGTTAGAAAACCAAAAGGGAAGCACATAGTCAGCATTTCTCAAACTGAAAGAACTGAAGAAAAAATTCCATCCTTGCTTGCAGTATTGAAGGATTCTACAGGCAAAATATTGAACAATATACCAAAATCAAATCGATTGCTGTTGTGTCAGTATTAACTCAGAACAACGTGGGAAGCAACAAAAGAAGATGGAAGGAATATATATGGTCACCGTACAAAAAGAACTGGTCAACAGTCAGCCATTTCAAGAAGCAGCATATGATCAAGAACCAACAGAAATGAAGAAGTCCAAGCTACACTGAGGGTACTGATGAAACACAAGCTTCCAAGAAGTGATGGACTACCAGCCAGGATATCTCAACAAATAAATGCAGTGCTGAAAGTACTCATGAAATCTGGAAAAGAGCTATTTGATAAACCAAATAGACGAGATCCACGTTTGTGCCCACTGCAAAGAAAGGTTATCCAAAAGAACGTAGAAATTATGGAATAATATCATTAATCTGCCACACAGGTAAAATGGTGCTGAAGAAAATTCAAAAGTCATTGCAGTAGTGCATTGACAGAAATTCTAGCTAGATTCTGAAGATGATGTGGAACAAGGAATATCATTGCTTATGTCAGATAGATCTGGGGTGAAAACAGAAAATAAAAGAAAAATATTTACATGCATTTTGTTGACTACTGAAAGACATTTGACTGTGTGGATCACAACAAATTATGGATAACTCTACAAAAAGGGGAATTCCAGAACACTTAGTTGTGCTCGTGAGAAACCTGTACATAGTCCAAGAGGCAGTTCTACAGACATAACAAGGAGATATTCCTGTTTTAAAGTCAGGAAAAGTATGTATGCATCAGGGTTGAAATCTTCACCACCCTTATTCAATATGTCTGCTGAACAAATAATCTGAGAAGTTGTACTATATGAAGATGGAAGCAATAGGACTGGAGGAAAACTTACTAATAACCTGTGATATACAGATGACACAACCTTGCTTGCTGAAAATGAAGAGGACTGGAGGCATTTACTAATGGAAGGTCAAAGACTATAATTGTCAGTATGGATTACAACTCAACATAAAGCAGACAAAAACCATCACAACTAGAACAATAAGCAACATCATAACAAATGGAGAAAACAATGAAACTGTCAAAGATTTCATTTTACGTAGATCCATAATCAATGCCCATGGAAGCAGCAGTCAAAAAATCAAATGACTTATTGTTGCACTAGGCAAATCTGTTGCAAAAAGACCTCTTTAAAATGTTAAAGAGCAAAGATATTACTTCCCTATGCATGTGGAAGCTGGACAGTGAATACAGAAGACAGAGAAAAATTGATGCCTTTGAATTATGGTATTGGCAAAGAGTACTGAGTATACCACGAACTTCCAGAAGAATAAACAACTCTGTCTTGGAAGAAATCCAGCCAGAATGCTTCTTAGAAATAAAGATGGAGAGACTTTGTCTCATATACCTTGGACATGTTATCAGGATCAGTCCCTGGAGAAGTATATCACGCTTAGCAAGCCAAGTCAAGTGCTGTCGAGTCGGATCTGACTCATGACGACCCTAGGGGCCAGGGTAGCAAAGTAGAGGCAAAAAGAAAAAAATAGACCTTTAATGAAATGGATTGACAGAGTGGCTGCAACAATGGGCTCAAACGTAACAGTGATTGTGAAGATGGTGCAGGAAGGAGGACCTATTTCATTGTACTGTACATAGGGTCTCTATGAGTCAGAGCCAACTCAACAGCTTCTAACAACAGCAAGACAGGGCTACAACATCACAGATTTAGCTCTATTAACTTAATAGTTTTACTGAAATGCTTATAAAAATCAGAACTTTCTGCTTCCCATCAAAACAAAAGGTAGAAATTGAATTTTTTCCCTCCTCAGGCCTTCTCAGTCACTAAAGCAGATTTTGAATTTTTTTTTTTTTTGTGGTCTTCACAAAAAACAAAAAAAACTTTGATGTTTACACCATGAAGAAAAAACAAATTAAGGTAATACATCTTTTTGATTACCTACCAAAAAAAAAAGTGATTTACCTTATTGAGTAATATGTGAAGCAGCTGTTTATTTTTGCTTGGCCATCAAAACATGCATTTCTACCAGAAAACAAGGTATTTCCAACTATTTCACCAGTTTTTCAGATTGAGGAAAAGTAAGAGTCATCCTACAATGATTAGAAATTGATTGACCCTAGATATTACATACAGTATGTTGCCCTTTTTGGAATGAAGAGATGTCATCTGTTTAATAAGGGTCTAATGTAGCAATGGCTCCAGAAGAAGTTGGATAAATCTCCTAGTAGTGAAAGGATAGGAAGTGAAAAAAAGCAGACAGATGAAAAATTGATACATCGAAACTGTTCTGTTGGTGAAAATAGTGAATATATTATGGAATGTAAAAAGAACAAACAAATCAGTCTTAGAAGAAATATAACCATTACGCTTCTTAGAAGCGAGGATGGAAACACTTCAATTCACTTATTTTGCATATGTCATCAGGAAAGATCAATAGCTAGAAAAAAAGCATCATGGTTGGTAGAGGACCAATTAAAATCTCAGAAACCATCCACAAGATGGATTGACACAATAGCCAAAACAATGAGATCAAACATATCAATAATCATGAAGATGGAGCAGGACTGTACAATATTTTGTCCTGTTATTATAAGGAGAGTATCATAAGTCAGCGCCAATCCAGTAGTAACTTACAATATTAAAACAAAGGATCCTCCTGCAATTGATGGTCCAGGGGCCTTGGGGCTCCCCTGGGAGCATGGCCCCAGGCCCTGATGCTGCCCTTGTCCATAATCATAATGTAGGTCCACTCTTCGGGCAGGAATGGATTAGACTTGGAGACACAGAGTGAACATACCATGTGTGCACTTTATGGTTTCATGCGTCTATAGGATGTCATCCTGCTGACCTACTAGAGGCAGGAGTGAGGGTGGAGAGGAGGGGATAAGAGATTGTTAGGAATGGAGGGGAGTGTGCTGTCACCAGGCAGGGAGAGCAGTGGAAACTGCACATAGGCAGGCATGCAAATTTATACGGGATTGTACATTTTCACTCAATCATAATAAAATTTTTTTTTTAAGATTCTAGACACCACTCACCAACGTAGGGTGCAGAGAGCCCTCTTAGCAAAACGCTAGTTGTGCCAATTGGCCTCGATTTCACCTAAGAGCATGGTCCACGGCCCCCTGCCCCAGCTACTCTGTCCTTGCCATATTGGGTTAAGATGGAAGGAGTATTCAAATTATGCTGAAGTCCACTTAATATTGTTCTTGTTTTGGAAGCTGCACATAAATGGGTATGTAAATTTATATGGGAATGTACATTTTCACTCAGTCATAATAAAAAAAAGTTTTTTTAAAGGTCCTCATAGTTACTAAAGTCAATATGAATTTACTTTGTCATCATGAACCCTCATCAATAACAGACGTGTATTCTCAGGCATAAGCAAAAATTAAACAGTGTCTATTCTTGCGTCTCAAAGAATCAACCCCAGATCTTCCTAGGACAACATTAAGAATAGTCACATGCTTAGTGTCTTTGCATTGTGAAAGATTGGAAACTGTGTTCCTAATCTTTGTTTTTTACAGGAAATTAGAGTCAACTAAATAAAAAGAATTGCCTCATAAGCATATAAAACCTAGACAATGAATAAAGAAGACCAAAAAAGAATTGACGCCTTTGAAAAATGGCATTGGAGGTGACTACTGAAGATACCATGGACAGTCAGAAGAATGAACAAGGGTTTCTTGGAAGAAGTGCAACCACTAAGGAAGAAGCGCTCCTTAGAAGTGAGGATGGCAAGACCTTGTCTTATGTACTTTGGACATGTTATCAAGAAGAACCAGTCCCTGGAGAAGGACATCATGCTTGGCAAAGCACAGGATCTGTGAAAAAGCAGAAAACCCTGAAATAGATGGATTAACACAGTGGGCTCAAATAAGAACAGGAATGATTATGAGAAAGGTGCAGAACCAAGCAGTGTCTTGTTCTGTTGCACATAGGTCACTAAGAGCCAGAAACAACTTGACAGCAACACGTTAATATACACCCAAGTTGCCTTTAGGTTAAAAAGCGTTCCTAGATCTTTTAAAAATCTTGATCCTCAGCAGTTTATATCATTGCAGAATCTCAGAAATTGAGCAAACGGCTAGAAATGAAACATGAAGGCAATGCAAATGGCTCCTCCAAGTTAACAGATAAGAAGGAGCTTCATTTATGGCTATTTCTGCCAGTATTTCATAGGGAATATTTGGAAAATTGGATTCCAAAACAAATTAACAAAAAAAAAAGGAAACACAGAAAAAATGTAGAGGTGATAACACAATGATATAAAAGAGATGTCTATTTCCACTAAACCACACATACTTCCATTCCACCCTATACTAACAAAACGTTCTATTATAAAAATTACAACATTATCCTGAACTATGCTGCAAGAGGTGAGTTTCTCAGAGCAAGGGCAATGTCTCATTCCATTTTCTTATCTCCAGAGACTATATCAGAGTTTAGCACAGTGCCTGGAAAACTAGTAGATGCTCTAGGGTGTAGTTTAACTGAACAATCTCTCTACATATGTTTTCATTTACCCAGAAGACAATATGTTTAGGACAAGAAACAACAACATTTAGTCTCCTGGTGGATGTAAAGAATAAAAGCACATCATCAAATACATGTTCAATGCACATCTTCTAAGGGGAATTAATGGCAAAAATTTTGAAGGAAATTCTATTATTCTTGGATTTCTAATTCAGTGTCTACATTTTGGAGTTCCAGAGAGATTAACAAGAAATTTGGCCGCATACCTGTGTTCGTAGTTACCTGTATCATATTTACTTTTCACAGGAGGGGCACTGACCTCTCAAAAGAATGTTTAGGCCTTGGCAGAATAGGAGTTAGGCTGGCCAATACTATAGGAATAATCAAATCTTGGTTCAAAAATCTATCTTGGCTGAAACCTTAATCTTTCATCTACAAAACAGCTTTCTTAAGCATCTTTAGGATAATCTAACACTTACTGAATGCTTACCATATATCAGGCAATGTTCAAAGCATTTTATAATTCTAATGTCTTTAATTCTCCCAACAATTGTGAGAGAAGTAAATACTGTTTCATGTTCCCTTTCTGCATGTGAGAAAACTGAGGCACTGAGAAATAAATAATCTTGTCTAACATTACACAGCTAGGAAGGAGTAAAGCTGGGAATTGAGCCCAGTTAGGCTGGCTTCAGAACCAAGCTCTTAATCATTAGACTCTATAGCCTCTGGGGTATCATACAAAGCAGTCAAACATCGAAGAAATTTAGAGCAAAATCACTTGACTCTTTTGGTCACTAAGCTCTTCAGGAAGAGAATATGCCTTAAGTCTGTATCTCCAGCACATAGAAGAGTACCTGAGAAAAGGAAAATTTTCAAAACACCTTCTTTATTAACACAAAGAGAGCAGCCTTGGTGGTACATAGCTTAAGATCTCGACTGCTAATCGAAAAGTTGGCAATTCAAACCAACCAGCGGCTCTGTGGGAAAAAAGACCTGGCAATCTGCTTCTGTAAAGATTACTGAATTGGAAACCCTATGGAGATATTCTATCTGTCCTATAGGTTCACTATGAATCAGAATCTAACTAATGGCAATAGAGTTTATTAATACAAAAGCATTCTCCAGTTTTAAGTTTTTGATGGTAGCCGTTTGCACACTATTTAGTTATTAGGAAAATTTGCTGAAGAAAGAGGAGACTCCCTCTGCGTGAATTTGAAATGTTAGTGTGCCTCAGGGTTGGGTTTGTAGGCCCTCTTCCCTTCTCATTCCAGTATCTTTCCCCTAAGTGACCTTGATTTATCAGCTTCTATTACACTGCATATACTAACAACCAACTGAGTATCTCCACATCAGACCTCTCTTTCAAACTGCAAACGCATATATCTAGCACCTACAGCTCTTTCTCTGAATGAGATAGGCATCTCAACTCCCCTATGTCCCAAACCAAATTCACGGTATTAATCTTTAAATCTGTTTGTTTATTTTTTTCCAGTGTTCCCCAGGTAAGTAAAATTACAGTATTTCAGTCAATTTGCACATATGTTCATTCAACCAGTACTGATTGCCTACAATGTACCATGAGCTATACTAGACGAGGGCAATGCACTAATGAATAAGAATCAGTCTTTACTCTAAGCAATCATTCACTTTTTACATTATGCACCAACCTTCACAACCAATCTAGCACTAATTTTTATCAATTTTACCTAGAAAATATACTTCAGACAATCTCACATTTCTCCATTTCTCTATCTCTACAACCACCACTAAAGTCCAAAAAAACTGCCAGTCGTTCCCCTACATGATTTTGCTGTATCCACTCTTAATGCCAGTGCTAGGGTCGCCATGAGTCGGATCCGACTCGATGGCACTTGGCTTGGCTTAGCTAGCCATCAACCCCACTGCAATCATGATAAATGCTTTAAATTTCATCCTTATAACATCATTCTCTGGACTAATATCATCTAAGGCTTCTCACTACTTTCGGAAGAAAGTATAAAATCCTTAACATATAATTCAGAAAGCCATGGCCATTTAGACATCACCTTCATCTCCAATTTTATCTTCTGCTATGTTCTCTTTCCTTCTCCACAATATAGCCACATGGGTGCTCTTTTCATTCCTTGAAGGCTGCTAATCACTAAGCACATGTCCATGGGGTATTTTACTGATAATATTTCCATTGCTTGGAAAGTTAACTTTGTAGTGAACTCTCCACCTACCAAAGTAACTCCCTTACCGTCAGGAAAGAGTACTAGTCATGGTATTGATTCAGTGTCTTTCTTCTGATATACTGCAAGCTCCATGAGAGTAGTGTCCTTATCTTTTTTTTTTTTTACTTATCACAACACTTACAGTGATAGTAGAGCTCCCAGCACAAAGGAACCACTTGATAAATGCCTGTTAAATGCATAAATTAATGAATATTACATCTTTAGATTTTTAATTCTTAGCAATGTATTCCTGTCTAAATTCCAGTGTTCACTCTATTCATCTATATTATATCAAGAAAAAGACTCCCCATAATTCCTAATGTTTCTCGAATAACTTGTGGAAGATGATGGAGAAAATCTAAGAAGCACAACATATACAGAAAATTTTCATTCATTCTATTCTCATTTTTATTTGCATTTTTATGTAAACTGAAGCACATAAGGGGGTTGCTTAGTCAGTAGAAACATTTCCCAAAAGAATTTTCCTCTAGTGGCCAAAGTGTTTATCAGACGTATTTCTTACTCCTAGTAAGTCTTGCTTTTTCTGACTACTGAGCCTCAGACTTTCAGTGCTTTAGAATAAAGGAAACATGCAAATAAGTATAAATGAGTTCATTTCCAACTTTTGACGTCTGTCATGGGTTGAATTATGTTCCCCTAAAATCTGTGTCAGCTTGGCTAGGCCATGATGATGTAAGTTGGCAGTTATATAAGGATGTGTCCATCCTATATTATAAGTCCTACAACACAGGATTGGAGTGGAGTGTATCTTGAGACACACCCTTTAAGAACCGTAGTCATGACCCATCACTGCCTTAATGAATTCATGCTCTTGCCTGAGTCATACCTCTCATCTTATAACAGACAAAAGTAGAGATAAGTGAGCAGAGGGAGGGACTTCATTGTCACCAAGAAAAAAGAGCAAGGAGAGGGGCATGTTCTTTGGATCTGGGCTCTCTGCACTGAGAACCCCCTAGATCCAGGGGAATTATGATGCCAAAACACAGGAGTCTCCAAAGGAGGCTGGACTCACAGATATTGAAAGGAGACAAGGACCTTTCTCCCAAGCTGACAGAGAAAGTCTTTCCCTAGAGCTGGCATGCTTACTTTGGACGTCTAACCTCTTAATTTGTGAGAGAATAAACTTCTGCTTGTTAAAGCCACAAACTTGTGGTATTTCTGCCATAGCAGTACTAGATAACATAGACAACATCCAAAATAGGTTTTGATTCCACAGAAAAAGCACTGAGAAAACCAAACGTTTCCTCAGAAAAGGCAAAAGATGTGCTGAGAGAAAGGTAGCCAAAATTACGATGGAAGTACTATAAACTCGTGGTAAGTGAGATGCAGGAGATGACATAAGGGTACTTTCCAGTTGCCCGGGAATGAGAAAATTTCTTCCTCAACCAAGGGAAAGAATCCCAGAGAAAGAAAATAAACAAAGATAGGATACAAAGGCATAGCCTGAAACCTACCCATCCTCAGCCCTCCGCTCTCTCCCTCTTGGTATTACAGCCCAGGGAGAAGAATACCAAAAACCAAACTCACTGTCTTCAAGTCAATCCTGACTCACAGTAACTCTATAGGACAAAGTAAACTGCAGCTTCAAAGGAGCGCCTGGTGGATTTGCACTGCTGATCTTTTGGATAGCAGATGGAGCACTTAACCACTACACCACCAGGGCTTCCAGGGAGGAGAATAGGAATCAAAAACATACATTAGGAGATACCAGAGCAGGAGAGCTTGTGATCACTTCCTATACGGAACTCTGAGTAAAGGAAGTTTCCAGAGGACATTGATCAAACATGGAACACTGATAGTAGAATAAGAGTGTCAGCATGGAAAATTTCAGCAGATGAAGAAACTGAGATCACAGTCAGAGATTTCCATAGCCAGGAACGGCACATAGAAGATCCAAAAGTTCACGTACGTCCTAATTAGAGTCAGAGAATTTTGAAAGGGCTGAACAAGGTCTAATGTCAACTTTGGAGGATACAAATGTGCCTCACAATAGCAGGCCATATCAGTGGATGCCAATTGTGATAGTTAAGTTTATGTGTCAACTTGTCCAGGCCATTAATTTTCAGTGGTTTGTCAGATACTATGCCATCATTCTCCATTTTGTGATCTTATAAGAGCAGATAATCAGCTGAAAAAGAAGTTTTCATGGTGTGTGGCCTACATTCAATATATATAGATGTTCTGACAAAGTTTGCTCTCTCAGTCCTTCACCTGACTCATTATGCTCTAACGGCCAGTTATCGGGTTATGAGTCAGCACTCTTCTGCTTCACCTGCAGATTTGGGGTTCATCAGTACCCATGACCCCACTGATCAAGAGAAGCTTCAATCCTGATGCCAAACTCACAGATTTAGAACTTGCCAGACTCCACAGCTGCATGAAACATTTCCTGGAATAAATCTCCCTATACATACATACATTTATATACATATATAAGGTCTGACAGTTAAGTCCGTGAGCTTAATTGGTCTAAGTGCTACATACTTTGTTGCTGAATATCACTATGGTCACCTTCAAACTACTCTCCTTGGCAAGCTATGCACCAATGTCAGAGCCTAGTCCCCTCTTCAAAGCAATTTTGGAACTCTTGCTGGAATGGCCATTGCACACAGTGGCAAGCTGGCAAGTTCAAGAAATTAATTGTATAGTTGTCTGTGAGGCAGCTTTTAGCCAGTAAACAAATAACTGTATTAGAACACCTGATCTGGCCCCCAATAGCTGTTTTCTTTACCCCAAAATAAGGCAAATATTGGAAGAGAGAAATATTGGAATAAAGACATTTTGATAACATTTAGGACATCAAGAGTAATAATACAATGACAGCTCTAATGGTGACCACAGTGATATTCAGCAATGAGGTATGCAGCACTTTTTCTAGGATGAGTTCATGAACTTAACTGGCTGTCCTCGTCATATATATGTACATGTATATATAAAACCAAGCCAAAACCAAATCCATTATTGTTGAGTCAATTCTAATTTAAAATGATTCTATCAGACAGAGTATAACTGCCCCCATAGGGTTTCCAAGAAGCAGCTGATGGATTGGAACTGCCCTCATTTCGGTTAGCAGCATATTTTGTATATATACATATACACATACGTATATTCATATACGTATATTCATATACGTATGTGTATATGTGTATGTATCAATACTGGGCTCTCTAGAGAAGCAAAATTTTTGAAGCATACACATGTGCAAAAGACCTCTTTCAAATGCTTATGTATATGCGTCACTGGTTTTGCTCCTTTGGAGAACCCAGTGTTGCAACTTCAGGTGTGACTTTTTTTGTTGTTTTTTTCAGCTTGAGAAATGCCAAGTATGTTTTTCTCTTCCAGGCTTCTGTACTTTCTTTATAATATTTTATTTTGTGTTTTCCAGTCACTATTTCAAATATTCTACTTAGTTATTTTACTTCATCATTTCTTCTATTCACTTTAGCTACCCAACATTCAAACACAAATTTCAGAATCTCTTCTGAAGAATGTTTTGGTCTTTTCATTTTTTCCTGTCTTTTTAATGACCTTCTGCTTTCTTGATGTGTAGTGTCACACAGTTTATCTGGTCTTCAGTTATTAGTGTTTGACATGTCAAATTTATTCTTCAGATGGTCTCTAAGTCTGAGTGGAATGTATTTACTCAAGGTCATATTTTGGCTCTTGTGCACTTGCTCTAATTTTCTTCTGTTTCAACTTGAACTAAATATTGAATAATGCAGGAAACATCAAAATAAGATGAAAGAAATACAGACTCATGTAGCAAAAAAGGATAGATCAAAAATTCAACTCTTCAAGAGAGAGCATATCCTCAAGAACAAAATGATGCGGAAGGAAGAAGCCCAAGCTACACTGAAGGGAATGGACAAAAACATAGCTCTAGGAATTGACAACATATCAATTCAGATGTTTTAATGAAAAATGCACCAGCAGAAACCCTGGTGGTGTAGTGGTTAAGTGCTACAACTGCTAACCACAAGGTCAGCAGTTCAAATCTACCAGGTACTCCTTGGAAACACCACAGGACAGTTTTATTCTGTCCCATAGGGTCAGTATGAGTCAGCATCAGCTCAACAGCACTAGACTTGCTCACTCATCCATGGAGTTCCTCACTTACCTATGCCAAGAAATTTGGAAGACAACTGCCTGGTAAAGTGACTAAAAAAAGAGATCTATATTTATGTCTATTTCCCAGAAAGGTGATCCAGTCAAATATGGAAATCAGCAAACAATGCCATTAACTGCACACAAAAGTAAAATTTTGCTGAAAATCATTCAAAATTGAATGAAGCAATGCATCAACAGAGAACTTCCAGGAGTGCAAGTAAGATTCAGTAAAGGATGTGGACCCAGGAATATCACTGCTGATGTCAGAGAGATCTTGGTTGAAAGCAGCGAATACCAGCAAAATACTTACCTGTGCTTACTGACTATGTAAATACATCCAATGTGTTAGTCATAACAATGTTATGGGTAGCATTGGGAAGGACAGGAATTCCAGAATACTCAGCTGTGCTTATGAGGAAACTTTACGTAGATCAAGAGGCAGTCATTCAACAAGAACAAGGGACTACTGCCTGGTTTGAAGTCAGGAAAGTTGTGTAGGGCTGCACCCTTTTACCAT
This sequence comes from Heterohyrax brucei, assembly GCA_028571685.1. Classification (NCBI taxonomy): domain Eukaryota; kingdom Metazoa; phylum Chordata; class Mammalia; order Hyracoidea; family Procaviidae; genus Heterohyrax; species Heterohyrax brucei. The sequence goes on along the minus strand of CM053143.1, from coordinate 51,992,998 downwards.
ATTTATTCAATCTGTATGATGAGCAAATAATCCAAGAACCTGGACTATTTGAAGAAGAATACAGCATCCAGACTGAAGAAGATTCATTAACAACCTGCATCATGCAGATGATACAACCTTGTTTGCTGAAAGTAAAGAGGTCTCAAAGAATTTACTGATAAAAAAATCAAAGACCACAGCTTTCTGTATGGATTACACTTCAAATATGAAAATAAAAATGATCACAATTAAGCCAGTAAGCAACATCATGTGAAAAGGAGAAAAGATTGGAGTTGTCAGTGATTTCATTTTATTTGGATCCACAATCAACAGCCACGGAAGCAGCAGTCAACAAATCAAAGAACATATAACACTGGGCATATCTCCTGCAAAAGACCTCTTTAAGGTATTAAAAAGCAAAGATGTTACCTTGAAGCCCAAGATGCACTTAACCCAGGCCATAGTGTTTTCAGTCACCTCATATACCCATAAAAGCTGGAATAAGGAAGACCAAAGAAGAAAGGATGCCTCTTTATTGTGGTGCTACATGAACAAATCTGTCTTAGAAGCAAGGATGATAAGATTGTATCTCATATACTTTGGTCATGTTGTCAAAAGGGATCATTCTTTGCAGAAGGACATCATGTTTCATAAATTAGAGAGTCAGTAACAAAGAGGAAGACCCTCAGCAAGATAGATTGCCACAGTGTTGCAACAATGGCCTCAAGCATAACAATTTTGAAGATGGCACTGGGCAGTATTTCATTCTGTTGTACATAAGGTTTATGTGAGTCAAAACCAACTGTATAGCACAGTCAGGGATTGTATTGTGTCCTCCTAAAAATGTATGTATTGATTTGACTTGGATATGAGTCTCATTATGGTGCAATTCACCCCATGTGTTGTGAATCTGGCCTCTGTGATACTGATGACAGAGAATGGGCAGCAATTGTGCTGGTGAGGCAGGACTCATGTTACCAGCTGTGGGATAGAAGGGAGAGAAGTGAGCATAAAAAGTGGGGAACCTCATACCACCAAGGCCAAGAGCAGAGCATGTCCTTTGGACCTGAGGTTCCTCTGCTGAGATGTTCTCCTGGAACTTGGACTGAGTCTACTGGACTATGACAGCTTCTCCTCTTGAATGGACCTATAACTAACTCGTAAATGGATATGCAGCTTACCAGACTGTGTCAATAAAGTTTCTTTTCATGAAACCATCCACTCATGGTATTTCTGTTAGAGCAGCACTAGCTGACTAAAACAGGCACCTAACAACAACAAACTGAGAAAATAAATTTATGTTTGTTAAAGATATCCATTTGTGTTATTTCTGTTGTGGCAACACTAAATAACTAAGACAGAATTTGGTACCAGAAGATTGGGGTGGTACTCTCACAGCTACCTAAAATATGGAAGTGGTTTTGAAACTGGGCAATAAATAGAGGCTGGAAGAGTTTTAAGGTGTCTAACAGTAAAAGCCTAACTTGCCTTGGAAAGATTGCTGGTAGAATTATGGATGTCAAAGGTGATTCTGATGAGGGTTTACAAGGAAGTGAGGAGAGTTACAGAGAAAATCTCTATTATTTTAGAGAATACATGTGGTACCAGCAACAGAACACTGCTAGAAATGTAGATGTTAAATATGCTTCTGGTGAGACTTTAAATTAAATGATAAATATGTGACTGGACAGTGGAGGAAGGGCAATGTTTTTACGTGGTGGCAAAAAACTTGTCTCAATCATGTTCAAATATCTGATAGAGGTAGAAATTGTAAATAATTAACTTGGGTATTTGGCAGACAAGATTTCTAAACAAGATCTTAAAGGAGCCACTTATCTGCTCCCTGCTGATTACAGTAAAATGCAAGATGAAAGAGATGAACTTAAAAATTTACTGTGCAAAATAAAAACGAAGGTTAAGATCTAGAAAATTGTGTTGTACAAATTAAGGATGCATGACCTAGGATGTTCACCAAGTACACAGCTACACAAATTTTTGTTCAAGATTAAGCTTGTAACTGATGGATCTAATCAACTACCACAGCAGAAAACCCACTAGATTAGACTGAAGGGGACAGAGAAGGAATAAAAGGAGAGAATGCTTTCTGCTTCTCAGAATTCTACAGACAGAAAACAGGTCAAAGGAGTTCTGTCTGTTGTCCTCCAATAAAAGAAGTAACTTAACCTGGAGCAGCTTGGGAATCAGCAGAACTGATGAAGTGAGCATGAAAAGCAGAGCTGTCTCAGTCTCAAAAGGTGGGCCATGACCTATAGCTTCCTAGGATTCTAAGAGTCAGATCTTCTCTAACTCAGCTCTGAATGTGAAGTTGCTATTCAGTTTGGTCAAGTGGATGGAGCTTGTCTTAGTTATCTAATGCTACCATAACAGAAATGTAGCAAGCAGATGGCTTTAACAAAGAAAAAGTTAACCTCTCACAGGTCAGGAGTCTGAATTCAGGGTGCCAGCTCCAGGGGAAAGCTTTCTCTTTTGCTTCTGGGGGGAAGGCCCATCATCAATTTTCCTGGTCTGGGAACTTCTAAGTGATAAGACTCTTGATTCAAAGGACACACTATGTTCCTGGTTCTTCTTGCTTCATGATGATGAAGTCCCTCCCTATCTGCTCAATTATCTGTTTTATATGTCAAAAGAGACTGACTCAAAATATCACCTAATCTTGTAGATTACGTCCTGCCTCATTAACATGACAGAGGTTAGAATTTATGACATGTAGAAAAATTACATCAGACCAGAAAACAGAGGACAACCAAACAATACCGGAAACGATAGACGAGTCATTTTGACACACATTTTGAAGGATGCAATTCACTCTTAACAGGGCCACTGCCCAAAGCTGAGGGAAACAAGTTACCATGTCAAAGGGGCAAAAGCATGAGGCCTGCTGTGACAAAGGGGATAAGATCACCAGTCAGATGACCTAGAAGAATGTGGCTGTCCAAAGCCAAGGATGCAGAGTTTTCAGCCTAGTATGTCTGGAAGTGGAAGCTGAAGCTTAAAGCCAGAGGCCTCCACCCAGAATCCAGAGACTGTGGTCAACACTTAAAGTTTGGAGCGGAGGGCCATTGCCTGGGTAGTCTCAGAGAATATATTATTTTCAAGCCTCAAGAAATAGAGTAAATTGTTCTGATGAGTATTAGACTTGCTTGGGATATCCTGTCCCTTCTTTTCGTAAATTTCTCTAATTTGTAAAGAAAAATGTTTGCCTCGTGTCTGTTCTACCACTGTAATTTGCAGATAGTTAATCTGAATTCTAGATTTCACAGGTTCACAAAGACTTTTGCCCCAGAACGGAATATACATAAAGTCTCATCCATATTTTACTTAGATGGTTCAGAAGATGAAATTTTATGCTTGAAGTTCAATTAAGACTTTGGGGATAACATGATGGGGTGAATGTGTTTTGAATGTGGCAAGGACACAAATTTTTGAGGATCAAAGAGTAGAATGTTATAGAATGAATTGTCCTTCAAAAACATATTTTGTAAGTCCTACCCTGCATGCTAACAGTTGTGAAAAATGGAAATTCCAGAACATTTAACAGTGCTCTTAAGGAATCTGTACATGGATCAAGAAGTAGTTATGAAAACAGAACAAGGGGACACTATATGGTTTAAAGTAAAAAAGGTGTGCTTCAGGGTTGTATCCTTTTACCATTCCTTTTCAATGTGTACACCAAGCAAATAATGCAAGAAAATGGACTATATGAAGAAGTATGAAGCATTAGGAGTGGAAGACGACCAATTAGCAACCTGCATTACACAGATTATACAATATTGCTTGCTAGAAGTGAAGAAGATTTGAAACACTAACTGATGAAGATCAAAGACCACAGCCTTCAGTATGGATGGCACCTCATCATCAAGAAAACAAAAATCCCTATAACTATACCAGTAAGTATCATCAAGATAAATGGAGAAAAGATTGAGGTTGTCAAGGATTTCATTTCACTTAATTCCACAATCAATACCCTTGGAAGCAGCAGTCAAGAAAGCAAGACACATTGCATTGGAAAAACCTGCTGCAAAGAACTTCTTTAAAGTATTGAAAAGTAAAGATGTCACCTTGAAAACTAAGGTGTGCCTGACTCAAGCCATGATATTTTCAATCACATCATATGCATGCAAAACTGGATGGTGAAAAAGGAAGACAAAAGGAGAACTGATGCCTTTGAATTGTGGTGCTGGAGAAAAATAATGAATGTACCAAGGACTGCCAAAAGAACAAAGATCTGTTCTGGAAGAAGCACAACCAGAGTGCTCCTTGGAAGCGAAGATGGCAAGACTGCTTCTTACATACTTTGGACATGTTATCGGGGGGTCATCAGTCCCTGGAGAAGGACATCATCCCTGACAGGGCAATGATGTAAAATTAGGACATTCACAGATTAAATAAAGGTTTAGAGAACTTGCAAAAATCAAACCAGAATTCCAAGAAATGCTGAAGGAAGTTCAAGTAAAAAATCAATAACATCAGACATATACTTAAGGATATAAGGCAGGACAGAACATCCAGATAGTAATATGAAAAGGGAATCCACAAAAAAAAAATCAAACCTAAAACATTAAAAATAGGGAAACAGAAGTGGAGTCAAGTTGGTGGACTAAACACATATCTCCTTAAATCCCTCTGGAAACCAAGACCTGAAATGCTAATTAAATGGACCCCTCTGGAAATGCTAATTAAATGGAGCCCCAGGAAACAGCATAGGGCTGTTAATTTGGACTTCATACCACTGGAAGGAAAACCTCCTCTCTTTTGCTATCCCCCACTCTCAGTGAGCACTTGTTTACACAGGCTAAAGGTAACTTGCCGTTTTACTTTTTTGTCTCTGTCTTAGCCTGCAGCCAGAAATGGGACTTGATGAGCAGCTAATCTCACATGCACAGCTGGTGGGATTGGCAGGCAAAATTGGCACATTTTGAGAGTGTGGTTTGGACTCTGTGCATCTCAGCACCTTTGGCCTCTCTTTCTGCCTCTGCCAATGAGTAACCTGTACCAAGGCAGACACGGAGCTTGTACAGGACACCATCTTGTTCCACCAGGAGGCAGATATACCCATACAGAGGCCTTGGCTGGACCAAATTCCTTGGCTGGGAGGCAGCACCTCCCTGGTGGACAGCACTTTTCCAGCAGAAAAGCAGTATCTTACTCAGTGTCTCCTATGGCTGGGGTCCAGCAACACAGGCCAGCAGGACAGTAGCATTTCTATATTTTGAACTAATTTATAACATCTGCAATTTGATATAGAGGTGCTTACTTTGCTTACTGGGAAGAGGGACCTGTACACCTGAAAACCTGACTGACTTTTGAAGTTCTCAGGTACCTTTTACTTTTCATTTTAAGATGACCTAGAGAAATAACTGTGGTCCATCCTCACAGCAACTCTCCCATCTCTTATTGACTCACATGATGGAAAAAAAGCAACAAACTCTGGTAAAAACCATATGGAAGAAATCACCCATGGCTTCAGAAGGCCCTCAAAGGAAACAAAGAACTTCCCAGACAAAGAAACCTTTCTGAAACAACCGGAAGGTGAACGCAAACATAATACATAGAGAGCCCTCCTAGATCGTATACAAATGCAGTAGAACAAAATGAAAAAGTAAGCAAGCTGTTCGATCTGATGGAACATCAGTACTCGTAAATCCAACAGATCAAGAACAAAATCAAAGACATAGAAAATTCAGGGCAAAGCCAAGAAAAAGGAATGGAACAAATGGCAAACAGACTTTCTGACTTGGAAGACAGAGCTACTGATTCCAGCATTTATGAGGATAAATCAGAAAAAAGAAACAAGAAAAATGAAAAAGCATTAAGAAGCATGTGGGACTCTATTAAGAGGAACAACGTATAATTAACTGCAGTCCCTGAACAGGGCAAGACACCTGAGAACACAGAGGATTGTGGCTGAGCTGCTGACAGAAAACTTCCTAGAAATTATGAAAGAAGAGAATGTAGATATCCAAGATGCATACTGAAAGCCATTCAATATAGATCTCAAAAGAAAGACTCCAAGACATATTATAATAAAGCTTAACAAAATGAAACAGAAAGAGAAACTATTAAAGGCAACAAAATTCAAAGCAAAGCTAACATTCAAAGGGAAACCCTATAGGTTTTCATTGGATTTCTCAGCAGAAACAATGTTGGCATGGAGAGAAGGGTACAACACATTCAAAGCCTTGAAGGAGAAGAACTTTTGATCAAATATTATAGGCCCTGCAACTCTATCTTTCAAACATGAAAATGAAATTAAGACATTTGCAGATAAACAGAAACTCAGAGACTTTCTAAAAATCAAACCAAAGCTATAAGAAATACTGAAAGAAGCTCTTGGCTTAGAAGAACAAAACCACTAACTTATATTTTAGAAGCAAATTCAGGACACATCACCCAGAAACCTACACAGTTATGGGAGGCTCCAAACTGAATCAAAGCCATACTACTGAAAGAAATGATTCAGGGATCATATTATGAATACTATGATGTCATCATATTGGAAAGAGGGATGTACTACAGTCATTATAGCCCTTCCAGATGGCAAGGAAGTTAATAAGACTGGTATTAGTTAAAATTGGGATTATACATAGCTTATTAAGGGGATCATAGTGGCAACCATAAAGCACAATAAAGATGCAACATATCAAATCAAGAAATGTAATACAGGAGTCTCAACAACCACAAGACCAATCTTGAAAAAGGTGAAAAGTCAACTCACAAAGAAAAATGCCCCAGAACAGATTAATCAGAACAACAGAGAAAACATCAACACAAAAATAAATGTATCACAATGACAGCACTAAACACATACCTGTCAACAATTACACTGAATGTGAATGGACTGAATGCTTCTGTAAAAAGACATCGAATGACATCTTGGATCAAAACACATGACGTATCCATATGTTGCCTATAAGAAACTCAGCTTAGACTTAAAGATATGAACAAACTGAAAATTAAAGGATGAAGAATATACATCAAGCTAACAATGAGCAAAGAAGTGCAGGTGTGGCATTTCTAATCTCAGTTAAAATAGATTTTAATGTAAAATCCACCATCATGGGTAAGGATGGACACCATTGCTGAAAGGTTCAATACACAAGCAGGAATTAACAATATTAAATATTTATGTACCAATACTAGAGCACCTAAATACATTGAAGAAACTGATTAAACTCAAAAATGAGATGGATCATTCCACAATAGTAGTGGGAGACTTCAACACTTCACTCTCAATATTGGACAGATTGTCTAGAAATAAGCTCAATAAAGACACAGAAGACCTTATTTCCACAATTAACCAACTGGATCTCATCAACATATACAGAACTTTCAATCCATAAGAGGACAACTACACTTTCTTCTCCAGTGTATGTGGAACATTCTCCACAAAAGACCATGTGTTAGGACACAAAGCAACACTCAACAAAATGCATACCACTGAATTAATGCAAGCATCTTCTCAGATCATAAAGCCCTAAAAGTCAAAATCAAAACCAGAAAAAAAAAAGAAAGTGAAACTCATGGAAACAATAATCTTTTGCAAAAAAAGCTATGGGTTATAGGAGAAATCAAGGATGAAATAAAGCAATTGATGGATTCCAATGAGAATGAAAACACTTCCTACCAGAAACTAAGAGATGCAGCCAAAACAGAGCTCAGAGGTCAGTTTACCTCCATAAACGCACACATCTGGAAGGAAGAAAGACATCAAACCAAAGAACTAACCCTACAGCTTGAACAAGCAGAGAACAACAGAGAAACCCCCAGGTACCAGAAGAAAACAGATCCTAAAGATTAAAGGAGAACTAAATGATTTTGAGAATAGAAGAACAATTCATAAGACCAAAAGCTGGTTTCTTGAAAAGATCAACGTAATTGACAAACCATTGGCTAAACTTACTAAAGAAAAACAGGAAAGGAAACAAATAACCCAAAAAAAAATTGACAGGGGAGTTACCATAGCAAGTCCAACAGAAAGAAAAAATATCATAACAGAATACTACAAAAGACTGTACTCTAAGAAATTGGAACACCTAGGGGAAATGGACAAACTGCTTGATTCATATCATCTACCAAAATTATCACAAGGTGAAGCAGACAACTTAACAAACTCATCACAAAGGAAGAGATTGAAAAAGTCATCAAAAGACTACCAACCTAAAAAAGGCCAGGCCCAGATGGCTTCACCACAGAATTCTACCAAGCTTTTAAAGAAGAGTTATCTCCAATGCTACTGAGACTATTTCACAGTATAGATAAAGATGGAATACTTCAAAATTCATTCTATGAAGCCAGCATAACCCTGACACCTAAGCCAGGGAAAGACTCAATGACAAAGGAGAACTACAGGTCAACATCACACATGAATCTAGACGCAAAAATCTTTCAACAAAATTCTTGCCAATAGAGTACAACAACATATCTAAAAATCAATCCATCGTGAACATGTTGGACTCATACCAGGGATGCAAGTCTGGTTCAACATCAGAAAAACAATTAATGTGATCAACCACATAAATAACATGAAAGACAAGAATCATCTGATTTTGTCTATTGATGCAGAAAAGGCATTTGATAAAGTCCAACACCCATCCACGCTAAAACCTCTCAACAAAATAGGAATAGAAGGCAAATTCCTCAAAGCAATAAGGGCCATCTATACAAAGCCAACTGCCTACATCATCCTGAATGGAGAGACACTGAAGCAATTCCCCTTGAGAACGGGAACTAGACGAGGATACCCACTCTCACCCCTCCTATTCAAAATTGTCCTAGAAGTTCTAGTCAGAGCAATTAGACAAGACCAAGAAATAAAGGGCATCCGCATGAGCAAAGAACTAAAAACCTCCTTATTTGCAGACGATATGACTGTATACACAGAGAATCCTAAAGAATCCATAAGTAAACTACTCAGACTGATAGAAGAGTTCAGCAAAGTGTCAGGATACAAGATAAACATAAGTAAATCAGTGGGATTCCTTTATACCAACAAAGAGATTGTTAATGAAGAAACATTCAAATCAATACCATTCACTATAGTCCCCAAGAAGATAAAACACCTAGGCATAAATCTACCTAGAGAAATAACAGACCCTTGCAAAGAGAACTACAAGACCTTACTACAAAAATCTAAGGGAGACTTACTTAAATGGAGAAACCTACCCTGCTCATGGATAGGAAGAGTTAACATTGTGAAAATGTTTATTTTGCCCAAAGTAATCTACTTATATAATGTAATCCCAATACAAGTTCCAGTGACATTTTTTAATGAGATGGAGAAACAAATCACTAACTTTGTTTGGAAAGGGTAGAAGTCTCAGATAAGTAAAGCACAACTGAAGAGGATGACCATACTGTGAGGCCTCTCACTATCTGATTTTAAAACCTATTATACTGCCACAGTAGTCAAAACAGCCTGGTACTGCTACAAAAAGAGACAGATAGACCAACGGAACAGAATTGATACCCCAGAGAAGACACCATCTTCCTATGAACATTTGATGTTCACCAAGGGCCCAAAGACATTAGCTGGGGTAAAAACAATCTCTTCAACAAATGGTGCTTGCAGAATTAGATATCCATCTGCAATAAACTGAAAGAAGACCCATAACTGACACCTTACACAAAAACCAACTCAAATTGAATAAAAGACCTAAATATCAAATCTAAAATGATAAAGCTCATCCAAGAAAAAGTAGGAACAACAATGGAAGCTTTAATACACAATGTAGACAGACTTCAGAACCTGTTAAACAAACCACAATCAACAGAAGAGAAAACAGATCAATGAGAACTATTAAGAATCAAACACTTTGCTCATCAAAAGACTTTATTAATTGAATTAAAAGGCCACCTACAGAAAGGGAAAAAAAAATTTGGCAACTGTATGTCAGACTGACACCTGATCTCCATAATCTATAAGGTACTACAAAATAGCAATAAGAAAAAGATAAATCCTCCATCTGAGCAACAGGCAAAGGAGATGGACAGACACTTCTCTAAAGAGAAGATCCAAGCAGCCAAAAAGCACATGCAGACATGCTCATGAAAATTAGCTATTAAAGAAATTCAAATCAAAATGACAATGAGATACCATCTTACCCCACCAAGGCTGGCCATGATCCAAAAAATGCAAAACAACAAATGTTGGAGAGGCTGTGGAGAAATTGGAACTCTCCTACACTGTTGGTGGGAATGCAAAATGATGCAGCCTCTTTGGAAAGCAATTTGGTGCTTCCTTAAGAAGCTGGATCTAGATATACCATTTGACCCAGTAATTCCACTGCTCAGAATTTATCCTACAAAATCAAGGCCATTCACACCAACTGATACATGCACACGAATGTTTATTGCAGTACAGTCCACAATAGCAAAAAGATGGAATCAACCCAGATACCCAACAACAGAGAAATGGATAGGTCAACTATGGTATATATACTCAATGAAACACTATGCAATGATAAAGAACAACAGTGGTTTCAGGAAAAATCTCATAACCTGGTTTCACTTGGAGGACCTTATGCTGAGTGAACGTAGTCAGCAACAAAAGGACAAATATTGTATGAAACTCCAACAATAAGAACTTAAAAACAGACTCATGCATAGAAGAAAAGACTTTTTGAAGGCTGTAAGGGTAGGGAGGGAGGGAAGGAGGTGAAGGGGGAGTGGTAGTTGATAAAAATTTGGCTGGGTGAAATCTGTGACAGCACACACTACATAGGACATCCATATTAACTGGACTTCAACATAACATGATTACTCCTTCCATCTTAACCCAATATTGAAAGGACAAAGTAGCTAGGGCAGGGGGCTGGGGATGATGTTCTCAGGGGAAATTGAGGCCAATTAGCACAAGTAGTGTTTTGCTAAGAGAGTCTTCTGCACCCCTCATTGCTGAGTGGCATCCGGGGCCTTAAAAACTGTCAGGCTGTCATCTGATGGTACAATAAATGGTTCCAACACAGCAGGAACAGATGATCACCAAGGAACAAAACAACACAGGGAAAGGGAACCTAGAATACAGAAAGGCCCATGTGTGTGGGTGACTACATGGATTTCTGACTGGAAGAAATGGATGGTGCCCGGCTACCACCAGTGATAGCCATGATGGACCTCACAAAGTTGAGTCTCACTTGCAACACAGCAATAAAAAGGGGTACACCCTGAGATCTCCACTAAAAGACCACATTTGATGGTCCAGGAGCCTCAGAGTTCTCCTAGGAGCATGGACCCTGGCCCTGATACTGCCCCTGTCCATAAATCATGATGGAGGTCAACTCTTCAGAAAGGAATGGATTGGACTTGGTCACACAGAGTGACCACCATATCATGTGTGCACATTATGATTCTGTGCATCCATAGGATGTTGTCCTGCTGACCTCTTACTGTAGGTGGGGAAGTGGTTGGAGAGGATGAGATAGGAAGATAACACATATAGGGAACAGAGAGGAAGATTGCGTTGTCACTGGGCAGGGAGAGTGGTGGGAGCTGCATACACGTTGGCACACAAATTTATATGGGGATGTACATTTTCCCTCAATCATAACAAAAAAATAGGGAAACAGAGACCTCAGTATGTAAATTACAACATTATACTACAAGAGGGACAAATCAAAGTATTTGTAGAACTTTCAGATGAGAGGAAGTTAAAACGACACAAAGAAATTGAAGACTCCTTCAAAATTAGAACTTTAGAGGTAAATATAAAGGTAACCACAAAGAAAAATCAATTATCCTACATATCAAAACAAGAAACAAAACTACGAAGTCTCAGTAGATATGAACAAACAACAATGAAAGGATGAAAAGAAATCACATAAAGAAAAGTGACTCAGCACTGAAAGGCATCCAAATGACAACACTAAATTCATACATATCAATAATTATATTGAATGTAAATGTATTAAACATATCAATAAAAAGATCAAGAGTAGCAGAAGAATTTTTTAAAAAATCCATCTATACACTGCCTACAAGAGACATATACCTTAGACTCAAAGATACAAACAAACTGAAACTTAAAGGATGGAAAAATATCTACCAAGTTAATGGCATTCTAAAAAGAGTAGGAGTGGCAATACTAGTTCCAGATAAAATAGACTTTAAAGTAAACTCCACTACCGTGGTCAAGGAAGTCACTATATATTGTTTAAAGGGTCAGTACATCAGGAGGATATAGCCTTATTAAATATTTACACATCAAATGACAGAGCTCCTAAATACGTCAAACGAACTCTAATATCAGTGAAAAGTGAGATAGATAGCTCCAAAATAATTGTAGGAGACTTCAACACACCACCATTGGAGAGGGACAGAATATCCAGAAGGAAGTTCAATAAAGACATGGAAGATCTGAATGCCACAATTAACCAACTTGGCCTCATATACATATATGGAACACTCCAGCCAACAACAGACAAGTATAATGTCTTTTCCAATGAACAGAGAACATTTTCCAGAATAGACCACATATTAGGCCTGAAAGCAATCCTTATTAACAAAATACAAGGCCTTGAAATATTGCAAAGCATCTTAGAGAATAAAGCCACAAAAGTTGAAATCAACAGCAGAAAAAATCAATGGTAAAAAATCAAACACATGGAAGCTGAACAACACCTTGCTCAAAAACCACTGGGTTATAGAAGAAAACAAAGATGGAATAAAGAAATTCATAGCATGAAATCATAATGAAAACACATCTCACAAAACCTATGAGATGCAGCAAAAGCAGTGCTCAGAGGTCAATTTTCTCAATAAACACACACATTCAGAAAGAAGGGCCCAAATCAAATAACTGGACATACAACTCAAGCAAGTAGAAAGAGAGCAACAACAACAACAACAACAAAAAACCCAAAAACACTGTAAGAAAAGAGACAATAAAAATTAGAACAAAACTAAATGAATTAGAGACTAAAAAAATAATTGAAGGGGTTAATAAGACAAAAAGCTGATATTTTCAAAAGATCAACACAATTGATAAACCATTTGCCACACTGACTAAAGAAAAACAGGAGAGGAAACAATTTAAATAAATGAGATGAGCAATATCACAAAGGGCCCACCTGAAATTAAAAAAAAAAAATCACAATAGAATATTATGAAAAACTGTACTATAACAAATTTGAAAACATGGAAGAGTTAGACGTATTTCTAGAAACACATTAGCTACCAAAACTAACACAATCAGAAGTAGAACTTAATAAACTCATCACAAATGAAGAGACTGAAAAGGTAATTTAACAACTCCCAACCAAAAAAGCCTTGGCCCGGATAGCTTCACCAGACAATTCTATCTAACTTTTAGAGAAGAGCTAACACCACTATTACTAAAGGTATTTCCTAACATAACATGTAAAGACGGCAAAAAAAGGGGAAATTACGGACCAAAATCTCTGATGAATTTAGATGCAAAAATCCTCAACAAAATTCTAGTCAACAGAATTCAAAAACATATCTAAAAAAATAATAATAATTTACCATGATCAAGTAGGATTCACACCAGAGATGCAGGGATGGTTCAACATTAGAAAAGCAATTAATATGATCAACAACATAATGAAACAAGTGATAAAAACCACTTTACTTTATCAATTGATGCAGAAAAGGCATTTGACCAAGTCCAACACCAATTCATGTTAAAAACCATCAGCAGAATAGGAATAGAAGGGAAATTCTTCACCATTACAAAGGGAATCTATGCAAAGCCAACAGCCCACATCATGCTGAATGGAGAGAGTCTCAAAGCATTCTCCTTGAGAAGATGAACCAGACAAGAATGCCCATTTTCACCACTTTTATTCAACACTGTCCTGGAGGTTCTATCCAGATCAAACAGGCAAGATAAAGAAATAAAGGCATCCATACTGGTAAGGAAGAAACAAAAGTGTCTCTATTTGCACATGAAATGATCTTATACACAGAAAACCCTAAAGAATACACAAAAAAAATACTATTGGAACTAAGAGAGGAGTTCAGCAAAGTATCAAGACACAAGATAAAACACACATAAATCAGTTGGATCCCTTTACAATAAGAAAGTGATCATCAAAGAAGAAATCACCAAACCAATACCATTCACAATAGCCCCCAAGAAGATATAATGCTTAGGAATAAATCTAAATAGAGATGTAAAAGACATACAAAGAAATTACAAGACTGTATTGTAAGAAAACAAAAGAGACTTACCTAAGTGGAAAAACTTACCTTGCTCATGGATAGGAAGACTCAACATCATGAAAATGTCTATTCTTCCCAAATCAATTTATAGGTACAATATAATCCCAATACAAATTTCAATGGCATTTGGAAAAGGAAGAAGCCAAGAATAAGCAAAGCATTACTGAAGAGGAAGAAAGTAGAAGACTTCACTCTACCTGACTTTAGAAACTATTACATCACCACAATAATCAAAACAGCCTAGTACTGGTACCAAGGCAAATACATAGATCAGTGGAGCAGAGTAGAAAATCCAAATATAATTCCATCCACCTATGAGCAGCTTATGTTTGATGAAGTCCTCAAGTCTGCGAACTGGGAAAAAAACCAATCTCTTCAACATACAATGTTGGCAAAACTGGATATCTATCTCTGAAAAAAAAATGAAAAAAGACCCATATCTCACATCATGCACAAAAACTACCTCAAAATGGATCAAAGACCTAAATGTAAAATCTAAAACTATAAAGATCATGGAAGAAAAAATAGGGACAACACTGGGAGACCTCATATGTGATATAAACAGACCACAAAATGTTACAAACAATGCACAAATACCAGAAGAGAAAATAGGCAAACGTGACCTTCTTAAAAACACTTATTCTCATCCAAACATTTCACCAAGAGAGTAAAAAAACTACATACAGACTGGGTAAAAACTTTTGGCAGCCACAACTCTGATAGGCAGCTGATCTCCACAATCCACAAAGAACTTCAAAACCTCAACAAGAAACAGACAAATAACCCAATTAGACAATTGGCAAAGGATATGACCAGACACTTCATCAAAGAAAATGTCCAGAATGTCAATAGATACACAAGGAAATGCTCACGATTAGAGAAATCCAGATCAAAACTACAATGAAATATCATCTCATCCCAACAAGGCTGCCATTAATCCAAAAAACACAAAACAACAAATGTTGGAGAGGTTGTGGAGAGACTGGAACTCTTCTACACTGGTAGTGGAAACATAAAATGGTACAACCACTTTGGAAATTGATTTGGCGCATTCTTAAGAATTAGAAATAGACATACCATATGATCCAGCAACCCCATTGCTGGAATATATCCTAGAGAAATAAGGGCTTGTCACATGAATGGATATATGCACATCAATGTTTATTGCAGCTTTGTTCACAGGATCAAAAAGATGGAATCAACCTAGATACCTATCAACAGATAAATGGGCAAACTATGGTGTATTCATGTAATGAAACACTATGCAAAGATAAAGAATGAGGATCTTGGGGAACACCTGATAACACGGAATCATCTGGAAACCACGCTCAGTGAAATCAGTCAGTTCCAAAAATACACTGTATGAGACCACCATTAGGAGATCTCAAGAAAAAGGCTAAACACAGAAGGAAATAATCTTAGAGAGTTACAAGTGAAGGGAAGGAGGGAGGTGGATACTCACAGATGGGATAGTAGATAGGAACTGGGTTAAGTGAAGAAAGTGACAGCAAGCAGAAGGTAGACCAACTCTGTGGGACTATACCAAGAGATTTCCTAAATACAATTGTTTTAGTCAGCTAGCACTGCTCCAACAGAAATACCACAAGTGAACAACTTTAACAAAGAAAAGTTAATTCTTACACAGTTAGGGAGGCTACAATTCCAAATTCAGGATGTCTGCTCCAGGTGAAGGCTTTCCTCCTTGTTGGCTCTGGAGGAAAGTCCTTGTGTTGCATCACTCTTTGATCAGGGAAAATCTTGGTGGAGGAACCTCAGTTCTGAAGGATGTGCTCTACTCCTGGTGCTGCTTTTTTGATGATGTGAGATTCCTAGTTCTCTGCTTGTTTCCTTTTCCTTTTATCTCTTGTAGGATAAAAGGCAGTACAAGCTATACTTCAGGAAAACTCCCTTTACAGTGGAGCAGGGAGGTGATCTTCATAAGTGATTTACAGTCCCACCCTAATCCTCTTTAACATACAGCATAGCAAAATCACAAAAGAGAGGGTAATTACACAAAGCTGGTAATCACCACCTAGCCAAATTTCTATACATCTTTTTGAGGGGACACAATTCAATTCATGACAATAACCCAATATTTTGAAGGTCAGAGTAGCAGCATTAGGGGTCTACAGACCATGCTTTGGTCTGTAGGTCAACTGGAAAAACTAAAGTTTTTTCAAAAATGTTTTGCATTCCACTTTGGTGAGTGGCATTTGGAGTCTTAAAAGCTAGCAAGCTGCCATCTAAGGAACAGCAGTTGGTTCCAATTCACCTAGAGCAGAGGAAAATGACGGACATCAAAGATAGAAAGAACATATGAGCCCAGGAGACAGAAGGTGTCATATGATCCAGACACTAAATCAACATAAGACTAGAAGAACGAGATGGTACCTGAGCCACCACCCAGGACTGCCTTGAAAAGAAACACAAGGTAGATGACAGTTGTGGCAAGAGAATGAGAGTACAGAATTAGAACTCTATTAAAACACTAGACCTGATGCTCTGACATCCTGGAGGGTCCCCTGAGAACATGGCCCCAAGACTCACTGCTAGGCCAGAGGTGAAAGCAGTACTGAAGACACTTCTTCAGACAAAAATAGGACTGGACTGTAACACATGAGGAAGTCCAAGCAGCTCCTCTGTAGAAATGAGATGAGAGGGTAAAGAGGAGGGGACAGGAGTTGGTCAAATGAATATGGGAAGTACCAGTAAAAGTACCAGTGACAGGTGTGTGCTGTCACCAAGTTAGGAGAGTAGCCCAAGTTGCATAGATGTGGGGGGGGGGGGTGGGATTTGTATGGTTAACTGACTGGGATTGTAAACTTTCACTTCATTACAATAAAATATTTTTTACAAAAATAGATAGCCAGGCATTTCCTCTGAGGGGCTTCTGGATAGAACTGAAGTTCTAACTATTTGGTTAGCAGCCATTACCATGTGTATCACCCAGGAATTCCTTTTGGCTTCCAAGCAAAACCAAACCTGTTGCCCTCCTGTGGATTTCTACGGAGTGAGTGATGAATCAACCTATCTCTTAACCACTGCACTGCTAGGGCTCCTTTTGGCCTCTCGTCCTCTCTGATTTAAATCTTGGGGCAGTGACTGAGCACTGAGATAATGATGCTACTATCACCACTTTACAAATGAGGATCAAGAATACTGTGTAATTCGCCCATATCAAAAAGACAGAAAATGTTAGAACCAACCTTCAAATCAAAATCTTCTGATTTTAAAGTTACTCTTTTTGTTAACTATTTTGAACCACAACATTAAACAAACAACTTTGGATCACAGATAAGATTGAAGAAGGGTGATGAAGGTGGAGAGATCTTTATCTGAAACTCTTTCAACCCTAAAGTTCAAGAGTATTAAGGAATATGTTTTTTTTGTTTGCCTGATTTTGCTTTTTGGTTTTTTTTTTTTTATTTTGTTTTGTTTTACCACCATATATGTAGCTTTTAGCACACCATTGACTATAGTTAATACTCACTAGACAGTTACTGAATGAATGAAGCTAAATTAGTTATAAAATTAATCAACTGATGAGGTAATAACAAATCATTCTTTATGATAAGATCTATTCTGCTGATAAGTAGCTTTTAAAATTGGTTCTAGAGAACATCTAGCATTAAGCCATGTTACAAAAACTGTTTAAATTACACAGATTTTTTTCAAACTGTGTTCTATTCAGGAAATCATTCATTGTTCCATAGCTTTGGCAGGGTACTATATATCACTCTTCTGCAAGTAGTAATAGTATTTATTCCATCTAATTCATACAGCAAGTATTTTTTTAGTTAATAATGAATGAGAAAAACATCCTCCTTCAAAAAACAGCTTGAAGAGTTATCCATTTCTATGGAAAACTGTAGCACAAAACCACAAATAAATACCAAATAATTCTATCTGTTTTTGGAAACCCTCAAATAACTAAAAGTCTAACTAAAACCCTCAAATAACTAAAAATAAGATCAAGTTTTACTCTCTTACCCTTGGCAATTATACAGAAAACATTTCCCCTGATAAGAATAAAGTATACTGAAACCTCTCAGTTCTAAAATTGAGTTCCTTGATATTGTGCATAAACAGAAAAAGAAAAAACATTTAATTGCTTTAAAACAGAAAATATCTACACAGAAAACATCCACACAACTCAAAAACCAAATAAACATTTTTCTCAAACTTTCCCCCAAAAAAGGACTGAAGCAAAGCTATACATCAATCATGAGTTAAAATTTTTTCAATTATTGCTAAAGCAATAATCACAGTTTCGATACCCTTATCTTCAGAATTCAGTTTTCTTCTAAGGAATGCAAAGATACTTCACAATATCATTCATTCCTACAATTTATTTTTGCTAAATCATCTAAAAGTACATTTTACGGAACTTAAAGATAACAAAAGCAAATATGTATTATACAATGAGTGCCTCAAACTCAGTTTCATTTGTCTAACTCAAAGCAATAGTTGATTGATATCTAAAAAACAGAAACCACTCAGAAAGCATAACTTATTATGATTGTACTATTTTTTAAATCTAAATTCATCTCATTTTTCTTACTATCATCCAAAACAGAAAAGAACTCTGATTAGTTTCTCATTTCTTCCTTGTTTTCGAGCCATAATTTTTTAACCTTGATTTTTTTTCTTTTTGTATGCCTTATGCCTCCCAACATGCCATTTTAAACTATTCATTACATTACCTACTAGCCAATAACATTTCAGTAATATGAAAATTCTTTCAAGATTGTAATGTTATTTTTTTATAGTTTTATTTCCTTACATCAGCTTAATCCTTTCCTACTCATTTCTTTCAAAAACATACTAAGTATTATATACTCTTAATTAAGTGCTACTCTACATGACTAGAACTTTTAACAATTATGTGCTATGTTGTACCATCCATGGTGTGTTACCACGTGTTTTGGAAAAAGAGTTATAAACTGCTTGCCTCCAAGACAGAGAAAGAGAACAGAGTTCCGCTGTAGGTATAACAATTCATTCAAGTTTTGAGGATTTTTCCAGATCTTTCCCCAGATATGACTACCCAGTAAGTACCTCCAAAGGATAGTCCTAGAATTCAATGATCAAAGACATGAAGCCGCTGAACTCAAAAATCTCTTTGAAGTTCTCAAACTTAAAGCCCACATGATATGTAGGAGTGTTCCTTATATTCTGAGGTTGGGAGTTATGAATAAAAACAAGAACTTACTCTCTTAGGCAAACTGTGTTTGTGTCCTGGTGTTACCACAAACAAGCATAACTTAGGCCTTATAATCAATCATTTTCATGCAAATACAATGTAAAAAGTATAAAGATAACTTTCTAACTCAAGAAAATCTTCAATAACTACCGTCCCCTTACTTTTATTTTTTTTTTTGGTACTCTTAACTCCAAGCCACTAGAGTTATGAAGCATATTCTCGGCAAATTCAAGCACTCTTAAGCCAAACCTGAGTGGTATATTTTCAAGTAGAAATGATTTGAAATTATGTGTAGTATGAAAGTAATAGTAGAAAATGACTTTGTTTTTAATTACTTTCATTATTCTAAATTTGGTTGATATTGCCATGAGGGTTACCAAGAACTTTACCCTGTCTACTTTTCCTTTCATCACTCCTTTCTGAAATTTGTTTCAACTTCCTTATTTTATGATTTCATTTTCTTACATTTCCCTCAGAAGTCAAGAAATTCATTATCAGCATAAAGAATGTGCTTAATGAATCCATTGTTTTAATTAAAAAGCTGTTTATTTGGGCAATGGTTTTCTCTGAACTCCAGTGTTCTTCTGTTCTTCATATGACAAACAAGAACCACAGAATTCTGCAAACATCTGGCTGTTCCACATGGTTGTGTCTATCCATTCCTCCAGAACTTGTGAAGGATGATCTGTTTGTTGGTCCTCTGGACCAATCACTAATTAGTAAGTTCGCACTCATGAAATTTTGAGGAAAAAATATTATACTTAGCACATAGATAGACAATGTGATATGTTATAGTTTGTATCATTAATAAGACCTTGCCATAGGAGTTTTAGTGAATTTATCAAAGAGACACGGAGACCTTTACTATTCTTACGTTTTCCACTACATTCCCTGAAATTCTGACCCAAGAACAATTTGTTTGCCACCCAAAAATTAAACAAGAGAGGTAAAGTTTGTATCCGACAAACATGATAACCACAGCCGGTGGAGGGGCTGTTGATATTATACTCCCTGGAAAAACAGTAAAGAGAGCGGAGGTTGGAAGGCCTCAACCAATGCTGCTTTCTATTTGGGTCACAATGAAAGTCCCCATAGAGATATGTAAGGAGAGACACAAGTTCTCTATCCCTTACAGAGGAGTATAGTAATCAGTATTAAAATATTTCATTTTCTTCAGTTAACCTGGTTGAAAATTTTCCTATAACCATGAAGTTCAATCTTAATTTTATTCAATACATTTTGTTGCCCAAAGCTCCACTCTGTGCTATTATAGATTTTTATGAATATTGTCACTTTTCTCCAAAGTGATACATAGCTGGACACTGATAACAATTATACATCTTAGTTCATCTTTCTAGTACAGTGAACAAACACATTTTCTATAATAAGTACACAATTATTTTTCAAAAGGAAAAATGTCTTGGTTAAGAATGTATGGGAGGTAATACAGAACTAGGAAATTCTGAAATTGGTTATAAGTTCAGTTGAAAGACCTAGTGATGGACACCAACTAAAACTTTCTAAATGACAAACTTGAAAATCCTAAAAATCAGTTCTGTTATGCACACATGAGGTAGCCATGAAGTGGAATCAACTCAGTGGCAGCCAACATCTACCACTTAGGTACTGGGTCTCATAAAACATAGAGTTGAAAGGTTTGATAATTGTATTTGTTTTCAAACCATTCTTATGTTTGTCACATATAAATCACACATGACTTCAAGTATTAAAACAAAATCTCCAAGAAGAGCTAAAAACATTAGGAAGAAACCATTCTACTGCGGACAGTGTTTATACTGTAACCTTGGGAAACATGATCTATGAGAGATTTAGTTTCCTTAAATATAAAAAAAATCTCTGAAGTTACTCTCAATCAAAAATACTATAATTCTAAAATTGGTTACTATAACTACATTTTATAAAATAGAGTCTATCTCAGGGGGATGCAGAGTCAAGATGACGGACTAGACACATGCTTCTTTAATTCCCTCTGACTCAATGGAGCCTCCTGGACACCCTGTGAGCCCTAGGACCCAGCATAGGGCTGTCAATTTGGGCTACATACCACTGAATGGGAAATTTCTTCTCTTTCACTGACTTCCATCCTTACTGAATAGCCAACTCTTGCTGACTGAAGGTAATTGGTGTTTTTAACTTTTTTTTTGTCTTAGCTGACAGGTGTGGGCTTAACTGGCAGCAAAGCTCAGCCCCCGGCTGACATGATCAGTGGATGAAATAGCCACATTTTGAGAGCCTGGCTCCAGAGTCTGAGCACTTTGGCCCATCCACCCTCTCTTTCCAAACATCTGCCACTGATTTTGCAGCAGACAGGAGAGCTTGTGCAGGACTCCATCTTGTTCAACTTGGAGGCAGAGTTACCCAAACACAGAACTCAGAAAGGGCTAATTCTCCGGCTGAGAAGCAGTGCCAGCCTGGGAGCACTTTCCCAGAAGAAAAGCTATGTTTGGCACAGTGTAGCCTTATGGGTGGGGCCCAGCAGCAAATGACAGCAGGACAGTAGCCTTTCTGTACTTTAAACTAGACCACAGTATTTGGTGATAGATATACAGGTGTCTCCATTTTTTATCAGCTGGAAAGAGGGGCTTGCACATCTGACAGCCTGACTGATTTTGGAAGCTGTCTGATAGCTTTTACTTCTCAAAACAATACTGCCTTGAGTAATAACTGCAGTGCAGCCTGACGGCATCTCTTCTAGCCTTTACTGACCCAAAACATAGGGTCAGGTGATGGCCTCCCAGTGACTCCATAAGTAGGGAACATGTCTTTGCAAGGCAGCAGGTGGAGACTGCTATCCCAGAGATTCCACTGGGCCCAGTCACCAGACTACACATAGGTGACTGGCGATCAGCTCTCTTCTCTGACTGTGCTTCAACTTCTGTTAAGGTAACATCAGAGAAACTAAACAACATGTAGATGCCCAAAAACCAACAAACCTTGGCCAGACACTTAAAGAAAAACCCACCTATGGCTCCAGAAAGCTCCCCAAAGAAAGAATCAAAGAACTTCCCAGATGAAGAAGACTTTCTGAAACTTTCAGAGGTCAAGTACAAAAGAATTATATAGTGAGCCCTTCTAGGCGTTATACAAAATTCAAAAGAGCAAAATGAAAATTAAGCAAGTTGTTCATACTGATGGTACACCAGCATTCTGAAATCCAACAGATCAATAACAAAATTAAAGAATTAGAAAACACAATTCAAAGCCAAGAGAACAGAATTGAACAACTTGTAAACAGGTTTTGGGGCATGGAATATAGAGCTACTAACACCAGCATTTATGAGGAGAAATCAAAGAAAAGAAACAAGAAAAATGAAGAAACATGAAGAAATATGTGGGACTCTATCAAGAGGAACAATCTAAGATTAATTGGAGTTCCTGAACAGGAAGGGACACCTGAAAACACAGAGTATGGTTGTTGACTTGCTGACAGAAAACTTCCCTGAAATTATGAAAGAATAGAACATAGATATCCAAGATGCATATTGATCACCACACAATCTAGCAAGCATAAGGAAGACACTAAGGCATGCTATAATCAAGCTTAACAAAATGAATATAAGCAGAAACTCTTAAAGGTAGTGAGACTCAAAGACTCAAAGCAAAGCTAACATTCAGAGGTAAGCCCTATAGGCTTTCATCTGACTTCTCAGCAGAAACCATGTTGGCACAGAGGCAGTGGGAAGGCATATTCAAAGCCTTGAAGGAGAAAAACTTCCAATCTAGATTATATATCCTGCAAAACTGTCTTTGAAATATGAAAATCAAATGAAGACACTCACAGAGAAACAGAAACTCAGAAACTTTGTAAAAACCAAACCAAATATATAAGAAATAATGAAAGAAGTTCTTGGCTTAGAAAAACAAAACCATTAAATCTATATTTTAGCAGACAATACAGGACACATCATCTAGAAACCTATTCAGTTAGGGAAGGCACAAAACTCAGCCAAAACTATATTAAAATAAGTGATTCAGTGATCATATCATGAAAACTATGATACCATCACATTAAAAAGAGGGATATACTACAGTAGTTATAGTCCTTCCAGATGAAGTGGAAGCTAATAAGATATGTAGAAGTTAAAATTGGGTTTAAATATAGATTATTAATGGGGATAGCAGAGGTAGCTACAAAGCACAATAAAGATACAACATATCAAAACAAGAACACAATACAGGAGTCTTCACAAACACAAAATCAACACTGAAAAGGGTGAAAAATCAACCCAAAAAGAAAAATGTCCCAGAACAGAATAGTGAGAGCAATGGAGAAAACATCAACACAAAAATACATACATCAAAATGATGGCACTAAACACATACCTGTCAATGATTACACTGAATGTAAACGGACTGAATGCTCCAGTAAAGAGACAATGAGTGACATTTTGGATCAAAAGACATGACCAGTCTATAAATTGCTTACAAGAAACTCACCTTAGACTTTAAAAGATATGAACAAATTGAAATTTAAATGATGGAAAAATATATACCAGACTAACAATATACAAAGAAGAGCAGGTGTGCCAATATTAATCTCAGATAAAAAAGACTTTAATGTAAACTCCACCATCATGGACAACGATGGACACTATTTATTGCCGAAAGTTTCAATACACAAGCAGGACTTAACAATATTAAATATTTATGCACCCAATACTAGAGTATCTAAATACATCAAAGAAAAACTGACTACATTAAAAAATGAGATAGATCATTCCACAATAATAGTGGAAGACTTCAACAGTCCACTTTCAGTATTGGACAGATCTAGAAAAAAGCTCAAAAAGACACAGAAGATCTTATTGCCACAGTTAACCAACTAGGCCTCATTGACATACACAGAACTTTCTATCAATCAGCAGATAATTAAACCTTCTTCTCCAGTGCACATGGAACATTTTCCAGAATAGACTATGTGTTAGGACATAAAGCAAATCTCAACAAAATCCAAACTATTCAGTTATTGCAAAGCATCTTGTCTGATCATAAAGTCATAAAAGTCAAACTCAAGCAGAAAAAAACATAGAAATCAGAACTCATGGAAATTGAAAAACATCTTGCTCAGAAAGTTATGGGTCATTGAAGAAATCAAGGATGAAATAAAGAAATTTATGTATTCCAATGACAATGAAAACACTTCCTACCAGAATCTATGGGATACAGGCAAAGCAGTGCTCAGGGGTCAGTTTATTTCCATAAATGCACACATCTGGAAGGAAGAAAAAAAACAAACTGAAAAACTAAACCTACTTCTTGAGCAAGTAGAAAAAGAGCAACAGAGGAACACTTCAGACATCAGAAGAAAACATATCATAAAGATTAGGGCAGAACTAAATGAAGTAGAGAATAGAAGAACAATTGAAAAAGCTGATAAGACCAAAAGCTGGTTTTTTGAAAAGATCCACAAAATTGACAAAGAAACACAGGAAAGGAAACAAATAACCCAAATAGGAAATGAGATGGGAGATGTCATGACAGATCCAACATAAATCAAAAATATCATAACAGAATCCTATGAAAGACTGTATTCTAACAGATTTGAAAACCTAAAGGAAATGGAAAAATTCCTACATTCATGTCACCTACCAAAATTATCACAAGGTGAATCAGAACAACTTGATAAGCCTATCACAAAGAAAGAGATTGAAGAACTCATCCCAAAACTACCAATCAAAAATAGCCCAGGCCTAGATGGCTTCACTGCAGAATTCTACCAAGCTTTTAGGGAAGAGTTAACTCCAATACTACTGAGACTATTTCACAGCACAAAAACAGATGGAATATTCCCAAATTCATTCAGTGAAGCCAGCACAACCCTGATACCAAAACCAGGGAGAGATCGAACAAAAAAATAGAATGACAGACCAATATCACTCTTGAACCTAGATGCAAAAATCTTCAAAAAAATACTCACCAACAGAATTCAACAACATATCAAGAAAATAATTCATCACAGCCAAGTTGGATTCATACCAGGGATTCAAGGCTGGTTCAACATCAGAAAAACAATGAATGTGATCAACCACATAAATACCACAAAAGACAAGAATCACCTGATTTTATCTATTGATGCAGAAAAGGCATTCGATAAAGTCCAACACCCATTCATGCTAAAGACTCAGCAAAATAGGAATAGACTGCAAATTCCTCAGTGCAATAAGAGCCATTCATACAAAGCCAACTGCCTACATCATCCTGAATGGAGAGAGGCTGAAACCATTCCCCTTGAGAATGGGAACTAGACAAGGATGCCCATACTCACCTCTTCTATTCAACATTTTACTAGAAGTTCTAGCCAGAGCAATTAGACAAGACCAAGGAATAAAGAGCATCTGCATTGGTAATGGAGAGGTTAAAAATCTCCCTATTTGCAGATGATATGATTGTATATGTGGAGAATCCTAAAGAATCCATAAGTAAACTACTCAAACTGATAGAAGACTTCAGCAAAGTATCAGGATACGAGATAAACATAAGTAAATCAATAGAATTCCTTTACACCAACAAAGAGATTAGTAAAGAGGAATCACCAACTCAATACCATTTACTATAGCTTCCAAGAAGATAAAAGATGTAGGAGTAAATCTAACTAGAGAAATAAGAGACCTTTACAAAGAGAACTACAAGACCTTACTACAAGAAACTAAAAGAGACTTACATAAATGGAGAAACCTGCCCTGCTCATGGATTGGAAGACTTAACATTGTGAAAATGTCTATTTGATCCAAAGCAGTCTATATACGCAGTGCAATCCCAACACATATACCAGTGACATTTTTTAATGAGATTAAGAAACAAATCACCAACTTTATTTGGAAAGGGAAGAAACTCCAGATAAGTAAAGACCTACTGAAGAAGAACACACTGGGAGGCCTCTCACTACCTGACTTCAGAAACTATTACACTGCCACAGTAGTCAAAATGCCTGGTACTAGTACAAAAAGAGATATATAGACCAATGGAACAGAGTTGAGACTGCAGAGATGCCACCATCCTCCTATGAACAGTTGATATTTGACAAAGGCCCCAAGTTTTTAAACTGCATTGAAAACAGTCTCTTTAATAAATGGTGCTGGCAAAATCAGATATCTATCTGCAATAAATTGAAACAAGACTCATATCTCACACCTTGCTCAAAAAACTCAAATTGGATAAAGGACCTAATACCAAATCTAAAACAATAAAGCTCATCTAAGAAAAAATAAGATCAACAATGGAAATTTTAATACACAGTATAGATAGACTTCCAAAACCAACAAACAAAACACGATCAACAGAAGAGACAACAGATAAATGAAACTACTAAGAATCAAACACTTTTGCTCATCCAAAGTCTTTATCAAAAGAATTAAAAGAGAACCTACAAAATGCGAAAAAATATTTGGCAACTCTATGTCAGACCAACATCTGATCTCCATAATCTACAATGTACTACAAAATATCAATAAGAAGAAGATAAATCATCCAATTAAGCGATGGGCAAAGGAGATGGACAGACATTTCTCTAAAGAGGAGATCCAGACAGCCAAAAGACACATGCGGAAATGCTCATGATCATTAGCTATTAAAGAAATTCAAATCAAAACTACAATGAGATACCATCTCACCCCAACAAGGTTGACCATGATTCAAAAAATGCTGAACAACGAATGCTGGAGAGGCTGTGGAGAAACTGGAACTCTCCTGCACTCTTGGTGGGATTGCAAAATGCTAAAACCTCTTTGGATAGCAATCTAGCACTTCCTTACAAAGCTGGAAATAGATATACCATTTAACCCAGTAATCCCACTACTTAGACTGCATCCTACAGAATCAAAGGCATTCACATGAACAGACACATGCTCACGAATGTTTATTGCAGCACAGCCCACAGCACCAAAAAGATGGAATTGACCCAGATGCCCAACAACAGATGAATGGATAAACTATGGTATATATACGCAATGGAACACTATGCAGTGATAAAGAGCAATGATGATTTTAGGAAGCATCTCATAACTTGTCTTCAATTGGAAGACATTATGTTGAGTGAAATTAATCAGCAGCACAAGGACAAATACTATATGAGACCCCTATGATAAGGTCTTCAAAACAGACTCATGTACAGAAGAAAAGACTCTTTGATGGCTGCAAGGGAGAAGAGGAAGGGAGGGAAGGAGGGAGGGAGGGAGAGGGTTGGTTGTAGACAGTTGATAGAAATTTTGTTGGGTGAAATCAGCGACAGCACACATTAAAAGAAGATCAGTTTAACTGGACTTCAACATAACCTGAAAACTCTTCCAATCCTAACCCAATATTGCAAAAACAGAGTAGCGGGGGTGGGGATCTGGGGACCACGCTCTCAGGGTACATCGAGGAGAATTGGCATAACTAGCATATTGCTAAGAGAGTCTTCTGCACTCCATATCAGTGAGTGGCATCTGGGATCTTAAAAGCTAGCAAGCTGTCATCTGAGGTACAACAAATTGTCCCAACTCAGCAAGAACAGATGATCCTCAAGGACAAAAATGACATGGGAGAAAGAGAACCCGAAAGATAGAAAGACCCACGTGAATGGGTGACTACATCAACACGTGACCAGAAGAACCAGATGGTGCCCAGCCACCACCAATGACAGTCATGATGGGCTCACAAAGTTGAGTCCCAGTGGCAACGCAAGATTAAAAAGAGGTGCACTCTGAGAACTCCACTAAAAGACCACAATTGATGGTCCAAAGACCTGGAGGTTCCCCTGGAAGTGTGGCCCCTAGATCTGATGCTGCCTTTGTTCATAAAATATTACTGAGGTCAACTCCTCTAAGAGGAATGGATTGGACTTGGGGACACTGAGTGACCATATCATGTGTGCACTTTATGGTTCTATGCATCTATAGGATGTCGTCTTAGTGGGCTCTTACTCGAGAGGACTGAAGAGGATGGAGAAGAGGGAAGAGGAGACTGTTAAGAGGATACGACATGTATAGAATAGAAACGAGTGTGCTGTCACCAGGCAAGGAGAGCAGTAGGAGCTGCAGAAAGGCAGGCATGTAAATTTAAACTGGACTGTACACTTTCACTCAATCACAATAAATAAATTTTTTAAAAAACGGTTCTATCTTTAATGCAGACAAGACAAGAATAAAAACATTAATTAATTTTTAATAAGGAGCCATATTTAACACCCTGGACTCTCAAAACAGGAAAGTCACCACTATTAGAAGTAGAAACTGCTCAACTCTAAAACTGAGTTCTTTTGTACTGTATACAAAGAGGAAAAGAAAAAGCATTTAATTGCTTTAAAATAGAAAATGTGTATTCTTTCCACATCTATATAACTTAAAACCAAATGCACATTTTTTTCAGACTTTCACCCCAAACAGCACTAAAGTACCAAAGCATACCCCAGAAGATTACTATAGCTAGTAATGAAGACTTGCTTGAAAGTCAGATATTAGACTCAGTGAACTGATAAGATATCTTTTTGGTCTTGAGATCAGTCATTGGGAAATGGTGAAAAACAACTAATAAAAATCAACTTACGGTTATTTATATGGAAGCTGCAACATTCATAAAAATGATAGGGAAACTCTGATTAGCTCTAAGGCATCTTCTAGTTTTACATACTTTAAAGGATACTTCTGAATAATGTGGCAGAGGATGTAGGAAATCAAGCTGTTCTCCAGTTCTGGTCTTTATTAAATCCCTCTGCCCTTTGCTTTGGAAAATACTTTGAATTATAGTTCCTTGGATGCTTTAAAGGCCATAGGACACCACATTAATTATAGTGTATTATTATTAAATGTATTATTTCAGAACCACATCTGTGGACAGATTTGTTTACACTGTGAAGGCATGCCCAAACCTGTTCTGCCTGATTCCTTTATAGCCTGTGGAGTCACTTTCTTTCAGTGCGCATGAGTTGAAAAAAAATATATTAATCATATCCTTTTTCAAAAGAAAAGCTTTAGTAGTTCTCTGCTGAAGAACAAAATCATGAAGCAATATATTTGTTCAAGATGTAGAAAGATCAGTTGGAAGAGTAAATGTGAAATGATAGCCAAGATATTTCTTAAATAGGGGAATATGTAAGGAGGATTTGCTCTACCATAAATCAGAACCATAATAATGTACATGAAAACAGCATGATATTTGTGCAAGATATTGGTGCAAGAAAAGAACTCTAGAACTATAGGACAAAAACGACAGTCACGAAACAAAAATATACGTACTAATTTTATATTTGTGTATGGTATGGGTATATGCACATGCATATACACATATATGCACATACACATATATATATATGCACACATAAACACATAATTTTAGTACATAATTGGAATGACATTTCAAATCAAAGAGAAAAGTAGTCAGTTAGTGGGTACTGGCAACTGTACGTGCATCTAGAAAAAAATAAGTTTAGATTCTCACATCATACTATAGACAACTATAACTTCCAAGAAAATTAAAGAGATAAATTTTTAATTGTGAAAGCATAAGACATGGAGGGATTGCTCTAATTTTCTCCTTATACTTTGAAAGATTTTTTGGAAAAAAAAAAATTATCTCCAAGAGTCAGAATAGAATAAGGAGTCTAGAAAAAGGCCCACAACTCAATGGTCAGTTGATTTTCCATAAATGTCAAAGCACCTCAAAAGAGAAGTGAGATTTTTGACAAGTATTACTGGCACAAATATCAACATGTAAAAAAGAGACTTTGATCTATATCTCACACCATACACAAAAATTAACTTGAAATGAAATATGGTCTAAGTGTGAGAGCTAAAACTGTAAAGCTTCCAGAAGAAGATACAGAAGTTTTAGTTAGCTTGGTTTAAGTAAAGTACCTTTCTTATACAGGAGATAAAAAACACACAAATTAGAATAGATGGGTAAAAGTATACTCTATCAAAATTAAAACTTTAGCTTTTTAAAAGATACTGCTAAGACAAATACTGTTAACAAAATGAAACAGCAAGCCACAGCCTGGGAGAAAATATTTGCAAAGCATGTATTTGATAAAAGACTTGAAACCAGAAAACGTAAAAATATCTTGTAACTCAATAACATAAACATTTTTTTTTAACGGCCAATAGATTTGAACAGGCACTGAAACAAAGACACTATAAAATTGCAAGTAAGTCATGCAAAGATACTAAGCATTATTAATCACCAAAGAAATGCAAATAAAACATGATATACCACTTGGTAGCCATTAGAGTGGCTAAAAGTGGAACAATTGGCAAAACCAAATGTTGGCAAGTAGTGGAACACCTGGAACTGGAATAAACTGTCCGTGGGGATGCAAAACAGTACAGCCATTTTGGAAAACAATTTGACAATATCCCGTAAAGTTTAACATCCACTCACCATTTGACTCAGCAATTCTATTCCTAAGTGTTCACTCAAGATATGTGAGAATAGATGTCCACACAAACACTTACATTTAAATCACCACATGTACTTTATTCATAATAAACAAAGAATGGAAACAATTGAAATATCAATCTTCTTGTGAACAGATAAATATACTACTTCCATGCAATGGAATATTTACCAACAGTTAAAAGAAGCTATCTACCAACACATACAAAAATAGGAATCTCAAAATACTGTGCTAAATGAAATGCCAGACACAGAAGACAACCTATTATATGTTTGTTTACATGACATTTTAGAAAAATTTTAAAAAAATACATAGTGTTAAAAAGGCCTGTGGTTGCCAGAGACCAGAGGTACAGGGAAGGAAGTCACTGCACAGGGGAATGAAGGAAGTTTAGAGGGTTAGAGGGTTGTAGAAGTGTCCTGTACCATGACTGTAGTGGTGATTATACAACTGTACACATATGTCAAACTCACCAAATTGTACACTTAAAATTGATGAATGCTATTGCATGTAAATCATGCCTCAACAAAGGTGATTTTTCAAAATAACTTAGAATGGAAGATATGCAATAGTCATGTTTTGTTGATTACATGTTTGTTTACATAGAAAATGCGAGAAGCTATAGAGAAAATATTAAAATAAGTGATTTCAACATTGTTATTCAACAAATTTATCAGACAAAAACAAAAGTCTTTTCTCTTAGTTCTAGTGCTGCTCTAATAAAACATACCACAGTTAGATGGCTTCAAAGAACAGAAATCTATTTTCTCACAGCTCAGGTGAGAAGTTCAAATTCAAAGTGTGGCTCTGAGGGTGGGTCTTTCCTGGTTCTGGGAGTTCTTTAAAATTCCTTGGCCTTTCTTGGCATTCCTTGGTGTTAGTCTTCTTTCAGTGTGTCTCTGTGCCTATTCTCCTATTTTGTAACTCAGAAGTGATTAGGTTAAGGTTTAGGATTCACCCTCCTCTAATATGTCCTCATGAACATAACAAAAAAACCACTCTGTTCCTAGTCAGGACATCCACGGGTATTTTCAATTCACAACAGCCTTGTTGTAGCACAACCAATCTGAAAGTACAATAAAATAAAAAATCCAGGGGAAAAATTTTTTTTTAAAAAACCAGCCAAAATTATTCATAAATTCAAATCAATGGTATATCTCACAAAAAAAAAGCTAGCCTATAAATAAGATATTGATTTCTTTCACCATACTGAAATTTAGTATCACCATGACAAAAAACACTATTAGTTATCTACTACTTCTTAATGAAATTACCTCAAATCTTTGCAGCATAAACTACAAACATTTACTATCTCACATAGTTTCTGAGAGTCAGGATGTCTGTATGATTACAGCTCAGTGTTTCTTATAAGGTATTAGCTAGAGGGTAGTCTCTGAAACATGATTAATTTGTTGTTAGTTGTCAGTGAGTCAGTTCTAACTCACTATGATCCCACATGTGCAAAGTACAACTGCTCCACAGAGTTTTCAAGGCTGTAGACTTTCAGAAACAGATAGCCAGATCTGTCTTCCAAGATGCCTCTAGGTGAGTTCAAACTCCTAACCTTTCAGCTAGTACTCAAATGTTTAAATCTGTGTACCACCCAGGGACTTCAGTTGCTTCCAAGCTCACTCGTATGGCTGTTGACGAGACTCTTCATTTGCTCATCAAATGGTCCCCTGCTCAAAACATGGCTTGCTCAGGAACAAATAAAATTCATACATGCTATGGCAATAGAAAGAACCCAAGACAAAAGTCACAGTTGTTTCACAGCCTACTACGAGACATGACATCCCATTACTTTCCAAAATCTATTGGTTAGAAGTAAATCAACAAGTACAACCCTCATTCAAGCAGAAGAAACTATGCAAGGTCAAGAATACCAGGAGGTAAGGATCACTGGGAGCCATCTCAGAGGTCTCTCACCACAGATACCATTAAAAATTACAAAGAGAAGCCAACAACTAGGAGTAGGAAAAAATGCAATATATGCAGCATACAAAAAAAAAGTACCCAGGACACACAAAGAACTCCAAGAAAGCAAAAAGAAAAAGGCAAAAAAAGGAAAAGAAGCAAATTTACGAAAAGTCCAAATGGCAAATATATATCCACAATGTTGCTCTATCTCACTAATACTCAGAAATAACATGAAAGAAAACAAACGTATCAGATTATTTCACAATCATTACATTAGAAAAAAATAAAGTTTAACAATAATCATCAAGGACATGGGAATTTCTAAGAATATCATTCAGTTAAAGATGTAGTATAAATTCATACAATCTCTTTGAAAAATAATAAAGTAATCTGAAAATTTCCAGTAAAGTTGATAATGGCCCAGCAATTGTAATCATAGATACATATTCTAGAAAAACTTCTACATACACGTACCAGAAAAGTCTTTTCCAGATAAATGCTCACTGTAGCACTGACTCGACGGCACTTGGCTTGACGTAGCCCCATTTGTTTTTACAAATTTCTGGGAAACATTCTTGATATTCTTCAATAACAGAATAGTGAATAAACTATTCACATAAATGAATACAGCATAGCCATTAAAATTCATGAACTAAATCTATCTGCATATATAGATAACAAAAACAATACTGTATAAAAAGCAATTGTAGAATATATGAAACATATTTACACCCACACAAATATTTCTAATGTGTACAGAGCACAATTATACTGTTTATAGATGCATAAAACAGTAAATGTACAAATTGCTGAATCATAAAAACATTCTAAATTCATGATAGTGACTGACTGGGAGAAAAAGAAACATTAATAATAAATTTGGAAGAAAAAATGAATCGTTATTTCTTTATTCTAATTGATGTTACATTATTCTTTGAAATTTTCTATAAATATTTTGATGTAAAAGGAAACAAATATAAATATCCATTAATAATCAGACTTACCTATATGGAAAACATAGGAATCAAATCAACTACAAATCGACTATTCAGTACCATTGGTCAGTATAAAGGGCTGACTACGGAACAGATCACCAATAGCTCACATGTAATTACAAGCTGAATCTGAAATAAAAAACTAAAACAAGTCTAATAGAGACAAAATACCACACTGAGTATACTCCACCTCAATCTGGAAACTATCTCAAGAACAGATTTGACACATTGAACACTAACGACTGAAGATCAGACAAGTTGTGGGATGACATCAAAGACATCATACATGAAGAAAATAAGCCAAAAAAGCCAAGTGCCAAGTGCTGTCGAGTCGGATCCAACTCGATTATTAAAAAATGGGAATGATCTCATCCTGGACAAGTTGTGCTGGCTTCCTCAGTTTTGTGTGCCATCTTACCTTTCACCAAAATTGTTACTCATCTATTGTTATTTAGCACCATAAACCAAACTAAACCCACTGTGTCAGAGTCAATTCCAACTCACAGTGATCCCATAGGACACAGGAGAACTACCCCACAGGGTTTCCAAGGAACACCTGAGGATTTGTACTGCTGACCTTTTGATCAGCAGCCAATCTTTAACTACTACTCCACAGGGTTTCCTGAAGGACTGATACCTAGCTTAATTAGTGTAACATTATTTATAAAGAAAATGTTCTGCATTCCACTTTGGTGAGTACTGTCTGTAGTCTTAAAACCTTGTGAGTAGTCATCTAAGATAGTCCACTGATTTCACCCTGTTGGGAGCAAGGAAAAATGAAGAAAACCAAAGACATAGGGGAAAGAGTAGTCCAAAGGACTAATGGACCACAGCTACCACAACCACCACCACACAATCTAGCACAACTAGATGTTGCCCAGCTATCACCACAGACTACTCTGGAAGGTGTCACAATAAGGGATCCTGGACAGATCTGGAGAAAAATGTAGAATAAAATTATAATTCACAAAATAAGGCCAGACTTGCTGGTCAAACAGATACTGATAAACTCCAAAGTACAGCCCCTAGACACCCTTTAGCTCAGTAATGAACTCACTCCTGAGGTTCACCTTTCAACTAAAGATTATCCAGGCCCATAAAACAAAATGAGACACCAGCCCAGGAGTAAGGACTACAAGGCACCAAGGGTCAGTAAAGATGGTAATAGGGATCCCAAGGGGCAGAAATGGAGAGTGTTACCTGTTGTGGGGTTGGCAACCAATGTCACAAAAAGATATGCACACTGATTGTGTAAGAGAAGCTAATTTGTTCTATAAACCTTCATCTAAAGTACAATAATAAAAAATAGTTTTTAAAAATAAAAACAGATACTAAAACAAAAAAAGAAGAGGAAAGAAAGAAGAGACCAAAATTGATGTCAGAAGAGACTCTGAAACTTGCACTTGAACACAGAGTTGCCAAAACAAATGGAGAAAATGATGAAGTAAAAAAAGGTAAACAGATTTTGAAGGGTCAGAAGACAGAGTGAACTATTACAATGAAATGTGCAACGACCTGGTGTTAGAAAACCAATAAGGAAGAACATGCTCCACATTTTTCAAGCCAGAATAACTGAAAAAAAAAGAAAATTCAAGCCTTTTAAAGTTACAATTTTAAAAGATTCCGTGGTTCAATTACTAAATGACACAGAACATCAAAAGAAGACGTAAGGAATACACAGAGTCACTGTACAAGAATGGATATGTTGATGTTAAAGTATTTCAGGAGGTAGCATATGATCAAGAACTAATGGTATTGAAATAAGATGCCTAAGAGGTACTAGAGTAGGTAGCCAAAAACAATGCTCCAGGAAGTAACAGAACATTAATTGAGATACATCAACAAAAGGATGTAGTGCTGGCAGTGTTGACTCTTTTATGTCAAAAAATGTAGAAGACAGGTATTTGGCCAAATGACTGGAAGATATCCTTATTTATGCCTATTCCAAAGAAAAGTGACCAACAGAATGTGGAAATTGTTCAACAACATCATTAGTATCACACACAAGCACAATTTTGCTGAAGAAAATTCAAAAGCAGTTGTAGCAGCACATCCACTGGAAACTGTCAGAAATTCAAATCAGATTCAGTGGAGGATGTGGAAAAAGGGACATCACTGTTGATGTCAGGTGGGTTTTGGCTAAAAGTAGAGAATATCAGAAATATTTTATCAGTATTTCATTGACTGTGCAAATGTATTTGAAGTTGTGGATCACAACAAATTATGGATAATCCTAAAAAATGGGAATTCCAGAATATATCATTGTGTTTATATGGAACCTATACATAGACCAATAAGCACTTGTTCAACAGAACAAGGGGACAGTGCATGGTTTAAAATCAGGAAAGGTGTGTGTCAGGATTGCATCCTTTCACCATAATCACTCAATTTGTATACTGAGCAAATAATCAGAGAAGCTGGATTATATAAAGAAGAACACAGCATCAGGATTGGTAGAAGCCTCATTAACAACCTTTGAGAGGTAGAGGACACAACTTTGCTTAATAGAAACAAAGAGAACTTGAAGCACTTACAGGTAAAGATCAAAGACTAGAGCCTTCAGTACTGGAGACAGCAAAAATCCTCACAACTGTACCAGTAAGAAGTATCATGATAAATGGAAAAAATATTGAAGTTGTCAGAGATTTCATTTTATTTGGATCCACAATCAGTGCCTATGGAAGTAGTAGTCAAGATATCAAAAGGCATATTGCATTGGGCAAATCTCCTGCAAAAGACCTCTTTCAAGTGTTAAAAAGCAAAGACATCACCTTGAGAACTAATGTATGCCTGACTCAAGCACAGTATTTTCAATCATCACATATGAATGTGAAAGTTAGACAATGAATATGGAAGACCAAAGAAAGACTTATGACTTTGAATTATGGTGTTGCCAGGAATGCTGAATATACCATGGACTGCAGGAAGAACAAACAAGTCTATCTTAGAAGAAGCATGGTCAGAGTGCTCCTTGGAAGTGAGTATGGCAAGACTTCATCTCATACACCTTGGATATTTTATCAGAAGGCACCAGTTCCTGGAGAAGAACATCATGCTTGATAAAGTGAAGGTAGCAAAAAAGAGGAAGACCCTCAATGAGATGGACTGATATATTGGCTGCAACAATGGGCTCAAACATAGCAATGATTGTGAGGACGGCCCAGGAATAGAAAGTGTTTTGCTGTTTTACACAGGGTTGCTATGAGTTAGACCTGAGTCTACAGTACCAAACAACAACAACATTAAACTTTTTACAGAATTTGCTACCTGAGTACCTAGCTACCATGCCCTAATAACCTAAGTATGAGTAAGATTCACTTTTTGCCCCAAAGGTACTTACATTCTCATACTGGTGAACTTTTACTGCATAAGGAACCACCTTAAACTATGCCTAGCTGGAGATCTGCAGATTAAAACTGACACTCTGAGTGAGACTCTGACTGCCCTCCACAGATATCTCAGAGCTAGCCTGACATATAGCTTCCTCTGAAACAAATTAAATGGGCATGTAAAGACAGAGATACTTGCAGTGAAATAAAAATATGTGAGGTCGTTTAAAGACTAGGCTTGTAACTAGCATACTGTCACTCAACCTAATTCTTTTGGACAAAAAAAGTCATATAACGAAGCCTAGTTTCAAGGCATGGGGAAGACAGATGAGTACCCTAATTTTTATATCAATTCTTTCACTGTGTCAATCCAATCGGTCCTCTTCAGTCACTCCTTTTGGTTTTAATCTTCTAACACATTATTTTCTGCAAAACTAGAACTGCAGGACATCTCAGCATTAAGATTTAGATTTCTAAAGATTATAAAGAACTTATTCAGATGGTAACTAATATTGAAAGTAGCTCAAAACAGTCATTTTTCTGGTAATTAGATATTTCCAGAAGAAAATGACCATGTACGACAGCCTTCTTTCCATCCTTATTATTCAGCTAAAATGAAGCATAACTAAATTTATTTATTTTAAATTTCATTATGTCTCTAATTTGTAGTTAAACCCTTAAATTATAGTGCCAACATAGAACAATCTCACTGAGGTGCAAGTAAGTAGCACTACACTAATTCTAATCCTTGTGACAAAAATATTGATTTATAAAATAAGAAAAACATATATATATAATAAAGAAACAACAAAAGGATTGTAGGATTTTATGGCTTATCAGGTAGCCAAAGTCCTTTATTGCCATTTTACAGATGAGGACTTGAGGTAAAGTGAGATTAAAGGATTTTCTCAGTGTCATACCATCCTAGTTATTTAGTGCTTATATAACAGAAATTCCACATGTGGACAGCTTTAATGAATAAAACTTTATTTTCTTATAGTTTAAAAGTCTGAAAGTGAAGGGAGGTAGAGTTAAGACTGTAGAGTAGCCACATACATCCTGCGAGCCGTCTAACAACAAAGAACCAGACAAACAAGTGAACAGATTATACAGGACGTTCCAGGGGCCCTGAACATCAGGGGGAAAAACTGAGAAAGCAGATGGGGTGACAAATCAGGAATATCAGGTCCAGAAGCAACTAGTTTGGTGACAATTAAATCTGCAACCAATAGAATGACCTGTTTCTGTTGGCAAAGCAGAGCCAGAACATGGTGGTAAGACAGCTAAAAGAACAAGTGGCATGGTGACCTCAGTGAGTCTTTCTCAGCAGGGAAGCAGAGCTTCAGGTGGTTACACCTACAGAACTGGGGAGGATTTTCACTTGAACATTATAAACTAAGTGCATGCAAACTCGTGCGAATTTAAATCTTTCCTATGGGCTGATCTTTGCTCCCTTTCCCTGGCACTCCCTCCCTCACTTCTGTGCTCTACACTGGGTACTAAACTCTGACACTCTACCTGGACTGGAAGTGGTGCACTGTATTCAAGACTCCCCTGAG
The DNA here is from genome assembly GCA_028571685.1 of Heterohyrax brucei. Taxonomy (NCBI): domain Eukaryota; kingdom Metazoa; phylum Chordata; class Mammalia; order Hyracoidea; family Procaviidae; genus Heterohyrax; species Heterohyrax brucei. Next base: position 51,954,428 of record CM053143.1, on the reverse strand, counting down.
TCAAGAACTCCCCCTACCTTTCTCAGTGCACTCACAGTGCTAACCACCCAGTGAAAAGCCACCTGGTGACAGGACAGTGAAATTTCTAAGGCTCTAGTAATCAAACTAGCTTAAACTAACAGAATATTTGGACACTCAAAAACTACACACACACACACACGTTATAACACAATAATCAAGCATAAGTAAATTACAATACTTTTCTGATGGCTTGGAGACAACATTCAATTTCAGATCATTTAAAGAAGCAGGCCACTATGGCTTCAGACACTCCCCAAACAATCAGTTTTCCAGATGAAGAAGTGTTCCTGCAATTATCAGAGGTAGAATACAAAAGAGTGATGTACAGAGCTCTTCATGACATCAGGAAGGAGATGAGGCAAAGTGTAGCACAGCATAATGAAAAATTAAACAGGCTGCAACAAATACTTGAACAACAACAATCTGAAATTCAGCAGATTAACAAAAAAATTAGACAATTAGACAATCCAGTATAAAGTCAAAGAAGCAGGATCGAGGCAATGAAATGCAGAGTTAGTGAGACTGAAGATAAAGCAACTGACACCAGCATAAGTGAGGGAAAAAAAGGAATTTTTTTAAAAAATGAAGACTCATTAAGAGTTACGTGGGAATCTATCAAGAAGAATAATTTATGAGTAATTGGAGCACTAAAGTGGGGTGGGGACTAACAGGAAACAGAGAGAATTGTTGAAGATATGTTTGCAGAAAACTTCCCTGAGACCATGAGAGGTGAGAAGATGTCTGTTCAAGATGCTCCTTGAACTTCACACAAGGTAGATGCCAAAAGAAAGACACCACGACATATTATAATCCAACTTACTAAGATAGGAAGCTTTTAAGAACAGCTAGCCTTAAACAAAAAATAGACTACAAAGAAGAATCACTAAGATTAAGTTTAGATTACTCAGTGGAAACATGCTGGCAGGAAGGCAATGGGATGACATGCACAGAGCACTGAAGGAAAAAAAACTGCCAGGCAAGAATTATATATCCTGCAAAACTGTCTAGTATATGATGGTGAAATTAACACATTCCCAAATAAGCAAAAGTTTACAGAATTTGCAAAAAAAAAAAAAAAACCAAATGACAAGAAACACTGAAGGAAGTTCTTTAATTAGAAAATCAGTATCTGATACATATTCAAGGATATATAAGACAGGACAGAATATTCAGATATCAGCACGGACTGGGAATTTACAAAAATAAATCAAAGCTAAAACACTAAAAATAGGGAGACAGATCTCAGTATGTAAATGATGGCAGTATTATACCAAATTAATGTATTCATAGATCTTTCAGGTAGAGAGGAAGTTAAGGTGATAAAAAGAAATTAAAGACTGGTTTAAACTCTGAACATTAGGAGTAAAAATCAAGATCACCACAAAGAAAATTAACAATGCTACACATCAAAATGAGAAACAAAATCAAGAAGTCTCAGCAAATATAAAACCAACAACAGTGAAAAAGATCAACAGAAAACCCATAAATAAAAATGACTCAGCACAGAAAATTAAGTGTAACAAAGAAACTGTCAACAACACTCAACAAAGACAACAAAATGACAGCACTAAATTCACACCTCTAAGTAATTACATTGAATGCAAATGGGTTAAACGCACCAATAAAGAGACAAAGAGTGAAAGATTGGAATACAAAAAAAGATCTGTCTATATGCAGCCTAAAAGAGAAACACCTTCCACTTAAAGATATAACCAAACTGAAACTCAAAGGACAAGAAAAATACATACCAAGCTAACAACATTTGAAATAAATCAGGAGTGGCAATGTTAATGTCAGACAAAATAAACTTTAAAGTAAAATCCAACACAGTGAACAAGGAAGGCCACTATACAGTCCTTAAAAGTTGACTCTATCAGGAGGACATAACCATATTGAATATTTATCCACCAACCACAGAGCTTCTAAACCCATCAAATGAAGTGTAGCAGCATTGAAAAGTGAGATGGACAGCTCCACAATAATAATGGAAGACTTCATTACACCACTTTCAGTGGTGGATAGAACATCCAGAAAAAAGCTCGATAAAGACACAAAAGATCTAAATGCCACAACCAATCTATTTGACCTCACAGACACATACAGAACACTCCACCCAACAACAGACAAGTATGCTTTCTTTTCAAATGCCCATGGAACATTCTCCAGAATAGATCACATACTAGGCCATAAAGCAACTCTTGGAGAAAGCCAAAGCACTAAAATATTACAAAGCATCTTTTCAGATGATAAATCCATAAATGTCAAAATCAAGAGCAGAAGAAGCAACAGTAAAGTATCAGACACATGGAATCTGAACAACACCCTGCTAAAAAATTTCTGAGTGACAGAAGAAATCAATGAATAAAGAAATTTATAAGATCAAATGAGAATGAAAATGCATCTTACTAGAACCTATGGGATACAGTAAAAGTAATGCCCAGAGGTCAAATTATCTCAATAAATGCACACATCCAAAAGGAAGAAAAAGTCAAAATCAAAGCATTAACCATACAACTTGAACCAGTAGAAGAGAGCACCTCAGGCACCAGAAAAAAACAAATAAAAATTAGAATAGAGCTAAATGAATCAAAGAATAGAAAAACAATTAAAAGAGTTAACAAAACCAAGAACTGTTTTTTGAAAAGTTCAACAAAATTGATAAACCATTGACCAAACTCATGAAAGAAAAACAGGAGAGGCAGCAATTAATTTAAATAAGAAATGAGATGGGTGATATCATAACAGAGCGAAGTGCAATTAAAAGAATCATAACAGAATACCATGAAAAAGTGCATGCAATATATACATATAAATATGAAATATATTCATATTCATATAAATATGAAATGGACAAATTTCTAGAAGCATACTACCTACTAAAACTAACACAAACAGAAGTAAAACAACTTAATAAACCCATCACAAAAGATCTCCACTAAAAGACCTCAATTGATGGTCCAGCAGTTTCGGGGTTCCCCTGGGAGCATAGCCCCTGGCCTTGATGCTGCCCTTGCCCATAAATCATAAAGAAGGTCCACTCTTCAGCAATGAATGGATTGGACTTGGAGATGCAGAGTGACCATATATTGGATGCACTTTATAGTTCTATACATCTATAGGATATCATCCTGCTGACCTCTGGCTGGAGGAAGGAGAGTGGGTGGAGAGGAGAGGAAAGGAGACTGTTGGGAGGATGAGACATATAGGGATCAGTGAGGAATAGTGTGCTGTCACCGGACAGGGAGAGCAGTGGAAGCTGCATATAGGTGCGCATGTAAATTTATACGGGAATGTACATTTTCACTCAGTCATATTAAATTAAAAAAATATATATTTTATAATTATTAAAAAAAAAAAAGAAAAAGTAATTCAAAATTCTCAACCAAAAATGTCCTGGCCCAAACTGCTTCATTAGAGAACTCTGTCAAATTTTAAGGTATTTCATATCATAGAAAAAAATGAAATACTCCCAAATTCATTCTATGAATCTAGAATAACTCTGATACCAAAACCAAGTTAAAATAGCACAAAAAGAGAAAATTACAGACCAGTATCTCTCATGAACTTAGATGCAAAAAAAAAAAAAAAAACTCACCAAATCCTAGCAAATAGAATTCAACAACATATCAAAAAAATTATTCACCATGAACAAATTGGAGTCATACTAGGAATGCAGGGACAGTTCAACATTAGAAAACCATTAACATAATCGACCACATAAACAAAGCCAGCCAAAGCCAAGTGCCATCAAGAATCACTTAATTTTACTAATTGCTGCAGAAGAGCATTTGACAAAGTCCAACACCAATTCATGCTAAAAACTCTGAACAAATTAGGAGTAGAAGGGAAAGTACTCAACATAATAAGAGGATCTATGTACAGCAAAGAGCCAACATTGTCCTAAATGGGGAGAGTCTGAAAGCATTTCTCCTGAGAACAGGAAGCAGAAAAAGATACCTACCGTCACCACTTCTATTCAATATTGTGCTCTAGATTCCTGCCAGAGCAATCATAAAGAAATAAAGGGCATCCAAATTGGTAACGAAGTAGTAAAATTATCTCTATTTGCAGATGATATGATCTTACACAGAAAACACTGAAGTCACAAAAAACTACTAGAACTAATAGAAGAACTCAGCAAAGTATCAGGCTATAAGGTAAACATACATAAATTAGTTGGAGTTTTTTTACACCAACAAAGAGTCCATCAAAGAGGAAATCACCAAATCAACACCATTTACAATTGCCCGCAAGAATATAAGATATTTTGGAATAGATCTAACAACAGATGTAAAAGATGCATGGTAAGAAAATTATAAGACTCTGCTTCAAGAAACCTATATAAGTGAACAGACCTACCTAGCTCAGGAATAGGAAAATTTAACATCATGAAAATGAATATTCTACTCAAAACCATCTAGCGATACAACACAATCCCAATACAAAGTCCAATGGCATTTTTCAAAGAGATGGAGAACAAACAAATCAACAATTTCATACAAAAAGAGGAGAAGCCCCAGATGAGTAAAGTCTTACTCAAGAATAACAAAGAAGGAGGCCACACATTACCTGACATTAGAACTTATTATATTGCCATGGTATTGAAAACAGTCTGGCACTGGCACAAAAACAGATACATAAGCCAGTGGAACAGAATAGAGAATCCAGATATAACATTGTCCTCCTATGAGCAGCTCGTGTTTGACAAAGGATCAGGCTGTTACCTGGGGAAAAGACAGTCTCTTCAACAAATGGTATTGGCAAAACTAGATATCCATCTGTTAAAAAAAAGAAGCAAGACCTGTACTTCTCATCACACATGAAAACCAACTCAAAATGGATCAAATACCTACATATAAAATCTAGAATAATCTTTAGATCATGGAAGAAAAAATAGGGACAACGCTGGGAGCCCTAACACACAACATAAACAGACTACAAAATATTACTAATAATGCACAAACACTAGAAAAAAAAAATAAACTAGAACTCCTAAAGATCAAACACTTAAGCTCATCCAAAGACATCACCAAAAAAGTAAAAAGATTACCTATAGCCTGGGAAAAAAAATGACAACCATGAATGTGATTGGCATCTAAATAATCTACATGTTACTTCAAAACCTCAACAACAAAAAAATCAATAACTCAATTAAAAATGGTTATGAACAGACATTTCACCAAAGATATCCAGGCAGCCAAAAGTCACATGAGGAAATGCTCACAGTCATTAGCCACTAGCAAAACCCAAATGAAGACTACAATGAAACACTACTGACACCCCAACAAGGCTGGCATTAATTCAAAAAACACAAAATAATAAATGTTAAGGAGGTTGTAAAGAGACTAGAACACTTCTACACAGCTGGTGAGAATGTAAAAAGGTACAACCACTTTGGAAATCAATTGGGTACTTTCTTAGAAAGCTAGAAATAGATATACAATATGATCTAGCAATCTCATTGTTTTGAATATATCCCAAAGAAATAGGGGCTCTCACACAAATAGATACATGCACACCAATATTGTAGCACTGGCCACAATAGCAAAAAAATGAAATCAATAGATGAAAGGATAAATGAACTATGATATATTCACACAGTGGAATGTCATGCAATGATAAAGACCAATGATGACCTTGGGAAACATCTATTAACATAGAGTCATCTGGTAGACATTATGTTCAGTAAAATTAGTCAGTCGCTGTCATGGGTTGAACTGTGTTCCTAAAAAAAAAATCTGCAGCAATTTGACTGGGCTATAATTCCTGGTACTGTGTGATGTTCTCCCATGTTGGAATTCCTGCCTCTGTGATGCGAAGGAGGGTGGATGGGCAGCGATTGTGTTGGTGGAGCAAGATCCAATGTGTAAGTTTGTTTTGTGCCTTGAGGGGGTCTCTTGAGACTTAAAAGAAAGAAGCTAGCAAAGACATTTGAGGAACTCTTACCATCAACAAAGAAATCAGTGTGGGTAACTGAGCACGTCCTTTGGAAGGACTAGAGTCTCTGCACCTCAAAAGCTTCCAGTCCAGGGCAATATTGAATACAAGGACCTTCCTCCAGTGCCAGCAGAGAAAGCCCTTCTCTGGAGCTGACACCCTGAATTTGGACTTCTAGCTTACCGGACAATAAAATTTCTCTTTTTAAAGCTGTCCACTTGTTGTATTCCTGTTACAGCAGCACTAGCTTACTAAAACAGTTGCTAAGGGACAAATATTGTTATGAGACCACATTGTAAGAACTTAGGAAAAGGTTTAAGCACTGAAGAAAATAATTTCTATTGGTTACATCCTTGAGGGACGGGAATATTCTTAGATTAGAGATGGTAGCTAGGAGCTGAGTTAGGTGAAGGAAGCAACAGCACGCAGTACAAAGAAGATTAACACTAACGGACTATACCGAAAGCTAAAATGTTCCCTAAATACAGACCAACATTTTGAAGGACACAGTAGCAGGGGCAAGGGTCTGGAAGAAAGGGTTTCAGGGTACGTCTAGGTCAATTGGCATAACTAAGTTGTTTTGTTTTGTTTTAAGTAAATATTCTGCATCCCAGTTTGCTGAGTGGCATCTGGGGTCTTAAAAGCTAGCAAGCTGCCTTCTAAGTAGCATCAACTGGTCTCAATGAAGCCAGAGCAGAGGAGAATTAAAGATATCAAAGACATGAGAAAAATATGAAAAAATATGAGTCCAGGATTAAAAAAAAAAAAGGGACTATATGATTCGGAGACTACATTAGCACGAGATCAGAAGAACTAGATGGTGCTCAGCCAGCACCAATGACCTCACAGGAAACACAGTGTAGAGTCCATGACTTAATGGGAGAAAAACAGGGGTTCAGACTAGACTTGACGGTCCAACATCCTGAAGGGTCCCCTGAGGACACTACCCCTGAACTCTTTGCTGACCTGGAGCTGAAACCAGTACTGAAGCCAATTCTCCAGAAAAAGATTGCACTGGATTTTTGACTTACAGTAATGCTGATAAAGAGAGTGCTTCTTGGCTTACATGAGGCTGTCACAGCAGCTCCTGTTCAGAGGTGAAATGGGAGGGTGGAAGTGGAGTCACAGGAGTTGGTTGAAAGAATACAGAAAATACAAGGCGGAAAGGAGCGGTATGCTGTCAGAGGGTGTGCAGAGCAGCTAGAGTTGTACAGTGGTGTGTATGTGGCAGGGGTTGTATGGCAAATTGACTTGGATTGGAAACTCTCACTTAAAGCACAATAAAATATTTTTAAAATAATAGTAAAAGTCTTAAAGTTTGAATTTATCACATTGGCTGAGAAAATGCTGTCTTTTTTGCTCTGGGGGAATATCTTTGTCTCAGCTGCTTCTTGGCAACTCATTGGAGATATCCACACGCTGTCTGTCTCTCCCCACTTGGGCTTGCTTTCTTCTTTTATATCTCAAAAAAGTGACTGATTTAACACATGCCCTACTCTGACACTATCTCTTTAACATAACAAAGAAATCCCTATTCTCAAATGAGATTACAAGTATAGAGGTGAGGATTCATAACAAGTAACTTTTGGAGGGAATGATTCAATCCATAACCTATACCTTTGTGAGTGAAAACACCGGGTCTTTGACTCTAGTATTTAGACTCCTCTCCTAGGCCTCCTCACAATGCCAAGCTGCAATAATAGATGAATGTGTATTTGTCTCCCTGAATTCAAAAAGGCAGTAGTAAAAGGCAACAGCTATTCGTCTGAATTAGCATGACTGAAAAGACCAATGTCAACTTCACCCTCAAGTCTTCTTAGCTTCATCACCTGGATTCACAATTTTCCAAAAACCTTCGCTTAAGAAGAGATAATCTTTACATGTATTTTTCCAGTTTATATTTATTTTTTTACCAAAAGAAACTAAAGTTTAATTAATCTCTAATTTTTATTTAATTATCTTACTGTTCATGTTGTTAGATTTCCTCCTGAGCAATGCTATTTCTGTTATCTGGGAGCATCTCAATGTTTATTTCAGTATATTTGGCAGTACTATGATTTCTACTAACTTGCCAAAAACACTTACCAGTTGTAGTCATCTTACAAAGTAGACAATTTTAAAGATACTTTCTCTAGCTTCTTCTATTTCTGTCAGTTTTCCGGTCTCATCACAGAATCTTGCACAATTTCACAGCTGAGTACTTGAGAAACCAGTGAGCCAGCATCCAGGGTTATAAGCTTACTTACACAATATTTTGGAATTTAAATTATTGACAACCCAACAACCAAACCCACTGCCATCAAGTCAGTTCCGACTCATAATGACCAAGAGGCCAATTAAATAATTGTTTGGGGTCTTTAATAATAGAGAATGACAGAATATTTGAACTAGAAGTAATCTTAGAGGTTATCTAAGTCAACTCCTTCATTATACACATGAGGAAACAATTCTAGAATTTAAGTGATTTTCCCAGGGCAAAGCTAATTAAGGACCCCTACTGACACAGTGATTAAGAGCTTGGCTGCTAACCAAAAGGTCAGCAGTTCAAAACTACCAGCCGCTTCTTGGAAACCCTGTTGAAATCAAACATAGGTCTCCAGATTGTCTTTACCCAATTTTCTTCCCACTGTATTATATTGCTTTTTTAATAATAGTAATTAAAAGTTTCCCTGAGGTCTTTGAACTCTCTCTCATGGCTTCTCATTATGAACAGAAGACACTGGGAGATGTCTAGCTAAACGCAGGGGTGTAATGTGCTCTCACGGAATAGAGCTAACCATATACTCTAACAAGACCCAGTCAACCAGCAGCACAAAACTACTAATCACTGATGCTGAATGAACTGCATTCATGAGGCAGAACTTTCCCATATAAAATTATGATGATCATAAGTAAAAAGTAGAATGTGCTTTACTGCCTGTACTCTTAACTAACCTCAAAACACTTTCCAAATATTTAGTGGACAAAAGTACTTCTTGTTGAGATAATTTCACAGTGTATTACCAGAGGAAACATTAAGAAATTCTGTTAAGCCCATAATTTAAAGTGAGAAGCAGAGGCTTAGATAAGTGACTAAGATTCCTTTACACAGGCAAACTCCCTGAAAAACAAAAATGTAAAACCAGAGGAATACTGTTTACATACTGGCTACCAAGGAAAGGTCAATACTACTGTAGAAGGGACTGGTGTTTGAAAATAGAGCCCAATTAGCTAACACCAACTGGATACCGTCTACTTGATAGTCTGTCAGCTCTGGATTCAAACACTATATAGTATATCATTTACCTAAGGTTTCAGATTGCTTGAGTTTTGACATCAGCTCCAAAAGAAATACACAATTCAAAAAGGAGGATCTCTTCCCAGCATCTACTAGATGCATTTTCTTGGTTTTCCATTCCATGAAATGGATAAAGAAATAAAATATCTAGTGTATCTGTGCATTTGTGTGTGTGTACACTTACATAATTACACTTCACCATAAAGTCACCAGGATCATATCATCAGCACATACCCGGAATTGTACTTCATCTGTTACTATTATTAGTTAGTACTTAAAAATCATTTGGGGCACTGTGACCATTTATATCCAGAAGTGAGAAAAGGTCATGGCTAAGTGGATATCCACAAATGAATAACAGAGATCTAATAGCACCAAAAATAATACAGAGACAATTCATTTCCCCAGTTTAATTACCCTCATTTGTGAAACTCAACAGCAAAGAGGATACCCATGTTGGGTACAAATGGAACAATGGTCATTCCATAAAAATGATATAACCTTTTTTAAGAAGTTATCTTCAGTGTGCCACACTCAACTTGTTTAAGATTTTTTACCCAACTCTCCTCAAATTACCGCTCACCAAATGCCCTTCAAGTAACAAGTATTCATCCTATTTAATCTGGCTGAGTGAGGCCATCCTTAATGTACACACAAACTCTATAATACTCACCAAGACACATGTTAAGTTTCTTTCTGTCCTATGTAAAAATTCTTCAGATTATATTCTACTTGGGAGACATCAATCAATCTGCTATATTTATTTACAATGACACTAAGAAATGATTTTACTTGCTAGAGAACGGAAGCATAATTTAAACATCTGCTGCTTTAACACTCATATTTGATACAAGACATGCCCATTGGCACAATAGTAAGTATTCTCCAAAATAAATACACAATAAACACTCAAACACATTTGGACCACACATTGAAAAACAAAAGGAATAAATTTCCTTTGAGATCATAGATAAATGTATCATTTCCCTGGGGGGGGGGGAGACTCAATTTGTCAAAAATTATTGGATTCATAACAGAAAGTCATTTTTTTAACTTTTAATATATTGTATTCAAGATATATACATTTAATATAATAGAGGAATTTTAATAGCTTTTCTGGATATGTTGTCATTCTGAAAATAAAGACTATATGCACTTGCTTTTAAATTGTTCCCCAAATACTCCTAAGAAGCCAGTAAACATAGTCCCTAGGTGATTTCTAGCTTCTATGTAGACATATGGGGCCTCAACCAAAACTGACTGCACTTTGCAACTGGAATACTTAGAAATTAGCTGAATTTCATGTTCAAACCACACCCCAAAAATCTTGATGCTGTTAAGACATTATAAAGTCATCATTCCAGGAAAATCCTAGGCAGACCAGTGACCTCCTTCTGGACAGTACTCTCAAATTAGTAAAGCTCAGAGTACTTGATCTCTTCCATGTTATAATAACCAGATTCAAGCCCTGAACCCTATCTTGCCACTTACAACTCTGTTATTCATCTTTGAAAACCAGCAGGAGATAGAAGTTCCATTTTGGGCACTTACTAAACAGCAAGCATACATGTTCTTGATTTCTCATTTTTTTTAATTGACATGAAAGCACTTGTAACGTAGTAAATTCTCTGATCTATTTCAAAGAATTTTCTTCTAAGCACTGTCCTGGAAAATTATTACTTTATAAGACAAGTGATTTCACAGAAGCAACTGAGTAAATTTAAAAAAAAAAAAAATCAGTTGTCTGAAAGCTTTCTCTTTAGCTGATGACCTAGAAACAAGTGCTTAAAGAAACTCAGAGCTTTTTTTTTTTTTCTTGGTTTTGAAAGTCCTGCAAACTATTCCATAGAACTCTGGTCTAGAATCAAAACTCTTAAGTCCCTCCTCTTCCTGTCATATAAAGGAAAAATACTCATAAAATATGCTTTTTTTTTCTTACACAAGTATCAGGATCACATAAGGCCCACATTTGAATTTAAATATCTCCTTTTTGTCTTAGCATTTCATTGTATTTGAATATTCAGGTTGATCTGTAGATGTACACTTTTGTTTATTTCTACTGGTTTATATGTGCAGAATTTTCAAGTGTGTCATGTGGCATATTTTATTTAATGTAAATAAGAGATATCTTGTATTTTCCACCACAGTCAATGTGTTTGTTACGTGGGCCTCTCTATTTCTCCTGTCAAATAATCAAGTCAAAACAAGTATCAGCTTGAGAACCAGCCTCAGTCTTCTCATACTCCACACCCCCTATTTGCCTGATGCTCATATCTCCCAAACAAAACCCAAACCAAATCCACTACCATCTAATCCATTCCAACTCTAGTGGCTGCAGATCTCCACCGAAGCAGACTGCCACATCTTTCTCCTGAGAAGCCACTGGTAGTTTTGAACCACATGCCTTTAGGTTAGTAGTCAATTGCTTTAACCACAGCACCACCAGGGCTCTTGGTTCCACTTCTCAGTTTTCCCCTGATTTTACTGTGACTCCCCATCTTTCTTCCTCCTGTGTAGTCCTCAATCACTGCCAAATGACTTAAAGATATCTCATTCTTTGTTTCCCTTCTCTTCACTCCCGAGTGATTCTAAGTTCTCCTTGTACCCGTTTTCTTAGACCATCTCATTTCTGTTCTTACACCCTCAATTTAAAGCTATCTAATTATTTTGTGATTTTAAAAAAAAAACCTTAGTGAATAATAAATACCTGATTCTTACAGAGATACTTATTTTAGCAAGTACAAATAAATGAATACTAACTCTTGATAGGTTGGGTAAGCTATACATACTTAATTTTTCTCTGACTGCAGTGATTCACATTTCATATATCAAGATATGGAAGTCACATATATAATTTTTTAACAATTTTCTGAAATTATCTTTCTTACATGATTCAGCCTGAGTGAGGTGAAGGGTATGAATAAAACACATCTAGTGTTACCAGTATTCTGCTTATATTCACAAGGTTTCTACCAGCTAATCCTTTTCAGGAGTAGACTGTTGAGTCCTTCTTCCTTGTCTTACTCTGGAAGCTCAGCTGAAATCTGTCCATTATGGGCAACCCTACTGGTACCTAAATACCAGCGGCATAGCTTCCAGTATCACACTAACACACAAACCCTCACAGCCCAACAAACTGAAAGACATGTTGGGAGTCAGCAAAAAAGAGGAAGACCCCCCCCAATAAGAGAGACTGACACAGTGGCTGCAATGATGAGTTTAAGCACAAAAACGTTTGTGGACACAGTACAAAACTGGGCAGCATTGGATTCTGTTGTACATAGGGTCACTATGAGTTGGAACTGACTCAACAGCACCTAACAAAAACAACAACAGTGTTACCAAGGACTTCAGGAGGAAATATTTTTAAGCGACAGATTTCTGGCTTCATGGCAGCTGCTATCAAATTTTCCTAAACTCTTATTCATCCTTTCCACAAAATGTGGTTCTGGCTCTGACATTCCACAAGACAGTGCCTGGTTTAAATCTTAAACCCAAGGTTTATGTCAGTCTTTGTTGCTTTTTTTTAAAGAGATGGCCTTATTTAATTTCAGTAATGTGATAATAACTTCCCAATGTGCAAAGCAGCCAATTTAAAACTATTCTTAAGTTTGTTTGTTTTTATCAGCTCAGGATTTAAGACCCAAAGAGGCTAATGTTATTTAACTCTTAATGATTTTTTCCATGCTTAATTTTCTTGTACTATCTCAAGACTATTTAAAAAAATTTTTTTTAACTGCCAGTAAAATGGATTCCTACCTATAGTAACCCTAATAGGATAGAGTAGAAATGTCCCATAGAGTTTCCACAGAATGGAGGGTGGCTTTGAACTACTGACCTTTTGTTAAGCAGCTGTCGTTCTCACCCACTGCAATACCAGGCCTCCTTTTCCACCACTGGCTATTTTGTTAACTTTTATTTATTCTTGATTCTAAATCACACTAGTAAGATACAAGGTTGTTCCTGTACTTATGTAAACTCCCCTCCATTTACTCACTTTTCTCTGTTCTGTATTCTGGTAAGGTCTGATACTCAGTCAGTCAATTTTATTCCAGGGAACCAACCATTCAGGAAGGCATTAAACAGCTTTGGCATATTTGATAATCAGACCACTCCACATCACTGTGCCTCAAGTACAATCTATTCCAACGGCAGCTGGAACAATTTGAAAAACCCTGAACCTCGGAAAACTATGAATCTGGGGTCACCTAACATGCAAGACCCTTCTAATAATACTTGCCAAAATAAGACATGGGAGAATTCACAATCTCAAGGCGAGAGCAAGTATTCCATAAAGAGTCCAGACAGGAATCAACTATAAGTCTAACGGGATCATAACTGAAACTTCTAATAGATTTCAGAAATGGTCCAGGTTCTGGTTTTGTAGCCACAGGATCCCTTAAATAGCTTTCTTTTGCCACATACTAGACTTGAGGCTTCCAAATGCAGTTGATCATTTGGATTATCCAGGTAATTTTGAAATACAAACTCCTAGGACTTGTCTTCAAAGATCCTTGTTCTGTGGCAAGTCTGGAAACATTACATTAATTAAAAAAAAAAAAAAAAAAAGTTGCCATCATGTTGATTCAGACTCATACTGACCCTAACAGAATAGAACTACTCCACAGAGCTTCCAAGGAGCAGCTGGTGGTTTAGAATTTCTAACTTTTTGATTAGCAGCTCTAGCTTACTGTAGCTGGCCATACTCACCACAGCTATTAATGATTGTGTCACCAGCACTCCATACTACACTATACCACCACCACAAAATAAATAAGTTGCCATCAATTAGATTCTGACTCACAGCAAACCTATTTGTGTACATAGAAGAACTACACTCAATAGTTTTTCAAGGCTGTGATCTTTCTGGTTTCACATACCAGGCCTTTCTTCCATGGTACCTCTGGATGGATTCTAACAGATGACATTTTGGTAAATAGTCATTTACACTACCAGGGACTTCACATTGCACCACAGTTTATGCTAACTAAAATAATCATTTCACTCTAGGATTAACTAGAAGGAAAAATATCTAATCCTTCAGAATTGTCTTACAGTGGTAATATTTTAGCATATCTTTCCAGCAAGAAGACCACCAGAGATCCTATATCCATCTCACTATGGACAAGCTGCTACATATGCAGGTACCAAAGGTAAAGCGAGCTCTTCCAAACTGGAGTATATTCTAATATCAGTTGTTACTTAAATCTTAACATATGAGTCATCTGTTGCTTTATAATATAGGCTATATTAAAAATCAAACCAGTTGATGTTGAGTCAATTCCAACTCATGGCAGCCCCATGTGTGTTAGAGTAAAACAGCTTCATAAGATTTTTTTGACTGAGACCTTTCAAAAGCAGATTGTCAGGCCTGTCTTATCAGGTACCTATAGGTTGAAATGAACTGCAAATCTTTTAGCTAACAGTACAGTGCTTATCAGTTTGCACTGTCCAGGGATTCCAGTAGTCAAATTAGATGGCTAGCAACTATCAACCGTCTAGAGATCAAGCACAATATTACCCAAAACTTTGAGAGCTCTAGTTTTCTACATTAAAAATATTTGTTTGGCAACAAGATTTAAGAAATGGACAGTGTCATGCAAATGCTGAGGAGCAGGTTTGAAATGATGGAAGATTGGATCAATGAAACTGAAGACAAACACTTAGATACAACTCTATTAGAACAAAAAATTGGAAAAAGGAACAAACAAAAATGAAGAAACCCTGAGAATTATGTGGGATGAAATTGAGAGCAAAACTCTACAAGCGATTGGAGTTCCAGATCACGAGGAGAAAATGCAAAACACACAGAGGATCACTGATGAACTGCTGACAGAAAACTTCTTAATATCATGAAAGATGAAAAGCTGACCAGACAAGAAGCTCAATAAACCCCACATAGACTCTAAAAGAAAATCACCAAGGCATATCACAACCACACTTGCTAAAACCAAAGGCAAAGAAAAAATACTCTGAACAACTTGAAAGAAATAAAAAGTCACAGAGGAGAAACAATAAGACTGAGCTCTCATTATTTGGCAGAGATCATGCACACAAGGAGGCAATGAGATGTTGTATGTAAAACTTTGAAAGAAAAAACTGCTAACCAAGAATAATATATCTTGCAAAACTCTCTTTCATATAGGATGGTGAAAATAGGACATTTCCAGATAAACAGAAATTAAAGGAGTATGTAAAAATAAAATAAAATTACAGAAATCATTTAAAAGAATACATTAGTCTGAGAACAAACAACATAAAATCACAGTCTGAATGTAGGATGAAAGTTTGTATCAGCCAGATAACAGCCTAAGAACTCTCACAAACTGCCCAAAACCAGAACAATCACAACAGTAAACTAAAGAGGTTAATCTAAAAATGACAACATCAGGACAATCAAAGGGAATAAATTATGCAGGAAAACAACTTTCTAACAGAGTGGAAGGCAAGGCAATCCCAAGCAATAATACAATGGTTGAAACCTAGAAAGATAAGGGAAAAACTTCAATGTAAACACAAAATAGTAAATGTGAGGCAGGGTTAGGATGGATGAGTAGTCAGATGCTTCCTGTGACCCCTCTAACAACAAAGACACAAAAAAAAAAATGAGTCAATAACATATGACATTTTAGGAGCCCTGAACATCAAAAGGAAAGTTGAGAAATCAGAATGAGCAACACAGAAGGGAAAGCAGATCCATAAGTACTTAGAACCAGCCGGAACTGGATACAAAGAGAGACACAGAGAATTGCTGAAGATTTGTTGACAGAAACAGTTCCTTTGCCTAGGCTCAGACATAAGGAGACACACATTCCTCACATATACATATAATTGTTAGACCTCAGGCTTTTTCAGCTCATGCAGCCAGATATTCATGCCTACAACAATCACTCTTGTCCATCTAGGACAGGAGTGGAGAGCATGAATCACACACTTGGTGCTCATTACCTGGGCAGCTGGGCACCTGGGCTGAAAACAACAAGAAAAGTAAATGGACCCTTGGGCTCACATGCCTATCAACAGCTCTTAGCACCAGGTGATAGGCCTTTAGAGCCTCGAAAGTACCAACAATCAAACTAGCTCACACAACCAGCCTATTTAGATATTTCAAAACAACACAAAAAGCTAGAATGCAACAAGCAAACATAAAATAAACACAACTTACTGATAGCTCAGAGACAAAAATACATATCAAATCCCTCAGAGGGCCACACCACAATGACTTCAGAAAAATCTCAAAACAAAAAATCAAGAAATTTTCAAGATGAAGAGAATTTTCCAGAATTATCAGAGGTAGAATACAAAAGATTAACATTTAGAACCCCTCAAGAGATCAAGGAGTCTAGGGAAAATACAGCAGAATATAATGAAAGAAAGCATAAGGAGAAAAGCAGAAATTCAGAAAATAATAAAATTACAAAACTAGACAACTCAATAAAAGGTGAATAGAGCAGTATGAGGCAATAGAATGCAGAATTTGTGAGACTGAAGATAAAGCACATGGCACTAATAGATTTGAGGAAAAACCAAATAAAAGACTTTTAAAAATGAACAAACACAAAGAATTATGTGGGACTCTAAGAAGAGGAATAATCTATGCATAATTGCAGTACAAGAAGAGGAGGACAACAAAAATATAGAGAAAATTGTTGAAGATTTGTTGACAGAAAACTCTCCTGATATCAAGAAAGATGAGAAGACATTCATTGAGATGCTTATTGAACTCCACACAAAGTAGGTCCAAAAGGAAAGACACCAAGACATACTATAATCAAACTTGTCAAAACCAAAGATCAGGAAAGAATTTTAAAAATGTCTAGGGATAAACAAAAAGTAATCTCCAAAAGAGAGTCAGTAAGACCATGCTCAGATTACTCAGCAGAAACTATACAGGCAAGAAGGCAAGGGGACATCACACACAAAGCCTTGTAGGAAAAAATTACCAGCCAAGAATTATATATCCAGCAAAACTGTCTCTCATACACAGTGGTGAAATGAGGACATTTCAAGATAAACAGAAATTTAGAGAATTTGCAAAAACCAAATCAAAATTGTAAGACCTAAAATTATTACTTAACTCCATAGTTAACACCCTAAGTGTAAACACATAGGTTCTCAAAATGTTGCCAGAATATCTAGGTCTAAAAAGCAATTCACTTGTACAAACTCTCCTTTAAAATCTATCAAAATAGCTCCTGACTGAGGCTAGGGTTATAACTAGACTTGAATTTGCCTCATATCCAAAAGTAACATTTTTATTCTGGTAGTAATAAGCAAGTACTACACATAACATGAACACCCATAATTATGTTAAATGAAGTGCTATACTCAATTTTGAGAAAAAAATAATAAGACATTCTCATTACTCTACTAACCTACTGAAAAATTATGTTAGCTCCCAATTACATAAAATGCAAAGTGGTTATCCTGTCACTCAAAGCCGTTCCCCATTTCAGTCACTAGGAACTGTTGTACTCCAAAATAAGTAAATTGCTTACATTCAGTAAACATTAATTAGCATTGGTCTTGATATTTGAGACCTGAAATTCTGGAGGCCAGACTCTACATCTGAAGTAATATGACCAAGATATTATAGCATCCATAAGACAGACTCCAAACAGCCAATTATCCAGCCACAGTCTCATCTTATTTTTTCTCATCCCCCACACCACAGAACCACACACGTGCGTGTGTGTGCATGTGCGCATGCACACACCCCTCACAAGTATAAATCAACATTGACTTTTCATGGGTACTATTGGTATTTTACATCTCAAGTAATGGCTGATGGATTCAACTGCTGACCTTTAGGTTAGTAGCTGAACTCTTAGCCATTGTGCCACCAGGGCCCCTACAGTGGAGATAAGGAGACGTAAAAAGTACTGATTTTAAATAATGGAAAGTAAACTGTATACCATCCTGGAGCAAATCAAACTGTCACCTTCTGTGTATTCTCTCTCCCTGCTATGCCTAGACTCTCGAGATAGACCAAATACATGTATTTTTCAATTTATGTATTTCTCTTTGCTGTGTCAAGTCATTCACAGAAAGTTACAGAAGACTGACCAAATTACTTTCTTGTTGTTGTAGCTACACATCTCGACAAGAATGAGAGAGTATCAAAGCTAACAGGCAGTAACAGCCTATAAGACAGTGTTTCTAAAAGTCCACTAACCATCTATGTCAGGATCATTTGAGGTCTTCATTACAAACTACCTAAAACATTTGCATCAGAATCTCTGGGCTTAGGGCCTAGGAAATGGTATTTTGCAGAAGTTCCTAGCTGATTCTCAGACAATAAGGTTTGAAAAGTACAGCTACAAGAGAAATTGCCAAATTGCTTGCCAAAACCAAAAGGAAGTTATCATACATCTTCCCACATTAGAAGTCAGTAGGACTCGCCTGTTTTTTCCTTCACAAGTGCCAGGTGATTGAAAATAAATTCCTGTTCCATTAAATTTATCTAAACCATTGGTCCCAGTCATTATTTTTCACATTATGATTTCCAAAAACACGTAATACAAATTCATTCCCTCAAAGACTCATTCCTCTGAATATGTAGTATCACTTGTTTTATGACAAACTGTTCTTATAGATATTCAAATGCTAAGCCCTAAATCTGATAACTTTCTGCACTATCTGAACAGAAAGATTTACCAACTCTGGGCTTTTGGATATCAATTAAAGACTACCTATCTAAAAATAACATAACTTCTAAATGGGAAGTTAGCTTTGTAAAAATAGATAATCCCATTATAGCTTCTGAATTTTACAATTATTTAACTATAGCATAATTATTTTAATTTGATAGTGTCTCGGAAAGATAATCAATATTCTAAAAACATTAGCTGTCCATACACCTAAAACCAAAAAGTTAAGATGCACTGCTGCTTAAATAGTCAGTGACAATGGAACTGTGAAGAATATGCATGAAATAGAATTTTTTTGACATTCTTTACTAGATATTAATCTTCACCAACTACAAAGATTCCTTTTCCAAATATAATGCACCAAAGAAATAAGGTGAAATCACAGCACTATTTTTAAAACAGCAATGAGCAATAGGTTTAAATTTTTCTTAAAGCCATCACTAATAATCATGAACTGATACAAAGAAGGAAGTATCTTAGTAGAGAATAGGACACACAGAATAGAATAAACAGACTCTCAGTATACTTTGCTAATTTTTTTATTAATCCCAGATGAAGAACTGGAAATTAATGCCAGAACACCTCTACTTAAATTCTCATTTATATAATTTTATTCTCTAGTGTGACTTTATTCATTTTTAAGTTAATCTTCTGAATCAAACACATTTCTAAATTCTGAATTAATATCCTTTAGGTATTATGGCACATAGTTGAAATTTTTTGAAATATTTTGGTATCCTATTTATTATTAATTAGAGATACTGGGTCTAAAACCATACTATTACATAAAGCCATGATTTCTTTGTATCAGCAAATTGTAGACCATAAAATATTTTTAGTAATGTGAACTGAATTACAAAACAACAAAATGCTGTCACCCAGTACCCTCATATGAGTCAACAGAAAATTGTATTTCTGTCCCCGTCATCCAATATCTTGTGAAACAACTGATGATCGACATGAAATTTAGTTTGCACAAATTTTAGGCTTTGTGATGAGAACATCTAGCAGCACAATGAATAGAATTATGTAATTTCATAACCATTGTCATTTTAGTAGTAGTCTGATATCAATTATGAATACTTGTCTAAACTTACAGACTCAAAAACAATTCTTCCAACAACATATGCAGATAAGGAGAACCCCCAGATAATCTCAAGTATCCTTTAAGATAATTAACTCTGAGTAGGGATGATGAGTAATCTCTTTCTTAGAACAGTTGGGAGTTGTTCAGCCCAAAGATATTTCTGAATTAACTTCTTAGCTAAAACATTTAGCTGTATTTATTTTCTTCTGTTACTGACAGTCACTTCTCTGTCTTTTCAACTGTTAATAGAAAATAAAATGGAAGCAATATAGAGCTCTCTTCTTGTATCTAAAAACAAATCCAGCTGCCATATTCATGCTTAGGGCTAAACTACACTGTTAAATTGAATAAAAATCTAAATTCTACTACCAGCCCTGTTCTATACAATATTTAATATATAAACATGGTTAGTTTAGACAACTACTATGTATTCACTGTAATTTCATGTGCTTTACACGGGTATTCAACTATTCCTTCACCTACCCTGTGTCTCAAAAGAATTATTTATAAAAACTGCCACACCTTCACCTAAACCTAATGTTAGAGGATCATATGTGTAACAGTAAAATAATCAACTGGTCCATTTCAGCAGAGTTAAGCCTGAATGAAATGTTATATATTCAGCACTTTTTAATGTAGTCACAGATTGCAATAAGAAAACATTTCTTCTAGTAGTGGGATTGAGAGAGAGCAGTAGGCAGAAAGCAGTGAGACAATGCAATGGGAAACCAATATATTTCCTTAATCATAAAATCAAATAGGAAAAAGTGTTTCCCTGAAATGATTCAAAGTTTCTTTGGTTGTTGGATCTTAGATTTTTTTATGCTAAAGAATATATCTTTAGTAATTTCTTTTTTAAACATTTAAATCAAAATCTTAGAAGGACTTCTGCTTCTAGTCATGACGGAGTCACAGGTACCAGATTTCCCTTCCACTTGAAATAACCAAAAAACTGCACAAAATATGTGAAACAATGGTTTTCAAGACACTAGAAATCAAGCAAAAAAACCAGTGATCCCTAGAATAAGAGAAACAAAATTAAATGAGTCCTGCAGTTGCCAAAGCTTACTGCCTTAAGAGAATTTCCAAGCAGCAGCACAGGGTGGAGGGACTCAGGCAAAACCCAAAAGATTCTCTAAGTTTAGAATATCAAGTTGGGAGTTTAGGAGACCAAAGCAGCTAGAGGGCACAGGACACAGTCCCAGAGAAAAAAAGACCTGCAGAGAGAGACAACTCCACATATATGCAAAGGGTCCTCCTCAAATAATCATGTGAATATTGACCAGTACATCTGAAAAAAATACTCAAGAAAGGAAAGAACCACCCAAAAGTAGTAGAATACACAGAAGAGTCTTACCTCAAGAGTAGGACAGAATTTTCCACAGATTGATGCTGTTCTGGTACCACCTAACTAATCTTAAAAGCAAGATCTTGCAAGACCAACTTGTTTCCAAGAGCTTAACCATTTCCCAGAACAAAACTCAAGGATATTTAAAGTTATAAAAAGTGTCCAGCACCCACAAAAATAAAAATCCACAATGTTTGGCATCCAATGGAAAATTAACAGGCATGTAAAGAAACAAGAAAATGTGTCCCATAATGAGGAGAATATCAACCAGTTGAAACTAAGCCATTACTGGTAGAGATGTCAGAATGAAAAGAAAAACAGTAAGACAATTACAATCACACTCTGTGTTCAAAAAGTTAGGCAAAGATGTGGAAAATACTTTTCTAAAAACCTAAATTTAACATTTAGAGTAAAAACCACAATATCTGAAATACTATATACTTAAGTATATACAAACCAAAGAAACCAAACTCACTGCCACTGAGTCGATTCTGACTCATAGCAACCCTATAGGCAGAGTAGAACTGCTCCATAGAGTTTCCAAGGAGCACCTGGTGGATTTTAACTGCTGACCTTTTGGTTAGCAGCCATAGCACTTAACCATTACATCACCAGTGTTCCCATATGAATATACACATATATATTGAAGAGGATTCATTAAATAATATTTCAAAAGGAAAGTTAGTGGTTTGAATATATAGCAATGCCAAGCCACAATCCAAAATGAAACACAGAAAGAAAAAAAATCAATCAATAAATTAAAACACAATATCAGTGAGCTGTGGGAAGCTGAGTTGTGAGACAATTTCAAGTGGCCTAATATATATATAATTGGAGTCTCCAGATAAATACGACAGGAAAAAATATCTAGAGGAACTATGGTTGAAATTTTATCTCTCTCTCTCTCTCTCTCACACACACACACACACACACACACACACACACACACACACACCCTTAGGTCTTGGAGCTGCAAATACATAGCCTTGCTCTAAGAGCTTACAGTTTAGTAAGAAAAAGATATTTAAAACAAGTAAGCACAATAAAAATATATGTGGATGGATGGAAGGTTTCACAGAGATGGAGAATCTTAAGTAGCATTTTGAAAAATAAACTAGAATTTTCCAGGAAGAAGAGTCATGAAGATGAGTCAGTGGGCCAGGAAAGAACAGTCTAATCACAATTATCAGCATGAATAAAAACACTGAGATGTGAAGTTGCATAGTATCTTAAGAAAGACGAAATTTAGCACCGTGGGAGCACAAATACTATAGATAGTGATGGGGAAGAGAGGAAATAGAGAGAACTTGATGACCCTGGAGTAAAAATGAAAACCACTGTTACTTTTTCTATCTTAACAGCTGCCATCAAGTGGCAGCCAACTCACAGAAACTCCATGCATGTCAGTCTGTACTCCACAGGGCTTTCAATGACTGATTTTTATGAAGTATATCACCAGACTTTTCTTCTCGAGTTCCTCTGGATAGACTTGAACTTTTAACTTTTCAGTTTAGCAGCTGAGTGAGTTAGCCTTTTGTACTACCCAGAAACTCATTTGAATACCCTTAGGAAATTATCACAAAAGCCATGGGAAGATATTGAAAACCAGAACCAAACCCACTGCCATCGAGTCAATGTTGACTCAGCAATCCTGTAGAACAAAGTAGAACTGCTCCATAGTCTCCAAGGAGCACCTGGCAGATTCAAACCGCTGACCTTTTTGTTGGCAAATGTAGCACTTAACTATTGCACCACCAGGGTTTCCTTGAGAAGATATTACAAAGTTTTAATTGGAGGAGATGTTAGTAAGATTTGCGTGTGACAAAGTTAACGCTCGTGTTAGTATATAAGCCAACCCTGGAGAGAGGATGCAAGCTAGAAGCTGTTGCAGTAGATAGAACTGGAGACAAGAAAATCTGAACTAAGGTGGAGCAATGGAATAACAGAGGAAAAGAAAATCCAGAGGTGTTGGATTACAGATCCTACCCTACCTACTTCCATCAAGTCGGATCTGACTCACAGCGACCCTAGAGGTTAGAATAGAACCGCCCCATAGAGTTTCCAGATAAAAGCTTGTAACTGTGAGCTAAAATCAGTAAGCAGGGGTTGTGAGACGAAAAAGAAAGACTCAAGGAAGACTCCCAGATGGTACTATGCATGTACTACTTCAAATGCAAAGACACGCTGCAGACCCTTTGCTTATGTTCTAGGATAAAATTTCCTTCACTCTGTTTCCTTAACCACTACTCCTCCTTCTGATTCCCATCTTCCAGATATGTGTTGTCTTAGTCATCTAGTGCTGCTATAACAGAAGAGAAATTTATTCTCCTGCAATCCCGCAGTTACAAGACTTAACTCAGGGTCCCAGCTCGAGGGGACAGGAGAAGCTATCTCTCTCTCTCTCTCTCTCTCTCAGTTATGGAGGAAGATCCTTGTCATTAATCGTCCCTTGATCTGGGAGCACCTCAGCTGAGGAACTTCAGGTCCAAAGGACATGCTCTGCCCCCAGGATGCTTTCTTCATAATATGAAGTGCCCGTGTCTCTTTGTTTGCTTTTCTCTTTTATATCTCAGAAGAGATTGACTTAAGATACAGCCTAATCTTGTAGATTTCATCAATACAACTGCCATTAATTCATCTTATCACATCATAGTGATAGGATATACAACATATAGAAAAATCACACAAAATGGTGGACAATCACACAATACTGGAAATCAGGACCTAGCCAACTTGACAGATATTTGGGAGACACAGTTCAATCCATGACACTTGTAAAAGCATTTTGTGTGTTCAAAACCCCTTTTTCAATCATTTCACTGTGTGTTAAATTATCATTACCTGTTTTTCATTTGGCAGCAAAGTGGTTAAGTGCTATGGCAGCTAACCAAAAAGTTGACAGTTCAAATCTGCAAGGCACTCCTTAGAAACTCTATGGGGCAGTTCCACTGTGTGTTATGAGTCAAAATTGACACAGTGAAGTGGATGTTTGGTTGAGTTTGGGAATTTTCATTTTAATATTTAGAGAGAAGGAAAGGTGTTCAAACAAATGGCTTTCATTTGCCATCTTCAAATGATACACTTGATACTGGAAAATGTGCCAGATTCAGGAATGAGCCCCGGTAAAGTCTATTTACTCAGAGTAGGTAGCATCTATCTCTTGACAGCTGTAGTGAATATAGTGATTAAGAGTTGGGCTGCTCCCCAGAATGTTGGCGTTTGACTCTGCCAGCCAGTCCTTGGAAACCCTATAGGGCAGTTCTACTCAGTCCAGTAGAGTTGCTGTGAGTCTAAATCAACTCAACAGCAGGGTTCAGTGCTGAGCTACTAAGGTGCAGACTCTCCAGCCACTGTGTGAGAAGAAGATGTGGCAGTCGGCTTCCCTGAAGATTTCAGCCTTGGAAACTCTATGGGGCAACTATATTTTATCCAATAGGTCACTATGAGTCAGAATCAATGCAACAGCAGGGTGTTTGATTTGGTTTTGCTGGTCAGATTAAGTAAGTACTTTTAAAGCATAATTTTTCATCAGCATTTATTTTCTGCCATTTATTTTGCTGATTTTACTTTCCTCAATTTAAGCAGGAACAGCTGCCTGCTTGTTTCCTTTTGGTCTAGTGTCAATGTCCACTTCACAGCACTTCTCATTTCCTCAGAACAAAACCATTACTGAGCCTAGAGTCGTGGTTAGTGACCACACGGAATGGAAACGGCAAGAGAATCGGCCAAGCAGACAAGAAACAGCTGGAAATAATTGAGGTGGAAAAAATAACAATAATAATAATAAATGCTTGATACCCAGTGTCCCAAAATCTTTTGGAAGTCCTGAGATGTCCTTTCCCGGGTAATAGCCTTTAAAATCTGTGTCTACTGTCTATCTTAAATCCTTTCTGGAAGGAGGCAGCATTATGACTACATACGACCTAAATCAAAAAAAGGACAGTAGTCATCAGCAAAGGCTGAAATCTTTCTCTGCAAAGAACAAATTAAAGTTTTTTTGACAATAAAATATTTTGTTGATTTAGTATTTCGGTTTTTGACATCTAGTCTGAGAATTCTCATTGTCCAAACCAGTTGGAAAACCATAATACCTTCTTCCAGAGCCATGAGTTCAGGAATTCTTGAAGGTCATTTGCTCTTGAGTTTAATTCACCACTATTTTACTAAATTGCTTCTCCAATTTCTTGATATCTCCAACAACAACAGAACCATATTTGCCAAAACACAATAACTTCCTGTCAGATACTACCAAAGAAAAATAATGGTACTATGAATACGCATATAGGAAAATAAGACTTTTGCCTCCACAGATCAAGTTGCTGTTCCACGTGTATCAGAAGCCACATCCTGTCCCTAATGTTCATTACCTGCCACTCTGTGTACCCTGCTAGCATCACTAGGCATCCATCAACATATTAGGAGACTACAACAGGTCAGGTCGGATATGGAGATGACATTTCTGCCTCAAACTTCAGAGCCTTCACTTTAATGAGAACAGAAAGGACATTTCAGTATCTTAATAAAACTTGCTTCAGAGACTCCTAAAATGGAAAAGAACTGCTCTAGGGAAGATAAGGAGTTTGTATTAGTATAGTTATTTTGATCAAAAGTAAAATTACATGTGCTGGAAAAAACATCAGCCACCAGTTATTGAACTAAATTCTGGTATATTCATCAGTGAAAAATATATATACACACCTTTCAAAGCTAAAGTAATAGAAAAGACCAGTCCATACACATATGCATCTTTTTGAGAGGACAGTCCACATTCTGAGGCTGTTGGCTAAGATTGGTCTGTCAGACATGCCATTTCCACCCTAACATGTGGTCTGTGACTCTAACTTACTGTGTTAGAATCTACATTTTTTCAAATAAAGATTTCAGAGTCTTTTAGTCTAAAAGAAAAAACATCGCCTTATTTTTCTGGAATTTTGGCATAGATGAATAATGAGTTTTAATTATTTACTGAGTACCCACTATGTCCCCAAAATTTTACATCCTGTTTTGTATATGCTGTTTAATTCAATTCTTACAGAGACCCTATGAAGTAGATGGTTTTATTCTTATTTCACAAGTGAAGAAACCTATACCTAGACAGTTATGATAACTTGGTGTTATGGATTGAATTGTGACTCCTGAAAATGTGTATCAACTTGGCCAGGCCATGATTCCCAGTATTATATGATTGTACATCATTTTGTCACTTGATAGGGTTTTCATACGTATTGTAAATCCTACCTCTGTGATATTAATAAGGCAAAATCAAGGACAGTTATTTTAGTGAGGCAGGACTCAGCGTACAAGATTAGGTTGCATTTTGAGTCAATCTCTTTTAATATATAAAAGAAAAAAGTAAGCAGACAGACAAGAGGACTTCATGCCACCAAGAATGAAGACTCATGAGGGGAGTGAATCCTTTGGACCTGAGATCTCTACTCTGGGAAGTTCTTAGACTAGGGAGATATTGATGACAGGGAAATATAGATGACAAGAACCAGAACTAACAGAGTGAAAGACTTCCCCTGGAACTGGTTCCTTGAATTTGGACTTCTAGCATCCTAGACTCTGAGAAAATAAATCTCTGTTTGTTAAAGCCATTCATTGATAATGTTCCTGTTATAGCAGCACTAGATAACTAAGGTACTTAGCAAGTCCTACAGCCAACAAATGGCAGAGCTAGGATTTAAACTCACGCCAGACAGGCCATCTCTACAAAATAACATTGCTTCCTCTGGGCTAAGATACAATCATAAAGTTCTTTTATTCTCCATTGTTTTTCCTTGCTGTGGTTATAGCATCCTTTCTGTTTTCTCATGGCTTTTAACTCAACTAGGAGCTATAGCATTTAACCATACTCCACCAGTGTCTGTATCTAAACTGGTCCCTTTATAACTCAGAAGTGATTAGGTTTCGAAAACATCCATATACCACCATAGTTTCATAAACATGACAAAGAAATCTATACCAAATAGAATTATACCCCACGAGTATAAGGATTAGGATTCTAAGACATATTTTGAGGGGCCACCCCTACCAAGCCCCTAAGACATAGCACAAGACTGCCATTCCCCAAAGACACATTCTTATTCATGGTGAAATGCTGGCTTTTCTTTGTCTCTGAATTCACACAATTTATTTTCTATCCCATTCATGTAGTGATGCTTTGTGAGCTCACTTTTTGATGAGTAATTTACATTTATGAGTACATGGGATTTTTTTTGCCTAAAAATGATATCTGAATGAAAGTATGTTTTCATGCCCCCCCCCAAAAACACTAGCATTAATTACATACAAAGTAGATCTTTAAATACATATTGAATAAATAAATAAATACTCAGAAAACAGAAGGAAGCCTTGGTATAAGATTAAAAATGAGCTGTATTACCTATTGTAAAACGCCTGTAAGTACAAAATAAAGGACACTTTACCACCAGAGAGACTGGTTATTTAACTGTGGCATTTGTTTTTACCTGGAGAAAGTAGCAATCCCAGAAATACGTGAGAAGAATGGATGTTGAATGGAAGCCAATGGTATAGGCATTTACACTCCTCCCACAGACTCTTCAGAGATAAGAGGAAAGCCACCAACAAGTAGAAGACACTTCCTACATTCTCTCTCCCTCTTTTCCATCACCCTTTCTACCACTGGCTACAAGTAACATATAGAATAGAAGCAAAAAGAAGTTACCAATGGGATTTCCAGACCCCTCTGTTACTGCATGAAAGAGAGAAATAAATCAATATTTCATCATTTTCATCTGTCTACAGAGAGAACTTAAGGTATCTAACCTGTCTCAACTTACCTTGCCAACAACCAAAACAAACCAAAATGATGTACTAGATCTAAAACATTGTAACTTAGAGGGAACATGTTATTTTAAACTAAATGAAGCCTGCAAGTTTAATTTGGTAGCTATCTCCTTACACAATTGTGTATGGCTAAATTTTCCATAAAGTGGTAAACAGTCCCTAAAATAGTTTTGCACTGAGAGACTTTTGGCTCAGGGGCTATGTTTAATCCCTTAGCTAGGTTCAGGTTTGACATGGTTTAGAAAAATCATTAGCTAAATCTTAGCTGCTTGTGGCAGCAGCTGAATCTTTCAGCAGTCCCAACAGCTAAAGGACAAAGTCCTTCACCGCCCATCCATGTAGCTGGGCTTGTGTTGCCAACTTCTGCTAAGAAAACAGAGTGACGGGGCCCCAAGACTCACAGACATAATATAAATAAAATAAATAAATAAATAATACACAGTTCCAACTGTCCACACATTCTCAGTTAAGTTGCACCTATGTTATATTATTCAGCATGTGGTTTCAATTGTAACAACAATGTACATTTGTTCAAGAACAAGCTGGCTGCTAACTTCGCTTCTCCCAGTGTTTAAATATGCCATGGCCTGTGACTCCCTTTCAGGGGTCAAGTGTCTGGCATGTGCCTGCTACGTTATGGTCGGTATAATCTTATAGATTAGCCAAAATGTAGAATCAGAATCTTTGATGTCAAAAAGACCTCTGTGTGTATAATAGATACATAATGTATATATACAGAACAAGAAGAAAGGCACAAAATAGAAAAAGGACAAACAACGCATTGGCATGAAACAACCATTCCCTTGCTGTTTCTGACTAACACACAACAGCCTTAAGGTTCTGCTCCCTCTTCAAAATATAAAAGCCAAACTGACCACTTTTAACTTGTTCACTTAGAGACTTCTTTCCTCGCACTGGAGGATTACATTACACTTTGGAATTTTACAGCAAAATTTGATACTACTTGGTATTTATCGAAACATTTATGTTCACAGCTTTCAGTACTTCACCGTTTAGATTTACGGTTCCCTTACCACCTCACTTTTTGCTATAGCCCCTTATAGAGAATATAAGAAGTTAAAAGGAATTCATTGATCTTACCCCCAAAAAGCATCTCTCTTGCATGCGCTTGCTCTCTTTTTTCAGCTATTAAGACTTTTTCTGTTGTAACATAACAGAACACTATGACAGAACGTACCAGAATTTCATTCTTATGAAAAATATTCATGATAGTTTCTAGAGTTCAAAATATACTTTCTGATTCTCAGACACTGCTTAGGATAAAGTGCTCCCTCCCCACTGTCTTATCTTTTTTCTTTTTTACTTCCATTTTGTATAATAGTAGATGCAACAAGCTAAGAATGCTGTGACTTGAAAAATCAGCAAATCTGCATTCAAATTTCCACTTACAGCATACTAGCCATGACAGGTAATTCAACACATTAAAACCTTCTGTGACTTAGCTTCCTCATATATTACATGAGGCCAATCATTTCTTCTCACAGAGTGAGTTGGAAAATGAAGTTAGAAACACAAAATAATAGGAAGCACACAACTGCCAATGTTTGCTCAATCGTGATCCAAGAAGACCAAAGTGGAGAAAATTACGTTCCTGTGGTCACCAGATGAAAGAAGAAAAGAGTGATAAGATGAAAAATACTGAAGGAGAGGAAAACTCGAGAACAATAACCACCACAACAACCAAAATTTACATTTAGAAATGTCCCTACTTTGCACCATTGTAAAAACTATGTCTTTCACTCCTTTTCTGCCCCAAGGCGTGAGTCACATGGCAGCCACAAGGCTGACATGCTTTGTTGCCATCTTTTGAGATCCATGGCATCAGAGAAGGCAGTTCAGACAAGGATATGAAGTAACTGATTGGCCAGAGCCCTTTTGGAATGGAATTTCAAATCAAAATTTATCCAACAAAACCTCCAAATCATAAGCCAGCCAGCCAAGTGCCGTCTAGTCGGATCTGACAAATCATAAGGGATATATTAAAAGTTCATTCATTACCATTGCTCACCCTTCCCAAATGCTCTCAGTCCCCAAATTACATCTCTTTTGGAGTGATCCACTCCCTGAACTTAATATGCATTTGAATAAGCATTACATCTCAGCAGAACCAACCCAGAGGAATCTGAACCTAAATCCTATTTACTCTTGCCTTTGTATCCCACCAAGCCAATTCATCAAAAAATCAAGACTTATTTAGGATAGAGTTTCCTCTGAGGTTTCTCTAATTAAATTTTATTTACATATTTCTAACTCAGTTGGTGCATTCAAAGTGAGCTCCTTAGCTTCAGATGCTGAACAGATCACCTTCTCTCAAAAGATGCAGAGAAGATGACAACATCTGGCTTTGTGTTCTCAGGGCCTATATTCCTGACGGGGGTCGCATTTTGCAGAAAACTTGGCAGTAAAGCTAGGAGCCTTGTTTGCAATCATGACTTGCTTTTCACCATAACACACAGGTTTGAATGATCTTATTATCACCCAGAGCTTGAGCAATTACATGCAAGTCCTTATAGCCAGTTCACATCTGTCTCCTGGATTCTAGAATAAGATTTCCAACTAGACAGCCTCACTCGGATGTTCTACTGGCATTTCAAATTCAACATGTTCAGAATCAAACTTATGATTTTCCATCCATCCCTTCTTGACCCTCAAATTTGCTTCTCCTGAATTCTCCAGTTTGTGTTTTAACAAACTCAAATCTAGAATTCTCAGATTTATTTATCTTCTCCTCTATCTTTTATATCTAATTAGCTTCTGCATCCTATAATGTCTCCTAAAATATTAACACTACCTTGTCCTCTCTACCACTTCTGCTAATACCCTGATTCACACTCTCCTCCTATCTTACCTGAACTACCACAATTAGTTTTTGAGTCAAGGCTCTAGCTTTCCCCAAGTTAAAGTATCATTACAAAACATGAGTCAGGTGACTTGATCCCTCTAACCCGAGCCCTAACCCTAACTATGACCCTAATGATTACTAGAATCCATGGGATAGTGCTTAAGCAATTATTAAAGAAAACTTAGAGCATTACCTACCTACATCAATAAAAAGGAAAATAATAAATGAAATACCCAGCTAGAAAAAGTAGATTATATAAAAGCAACTAAACCAAACAAAAGTTGGAAGAATAGGGAGTCAAGATAGCAGACTAAGCACATGTCTCCTTATATCCCTCTGGAAACCAAGACCTGAACTGACAATCAAACAGAGCCTTCTAATCACCTAATCAGCCTCAGGACACGGCACAGAGCTGTTAACTGGGACTTCATTCCACTCAGCGAAAAACCTCCTCTCTTTCGCTGACTCCCGCTCCTGGCTAGCCCCTGCTCTCACGGAAGTGAGGTAAACGCACCAGTTTGACTTTTTTTCCTCTGTCTCGGCTGGCGGGCGGAGCTGAGTCTTGCCTGGCAGCTGGACTCAGATGCGCTGCTGGGGGATAGGCAGGTGAAATTCCCATATTCTGAGAGCCACACTCGGGACTCTGTTAATCTAGCCATTTTGAGCCTTTCGTTTTGTAGCTGCCTCAGTGGGGTTTGTGCGGAGCTTCGCAGTCAGTGTGCGGGACGCAATGTTGGTACCGAGATTTTAGAAGGACCTTGTTTTTAGCCTGGGAGCCAGCGCCTGCAAACGGGACAACGCTTCTCAATCAGAAAAGTAGTGATTTTGCACAGTGCTACCTACTTTGGGGGCCATGCAACAGAAGCAGAGGAAACACTAACTCTCGGCACCTTTAGCCCCTCTGTCTGCTGCCTGTGTAGAGGATGCAATCTTGGAATACGGTGGCCGCAGCTGGACCTAATTCTTAGCTTGGGAGCCACAGCCTGCCCACAAGAGAGCACTTTTCTATCACAAAACCAGTACTCGATGCAGTGTTGGCTACGGCTAGGCCCTGTCAGCAGAGGCCAAAAGGGCAATAGCATTCCTATATTCTGAACTAGTTTGTTATCATCTGGGGTTGGATATAGTGGTGCTTACTTTGTCAGATGAGAAGAGGGACCTCTACACCTGAAAACCTAACTGACTTGTGAACTGGTCACATACCTTTTGCTTTACATTTGAAGACAGCCTAGAGAAACATTTGGAATCCATCCTCACAGTACCTCTTCCAGCCTCTATATACTCACATGGGACCCAAAAAAGCAACAGACAATTGTGGCATACAAGAAATCTGCCATGGCTTCAGAAGGCTCCCAAATAAAGCAACCAAGGAGTTTTCCAGATGAAGAAACTTTTATGAAAGCATCAGGAAGTGAATACAAATTGATTATATACAGGGCCCTTCTAGACCTTATACAAAATGCAGAACAAAGTGAAAAATTAAGCAAGTTGTTCGATCTGATGGAACACCAGTACTCTTGAAATCCAACAGATCAAGAACAAAATCGAAGACATAGAAACGTCAATGAAAAGCCAAGAAAACAGAATGGAACAAAGGGAAAAAAGAATGTCTGACTTGGAAGACAGAGCTACTAATGCCAGCGTCTATGAGCAGAAATCAGAAAAAAGAAACAAGAAAAATGAAGAAACATTAAGAAGCATGTGGGACTCTATTAAGAGGAACAACCTTCGATTAATTGCAGTCCCTGAACAGGGTGAGTCATCTGAGAACACAGAGAGTATTGTTGCTGAGCTGCTGAAAGAAAACTTCCCAGAAATCATGAAGGAAGATAATATAGACATCTCAGATGCATATTGTATGCCACCCAATATAGATCTCAAAAGAAAGACTCCAAGACATATTATAATCAAGCTTAACAAAATGAAACATAAGCAGCAACTCTTAAAGGCAGTAAAGACTCAAGGCAAAGCTAACATTCAGACGGAAACCCTGTAGGCTCTGGTCAGATTTCTCAGCAGAAACCATGCTGGCACGGAGAGAGTGGCACGACACATTCAAAGTCTTGAAGGAGAAGAACTTCCAACCAAGAATTACATATCCTGCAAAACTATCTTTCAAACACGAAAATGAAATTAAGACATTCCCAGATAAACAGAAACTCAGAGACTTTGTAAACACCAAACCAAAACTACAAGAAATACTGAAAGAAGTTCTTGGCTCTGGCTTAGAAGAACAAAACCACTAACTTTATATATCAGAACGACACACTACTCAATACTCTACTCATTTAGGGAAGGCTCCAAAGTAAATCACAGCTTTGATTTGGAAAGAAGCAATCCAGTGATCATCATGAAAACTATGGTGTCATCATAATAAAAAGAGGGATGTACTACAGTCGTTATAGTCCTTCCAGATCGACAGGAAGATGACAAGACTGGTAGTAATTAAAATTGGGTTATAAATAGTTTATTAAGGGGGATTCTAGGGGCAGCTGTAAAGCACAACAAAGATGTATCATACCATTTCAAGAAATCTACCACATGAGTCTCAACAACTATAAAACCAGCTGTGAAAAAGGTGAAAAATCAACTCACAAAAAAGACTGTCCCAGAACAGACCAATAAGAACAACAGAGAAAACATCAACATAAAAATAAACATATCACAATGGCATCAGTGAACACATACCTATCAATAATTACATTGAATGTGAATGGACTGAAAGTAAAGAGACACTGAGTGTCATCTTGGATCAAAAGACACGGCCCATCCATATGTTGTCTACAAGAAACTCACTTGAGACCTAAAGACAGGAACAAACTGAAAATTAAAGGTTGGAAGAATATATATCAAGCTAACAATGAACAAAGAAGAGCAGGGGTGGCAATTCTAATCTCAGACAAAATCAATTTTCATTGCAAACCCACCATCGTGGACAAAGATGGACACTATTTATTGCTGAAAGGTTCAGTACACAAGCAAGACTTAACTATATTAAATATTTATGCACCTAATATCAGAGAACCTAAATATGTCGAAGAAACACTGACTACGCTCAAAAGAGAGTTAGATGACTCCACAAAAATAGTGGGAGACTTTTAACACTCCACTCTCATTACTAGACAGATCATCTAGAAAAAAGCTCAGTAAAGTTACAGAAGACCTCACTGACACAATTAGCCAACTAAACCTCATTGATATATACAGAACTTTCCACCAATCAGCAGATAACTACATCTTTTTCTCAGGTGCACATGGAATACTCTCCAGAATTGACCACGTGATAGGCCATAATGCAATGCTCAACAAAATCCATATCACTGAATTACTGCAAAGCATCTTCTCAGATCATAAAGCCATCAAAGTTGCAATCAATAGCAGAAAAAACAGAGATAGAAAGTGGAACTCTTAGAAACTGAACAACAGCTTGCTCAAAAAAACATGGGTTATAGAGGAAATCAAGGATGACTTAAAGAAATTCATGGATTCCAATGAGAACAAAAACACTTCCTACCAGAACCTATGGGATACAGCCAAAGCAGTGCTCACAGGTCTGTTTATCTCCATAAATGCACACATCTGGAAGGAAGAAAGAAACCAAATCAAGGAACTAACTCTACAGCTTGAACAAGTAGAAAGGGAACAACAGAGGAACCCCTTGGGCACCGGAAGAAATGAGATCATGAAGATTAGAGCACAGCTAAATGAATTAGAGAATAGAAAAACAACTGAAAAAATTGAAAAGACCAAAAGCTGGTTTTTTGAAAAGATCAACAAAATTGATAAACCACTGGCTAAACTTACTAATGAAAAGCAGGAAAGGAAACAAATAACTCAAATTACAAATGAGAGGGGAGTTGTCACCACACATGCAACAGAAATCAAAAATGTCATAACAGAATACTATGAAAGACTGTACTCTAACAAATTTGAAAACCTACAGGAAATGGACAAATTCCTTGATTTATACCACCTACCCAAATTATTTCAACATGAGTCAGAACAACTTAATAAACCCATCGGAAAGGAAGAGATTGAAAAGGTCATCAAAACACTGCCAACCAAAAAAAGTCTGGGCCCAGATGGCTTCACGGCAGAATTCTACCAAGCATTTAGAGAAGAGTTATCCCCAATACTACTGAGACTATTTCACAGTATACAAAGGGATGGAATACTCCCAAACTCATTCTATGAAGCCAGCATAACCCTGATACCTAAGCCAGGGAAAGATCCAACAAAGACAGAGAACTACAGACCGATATCACTCATGAACCCAGATGCAAAAATCTTCAACAAAATTCTTGCCAACAGAATACAACAACATATCAAGAAAATAATCCATCATGACTAAGTGGGATTCATACCAGGTATGCAAGGCTGATTCAGCATCAGGAAAACAATTAATGTCATTAACCACATAAATAACACAAGAGACAAAGATCACCTGATTTTGTCCATTGATGCCGAAAAGGCATTTGATAAAGTCCAACACCCATTCATGCTAAAAACTCTTAGCAAAATGGGCATAGACGGCAAATTCCTCAACACAATAAGGGACATTTATACAATGCCAATTGCCCAC
Source organism: Heterohyrax brucei (assembly GCA_028571685.1). Lineage (NCBI taxonomy): Eukaryota > Metazoa > Chordata > Mammalia > Hyracoidea > Procaviidae > Heterohyrax > Heterohyrax brucei. Next base: position 51,918,853 of record CM053143.1, on the reverse strand, counting down.
ATCATCCTGAATGGAGAGAGACTGAAAGACTTTCCCTTGAGATCAGGAACTAGACAAGGATGCCCACTCTCACCTCTCCTATTCAACATTGTGCTAGAAGTTCGAGCCAGAGCAATTAGACGAGACGAAGAAAGAAAGGGCATCTGCATTGGCAAAGAGGAAGTTAAAATCTTCCTGTTCGCAGATGATATGATTGTATATGCAGAGAACCCCAAGGAATCTATAAGTAAGCTACTCAGACTGATAGAGGAGTTCAGTAAAGTCTCAGGATACAAGATAAACATAAGTAAATCAGGAGGATTCCTTTATACCAACAACAAGAATGTTAAGGAGGAAATTATCAAATCCACACCATTTACGAGAGCCCCTAAGAAGATAAAGTACCTAGGAATTAATCTAACCAGAGAAACAACAGATCTTTACAAAGAGAACTACAAGCCCGTACTACAAGAAACTAAAAGAGATTTAGATAAATGGAAAAACCTACCCTGCTTATGGATAGGAAGACTTTACATTGTGAAAATGTCTATTTTACCCAAAGCAAATTATTTATATACTGCAATCCCAATACAAGTTCCAGTATCATTTTTTAATGAGATGGAGAAACAAATCACCAATTTTGTTTGGAAAGGGAAGAAGCCCCGGATAAGTAAGGTACTACTAAAGAAGAAGAACACACTGGGAGGCCTCTCATTACCCGATCTTAGAACATACTACACTGCCACAGTGGTCAAAACAGCCTGGTACTGGTACAAGAACAGACAGATCGATCAATGGAACAGAATTGAGACCCCAGAGACGACATCATCTGCCTATAAACAGTTGATATTCAATAAAGGCCCTAAGACATTAAACTGGGATAAAAACAGTATCTTCAACAAATGGTGCTGGCAAAATTGGTTATCCATCTGCAATAAACTGAATCAAGATCCATACCTTACACCTTATACAAAAACCAACTCCAACTGGATAAAAGACCTAAATATCAAACCCAAAACGATAAAGCTCATCCAAGAAAAGGTAAGAACAACAATGGAAGTTTTAATACACCATGAGGACAAGCTCCAAAATCTATCAAAGAAACCTTAATCAACAGAAGAGAAAATAGATTAATGGGAACTATTAAGAATCAAACAGTTTTGCTCATCCAAAGACTTTATTAATAGAATTAAAAGAACACCCACAGAATGGGAAAAAATATTTGGCAACTCTATGTCAGACCGATGCCTGATCTCCATAATCTATAAGACACTACAAAATATCAATAAGAAGAAGATAAACCATCCAATTAAGCAATGGGCAAAGGAGATGGACAGACACTTCACTAAAGAGGAGATCCAGGCAGCCAAAAAACACATGTGGACATGTTCACGATCTTTAGTTATTAAAGAAATTCAAATCAAGACAACAATGAGATACCATCTCACCCCAACAAGATTGGCCATGATCCAGAAAACACAAAACAACAAATGCTGGAGAGGCTGTGGAGAAAGTGGAACCCTCCTACACTGTTGGTGGGGTTGCAAAATGGTCCAGCCTCCTTGGAAGGCAACCTGGCGCTTCCTTAAAAAAATGGATATCGATATACCATTTGACCCAGTAATTCCACTACATGGAATATATCCTACAGAATCAAGGCCTTTCACACCAACAAACACATGCACCAGAATGTTTATCGCAGCACAGTCCACAATAGCAAAAATATGGAATCAACCCAGATGCCCAACAATAGAAGAATGGATAGGTAAACTATGGTACATATACTCAATGGAGCACTACACAATGATAAAGAATAACGATGATTCCGGGAAACATCTCCTAACCTGGTTTCAACTGGAAGCCAATATGTTGAGTGAAAGTAGTCAGCGACAAAAGGACAAATACTGTATCAGACCTCTATGATAAGACTTCAAAAACAGACTTGTGTATAGAAGAAAAGACTCTTTGACAGCTGCAAGGGAGGGGAGGGAGGGAGGGTGAGGGGAGAGGGTTTAGTTTAGATAGTTACTAGAAATCTAGCTGGGATAAAGCAGTGATAGCACACATTAGAAACAAGAACAACATTAAGTGGACTTCAGTATAACTTGAGTACTCCTTCCATCTCAATTCAATGCTGCGAGGATAGGGTAGCTGGGGTGCGGGGCAGGGGACCATGCTCTTAGGCGAATTCCAGGCCAATTGGCACAACTAGCATTTTGCTAAGAGAGCTCTCTGCACCCCACATTGGTGAGTGGCGTCTGGGGTCTTAAAAGCTGCCAAGCTGCCATCCGAGGATACAGCAAATGTCCCAACTCAGCAGGAACAGATGCTCACCGAGGACCAAAATGACATGCGGTAAAGACAACCGAGAAGACAGAGAGACCCACTACAGTGGGTGCCTACATCGACTTGGGACCGGAAGAACCGGATGATGCCCAGCCACCACCAGTGATAGCCATGATGGAGCTCACAGAGAGGAGTCTCACTGACAACACAAGAATAAAAAGAGGTGCATCATGAGATCTCCACTAAAAGACCTCAACTGATGGTCCAGCGGTTTTGGGGTTCCTCTGAGAGCATGGCCCCTGGCCCTGATGCTGCCCTTTCCCATAAATTATAACAAAGGTCCACTCTTTGGACAGGAATGGACTGGACTTGGCAATGCAGAGTGACCATATATTGGAAGCACTTTATGGTTCTATACATCTATAGGATATCATCTTGCTGACCTCTGGCTGGAGGAAGGGGAGTGGATGGAGAGGAGGGGAAAGGAGGCTATTTGGAGGATGAGACATGTATGGAGCAGAGAGGAATAGTGTGCAGTCACCGGACAGGGAGAGCAGTGGAAGCTGCATATAGGGGGCATGTAAATTTATACGTGAATGTACATTTTCACTCAGTTATGTTAAATAAAAATAAAAATTTTTTTTAAAAAGTTGGAAGAATAACAAAAGCAGAACTGAATATGTTTTAAGAAAGATGAGAGAATATGACTAATAAATAAATCTGAAGTCTGATTATTTAAAAGAAAAACCATAAAACAGACAAAATGCTGAGCAAACTACTAACAAAAAGGGGGAGAAAACAGGAACACATGAAATTAGATACGACAAAGAGAAGGAAATAACTGTCAAAGAGATAAAATGTGAAAATTAGTAGTGATTATTTTATATGATTCAATGCAAATAAGTAAGAAAATCTAGATAAAATGGATTATTTTTCTAGAAAACTAAATCTTAGCAAAAGGAAGTCCTGTAGAGAAATGAAATTTCATTATATTTAATACCAAGGGAGAAAATATACAAAGTAGTTATAGATAGCCTCATAAAAAAGCATATATCACAAGAAATTCTACAAAATTTTTAATAATTAGATCATTTCAATGATATTTAAGCTATTCTAGAACATAAAAATAAGGAAATTTTCATATATTGTTTTGTGAAGTAAAGATAACATTAAACCTTGAATTTGATGAAGACTAAATCGTGAAAGAAAACTAAAGATCAACCACATTTATGAGTCAACCAACTCACTGCTGTTGAGTTGACTGCAACTCACAGCGACCCTGAAAGACAGACTAGAACTGCTCTATAGAGTTTCCAAGGAGAACCTGGTATATTTGAACTGCTGACCTTTCAGTTAGCAGAGGTAGCACTTAATTAGTACACCACCAGGGTTTCCCACTTACGAATATAGATGTAAAAATCTTAAGTTACTAGCAAACATAAAAGCTGATTAAAATTCAAAACCCAAACCCGTTACCATGAAGTCAGTTCTGACTCGCAGTGATCCTATGAAGTTTATTCCAGGAATGCAAGCATAACTCAGTATCCATAAAGGCAAAGCAGTTGACACTGCACCAATTTCAATTCATAGGTCTCCTATAGGACAGAGTAGAACTGCCTCATAGTGTTTCCAAGAGAGTGTCTTGTGGATCCGAACTGCTAACTTTTTGGTTAGCAGTTAGAGCTCTTAACCACTGTGCAACCAGGGTTTCCAATTCAATATTAGGAAACCATTAATATAATCCATATTACTAATAGAACTGAGCCTAAAAATCACATGATCTGTTTCCATAAATGGAAGAAAGGCACTGAAAAAATCCAATGCCCTTTCACATGAAAATTTAAAAATTCAGTAACATAGGAATTAACGGGTACTGTTTAAATGCAAAAGCCACCATCTTTCTTAATGTGAAAACACTAAAATTGAGAATATCACAACACTGTCTCCACCAACAACATTGTAATGGAGATATTATCCATACTATTAGTCAAGAGAAAGCAATTAGAAACACTGGAAAGGAACACTAACAGGAAAACCGAAAAAAGAAATGAAAAAAGCATTATGAACAAGAAAATTGAATAAATTACATTGTAATACAATCAACAACCTTCACATCTACAAATAAAAACTGGCTAGAAGATAGAACAACCAAAAAAAAGAAAAAGAAGATACGTAAATTTAAGATATTTTTTAAGTCCTAACTTTATATCAGAAAAACTATAAACACTTCAGAAAGACCCAAAACTCACCTTCAACAAATAGAAAGCTATATTAGTTTCTTGAACAGAATGAATCAACATCACAGAGTTTATAAATTCAACACAACTCAAATTAAAAAAAAAAAAAAAAAAGAAATGTCATCAGGTATTTTCCTGGAGTTAGAAAAGTTGATCAAAACTTCATTTGGCAAAGAAAGCAGGCAAGAACCACTAGTAAGATCCTGAAAAATAAGAGTAATGAGGAGCAGCAAGCACTAATGAACATTAAAGCACAGTTCAAAGCTCAGCTGCTAATCAAAAAGTTGGCAGTTCACACGATGGAGCTCACTAAGTTGAATCTCACTGGCAACACAAGAATAAAAAAGGATGCACCCTGAGATCTCCACTAATAAGACCGCAATTGATGGTCCAGCAGCTTCGGGGTTCCCCTGGGAGCATGGCCCCTGGGCCTGATGCTGCCCTTGCCCATAAATCATAACGAAGGTCCACTCTTTGGACACAAATGGACTGGACTTGGTGATGCAGAGTGACCATGTATTGAATGCACTTTATGGTTCTATACATCTATAGGATATCATCCTGCTGACCTCTGGCCAGAGGAAGGAGAGTGGGTGGAGAGGAGGGGAAAGGAGACTGTTGGGAGGATGAGACATGTATGGAGCAGAGAGGAATAGTGTGCTGTCACCGGACAGGGAGAGCAGTGGAAGCTGCATATAGGTGGGCATGTAAAGTTATATGGGAATGTACATTTTCACTCAGTCATAATAAAAAATAAAAATAAAAAATAAAAAATTGGTAGTTCAAATCCACCACCCACTCCATGGAAGCCCTACGAGGCATTTCTTCTCTAGCTTATATGTCAGTCTAAGCTGGAATCGACTCACAGGCACCTAACAACAACAAGTTTTCTATGGAGCTCTGGTGGCACAAGGGTTAATTAGAACAGTTTGATATTAATCCAAAATTAGAGAAATTAATTGAGCAAAATTTAAAAATTCAGAAATAAACTCAATAGCATATGGGTGCTTAGTATATAATAAAGGCAGCATCTCACATCACTGTGTAGGAGCCAGTCAGGAAACAAACTACACAGTAATTTGAACAGGGAAAGTTTAATATACTAAATCACTATGTGTAACAGAGGATTGCCACAATGAGGGATTAGCTAATAAAAAGTAAAGAGAACTCTACAGAATACAGGAATACAGCACGTAAGAGGGCCTATGTATGCAAATACCAGGGCTGAGATACAGAGCTTCTTGAAGAGAGTACACACACAAATCAGTGGATGACAGAGGAGTTGCTGTGTTTCTACACCACAAAACTCAACTGGAAATTTGTCCTCTGTGGTGATGGGAGAAGCCATTCCCAGAAAAGCACCATGTTACACAAATTATTGCAATACCAGCTAGAAGGCTCCAGAAGCTTCTCATCACTGCATACTGATGGAAATTTGTCCCTATAAGAGCTCAGTGCTTGGAGAAGCTACCCGTGCTACAGAAGCCATGCATTGGAGAAATCCCTGCCTCCTCCACTGTCTATCCAGCACCCTCTACTGACAAAACTTAACATCATGCCAGCTGCCTAAGGAAGAAAATGTACATAACTCAGTCATTAGAGAGCAGCCAAACAAGGGTGGGTTTGGAGCTAAGGCAGCAATACACTGATAACTAGCACAGTGAGAGTAGACAGACTTTTGTAAGAGGTATTTGGATAAAACTGAATCCTTTTCTTAGACAATATACCAGGTAAATACCAAATTAAAATAAATGGAAAAAGCGAAATCATACTGTAACAAGAATGCCTCTAACTTGAGAGCAGGGAATATTTTCTGGACTATGACTCAAACTCCAAAAGCAACTGGAGAAAAGACCAGTAAATCTGTTTCCATATTATTTTAATTGTATGGCAAAACAAAACAAAAACAGGTAACCAGGTAAAAACGGATTTGCAATTAATATATGACAGGCAAAGAACTGATATTCCTCATGGCTAAATAACTTTCAAAACTGGAGACAAAAAGAGGCTAAAAACAACTATGAGCTAGAAATATGAAGATAGTTTATCATGAACACCAAAAAAAGCAGCAAATGACTTAACCATTTGAAAAGAAGCTCAATCTTAATAATTATAAGAGAAATACAAATTAATCATACTAATTATACCATCATCCGCCTATCAGAATGGCAACAATCTCACAATACACACATTTTTTTAATCAACAGTAGAAAAACAGGTATTCTCATATACTGCTGATGAAAATGTAAATGGCACAACCTCTACAGAAGGGAATTTGAGAATACACAGCTAACAAAATTACATACACGTTTATGTTTTGACTCAACAATCCCATTGCTAGGACTCCATTCTCACTGGTGAAAGAAAAATTATATGCACTACTTTATTTATTGTATCATGATTTATACTGCAAAGACTGGAAACAACCTACATGCCCATCAATAGATGATTTATTAAATAAACCATAGCACATCCAGTACTAAGTAGTACTAACCAAACGAAATGCATTGCCATCAAGTCATTTCTGACTCATACTGACTCTACAGGAAAGAGTAGAACTATACCAAAGGGTTTCCGAGGCTGTAATCTTTGCACAAGAAGGGTGACACATCTTTCTCCCATGTAGCAGGTGGTGGATCTGAATCACTAACATTTGATTAGCCCCCAAGAGTTTAACCACTGTGCTACCAGGGCTCCTTTGGAATACTACAGCTCTAAAAAAAAAAAAAAACTATTTCTATATACTACTATGGAGTGATCTCTAAACATTAGATCTCCATCTAAACCAAACCAAATCCAACCCATCCCTGTCCAGTCAGTTCTGACTCATAGCAACCTTACAGATAAATAAAATAGTGACGTAAAGAGAGGATGTATTCTATGATTTATTAAATAGAGAAAATATACATATGCAACCAGACCTCACAGACAGTAACTATTATAAGTGATTTTGTTGTTAGTTGCTGTGGTGTCAAGTTTAACTCATAGCAACCCCATGTATACAAGATAGAACTGCTTCTTGGGGTTTTCAAGGCTGCAATCTTTTAGATCACAATGCCTGTCTTACAAAGCAGTGAGCAGTTCAAATGGCAACTCTGAGGCCAGTTGCCAAGCAATTAACCATTTGTGCCACCCTGGGACTCCCACAAGTAACTCTAATATATAATAATTTGACTGTACATGTTCACTTATTTCGGGTAGTCACACTGTAGGTCAACATTACTATTCTGAAACTGCTATGTATACATAATAATGCACATGAGTACTTATCTTGCTATTGTTAAAAATCAACATTTTCAGGAACATTGAAAGGACATGAAGATGTAAGATAAGGGCTGGTTTCAAGTTTCAGCAAGAACTTATGTATTTTATTTTTAAATGTATATATAGGGTCTCTATAAGTGGAAATGGACTCAACGGCAATGGGTTTTTGGTTTCCTAGCTCTTTCCACTTAGAGGCCTACAAACCATGGTCAACCCAGTAGCAATGAGCATTGCTTGCACCCAGACTGTGGTCTGTAAACAACATGTCTTACTAAAAGGGCTGCCGGCTCTTTGGAGAAATGATTGATTCTAGGTCTGGCACAGGCAGTGTTCAAGATAATTCTGGAACATCTTGTCATTCCAGAAGGCAAGGAAGCTATCAGAGGATTAGTATCATTTGAAAAGCCTCAGGAACTAACCTAATAAGTTCCAGTCACCAAACTTGGTACAAACGTTCAGGATACCTTTACAAGATTCTAGGAAACCACTCTTATTTTGACAATTCGTAGACAAAGGGAAGAAAACAAATGTTTCTTTTTAAACCTTTTGTTTATAGTACCCTCATGGGGTAATGATAGTTCATGAGGGCAAGTTGCTCTTCACAGAAGTTTTGCAACTAATAATGAAGGAATGATAGAATTAGAGTATCAGTATTTTGCAGCCTCTAATAAATTAGGAGTCCCTGGGTGGCACAAATGGTTAAGCACCCAGCTACTAGCCAAAAGGCTGGTGATTCAAATCTCTCCACGCAAACCAAACCCAACGCACTGCTGTGCAGTTCAATTCTGACTCATAGCAACCCTATAGGACAGAGTAGAATTGTCCTATAGTTTCCAAGGAGCACCTGGCAGATCTGAACTGCCAAGCATTTGGTTAGCAGCCATAGCATTTAACCACTATGTCTACAAGGTCTCCAGAACTACCCACAGATGCCTCAAAAGAAAGTCTGGCAGTCTACGCTCAAAAGATCCCAGCCATTGCAAGCCCTATGGAGTACAGTTCTACTCTCAAACACAAGGGGTCACCATGTCTCACAATCAACTGCTGACCGGTTTGGCTTTCAGTTTAATACGCTAAGGGACCTACACAAACAATACCAATGGCTGATAATTTACAGAAAACAATGCGAAGACATTGTATTCCTTCTGATGGAAGTACAAAACACCATGTAAGATGGAATCCAGACTTTCTGGAGCTATAAAGACTAGATGAGCCCATGAAACTTCCCTGAGATAATCTTTAAAGCTTGAATGAAAAATACTCTCTGAAATCTTCCTAAAACCAAACAACAGTTAAGCTTAACTGGTAAAGAATGCTGCTCATGAGCATTATTCTCTTTTAAGACCTATGTGAGAACAAACTGACAGAAACAACTCAAAAGATTACACAGGCATCTTACAGGGTGGTGAGTTTATATTAATAAGGAACAATGACTTGGAAAAGAAAGGTGAGAATGATTGTACAACTCAAAGAAGGCAATCAACGTCACTTAATTACATATGTCAAAATTGTTACATGTGTGTAAGTTCTGCTGTGTATATTCTCAACAAAATAAAATAAATTATAATTTAATAAAAATTTAAAAGAATAAAAACAGACCAGTATCTACCCTTAATAAATGTAAATGAAAAAATCCTCACAAAGTACTAGCAAGCTAAACCCAGCAACATGTATAAAGGATTATACACCATGACCAAGTGGGATTTATTCCAGGAACACAGGGTTATTTCAACATATGAAAACAAATCAATGTAATACACTGTATTAAAGAATAAAGAGGAAAAATTGCACCGTCATCTTAATTGGCATAGAAAAAGCATTAGACAAAATTTAACAGCCTTTCATAGTAAAAGCAATTAACAGACTAGGGATACAAGCAAACTTCCTCAACCTGACAAAAGGCACCTATAAAACACAAGGGAACAAAAGTAGGGATGGATGCTTTCCCTTACTATGAAGAACAGGACATGGAGTTTTCTCCCTCCACTTCTATTCAACACTGTTGGAGGTTCTAACCAGACCAGTTCGTCAAGGGAAAGAAATAAAATTCATCCAGATTGGAAAGGAGGAAGTAAAACTATCTCTTTTTGTAGATTACATGACGTAAATACAAAGGAAAACCTGGTTGCATACTGGGGTCTATGATGGCTCATCACCACCCTCAGTCTTCATCTCCCTACCTTCTGCCCCTTACTTCTATCTGCTCACGTTGCCAGCAGCTCCTGCTCTCTTCTCTTTTTGCATCTGGTTCTTGGGACTTGAACTAGCAGCTGCTGGATTCATCAACCCTTACAGCCAGCAAGTGAGAGTCCCCTTCCCTGACCTGCCGATCCTGGGTTCACCAGCCCCTGCAGCTCCATGAATCAGCAGAAACCTCTCAGTCTCGCCCACCAGCTTGGTATCATAGACATACACAGCCTGTGATCTGGAGCTCTAACCTCTGAACTGCCAACCTTGGGTTCACCAGCTTCCTTGGCTGCTTGAGTGCGAGCTGTTTCCTTTACGTAACTATTTTCCTGTACCTATTATACATGTGACTAGTTTTGTTTCCCTTGAAAACACAGTCTACAACAGATACACAACTTACATAAAACTTATTTATAAAAAATAACACAGAAAGAAAGTTATCTAAATGCTATTTTTTAACGTGTTTTAAGTAAAAGCTTATAACACAAATTAGTGTCTCATTCAAAAACAGTTTTGTAACACTGGCTGCAAACCCACAATGCATCAGCATTCTGCTTCTTTCCCTTTCCACCTTAAGTCACATGTTCATTTTCCCAGTTTTCCTGTCCTTTCCTGCCCTCTCTGCTTTGTGACAGATGTTGCACCTTGGATCATGTATACTTGATTAAACTAAAATGGATGTTCCTCACATGTGTTACAGTTTGCTTCATAGGCCTATCTAATCTTTGTATAGAGAACTGGTGGCAACCTGGTTAAGAACTCGCCGCTAACAGAAAGGTTGGCCGTTCGAATCACCAGCCACTCCTTGGAAACCAGTACGGGGCAGTCCTACTCTATCCACAAGGTCAGCAGTTCAAATCCACCAGGCGCTCCTTGAATACGCTGGGGGTCAGTTCTACCCTGGCCCCTAGGGTCGCCATCAGTCGGATCTGACTAGACAGCACTTGGCTCGGCTTTGATGAGCACAAGTGTCAAATTTTTCGGAGCTCCCAGTTATTTTGTTTTCTGGTCTTTTTGCATTGGGAGTTACAGATTATATTGAATTTATGTCACACATTAGGGCTTCTAGCAATCTCCCTATTTTTCCATTCATGATATTTATTATTTTGGTTTTATATTTATGTCTTTGATCCACTGTTAGTTTTTGTGTATGGTGTAAGGTATGGATCTCTTTTCACGTTTTTTACAGAGAGAGATCCAGTTTCACCAGCACCATTTGTTAAAAAGGCTATTTGTTTTTTCCATTTAATGGACCCTGGTATATTCTCAAACATCAGCTGACCATAGATGGGTGGATTTACATCTGAGTTCTTGATTCTGTTCTGTAGGTCTATGTGTCTGTCTGTCATTGTACGAGTATTAGACCATTTTCACTACTGCAACTGTATAGTAAGTTCAGGTAGTATGAGAGGACTCCTTTTGTTCTTTTTTTCAGTAATGCTTTGTTTATCCATTGCCTCCTTCCTTTCTGTATAAAGCTGAGAATTAGTTTATCCCTCTTATTAAAGAAAATGCCGTCAGTATTTGGATTGGGATTGCATTATATCTGCAGATCACTGTTTTAGTCAGCTAGGGCTGCTCTAACAAAAATACCAAGAGTGGACGGCTTTAACAAAGGTAGGTTTATTCTTACATAGTCTGGTAGGCTGCAAGTCCATATTCAGGCTGTCCACTCCAGGGGAAGGCTTTACCCTTGTTGGCTCAGGGGGAAAGTCCGGTACTGCATCAGTCTCTGTTCAGGGAGCATCCTGGCACAGGTCTGAAGGATGTGCTCTTCCCCCAGTGCTGCTTTCTTGGTGGTGTGAGGTTCCCAATTCTCAGCCTGTTTCTCTGTCCTTTTATCTCTCGTAGGATGAAAGGATTAAGGGTGGGGCAAGCCATACTCCAGGGAAACTCCCTTTACAGTAGAGCAGGGAGGTGATCTTATAAAGGGATTCACAGTCCCACCCTAATCCTTTAACATACAACATAGGAAAACCACAAAATAGATGGCAGTCACAAGACGCTGCAATCATGGCCCAGCCACATGGCTACACATATTTTTGGGTGGACACAACTCGATCCATGACCATCACTTTGGGTAGGACTGACATTTTTATGATGTTGAATCTTCCTGTTCATGAGCATGGTACGTTTCCCCATTTACATAGGTCTTTTTTAGATTCTTATAATAAAGCATTGGTCTTTCTTTGTATATGTCTCTTACATACCTCATTTGATTTATTCTTAACTATTTTATCTTTTCAGGAGTCATTACAAAGGGAGTTGTTTTCCTGATTTCCTTTTCAAAGTTCACTTTGTCGGTATGTAGGAAAGCAATTGATTTTGTATGTTAATCTTACATCCTGGTTCTCTGCTGAATCTATTAGTTCCACTTGTTTTCTTGTGAAACCTTTGGGGTCCTCATGTATAAAATAATAATAGCTGCAAATCTGAATAGTTTTATCTCTTCCTTTCTAATCTGGATGCCATTTATTTCTTTTTCTTGCCTTATTGCTCTAGCTAGGACTTCCAGCACAGTATTAAATACAAGTGATGATAAAGGATCTTGTACCCATTCTCAGGAGGGAAGCTTAAGCCTCTTGTCATTAAAAATGATACTACTAGTTGTCAATTTTGTATACACATGCTTTAAATATTGAGGAATTTTCCTTCTATTCCTATTTCATTAAGAGCTCTTATCAGGAATGGATGTTGGACTTCATCAAACATCTTTTCTGTGTCATTTGAGATGGTCATGTGATTCTTTTTTCCTATCAAGTGGTGATGTGGTATGAATCCTACTTGATTGTGGCATATTATTTTTTTAATACAACACTGAATTCTATCTCCTAAAATTTTGTTGGGAATTCTTGCATCTGTAGTCATAACAGACACTGTTCTGTAATTGCCTTGCCTTCTTTTATTTTCTTTGCGTGTGTGGTGTCTATGCTGTCTGTTGTATCAGGATTATGCTGGCTTCACAAAATGAATTTAGGAGTATTTTTTTTTCTTCTTTTACCACCCTTTGAAATAGTTTGAGCAGTGTTGACATGAGCACTTCCCAGAATGTTTGGTAGATTTCTCCAGTAAAACTGTCTGGGACAGGGCTTTTTGTTGCTATTGTTGTTAGTATGAACTTCTATAACTGTCTCTTCAATGTTTTGTAATGGGTCTGTTCAGGTTTTTTTCTCAGTTTGTGTTAGTTTAGGTAGGAAGCGTGTTTCCGTAAATTTGTCCATTTCTTCTAGTATCTAAATTTGTTGAAACACAATTTTTCATAGAATTCTGTTATGATCCCTTTTATTTCAGTTGGGTCTGTCATAATGTTCCCAATTTCATTTCTTATTTGGGTTACTTACTTTCTCTCCTATTTTCGTTTTGTCAGTTTGGCCAATGGTTTGTCAATTTTGTTGATTTTTTCAAAGTATCAGTTAGCTATATAAAACTCTTTCTGCTGTTTTTCTGTTCTTCTTTCTGTTCATTTAAGCTGTAATTTTATTATTTCCTTTCTTCTGTTGGCTGTGGTCTTCTTTTACCATTCTCTTACTGTTTGTTCAATTTTGGCCTATTCTTTTTTTCATATCAAGCACTTTTTTATTGTGCTCTAGATGGAGGTTTACAGAGAAAATTAGTTTCTCACTAAACAATAATACACATACTGTTTTGTGACATTCATTGCAATCCCATAATGGATGAAGTCTGACAATTAAGTTCACAAACTCATCCCAGAAAAAGTGGTACATACCTCATCACTGAATATCACTATGTCACCTTTGAAGTACTCCCGTTAAAAGGTACACACCAGCACCAGCACCTAGTCCATCCTTCAAAGTAATTTTGAAACTTTTTTCTGGAATGGCCATTAGAGTTGGCATCATATTACACTTGATGTCCTGAATATCATCAAAATCTCTTCCTTTCAGTATTTCCTTTACCTTTGGGTAAGGAAAAAATTGCTGGGGGCCATATCAGGTGAGTAAGGAGGGTATTCCAATATAGTTATTTGTCTACTGACTAAAAACTCCTTCACAGACAACTATACAATTAAGTTCACAAACTTGCCACTGTGCCACCATTTACAACGGCCATTCCAGAAAGAGTTCCAATATTGCTTTGAAGAGTGGACTAGGTGCTAGTGTCAGCATATAGTTTCCCAAGGAGAGTATTTCAAAGGCAACTGTAGTGATATTCGGCAATGAAGTACATAGGTCTTAGAACAATTAAGTTCGAGGACTTAATTGTCAGACCTCGTATACGGTGGAAAGGAGGAGTGTGCTGTCACAGGTTTGAGAGAACAGCTATAGTTACATACAGGAGTGTGTATTGGGTTTTCTATGGCTAATTGACTTTAGTTATAAACTATCACTTAATCACAATAAAAAAAAGACTTCTTGGAGGATGTAAACTCTATCCCAAGTTTGACTGATTGTTCAAGCCTAAGACTGAGCTAATCCAGAATATCTGCATTCCATATATTTGACACTGGAATTAATCTTCAACTCACAGTAGATGAATGCCTTTAAAGATTCAGCTGAAGGAAATAATTTTTATGAAAGACAGCTTGAGTATATGCAAACTATATATTCCTCTGATAAAATCTTTCCCTGAATTATGCCAGAAAAACTAGAGAACTTCATGACTGAATGTTATAGCACCCACTCTTCTAATCTTTTCTCTCCCTGCGCCCACCTCCCTCTTCATGGACAACAGAATCACATCTACTGAAGTGCTCTTGAATGAAGTATGCTGAAGCCATGAACCGGTAGTGAAAGATGGACAGTGTGTTTCTAGTAAGAATATTGTTCCTTATGTGGCACCATGCATGTCAGCCTACTAAAGAACTTCATCTCCAGTTTCAGTATCAGAAATACCCTGAGGGGCACAGTCAAGTTGGCGGACTAAGCCCACGTCTCCTTATATCCCTCTAGAAACCAAGACCTGAATTGATAATCAAACAGAGCCTTCTGGTCACCTAATCAGCCCCAGGACATGGCACAGGGCTCTTACTTTGAACTTCATACCACTGAGCGAAAAACCTCCTCTCTTTCACTGACTTCCGTGCCTGGCTAGCCCTGGCTCTCGCGGACTGAACGTAAACGCACCATTTAGACTTTTTTTTCTCCTCTGTCTTGGCTGGCGGGTGGAGTAGGGTCTTGCCTAGCAGCTAGACTCAGACACACTGCTGGGGGGGACAGGCACGCTAAATTCACAAATATTGAGAGCCAGGCTTAGGACTCTGTTAATCTAGCCACTTTGAGCCTTTCCTTTCATATCTGCCTTGGCAGGGTTTGTACCGGAGTTTCGCAGCCAGTGTACGGGACATGTTGGATACGGAGATTCTAGTGGGACTTCAGTCTTAGCCTGGGAGCCAGCGCCTGCAAACAGGACAGCGCTTCTCCGACAGAAAAGCAGTAATTTACCCAGTGCCACCTGCTTTCGGGGTCCTGCAACAGAATCAGAGGAATCACTACATCTCGGCATCTTTAGCCCCTCTGTCTGCTGCCTGTGTGGAGGACGCCATCTTGGATACGGTGTCCGCAGCTGGACCTAATTCTTAGCTTAGGAGCCAGAGGCTTCCCACAGGAGAGTACCTTTCTATCAGAAAAGCAGCACTCTAAGCAGTGTCCTCGGCCCTGTCATCACAGGCCAACAAGGCAGTAGCATTGCTGCATTCTGAACTAGTTTGTATCATCTGGGGTTGGATATAGTGGCACTTATTTTGCAAGTTGAGAAGTAGGACCTCTACACCTGAAAACCTAACTGACTTGTGAACTGGTCACATACCTTTTGCTTTACATTTGAAGACAGCCTAGAGAAACATCTGCAGTCCATCTTCACAGTACCTCTTCCAGCCTCTATATCCTCACATGGGTCCCAAAAAGCAACAGACAATTTTGGCATACAAGCAATCAGCCATGGCTTCAGAAGGCTCCCAAGCAAAGCAACAAAGGAGTTTTCCAGATGAAGAAACTTTTATGAAAGCATCAGGAAGTGAATACAAAATTATTATATACAGAGCCCTTCTAGACCTTATACAAAATGCAGCAGAACAAAATGAAAAATTAAGCAACATGTTTGATCTGATGGAACACCAGCACTCTGAAATCCAACAGATCAAGAACAAAGTCAAAGACATAGAAACTTCCATGCAAAGCCAAGAAAACAGAATGGAACAAATGGAAAAAAGAATTTCTGACTTGGAAGACAGAGCTACTGAGGCCAGTATCTATGAGCAGAAATCAGAAAAAAGAAACAAGAAAAATGGAGAAACATTAAGAAGCATGTGGGACTCTATTAAGAGGAACAACCTGCGATTAATTGGAGTCCCTGAACAGGATGAGACACCTGAGAACACAGAGAGTATTGTTGCTGAGCTGCTGAAACAAAACTTCCCAGAAATCATGAAGGAAGAGAATACAGACATCTCAGATGCAAATACTACACCACCCAATGGCCAAGCCAAACACCACCCAATATAGATGTCAAAAGAAGTACTCCAAGACATATTACAATCAAGCTCAAAAAAATGAAACATAAGCAGCAACTCCTAAAGGCAGCAAGACTCAAAGCAAAGCTAACATTCAGAGGGAAACCCTGTAGGCTCTCTTCAGATTTCTCAGCAGAAACCATGCTGGCACAGAGACAGTGGCATGATACATTCAAAGCCTTGAAGGAGAAGAACTTCCAACCAAGAATTATATATCCTGCAAAACTATCTTTCAAATACAAAAATGAAATTAAGACATTCCCAGATAAACAGAAACTCAGAGACTTTGTAAACATCAAACCAAAACTACAAGAAATACTGAAAGAAGTTCTTGGCTCTGGCTTAGAAGAACAAAACCACTAACTTTATATTTTAGAATGACATACTACTCTAAACTCTACCCAGTTAAGGAAGGCTCCAAAGCCAATCACAGATTTGATAAGGAAAGAAGCAATCCAATGATCATCATGAAAATTATGGTGTGATCATATTAAAAAGAAGGATGTACTACAGTTGTTATAGTCCTTCCAGATCAAGAGGAAGATGACAAGACTTGTAGTAATTAAAATTGGGTTTATATATAGTTTATTAAGGGGGATTATAGGGGCAGCTGTAAAGCACAACAAAGACGTATCATACCTTTTCAAGAAATGTAACACAGGAGTCTCAACAACCACAAAACCAGCTCTGAAAAAGGTGAAAAACCAACTCACAAAAAAGAGTGTCCCAGAAGAGACTACTAAGAACAACAGAGAAAACATCAACATAAAAATAAACCTATCACAATGGCAGCAGTGAACACATATCTATCAATAATTATACTGAATGTGAATGGACTGAATGCTCCCGTAAAGAGACATTGAGTGACATTTTGTATTAAAAGACATGACCCATCCATATGTTGTCTACAAGAAACTCACTTGAGACCTAAAGACAGGAACGAACTGGAAATTAAAGGATGGAAGAATATAAATCAAGCTAATAATGAACAAAGAAGAGCAGGGGTGGCAATTCTAATCTCAGACAAAATCAATTTTAATGTCAAATCCACCATCATGGACAAAGACGGACACTATTTATTGCTGAAAGGTTCAGTACACAAGCAAGACTTAACTATATTAAATATTTATGCACCTAATATCAGAGAACCTAAATATGTCGAAGAAACACTGACTACGCTCAAAAGAGAGTTAGATGACTCCACAATAATAGTGGGAGACTTTTAACACTCCACTCTCATTACTAAACAGATCATCTAGAAAAAAGCTCAGTAAAGATACAGAAGACCACACTGACACAATTAACCAACTAAACCTCACTGATATATACAGAATTTGTCACCCATCAGCAAACAACTACACCTTCTTCTCCAGTGCACAAGGAACAGTATCCAGAATTGACCACGTGATAGGCCATAATGCAATGCTCAACAAAATCCATACCATTGAATTACTGGAAAGCATCTTCTCAGATCATAAAGCCATCAAAGTTGCAATCAATAGCAGAAAAAACAGAGATAGAAAGTGGAACTCTTGGAAACTGAAAAACATCTTACTCAAAAAAACATGGGTTATAGAGGAAAACAAGGATGAATTAAAGAAATTCATGGATTCCAATGAGAACAAAAACACTTCCTACCAGAACCTATGGGATACAGCCAAAGCAGTGCTCACAGGTCTGTTTATCTCCATAAATGCACACATCTGGAAGGAAGAAAGAAACCAAATCAAGGAACTAACTCTACAGCTTGAACAAGTAGAAAGAGAACAACAGAGGAACCCCTCGAGCACCAGAAGAAAGGAGATCATAAAGATTAGAGCAGAGCTAAATGAATTAGAGAATAGAAAAACAATTGAAAAAACTGAAAAGACCAAAAGCTGGTTTTTTGAAAGGATCAACAAAATTGATAAACCACTGGCTAAACTTACTAAAGAAAACCAGGAAAGGAAACAGATAACTCAAATTACAAATGAGAGGGGAGTTGTCACCACAGATGCAACAGAAATAAAAAATATCATAACAGAATACTATGAAAGACTGTACTCTAACAAATTTGAAAACCTAGGGGAAATGGACCAATTCCTTGATTCATACCACCTACCCAAATTATCACAATGTGAAGCATAACAACTTAATAAACCCATCACAAAGGAAGAGACTGAAAAGGTCATCAAAACACTGCCAATCAAAAAAAAAGTCCAGGCCCAGATGGCTTCACGGCAGAATTCTACCAAGCATTTAGAGAAGAGATATCCCCAAAACTACTGAGACTATTTCACAGTATAGAAAGGGATGGAGTACTCCCAAACTCATTCTATGAAGCCAGTATAACCCTGATACCTAAGCCAGGGAAATATCCAACAAAGACAGAGAACTACAGACCGATATCACTCATGAACCTAGATGCAAAAATCTTCAACAAAATTCTTGCCAACAGAATACAACAACATATCAAGAAAATAATCCATCATGACTAAGTGGGATTCATACCAGGGATGCAAGACTTGTTCAACATCAGGAACACAATTAATGTGATAAACCACATAAATAACACAAAAGACAAGGACCACCTGATTCTGTTCATTAATGCCGAAAACGCATTTGATAAAGTCCAACATCCATTCATGCTAAAAACTCTTAGCAAAATGGGCATAGATGGCAAATTCCTCAATACCATAAGGGCCATTTATACAAAGCCAGTTGCCAACATCATCCTAAATGGAGAGAGACTGAAAGACTTTCCCTTGAGATCAGGAACTAGACAAGGATGCCCACTCTCACCTCTCCTATTCAACATTGTGCTAGAAGTTCTAGCCAGAGCAATTAGACAAGACCAAGAAATAAAGGGCATCTGCATTGGCAAAGAGGAAGTTAAAATCTCCCTGTTCACAGATGATATGATTGTATATGCAGAGAATCCCAAAGAATCTATAAGTAAGCTACCGAAACTGATAGAAGAGTTCTGCAAAGTCTCAGGATAACATAAGTAAATCAGTAGGATTCCTTTATACCAACAACGAGACTGTTAAGGAAGAAATCATCAAATCAATACCATTTATGATAGCCCCTAAGAAGATAAAGTACCTAGGAATTAATCTAACCAGAGAAACAACAGACCTTTACAAAGAGAACTACAAGCCCTTACTACAAGAAACTAAAAGAGACTTAGATAAATGGAAAAACCTACCCTGCTCATGGATAGGAAGACTTTACATTGTGAAAATGTCTATTTTACCCAAAGCAAATTATTTATATACTGCAATCCCAATACAAGTTCCAGCATCATTTTTTATGAGATGGAGAAACAAATCACCAATTTTGTTTGGAAAGGAAAGAAGCCCCGGATAAGTAAGATACTACTAAAGAAGAAGAACACACTGGGAGGCCTCTCATTACCCGATCTTAGAACATACTACACTGCCACAGTGGTCAAAACAGCCTGGTACTGGTACAAGAACAGACAGATCGATCAATGGAACAGAATTGAGACCCCAGAGATGACACCATCTGTCGATGAACAGTTGATATTCGACAAAGGCCCTAAGACATTAAACTGGGGTAAAAACAGTATCTTCAACAAATGGTGCTGGCAAAATTGGTTATCCATCTGCAATAAACTGAATCAAGATCCATATCTTACACCTTATACAAAAACCAATTCCAACTGGATAAAAGACCTAAATATCAAACCTAAAACGATAAAGCTCATCCAAGAAAAGGTAGGAACAACAATGGAAGTTTTCATACACAATGAGAACAGACTCCAAAATCTGTCAGAGAAACCTCAATCAACAGAAGAGAAAGTAGATAAATGGGAACTATTAAGAATCAAACAGTTTTGCTCATCCAAAGACTTTATTAATAGAATTAAAAGAACACCCACAGAATGGGAAAAAATATTTGGCAACTCTATGTCAGACCGATGCCTGATCTCCATAATCTATAACATACTACAAAATATCAAGAAGAAGATAAACCATCCAATTAAGCGATGGGCAAAGGAGATGGACAGACACTTCACTAAAGAGGAGATCCAGGCAGCCAAAAACACATGCAGACATGTTCACGATCTTTAGTTATTAAAGAAATTCAAATCAAGACAACAATAAGATACCATCTCACCCCAACAAGATTGCCCATGATTCAGAAAACACAAAACAACAAATGCTGGAGAGGCTGTGGAGAAAGTGGAACCCTCCTACACTGTTGGTGGGGTTGCAAAATGGTCCAGCCTCCTTGGAAGGCAATCTGGTGCTTCCTTAAAAAAATGGATATCGATATACCATTTGATCCAGTAATTCCACTACTTGGAATACATCCTACAGATTCAAGGCCTTTCACACCAATGGACACATGCACCAGAATGTTTATCACAGCACAGTCCACAATAGCAAAAAGATGGAATCAACCCAGATGCCCAACAATAGAAGAATAGATAGGTAAACTATGGTACATATACTCAATGGAGCACTACGCAATGATAAAGAATAACGATGATTCCAGGAAACATCTCCTAACCTGGTTTCAACTGGAAGCCATTATGTTGAGTGAAAGTAGTCAGCGACAAAGGGACCAATACTGTATGAGACCTCTATGATAAGACCTCAAAAACAGACTTGTGTATAGAAGAAAATACTTTGACAACTGCAAGGGAGGAGAGGGAGGGAGGGAGAGGGGGGGAGGGTTTAGTTTATATAATTACTAGAAATCTGGTTGGGAGAAAGCGGTGACAGCACACATTAGGAACAAGAACAACATTAAGTGGACTTCAGCATAACTTGAGTACTCCTTCCATCTTGACTCAGTACTGCCAGGATAGAGTAGCTGGGGTGGGGGGCGGGGGACTATGCTCTTAGGCGAATTCCAGGCCAATTGGCATAACTAGCGTTTTGCTAAGAGAGCTCTCTGCACCCCACATTGGTGAGTGGCGTCTGGGGTCTTAAAAGCTGCCAAGCTGCCATCCGAGGACACAGCAAATGGTCCCAACTCAGCAGGAACGGATGCTCACCGAGGACCAAAATGACATGCGGTAAAGACAACCGAGAGGACAGAGAGACCCACTACAGCGGGTGCCTACATCGACTTGGGACCGGAAGAACCGGATGGTGCCCGGTCACCACCAGTGATAGCCACGATGGAGCTCACAGAGAGGAGTCTCACTGGCAACACAGGAATAAAGAGGGGTGCATCATGAGATCTCCACTAAAAGACCTCAATTGATGGTCCAGCGGTTTTCGGGTTCCTCTGAGAGCATGGCCCCTGGTCCTGATGCTGCCCTTTCCCATAAATTATAACAAAGGTCCACTCTTTGGACAGGAATGGATTGGACTTGGCAATGCAGAGTGACCATATATAGGAAGCACTTTATGGTTCTGTACATCTATAGGATATAATCTTGCTGACCTCTGGCTGGAGGAAGGGGAGTGGACGGAGAGGAGGGGAAAGGAGGCTGTTGGGAGGATGAGACATGTATGGAGCAGAGAGGAATAGTGTGCAGTCACCGGACAGGTTGAGCAGTGGAAGCTGCGTATAGTTCGGCATGTAAGTTTATAAGGGAATGTACATTTTCACTCAGTCATCTTAAATAAAAAAAAAAAAAGAGCCTGGCACACAGAAATTTAATAAATGTTTAGTCCCTTTATTTTTGCTCTTTGTCTTTTGCAATGGCTATCCCTATAAAAGGAGTGTATGCTCATGATAGAGATTGTATGTGTGTGTGTGTTTAGAAAGCCTAATGCACTCTAAAAGACACTATCACCAAAGAGCTATCACTGTGCCTCTGTATAACTCTTCACTAGCCACTCCCTTTTTCCCTTACTTCCAAGGCTGACTATCTGACAAAAAAGGCAGAAAGAAAAGTGGATAGAGTGACAAGCAGAGGGATGAGAGGAGGTTAGAAGACAAAAAAGACCCTGGTTATCTCATTAAAAAAATAGGAATGCATGTAACAACCATTATATATGAACAGAATGTCCACTGAGAGTGCTATACAGTGTTCAAATGAGCATTGTCATTCTTTCTTAGAAATCACCAACTACAAGACTGCTACACCTGAGTGACTAACATTGTGTTAGATATGCATTGCACTTTCCAAAACACTCTATCTGGAAAAATCAAGCAGATGTGCAACCTCAGAAACTAGTACATCTTTAAGGAATCTCTGGCTCCACAGCTAACATAATAGAAAGCCTGACTACCGCTATCCTGTGTGCCGGAAACTAAGTAATGTAACTGCAATCGCTCCCAGATGACACTCAAACTCATGTATTCATTCTGTTCGTATAATGCACTTCTCTTTGGTGACATTTTTCTACACCTGACACAAAGTTTTTCAATGTGTGATGAACTCTGCTTTTTTCTCTTCATTGCAGCCCTGTCTTCTACTTTATGGAGAGTAAAAAAAAGCCATTGTTGATCCATAAGACCTGTGTCCAAGTTGATCTTTCCCTGACCTACTTCATTTGGCTCATTCTCCCTCTTATCAAACCCCACTTCAGCCATGTTCCCAGGTCTCTATCCCTGCTACAGGCAGCACATTGTTGGGAAATGTTTGCTCTTGCATTCGCAAGCACAGTGCTGCGATGAGGTTTCAGATGACAGGCTTTCATCTGGATATAATTTATTAATTATATCAGTACTTTATATTAAAGAAAGTGCACCAGTGTGAAAATTGAAGGGGAAACATATTTTGGCTACAGGATAGCCTGGAAATTATTAAAGTCAAAGGCTTCTGGGTCAAAGGGTAGCAGCTTCATGTTATTACAATAATATGTTAATATTTAAATTCTGTAACCTCTATCGGTTTTTGAAACACCTGTGATGGAAATGATTTTCACACTGTTCTAATGATAACAAATAGACTAAGGCTCACTGCTCTAAATTTTCAAGTTTACTCGTGTGACTGAGTTTTATGAGTCAATAAAATGTATCTTGACATAAATATAATAAAGATTTGGTAAAATACCACCCTGAGTCAATTTTCTTTGCAACTCTGTTGTTTCTTATTGCTACTCCTACTCAAGTTCATCTCCACCCAACTCTTTCCCTTTCTTGCCTGTCATTTACCTAACTCTCATTTGATGTAGCTGTTTCTGAGAGAGAATAGGATTGCCACGGGGATAAACAATAAAGCATGTTAATTGCCCTAGATTTTTTTCTGTTAAAATAAATCTGACACTAATGTCTAGATTCTGTCCTTTGCCAAACAGTATTGCAAAGGATAAAAGTTCATCACACCTCAACAAATAGAAAATGATTCATGTCCCCTTCACTCTGCTTGTACTTTTAACATTTGTGTTGAAGCATATATATGCACACATATGTGTGCACACATACACTCATGTGCTTGTTGGTATCAATCTCCTCCATGTACTCCAAAAGTTATACGATGCTTAGAAGCCCCCTGAAGACAAGGTCAAAGTGCTATTTTGCCTGTAACTGGTGAAATTATCCCAACTGAAATTTTGAGAGGTGAGGTGTATCCATTATGATAATTCATATTTATTGTTTTCAAAACAGATGCCAAATCTCTAGAGTTCTTCTTCCATATGCCTACGCAAAACAGAGCATGTAGGAAAAAAATTAGAAAGTTCACTTGGCCTCAAACTGCAAATTCTAAAAACCCAGTAGAAATACACTAAAATCTGCTTTAAATGTACCTTTGTCCTCAATGAGAAGTCAGCCAGGTGGTTGTTAAAGAACTACATGTCTTTTTTGTCCCCAAAACATGCTACAATCCTAGAAGTAGAAAGATTCTTGAGGTCAATACAAGCCAGTTGTAAGAAATAATATTCATTAAAGGTGACCTGAAGAACTTCTGTCAAGAACATTCCTCTAGAAATATTCCTCTAAAACAGCCTGCATACTACCCCTAAGACAAGACCAATTCACATTGTTTCATTCACTTTAGAATTATATCATCAATTTGCAGTATGAAATATTACAAGAAATCAGCAAGTAAAATCTATTATACACTTTGGAGAATATGGTCCTCTATGTAACAGTAAGATAACTTCAGGGAAGGGTTCTCTCAGGTCTCAGAAACTGAACAGCTGGTTTCACGTCCATTTGTATTCCATAGCAGCTGTGACCGCCATAATGTGTCATGTTTCTCTCTTAGATTGTCAGAAAACTTTGAGCCAAACTTTAGGTCCATCAGTCATTTGGGTTCTCAAAGTACGTTTTTGTAACCCAATGTTACTTGTTTATCAGTCTCCTATTCTTGTATAGATTTCCACAAGTATTTATTTTGTTTTTACATGCATTTTGTACCTGAACTCAAATGCTCTGGTGGAATGATGAGAGGAATAAGTATCACTGTATCCAAAACTGTTGCTTCAAGGTGGGAAACTGAAATCCAGGATACTTGAATGATTTGCTCCAGCATGCAGAGCATGGCACGGACAAGATCAGAAACTCACTTTCCTCATCCTTATGTTCAACCATAAAACTACCTGCCTGAGCAGTGAAGAAAGAACGAGACAAATTTAAAAGAAAGTCCTCTCCTTGGCACACTGTGATTAGTGTTAGGCTGTAATGCTCAGTGGTTTTGCAGACACCTGCCATTTGATATGATACGATACGAGTAGCCAATCAGTTACAACAGGAATTTCCTTGGGGGTGTGGTCTGCATCCATGATATAATTGCATGCTCTAGCAAATCTCATTTACTTTCTGACCCTGTCATAGTCTGGACATCTGACCCTCGTTCTTGGGACATAAACTAGCAAGAGCCTCCACCCTGTTATCTCATCTGCAGATGTTGGAATTGACAACCTCCTAAACCCACGAGTCAGCAGAAGCCTCCAGCCTATTGCCCAACATTCAAGTTTTGGGTTCATCAGCCCACATTCATGGAAGCCAGAGAAAGTCATCAGCCTTTCATCTGATCCATGGATTTGGACTTGCCAGCTCCAATTGTGTGAGCCATTTCCTTGAAGTAACTCTATGTATATCTATATGTGGTTCACTGGTTTTGGTCCTCTACAAGACTCAGACTAAGACAAACATATAGCTTAGTGCTTCTCAAAAGAGGAGTTATTGACATACAGGGTCTAACAATTGAGTCCTCAAACTTAGTTGTCCTAAGTGCTACATACCTCATAGCTGAGTTTCACTATGGTCACCTCTGACGTACTCCCCTTGGGATGTCATACACTGAAACCAGTACCTAGTCTACCCTTCAAAGTACTTTTGGAACTCTTTCTGGAATGGCCATTGCTCATGGTGGCAAGGTGGAAAGTTTGTGAACTTAATTGTATAGTTGTCTGTGAGGGAGTTTTTAGCCACTAAACAAACAACTGTATGGAAACACCCTCCTTACTCTCCTGATCTGGCCCCCACTGATTGTTTTCTTTAGCCGAAGATAAAGGAAACACTGAAAGCAAGATATTTTGATGACATTCAGACATCAAGGGTACTAGGACAACAGCTCTGATGGCCATTCCAGAAAACAGAGTTCCAAAATTGCTTTGAAGGGTGGACTAAGTGCTGCTTTCAGTACCTCACTTTCCAAAGGAAGTACTTTAAGGTGTATCCGTAGTGATATTCAGCAATGAAGTATGTAGCACTTTTTCTAGGATGAGTTTGTGAACTTAATTGTCCTCATATTGGACAAGGCAAGTCTTCACTGTGTCAAATCATTCCCACATTAAAGAATGGTCAACATTTCTGGTCCCTGCCCACTAAATGACCCTGACAACCTCTGGTCATTTTATTAACAAAAAGCCTCCTTGTATTTCCAATGCACCTATCTATCAGATGTTTGTTTTTTGTTCTGTTTCATTTGTTTGTTTCCAAAGAAGTAGAAATAATGCCTTACCCTGATCAAAAATTAAGTATTTGGAAGGAATTAAGGGTCAGGGTGTAAAATATATGCACTTAACAGCTGACATTAAATTTTCCATAGGGAAGTGTTCTAAAGTGTTTACAGAAATAGTGGCAATAATTCCCCTCCCTGTTCCATGCTCTCTCCCACACTGACTTTGAGCTTGACCATGTGAATAGTTTTGGCCAATGAGACATTAGTAAACACAGCGTAAGCAGAGGCTTGAAAAACTACTTGTGCATTGTGGGTCTTTGAGACTGAAACCAGTATGTGAAGAAGCTCAGTCTAGCCACCTGGATGAGAGACTAAGACGAGAAGATTCAGGCTGTTAGATCTAAGCCTCACAGACACACATACACACAAAAGCAGCCAGTCTGTCAATTCTTAACAGATGAGTGAGCCATCTCAGAATGTTCAGCCAGCAACCAACCTCCACCTGATTCACAAGAGAACCCAGAAGACATCAGCCCAGACTGCAGAAACAACCCAGATGGCCCCCCAGAATAGTGAACCAAATAAAATGGTTTTTGTCTTACACCATATATTTTGAAAGTGATTTGTTATACAGCAAAAACTCACTAACATAGGAAGGAATTAACCTTGTTCAAGCAAATAACTTGAAAACCTGCAGGTCTTAAAGACAATGCATAAAGTGAACTAATTTAGTGGAAGCAGGAGCTCAAAGTCAACGGCTATAATGAAATCACAAATCTCTTTCCATGCCTACAAGAACTTCAGAAATCTTGGAAAAAAAGATTTGATCCAATCTTATCCAGTTCTTTAGAGACAGCAAATCTCCACTTGACAGTTTGGAGATTAGATGTAAACACAGATATACATTTCCAAGTAATTGTTAGTTACCAACATGTAGTAAATTGTATAGAAACTTCACATGCATTGTCTATAAACAAAGCAACTCTTAGAAAATTCATTAGTCAAATGATTTTCTGTTATCCATTTATAAAACTACTGAGGTTAATCTTTGCACCAATTTCAGTAAGGTTTCAGTAAAATGCATTTCTGCTACTCTAAGAGCTTACCTTCAAAGTAACACATGAGTGACATCAGTGGGACTAGTTCCTCGTGTGACCATTAACCCAAACTTTATTTGTATATATCACTGATATATATATAACTTTGTTCACCTCTTCTTTAGGTCTTCCCCAACAAACTATTCAACTCTCTTACCCTTTCTTCTTTGTCTCCCTGTATTTCAATGCCATTTTTACCCTCAGCCCACCATGGGAGCCCAGGTCTACTACACTTCTGAATTGCTCTCATGGACAGCCCTCCTTAGGAACAGCTCACCTCTTAACAGTTTATTCCTGAATTATCTTGAAAGCACTAGTAGCTCCAGCACCTAGTGTGCATTTAACATTTATTACCAAGCCAAACCCCCTGCCATTGAGTCATGTTAGTTAAACTCAAATATATATCACCTCTTATTACAGGCAATAGTAACTATTATCAAAAATCTATCACTTTCAAATTTCTAAATTATTAGAACTGACAGTGTGTAACCATGGCTCAAAATATCTTATCCAATCAAAAAGACAAGTTTATCTTTACCTATGACACATTCATAAATTTGACTGTAACCAGATACAGTGTGACAGACTACATTTTCCAAAGATGGCTGCAATCACATCCCTGTCTTATATATTCTTCTATAACCTTACTATTCCCCATCAAAAAGTAGAATCTAAATCAGTATCCTTGAATCTGGATAGGAGAATCAGTAAAGGTATTGAAAGTTTCCTCTTGCACACTAGAACTATGACACTGGAGCTCTGAATTACCATGTGCAATCCAACTTCCCTAAGGCTACCACACTCTGATGAAATCCAAGTCTATGCAAAGACACTACCAAGGAAAAGAGTCCTGAAGCTAACCAGGAGAAACTCCTTATCCAGCAAATAATAATCTCATTGCCCCTGATGAAGCATGCTATCAACTGGAATCTGGCATTGACAGAGACAAGACACAGAGCCCAGAGAGGGAGACGTCAAAGGCTAGGCCCATTCAAAGACTAGAGCATGTGCTACACTGAAGGGCAAAAGTAGAATTCAGATAAAAGAGCAATCATACAGACCAGATATATATGGTACCCAAGGGCTGACTCTATTCAGAGAAAAAATACCAGGCTTCAGACTGCAGGAATAACTCTAGTCTTTAGTCTTCACCTATCAGAGATAAAGAATCTCATAATAGAGTTTCTGGTCCAGATTGCTTCACCACTGACTAGTGTTGGACATTTAAGCTGAAGGCCTTCTAATAGCACAGTTGAACATAGATAGTTAAGATGGTGAGTGGCACTGAAAAACATGGAGCTAAAGGAAAATTAAAATAAGGCAACACAAGTAAAGAATATCTGAGCCAAGTCCAAAGGGGCTGGGCATAGTTTAACAGCAGACACAAGCAATATTCTAGGCAGGAAGAGGATATGGACTAGAAAGATAGACATAAGAACAATGTGCAGAGGGCCTGCATGGAAAAGCAGACGCACCCTCAGAGAAACGAAGGCTGAGGCTGCCCAGGTATTACAGAACTTAGCACACATGGTACCAGGACCTTGAATGTCAACTGAACAGTTTAGATTTTATCCAGTGATTACAAAGTTACAAGGAACTTCTAAGTAATCTTTCCTTTAAAGGACAATTTTTTTGAAATATTCAAAAATTTATCTTAATAGACACAAGCATTTGCTGTATGTCCTCGATCAAAAAAGTAACGTGATAAAAAACCGTGAGAATTTGGGGGGGAGTTTTAATCAAATTACAAATAAGAAACTAAGTAGAGCCACAAAGGTGAAATAGAGAACATGAGAACACAAAAAAGAAAGAAAAAGAGACACATCTTTTAAAATGAAGAAAAGCTTGCTTAAAGAAAGTGAAAAAACGAGAAGCTCAACCCCAATTTATCCTCCGTGATCTTCTACCTCCCTAGCCTATTTGGTCTCTACTTGGTGATTTAATCCAGTCCATAACTGTCCTGTGCTCGGTTCTTTCTATGTCTTCCATGACCTTTCTATCCCTCAAGGCCAAGTGCCCACTCCACGACCACAGTGTTGCCTTTGATGGCAGCACAATTCTGTGCTCTTCTCAGTTGGCTTTACATTACACGTTTAGGTTTTGCCTGTCTAAAGTAATAACTTCTTCTAGAAATATTTTATGTTTGGTGCTTAGTCCTCTCAAAGTTCTGTACAGACATTACCTCATCCATTTCTCTTGAAAGTAGGTGCCTTGATGACAGAGTGGCCCTGAAAGCTATTTGTATAGGTTTTAGGGGGAATATGTGTGCCTGAGACCTCAAAGGTGCCAACCTTGTCTATGTAGGATGAAAGATGGATGTTTTCAGCTATCAGGAAGGGCCCAAAGTGCTCTTGTTCAAAGAGAAGAAAATTGTTCTACCACTAGTCTTAAAAAAGAAGAAAAAAAAAGGACTTGCTATTCGCCAAAGCAAGGAAGTGTGAGAAATGGTACATTACTGTGCTTCTTTTTAAATTCAAATTTTAAAAAGTAGAGGACTTTCTCTCTGAGGGACATTGGATTCTCATGTACTCCTAGAAATAAACATAGAGTCAATCTGTTCTTATTCAAAAGTCTGCAGGGCCCTCTTATTCATACACAGAGCATTTCACTACTACATATCAATTTGTTTAATCATTTTCTGAGTAATAAGCAAAGCAGACACCCTGGAGAGGAGACTAATTCTGCAACTGGAACAGCCTAATCCAACCCAGTGTGATAAAGTGAGAATAGCAGAGATAAAAAGAAATCTTTGAGTGTCTCTCCTTCTCCCACACTCCTCACTCCCAAGTGTTGTCCCATCCAGAGTTCTACTGTAATTTTAAAACCTTAGAACTATATAATCTCATACCATGGAAAAATATTAACATTTTATTAACTAAGTAGAAGAGTCCAGCCTAAAGAGACTTTTCCCTTCTGCTGAACATATGTTTAAAAGATTATGGAAAGGAATTTTTAACTTGACTCTTCACTTCCAATAAAGAATGACTCACTTGTGTATTTTCATAAGGCGTGAAGACTGTTTCACTCTAGCTACACTCGCCCTCTAAACGTTTCTGTACAACTACCCCTAAGCAGGTATGTGTAAGTAATAAATGCTGAAGCCTAAAGTAAAAAGGAGATAGTTACAAAAAGAAAATCATACAGAAAATTAAAATAATAGCATAAAAACAAGAAAGAATCCCCCCCAAAACTCTGTCTTGCCTGGAGACCAAAGGACTAAAAAATCTTCTATGGTCATTTAGCAGGAGTTGAATATCCATAAAATCTTTAGCTTTTGTGAGGAGCAGGATCCAGGCCATCACTTACAAACAGCAGTCCACAGGACAGGCCACAAACTTCCCTACAGCATAGACAGAAGACAAATCATATGCCTGTTTGTCTAGTACCATCACCAAAATTTCACCCAGCTCCATCTAACTTTCATCAGCAGTTTCAATTGTGGTAGCTTTACTTTCCAGCTGGAATCTCACTGGTCTTCTAGGTCTTTACTCTAAACACAAACTTTCTCTTTCTTTGTTAACAATAGTCCTTTATCCTTAATGAAAAAAAAAAAAGGAACTGTTGTCTGATTTAACTGTGGTTTGTGGAACGCTTTCCTATATCCGTATCTCTAAATGCATGAAAGAAAGCATTGAACCTTTCTAAGGAATGAATCTTACCGAAAAGCTCTATGCTATGAATCAGTTAAATTTTAAATTGTTAGTCAGTTCCCTGAACCTCTTTCAAAAGAAACTACAGCAACAACAATGATAACAAGATGACCGTGATAAAAGCTGTGACTCTCCATTCTTCTATTCCTTACCTAGAGAACATCTGCCATAGGTCTATTAGGCAACCACACACAAAGCAGATCCTAGAAATTCCTCTAACTACATAATTATACTTCTACTTAAATGTCTTTTTTTTTTAATTATCACTGAGTGAAAATGTACATTCCTGTATAAATTTACATGTCCACCTATATGCAGCTTCCACTGCTCTCCCTGTCTGGTGACAGCACACTACTCCTCTCTGCTCCATACATGTCTCATCCTCCCAACAGTCTCCTTTCCCCTCCTCTCCACCCACTCCCCTTACTTACTCCAGCCAGAGGTCAGCAGGATAATATCCTATAGATGCATAAAACCATAATGTGCATCCAATATATGGTCACTCTGTGTCGCCAAGCCCAATCCATACTTAAATGTCTTAAAATCCTCATGGCTAAAAATAATTACAAAAGCTTTTCACAATGGGTCATCATTTTTACCAAAGTAATAACGCCAACCTAGTATCTTTCTACCTAAGCATAACAATCACCATATGTTATTTAAATATCTATTTGAAGGTTAAAAATGAAGAAATTAGTGAGGAAAAAGCCCCATTTTTCTTTTTACAAGCATCTACCACTTTCTTTTCTGCTACAGTATTCTACTTGATACTAATAGCCTTCCAGTGGTGTACTCACACATTTGAAAATTAAAAGGAAAATGAAAATTGTAGTGCTTGCAAAGAGAAACAGTGAACAACATTTCATATCTTGACACAGAGAACGAATCACTTTCTAGAAATTACTTCTGGGATAGATACAGGCCCTGAGACCACAGTATATTGGTTGTATCATCGGCTGAGTAAAGATTTTCTAGAGCCTCTCCACAGTTTTCAGCTTAACTAACCAGAGACCTGGCCTAGAGGAAAGTCCTATGAATCGCATGATTGTCTACTTTCTAGAGTTCTTTCACCTACACACAACAACTAGAGTGGCAGGTGCAGTTATACTAGGTTGGTGAGATGTACCAGCCAGATGTGTGCAAACATTATTCAAAAAGCCTAAATTCAAACCATCTACAAAATTAATGCAAGAAGGAATCATTTCCATTAACCTTACAAATATGTATAAAAGCAGATAACAGAGGAAATGCCCACCATTATTAGCCATTAGAGAAATGCAAATCAAAACTACAATAAGGTACTATCTCATCCCAACAAGGCTATCATTGATCCAAAGAAAAGCACAAAACCAAGTCGGCCCTTTCTAAGAAATGAGTTTCATTGGAAGCTCCACGCTACGCAGAGGTTGTGAAGAGAATGGAATACTTATAGATTGCTGGTGGGAATGTAAAATGGCACAAACCCATTGCCTTCGAGTCATCCCCAACTCATAGAGACCCTACAGGACAGAGTAGAACTGCTCCACAGAGTCTCCAAGGAGGACGTAGCAGATCTGAACTGCTGACCTTTTGGTTGGCAGACGTAGCACTCAACCACTACAATACCAGGGTTTCAACCACTTCAGAAATTGGTTTGGCACTTCCTTTAAACACTAGAAATGGAACTACCACAAGATCTAGCAATCTCATTCCTTGGAATATATGCTAGAGAAATAAGAGCCACCACACACATAGATATATACATACCACTGTTCACTGTAGCACTGTTCACAAAGCAAAAAGATAGATACAACTTAAGTGCTAATCAATGGATAAAGTATTGTATAGTCATACAATGGAACACTATGCAATGACAAAGAACAATGATGAAATCTATGAAACATCTTATAACATAGAGGACTCTGGAAGGCATTACACTGAGTGAAATTTGTCAACAAAAGGATAAATATTGCGTGAGACCACTGTTATAAAAATCCGTGAAAAGCATTTGACATGAAAGCATACTCTGATGGTTACAAGGGTAGGGAGGGAGAGGGAGGGGAATTCACTACCTAGATAGTAGACAAGAATTATCTTAGGTGAAGAGAAGGACAATACACAAAACAAGGGAAGTCAGCACAACTGGACTAAAACAAAACCTCAGAAGTTTCCTAAACACAACCAAATAGTTCAAGGGGTAGAGAAGTAGAAGCTAGGGTCTGAGGACAATGGTTTTGGAAGGCATCTAGGTCAACTGTCTGGTGTAACACAGTTTATTATGAAACTGTTCCCCATCCTACTGTGGTGAGTGGCATCTGGGGTCTTAAAAACTTGTGGATGGCCATCTAAGATGCATCAATTTGTCCCAACTCACCTGGAGCAAAGGAGAATGAAGAATACCAAAGACACAAGGAAAACACTACCCCAAGAGGCAAATGGGCCACATAAAGCAGAGACTCCATCAGCCAGAACTGGATGGTGCCCGGCTAGTACTAGTGACTCCCCCGACAGGAAACACAAGTGTCCCCCCATGGAATAGGAGCAAATTGCAGTACATTGTTCAAATTCACATAAAAACACCAGACTTAATGGTCTGACTGAGACGAAAGGAATCCCCAGAGACATGGCCTCCAAACTCTTAGGAAAACTATTCACAAAGCCAGCTCTTCAGAGAAAGATGAGATTGGACTACAAAACAAAATACACTTGTGAAGCATGTACTTCTTAGTTCAGGTAGATACATAAGACTAAACAGCAGCTACCATCCTGAGGTGGGATGAGAAGGCAAAAAGGAATAGAAGTGGCTGAACAGACATAGGAAACCCAGGATGGAAAAGGCAGAATGTGCTGTCACATTACAAGGATTGCAACTAGGGTCACATAAAAATACATGTATAGGTTTTTGCATGAGAAACTAAGCAGTAAACTTTCAACAAAAGCACAATAAAGTGTGTGTATGTGTGTATGTGTGTGTGCATGCGTGCACATGTAAATATAATGCTGGCTGCACTAACCTTCAGGAACTCTCAAGACTTCCTCTTTTCAATTGCAAGTCAAGAAAACAAAATTGAGCCTATTACAAACGCTTGTAATAGAGAAAGAAGCATTTAGGTAGAGGAGTAAAGTTATCACAAATAGAACATATCTGAGAGCAAGACTCTCCAAAGTTATCTCTTAGCTCACTCTGGCTCAGGCAGCTGGTACTAAAAAACAAGCCTAAGAAGGGCTCCTACTTAGAGGGAGGCCTTTGTAGAGCCAACAGGAAGAAATAAGACAGAGCTTGGGGGGAAGAATGAGTCCATAGGTGGCAGAAATGGTTCAATGTTTGCCTACTGACCAAAAGGCTGGCAGTTCAAACCCACCCAGAGGTACCTCAGAAGAAAGCCCTGGTAATTTTTGTCTGAAAAGTCACACCTTTAAACCCCTATGCTAGAGTGCAGGTCAGCTGTGGAACACATGGGATTGCCATGTGTCAGAATCAACTTGATGGCAACTACTCTACTTTTTGTTTTCTTTGTTTTGTTTTAAAGCAAAAAGGAATCTAAAGATCTGCTTAAGTCCATCCTAGAGGAGGCCTGAAGGTTGCCAGTCGGCACAAACAGTTCGTGATAGGCTACAAACCTAATGGTTGACAGTTCAATCCACCCACCTACACTGAAGATGACAGACCGGGAGATCTGCTTTTTTAAAGATTATACCCAAGAAAGTCTTACTCTGCAACACAAGGTGTCACCATGAGTTGGAACTGTTTACACAGCAATGAGTTTGTTTGGGGGGGAATTCTGGTCTAGACTTGATGCTACAGGTCAAAAGGTATCTTTAAGCTCACTCATGCCATAGCTCACATCCCCAATACAAATACCAGGCAGTGATTTGGGCCCACATTCCTCTTTATACTGGAATGTTTATTGCTCTAGAATGCCCTTTACACTACAAATATAGCTCTAATTATAGATATACTTGGAGATACAGTTATGTATGCACCAATAAAAGTTCTCATTTTTATTTGCCTGATTAACTGACAGCTTAGGCTACTCTATACTTCTCCAGGACTCTTGGATATTTCTTCTCTCTCCTATTAAGTCATACACAAACCAAGTGTCTGATCTGTTTGTCTGATCTAAGCTACATATAACTTTGTGCCATGAATATTATCAAATGTAATCTAAACTAAATAAAAATGAGTACAAATAGGAAAGAAATTTGCTTTAATAACACTAGATTGAATGACTTGAAAAATCCAAAAAAAAAGGTGAATTCATTTCAAAATACTATGGAATTAAGTTGGTACAAATACAACTATGAAGGATTGGTGGAAAAATAATGAAACCCTAGAGAATCTCTGAGTCAAATTGTTTCACAGAGTATAAAGTTTTGTCCTGCTTTAAGAAAATAAAACTGTAAATTCTAGGTCATGCTTTATTAGTGTTCTCTACGCATGAAAGATAAAAATGCCATTCCAATCAGAGCTCATACTCACAAACAGTCTTTGATCCTACATAAAAGACTGGCAAATAAATTAAAATTTGTATTAAGTTAATGACTAATGACAAAGATTTGAAGACTTTTACCAACTTCTGCAGGCTGAAATTGATCAAGCCTGCAATCAAGCTGCAATAATTACTTATGATCAAAGTTCAAAAGGTGGAAATCAAGAAGGAGCCATAGTTGGAACATTAAGCCTTGGTGATAGGAACTACACCAGAGATCTCATCACAGAATTTTGTAAGACCAACAACTTATTCATTACAAATACATTCTTCAACAACATAAATGGTGACTATGCAAATGGACTGTGCCAGATGGAAGACACAGGAATCCAGTACACTTTATCTATGGAAAAAGATGATGGAGAACCTCAACATAATCCATCAGAAGAAGGCCAGGCACAAACTATATGACAGGTCATCCATTCCTCATATGCAAGTTCAGCAGAAGCTGAAGAAAATTAAAACAAGCTGACAAGTGCCAATGTGGCTCCAATTGAGATGTTTCAACAAACAAATGAATACAATGCTAGAAATGCCTACTCAACTTATGCTAAGAATTTTGAAAGATAGGAGCTTGACCAACTGACTTGAAATCCATATTTGTGCCCATTTCAAAGAATGGTGACCCAACAGAATGCAGAAATTATCAAGCAATGTTATTAATATCCACATAATTAAAATTTTACTGAAGATAATTAAAAACAGTTGTCACAATACATCAACAGGGAACCGCCAGAAATTCAAGCCAGATTCAGAAGAGGACATGGAAAAAAGGATATCACTCCTAGTGTCTGGTGCATCTTGGCTGAAAGCAGAGAATACCAGAAAGATGTTTGCCTACATTTTAGTGATTACAAGAAGACACTTGACTGTGTGGATCATACTAAACTATAGATAACATTTCAAAAAATGAGAATTCCAGAACATTTAATTGTGTTCACAAAGAACCTCTAGATAAAGTGGCAATCATTACAATAAAACAAGGAAATACTGCATAGTTTAAACTCAAGAAAGGTGTGTATCAGGGTTGTATCCTTTTACCATACTTACTCAATTTATATGCTGTGCAAATAATCAAAAGAAGCCGGTCTGTATAAAGACCATGGCATTTGGTCTTTGGGAACATTCTGAGGAATGTTCTGAGGAACATTCATCAGCTAACTACAATATGCAGATGACACAATTGTCCTTGCTTTCGGATTTAAAGCACTTACTGGTGAAGACCAGAGACTATAGACTTCAGTATCTACTAGATTACTCATAAAGATAACAAAAAATCCTCACAACTGGCTTTTTCACAATGAGTTTGCCACCAGAACACAGATATTGGTGAAAATGATCACAAAATCTAAGCCAAAATGGAAAAGGAAAGACTCACATCAACATTGTCATCATACGATATGTAGACTGAGGCAAGTTCACCACTACTAGTCACGTGATTCACAAATGTGGTGGGCTCAAAAAAAGAACCACTGAAAATTTTGAGAAGGAAACTGCTCAGATAGGAAAGAGCTTCTTCAAGTATGCCTGCATCTTGAGTAGACTGAAAGCTGAATGTGAGCAATGCATCACAATTGACAGCTTCTTGTGGAAACTTCAGACCAGTGGAGTAGTACAGGTCTTTTAGTGGATTTGTCAGGTGAAGCCCCTCTCTTTCTCATGCTGCCATTGGGACTCAACGTTGTGAGCCCCATCACGTTTAGCCAGGTTTTTAAATGTAAGCACTGGTCTCCTTAACAATTACCTCACATCTCTTCTGGCTGTAGGGTGGCTCAGTTCAATGCATTTTGTTAGCACAAGCAATTAGTTATTTCACACTCAGTGCATAAGTCAGAAGGGCATGCTTGCAAGTCTGCCAATTCTTAAGAGATAACAGATTCAAATTTATGAATACCACCAGTAACAATCAGGACAGCATTGCAAGCCTATGATGTTCCTGTGATGATGTTTTTGATAAAGGGTCTGTCCAAAGGCCTGGGGGTTCCCTGGAAGGATGGCCCCTAGACCATTCCTGCCCTTATCATAAATCATTACTGAGGTCAACTCTTCAGACAGCAATGGATTGGACTCGGGGACACAGAGTGACCATATCATGTGTGCACTTTATGGTTCTATGCATCTATAGGATGTCATCCTACTGGCCTCTTACTAGAGGGAAGTGGAGAGGGTAGAAAGGAGGGGACAGGAGATTGTCAAAGGATATAACATGTATAGAATGGAAAGCAGGAGTGTGCTGTCACTGGGTAAGTAGAGTAGAAGGAGCTGCAGACAGGTGGGCATGCAAATTTAAACTGGACTGGACACTTGCACTCAATCACAATTAAAAAAAAACTGGCTACAAACCTGACATAGTATAGTAGCATTTGTGCCAATTTCTGATTGGAATTGTGACAACATGCTATAAAAAGCCAGGCCAGACAACATGCTATAGCAAAATGCTAATATGTCTTGATTCAAGGGATAGAAGTCACCCCTAAGAATGACAATGCTAGTAGAACTATGCAGCTTGAAGCTGTAGATTGCATCCTGCCACAACTTGTCCAACTGACAAGCCCCAGCATCTGCCCATCAGGATATCTATAAAAATTTATGATACCAGCACTGTCACTATGTGCTGAGTGGAAGACTGGTGTTCTCAAACCAGATGCAGCTATGTGAATCAGAAGTAATCTTGAGATTTTTCCTGTCAACCTTGGGATTCCTCAACCGTCCCAGCCTGTCAGCAGGGTCTCTGCTCCCCTATCAGCTCTGCAAATTGTGAAAG
This sequence comes from Heterohyrax brucei, assembly GCA_028571685.1. Classification (NCBI taxonomy): domain Eukaryota; kingdom Metazoa; phylum Chordata; class Mammalia; order Hyracoidea; family Procaviidae; genus Heterohyrax; species Heterohyrax brucei. The sequence continues at coordinate 51,880,691 of CM053143.1, read as the reverse complement.
GCCTCTATCCTCTATCTTGGCACACTTCAACCTCCACAATCTTGATACAAATATCTCTCTCCCTCTCTCTCTCCTTTTCCCTTTCCTTCTCCCTCTCCCTTTCCGTCTCCCTCTCTTTCTGCTATGTGTATGTGTGTGCGTGTGTGTGTGTGTGTGTGTGTGTGTGTGTGTGTGTGTGTGTACACACATAGTGGGGGGAGATGGAGAGGGAGATATATACATATATACACACACGTATATACATATGCAAATACATACATTCACACATGAATCTGTGTAAATCAGGAAAAGCCTCTATCCTGACCCATGGACTTGGGATGTTCCAGCCTCTACAATTTTATGAGCCAAACATATTTTGCTGCTTTTGCTTCTCTAAAGAATTCAGCCTAAGCCAGTCATATTCTTCTCCAGATGTGCCCTAGCTAATGACTGAGCAAAGCAGTGGTATAGGAGTTGTATAGGACCTAGTTATTCCACCTAATGCAGACCTACTCCAAATGGCCTTTGAGTCAGGTCCCTATTAGATTGGCAGAGATTTGACAGGTCTGTGTTACAGCCTGATGACCTTCTCTGCCAATTTTACTTCCTTTTCCTTTTATAGGTGTTACATACCAGTACATTATCTGGCTCACTTGCTTTAAACATGTCATCAAGAAGGAGCAAATGCCGTAGAAGAACATCACAGTTAGTGAAACAGGAGGCCAACTAGAGCATAGGAGACCCTCAGTAAAATGGATTGGCTCAATAACCACAAATCTGAACTTGAACATGCTGAATGCTTATAAGGGTGATGCAGAACAGAGTATTATTTCAGTCATAAGATTACCCTAAATCAGAGTAATCTCAAATGCAACTAACAACAACATACTCCAGTAAAATGTTTACGCCCCTAACTTCATCTTGAAGCACACTCTCTGGAAACCTAAATTTACACACACAACTAACACACAGAATATTCCACACATGAATGCATTGGATTCATTTTTGACAGACAGTCTCACCAAGTACTGAACTCATCAACGGAAAAGAGTAACAATGATTCCATGACAATAAAGAAATAATATAGCTGAGCTCCCAAAACATCAGAGTCTGGGTCTAACACATATATGCTTTGGATGCCTATCTCAACAAATTGTCAAGGTGCAGAGCTAATATTTGAATATTGTTGAATATTATATACCACGTCCTGCCAGAATATTTGTGGGCACCAGCCAGATTTTCTATCTAAGTACAAAGGATAAATTTCATATATTCACTGAGAATAATCTTCTACAGTTTTTCCAAGTTGAGTTGAGAAATGCTGGACTAACTGAGATCCTGATCAATACCTAACACCACAAGTATGGCCTAACGATGCCAGTCCATCTGCCACCATATTTAATCTATTGTGAAACATAAATGGCATATAGAAGCTGCTCCAAAATATTATTCCACTTCTTTTGTCAATTCTGAATATTAGTGGTTCAATATACATTCAAATATACGCATCATGACCCCCAGAAGGGAAAGAAATAAGATTCAACCATGGGAAAGAGGATGTTTAGGCTTTGCCAAAGGTTAAGTCACACATGATTACTGAGCAGAAGAGACAGTATACACATTCTGACTTACTTCCCTCTCTCTTGGGCCTCTTCACACCTTGGCCACAGGAAAGCCAAAAAGCAGAACTCAATAATTTATGCAACACTATGGAATTGATGGAAGGCAGGTATAATATATTAGTATAGCATAGGGCCTCTAGATGAAAGGAGAATCTGGTTTCTCTTTGTGGTTTCTTGTCGAGAATAGCTTGAATTGCCAAAGAAATTAAACTTGAAGCTTGAAGAATGTGCATGTAAAGTATTCACCAATGATACTAAATCTCCTACTCTGTGAGAACTTGGGTGCAGAGATTACGCCCTAGAGGATCTCTTTTGGAAAAGTCCTTTGGACCAGATAATCAGTTATTTTCATCCAAACTTTTTACATTAAAATGTCCTACTGAGATTAAAATTTAAAACAAAAATTGAGACGAGGACTTCCTACTGTTACAGTAATCACTAAAAAAGATGATATTTAAGAAATTGAATAGGGGTGTTTCATGATTTATGTTTTTACTTGGTAACTTTGTGACATTTTTAAAGTCCTAAAACAAATGTTTCTCTGTACATTATTTTGAGTCAGCCATTATAAGATCCATTATAAAATAAACTAAAATCCAATAGAGCCCAGTATTTACACCAAAGTTAAAACACAGGAGCAATAACTTGGGGGTGAATCCAAGATTCTGTCAGAATGATTAATAACAAAGTCCTTCTAACTTCTGCTTACTCTCTGAGTCTAAAGCTACTTACACATATTCAGGTATGCGTTACAATAACATGTCACACCCAATACCAGAAGCTGTACTAGTTATCTATTACTGCATAACAAAGGCCTCCAGTAGTTAGTAGCTTAAACATACATTATCTCACAGTCTCTAAGAGTCAGTAATTTAGCTTAGTTTTCGTTCAGGGTCTATCATGATGTTGTACTCATGAGGTCAGTTGGGGCTGCTCTCTTGTAATGTGAGGATTTGACTGAGGCTGGAAGATGCACTTCTAAGTGGTTCACTCATGTAACTCTTAGCAAGAGGCTAACAAGAACCCTACTGGTTCTTGGAAGGAGGCCTCAGTTCCTTCCTGTGAGAACTTCATCACAGACCTGTGTTCGTGTCTTCGCAACATAGTATCTGGCAGGATTTCCCAGACAGTTATCCCAAAAAAAGGAAAACAAGAAAGAAGCCACAACAACTTCTAATCTTGAAATGCACATACCATCATTTCCATCATATGCTATTCATTAAAAGTACATGAAAACTGAACAGTCATCTCAGTTTCCTATAGCTGCTATAACACAACTACCACAAGCAGATGGTTTTAAAGAACAGAAATTTATTATCTCAAAGTTCTGCAGGATTTAAGCCCAAACTAGGGTTTTAATAATTTTGATACCACCCCTGTCAATACCCGAGAAACATTTCTTGGTTCCTTGATAATCTTCACGTCACCTGTTTTCCCCTATGCATGTGTATATTCTGTTCTTTTCACAACTCAGAAGTGATTAGGTTTAACATCCACCCTACTCCAGTATGACCTCAACTGATTGACTGATTACATTATATTACATTATTGCATTATGACAGGTAATCTATTCAAAGCCAACTGATTTAAGTTCATGATTAAACCATAACAACATATGGTCAGGATTTTAATATTTCTTTTGGGGTGGACATAATTCAATCCATAATACCAGCCCACAGTCAAGTTGGGAGAAATGGTATGGCATAGAGAATTAAGCTCCATCTCTTGAAGGGAAATGTATCAAAGCATTTCTGAGCTACTTTAAAATGCTCCAAGTGCGCATTATATTTAAAGGGGAACAGTACCTTATAAATCACTATTCATTGCTTTTATCCTTATCTTGGTCTAAGGTTAGTACCAGACAGTCAAGATAATTCTGGAAGTAAATACAGAGCTCTGCAAGATTGGTTGCAAGTTAACCCTACTCTTATCCTAAACCACAATGAGATACACTCCAGTTTAGAATGACTAAAATTAAAAAAGTAAGTATTGTCAATATCAAATGTTTGCAAGGATGCAGACCTATGGGAACTCTCAAATATTGCTGGTGGTAATGCAACATACCCTGTCTTATAGAGTTGCTATGGGTTAGAATTGACTCGATGGCACCGGGCTTGGTTTGGGGTATATAAATGGAATAGCTACTAATACACGCAACATGAATGCATCACAAAGTCATTATGATAAGTGGAAGAAACCAACTAAAAAAGCTATATACACTGTGTGATTGCATTAATATGATGCTCTGGAAAAGGCAAACTCTAATGACAAAAAACAGAGGCCAGTGATCAGAGGAAGAATTAACCATGAAGTTCCACAGAGAAATTTAGGGTACCAACTGAAACTTTTTGTCACTTGATTATGGTGCTGCTTATATGACTGTATTTATTTTTCAAAACTCATGAGACTGTGTACTATAAAGTGAATTTTACTGTATTTAAATCATACCTTAAAAAATAGAAAAAATCTTAGTAGCAACTTTATCCCTATCATAGATAAGCAATCGTGTCATGTATACTCTATGAACCACATCTAGGGCTATGTTAAATGGCAGCTATTGGTGAAGACTGAACATCAACCAATCATTAACCATTCTTATTGTCTCTGGATCTCACCCAGTGGCTTTCACCCAACCATTAATGTGAGAATCCTCACTGGTTGTGTGAAGTGTCAGAGAATACTCCATAAGCCACTGCTTAGCTTTAGCAAAATCTAAGCCCTTCTCTGTGAATAAGCCCTTATATGGAGCAAAAAACAAAAAGCACTACAGCAACCAAAGTATCAAAACTTTAGGCACCATACAAAAAAAGAAGAAGAAGAACCTCTAAAATGGCTACTCCTGGCTCCCTAAAATTAACCACAGCTGTTGATGAAAACCTGTCAGACTCCACAGAAAAGCCACAAAATTGGCAACCTAAAAAGAGCAGTATGTTTCCCTGAACAACTTTTAATCATGAGCCCTCAAGAACTCAAGGCCAAAGCTAACATACCGTCTATCCTCAGCTAAAACCCCATCATGGTTTACATACACCAGTCTGGCATCTTCCAAAGGCACTGACCACACTTGTCCCTAATAAACCAATAAACCACAAAGCAGTTCACATGGAGGAACAGAATCTAATAACTTTAACTCAAAAAATGCTCCAGCCAAAAGGAAAAGTATATCCATACAAATCATACAAATAACTTATAAGTAATTATACATCAGCAAAGAGAAATAAGGTTGCCAGCAATTGTTTTAGCCTAAGACTGTGTGGCTAGAAACTTGGATATAGCTGGTGGTGCAAAATAAAGAAAGACGACAGTTCCCTTTGCCATGACAATCATCTGTTCAGCTTCCTGATCAAGATCTGTAAACTAAGCTATGGTGTCAGATTTCCTTGTCAATCTCTCTCAGAAGTTTCCTCATAAACCCAGATGACCTACCTAATTGGGGAGTTCAAATCTTGTAGGAGCTAGTTGATCCTCATCATGATTGTCTCTCCTAAAATTTCATTGGGGTTTGGCACAGATATTTATAAAATGTGTTTCTGATTGTTGAAGCAGCAATTCTTTTTTTCTAGAAGCCATATCTAAATAGTTAGCTATTGCCTGCCATTTGATTGTGTTCATAAAATATCTTCATTTTAGTCACTTGCCTTCAATGTTTCTTTGGACTGGGTTTTACTCTTCTACAAAAGAATCTAGTCTACACAGAGATCATACCATTGCCTTAAGACAATCAAATGTATTTCTTGAATCATGATACTAAGAGCTGACCTTTACAGAAACAGGCATTTAATACTCTGACATGTTTTCAAAACTAGTGTCTTGAAGAAACACATTACATAAATACCTCTTATTCATTATTTTTAATCAACTTTACTGAAGTATAATTTATATACAGTATAATTCACAAAATATAAGTGTATAATTATGAGTTTAACAAATGTATAATGTCATGTAATAACCACTACAAAAAAGATATAAAACAAATTTCATCACCCTAGAATGTTCCCTCACAGCTCTTCACGGCCAGACCCCCTTACAACAGCCTCAACCCATGGCCATCCCTATATTCTTTCTGTCTCTATAATTTGCCTTTGCTAAAATGTCATATAAGTAGAATTACACATTATTTAATCATTTTTGTCTTTTTCTTTCACTGTTTCCTTCACATAGGATAACACACTTAAGATTTGTATTGTTGTGTGTATCCACAGTTTGTTTCCTTTTGCTGTTAAGTAGTATTTAATTCTACAGATTTACTATAATTTGTACATGATTGAACATGCAATCAGGATGCACTGATAATCACTGGCAATTGAAATGCAAAATTTGGAAACAGAGAAGAAGAATCAGCAGTTGAAAAATATGGCATTGAGAACAGAAATGATGCCAGAGATCACATGACAGAATTTTTCAAGATCAATGACTTCTTCATTGCAAATATCTTTTTTTGTCACCAACATAAGTGGTGCCTGTACACTGGGGCCTTGCCAGACTGAATGAAAGGGAATCAAATAGACTACATCAGTGGAAAGAGATGTTATAAATGTTCTATATCAGCAGTCAGAACAAGACTAGGGACCAGTTGTGGAAAAGACCATCAATTGCTCATATGCAAGTTCAAACTGAAACTGGAGAAAATTAGAACAAGTCCACAAGAGCTAACATGTAATCTTGAGTACTTCTTACCTGAGTTTAGAGACTGTCTCAAGAACAGACTCCACATGTTGAACACTAGTGACAGAAGGTCAGATGAGTTGTGGAATGACATGAAGGACATCATGTATGAAGAAAACAAGAGGTTATTAAAAAGACAGGAAAGAAAGAAATTGTGAAAATGTATGTCAAAAGAGACTCTGATACTTGCTGTTAAATGTTGCATAGCTAAAACAAAAGAAAGAAATGATGAAGTAAAGCAACCGTACAGAAGATTTCAAAGAGTGGCCCCAGACAAAGTAAAGTCCTCTAATGACATGTGCAAAGACCTGTAGATCTAAAATGAAAGGAAAAGAACACGCTCTGCATTTCTCAAACTAAAAGAATGGAAGAAAAATTCAAGCCTTGAGTTGCAATTGTGAGGGATTCTAAGGGGAAAATATTAAACAAAACAGGAAACATCAGAAGCCAGGATGGCAGACTAAGTATATGTCTCCCTAAATCCCTCTGGAAACCAAGACCTGAACTGATAATCAAACAGAGCCTTCCGGTCACCTAGTGAGCCCCAGGACATGGCACATGTCTGTTAATTTGGACTTCATACCACTGAATGAAAAACCTCCTCTCTTTCTCTGACTCCTGCTCCTGGCTAGTACTAACTCTCACAGATTGAAGGTAACTCACCATTTTGACTTTTCTTTCTCTGTCTTCGCTGGCAGGCAAAGCTGGGTCTTGCCTAGCGGCTGGTCTCAGACTCATGGCTGGTGGGATAGGCAGAATAAATTGTCATGTTTTGAGAGCCAGGCTTAGGACTCTGTACATCTCACCACATTTGGCCTGTCTTTCCGCCGCTAACACAGTGTAGTTTGTACAGAACTGGTGGCACCCTTGTGCGGGACACCATGTCTAACACGGAGATTTTAGCTGGACCTGACTCTTAGCCTGGGAGCCAGTGCCTGCCCACAGGAGAGCACGTTTCCAACAGAAAAGCAGTAGTTTACACAGTGTCACCTATGGCTGGGGCCTGGCAATAGAGGCTGAGGACTCATTGCTTCTCGGCACCTTTGGTAGCTTCTGCCACAGGGTAGTGCATACAGAAGTGGTGGCAACCTTGTGTAGGGCACCATCCTAGATATGGTGGCTGCAGCTGGACCTAATTCTTAGCCTGGCAACCAGTGCCTTCCCACAGGAGAGCGCTTTTCTGCCAGAAAAGCAGTAGTATACACAGTGTCACCTACGGCTGGGGCCCAGCAACACAGACCAACAGGGCAGTGGCATTTCTGTATTTTGATCTAGTTCATATCACCTGGGATTGGATATAGAGGTGCTTCCTTTGCCAGTTGGGAAGAGGGACCTCTACACCTGAAAACCTGACTGACTTGGGAAGTGGTCAGATACCTTCTATTGTTCATTTTGAGATGGCCCAGAGGAACATCTGCAAGCCATCCTCACAGTATGTCTCCCAGCCTTTACAATTTGCATGAAGCCCAAAAAGCAACAGACCCTTGAGAAAACAGTAAACAGGAAATCACTCATGGCTTCAGAAGGCCCCCAAATGAAACAACCAAGGAGCTTTACAGAACAAGAAACTTTTCTGAAATTATCAGAAGGTAAATACAAAAGGATTATATACAGAGCCCTTCTAGCCCTTATACAAAATGCAGCAGAACAAAATGAAAAATTAAGCAAGCTGTTCAATCTGATGGAACATCAGTACTCGTAAATCCAACAGATCAAGAACAAAATCAAAGACATAGAAACTTCAGTGGAAAGTCAAGAAAACAGAATGGAACAAATGGAAAAGAGACTTTCTGACTTGGAAGACAGAGCAACTGACTCCAGTATCTATGAGGAGAAATCAGAAAAAAGGAACAAGAAAAATGAAGAAGCATTAAGAAGCATGTGGGACTCCATTAAGAGGAACAACCTGTAATTAACTGGAGTCCCTGAACAGGGCAAGACACCTGAGAACAAAGAGAGTATTGCGGCTGAGTCGTTGACAGAAAACTTCCCAGAAATCATAAAGGAAGAGAATATAGATATCTAAGATGTGTATCAAATGCCACTCAATATAGATCTCAAAAGAAAGACTCCAAGATGTATTATAATCAAGTTTAACAAAATGAAACATAAGCAGAAACTCTTAAAGGCAGCAGGACTACCTTTAGCTAAACTAACACTCAGAGGGAAACCCTGAAGGCTTTCTTCAGATTTCTCAGCAGAAACCATGCAGGCATGGAGACAGTGGCATGACACAGTGAAAGCCTTGAAGGAGAAGAACTTCCAGCCAAGAATTACAGATCCTGCAAAACTATCTTTCAAATATGAGAATGAAACTAAGGCATTCGCAGATAAACAGAAACTCAGAGACTCTGTAAAAACCAAACCAACGCTACAAGAAATACTTAAAGAAGCACTTGGCTTTGGCTTAGAAGAAAAAAATCATTAACTTATATTTTAGAAAGAAATAACATCAAAAATCTTAGATAGGGAAGGCTCCAAACTCAATCAAAGCTTTAATACTGTGAGAAATACTACAGTGACTATAATGAAAACTGTGATGTCACCATATTAAAAAGAGGGATGTGCTACAGTCATTATAGTCCTTCTGGACGGAGAGGAAGTCAATAAGACTGGTAGTAATTAAAATTGGGTATATACATAGTCTATTAAGGGGGATCATAAGGGCAGTCATAAAGCACAACAAAGATGCAACATACCCTATTAAGAAATGTAACACAGGAGTCTCAACAACCACAAAACAAACTCTGAAAAAGGCGAAAAATCAACTCACAAAAAAAAGAATGTCCCAGAAAAGATTAATATGAACAGAGAAAAAAACTCAACACAAAATAAACATATCACAATGGCAGCACAGAATACATACCTATGAATAATTACATCAAATGTGAATGGACTGAATGCTCTAGTAAAGAGACATCGAGTGACATCTTGGAACAAAAGACACGACCCACCCACATCTTGCCTATAAGAAACTCACCTTAGACTTAAAGATAAGGACAAACTGAAAATTAAAGGATGGAAGAATCTATATCAAGCTAACAATACACAAAGAAGAGCAGGTGTGGCAATTCTAATCTCAGATAAAATAGATTTTAATATAAAATCCACCACCATGGACAATGATGGACGCTATTCACTGCTGAAAGGTTCAGTACATAAGCAAGACTTAATTATATTAAATATTTATACACCTAATATTAGAGCACCTAAATACATTGAAGAAACACTGATTACACTCAAAAAGGAGATAGATCACTCTACAATAATAGCAGGAGACTTCAACGCTCCATTCTCAATATTGCACAGACTGTCTAGAAAAAGGTTCAGTAAAGATACAGAAGACCTTATTGCCACAATTAATCAACTAGACCTCAAAGACATATACAGAACTTTCTATCCATCAGTGAACAAATACACCTTCTTCTCCCGTGCACATGGAACATTCTCCAGAATAGACCATGTGTTAGGACATAAAGCAATTCTCAACAAAATCCATACCATTGAATTAATGTGAAGCATCTTCTCAGATCATAAAGCCATAAAAGTCGAGATCAACAGCAGGAACAAACTATGATACATGCACTCAATGGAACACTATGCAATGATAAAGAACAAGGATGACAGCAGGAAACATCTCTTAACCTGGTTTCAACTGGAGGGCATTATGTTGAGTGAAAGCAGTCAGTGACAAAAGGACAAATATTGTATGAGACCCCTACAAGAAGAACTCACAAACAGACTTATGTGTAGAAGACTTTTTGACAGCCGCAAGGGAGGTGAGGGAGGCAGGGTGAGGCAGGGAGGGTTTAGATTAGACAGCTGATAGAAACTTGGTTCGGTGAAATCAGTGACAGTATACACTAGAAAGAATAATTTTAACTGGACTTCAACATAACACGATTACTCCTCCCATCTTAACCCAATATTGCAAGGACAGAGTAGCTGGGGCCAGGGGCTAGGGACTATGCTTTCAGGGGAAATCAAGGTCAATTGGTACAACTACAACTTTACTAAAAATCCTTCTGCACCTCACATTGGTGAGTGGCGTCTGGGGTCTTAAAAGCTGCCAAGCTGCCACCTGACGGTACAACAAATATTCCCAACTCAGCAGGAATGGATGATCACTGAGGACCAAAATGACATAGGCGAAAGAGAACCCAGAGGACATAGAGACCCACATAAGTGAGTTTCCATATCGACTAAGAACCAGATGGTGCCCAGCCACCACCAGTGATAGCCGCAATGAAGCTCACAAAGTTGAGTCTCACAGGCAACACAAGAATAAAAAGGTGTGTACCCTGAGATCTCCACTAAAAGGCTGCAATTGATGGTCCAGGGGCTTCAGAGTTCCCCTGAGAGCATGGCCCCTGGCCCTGATGCTGCCCCTGCTCATAAATCATAATGAAGGTCCACTCTGGTCAGGAATGGATTGGACTTGGTGACACAGAGTGATCACAGTGTGGGTGTACTTTATGGTTCTATGCATCTACAGGGTATCATCCTGCTGACCTCTTACTGGAGGAAGCGGAGTAGGTGGAGAGGAGAGGAAAGGAGACTGTTGGGAGGATGAGACATGTATGGTGCAGAGAGGAAGAGTGTTCTGTCTCTGGGCAGGGAGAGCAGTGGAAGCTGAATATAGGTGGGCATGCAAATTTATAAGGGAATGTACATTTTCATTCAGTCATAATAATAATAAATCAGGAAACATCAAAAGAAATAGAAGGAATACAAAGAGTCATTATACAAAAAATGAATTGGTCAATGTTCAACCATTTCAAGAGGTAGCATATTATAAGGAACTGATGGTACTTAAGAGAGAAGTCCAAGCTGCACCAAAGGCACTGGTGTAAAACAGCTTTCCTTGAATTGACAGAATATTAACTGAGATGTTTCAACAAACAGATGCAGAACTGGAAGTGCTAACTTGTCTGTGCAAGAAATTTGGAAGAAAGTTACCAGACCAATGGACTGAAAAAATCCATATTTATGCCTATTACCAGGAAAAGTGATCCAACCAAATGTGAAAATTATTGAACAATATCATTAATATCACATAGAAGTAAAATTTTGCTGAAGATCATTCAAAAGTGGCTGTACTGGCACACTGATAGCCAGCCAAGTGCCATTGAGTCGGATCTGACTCATGGTACATTGATAGAGAACTGCCAAAAATTTAGGCCAGATTCAGAAGAGAACATGAAACCAGATATATAATTGCTAATGTCAGATGGAACCTGACTGAAAGCACAGAATACCAGAAAGATGTTTTGTGTTTCATTGACTATGCAAAGGCATTCAACTGTGAAATTATGGATGTTGAAGAAAATGGGAATTCCAGAACTTAACTGTTCTCATGAGGAATCTGATCCACAATCAACACTCACAAAAACAACAGTCAAGAAACCAAAAGATGCATTGCATTGGGAAAGTCCACTACAAAAGACTTCTTCGAAGTGTTGAAAAGTAAAGAAGACTCCTTTAAAACTAAGGGTGACTGACCTAAGCCATAATATTTCCAGTCACTATCATATGCATGTAAAAGCTGGACAGAAGAACTGGCACCTGTGATTTGTGGTGTTGGAGAATGTTGAATACACCATGAACTCCCAAAAAAAAACCAAAGAGATCTGTCTTGGAAGAAGTAAAACTAGTGTGCTCCTTGGAAGCAAGGATGGTAAGACTATGTCTTACATACTTTGTACATGTCAGGAGGGATCAGTCCCTGGAACAGGACATATCTGTGGTAGAGTGGAAGGTCAACAATAAAAAAAAAAAAAGAAGACCTTCAACAAGATGGAGGGACGCAGTGGTTTCAACAATAGGCTTCAGAAGGTGGTTGTCGTTGTTAGGTGCCATCAAGTTGGTTTCAGCTCAAAGAGACCCTATGCACAACAGAACAAAACACTGTCTGGTGTTGCACCATGTCCACAGCTGTTTTTATGTCTAAGCCCACTGTTGTGGCCACTGTGTCAATCTATCTCTTTTTCGCTGACCCTCCACTCTACCAAGCATAATGTCCTTCTTCAGGGACTGATCCTTCCTGACATGTCCAGACTATGTAAGATGCAGTCTCACCATCTTTGCTTCCAAGGACCACTCTGGTTGGACTACTTTCAGAAAGATCTGTTTGGTTCTTTTGGCAGCCCATGGTACATTCAACTTTCCTCTCCCACACCACAATTCAAAGGCATCAATTCTTCTTCTGTCTTCTTTGTTCATCATCCAGTTTTGCATGCATATGATGTGACTGAAAATAGCATGGCTTGGGTCAGGCACACTTTAGTCTTCAAGGTGATATCTTTACTTCTTAATATTTTAAAGAGACCCTTTGCAGCAGATTTTCCTGATGAAATGCATCTTCTGATTTCTCAACTACTGCTTCTATGGGCATTGATTGTGGACCTAAGTGAAAAGAAATCCTTGACAGCTTCAATCCTTTCTCCATTTCCGACAGTGTTCCTTACTGGTCTAGCGGTGAAGATTTTTATTTCTTGATGTTGAGGTGCAATCCATACTGAAGGCTGTGGTCCTTGATCTTCATCAGCATAGCAATGATTATAGGCCTGATGCAGGCCTGCGCAGTGTTTCGTTCTGTTGTACATAGGGTCACTATGAGTCACAACTGACTTGACAGCACCTAACAACGACATGGTAAGTATATAATTAACATTATAAGATACTGTCCAATAGTATCCAAAAATTTTGCATTCCCACCAATAACGTATGCTGAGTCAGTTCTGACTCACAGCAACCCTGTGCACAACAGAACAAAACACTGCCCAGTCCTGCACCATGCTCATAAGTGAGTTGGAATTCACTCACTCGAACCTAGCAACAACATAATGATGAGGTCTACAAGACTGGATAGTGTCTTAAGCCAATCTCTTGAGTTATAAAAGAGAGGGTTGAGCAGAGAGACATAGGGACCGCACACCATTACAAAACCAGTAATCAGAGCAGAGCAAGTCCTTTGCACCTGAGGTTCCTGTGCTGATATACTCCCAGACCAAAGAATGACTGTTGCAGCACAAGGACCCTTATCCACAGTCGACAGAGAAAGCCTTCCCCAGGAATTGGTGCAGTGAATTTGGACTTGTAGCTTATGGGACTGTGAGAAATAAATTTCTCTTTGTTAAAGCCATCCATATGTGGTATTTCTGTTACAGCAGCGCTTAATGGCTAAGTGTCATCACTATAACTGCTGCTAATCCATATTATTAAATCATAGTGATAGAATTTACAACACACAGAAAAATATCATCAAATGGTGGACAATCATACAATCATGGGAATCATGGCCTAACCAAATTGCTACACACATTTTTGAGGAGACATAATTCAATCCAAGACAAGCTGTTATAGATATGCTTTTGTACTTCTAATTATTTTGTTTTCAATGCTATTATCAATAGCATTGTTTTTAATTTTCTCTTTCAAAGTGTTCATTGCTAATATACAGAAATACAACGATTTCTCTACACTGGCATTTTGTCTTGTGTCTTGCGATCTTATTTAATTCATCTATTAGTTTGATAAGCTTTTTTGGTAGTGTCCATATATTTTCTACATAGATAGTTGTCCACAACGAAGAACAACTGTACTTTTTTCTCTTTTCCCAATTCATATGCCACTTCTTGCCCATTTGACTGAGTATGAGTGTCAGAAGCAATGCTAAATAGAAAAGGTGAGATCAGATATACTTGCCTTCCTTCTAATCTGGGGGGAAACATTTTGATCTTTCAAAAACTGAATATGGTGTTAACTATAATTTTTTTAGTAGATGACCTTTATCAAGTTGAAGTTTCTTCCTATTTTCATTTTGTCTAGAGTTCTTATTGCAAATGGATGTTGAATAACACCAAGTAATTTTTGAGCACTATTTGTTTAAATTTTATTGTGCTTTAGTGAAAGTTCACAGTAAAAAAGTTTCTAATTATTGTTTTGTGACATCAACCGCAGTTCCTGTTATGTGTCAGCACTCTCCCCACCTCCCTTTACACACTAGGTGCTCTGTGTCCATTCATCTAATTTTCCTGACCCTTCCTGCTTTCTAGTCTTTGCTTTTGGCAAGCGTTGCCCATTTGGTCTCATATACTTGATTGAAGAAACATTTTCTTTATTTGTGTTATTTTTTGTTTTATGGGCCTGTCTAATCTTAGGCTGAAAGGTGAACTTCAGGAGAGGCTTTGTTTCTGAGTCAGCAAGCTGTATGGGGCCCTAATCTCCAGTTTTCCTCTATTCCCTGTCAGACCGGTTAAGCCTGGTCTTCTTTTGTGAATTTGAATCTTATTCTATGTTTTTCTCTCATTCTGTCTGGGACCCTCTATTGTGATCCCTTTCAGAGCAGTCGGTGGTAACAGCAAGGGATAATCTGCTTTTCCTGGGCACAGGCTAGTAGTGAAGGCTGTGATTCATTGGTCCGTTAGTCTTTGGATTAATATTTTCCTTGTTTTTTTGTTTTTTTGTTTTTTTTTATCTAATATGACTGAGTGAAAATGTACATTCTTGTATAAATTTACATGCCCACCTACATGCAGCTGCTCTCCCTGTCTGGTGACAGCACACTATTCCTCTCTGCTCCATACATGTCTCATCTCCTTCAGTCTTTTGTGTTATTTATTCTCCTTTACTCCAAACATGATGAGACCAATAGATGTATCGTATCTTAGATGGCTGCTCTTTTAAGACTTCAGATGATACTTACCAAAATACAACGTGCAACACTCTGTATAAACTGTTATTCCTATCTCCTAAGTGTCCCTCCATGATCCCCTGCACACTCCCTCAAGGTGTTTAGATATGTCTAGGAAGCTCCTACAACTTTGCCTTGGTTAAACTGTACTGCCTTCAACTATACTGTATGCTATCTTTCCTTCAGCAAAGTTACACTTGTCTACTATCTAGTGATTTCCCCTAGCCATCCATCACCTCCCTCTTAACCATCAAAGATCTTTTTTATTTTTCTAAATGTGTGTAAAACTTTTCTAGGGTTTTTATAATAGTGGTTTCATATATTTGTCCTTTTGTGATTGACTTATTTCACTCAGCGTAAGGCCTTTCAGATTCATCCACGCTGGGAGACGTTTTGTGGATTTAATACTATTTTTTATCATTGCATAGTATTCCATTGTGTGTATGTATTATAATTTTGTTTATCTATTTATCTGTTGATGGGCACTTACTTTATTTCCATCTTTTTGCTAATGTGAGTAATGCTGCAGTGAACTTGGATTTGCATATGTCTATTCACGTGACAGCTCTTATTTTCTAGGATACATCCCTAGGAGTGAGATTGCTAGATTGCATGGTACGTCTATTTCTGGCTTTTCAAGAAGACAGCATGGCATTTCCACAGTGGTTTACATTCCCAGCAGTAATGCATAAGAGTTGCAGCCTCCCCACAATCTCTCCATCATTTATTTTGCTTTTATTAGTGTTAGTAATATTAGTGTGAGAAGGCATATAATTGTAGTTCTGATTTTCACTTCTCCGATAGTCTGAATTTTTCCTCTACTGGACAGAGATCCATTATTTTGGTCACTTGCTAGAGCCATCTCTTCCTAATTTTTTTACATGGTTTGGTATTGTTGCTATCCCTGAGATGCAAAGACATTATCTTCTCTACTTATTCTCTGTTCATTTGTTTCATCCTGCTTTTTTGTTTTGTTTTGTATACATTAGGGCAGATGTGTTGGTTATGCTTGCTGCTTGCTCATGTGTAGGCATAATAGCTCCCATCACCCTCTCCTCTGCACTGAGCAAGCACTTCAGCTGGTTACAGATCTTTGCCTGGTGCCCAGGTGACCCAAACCTTCATTCTGGAAGTGACTGGATCGTTACTAGTCACTGAAATTGGGTTGTCACAGTTTTCTGTTGACTTTAGTCACAGAGTGTGTTAGTAGTACAAGATACATTAAGGGGATCTCCTGAATTCCAGACATACTCTTCTTCTTTTCTTCCATTATGTAATATCAACCTGATTTCCTCTTGGCAGTCAGGATCAATCGCACCAACCAGTATGGTAATTCTCCTCTTTACCTTTGATCCAGAGGCATAAGGTGTCCAAGGAGGCCAGATGGCATTCTTAGCTCCCAATTCAGTGGAGTCAGTGATGTGTATCCAAGGTAGGAGCATTTGTCCTTTTAGAACTAGAACCTCTATACCAACAGAGCATGAGATCACATGGACAGTAAACAAAAACCTTGTGAGTCACTAGGGGTATTAGTGAGTGGTGCCACTCCCATTCTACCCTTTGGTTCCTAGACCCATGAACCCCGGCTATGGGAGAAACAGCACATTATACTGCTAGTTTAGAGCATATGAGAGGAACTGATGTTACTAAAAGAAGAAGACAAGCTGCACTGTAGGCACTGGGAAAAAAAGAAGGCTCCAGGATTTGATGGAATATAAACTGAGATATTTCCACAAATGGATGCAGTGCTGGATGTGCTCATGTGTCTATTCGAAGACATTTGGAGGACAGCTACCTAGCCAACTGACTGGAAGAGATCCATATTTATGACTACTTCCAAGAAAGGTGATCCAAAAGAATGCAGAAATTATCAAACAATATCATTAAATCACACACAAGTAACATTTTAGTAAAAGTCTTTCAAAAGAAACTGCAAAAGTATATTGACAGAGTACTGCCTGAAATTCAAGCCAGATTCAGAAGAGCATGTAGAACCAGGGATGTCATTGCTGATGTCAGATGGATCTTGGCTGAAAGAAGAGAATACCAAAAAGATGCTTGCCTGTGTTTCATTGACTATGCAAAGGCATTCTACTGTGTGGATTGTAACAAATTAAGGATAACATTGTGGAGAACAGGAATGCCAGAACACTTAATTGTGCTCACTCAAGAGGAAGCTTTATATGGATCAAAAGGCAGTAATTCAAACAGAACAAGGGGACACTGCATGACTTAAAGCCAGGAAAGTTGTCTGTCAGGGTGTGTCCTTTCACCATACCTTTTTAATCTGTATGCCAAGCAAATAATCTGAGAAACTCAACTGTATTGAGAAGAATGAGGCATCAGGATTGGAGGAAGTCTCCAACAACCTGTGTTATGCAGATGACATGACCTTGCTTGCTGAACATGAAGGGGATTTGAAACACTTCCTGGTGAATATCAAAGACCGTAACTTTCTGTATGGATTGCACCTCAACATCAGGAAAACAAACAACATCATGATGAATGGAGAAAGGATTGAGGTTGTCAAGGATTTCATTTTACTTGGTTCCATAATCAACACCCCCGAAAATGGCAATTAAGAAATCAAAAGATGCATTGTATTGGAAAAATCTGCAAAGGGCCTCTATAGAGTATTGTAAAGTTAAAAATGTCACCTTGAAGACTGAGGTGCACCTGGCCCCAGCCACAGTACTTTCAATCACATCATGTATGTGCAAAAGCTGGACAATGAATATGAAAGACAGAAGAAGAATTGATGCCTTTGAATTGTGGTGTTTGAGAAGAACACCAAATGTCATGGATTGAATTGTGCCCCCCCAACAATATGTATTGAAATCTGGCTGGGTTGTGGTTACCAGTATTGTGTTATTGCCCCCCATTTCACGATTTTTGTATACTGTGTGTTAAAGACAATTTGGGTGGGACTGTAAATCCTTACCTAAGGTCACCTCCCTGCTCTACTGGAGTTTCCTTGGAGTGTGGCTTGCTCCACCACAAGGGATAAAAGGAATGGCAAGCAAGCAGAGAGTTGACAACCTCATACCATCAAGAAAGCAGTACCGGGAGAAGAGCACATCCTTCACACCTGAGGTTCCTGCACCAAGATGCTCCCTGAGCAAAGACTGATGCAACACAAGAACTTTCTTCCAGAGCCAACAGAGTGAAAGCCTTCCCTTGAAGCAGATGCTCTGAATTTGGATTTGTAACCTACCATACCGTGTAAGAATAAACTTTCCTTTGTTAAAGCCATACCCTTTTGGAAATTCTGTTGGAGCAGCACTAGACGACTAAAACACTGAATATACCTTGGAGTGCCAAAAGAACAAACGAATCTGTTCTGGGAGAGTACAACCAGACAGCTTATTGGAAGCAAAGATGGAAGGACTGTGTCTTAAATACTTTGGATGCATCAGGAGGGGTCGATACCTGGAGACATACATCATGCTTGGTAAAGTAGAGGGTCAGTGAAAAAGAGGAAATCTCTCAAGGAGATGGGTTGACACACTGGCTGCAGCAAGAGGGTTAAGCAAAAAAACAATTGTGGGCATAAGGCAGGACTGGGCAGTGTTTCATTCTATTGTGCACAGTGCTGCTAGGAGTTGGAACTGACTCAACAGCACCTAACAACAATATGATGAATGACATTCATTGACTCGTCATGTGAAATCACACTTATATTCCTAGAAAATCCTCTTAGGTTCCCTGGTGGCATGGTGGCTAAGAGCTCAGCTACTAACCAAAAGGTGAGAAGTTCCAGTCCACCAGCCTGTTCCTTGGAAACTCAATACGGTACTTCTACTCTGTCCAATAGGGTTTCTATGAGTTAAAACAGCCTGGACTCATGACTTTGGTTTTGGTTTGGTCATGACATAGGGAGCCTTGTATCTTGGTGGCTAAGTGCTTGGCTGTTAGCCAATAAGGTAGGTGGTTCACACCTACCAACTTCTCTTGTAAGCGAATGATTTGGCAGCATTCTTTTGTGAAGACTGAAGCCTTGGAAACCCTATCAGACAGTTCTATTCAGTCCCACAAGGTCGCTGAGTTGGAATCAATTGGAAAAAGGTTTTTGGTTTTGTTTTTTTATTTTTTTTATTAGTACGAGTCAATGAAAATGTACATTCCCACATAAATTTGCATGCCCAGCTATACACAGTTCCCACTGCTCACCCTGTCCAGTGACAGCACACTCTTCCTCTCTGCTCCACACATCTTATACTCCCAGCAAACTCCTATCCCTTTCTCTCTACCCACTCCCCTTCCTCCAGTAAGAGGTCAGCAGGACATCCTATAGATGCATAGAACCATAAAGTGCACACATGATATGGACACTCTGTATCAAAAAGTCCAATCCATTCCTGTTCGAAGAGCTGACCTCCATTATGATTTATGGACAGGGGCAGCATCAGGGCCAGGAGCCATGCTCCCAGGGGAACTCTGAGGCCCCTGGACGATCAATTGTGGTCTTTTAGCGAAGATCTCAGGGTGCCCATTTTAATTCTTGTGTTGCCAGTGAGACTCAACTTTATGAGCTTCATCACGGCTATCACTGGTGGTGGCCAGACACCACCTGACGGGCCTTAAAATAACTTTTAAAAAAAAAACATATCATGCACAGTACTGCTCTCAGTGGGATGCAGAAGGCTCTCTTAGCAAAACACTAGTTGTGTCAATTGGCTTCCATTTCCCCTGAGAGCAGTCTCCGGCCCCCTGCCCCAGTTACTCTGTCCTTGCAATATTGGGTTAAGATGGGAGGAGTAATCACGTTATGCTGAAGTCCAGTTAATATCGATCTTCTTTCTAATGTGTGCTGTCACAGATGTCATTAAACCTAATTTCTATCAACTACTTAATCTAAACCTTCCCCCCTTCACCCTTCCTCCCTCCCCACACTTGCAGCCATCAGTCTTTTCTTCTATACATGAGTCTTTTTTAAGTTCCTATACAATATCTGTCCTTTTGTTGCTGACTACTTTCACTCAGCATAATGTCTTCCAGTTGACACCAGGTTATGAGATGTTTCCTAAAATCATGGTTGTTCTTTATCATTGCCCACCATTGAGTGTATATACCATAGTTTACCTATCCATTCCTCTGTTGCTGGGCATCTGAGTTGATTCCATCTTTTTGCTATCATGGACTGTGCTACAATAAACATCTGTGTACATGTATCAGTTGGTGTGAACGAACTTGATTCTGAAGAATATATTCCAAGCAGTGGAATCACTGGGTGAAATGGTATATCTATATCCAGCTTTTTAAGGAAGCACCAGATTCCTTTCCAAAGAGGTTGCACCGTTTTGCAATCCCACCAACAGTGTAGGAGAGTTCCAATTTCTCCATAGCATCTCCAGCATTTGTTGTTTTGTGTTTTTTGAATCATTGTCAGCCTTGCAGTGAGACAGTATCTCATAGTAGTTTTGATTTGAATTTCTTTAATAGCTAATGATCATGAGCAAGTCCGCATGTGTTTCTTGACTGCCTGGGTCTCCTCTTTAGAGAAGTGTCTGTCCATCTCCTTTGCCCATCACTTAATTGAATGATATTTTTCATATTGACATCTTGTAGTACCTTATAGATTACGGAGATTAGGCATCAATCTGACATATAGTTGCCAAATATTTTTTCCCATTCTGCAGGTAGTCTTTTAATTCTAATAATAAGGTATTTGGATGAGTGTTTGATTCTTACTAGTTACCACTGATCTACTTTCTTTTCTATTGTTTGTGGTTTGATTTTGAAGTATGTCTACATTGTGTATTAAAACTGCATGTTTACATTGTGTATTAAAACTGCCATTGTTGATCCTACTTTTTCTTGAATGAGCTTGATCATTTCAGATTTGATATTTAGGTCTCTTAACCAGTTTGAGGTGGTTTTTGTATAAGGTATAACATATGGGTCTTTTTTCAATTTATTGCAGATGGATATCCAGTTTTGCCAGCACCATTTGTTGAAGAGGTTGTTTTTACCCCAGTTTAATGTCTTAGGACCTTTGTCAAATATCAACTGTTCATAGGAAGATGGTGTCATTTCTGGAGTCTCAGTTATGTTCCATTGATCTATCTGTCTCTTTCTGTACCAATACCAAGCTGTTTGGACCACTGTGGCAGTGTAATAGGTTCTAAAGCCGGGTAGTGAGAGGCCTCCCAGCATGTTCTTCTTCTTCAGTAGTGCTTTACTTATCCAGGGCTTCTTCCGTTTCCAAACAAAGTCAGTGATTTGTTTCTCCATCTCATTTAAAAATGTCACTGGAATTTGTATTGGGATTGCATTATATAAGTAGATTGGGGTCAAATTGACATTTTCACAATGTTAAGTCTTCCTATCTACGAGCAGTGTAGGTTTCTCCATTTATGTAACTCTCTCATAGTTTCTTGTTGTAAGGACTTGTAGTTCTCTTTGTAAAGGTGTTATTTTTCTGGTTAGATTTATTCCTAGCTACTTTATCTTCTTCGGGGCTATGATAAATGGTACTGATTTGGTGACTTCTTCTTTAATAATCTCATTGGTGGTATAAAGGATTCCTACTGATTTACTTATGTTTATCTTGTATCCTGACACTTTGCTGAACTCTTCTATCAGTTTGAGTAGTTTATTTACGGATTCTTTAGGATTCTCCACATATACAATCACATCATCTGTAAATAGGGAGATTTTTACCTCTCCTTTGCCAATGCAGACGCTCTTTATTCCTTGGTCTTGTCTAACTGCTCTGGCTAGAACTTCTAGTAAAATGTTGAATAGAAGAGGTGAGAGTGGGCATCCTTGTCTATTTCCCATTCTCAAGGAGAATAGTTTCAGCCTCTCTCCATTCAGGATGATGTAGGCAGTTGGCTTTGTATGAATGGCTCTTATTGCATTGAGGAATTTGCAGTCTATTCCTATTTTGCTGAGAGTTTTTAGCATCAATGAGTGTTGGACTTTATCAAATGCCTTTTCTGCATCAATAGATAAAATCAGGTGATTCTTGTCTTTTGTGATATTTATGTAGTTGATCACAGTAATTGCTTTTTTGATGCTGAACCAGCCTTACATCCCTGATATGAATCCAACTTGGTCATAATGGTCAATTTTTTTGATATGTTGTTGTATTATACTGGCAAAAATTTTGTTGAAGATTTTTGCATCTAGATTAATGAGCGATATCGGTCTGTAGTTCTCGTTTTTTGTTGGGTCTTTTCCTGGCTTTGGTACCAGGGTTATGCTGGCTTCATAGAATGAATTTGGGAATATTCTATCCCTTTCTATATTGTGAAATAGCCTCAGTAGTGTTGGAGATAACTCTTCTCTAAAACCTTGGTAAAATTCTGCGGTGAAGCCATCTGGGCCCGGGCTTTTTTCAGTTGGTAGTCTTTTGATGACTTTTTCAATCTCAATCTCTTTCTCTGTGATGGGTTTATTAAGTTGTTCTCCTTTACCTTGTGATAATTTTGGTAGGTGATATGAATCAAGGAACCTGTACATTTCCTCTAGGTTTTCTAATTTGTTAGGGTACAGTCTTTCATAGTATTCTGTTATGATATTTTTTTTATTTCTGTTGGATCTGTTAGGACAACTCCCCTGTCAATTTTTATTTGGGTTATTTGTTTCCTTTCCTGTCTTCCTTTAGTAAGCTTAGCCAACGGTTTGTTATGTCCTAACACATCGTCTATTCTGAAGAATGTTCCATGTGCACTGGAGAAGAAGGTGTAGTTGTCCACTGATGGACAGAAAGTTCTGTATATGTCTTTGAGGTCTAGTTGGTTAATTGTGGCAATAAGGTCTTCTGTGTCTTCATTGAGCTTTTTTCTAGACCATCTGTCCAATATTGAAAGCAGAGTGTTGAAGTCGCCC
Source organism: Heterohyrax brucei (assembly GCA_028571685.1). Lineage (NCBI taxonomy): Eukaryota > Metazoa > Chordata > Mammalia > Hyracoidea > Procaviidae > Heterohyrax > Heterohyrax brucei. The sequence goes on along the minus strand of CM053143.1, from coordinate 51,857,894 downwards.
ACTATTTTTCTGTAGTCATTTATCTTCTTTTTGAGTGTAGTCAGTGTTTCTTCAATATATTTAGGTGCTCTAATATTACATGCATAAATATTTAACTTTGTTAAGTGCTGCTTGTGTACTGAACCTTTCAGCCATAGCGTCCATCCTTGTCCATGGTGATGGATTTTACATTAAAATCAATTTTATCTGAGATTAGAATTGCCACACCTGCTCTTCTTTGTGTATTGTTAGTTTGATATAGATTCTTCCATCCTTTAATTTTCAGTTTGTTCATATCTTTAATTCTAAGGTGAGTTTCTTGTAGGCAATTTATTGATGGTTCATGTCTTTTGATCTAAGATGTCACTCGATGTTTCTTTACTGAAGCATTCAGTTCATTCACATTCAATGTAATTATTGACAGGTATGTGTTCGGTGCTGTCATTGTGATATGTTTATTTTTGTGTTGATGTTTTATCTGTTGTTCTTACTAATCTGTTCTGGAACATTCTTCTTTGTGAGTTGATTTTTCACCTTTTTAAGGGTTGGTTTTGTGGTTACGTTTCTTGATCTGATGTTGCATCTTTATTGTGCTTTATGGCTGCCCCTATGATCCCCCTTAATAAACTATGTGTAAACCCAATTTGAATTACTATCAGTCTTATTAACTTCCTTTCCATATGCAAGGACTATAATGATTGTAGTACATCCTTCTTTTTAATATGATGACACCATAGCTTTCATGGTAAGATCACTGGATCATTTCTTTCACTATTATAGCTTTGATTGAGTTTGAAGCCTTCCCTGAGTAGGTTTCTGGGTCATGTGTACTGTATTTGCTTCCAAAATGTACAATTAGTGGTTTTGTTCTCCTAAGCCAGAGCCAGGAACTTCTTTCAATATTTCTTGTAGTTTTGGTTTGGTTTTTACAAAGTCTCTGAGTTTCTGTTTATCTGTAAATGTCTTAATTTCATTTTCATATTTGAAAGATAGTTTTGCAGGATCTATAATTCTTGGTTGGAAGTTCTTCTCCTTCAAGGCTTTCAATGTGTCATGCCACTGTCTCCATGCCAGTGTTGTTTCTGCTGAGAAATCCAACAAAAGCCTACAGTGTTTCCCTTTGAATGTCAGCTTTGCTTTCAGTATTACTGCCTTTAAAAGCTTCTGCTTTTGTTTCCTTTTGTTAACCTTAATTATAACATGTCTTGGATTCTTTTTATTAAGTCTTTATATTGAGTGACATTCGATATGCCTCTTGGATGTCTGTATTCTCTTCTTACATAATTTCTGGGAAGTTTTCTGTCATCAGTTCAGCAACAATACTCTCTACGTTCTCAGGTATCTAGCCCTGTTCAGAACTCAATTAACAACAGATGGTTCCTCTTAATAGAGTCCCACATGCTTCTTAATGCTTATTCATTTTTCTTCTTTCTTTTTTCTTATTTTCATCATAGATGCTGGAGTCAGTAGCTCTGTCTTCCAAGTCATAAATTCTTTTTTCCATTTGTTCCATTCTGTTTTCTTGGCTTTCCACTGAAGTTTCTATGTCTTTGATTTTGTTCTTCATCTGTTGGATTTCTGAGTAACAATGTTCCATCAGATCGAAGAGCTTGCTTAATTTTTCATTTTGCTCTGCTGCATTTTGCATAAGGCCTAGAAGGGCTCTGTATATAATCCTTTTGTGTTCACTTTCCAATAGTTTCAGAAAGGTTTCTTCATCTGGGAAGTTCTTTGTTTCTTTTGGGAGCCTTCCGAATCTATGGGTGATTTCTTGGTTATACTTTTCTCCAGAGTTTGTTGCTTTTTGGCATCATGTGAGTCAACAGATTCTGGGAGAGATGCTGTGAGGATGGACTGCAGTTGTTTCTCCATGCCATCTTAAAATCAAAGGTAAAGATATCTGATAACTTCCAACATTAGCCAGGTTTTAGGTGTACAGGTCCCTCTTCCCAGCTGGCAAAGTAAACACCTATGTATCTAATCCCAGGTGTTATAAACTAGTTCAAAATACAGATAAGGCTACTGTCCTGCTGGCCTCTGCTGTCAGGCCCAAGCTGTAGGTGACATTGTGTAGAATACTGCTTTTCTGCCAGAAAAGCACTCTCCTCCAGGCAGGTGTTGCCTCCTAGCCTAGGAATTAGGCTCAGCTGAGGCCTCCCTATGGGTATGTCTGCCTCCCAGTGGAACAAAATGGCGCCTGCACAAGCTCCCTTCCTGCCTCGTTACAGGGTAGTCAATGGCGGAGACAGAAAGAGAGGGCAAAGGTGCCAAGATGCACAGAGTCCAAAGCTGGGCTCTTAAAATATGGCAATTTCGCCCACTGATCCCACCAGCAGTGAGTCTGAGATTAGCTGCTAGTGAAGTCCCAGCTCCGCTCACAGACTTAGGGAAAAAAAAAGTTAACATGTCGAGTTACTTTTGGTCTGCGAAAGGCAGCACTCACCAAGAGCAGGAATCAGCAAAAGAGAGGAAGTTTTCCATTCACTGGCATGAAGTCCAAATTAACAGCCCTATGCCACGTCCTAGGGCTCACTATGTGTCCAGAGGGCTCCGTTTCATTATCAGTTCAGGTCTTGGTTTCCAGAGGGATTTAGGGAGACATGTGTTTAGTCCACCTTCTTGAGTCTGCCAGGTTTTGTTTTTAATATATCGTCCTTTCAATAAATTAGTAGATACATTTTTTTAATTGTTAAAATATTTTTACAACTGTTTTCATAGACTATATTGATCTGTTCTTGTGATGTCTTTGTCTGGTAATTCTGCCCTCATAAATTGGGAACTCCCTTCACTTAGATTGTCCTGGAAAAGTTGGTGTTGATTAGGTTTTATTTGTTCTTCAAAAGTTTGATAGAATTCACCAAGGAAGACATCTGGACCTAGGATTTTTTCTGAAAGAAGTTTTTTAAACATATATATATATATATATATACACATTACCCTGGAAGCATAGTGGGTAAGTGCTACAGCTGCTAATCAGAAGATTAGCAGTTCAAATGCACTAGGGGCTCTTTGGAAACTCTATGGGCAATTCTACTTTGTCTATAGGATTGCTATGAGTCAGAATCAACTCAATGGCCATGGGTTTTGGTATACATACACACATACACATTACATATATATTATCTCTGAGTGATTGTGGTAGTTTTTGTCTTTCACAAAATTTTCCTGTTTCATCTCTCAGTTATACAATTTATAGCATACAATTGTTTGTTTGTAATATTATTATTCATTAAGTTTCTGTAAGATAGGTAGGGATGTCTCCATTTCCATTTCTAATATTGATAATTTGTGTCTTCTCTTTTTTTTACTAATCAATCTGGCTAGAAGTTTAGCAATTTTACTTGTATTTCAAAAAAAAAACACCATTTGGTTTCATTAATATTCTCTATAGTTTTCTTCATATGTCACTGAGTTTCACACTTGTGTAATTATTTCCGTTTTTCTGTATGTTTTAGTTTGCACTTGTTTTTACAGTTTAAGATTGAAACTTTAGATTTATCTGAGGACATTTTTTCTTTCTAATTAAACATTCAAAAGTATAAATTGGCCTAGTTGTAATTTGAATTCATTTTTAAATATTTTCTAATGTTGTTGTTAGATGCTATTGTTTCTGACTCATAAGAACTCCATATACAACAGAATCAATGCTAACTAGTCATATTCACAATCCTTGCTAAGTTACAGCCCATTATTGTAGTCACTGTGTCAATCCGTCTTGTTGAGGTCTTCCTTGTTTTGCTACCTTACAGAGCATGATGTTCTTCTCCAGTGACTGCTCCCTTCTGATAACATATTCCAAGTAATTGAAATCACACCATCCTCACATTTAAACTTTATGGTGTATTTTCTAACAAATCATGTTGTTTCCTTCTGCACTTATGAGCTATTTGTTGTTGTTGTTGTTGTTGCTGTTGTTGTGGACTTATGGATTAGTTGTTGTTGTTGTTAGGTGCCATCAATTCAGACTTAATAATCCTATAGGACACAGTAGAACTGCCTCAAAGAATTTCACAGGAGCATCTGGTGGATTTGAACTGCTGACTTTACAATCAGCAGCCAAGCTCTCAACCACTAAGCCATCAGGGCTGCTATGAGTTACTAAGCTCTGTATTTTTAGATTTTGTTAGCTTAGGCACTTAATTTTCCATTGATAAATCTGGAACATCATATTTAAGTCACTTAAAAGTTAGTGACCAAATGTAAATTGAAAAATAATATGATTTGGTAATATTGACTAAAATTCTAGTTAAAAATTCATGCTTCATACACTAGAAAATATCTTTTAAAAAAAATTGATGCCAATGGCTTCCAGACTCCTTTTTAATTAAGTACTGAAGTCACTCCTGAGACTCATCCTTCAGCCAAAGATTAGGTGGGCCTATAAAACAAACTAAGACTAAATGGAGTAAAGGCAAGAAGGTATGGGGTCAGGAAAGCTGGTAATAGGGAACTCAAGGTCCAGAAGAGGAGAGTGTTGACACATCACAGGATGGCAACCAGTGTCACAAAACAACATGGGTACTAATTGTTTAATGAGAAATTACTCTAAAAATTATTGATGTCAAAGCTGGGTGAAATAACTCTGCTGACTAGTTGATATAAATGTATGTTTTGCACTTTCTATACTTTCAGCAACATTCTTTGTGATGAAAACAAAACTGAAGTTCTTGCTCTTGGAGGGTTTAAAGTCCTCAGGGGAGGTAAGACACAGGCACAAAAAAATTTACATAAGAAAGGCAGCATGTTACCACACATAAGAATGAACGACTTATAGATAATAAGAGCTAAAGAATTTCAGGGGAAAAATATTAACATGACATAAAACTGTCAAGAACTATATGTTCCTGGAGACGTGAGTTTCAGAAGCTGGACCCTAAAGGATTAATCTGATTTAGAAAACTGCCATTCAAGGTAAGGAAAACAGCACAGATAAAATTACAGAAACTGGACAAAAAGTGGCATGTTTATGAAACAGGAAAGTTTAGGAAGAAGAATGATTTTTACTAAGAGTTAGCCACATAGCTGTCAGTAGCTTATATTTAGAAGATGATTAGTCTCAAGGATCAGTATGAGCAGCCAAGCCAAGTAATTCATAGATTATATGAATAATGTGGAGCTACACCACAGAGGAATTTGGGCAGAGAAATAAATTTATATTATAAAAGAGTCATTGAGCAGGAAGATAAGACAATAAAATTATTTCTGCAAAAAAAAAAAAAAAAAAAAACGAACATAACAAGAGTACACAGCATTCTTTACGGAACAGTGATTCAAGAAAGACCCAAAAGATCAGCGCAGAAATTCTAGAACAACACAATGAAAGGCTAAAAATTGAACTGTAGCACAGGGGAGAAGTGTGAAGGAGATATTTCAAAGGGGAATTTATAAGATTTAATAAAGGTTTAATAAAAAAACAAAGATTCAAAAAGGAGGGATAAATCAAACATGAGGCTGTTTAAAGTCTTAGTAACCAAGAAAATAATGATTTTAGGACACATACAGGTTAGCTGAGGATAGGGAAAAAACTGGTTTTAGACTGCTTATAAGAAACCATGCAAGTGGAAGCATCTTAGAAGACATCATCTATGAAGAACTGCAACTCAAGAGAAAAGTCAAGCCTAAAAACATCTAGTTACAATTGGCAGAGTTGAACCCAGTGATATTCAGTTTTGTAAAGAAGAAACAAAATACTGAAATAAGAACACTAGGGCAAAGAATGATCACATGCAGAGAAGAAAAGATACATAAAAAACAACATTAACCAAATTATAGTTGCAGAGATAAAAGTGAATGCAAGCTGGCTAAGGTCATCAAAGCCAATGGAAGGGTGGTTAAGGATGGAATTCAAGTTTCAGTATAAACTTAGGCAGAAGCACAAATAAAAATGAAAACTGAAAAAAAATGGAATTGTCTAGGTATTCAAAATAGACTGAGGCAAATTAACAATACAGCTGTTTAACCAGCAAACAATGCAATAGTACTGAACTGGCATAAACTTAGTTGAACATCTCTTAATAACTCTGCCATTCTCTGTGAACTGTGGACCACGTGTGAAAAGAATGACATTCCTAACAAGACACAGTAAGCTTCAAGAGTGAAGAATTTTAATTACCAGGAGAACATCTAGATTAGGAAAGAGAGGGATTAGGAAAAATCATAAAAGAAATATCTTAAATTAGTGTGCTTTCACATTCACACTTCCACAAAATCAGTCTACCCTTAACACACTATCACTGAGCACAATAGATGTGTATGTGTGTGTGTGTATATATATATATATATACACTTCATCTTCACTTGGGTTTCCACATAGGGTGCAAGCACAAAAATATAGTCACGAGAAGCATAGTCTCATGATTTTTAAGATGAAATAGACAACTGTCTATCCAAAAAAGCATAATTGACATTTGTCCTTTAACCACTTGTATGTTTCAAAGATAATCTAACTTTTAAATACTGTTCAAATGTCTCTGTAGTGTATTAAGTATGCTCAGTAAGAGAAAGTAAATCCAGTTGTTAGCATTATTTTCCACAATCCCACACTTTATTCAGTTTTCTTCAGTGATCTTCCCTTTCCTATTGACTGGCAAATCCCTACTGCCAGCATATCTGAATTTCAAGAGTCTGAACAATGTGCCCCTAAATAACTTGTTCAGGAGATTTGGGCAACTCCTGTTTACAACTCATGCACAAAAATTGAGTTAATGGGTGTTCTGGTTTCTGTTTTTTGTTGTTGTTGTTTTGTTTTGTTTTTCCTTAAAGACAGGAATTTTCAATGACCGTCTATTGATGGATGTTACCACTTTTTGAAGAACTGTTTTCACCACTGGAATCTGTTGTGTGTTTACATAGGAATAATGAAAAAACTCAACAAATGTTATGCTCTTACATGAAACCAGTTTATAGACAAAAATCAGATAGCTGTACTGTGGCCAGTACACTGGTTACCTGTATTGGGTTTTCCTATTGTGGAGGACACAATTCAATCCACGACGCTAGGTTTCAGCCCATTGCTACAGGTACTGTTAATTCATCTTGTCAAGAAATTTCCTTAGTTTTCAGTGATCTTCTACCTTATCAAGCATGACGTCCTTCCTTTTTAACTGTCCATGCTTATGAGGCAACCAAAAATATCATGGCTTGGATCAGGTGCACCTTAGTCCTCAAAGTGAGCGCTCTGCTCCTCAAAACTGGAAAGAGACATTCTGCAGCAGATTTGCTCAATGCAATACATCATTTGATTTCTATACTGGTGCTTCCATGGGTGTTGACTGTGGATCCACGTAGCATGAAGTTCTTGAACACATCAATAGTCTTTTCATTTATCATGATGTTACTTATTAGTCTAGTTGTGAGAATTTTTTTTCTTATGTTAAGATATAATCCGTACTGAGACTGTACTTTTAGATATCACCAGGAAGTGCTTCCAGTCCTCTTCACTTTCAACAAGTTTGTGTCATCTGCATGCCATAGTTTGTTAAATGAGTCTTTTCCAATTCTAATGCTGCATTCTTTGTGTAGTTCAGCTTTTTGGATTATTTACTCAGTATACAGACTAAGTATGGTAAAAGGATACACCACTCCTGATTTCAAACCATGAAGTGTCTCCTTGTTCTATGTGAATGACTAATTCTTGGTTCATGTACAGGTTCCACATGAGCACAATTAAGTATTCTAGAATTCTCATTCTTGGCAATGCTATCCATAATTTGCTATGATCCACACAGTCCAGTGCCTTTGCATAGTAAGTAAAACATAGGAAATATCTTTCTTATATTCTCTACTTTTAAGCAATGATATCCCTCAAGATATAAGATTTAGAAACTAATAATGTCATTTCTATGTAACAGTAACAATCATTAAATCATTTCACATCAACACAGCTACTGTGTCAGAATTGGTTTGGGCTGAAAGTAACAGAAAACACAAATAATAGTGGCTGAAACATAAAGAAGTTTATTTTTCCTACATTACAAGAAACCTGGAGATAATTAGTCACTTGATTCAGTGGCTGTACAATGTTGCAGAGTACCTGAAGTTTTTTCTATCCATCTTACCTCTTTTTTCTTATAGTTGTGTTTTGCCATTGCATATTCACAGAATATTGAAATAGTTCTAAGCACCATGTCCTCCCACCTGCATCACAGTCAGGAAGAAAGAGGAAAGGACAACACAAGCAACACACTTTCTTAAGAATTACCATTGTTACGTTTGAGTCCACTGTTGTCAACAGGTGTCCATCAGACAATATTCTGTTGTGACCCACAGCTTTTTCTATGGTCTGATTTCCGGAAGTAGATCACCAGGATTTTCTTCCTACTGTGTCTGAGTTGGGAAGCTGCACTAAAAACTGTACACCATGAGTGACCCTGTTGGTATTTCAAATTCTAGTGGCATGACTTTCAGCATCACTGCAACATACAAGCCACCACAGTACAACAAACAAGACCAGTGATGGAACAATGAAACCTTAGCACCTACCAGTTACTCTTAATCACTTTACACTTTTCATATTTATTCTTCACAAAGTATATTGAGTGATACAGCATTATCCTCATTATCCTCAGAGGAAACTGAGGCCCACAGAATTGAAGCTGCTCACCCAGTATCACATGGCTAATAGAACATTAACCTGGGATTAGAACAAGCTTAGTCTAACCAGAAAGACGTCTTTCTATTACAACACCATCTAGAACTACACAGAGTAGTTCCTAGCTTCCAGAAGTTACAATAAACTAATTTCATGTAGTCCCTTCAGGCTGATGCAAGCACTTAAACCTAAGTGCTATCACAGGATCACGACGGCCACCCTAGAGCAGGGTCCTCTGGGATATCTCCAGACACTGCGTGAGATGACTCTGATGGCAAATTTACAAGTTCTGTAACCTGGAGAGAAAACAGGAGAAAAGGAAAAAAGTGTGGAATGGGAGGAGGACTAAGAAAAATAACTACAGAGCAGGGAAAGTCAAAGGCTGAGACAGACACCAGATTATTATTTGAAAGCTGTTACTCTGCTAAATGAAAGTGGGACTCTGAGGTCTTTGAAAAGCAAGTGTGAAGAAATGAGACTTTTGTCAAAAGAGCCAGTAAAAATAATCAGCAACAACAGTGTAGGCCATTGTTTCGAGCCCTTATAGCCTACTTACTTAATTTAAACACGACAGCCAGTTTTACAAATTTTTTCCATTGCTTCTTTTTCTCTCCCTCTTTTTATGCAGGTTGAAATTGGCACTTTCTCTGTTCCTTTTCTCCATTTCTCAAGTAAGTTCTAATAATAGATTTCCTCAGACTCTGCATCACCAAGACTCAATGCTCTACTCATATTTAGGTATGCCTTAAGAGTCTTTGGCCTGCCTTGCTTTGCTTCCCCTCCCCCCCTTCCCCCCAGTGATCTCTTTATGACTTTAAGCAACTTTAGGTAAAGTTACTTCCTTTATCTAAAGAAAACTAGATTTAAGTAGTTCACCTAATGGCACTTCCATTTCTTCAGTAAAACTGGACAACTCAGCTATGCACTCCAAAACTAAGCCTTCAGTATCATATTAGCTTGATGTAGTTTTACTTTTGACTTTCAAATCACTGTCATCAAACTACTTCCGTATCCAGTTTGGAGCATGTGGTTAGCCATGTCAACAGCCTGGCTGGCATCCTACATTTCCTCACCACCCTTCCTCTGCCATAACCACTCTGTCATATCTTGCTACATTAAAGACATACTTACTATTCACTAAGTGCCAGGCACTGGGCAAGGTGCCATTCCACAGTCATGGACAAATTCTATAATCTTTTTTCTCCTTTCATGTACCCTAGTTAAAGAATACTTTCCAAAAGAGTTAAGAAACTAGGTCAATTATTTTTACCATGTATTTGTACTACCCAAACTCTTAAACTTGTTCAGCAATTCATTCTTCTGTTCATTCATATTTAACAGTGTTAGTTCAGTCACTAATACACACACAGAAGAATCCTAGGCACTAAAAACATGAGTACATCAACCAAACACAATCCCTGTCATTATGAAGCTTACAATCTAGAGAGGGTGACAAAACAAACAAAAGAATATAATATAATGTTAGGAAAGGAAGTGTTATGAAGAAAAACAAATCAGAATTTAATCTACATTTGATTCCCTAGCACATTCATTTTAGTTGTCCTTTCAATCTTTTTTCACCTTCCTCTTACCTATAATCCTGCATCAGTCTCCTGAAGCTCTGTAGGAGACTTTCTTCCAGTCATACCATAAAGATATCCTTTGCCATTGAGTCAATTCCGACTAACAGCAATCCTACAGGACAGAGTAGAACTGCCCCACAGAGTCTCCAAGGAGTACTGGTGGACTTGAACTACTGACCTTTGGACTGGCAGCTGTACTACTCAACCACTATGCCATCAGGATTTCCAGAGATTAAATAGAGAACAGTAATCATTTCTCCACCAGTTTTCCATACTGCGGTGCCTTTCAGGCTGCTATGACGCTGGAAGCTATGACGCTAGAAGCTATGCCACTGGTATTGCAAATACATGCAGAGTTATCCATGGTGGACAAGTTCAGTGGAGCTTCCAGACTAATACAGACAGGAAGAAAGATCTGGTTATCTAATTCAGAATATGAGCACATGGATCACCACAGAATAGAGTCTGACAGAATGCCGGAAGATGAGCCTTGTAAGTTGGAAGACACTCAAAATACAGGGAACCTAACAAAAACAATGTAACTGAAATTTCTAGAGGTAATTAGGCTCTGGGTATGCAGCAAGTATTCCAGTTCTTCTCCACTTCACCCTTTTCCATGTGTAAACATCATCGTCAAGCTCACTTCCCTCAATTCAAAGTTCACTGCAGTAGTGTGCTTCCTCATTCACAGTAAGTCACTTTTACAACTATTATAAGAAGCCACTCCAGATAAATCACCACTGGAACAATTACCAGGAAATGCCATCGCTGTGGCCAGGGAAATGGGATTATGCTGAATGGTTTGGACCAATCAGGGACCAACTCGGAGTTAGGGTCAATTGTACTAGACTACATGGGTGGAGCATACACTGACATCAATATTAGCAAGACCACCACAGTGTTATCTCTAACTGTTCCTTTCTCTATATTATGTTCCTAGAGAGGCAGTATACTTCCTTGCTAAAATAATTCCTTTCTCTCATCTTTGTTCCTCTAAGTATTCTGGGATCTTGCTTCCTTTCCTCATTGTAGATTTTCTACCTTGCCTTCTGTATTTTAATTTGCAGTCTAAACACACACTAAAGGTCTATGAAGTCTCCCTACAAAACTGGGCTTTTTCTATCACCAAGTATCCTGATAAAGAAATTTGGACTCTATTTCCAAGGTTTTGTGGGGTTCCATTGGATGATTCTGATCAAGAAAAAGAACACACAATCATGAATACAGAAATACATTAAAAACACTTAAAATTGATAAATCCCAATAACTTAAAGTTTAAAAAGCTGAAAAGTATTAAATATCCCAAATTCTGAAGAAAAACACATTATTGTTCTTAATTGCCTGACCAATATTTATAACACCATATTCTCTACTTTGGGGGATACATGATATTTGATCATAGCTTTATATGACAATGATTTTTACAATCTCATTTTCTACAGAAAGAGTAGAAATATAATTCAGTCTTCCAGTATTGTGGACCAAATCTAGAATTTAGAAAAATTTATTTTGGCTTTATAACCCTTAAAGTTAACTTAATGGAAATTTTTTTTAAGATAGCCAAATTTAAGAAACCTTTCATCAAATTGCTTTCATAGGTAAACTGTACGATTTCTGGGATTTTTCAAATTTTCTTCTGCAGAAACAAATGGCATTAATCAGTTTTTACTTGTGATTTCTTGTAATAGCATACTATTAGTTTTATATTACTTTCTTTAACATCAGTATATTGTGTACATCACCAATCATTTTGAATCTTAGTGGAATTCATTCATATTCTTGAACGCTCTTCATGAATTAGATTACCAAGTAACTCAAGATACACTATTCATTACTTCTATTCAAAATGCATCTCTTCTTCTTAATAAATTATGTATTGCCTTTGTTACAATCTAAGCCTCTTTTTGTAAATTCACTTCTCAATCTGAAAATACTTTCTATTAGCTTCACTGCCAATTTTTATCATTTTTGGTTTCATATGCCATTCATTTGTATCTTTTTCTTTTAATTATTTAACAAATATAAACATCATCAAAAAAGTCTACTTCATAAATGTCCTAACCAAGAGCCTGTAACTCTTCATGTTTTATTGAAACTTTCTATTATCTATTATGCCTATTATATATTCTAATATCTAATATATACATTCAAAACACATTTGAGTTATCCATCTACTTTTTCAAAAACTTTCTGCATCTATTTCTTACTTTCTGTTTCTGAAACATTTTTAAAGTTTTTAAAAATGAAAATAAATAAAATAAAAAATTTGAAAGCAATAGCCACTGTGCTATCATCACCTGCCTCTGAATGGGCTCCTGACTCATGGTGGCCCAATGCCATCTCTCTGGGCTTGAGGTGAGCCATCCCAGAGATGGGAAAGAGCAGATCCTACCACTACCAGAGAAGAACCAGGAGCAGGCAGTATGTCCTTTGGACTCAAGATCCCTGCACTGAGAAGCTCCTGGAACCAGAAGGCAGAGAAAGAGAGAGCTCAAGAAGTAGTGGCAGAGAAAATGACATAGCAGAAGATGGTGTGATGGCTTCCCAGTGCACAGAGCAAGAAAGGTGACTGCCTTTGGACAGGAAGCTTGCTGGCAGAGTAGGGTGCTTATGACCACTTCGCAGCAGCTTGGAGAGCTTTGTAACAGTTACCTCAGCAGAGCACAGAATGAGGGCCAGAGAGACTTATTTGTGAGCATGTTTAAGAGGAGGCTATCCTGATAGAAATACTATATTCTGAAACTACACTGTATGTAACCTATTGCTTTCCTAATAAACCCCATAATGATATTATCTGTGAGTTTTCTTATATTGTGATTTAAGAGAATAGAGCAGTTTCTCATTCAACAATTAACACACAGATTGCTCTATGACACTGGTTGCCAACCTCACAATGTGTCAACACTCTTTCCTTCTACACCCCAGATTTCCTGTCCCTTCCAGTCTTCTCATCTTTGCTTTTGGGCTGATACGCCCATTACTGCTATACATGTAACTGAACTACGAAGCATGTCCCTCATGTATTATTACTGGCTGGAGAGCCATCTATTCTTTAGATGAAGAGTAAACTTCGAGTGACTTCAGTACTGAGTAAAAAGGGTTTTTAGAGCCACACTCCAAAGATTTCTCCAGTTTCTGTCAGACCACCAAACCCGTTTTTTGTTTTGTTTTTTCATTTTTGTGAATTTGAATTTTGTTCTACTACTCTGTCCAGGACCCTCAATAGTGATCCCTGCTAGAGTGGTTTGTGATGGTAACCAACCACAATTTAGTTGTTCTAGGCTCAGTTTGGTGGAAGTTGTGATACCCCCAGTTGGTATTAGTGTTGGTAAAGATAAGGGAGACAGGAAGTATGTCTGACCTCCAGCTTACAGGGATCAGCCTTTAGTTGTTGATCTTGAGTCTCCTTTACCTTTGTGAAACTAGAGGGTGTCAGACTTTGCCTTCAAGCCATTTTTACAAGGTGGCTGCTCTTGAGGTGCACTGGCCAGCAGTCAAACCTAGATCTCTCACATGGCAGATGAGAATTCTGAACCACCACTATCCCTAAGTGCCATTGTAACCATGTAGAAAGGCTTGTACAGCCTTAGAGCAAGCTTCTTGTTACAACTGGAAATCCAAGTTGGCTTGTGAAATAATGCCATCTATGAGGCAAAACATGAAGCATAAAGCTATTGCAAAATATCTGAGAAGCAAACAATTCTAGGGCTTGTGATAGCAGTTTAAAGGGACAAGCTGTGCACAGCATAACGGAAAAAAAATACCATCAAATCATAGCAACCCCATAGGGTTCCCAAGGCTGTAAATTTCTACAGAATCAGAATGCCACATCTTTATCCCATTGCATGGCTGGGAGTTTCAACCATCAACTTTTCAGTTTGCATCCATCATTTTAACCACAGAAACAGCAGGACTCCTTACAGCCTGTGAATGTATTGATGTTTTTACAGTACGTTAATACCCTTTTATCTTCACCATCTTTCATTAAAACGTTGTGTCAAGAGGACCTAGAAATACCACCATCCTCCTATGAACAGCTGATATTCAGCATGGCCCCAAAGTTGTAAACTGGGTTTTAACAAATGGTGTGGGCAAAACTGAATATCCATCCGCAAAAAAAAAAAAAAAAAACTAAAAGAAGACCTGTATCTCACACCTTACACAAAAAAAAATAACTCAAAATGGATCAAAGACCTAAATACCAAACTTATAATTATAAAGATCATGGAAGAAAAAAAATACAGTCAACAGAGGAAGTTCCAATATACAACTCAAACAGACTTCAAAAACTAACAAACAAAGCACAATCAACAGAAAATAGATAAATGGGAACTATTACGAATCAAACACTTAAGCTCATCCAAAGACTTTATCAAAAGAGTTAAAAGACCACCTACAGAATAGGAAAAAATATTTACAACTAGATTCCAGACCAACTACCAGGTACTGCAAAATATCAACAAGAAAAGGGTAAATAACCCAATTAAGCAATGGGCAAAGGAGATGGACAGACACTTCACCAAAGAGGACATCTAGGCTACCAACAAAAACATGAGGAAATGATCACCATCATTAGCTATCAGAGAAATCCAAATCCAAACTACAATGAGATATCATCTCACCCCAATAAGGTAGGCCATAATCCAAAAAGCACAAAACAACAAAACCTGAAGAGGCTGTGGAGAGACTGGAACTTTCCTACACCGCTGGTAGGATTGCAAAAAGTTACAACCATTTTGGAAAGCAATCTGACACTTCCCTAAAAAGCTGGAAACAGATATACCATTTGATCCAGTAATCCCACTGCTCAGAATATATCATACAGAAACAAAACTGTCACACAAACACACATGCACACAATGTTTATTGCAGCACACTCCACAATAGCAAAAAGATAGACTCAATCTAGATGCCTATCAACAGATGAATGGATAAACAAACTGTGGTACATATACTCAATGGAGTACTATGCAATGATAAAGAACAGTAATGATTTTAGAAAGCATCTCACAATCTAGTTTCAATTAGAATACATTATTTTGAGTGAAATCAGTCATCAACAAAAGGAAAAATATTCTGTGAGATCCCTGCTATAAAGACTTAAAAACAGACATACTTACAGAAGAGTCTTTAATGCTACAGGGTTGGGAGGGAGGGCGAGGGTTGGTCATAGATTAGACAGTTGATAGAAATTTGGTTAGATAAAAGCAGTGACAGCACATAGTAGAAAGTAGATCAATTTAACTGGATTGCATTGTAACCTGAAAGCTCTTCTAATCTCAACCCAATACTACAAGCATAGAGTAGCAGGGGCAGGGACTGGGGACCATGCTGTCAGGGGACATTGAGGCCAACTGGCATAACTAACCTATTGCTAAGACAGTCTACTGCCCCCCATATTGGTGAGTGGCATCTGGGGTCTCAAAAGCTAGAAAACTGTCATCTGAAGTATACAAATGGTCCCAATTCATCTGGAACAAGTGATCACAGAGAACAACAAAGACACAAGGGAAAAAGAGCTCAGGAGACAGAAGGACCATTGTGAATTGGAGAGTGTATCAACATGTTACCGGAAGAACCAGATGGTGACGGGCACCACCAAAGACAGCCATGATGGGCATACAGTGTTGAGTCCCTGTGGAAACATGACAGAAAGAGAAGTGCAGCTCAAGAATTCTACTAAAAGACCACAATTGGCAGCCTAGTAGGTCCCCTGGGAGTATGGCTCCTAGACCTGCTGCTGCCCCTGCCAGAAAACACTACTGAAGTCAACTCTTTGGACAAAAATGGACAGGACCTAGGAACACAGTATGATCATATGGTGGGTGTACTTTATAGTTCTATGCATTTATAGGAGGCTGTCCTAATAGTTTCTTTCTAGATGGGAGAGAAAAAAATAGAGAGGTGAGGACAGGAACTTGTTAAGAGGATACCACAAATACAGAACAAAAAGGAGGAGTGTACTGTCACCAGACAAGGAGAGCAGAAGGAGCTGCATATAGGCGGGCATGCAAAATTAACTTGGATTGCATACTTTCACTTAATCACAGTTTTAAAAAAAAAGCTAGAAATAGAAATACCACATGATCCAGCAGTCCCACTGCTTGGAATATATCCTACAGAAATAAAGGTGGTGACACAAGCAGATACATACATGCACGTGAATGTTTATTGCAGCACTGTCCACAACAGCAAAAAGATGGAATCAACCTAGGTGCTACCTCTGCCAGAAAACACTACTGATAGATGCCCATTAACAGATGAATGGTATGTATACACAATAGAACACTATGCTATGATAAACAATGATTTTAGGAAGCATCTCATAACCTGGTTTCAACTGGAAGACATTATGCAGAGTGAAATCAGTCAGTAGCAAAAGAAGGACTACTGTATGCGATTTGTACTATAAGGACTCAAAAATGGACTTAGGTACAGAAGAAAAGACTCTTTGATGGTTAAAAAGGTGGGGAGGGATAGAGATGGTTATTCATAGACTAGATGGTGAACAGGAATTTGGTGAGGTGAAGGGAGTGACAGCAAAACTTAAAGGTTTTCTAAACTCAACCCAATATTTTAAAGGATAGAATAGTAGGAACTGGGGCCTGGGGACCATGTTTTTAGGGAACAATGAGATCAGTTGGCATAACTAGTATTTTGCTAAAAGAGTCTTCTGCACCCCATATTGGTGAGTGGCATCTGGGGTCTTAAAAGCTAGCAAGCTGCCATCTGAGGAACACCAATTGGTCCCAAACCATGTGGAACAGATGACGACTGAGAACTTCAAAGACAAAAGGAAAAATGAGCCCAGGGGACAGGAGGACCCATATGAATGGAAGACTGCATCAGCATGAAACTTTGAGAATCAGATGACACCTGGCCACCATCAACGGCAGTCATAACGGAGGACACAATGTAGAGTCCCTGATGTAACATAGGAAAAAGAGGTGTACAGTTCAAGAACTCTACTAAAAGATCAGAACTGATGGTCCAACAGCCTGGTGGGTCTACTAGGAACATGGCCCCTAGACTTGCTGCTGGCACCATCCTGAAACCAGTACTGAGGTCAACTCTTCAGACAAGAATGGACTGGACTCAAGGACAAAGTATGAGCATGTGGTGTGTGTGCTTCATAGTTTTACATATGTATAGGAGACTATCGTACTGGTTTCTTTCTAGGTGAGAGAGGAAAGGATGAAGAGGAGTGAAAAGGAGGAACATGCTGTCACAGGGTGAAGAGGGCAGATGGAGTTACAGATAAGTGAGCATGCAAAGTTGGATTGTATACTTTCACTTAATCATTATAAAAAAATACTTTGCATCAAGAATATTGTTCATGACCACTTACAATTATCTATAACTTGTTTGCTTTGCAAATAAAGTAAAAGATAGTTAGTTTTCAATTAGAGAAAAAGTTAAACATTGTTTATAGGGATGTGCATTATAATCTAGTATAGAAACTACAATAACAGTGTGGTATCTGCTTTATTTATTTGGTTTACTTCATTGCATATACATTTTTTCTCTGACTATATCAATTAACTCTTCAAGAACTGCTGTGATATATAAGTCATTTTCTTTTTTATTTTGGTATTTTTCCAAATTGCTAAGGGAAAAGAAAATTCATTTGGTAATTAGTTTGACAATACACATAACCTTCTTTATTTGAAGTATGTCACTTTTCTTCCTTGCCACTGAAGGGTAAACCTCTTTCAAATAAAATCTTAATAGTCATAACTACTCTCTTTACTCCCTTAAAATAATAATTCTTTGTCTGTCTTTTAATATGCTGTTCTAGTGTATTTTATGTCCACTTCAAGTAAACATAACATTCTTGTGCTCTTGTGCTCTTGTACATGGAGGTTTTCAAGAGTTCTCGATACAGCCCTCCAGTTTGAAAACCATCTGTTATAACTGGTATCTCTCTTGTTAAAATAGTTTACAACAAAAATATATATTACCTTTAGTTTCAAAATAAGTGAGCTAGAATCTAGTAGTAGTTTGACTTTTTTTCCTCCAGCGTATCCATTTGAGAAGTTTCTTTTTCTTTCTATCCCTTGTATGTTCAGTTTGAATCACTATAAACTATTTTGGGGTCATAAATTTGAAAACAGAGTTAATGTATATAAAATATTGTTACATCAAATTATGGTTTACTGTAAGAAATAAAATTTACAAATTTTAAAGACATAGAAATTAACAAACTTATCAAAATGGGAGTTGATGCTGACCTTTGGGGATGAATGCTCTGTTGGTCATAAAAATTGTGTCATTCTTCACTATTGCTTTCTTCTTTCATGTGTTTCCTGTTTCAGATTCTCAATATCTTCATTACACCTGCTGACAAATTTTCATTACTTTTATTTCCCTATCTTTACAATTTTGATACTAAGATATTTAAATTTCGTATTCAAAATTTTGTTAGAGTTGTCTCTTTTCAATTTGGTCTTTTTGGTTGCAACTAAGATAATTCTGTCTCACCATATTTAGATTTTGAGAAGGCCATTAATTCCAAAAAAAAAGACATAGAAAGTGGGAGGGTGGAAAGGCAAGGGGTGAGGGTTTAGATTAGATAATTGTTAGAAATTTGGTAGGGTGAAATTGGTGACAATTCACATTAGTAAGAAGATCAATATTAATGGACTTCGACACAACTTGTGTACTACTCCTCTATTAACCCAATATTGTAAGCACAGAGTATGTATACTTTCATTTTTTTATTTAATAAAAAAACACACACATATACAGAAGCACATACACACACAAACAGCTAAATTAGAAACCACACACATACACACACACACACACACACACACACACACACACACACAGCTAAATTAGAAATCACTCATACACAGTTACTGCAAAACAGAAGGCCAAGTCACACAAACAGGTAGCTAAGTTAGAAGCCTCGATTTACACTTTTGTATAATTAATAATTATTAATTAATTAATTAGTAATTAGTAATTAATTAATTTGTATAATTATAATTAATGGGTGGAATCAGTGAACTGCTTCCATAAAGATCATAGGCAAGAAAACCCTATGGGATAGGTATGCCCTGTCGCACTGGGTGGCTGTGAGTCAGAATTGACTCAATGGCACCCAACAACAAAAATCACACACATATATATTCCTTTCAGTATTTTAAAAATACTCTTTATGTCCCTGAAGCATACTAATACAATTTAACAATTGTGTGTCATGCCTCGATTCAAAATTTTTGGCAAATCTATAATCCTTCTGATTCACATGTGCATTAGCAGTTATTAGTTGACTTTTAATAATAGATAGACCTTCACAATGGTGTCTTTGTAGAACATAAGTAGTCAAATAGTGGTATTTCTTGTAGTTTTGTACAGTGTTTGAATATAGTGCATAAATAGGTATGTTCAAAAATTAATAAGTGGAATATCTTGTGGAAATAAGCAAAACCACAAAAAAATAAATAAATCTCAACTTGTCATATACAGTAGTAGCAACTTGAATAAATGTTAAATTCCTGCTACACTGCATTGTTACATACTTGTATGACCAAATTATTTTTCCATTACTGGCTTTCACTTACTGGTATAACTTTTTCAGAAATATTTATTTTATATATGTTACATCCCTTAATACTTCTGTATCCATTCATAATTGTCAAGTATAGTAACCACAGCCCAAGAAAGAAAAAGTAACTAAGGGTTTAGGTCATGTGGAAATGAAGAGCTAGATCATCCGACCAGGAAATAACCTTGTCAGCCAGGATTTTGGACAAGGATAAGAGAAATGTAAAATAGCTAGTGAAGGAGGGAAGTGATTAATATCATTATGTCCTTGGGACAGGATTCACTAGCAAGGACTATAGCTTGTTTCACTGATATCTTGACTCAAGATTTTTAGATGATGGCAACTCGGCATGACCTTGAAGGCGACTCTGCACGGGATGGGACTTGTACCTCTCCTAATAAGGACAAAATCTGAGCTAAGTATCATAGAACAGTATATAGAGATCTGTATGAGATACAATTTACGCACTTCAAATAAGTTTAGCTCCCAGGCCCTCAGCTGCTAAGTATCTTCCTCCTGCAAGTTAGGTATCTTGCACTTCCAGCAAACTGTTACCAAAAATGGACGAAGATTAGGGAAGTTTTGGTCAGTTACTCTGTTTAGTAGATATCACCCTTTATCACTTAAATGAAATAGCAACATTCAAGGAATTAGAATATAGTGACAACTCTAATCCTATATTGAACACAATTTAACCATTCCATGAGCATTATGAGGACATTTGAGGCTGTATCACTGTCTCTGGCATTCACTAAGAACGTTATATATTAGGGTCTTGGCAGAGCACCAAAGTGACAATACCAATTTATAGTGATGAGGGCCAGATTAAGGCATATCAGTCCTAAACGCTGATAATCTGTTGTATCCCTCTTCTACTAACTCATGCATTCAAAAAGAATATGTGAGTTATGTATATGTAACTTCCGAATCTTAGACACCTTGACTCATCCAATGAAAATGTAGCAATATATCATTCCACATGAAGAACACAAATAAAGATTCTAGTGTTTACATTTTGTTGGTGATGTTTTCAGCTTCCTTTTTTTTTAGTATCTCCTTTTTGTGCCTGGTCTTCAGGAAATGTGTACACATGTCTTAGCTATCCATGATGTAACTTTTAAATGTGACTGTAATGTTAGCAACTGACCTCAAAATTGTCTAATGCAGTTTTAGTGGAATGAGACATACTGGATTATAAAATTTTTAGCAGATAGGGGTACTAAGAATTTTACTATATACCACATATTCTACAGAAGGAATATTCCACATATTCTACAAAAAAAAAATGAGTCTGTGAACTTAGGTATTTGAACAATCAATCCAAAATTTTGATTCTGTCACAACAAAAAATTGATTTTCACTCACCAGTTTTGATTTAAACAGCTCATACTTCAATTTTCATGCTTGTTTTGTAAGTTATTATTATGAGTAAATAAAAAGATGTCCTAAAAGTTAATGATTGGAAAGCATATTACAATAAATTACTGTGTTAATGATCAGAAAACATATTATAATAAATTACTGTGATTTTTTTTGATAATTAAAAATATTTTTCTTTGATCTTAAAAATTCTCCAATGATTTCATCAAAATTAAGCTGCCAAACAATATTCATTTCCATATACAATAGGGACAATGAATTAAGCCTTTCTTGACTCATTGTACACTAATGGTTTTTGAGTCTTTTTAGGGATGAAAATCAGTATTCTGTTGCACAGTTTTGTGATCAATGAAGTTAGGAATTGCATAAGGTAATTTTAACATTTAGAAATACACAGTGTATTTTATCTTCCACTATGGAATTATACATGCTTACATGAGTATAATTTTTCTTTCCTGAATCTGTAAACATAACACTCATGTAACAATGAAATTACACATGTCTCCATAATGATTTGTATTTAAGTCATTGAGATAAGCTTGCACTAATTCATTGGATGCCTTAATATATTCTTCATTAGGTATATACACATTGCTTTAAGAAAAAAAAAAATCTATTTCAGAGAACTTAATATGCCTTTGTCCTTCTCATGCAAGTTTCAAATGTATAGTATGTGGTCACACAAGATTGATCGCTGGCACTCAAGTCTTCTGGAATAGTTCTGTCATTTACTTGTTAACACTTCTGTCATGGTGAACCATTTGATAATCAGTACTTGGCAGTGTCTGTTTTGCTGTTTTCAAATTTTCCAGTTAGTGACTGGTAGAGATCTGTACATGTCTTTAAACTTACTTTCAAATCTTGGAGAGCTTGACTTGTCCTAGGAAAATGCTGCAGCATATTATTCCACGTAACCAACATAAATACATAGTCTAGTCTTTGTAATTTGTTGATAACATTTTCAGGTTCCCTTCAACTATTTCCTTTTTGTATCCGGTCTTTAGCAATGTTGTCTAAGGCACTTAGAATCTGAGCACATGATTCCAGAACTGTACTGGTTGCTACAGCATGCATTTCCCAGTGAGTATGAGAAAGACACTGTAAAACTCAATCACTGCCCAAATATGTTTTAAGAACTGCCTTTCCATGAGTGGTGGTGACAAAAAATGTAGAGTAACTGAACAGTGGGAAATAAATTAACTATTTCTTAATGACAATCTATTGCACTATGTCTACAATATTAAGTGAATGTGCAACACATGGTATGAAAATGTCATATTCATTATATTGTTACATTTCTGTTGTGTGCCTTTATAACACTCAGACATTTTGGTAGCATTGTTACAGGTCTGGCCTCTTCACTTAAATCAATTTTTCAGACTTTACATAAACAGTGAAACAT
The DNA here is from genome assembly GCA_028571685.1 of Heterohyrax brucei. Classification (NCBI taxonomy): domain Eukaryota; kingdom Metazoa; phylum Chordata; class Mammalia; order Hyracoidea; family Procaviidae; genus Heterohyrax; species Heterohyrax brucei. Next base: position 51,835,407 of record CM053143.1, on the reverse strand, counting down.
ACAATTTTCAATTTCTTCATCAGTATAAATTTTGAAACTGGTAACTGTGATAAATTGTTGAACACGTTTTTCATCTGCTGGAATAAGTACTGCTGTCCAGTCGATTCCAACTCACAGAGAACCTATATTACAGAGGAGGACTGCCCCATAGAGTTTACAAGCAGTGCCTGATGGATTCAAACTACCAACGTTTTTGGTTCGCAGCCATATCACTTCACGACTACGGCACCAAAGTTTCCCTGCTGGAAACAGTTATCTTAAAACAGTACTTAGCTTCTCTGTATGACAAAAATCAGGAGTGGAATCTACAGACAAACTTAAATATCAAGCTACACCTACTCCATTGAAAATAATTGATCAAACTTTATTACTTAACTAAGTTCAGTAATTTTTCACACACTTAGACATATACAATGAGTTCCTCTTCCCTGTGTTACTGTATTTTGAGTTGTGAGCTGCTAAAAATGGATCAAACAGAGCAACAAGTTCAAGTAAACTAAAAACTTTACATTTTGTAGGTACCCAAACACTTAATTTCTTCCTCAAAAAGATACTCTACATTCAATTGTTAGAATGACATCTTTCCAATACTGACATTCTTCATTAATTTGTGTTTCCAGTTCATGAGTTAAGCCAAAACAATGTCTTCTGTTTAAATGTAACAACATACAATCTGTGAATGTGACTGTTTCCATAGTTATCAATCATATTTAAGTCGTGCCAGTTGCTAAATCTATCCACAGCAAATGGAGAATTAAATGACTTAGGACTGAATGGTCTGCAAATAAAACAATATACAGAGTTAACTGATGGCAGACATTGTAGCCACTCCCTCTTACAATTTTCACCATCACCTTTGCAAGCTAGAAATCTACTGGTGGCAGAACCTTCTTTGTTCAACATCTGTAAACTTCTGAAAAAAAATCAAATGGTCTACTAGAATTTTTACAATCAGTCAGCCCTCTTTCAACTCATCAATTTACATCATTAGTAGAAAAATTATTCCACAAATCAGGATCTGTATTTGTTATTTATGGAGTCTGCTGATACAATAATTTCAGATTTTAAAATAGTTTCACATTCTACACCATTTGTAACGTGTTTCTGTTGTTGATGCTTATTACAGCAAGCAATGGATGCAGAATTTGGAACAAATTATATTACAGTTGTATTTCTATCAGTAATTTTAAGCACTAGCAGGACTAGTACAGTGATTTACATCCATTAAACTTAAGTGTTGAGTGAGAAAAGTATCTTTTGATTCATTACAATTTTAAAAGGGAGTTAATTTTGGAATTATCTTTAGAGATTCACACAAACCCTTTTCTTTTTATCTTCTGCTAACTTTTACTTTTGTGCTCAATTTATTATAGCCATTTCATCTTAAATGGGTATAAAATTACACCAAATTTTTAAATTTGGTTCCAGCATTGCAAATAAATTTGAATAACAAAATAAATGAAATTCTAAAACAAGGAAAATGTATAAAATAAAATTTACTTCTGAATTTAAATATTAACACAAAAATATATTAGAAAATTAGTAGGTCAAAAAAAAGTTGATTTGGGGCATGTCATGTTCTTTAAGTCTGACACTGTCAAATGAAATAGCACTTACAAAGCAGTGTGGAATAACTTCATTCATTTGTTATGTGATATTGTTGGCAGGCCCTTCACATATCTTCAGGAGTATTTTTCATCTTAAAACTTAACTTGCACACTCATTGTCATGGGTTGAATTGTGTCCCCCCAAAATAGGTGTAGCCATGTGGCTGGGCCATGATTCCCAGTATCTTGTGACTGTCCTCCATTTTATGGCTTTCCTGTGCTGTATGTTAAAGGATTAGGGTGGGGCTGTAAATCCCTTTATAAGATCATCTCCCTGCTCCACTGCAAACAGAGTTTCCCTGGAGTATGGCTTGCCGCACCCTTAATCCTTTCATCCTGCAAGAGATAAAAGGAAAGGGAAGCAGGCTGAGAATTGGGACCCTCACATCATCAAGAAAGCAGCACAGGGAGAAGAGCCAAGATGCTCCCTGGACAAAGACTGATGCAATACCAGACTTTCCTCCAGAGCTGACAAGGGGGAAAGTCTCCCCCTGGAGTAGACATCCTGAATTTGGACTTGTAGCCTACCAGACTGTGTAAGAATAAACTTTCCTTTATTAAAGCTATCCACTCTTCATATTTCTATTAGAGTAGCACTAGCTAACTAAAACATTCACCTTCCATCCTTGGATGTAGCCTTCATCTTCACGGTTCATTGAACTACTACTAACAGTCAATGGGGGAGAGAGCAATCACAAGAGCATGATACAAATACAAACACCTCCCAAACCAAACCCATTCCCTTCAAACTGATTCTGACTAAAGACGCACTTTGATTGTCTTTGCAAAGAACAGAACCAGATATGTCTCGGGTCATGTAATTGTCATGCTGCTAGCGTGTCCTTATGTGGTTGAGGAAAAAGAACTGAATGTGAGGTTATACCCAACCAGTCTCAAATGAAAAGTAAGATATAATTGCTCTTGTATACAATATTTAATAAATTTATATTTTATTTCTTTGTGGAATTGTTTAACTCCTGTATTTGTATACACATTCATAACTGATGCAACAATAGGACCACTTCTCATTTAGCAAGCTTGCTTTGCAAGTCATAACAGTATCAATTTTTTAAAGGAAAGTCTGAAGGGAAATGGAAAATAAAATACATCTATGTAATCTTTATTATCTAAATCTAGAGCCCTGGTGGTACAGTGGTTAAGAGCATAGCTGCTAACCACTAGGTCAGCACTCAGATCCACCAGCTGCTCCTTGGAAGCCCTACTGGACAGTTCTATTCTGGCCTATGGGATTGGTATAAATTGGAATCAACTCCACAGCAACAGATTTGGTTTTCTGGTTTTACTGAAATGTTCACTTGTTTCCTCTAAGAATTGTCCAATCTCCTAACACAGAGATACATAAATATTCTGCTAAAACATAAATGTTGTATGCTCTTAATGCCCTTCTCTTAATGTTTATCTCTTGGAAGAGGAATTTAGAAAAACTCACTTTTACAAAAACAAAAACATATTTTTCATGATAAATATTGAATTTTGCATCCTCTTAAGGTGTCCAAAACTTCATTTAACTGCATTCCAAGCGACAATATAAAATTCACTTGATACATAAATTCAAACTTCATGTTAGATAAATATTAGCATTTTCAGTATTTTTAGGTTTACTATGTTAGTAGTATATTAAAATGTATGCTAGGTTACATCTGTGTGTATGACAAACATTTGACTTGGTTATAAATATTGCTTTCAAAACTTAGAACATAGTTCTGTATGTAAATACTGTTTAAGTTAAAAATTAACTTGATTAAATTCACTACAATGATGGACTTCTTCAAGTTCCTTCACTTTTGCGTGTCGTCCAGGAATGTAGTTTCCACTGGATATTTACCAAGATGTGAGCAGGAGCACCCCCTTGTGTTTGTGTTATGCCAAAGAGCACTGCTGGCCCTCTTGCCTTGATTTGTGGGTTATACAAGACAGTGCTCTCAAAGTGGATCAGAGACTTGTTAGTCTATTAATATAACTCTTCCTTGTGCAAAAACTGTTCATGTTGGATCCAGTTGCATACTGACTTAAATGTAGCAAAAATTAGACTTGATCCCTTACCCTCACCCAACAGACCCACCAAGCTAAAGAGTTCCAACTACTTGGGAGGGGACCATAGGAGACAGATGTCAACAGAGGTGTTGAAGTGGTAGGGGCTTCATAGCTTAAACAATCTTGCTTGTAAGCACCTTTATGACTCTTCATGAAGTTTATTCCTCGTCAGCCCATTCTCATGCACTGAAGCTGCTATCAGTTTCACTCAGTGCCCTGCCAGTTTCCCTCACTGTAGTACTTGCTTTTCCTTGTGCCCTGCCTGCTTGGCACATGGAGGTCTTTGCTCTATTTTGCTGATATCCTAGGTATGTGCTTACCTTGCTTAATGGCTTATCTGTCCCTGATAGTGACTGATGTTAGAAATTTTAATATATATGAATAAAATTCTCTTTTTTTATTTCAAGAGAACAGAGAGATCCTATTATATTTCTTCAAAATGAAGTTGATTCCCTTCTCATACACAAAGAATATTCTCAACCAAACTGACTATTGGAGTCAAGTGCAGTAGAACAAAAACATCAATATACAAAGAACAGATTTGTTCTCTTTTTAGATACTGACTACAATGCAACTAGAAAATCAGTGTCACTTTTCCAGTTTCTTGTCATTACTAAGAGGAACTCTTATCTCTGGTGTCTTCACCAGGTTTAGCTATAAGCTTCCTGGTTGGTAACTCCACAGTTCCCTCAAACTAACATCAGAGAATTACACACTCTCCTATAAAGTTTTACTCTAGATTCAGGAAGCATTTCTTTCTATGATTCATTCATGACATTTTTTCATTATTTCATTCAATCTATTACTCAAAGGCATAAGCCAAAATAAAATTATTTTTTAGCTCCAATCTACTTGAAATATGGCAGTACTCTCTCTCTACAGTTTTTGTATCTTAAACACAATAGCCATTTCAAAATACACATAAATTTCAGTCTTTCCTCATGGCAAATTTTGTACACTATAGTCATCAGTATCTAATGATTATTTTAATCAGGAATCATTGGAAAAATTCTATCAGCCTTGTCTTTTGATTTTCACAGTCTCTTTGTAGAACTCCTGAAAATTATCACCAAGTCTCTTCAGTATAGTTCATATTGCTATTCTCAGCAATAAGTCCAAGCCCCATGACCTATAGTCTTTCTCTGCTTCAAATTAATGACAATTCTCATAGCAAAGTGAGACTGTACTCTTGAGCAAGATGAGTTAGCAAGCAGAAGCAGTATGTAGTGCTTCCCTTAAGACAGTACACTGATAAAGTTCTCCAGACGCAATTTTAAATGTGCATCCTATAATTAATACAAATATCATGGTAAAGAATTGCTTCAGGAGGGACTGACCAAAGTAAAATATTAGAAAAATTGATTTTCAAAGTGCCAAAACTGTTCCTGAGAAACCCTTCCAGAAGAGTCATATTACCTCATGTAAGGCACTCAATGCACCTCTATTCCCCTTTCCACCCTAGTAGTAACATTTACATTGGGCAAATCTGCTGCAAGAGACTTCTTTAAAATATTAAAAAGCTAAGACATCATCTTGAAGACTAAGATGTGCCTGACCCAAGCCATGACATCTTCAAACCTCATACACACAAAAAAGCTGAACAATAAGGAAAACTGAAGAACTGATGTCTTTGAATTACAGTGTTGGCAAAGAATACTGAATATACTGTGGACTGCCAGATGAATGAACAAATTTCTCTTGGAAGAAATACAGCCAGAAAGCTCCTTAGAAGCAAGATGGTGAGACTATGTTTTACATACCTTAGACATGCTACCAGGAAGAATCCATTCCTGGAGAAGGACATCATACTTGGTAAAGCAGAGGATCTGCAAATAAAGAGGAAGATCCTCAATGAGATTAACTGACTCAGCAGCTGCAACAATGGACTCAAGCACAGCAATGACTGTGAGGATGGCTCAGGACCAGGTAGTGTTTCCTTCTTTCGCATGTAGGGTCACTATGGGTCAGAATGGAACCAGACGCACCTAACAACAAAAAGTAACATTTATGAGAGAATTGCTTGACCTGTATTATAAATATTAGAATAAATTTGTCATTATTACTTTTCTTAAGTGAACTTTCTCTTCAAATACATCTCCATGTAAAACTAAAAACTTTTTTCATTTAAAGAGGAGATCCAGGCAGCCAAAACACACATGTGGACATGCTCACAATCATTAGCTATTAAAGAAATTCAAATCAAAATGACAATAAGATACCACCTCACCCCAACAAGGTTGGCCATGATCCAAAAAATGCAAAACACTAAATGTTGGAGAGACTGTGGAGTGATTAAACTCTCCTATACTGTTGGTGGGAATGCAAAATGGTGCAACCTCTTAGGAAAGCAATCTGGCACTATCTTAAAATAATGGATAAAGATACACCATTTGACCCAGTAATTCCACTGCTTGAAATATATCCTACAGAATCAAGGCCATTCACACCAAGTGATACATGCACATGAATGTTCATCACAGCACAGTCCACAATAGCAAAAAGATGGAATCAACCCAGATGCCCAACAACAGAAGAATGGATAGGTAAACTATGGTGTACATACTCAATGGAACACTATGCAATGATACAGAACAACAATGATAGCTGGAAACATCTCTTAACCTGGTTTCAGCTGGGGGACATTATGTTGAGGGAAAGTTGTCAGCGACAGAAGGACAAATATTGTATGAGACCCTTACGATAAGAACTTAAAAGCAGACCCATGCATAACAGAAAAGACTCTTTGACAGCTGCAAGGGTGGGGAGGGTGGGAGTGTGAGGGGAGAAAGACTAGATGTTGTTAGAAATTTGGTTGGGTGAAATTGGTGACAGCACACATTAGTAAGAAAATCAATATTAATGTGACTTCAACACAACTTGTGTACTCCACCCATCTTAGCCTAATATTGCAAGGACAGAGTAGCTGGGGCGGGTGGCCGCGGACCATGCTCTCGGCAGAAATGGAGGCCAATTGGCACAACTAGCATTTTGCTAATCAGGTCTCTCCACACCTCACATTGGTGAGTGGCATCTGGAGTCTTAAAAGCTGCCAAGTTGCCATCTGAGGGTACAGCAAATGGTCCCAACTCAGCAACTGGGGGACATTATGTTGAGGGAAAGTTGTCAGCGACAGAAGGACAAATATTGTATGAGACCTCTACGATAAGAACTTAAAAGCAGGAATGGATGATCACCAAGGTCCATAACAACATGGGGGAAAGAGAATCCAGAAGACAGAGAGACCCACGTGAGTGGATGTCTACATCGACTTGTGACTGGAAGAACTAGATGGTGTCTGGACGAACTAGATGATAGCCACGATGGAGCTCGCACAGTTTAATCTCATTGACAACACAATGATAAATAGGGGTGCACCCTGAGATCTCCACTAAAAGACCACAATTGATCGTCCAGGGGCCTTGGGGTTCTCATAGAAGCAGGGCTCCTGGCCCTGATGCTACCCCTGTCTGTAAATCATAATGCAAGTCAACTTTTCAGACAGCAATGGCTTGGACTTGGTGACACAAAGTGACCATGTTGTGTGGACACTTTATGGTTCTGGGCATCTACAGGAAGTCATCCTATTTTCTCAGGAAAAGTTTTGGAATGGGTAGAGAGAAGATAGGAGACTGTTGGGAAGATAAGACATGCATGGAGCAGAGAGGAAGAGTGTGCTGTCACTGTTCAGTGAGAGCAGTGGAAGCTGCACGTAGGGCAGCATGCAAAGTCATATGGGAATGTACATTTTGATTCAATCATAATAAAAAAAAACTTTTTTTCAGAGTCAAGCATCCAGAATAAATTAGGGGAGTATTATGGCACTGTGCTACTTTTCCCTGCCCAACACTCAACTTTTGCCTTGTGATGCTACCCCTACTTTGAATGTAGTAAATGTGATAGAACTGTCCATCACAAATACTTTGACTCCCTTAGACTCTGAGTCTTGAGCAGAGTGTCTCAGAAACCAACACTTGGTTTCTATCCCAACACTAATAGAAGCACCCTAAAATGGATGTGCTTTCATTCTTGATGCAGATTTCCAGGGCTTCATAAACAGTTCCTGTGCTTTCATGTCCTTCAATTCTGAACGCCATTCCATTGTCTTTTAAAAAATTTCATTTTTTACTGTTTGCCAGAGACACTTTCTATTACACCTAAGATGCAAAACTCATATAATGTTTAAAACTGGATGCAGAACAGTCCTGACTAGTAGCCCAAAATTATTCCATGTGGGAAGTGTCTGTGTCATCTCTGCAGCAATTTGACTGTACTTTGAATTTTAGAGAAACAACAACCATGAATCTTGCATTCCCTTTCTAGTTCAAGGTCTCCCTTGCTCATAGCCGGAATTCTCTTAGGTGTTAATTTATTTCTAGACTTTGACTTTAGCGAGATGGACACTGAGTTACATAAAATTTCTAATTAGAAAAATGGTTTTCATTTTAATTGGAATGAGAATTAGTTTTTCAGTGAAATCACTGACTCTTTACAGTAATATCCCAAATGTCCAATGGCAGTATTATTAACACATTTTAAGAGAAAGAGTGACCAGTAGTGGTCAAACAGAAATCAAAACTATGTCATACAAAAAAGAGTGAAGGCACTTTGTTTTCTTGTTTGTATATTTCTTTGTTTTGAGCAAGAGAAAATTTAATAATGCATCATTTCTTTTTTCATGTATGATTTACAAAATAAGTTACCATTTTCAAACAGAAAACAGTCCTCTAGTACAAATATCTTCAAATATGTAGAAAGTACAATCAGGTAGAACAGTCAAAACTTAGAGTGGTAGGTTAAAAAAAAAAAGATATTTATTTCAATGTGAGAATTGGTTTTAAACTACCATTGGCCAGAAAGCCATGGTGTGAGACAGAAAGTTTTCTACCTTTGGAAATATTTAATAAGAAGTATACATGGCACTTATACTGAAAGCTGGAAAATTCAACTCTAGAATTGTAATTTTATGTGTACCTCAAATTAAATCTTCAGCTGCTCTGTGTCATCTGCATGCAGTACTGCCTTCCACCTAATACAATTAAATACATTTCATACAGAATGTAAAAGTAAATAAAAATGAAACAAATGAAGACTTGAAAATTATCTCCAAATATTATATACTTTGCCCTTTGCTTTCTAGAATTCTACTGCTTGGATTCATGCCTTTCACATTAAGTATCATTTCTTTTTTCATGTATGATTTACAAAATAAGTTACCATTTTCAAACAGAAAACAGTCCTCTAGTACAAACCTTAGTAGCCGTGCATTTACTTATACTTTGGCTTAGCAAATCCAAGATGGCCTCCCCTCACAAAAATAGAAAGAATTTATTGGCTCAAGTTAGCTCTATTGAGCACATTACTGTAGCCAAGGAGACATGAATTGATAACCACAAGCGTCCAGAATAATGGTATGTCAGTCTGAAAATAATCACTCTCTTTCCTGTGTCTTCCTACCAATTTTAGTATTTTCAAAACTAAAACACCTCTAAAATCAGCGAAATCACTAAAAAAGGAAACTCAGCATTGTACTTGCACATATGTTATCATAGACATGGACTGCCAAATGTTAAAAAGGGATAAACTGGAATAAATCCATTATAAACAGGCAAGAAAAAAATTACCTCCATGTTGCCTCTGTGGAGGTTCATATCCACAACTAATTTAGGGAATTTAACTCATTAGTAAATTAAACAATTAGAAATTAATTGACCAAGAGAGTTGAAGCTAGTCAAAGAATGCCATGTCATCTTATCTTCCATCAAGATATTCAAATGTGATAATCAATATTCCAACATGTGGACAACTAGTCACTAAAAAATTATTTATGAAATTAAAGAAACATACAGCTGCTATCCCTTTCATTTGTGTTTACTCAGTATTCTTATTTAAGTAATATGATCACTTGGAACTACACAGAAATAAATATTTACTAAGAAAATCTCCACTAATTTTTGATGTTTTAAAACTAATCTGATGTTGGATCACTGATGCGCCTTATAAAGAATTATTTTCAAAAACTACGACAGAGAGCAGAATGACAAAGTTAGAAAATCATTTCGCCTACTAAGTGGTTCACTACCTTTCAAGATTGAAAAATTCTGGATAGACGAGAAGAAAAATGAATTACATCTCTCTGGCATTAGAAATGACATAGACTTTTTTCTCATCTTCTAGATTTAAAATCCCACAGTACAGAATGAGCCTTAAAGGAGACAGAATGTGATGAAGAGCCTGGGTGGATCATACTAAGTCTGCTTTAATGAAACTCCAAGCAAGCACCTTGCAATCTACTGTAAATTAAAATAGCGTACAAAATCATGAGAGCCTTTCCTGTCAGACATTCTCCAATATTTGGGTTCTTCCTTATAACACAGTTCACAGCAACTCTAATGTTCTCTTCAAAACTTAAATACTGTTCAACATTTAAGAACTTCAACAAACCAGAATGTATTCAAAAGTAGTCAAGTAGAAAGCCATTTGAAACCACATGCCCAGAGGAACAGCTGAGGGACCTTTTCAGAGTATTAACAAGCAGAGCACATACAATAACAATAAATGTTTTCAACTGTGAAAGCCTTTCATGGGCAGTGTTAGGAAATGACTAGGAAATAAAATTAGCTTCAGAGAAGGAAAACATTTTAAAATCTAAAACTGTTTGAGGATGAGACTGGCCAACCATCACATGAGACTATAAACTTGCTCTTGCTACAGCTTTTCTGGTATAGACTGCATAAGTATTTGGCAGAGATGTTACAGAGCATAGTCAAGCAATTGCTTGATGAATACATGAACCATATGACTTCCAAAGTATTTTTTCAATATTAAGATTCTGAAATCCTAAAATAACAATGGTGATTTTACCATTTGTAAAGGGTTTTTCCCACTATTCTTTTGAAGAACTTCCTAAACAGAGGAGCCAAATATCAGAAGACTCAAAGAGAGTCAAGTCAAAGTCATGGAAAATGAAAAGATGAAAGGATAAAAGGGTTCCGTGAAGATGAGTGTATATGCAAACACAGAAATACACAGACATCACTTAGGTACATTTTCACTCAGTCATAATAAAAAGAAAAAAAAAAAGACTGAAAGCAATTAACAAAAACCTTGAATGGAAGCAAAAATAATTAGCATATTTAACAAAACTTAAATGTTTTATTTATACAACACACATTTACAGATAGCTACCTCAGGGCTTCATTTAGACAAGCCTTCATAGATAACACAGAATAGGCTTCTTTAAAACAGACCTAGAATGTTTCCTAATTTCCTTTCAAATGGACACTGGAAATTTTCTGTACTGGTTTACTTTCCATTGCAATGAAAACATACACTAGAATAAAAACAATGACATGAGTTTCATTGAAGAAACATGTGACAGTTTTAAAACACTCTCACAAGTTGCTCAAGACCCCCTCACATGAAGGTAGAGTCCTTGAACTCTCCCCTCAAATCCAGGTTCCTGTGACTGGATCAAGGACCTAAATATCAAACCTAAAACAACAAAGATCCTGCAAGAAAAAATAAGATCAACAATGGAAGTTTTAATACACAGTTTAGACAGACTTCAAAAACTGATGAACAAAGTATGATCAATAGAAGAGAAAATACATTCATGGGAACTACTAAGAATCAAACACTTTTGCTCATCCAAAGACTTCATTAAAAGAGTTAAAAGACCAACTACAGAATGGGAAAAAATATTTGGCAACTACATGTCGGACCAATGTCTCATCTCCATAATCTACAAGGCACTGAAAAGTATCAACAAGAAAAAGGTAAATAACCCAATTAAGCAGTGGGCAAAGGAGACAGACAGACACTTCATCAAAGAGGACATCCAGGCAACTAAAAGACACATGAGAAAATGATCACCATCATTAGCTATCAGAGAAATCCAAATCCAAACTACAATGAGATACCATCTCACCTCAACAAGGTAGGCCACAATCCAAAAAAACACAAAACAGCAAATACTGGAGAGGCCGTGGGAAAATCAGGACTCGTACGCTACTGGTGGGATTTCAAAATGGTACAACCTTTTTGCAAAGCAATTTGGTGCTTCCTTAAAAAGCTGGAAATAGATATACCATTTAATCCAGTAATCCTACTACTCAGAATAACACTGTCACACGAACAGATACATGCACACAGATGTTTACTGCAGCACAATCCACAATAGCAAAAAACAGAATCAACCTAGATGCCCATCAACACATGAATGGATAAACAAACTATGGCGCATATACTCCATGGAATACTATGCAATGATAAAGAACAATATTGATTTTAGGAATCTTCTCATAACCTGGTTTCAACTGCAAAACATCATGCTGAGTGAAATCAGTCAACAACAAAAGGACAAATATTGCATGAGAACCCTGCTACAAGGACTTAAAAATAGACTCACTTACAGAAGACTCTTTGATGGCTACAAGGGTGGGGAGAGAGGGAAAGGGTTGGTCACAGATTAGACAGTTGATAGAAACTTGGCTGGGTGAAAGCAGTGACAGCACACAGTAGAAGGTAGATCACCTTAACTGGACTTCATCATAAACTGAAAGCTCTTCTAATCTCAACCCAATATTGCAATGATAGAGTAGCAGGGGTCTGGTCTGGGGACCATACTCTCAGGGGACATCGAGGCCAAATGGCATAACTAGCCTATTGCTAAGAGAGTCTTCTTCACTCCACATTGGAGAGCAGCATCTGGGGTCTTAAAAGCTAGCAAGCTGCCATCTAAGGTACACCAAATGGTCCCAACTCATCCAGAACAGATGACCACTGAGAACAAAGACCTGAGGAAAAAAGAGCTTAGGAGACAGAAGGGCCTGTGTGAATGGGAGACTGTATCAACATGTGACCAGAAGAACCAGATGGTGCCTGGCCACCACCAAAGACAGCCAAAATGGGGCACACAATGTTTAGTCCCTGTAACAACAAGAGAAAAAGAGGAATTCAACTCAAGAACTCTATTTAAAAAGACTACAACTGATGGTCCAATAGCCTGGGAGAGACCCTGGGAGCATAGCCCCTAGACCTGCTGCTGCTCCTGACCAGAAAACACTACTGAGATCAACTCTTCAGACAAACATGGGCAGAACTCAGAGACATAATGTGACCATATGGTGTGTTACTTTATGGTTCTATGCATTTACAGGAGGCAGTCCTACCGGTCTCTTTCTAGACAGGAGAGAAGAGGATAGAGAGGAGGGGACAAGAGCTTGTTAAGAGGATATGACAAGTACAGAATGAAGAGGAGGAATGTGCTGTCACTGGGCAATAAAGCATGAAGAGCTGCAGACAGGTAGGCATGCAAAATTAATTTGGTTTGTATATGTTCACTTAATCACACACACACATAAAAAAAAAACTAAAAGTAAAAAAAAAAAAAGTCAGCTTTCACTTCCTAAATTTTGAGACATCCATTCTTGGAAGCCAGACATCATCCTGTGAGGAAGTTCAAGTATGTTGTAGAGAGGTCCACATGGTAACGAATCAAGCTCCAGCTGACATCCTTACCAACAGTCACTGCCAACTTATGAGACCTGTGAGTGAGTCATCTTGGAGGTGATCCTCCAGCCCCCAGTCAAGCTGTCCCAGTTGATACTTCTAAGAGTAAACATGAGCCTTCCCAACTCCCGCAAATGTGAGGGTGAATTAGATCACTCTTGTTTCTTAAACCACTACATTAGCGAGTTGGTTGTTTTCCAACAGTAGATAACCAGATCCAAAACTAGAACTAAAAGCAAAACTGATGCTGGGCCACATGCATCTTTCCGTGAATTTTTCTTTTCCTAAGCACCTCTTGCACTCCAAAACTCAGAACACCTATTTTTCGACTCCTGTTGTAACTTTGTGTGTTAGAGCACTCTTCTTGGATCTTACTCATATGAAGTGTACCGGGGAACATATTTTTCAAAAGATGTAAATAAATTAATTCATATTTTTATTTGGGAACTTTATAGTACTCTTTGAGATCATTACAAATAATGAAGGATTAATCACAGAATGAAAACACGAATCATACTTGAGGGTTGAGGGCAGAGAATTTGTGTAGCCAGCTATCCATAGCTGTCAAGGATTTCATTTCATTTGGATTCACAATCAAGGCCCACAGAAGCAGCAGTTGGGAAATCAAATTATGTAATACAATGGACAAATCTGCTGCAAAAGACCTCTTTAAAGTGTTAAAAGGCAAAAATGTCACCTTGAGGACTAAGTGCACCTGACGCAAGCCATAGGATTTTCAATTACCTCATATGTATGCAGAAGTTGGACAGTGAATAAGGAAGACCACAGAAGAATTGATACCTTTAAATTATAGTGTTGGCAAAGAATATTGAATGTATCACAGACTGCCAAAAGAACAAACCTATCTGGGAATAAGCACAACCAGAATGTTCTTTATAAGTAAGGATGGCAAAACTTTGTCATGTTACAAGGAGAGATCAGAAGGACTTTATGCTTGGCAAAGTAGAGAGCCAGAAAAAAAGAGGAAGGCCATCGACAAGATGGACTGAAACAGTGGCTGCAACAATGAACTCAAGAATAACAATGACTGTAAGGATGGCACAGGACCAGGCAGTATTTTGTATTGTTGGACACAGAGTTTCTGTGTGCTGGAACTGACTTGATGGCACCTAACAACAGCATCAATCCATAGCGAAAGCATCCAGAGCTCTCCTTCCCCTGCAGAAGAATATTTGAACTAGAGGAAACTCTACACAGCACTTAGTCTATTACATGCCAATTAAATTGATACATCCTAAAATAAATAAAAGAGATAGATCTGTTGGCTAATGGTCTTTCCTTAAGTGTTTTCACTAAACACAAATGCCTTAAAAACCAAACTAAATAAATACAAGATTAAAATCTCTGCAAATTTAACTCCTCTTTCATGATCCAGCTCAAACAAAACTTTTTTTCCTCAAATCCTGGCCATATCCTCACCCACACTGTAGCTTTTTTTAAACAACACTTTTGTAGTATTCACTCGGTTGTGATACAATCCCTTTGTTTATAAGTCTTCTCCCTTCTTACTTGCTAGTCATGAATCTGTAATCCTTATTCCTCTTTGTTTTCAAAGAGCGTACCATAATACCTGACACATGTCAGGCACACATTAAATGTTGTTGCATGAATGAATCAGTAAAGATGAGATTTTTCTAGTTTTCTTTTAGACTTAACAGTCAATAGCCAAAATTTATGTTGTGGAAAACAGAGAATGAACCCACTGAACCTAGCCACCAAACAGTAGTAACTGCGTATAAAAGTGTGTCCATCAAGCACTTTCTTAGTCTTTATGAATCTGGTATTCTGCACAAAACATTATAAAAACAAACAATAAAATTGTCATACTGTTTTTCTTCTGTAGGCAGAAAATGCCACAAACTTGAGCACAAGGCATAGAAACTACAGCTGGTAAAAATATGGAAAGTAGCATCTTAGCATAATACCTAGGCATAGTAAACATTCAATCACTTTTCATCATATCTCACCATGAAGAAGGAAGTTAGTCATTATTGTCAGTACCATGCCCTATCTTTACAGTCTACTTCCATTCAATGATAAATGTAAGAGCAATCAAGATTTCCATGACCGACAGTCTCTCTTCAGCTTGAGACACGTCAGATCATAAAAGAGGCCATTTAGAAATCATAGTCAATACTAAATCAAGAAAGGCAAGTAAAAAATTACTCCATATGATGATTTTAACCAACACAAAGAGAAAAGTCATTCAAGTTTCCCATATACTGTATCTACAACAGCATTTCAGTTCATGGTGGGCTTCTGAAAACTGAAATTGTTTTCTAAATCTAAAAGGATTTACTTTGGTCAACTTGTGTCTTATTTAAAATTCTAGATTTTATCAGATCAAAAGAAGAAAAATCCAACCTCTACTTTGTTAAAAGAGGGATATATAAAAACCCCTGAAACACTGTTACTTTGAATAGAAATCTATTAAATTACAATTTTCTTGAATCCATATTTAACAGTAAATTTCATAATGTGTGAGATAAAAATACATCTCATATATGTAACAGTAGGCTAATCTGATAAGTAACAGTTGATCATACAATAATTAAATAAATCAATACTGATCACATACTTTATGCCAGTCCAGGCAACAGTGATACTCATTCAAAGTGGACTTCTGCTGTTTTCCTTAGTAATAAACAGTTATTAATCATTGGGAAACGCTATAACACAGGAAAGTACTCATGTTAGATGCACAAAAAGAAGTAATTAACTGTCCGGGAAGGGGAAGATTAGAGGAACTGATATTTCATCTTGAATAAAACTCAAAACACTTCAGGTAGGAGCAACAGCATGTACAAAACATAAATAAATATTTCTAGGAGCTAAAGAGGGGAAACAATTCAAATTTTAATTGACTTATGAATGGATAAATATAAAGTAACAATGAAATATTACCCAGCAAAAAAAAGGACAGAGGTAGTGATACATGCTACAACTTAGATGAACCTTGAAAACACTGTAAGTGAAAAAAGCTAGTCATAAAAGACCACAATCACTGCTGTTGTCATTAGGCGCCATCAAGTGAATTTCAACTCACAGCAACTGAAACTGTACAACAGAAAAGAACACTGACCAGTCCCATACCATCCTTACCATCATTGCTACGTTTCAGCTCATTGTTGGAGCCATTGTCAGTCTATCTCATCAAGGGTCTTCCTCTTTTTTATTGAGCCTCTATGGAGCAGGAAGTCCTTCACCAGAGACTGGTCCCTCCTCATAACATGTCCAAAGTACTTAAGACATAGTCTTACCACTCTTCTTTCTAAGGAGCATTCAGACTGTACTTCTTCCAAGATAAATTTGTCCATTCTTCTGTAAGCTCATGGTATATCCCATATTATTCACCAACACTAATTTAAATGTATCAACTCTTCGGTATTCCTTACTGATTGTCTGGCTTCCTCATGCATGTGAGGTAACTGAAAACACCAAGGCTTGGGTCAAACATACTTTAGTCCTCAAAGTGACATCTTTGCTTTTTAACAATTTAAAGCGGTCTTCCACAGCAGATGTGGCCGATGCAATGCACTGTTTGATTTTTTGACTGTTGCTTCCATGGGCATTGATTGTGGATTCAAGCAAAATGAAATCCTTGACAACTTCAGTATTTTCTCCTTTTATCATGATGTTCATCATTGAACATCATGCAGTGAGGATTTTTGTTTCATGTTGACAGGTAATCCACATTGGAAAGGCTTTATGGTCTTTGATCTTCATCAATAAGTGCATTAAGTCCTCTTCACTTTCAGCAAGCAAGGTTCTGTCATCTACATAGGGCGTACCCTGTTCTTCATATAATCCAGCTTCTCGGATTATTTGCTCAGCATACAGACTGATTAAGTATGTGAAGGATACAACACCTTGAATGCATGTTTGATCAATTTCAAACTAAAAATTTATAAAAATCTTCGGCTTCTTCCTGTTTGGCTGTAGTGGTTGGTGCATAAATTTGACAACAGTAATTTTAATCGGTCTTCCCTGTAAACATATGGATATTAATCTATTGCTGACAGAGTTATACTTCAAGATAGATCTTGGATGTTCTTTTTGACAATGAATGAGGCCCCACTCCTCTTCAATCTATTATTCACAACATAGTAGATGACATGATTACACAATTCAAAATGGCCAATACCCATTCATACAAAATGTTCAAGATAAGCAAATTTATAGACACATAAAGTAAATGAGTGGTGGTACAGATTGGGGCAAGGAGAAGAAAGGAG
The DNA here is from genome assembly GCA_028571685.1 of Heterohyrax brucei. Lineage (NCBI taxonomy): Eukaryota > Metazoa > Chordata > Mammalia > Hyracoidea > Procaviidae > Heterohyrax > Heterohyrax brucei. The sequence continues at coordinate 51,817,979 of CM053143.1, read as the reverse complement.
TAGAGGGGAAAGAGGGAGTGATGGTAAACAGGGGCAAGATTTCATTCTGAGGTGATGGAAATGTTATAAAATTGATGACTGTGTTGCTGGTTACGTAATGCTGAATATACTGAAACCTCATTTAAAATGAACTATTTGTGTTGTGAGTTCTATCTCAGGAAATCTATTATTTAAAATAAAAAAAAAAAAAAGAAGATAGATTGTTAGGAATTGTTCCCAGATCCGGCCCCCACGGATTCAGGCTGAGTTTCATGAATATCTAAGACCCTAAATAATTAAATACCACCAATGTCAACAATTTACATAGGGACCTAAAATAATACAAGTTGCTTTGGCAACAACAGTTACAACATCTGCGGTTAGTACCCATGACACTAGATGTTGGGAAATACTACTGGAGTGAATGAAGCAGGGGTCCCTTTGGCAGGCAGCAAGAAAGCTGTACATTCCTCCAGCACCTGTATATCTTCCTCTATTACCTGTTTACGAGCTACAGCAGAAAAAGAGAAAAACAGTGGCTGCCACAATAAAAAATAAAATAAAATAAAAACACCAAACTCACTACTGTTGAGTCAATTTTGACTCACAGAGATTCTATAGGGCAGGCTAGAACTATCCCATAGGGTTTCCAAGGAATATCTGGTGGATTTGAACTGCCAATCTTTTGGTTAGCAGATACAGCTTTTAACCACTATATCACCAGGGTTTCCTGGCAAATATGACAGGTAGCCAATAACTAATCAGTAAAGCCCAGAGGAAGCACTACTTCTGAAATTATTTTGATGGGATTTTAGATGTTCTTGGACTCCATAAGACTGGGCAAAAATAGTGATTTGTAACTAACAAAATTTTAACATTATTTTAACCCTCGTATGTACCCATCAGTGGGCCTACTTAGGCTGAATCAACACAGGTTATAGAAAACAAGTAGAATGAGAGTGAAAAGAGACACTTTAAAAGATTCAGAATTTATAGTTAACTATAGCAGAGTCCTGTCAGAAGTATGAAGACAGAGCCATTAAACTTGTAGAATGAGGATGCAGTTGTTGTTTTTAGCTGACTTTGAACTGGGCCTACCCAACTCATGGCAACTCCAGGGACAACAGAATAAAATGCTGCCTGGTCCTGCACCATCCCTATAATCAGTGAGGGATCAGACCACTGTGATCCATAATGGTTTCATTGGCTGCTTTTCAGAATTAGATCTCCAGACCTCTCTTCTTAGTCCATTTAGCCTGGATGCTCTGCTGAAACCTGCTCAGCAACATATAAGCCTCCACTGGTGGTGGTTGCACACAATGAGCATTGGCCAGAAATCAATCCTGGATCTTCCTCATAGAAGGCAAAAAGTTCACCACTGAATCATTAATTGGCTCACCAAGTGTGAGGTAAGCAAGTAAAAATAACAATTATAGGCTGCTTTTTACAGCACGTGTGACAGTATCCCACTCGCCATTCTTTAGTCACTATACTTAAGTCTCATTTTCTTTATCAACTTTACTATATAGGAGGTTCCAGGTGTCTTCATGTAGAATACATTCACACTGTGACTTGAATTTTCAAATGTAATTCAAATCTCTAATCCCCAGTTGTGGACCTCAAAATAAATAGGCTAAACAAGCAAAATAAATCAAGACAAATATGCATTATTTTTTATACAACAGGCAAATTTATTTCATTTACCTTTTATTATAGCCTTTATTCCTATATTTATACAAGCATATTAGTGTATAATACTTATCTATCCCTTCACCATCTGCTTCTGTGAGCTTTCCAGCTTTCTTACCTTGTATTTTCCCTAACAGTGTTCTGTTCTTCTGTTTGTTATCTCAATTACAATTATGGAATATTCTTGTCTGAGCAGTCAAGTTTTATAAACTATCAGGATAAAATGTTGATTTCTTTGGCATTATCCTAATTTACCATAACTGGAAGAACCTCTTAACTTGGGACCTTCTCTGAAGACTATCTCTGCAGTCAGGCTTAAGTACTATTCATATTTATCTTGGCTTTACTATCAGATACAATATACTATATAGGATGCTGATTTCAAAATGCCTTTCACAAAGTTCCATACCAAAAGATATTTTTAATTAGTTTTATGTAAAGGGTGGGAGGAGGAGTGATCTGTCATGGATAGGGAACTGGCTCAAAGACAAGTAACAAGTTAAAGGATTACCTTTCTTGCTTTGGCTAAAGGCATGAATATTTCTTTGGATAAAGAAACATAAACAGTAGGGTCTGCAAGAATAAATTCTCGAAGCAGTCTTAAGTTATAAATGATCTCAAAGTCATTGTACAAAATAATCTCTACAACTTCAGATGACACTTTGACTCCTACAAAAATAAGAAGCCAAATCTGAACTATATTTAAAGATGGCATACTCTAAAATAATAGTTCCATTCCCAGAAATGGGTCTGGGAGCAAACCCAATATTTCTCTTCACAAAGAAGGACATCAAAGTTCAAGATATAATCAAGGAGGAGTATGTGAAATAAAGCAGAAGGCATCATACTTTCCTGTACAAAATTACCTCATGTCCATCTGTGTGATACTGTGCACCTCTGCTGGCACCATACTTTAACAGCAACAGGAATAAAGTCCAACTAAAGGTAAGTGAATTGATTGAAGAGATGAAGAAGCTGATAAAAGGTTTTTGAAAACTGAATTCCAGACAGAAGAGATAAAATCTGAAACAAGATTCAAGTTAAATTTGCTCTCAGGATAAAGGAAGTTTTCTGGGCAGGAGGAAAAGAGTATAACTCAACTGTACCTTGAATTATTATACTTTGCTAAGATGAAAGTCTTTGCTTCTCACACCGTCAAAAGCACATTTCAGGTAAATCCAGGCCTTCTATTCCCATCACTTCTTCCTCTTTTGCCATGATCTCTCTCCTTAAGCCATTCTAGAAGTTACTGTACCACTCATTTGTTCTCAATATATAATGCCATACTAGAATTTATTCCCAGATGTTGTCTTTCCAACTCTAATGGAGGCTTTTTACATTTAAGGAGTATGTTTTCTTTGTTGCCCACATGTCAATACACATAGTACTTTATTGACTTGTTAATATTGCAAACAAGTATGTAGTTGTTGCTATTAGGTGCCACTGAGAAAACTGTAACTCATAACGATGCCATGTGACAGAGCATCATATGGTTTTCTAGGCTATTGTCTTTATGGGAGTCAAACTGCCAACCTTTCAGTTAAGAGTGGAGAACCAAACTGTTATGCCCCCAAGGCTTCTCTACAAACAAGTATAGAGAGATGGAAAATAGAGCACTAAATCTAGAGAATGCTCCTTTGGTACTAGAATTAAGTAATCTGGGGACAGACTGGAGAAAAATTCACTTTATAAGTAATAAACACTACATGAGTTGATAAAAACCAAAAATATGAATAATTTCAAGGAAGTTGTAAATTAATGAATGATAACATTTTAATCCCTGTGAAAACAAAATTTTATAGGAATCTGTGGTATATCTTTGCCCTTTAAAAATGTCAGAAAAAGACAATGCCACACTAACATAGACTAATGAGCTCTATGTGAAGCACATAAAAGAGTAAAATTTAATGCATAACTAGACTAGGAACAAAAATAAATAAATTTTAAAAAAGGCCATATCATTGGTTCCTGTCTCTGCCCTTCATTTTCAGTAACTCCGATAGTTGCCAGTGCCTCAGGCAACTCTCAGCCACAGATATTCCACTGGAATCAGCCAAATGCCTATGTCTCCCATCCCTCCACCCCTCTCTTTTTTCAACAGATTCTTCCCTTGGTCCCATTCTCTTCAGTATCTTCTCTCTTTGAGGATGCCAGGAACTAAACTCCTGAACTCTTCCAGTGAATAAAGTCTAAAGAAATGCCTTATTGTACCTGGTAGCAAGTAGAGACATTCAGGAACACAGACATATTCTCAAAATGGTCTAGGACCAAATTAATTATTCTTTAATCTGTCCTGAGATTACAGTTTTTTTAAGATTAGCTAGAGTAATGCTAATAGAATTTTCAGTTCTGTGGTACAGGCGAAATGACCATGTACTTTGAATAGGCAACTAGCATGTTTCAACATACAGTTCTGCTTTGTACTTACAAACCACCCAGTGGTGAGGTAGAATGGTAAAACTTTAATTCTGAGCAAAAAATATCTCCCACATTAAAACTCTCTCTTTCTCTCCACTCTTTAATTTTCTCTCACCTCAGAAAAAAATCCACACCTAGAATACACACATACCTCCTCACTACAAGTATTGTCATCCTTTTGTTTCCCAAGATTCTGTGTGCTTTGGGTCATTTTAACTTCGGAGAAAATGCTGCTTAAATCAAGATGCAGAGCATTAAAAACAAAAGAGGAATACTGGGCATCAGCACTATGAGTCAATGTCTTACACATGCATGACCAAAAAACCCACTGAACAAAACAAAAACATTCCATGCCCGTAAACACTGACTAACTTCACTAAGAAAATATAAACACTGGTAAAAAAGAAGACTGCAGACATGAATTTTGTTCTCCCTTTTGCCTCAACAATAATTTGCATAAAACAGAATAAACAAAAAGACAATGAATCAAAACAAAGCAGACCAAAAAGATGAGAAACTTTCAAATGCATAGCTCTGTGTTAGACTACTCGATGAGGAACAGTAAAAATATTAATAATGAACTTGGATACTTTCATAGATTTGAAAGTTAGTCTAGGCAAGGGAATAGGAGTTATTATAAAAGCATTTTTGCTAAGACTTCACCATTTTGGAGTGAGCTTGGTGGCCAAGTTTGGCGATACGACATTAGTATCATAAAATGTAGAGTGCTTGGAAAGGAGTATGTTACACTGGAGATCACTACACTGGTTTGGCAGACCTAGATACTTTCATTAGGAAATATTTCCATTGCAACAGCAAATAGGATATTAAAGAGATCAGATCCAATTTTCAAGATGTTTATGATTAATGTACCAAAAACCCACTATCATTGAATAGATTCTGACTTATTACTGCCCTACCTGACAGAGAACTGCCTCATAGGGTTTCCAAAACTGTAAATGCTTCAGGAAGAAGAAAGCCACATCTGTGTCTTGCGGAGTTGCTGGTAAGTTCAAGTTAGAGGCTGAGAGCTTTAACCAGTATACTAACCGGGCTCCATAATTGATATACCATGAAATTTCCTGTGACAAGGAATTGTGAACCAAGTCTATGTGTTTGATATGCATATTTATTACATGAAATAAAGCCCTTAAAGTGGATTTCTGCCACCCAAGTGCCCACCTGTACATGCAGCACCATCTCTGTACAAGTGTGGAAGGAAAAAGCCCAAAGCTCATTAGGTTTAACAGTGATGATCACATCAGCTCCGTATATTTACTTACCAAATTTCTTCCAGAAGGGTAAAATCAAACCTGTTGCTGTCAAATCAATTCCTACTCATAGTGAGCCTACAAGACAGAGTAGAACTGCCCCATAGGGTTTCCAGAGAGCACCTGGTGGATTTGAACTGCCAATCTTTTGATTAGCATCCATAGCTCTTAACCATACCACCACCAGAGCTCCTCCAGGATAGAAAAAAAGAAGATTGGAAACTTTATGGAATCAATATTTTTTCCAGAATACTTACAATACATATATTACAAAGAGAGACTGTACAAGAGAAACATTCCAGCAGTAGTAAAGCCTAGTAAAGGGGGGAAAATGAGAAAGACACACTTTATGCCTAAAGGTCACCACTAAGTATGTTCATTGGCACACTGTGTGCCATAAAGGTGACTTTATAAATCTACTTCATGACAAATAAAAACCTTAATAATGGTCCATTGACTTATTTGGTATAAGTCATTGTAGGACAAATTTTGTCTATTTTAAAGAATTCTCTTGGAAAAAAATAGCTATTTAAAACATCTACTTGGGGCATCTATACCTGTCACTTTTCCCTTCCTAATTTTAGAGATTACCATGTTAATGCTTAAACTGAAGCTTAGCTTCTCAGCACGTAGCCCCTTTCTACGTGCAAAAGACATGGAGCCAGTAGGCTGAATCTATGTCTTGGATTCATTTCCATGGCAATAGAACATGCTGTCTTAAACAGAGGGTGGTGAGGTAATAATGCTGACAGAACACAGAAAGGCAAGGAAAAGAGTTCAACCTGGATACAAATCTTTCAATAAGACAAATAGAATAAAGGGGAAAAAAAGATAAAACCAGAAAATTGTTTCTCACACAAGGAACACTACTTCTTTTTCTTCCTGGAACTACCTTTATGACACACTGACAGAATAAATTGATTTCAGTTTCTGCTAACTAATGAAAGAGCAAACAGTGGTTCCAGAAACTATACAGATGAATCAAGCCACTCCATTAACACAAAACTAAAACCAAACCCATGGCTGTCAAGTCGATTCTGACTCATAGCAACCCTACAGGGCAGAGTAGAACTGCTTCAGAGAGTTTCCAAGGAGTGCCTGGTGGATTCAAACTGTTGATCATTTGGTTAGCAGACATAGATAGCATTTAGCCACCACGTCACCATGGTTTCCATCAGCTCAACTCCTTTATTAGGAAACATATATGTTATTGTTCTTATTAGGTGCCATTGAGTCAGTTCCAATTCATAGAGACCCTATGGACAACAGAACAAAATACTGCCCAGTCTTGTATCATGTCAACAATCATTTTTATTCTTAAGACTTTTGTTGTAGCCACTGTGTCAATCCACCTTGTTGAAGGTCTTCCTCTTTTTCACTGACCCTCCACTCTACCAAGCATGATGTCCTTCTGCAGAGGCTGATCCTTTTTTACAATATGTGCAAAATATGGAAGATGCAGTTTTGCCATCCTTGCTTCCAAGTAGCCCTCTGGTTGTACTTCTTCCAGAACAGATCTGTTTGTTCTTTGGCAGTCCCAAGTACATTCAACATTCTTCTCCAACACCACAATTCAAAGGCATCAATTCTTCTTTTGTCTTCTTTGTTCATTGCTCAGCTTTCACATGTGTATGATGCAACTGAAAATACCATGGCTTGGGTCAGACACACTTTTCCATAATCACATATGTAGAGCTTTAATTCTTCAAAAAGACAAAAGTCACTATATATAACTAATAAATGCTTTTCAGTGTAAAGGCAGGCATTATATTCCAAAGACTCCTCTCTCCGGAAAAATTACAGTAGATCCTGGACAGTATGTCAGGTCACCGGCAATCTGTATGTCTATGCATCTGTACAGGGCAGAGAATCCATGACAGCTGGTCAAAAATACTTCATCTCTTGCTTCAAACTTAGGCTAACCACACAGAATCAACGAGTACATTTTAAAGTATCTGAACTTTGGAAACTTTGTTTTGATTACTTAAGAAATGTATGAATATTTCCCACTTGCATAGGGCTATGTTTACTCTGCTTGGCTCAGATCGAAGCTTCATAATTATGGCATCATAATTATAAGCATCAGTAAATGGTACTCTAACTTTTTTTCATTTCTCCTAGAATTTCCTTGAATAACTGTGTTTATAGAATTGGGCAGGTTGGTGTATTTCCTTTTTAATTCTCCCTTCTATCACTAGCATGATGAAAAGATCTGAAATACAAAACAAGTACTTTTACCCACAGTTACATTCATTCTGTTTGGACTATTCTATACTGGCAAATGCTGTTTCCTTAATACAACCAAATATCTGACCTTGTGAGTGTCAGTCCTAACTTAGCTCTAGCATGCAAAGGGGCATAGCCAAAAGTAGTCTCAGACATAGCAGACTTACTCTATTTAATACAAAACACTGAAACTACTTCAGGCAGTGGGAGAGGGAGCACAGGGGCTAGAGGGTAACATTTGTTTCCTCTCTTTCTCAATCACCTATCTTTTTTCAGGGAAATACTCAGATATCAAGCATACAGTTCCGTAAGTTTTGAATAATGTGTGCATCCGTGTAAACAACACCAGAGTCAAAATAAAAAACATTGCCCTTAGCTCCAGAAAGTTTCCAAAAAACCCCTCAGTCAGTGTGTACGTCCCACTGACAACTACTGCTCTGGTTGTTCACGAACTTCATAAAAATAGAATCATACAGTATGAAGTCTTTTGTATTTGACTTCTTTTGTTCAAAACAATATTTTTGAAATTTATCCACACGAAAAACAAACTCACTGCTATCAAGTTTTTTCCAAGTCATAGCAACCCCACAGGACAAAGCACACAGAGTAGGTTTTCCAAGCAGCAGGTGGTGGATTTGAATGGCCAACCTTCAATTTAGCAGCCAAGTTCTTAACCACTCCACCACAAGGCTCCCTATCCATATTGTCGTATGTTTATGCAGACAGCTTTTTTTTTGGACATCTGCCTTGTTTACAGCTTTGTGCTATTAAAACCTCTTCAGGTATTCTTAGAAGTTGTTTTGTGGATATATATTTAGAACTTTCTTGGAAAAAGCACATAGAACTGGAATCACTAGTTCACAGGGTAGACATATGTCTAAATGTATGAAAACTTACAAATCCATTCTCTAAGTGGTTGAATTCATTTTATATTCCTACCCACAATGTACATTTACATTCTAAACAACACTTGATAGCACGGTTATTTAAATTTTAAACTTAAATTATTTATTCTGTCATGAAATATATGCTCTATCTTGGTAAATATTCCATGAATATTTGAAAATAATATTGTTCTGATGTTCTTGGTGTCTTGTGGCTCTTAAAAACAGAAGGAAGTCAATTTTGAAGAAAAGAAAGAAGCGAGTAGGTATGCTAATACTGAAAAGGAAGATAGAAGGGTAAAGTTTCAAGGAGAACATGAAAGCATTCAGACAGGTAGAGAAGCATCTAAGAAAGGAGTTTTTAAGGAGTAACCTATGTTATGACATGCTATGAATAGATTTAAAAAAAAAAAAAAGGCTAGCTTCTAAAAGGCACCTGATAGATTCCAGTGGCTTACCTTATGGTTAGCAGCTATAGCACTTAACAACTAGACTGCTAGGGTTTCCACCAAGAAAAGTAGGTTCTGAAATTATCAATTGCACTTGGCAATCAAGAGGATAATAACAGGTGCAGAGTCAAGACGGCAGATTAAACACACCTTCCCTAAATCCCTCTGGAAACCAAGGCCTGAACTGATAATTAAACGGAGCCTTTTGTACACCTAGTGAGCCCTAGAGCACAGCACAGGGCTGTCTATTTGGTCTACATGCCACTGAGTGGAAAGCTTCTTCACTTTCGCCAACCCCCTGCCCTTGTTGAGTCCCAGCTCTGGCAGACCATAAGTGAATCACCATTTTGACTTTTTTTCTCTGTCTTGAACGACGAGAGGGGCTAAGGTGACTGGTAGCAGGGCTCAGAAGTACTGCTGATGAGAGCTCCAAGCAGACTCACCACATTTTGAGAGCCTGGCCTTGAAGTCTGTGCAAGTCAGCACCTCTGACCTTTCTCTCTCTCAGAATCTCCAGATCTCTGCCACTGAACAGCCTTTTCCGAGGCAGGCAGAGAAGTTTCTTTGGGAGCCATCTTGATTGACTAGGAGGCAGAGTTTCCTATACAGACACCTTAGCTGGACCTAATTCCCAGGCTTGGAGACAGTGCCTGCCTGGAGAGTGCTTTTCTGGCAGTAAAGCAGTCTTTGATATGGAAGTGCTTACTCTGCCAACCGGGAAGAGGGATTTGCACACCTGAAAGCCTGACTAATTTTGGAAGCTGTCAGATACCTTTTACCTTACAATACAGAAATAACTGCAGTGCATCCTGATAGATTCTCTACAACCTTTACTGTCTCACATTATACAGTCAGCTGACAGCTCCCCACTGACTCTATAAGTGGGGCTGTGTCTTTGCCAATCAGAAGGCGGAGGCTGCTACCCCAGAGATTCCACTCAGCCAAGTCACTGAAGTACAGAGAAGTGTCTGGTGATCAACTTCTTTGTCAGACTGAGCTTTAGATCCCGTTAAGGTAACACTGCAGAAACAAAACAACCACCAGATGCCCAAAAAGCAACAAACTTTGGACCAGAACATTAGGAAGAATTCACCTACAGCTTCAGAAGACCAACAAAAGGAAGATTTAAAGAATTTCCCAGAAGAAGAAGCCTTTCTGAAACTATCAAATGGTGAGTAAAAAGTGTCATTTATAGAGCCCTCTAAGACCTAATACAAAATGCAGCAAAGCAAAATGAAAAATTAAGCAAGCTGTTTGATCTGCTAGGATACCAGTACTCTGAAATCCAACAGATCAAGAACAAAATCAAAGACATAGAAAATTCAGGTCAAAGCCAAGAAAACAGAATGGAAGAAACAGAAAACAGAATTTCCAGCTACTGACTCCAGCATCTATGAAGAGAAATCAGAAAAAAATGAAACAAGAAACAAGAAAAATGAAGAAGCATTAAGAAGCATGTGGGACTCTATTAAAAGGAACAGTCTATGATTAATTGGAGTTCCTGAACAAGATGAGACACCCAAGAACACAGAGAGTATTATGGCTGAGATACTGACAGAAAACTTACCAGAAATTATGAAAGGAGAGAATATAGATATCCAAGATGCATATCAAACACCACTCAATATAGATTCCAAAAGAAAGATTCCAAGACATATTAAAATCAACCTTAACAAAATGAAACATAAGCACAAACTCTTAAAGGCAGCAAGATTCAAAGCAAAGATAACATTCAGAGGGAAACCCTATTGGCTTCAGTGGATTTCTCAGCAGAAATGATACTGGCATGGAACAATGGGAAGACATATTCAAAGTCTTGAAGGAGAAGAACTTCCAACCAAGAATTATATATCCTGCAAAACTATCTTTCAAATATGAAAATGAAATCAAGACATTCGCAGATAAACAGAAACTCGGAGACTTTGTAAAAACCAAACCAAAGCTGTAAGAAATACTGAAAGAAGATCTTGCCTTAGAAGAACAAAACCATTAATTTTATATTTTAGGAGGAAATACAGGACACATCACCCAGAAATCTATTCAGTTAGGGAACACTCCAAACTCAGTCAAAGCTGTAACATTAAAAGAAGTAATCCAGTGATCATATCGTGAAAACTATGATGTCATCATATTAAAAAGAGGGACACACTACAGTTGTTATAGTCCTTCCTGATGGACAGGAAGTTAATAAGAATTTTAGTAGCTAAAACTAGGTTTAAACATAGACTTTTAAGAGGGATCATAGGGGCAGCTGCAAAGCACAATAAAGGTACAGCATATCAAATCAAGAAATGTAATACAGAAGTCCCAACAACCACAAAACCAACACTGAAAAAGGTGAAAAATCAACTCATAAAGAAGAATGTTCCAAAACAGAATAATAAGAACAGAGAAAACATCAACACAAAAATAAATATATCACAATGATAGTACTAAACACATACCTATCAATAATTACACTGAATGTGAATGGACTTAATGCTCCAGTAAAGAGACGAGTGGCATCTTGGATCAAAAGACATGACCTGTTCATATACTGTTTACAAGAAACACAACTTAAAGATATGAACGAACTGAAAATTAAAGGATGGAAGAATATATATGAAACTAACAATATACACAGAAGAGCAGGTGTGGCAATTTTTATCTCAGATAAAATAGATTTTAATGTAAAATCCACCATGGTGGACAACGATGGACACTATTTATTGCTGAAAGTTTCAATACACAAGCTGGACTTAACAATATTAAATATTTATGCACCCAATACTACAGCATTTAATACAATGAAGAAACACTGACTACACTCAAAAAGGAGATAGATCACTCCACAATAATAATGGGAGACATCAACAATCCACTCTCAATATTAGACAGATTGTCTCTAAAAAAGCTCAATAAAGACACAGAAGACTTTACTCCCACAATGAAACAACTAGACCTCATGAACATATACAAAACTTTCTATCCATCAGTGGACAACTATCCCTTCTTCTCCAGTGCACATGGAACATTATCCAGAATAGACCATGTGTAAGCACATAAAGCCAATCTCAAAATCCATAACACTGAATAAATGCAAAGCATCTTCTCAGATCATAAAGCCAGAAAAGTCAAAATAGTAGAAAAAACACAGATAGAAAGTGGAACTCACAGAAACTAAACAACGTCTTGCTCAAAAACCCATGGGTTATAGAAGAAATCAAGGATGAAATAAAGAAATCCATGGATTCCAACAAGAATGAAAACACTTTCTACCAGAACCTATGGGATACAGCCAAAGCACTGATCAGAGGTTAGTTTATCTTCATAAATTCACACATCCAGAAGCAAGAAAGAACTCAAACAAAAGATCTAAACCTACAGCTAGAAGAAGTAGAGAGAGCACAACAGAGGAACCCCTCAGGCACCAGAAGAAAAGAGATCATGAAGATCAGAGCAGAACTAAACAAATTAGAGAATAGAAGAACAATTGAAAAAACTGAAAAGATCAAAAGCTGGGTTTTTGAAAAGATCAAGAAAATTGACAAACCACTGGTTAAACTTACTAAAGAAACACAGGAAAGAATGAATAAACCAAATAAGAAATGAGAGGGGAGTTATCACAATAGATCCATCAGAAATCTAAAATATCATAACAGAATATGACGAAAGACTATACTCTAACAAATTTGAAAACCTACGGGAGATGGACAAATTTCTAAATTCACATCACCCACAAAAATTATCACAAGGTGAGGCAGAATAACCTAATAAACCCATCACAAAGGAAAAGACAGACAGTGTCATCAAAAAAATACCAACCAAAAAAAAGCCCAGGCCCAGATGGCTTCACTGCGGAATTCTACCAAGCTTTTAGAGAAGGGTTATCTCCAATACCACTGAAACTATTTCACCGCATAGAAAGGGATGGAATACTCCCAAACTGATTCTATGAAGCCAGCATAACGCTGATGCCAAAGCCAGAGAAAGACCCAACAACAAGGAGAACTACAGACCAATACCACACATGAATCTAGATGCAAAAATCTTCAACAAAATTCTTGCCAACAGAATACAACAACATATCCAAAAAATAATAAATCATGACCAAGTTGGATTCATACCAGGGATGCAAGTCTGGTTCAGCATCAGAAAAACAATTAAAGCGATCAACCAAATGACACAAAAGACAAGAATCACCTGATTTTGTCTATTGATGCAGAAAAGGCATCTAATAAAGTCCAACACCCATTCATGCTAAAAACTCTCAGCAAAATAGGAATAGGCTACAAATTTCTCAGTGCAGTAAGAGCCATTCATACAAAGCCAACTGCCTACATCATCCTGAATGGAGAGAGGCTGAAACCATTCCCCTCGAGAATGGGAACTAGATAAGGATGCCCACTCTCACCTCTCCTATTGAATATTGCACTAGAAGTCCTAGCCAGAGCAATTAGATAAGACCAAGAAATAAAGGGCATCTGCACCGGCAAACAAGAACTAAAAATGTCCCTATTTGCAGACGATATGATTGTATATGCAGAGAATCCTAAAGAGTTCATAAGTAAAGTACTCAAACTGATAGAAGAGTTCAGCAAAGGCTCAGGATACAAGGTAAACATAAGTAAATCAGTAGGATTCCTTTATAACAACAATGAGATTATTACAGAAGCAATCATCAAATTAATACCATTTACTATAGCCCCCAAGAAGATAAAATAGCTAGGAATAAGTCTAACCAGAGAAATAACAGACCCTCACAGAAAGAAGTACAACACCTTACTACAAGAAACTAAGAGAGACTTATATAAATGCAGAAACATACCCTGCTCATGGATAAGAAGACTTAATATTGTGAAAATGTCTATTTGACCCAAAGCAACTTACTTACATAATGCAATCCCAGTACAAATTCCTGTAACATTTTTTAATGAGATGGAGAAACAAATCACCAACTTTGTTTGGAAAGGGAAGAAGCCCCAAATCACCAGCCAAGTGCTGTCAAGTCGGATCCGAAGCCCAAGATAAGTAGAACATTTCTGAAGAATACACCAAGAGGCCTTTCAGTACCTGACTTTAGAACCTATTACACTGCCACAGTGGTCAAAACAGTCTGGTACTACAAAAAGAGACAGATAGATCAGTGAAACAAAATTGAGACTGCAGAGATGACACCATCCTCCTATGAACAGTTGAAATTTGACAAAGGACCTAAGACATTAAACTGGCATAGAAACTATCCCTTTAACAAATGGTGCTGACAAAATTGGATACTCATCTGCAATAAATTCAAACAAGGCCCATATCTCACACCTTATACAAAAACCAACTCAAGCTGGATAAAAGACCTAAATATCAAATCTAATACGATAAAGCTCATTCAAGAAAAATTAAGATCAACAATGGAAGCTTTAATACACAACATAAACAGACTTTAAAATCTGTCAAACAAACCACAAACAGCAGAAGAGAAAACAGATAAACGGAAACTACTAAGAATCAAACACTTTTGCTCATTCAAAGTCTTTATCAAAAGAATTAAAAGACCACCTACAAAATGGAAAAAATATTTGGCAACTATATGTCAGAACAACACCTGATCTCCACAATCTATAAGGTACTACAAAATATCAACAAGAAGAAGATAAATCATCCAATTAAGTGACAAGCAAAGAAGACAGACAGACATTTCTCTAAACAGGAGATACAGACAGCCAAAAAACACATGCAGACGTGTTCACGATCATTAGCTATTAAAGAAATTCAAATCAAAATGACAATGAGATACCATCTCACCCCAACAAGGTTGGCAATGATCCAAAAAATGCAAAACAACAAATGCTGCAGAGGCTGTGGAGAAACTGGCACTCTCTGGATCCGACTCAACAGCACTTGGCTGGCTGGCCTACACTGTTGGTGGGACTGCAAAATGGTGAGACCTCTTTGGAAAGCAACCTGGCACTTCCTTAAAAAGCTGGCAATAGCTATATCATTTGATCCAGTAATTCTGCTGCTTGGAATATATCCTGCAGAATCAAGGCTACTCACACCAACTGATACATGCACATGAATGTTTATTGTAGCATAGTCCACAATAGCAAAAAGATGGAACCAACCCAGATGCCCAACAACAGAGGAATGGATAGGTTAACTATGGTATATATACTCAATGGAACACTATGCAATGATAAAGAACAGTGATGATTTTAGGAAACATCTTATAACCTGGTTTCAATTGGAGGACATTATGTTGAGTGAAAGCAGTCAGCGACAAAAGGACAAATATTGTATGAGACCCCTAGTATAAGAACTTAAAAACAGACTCATGCATAGAAGAAAAGACTCTATGATGGCTGTAAGGGTAGGGAAGGAGAGAGGAAAAGGGCTGGGTATAGATTAGATAGTTGACAGAAATTTGGTTGGGTGAAATCAGTGACAGCATACATTAGAAAGATCAATTTTAACTGGACTTCAACATAACTTGATTAGTCCATTCAACCCAATATTGCAAGGACAGAGTTGCTGGGGCAAGGGGCCAGGGCCTGTGCTCTCAGGGGAAATCGAGGCCCACTGGCACAGTTAGCATTTCGCTGAGAAAGTCTTCTGCACCCCACATTGGTGAGTGGTGTCTGGGGTCTTAAAAGCTGCTACACTGCCATCTGAGGAATGGATGATCTCCAAGGACCAAAATGACACAGGTGAAAGAAAACCCAGAAGACAGAGAGACCCACGTGAGTATGTGACTACATCAACATGTGACCAGAAGAACTGGATGGCACCCGGCCACCACCCATGATAGCCGTGATGGGCCTGACAGAGTCGAGTCTCACAGGCAACCCAAAAATAAAAAGGGCTGTGCCCTGAGATCTCCACTAAAAGAATGCAATTGATGGTCCAGGGGCCTCAGGGTTCCCCTGAGACCATGGCTGCTGGCCCTGATGTTGCCCCTGTCCATAAATCATAATGGAGGTCAACTCTTCCGGCAGAAATAGAATTGGACTTGGTGACACAGATCTACCATATCATGTGTGCACTTTATGGCTCTATGCATCTATAGGATGTCATCCAGTTAACCTCTTACTGAACATGGGGAACAGGGTGAAGAGGAGGGGACAGGAGATTTTTAGGAGGATACGACACGTACAGAACGGAGAAGAGGAGTGTGCTGTCACTGGGCAGGGAGAGTGGTAGGAGCCACTCATTGGCGGGTATGCAAATTTATATGGGATTGTGTATTCTCACTCAATCCTAATAAAAAAAAATTAAGAAAAAAAAGAAGAATGTAAGGGCCAGGACACTAGATTAATGGAAACAACTGGAATAGAAATAACGAGAATATTCACACACTGTGAAGAATATAACCAATGTCACTGAAAAATCTGTGTGGGAGTTGCTGAATGTGGACCTGACTTGCTATGTAAATCTTTACCAAAAACATAATAAAATAAAATTATATGTATATTTTATAAATCTATAAAGTAATATAGATATTTAAAAAAGGATACTAACAATTTTGGTGACAGAAATTTCAATGTCAACGGTCAGGTGAACATGAAAGTCTGGCAATCAATGATTGATGAAATAATAGGACATGATAAAGTTTAGATAGCCTTTCACAAATGACATGAAGAAGAGATGAATGGAGCCATAGCTAAGTGGAAAATGAGCAATGACAGAACAGTTTCTAAGAAGTGGGTGTACCACTGAGGTTGGATCCCTAACCTATAGGATTGATACAACAAGAACCCAGAAGACACGGGAACCTCAGCTGGGGAGAAGAATGAAACTGGATGGTGCCTAGCTACCTCGACAGGGAACAAAACAGAATCTCTGATGAAGTGGGAGGAAAGTACGGTACAGATCTGAAATTCTCATGAAAACTCCAGACTTGATGGTCTGAAACTGGAGGGATCCCAGAAGACATGGCCTCCATACTCTCTGTTAGCTTAGAACTAAAATCAACTCTTTAGACAAAGATTAAACTGGACTACTAGACATAAAATGACACTGATGAAGAGCATGCCTCTTGGCTCAAGGAGCTACATGGGACTAAGTGGGCAGCTACTGCTTGGAGGTGTGATTAGAGGGTAGAAAGGGACAGAAGCTGGTTGAATGTACCTGGTAAATACAGGGTGGAAAGAACGAGTGTACTGTCACATTGTAGGGAGAATAACTAGGGTCACACAACTATGGGTGTATAACTTTTTGGATAAGAAACTGACCTGAATTGTAGCTTTCCACTTAAAGCACAAAAAAAAGATGGTAGGCCTACATGTACAAATTATGAATGAGTTAGGGGAAGAAGAATCAAGAGTATATACTCAGCAATCTCTGCATTGGAACTTCATACCAAAATGCAGATGTGTTTTCATCAGACGACAAACTCTGGAAAGTACTATAATAAGTGCATTAAACTCTTAAAACAACTTGGTATTGAATTATAGACTTTCATCTCCAAGTGGTTGTGCCATAAAAAGTCTTGCTAGAAATAGAAAGGCTAATAATCTGTGCACTGAACAAGACAGTCAGAAAATGCTTGTAATCACTCTAGTTCAGTACTCACTCATAATGACAAATTAGGACAAAGAGACCAGTCCTACATGAATCAATGTATATGCACCACATATATGCCAAAAGCCAACAAGCTCTAAAGTCTAATCTGTGTTTATTTGGAGACAAGAAGTTGTAGCCCCAAGACTTTTTATATACAAGGGCCTCAGAGAACAGAATGTAGAATCCTGAAGTTTATATAACAAGCGAGCTGTTCTGACATAGTATAGTCATGTTGGGTGGCTTGTTGAACAGGGATAACTGGGATTAAGAAGAGCTGAAGCTCCTTTCTTACCACCTTTGAGACCATCATAAAACTAGAAATGCTGCTAGGTAAATACTACTATCCAGTAAAACAGAATTAGCATAAAGTTTTAGTCACTAACACTCACTTTCCCTACTAAGCAAAGAAAGAATTCAGGCCTCAAGTTCCAGAAACACACTGACTTCATCACTTTTCTGAGATAAAATCTGAAGGATGCTTACATTATTGAGTATTAAATGGTCTTCTCCACGTTCCGCCTGAAACTCACCTTAGAACTAAAAGCACTATGTGCCAATCTATGCAAATGGCTGTTAAGCCTCGAGGGAAAGAAGACATTACCCTTCTAACAGAGTTGCTGAGACATTCCCATAAAACACTATGATAATGTCTCAGCAACACTATTAAAAGTAACTATTTATTTTGTAACCCCAATGTTTAAAAGAGAAAATATGTTGAGACTTACTACCTGTTGGTGACAGCCCCAGGATTATTTCTTCAGTGGCACCAAATTAGGAACAATTTGCATGCAATGTTTTAGTAATACCTTATTACTCCACATGATTCAAGGCAGCATAATGATAACAGAATCCTGTAAAATATATGAAATTCAGACTCATATTATCAAGGGTAGGTTGCCAGGGCCCAAGGACATTAATGCCCTAGAGACTACCTCAAATTCCACTCAAGTCTTTAAATGACAGCAGCCTGGGCTGGCACCTCAACTGCTACATCATGAGAGATACCTGAGCTAGAACTGCCCAGCTAAGCAATCCCAAATCCCCAACCCACAGACACTGTAGGAACTTTTAAAAAATGTCTCCTATTGTTTTAAGCCATTATGTTCTAGAGCAACCTGTTAGACAGTATATACATATAACTAACAAAAGTGGGTTTTTCTTCTGACATACCGACAGTTTGAGTTCGGTGGGCTTCCTCTGTGTTCCCCAGCATCTCATATTTACATCTGTTACATCATTTATTAGCCTCTATGTAAGTGTCTATTTACCTGCTCCTCTAGACTATAGGTTTCTTGAAGGCAGGCACCATGCTTTCCCCAGAGCAAAGCTCCAGATACATTTCAGGTGCACAATAAATGCCTGATGAATGAGATGATTGTCTATCACAGGGTGATTTTGTTGGCCTCAGTACATATAAATAATGAACAGCACATGGTACCACATCAGCTGCTGAATGTCAGGGAAGACATAACTGTTTATAAACAGAGAGAACTAATGGTACCAAATATTTCACTAGTCACTACCTACAAGATCTGTTTTACAACAACAATTATCTTTTCAGATACCAATTACAGATGTTAATTTCAAGATAAATTCAATTTGTACTCAATGGAAAGTGCCTAGCTCAAAATAAAGGTTAATCAAATGAAGATTTGCTGAACAACTAAGTTGACCTCCGATAGTGGTTTAGGACCACCTCAGACTGCAAACTTTGTCAAAATATTGCATTTTTAAGATGATCCTCAATATTTACAATGTTTATATTTTGTATGCAATAAGTTTATTTTAGAAATTCCTACAGAGAAGAACAGATGCTTACTGTAGTGGCAGAAACACTGTCTAAAACCAAAAGAACAACCCACTGCCATCAAGTGGATTGTGATTCATAGCAATCCTGTAACACAGGCTAGAATTACCCGCCTAGGATTTCCAAGGATGTAAATTTTTATGGAAACAGACTGTCACATCTTTCTTCCATAGGGACATTGCTGGGTTGAAACCAGCAGCTTTATGATTAGCAGCTGAGTGCCTATCCATGAGCCACTGGGTCTCCTTTACTGTCTGTCTACTGAACAAAAAACTAGGCCTAGTGTCTGGTGCATAACAGGTACACAATAAAAGATTGTCGAATAACTCGAAGAATCTGGAAGTGTTTTCAGTTTCTCTCACAAAACTTCTTGCATGTGACTGGAGTAAAATTGTGAGGCTCTCAATCACAGTGCAGACCTGGACCTCAGGATTATCATTTATACACTTCTGATCACAGTCTAAAAACCATGGTGGCATGGTGATTAAGAACTATGGCTGCTAGCCAAGAAGGTCAGCAAGAAGGTCAACAAGCACTTCTTGAAAAGTTTTAAGGGGCAGTCCTACTTTGTCGTGGGTCACTGTGAGTTGGAATTCACTCAAAGGCAGTGAGTTTCAGTTTCAGTGTCAATCACAGCCTTATCTGTATATCCATTCTGATGAAAACCTAGTATTATATACTTATAATCACACCTTGGATTGAAAATTTAAGAGATGTATGACTTGCAATGGGAGAACAGCTTTCACATTATCTTAAAAATGACCCTCATTTCTAAAGGACCACATGAAACCCTCAGGCACAGAAAGGACGGGTTAGAGATAGCACCTCTGTGTCTCACTGCAGGCACCCCAGCTGAGTGTGTTCAACATTGCAAAGCCCATCTAAAAGCCATCCCCTGGCATTTCTTCCAGAATCAGACATAGCCAAAGTAGGGTATCCATGAGGAGGTAATTTAAATGCCAGTTTCATTACTTTTAATACCTCTGATTCCCTCATTTGGGAATGAAAATCAGTAAGTCACTATTAGGCTTTAAGTAAGTCACTTTGGGCTTTAAACTCCAGGCTGCTAAGAAACCTTGTTGATTTTTCTCTGTGGCACTAGTCAAACTCAAAAAAAAAAAAAAGCCTTACAAAAATGAATGTTTATTCATCATTCAGAGCTGTTGCAGCATTGAGAACCACAAATACAATGCATGGTCCTTTAATTCCCAGACCTCTAACAATAATACTGTGTCAAACTCTCACTCCGGGCTGTTGTTAGGTGCTGCCAAGTCAGTTTCAACTCATAGTGACCCTATGCATAACAGAACAAAATACTGCCCAGTCTTTGGGCCATGTCCAAAATCATTTTTATGCTTAAGCCCACTGTTGCCACCACTGTGTCAATCTGTCTCTTTGAGGGTCTTCCTCTTTTTCAGTGACCCTGCAGTCTACCAAGCATGGTGTCCTTCTCCAGGGACTGATCCTTCTGAAAACATGTCCAAAGTATGTAAGATGTAGTCTTGTTATCTTTGCTTCCAAGAAGAACTCCGGCTGTACTTCTTCGGGAACAAATGTTTGTTCTTTTGGCAGTCCACGGTACATTCAACATTCTTCTCCAACACCACAATTCAAAGGCATAAATTCTTCTTCTGTCTTCTTTGTTCACTGGCCAGCTTTCACATGCGTATGATGCAACTGGAAATACTATGGCTTGGGTCAAGTGCACTTTGGTCATCAAGATGACATCTTTACTTCTCAGTACTTTAAAGAGATCCTTTGCAGCAGATTTTCCCAAAGTCTTTTGATTTGTTGACTGCTGCTTCCATGGGCATTGATTGTGTACCCAAATAAAATGAAATTTTTGACAACCTCAATCCTTTCTCCATTTATGAAAATGTTACTTTCTGATTCAGTTGTGAGGATTTTTGTCTTCTTGATGTAAGGTACATCCACACTGAAGGCCATGGTCCTTGATCTTCATCAGTAAGTGTCTGAAATCTTCACTTCCAGCAAGTAAGGTGGTGTCGCCTGAGTAACACAGGTTGTTAATGAGTCCTCCTCCAATCCTGGTACCTTGTTCTTCAATCCAGCTTCTTGGATTATCTTCTTGGCATACAGATTGAAAAGGTGCAGTGAACATGTTTCCTGACTTTAAACCATGCAGTATCCCTTTGTTCTGTTTGCACGAATGCCTCCTGATCTACATACAGATTCCCTAAGAGCACAATTAAGTGTTCTGGAATTCCCATTTTATGCAATGCTAACTATAATTTATTATGATCCACACTGTCAAACGCCTTTGCATAGTCAATGAAACACTGGTAAACATATTTCTGGTATTCTCTGCTGTCAGCCAAGATCCATCTGACATCAGAAATGATATCCTTGGTTCCACATCCTCTTCTGAATCTGCCTTGAATTTCTGGCAGTTCCTTGTCAGTATACTCTTGCAAGTAAAGCTCTCAAAATTTTCCAAGTATTATGTAAAATAAGAACTCAGTCTGAAGTTCTGTTTTAAATACAGCAACTTTCATCTAAGGATTCAAAGTACTTACAGCTGAGGTTAAGTGGCTTGCTGAAGGCTACTCAAGAAATCAGCAGATTAGGTACAGATTACCTAATTCTAAGTCTTCCTTTCCCGTTTTTCTTAATAGCATAATTCTCTGGCATTTGTTATGTTAGCACTAGAGGATGTAACCATCTGTCAATGATTCATTCATATCTACTCTTACTTAAAAGACTGACCACACAAAACTTTCCCTCCTCTACCAAAAACAAAAGTCCTGAAAAACTTACATCTTTTCAACAAAAAGCAACAAATGTCAGCCTAAACTATTTAAACTACACGATGGGGTCACTATGAGTCTGAATCAATTCAATGGCAACAGGTTTTTTTTGTTCATTTCTGTTTCATTTTTAAATCTAGGGAGAAAATATCTCACTTCATACAAAGTTGGCAAGAACATCACAGCAGAAGACTGAAGCCTTTAGTACGAAATGAGATCTAAGTGGATCTGCTCCCTCTGAGCTGAGTAAGTTCCTATATTTGAGACCACTGATACTCATAAGTAGAGTTTATATGGTACTCTTAGTTGCCTTGATATACAACTAAAAGCTAACATTTGAAATTACTATAATAAAACTCTGAGCCAAATTTTAGACATACGAAATGTTATGTGTGTTGTTATTTCTCATTTCTGAGAATTCTCTACACGTTCTATTTATTTTCCCCAAAATAATGTCATTTAGCATGAGCTGTATTTCATCTTTGAAAATGTACATCTGTTGATAATCATGATGGGTGCCTCTCTGAGCTTTTAGATGGCATTATTCAAAAATTACTCTCTAACAAAGAACATGATAGAGCCATCTGGTGACACAGATCTGGATCATCTCATAAAGCCTGTATCCAAAAGAATAGACTGCAACTTCTAATCATTTTGGACCAAAAAAAAATTCATTCTAGCCATCCTTGAAATTATAGCTTTCAAATCAATCTGTCCAAAAGGAACCCATTTCATGTATTTGATCAAAACATCAAGACAAAAGTCCAACAATAAGCAAGACAACCTTAGAATAAGATGAATGCTCAAAATTTATAAGCACTGCAATTTATTGCATTCTCTAACAGTCTCATTCAGTAAACAATCTTTGTCAATCACTATAAAAAATACAGAGCATATGTTCAAATACAAATGAATTTTTGCCATCCAAATATTCCTCAGTAGATAGAAGGAAGTCAGGTTATATATAGGTTCACAGAATATAATTCTTATTGATAGTAAATACAGAAAAGTCTTTCCCAGATACTTTTGAAGGTTTTGTGCAAATTCCAAAGGGAATCTGAAAAACAGTTAGTACTAATGCTGCTTACATCTGTGATGTGTGTCAGATTCAATTAGCAGTAGCTAATGTGCTAGTTCCCAAAAGTTCTCAAGCACACATAAAAAATAATGGTTTCAAAAATAAAATGGCAAAATAGAAATAAAAAGCTAACAGAAAATGTGCTGATAAAATTTTGAGAGATTATGGCAACTAGTTCTTAGATAGCTGAGAGGAATGTATAATTTTCAATAACAATAATTAAATTAATTGGCCTTTATAAACTAAGCTACCCAAGTTACCCACCATTCTTCTGTGAGTTAGTCATATTATAGTAGTTTGCACGTTGCTGTGGTGCTAGAAGCTATACCACTGGCATTTCAAATGCCAGCTGGGGTTAGCTGGGGTTAGCTGGGGTCAGATTTCAGCAGACTCCAGACTAAGACTAGGAAGAGCAATCTGGCAGTCTACCTCTAAAAAAAAAATTTTAAAGACTCGCCACCAAAAACTTTATGAATAGCAGAAGTACACTGATATAGTGCCATGAGGTTCTCAGTTTGGAAGCACTCAAAATATGACTGGAACAACCTGCTTCCTCAACTTAGAGTGGACCTTAATGATGCAGATGTAGTCAAGATTTCAGGATCTTCATTTGCTCTTTAGGCATGATCAAAATGAGAAGAAAGAGCTGCAAACAACCATTATAATCAGAACGTGGAATATATGAAGCGTGAAGCTAGGAAAATTGGATGCTGTCAAGAATGAAAAAGAAGATAGATATCTTAGACATTAATGAGCTAAAATTGACTGGTATTGGCCATTTTGAACCAGTCAGACAAACAGTCTACTACATCTGAAAAGAGAAACTGAGTAGGAACAGCATCACAGTCATCACCAAAAAGAATACTTCAAGATCTATCTTGAAGTACAGTGCTGTCAGTGATAGTATCTATATGCCTACAAAGGAAACCAGTTAATATAACTATTTTTCAGATTTACATCCCAACTACTAATGCCAAAGAGGAAGAAACTGAAAATTTTTTCAAACTTCCTGTGGTCTGAAATTGATCAAACATGCAATCAAGATGCACTGAAAATTGCTGGTTATTGGAATACAAAAGTTGGATTAAAAAAATGGATCAGTAGCTGGAAACAAGGCCTCAGTGACTGAAATAACATCACAAACTCCATGACAGAATTTTATGAGACCAGTGACCTATACATCAGAAACAGCTTTTCTAACAACATAAATGACAGCTAAACATATAGAACTCACCAGATGGAATACATAGGAATCAAATCAACTACATCTGGAGAGAAAGACAGTAAAGAAGTTCAGTATCTTTATTCAGAACAAGGTCAAGGGCAGACAACAGAACAAGGCCATCCATTTCTCATATGCAAGTACAAGTTGAAGAAAATCAAAACAATTCCACAACAGCTAAAGTACAGCCAAGCCGAACAGTCATGTATATCCCACCTGAATTTAGAGATCATCTCAAAAATAGATTTGACACACTGAACACTAATGACAGAAGATTATAATCGTGGGATGACATCAAGGATATCATACATGAAGAAAGCAAAAGGTCATTAAAAAGACAGGAATGAAAGAAAAGACCATAGTGGATGAAAAGAAGAGACTCTGTATCTTGCTCTTAAATGTAGAATAGCTAAAGTGAACAAAAGAAATGACACAAAAAAGCTAAACAGAAAACAGTAAAAGGTGACTTAAGAAGAAAAAGCATTATAATGAAATATGCAAAGATCTGAAATTAGCAAATCAAAAGGGAAAAAAAGCATGGAATTTCTTAAGCTGAAAGAGCAGAAGACAAAATTCAGCCTTTGAGTTGCAATACTGAAGGATTCTATGGGCAAAATACTGAACAATGGAGCCAATTTCAAAATAAAATGGAAGAAATACACATAGTATCAAAAAAAAAGGTCAGCATTAAATCATTTCCGGAAGTAGCATATGATCCAAAATTGATGGTACTGAACTATGAAGTTCGCACGACACTGAAGGCACTACCAAAAAACAAGCGTTCAGGAACTGACAGAACACCAACTGAGACGTTTCACCAAATGGATGCAACAGTGGAAGACCTCACTTGTCTATGCTGAGAAATTTGGAAGACATCTACCTGGCCAAATGAGATACATATACATGCCTTTTCCAAAGAGAGGTGATCCAAAAGAATGCAGAAGTTATCAAACATTATCATTAATATCACATACAAGTAAAATTTTCATGGAGATAATTCAAAAACAGTTGCAGCAGTACATCCAGAGAACTGCCAGAAATTCAAGCCATATTCAGAAACCAAAGGATATCATTACTGACGTCCAGTGGAGCTTGACTGAAAGCAGATAATACCAGAAAGATGGGTACCCGTGTTTCACTATGTGAACGCATTCTATTGTGAATTATAACAAATTATGGGAATTTCAGAACACTTAATTGTGTGCATGGGAACCTGTCCATAGACCAACAGGCAGTCCTTTGAACAGAACAAGGGGATACTACATGGTTTAAAATCAGAAGAAGTGTTCATCAGGGTTGTATCCATTCATTATACTTTTTCAGTCTGTATGCTGAGCAAATAAACTGAGAAACTCAACTACGTCAAGAAGAACACGGCATCAGGACTGGTGGAAGACTTATTAACAACCTGTGATACACAGATCACACAATCCCACTTGTTGAAAGTGAAGAGGAGTGGAAACTATTACTGGTAAGGATCAAAGACTACAGCCTTTAGTATGAAGTACATCTCAACATATAGAAACAAAGATCCTCTCAACTAGACCAATAAGCAGCAGCATGAGAAATGGAGAAAATATTGCAGTGGTCAAGGATTTCATTTTCCTTGGATCCAAAGTCAATGCCCATGGAAGCGGTAGTCAGCAAATCAAATGACATACTGCACTCGGCAAATCTGCTCCAAAAGGCCTCTTTAAAGTGTTGAATAGCAAAATGTTACCTGAAAGACTAAGATAGGTCTGACCCAGGCCACAGCATTTTTTATTGTTTCTTATGTGTGCAAAAGCTGGACAACAAATAAGGAAAACCAAAGACAAACTGATGGCTTTGGTCTTCCTTATTGTGTTGGCCAAGAATACTGAATATACCACAGACTTTGAGAGTAACAAATATGTCTTGGTGTACAGCCAGAATGCTCTTTAGAAGTAAAGATACTTCATCTTATATACTTTGGACATGTCATCAGGAGAGACATGACACTTGGCAGAGGATCAACAAAAAAGAGGAAGACCCTCAAACAGATGGACTGACCCAATGGCTGCAGTAATGAGCTCAAACATAGCAACAATTGAAAGGATGGCACAAGACTGGGTAACATTTCAATTATACAGAGGGTCACCATGAATTAGAACCAACTCAGCAGCACCTGAGAATCACGGAACCCAACCTACAGTAAGTTCATAAAATGAAACTACGTTTTCCATTTTCATTTCCATTTCCATTTCCATTTTCCTCTTCAACAATAAACTTAAAAGGAATAACAACCAACATTTATTAGGACAATATTTTAATCTAAAAGCAAATATTCTAGTTTTTATTTGTATCAGTTTTTGCTTGCATAGGAAATTATAAGACATAATGGCTTATGATTCACTAGTAAGCCAATGGAAATTCCCTTTCACTTAGTTTTACTTTCTTCATCTGACAAGTAAGAAAATTGAACTAGATCATGGGTGAAAAATAATCTCATCTCAGGTCAACTCTTACAGTGTTGCCACTGTTTGGAGAAGGATTCTAAAGGTCATATCTTCACTCTTCAAATAACTGGGAAACCAATTTGCAATATTTGCCAAGGCCATTGGAAAGAAGATGTGGTTAGTGGCATATTTCTTTTATTTCCTATCCCTGGAGAAGAGGATGCTTACAATATACTCTAGATTAAAATTTCTGGTATTCTAAATACTTAAACATTTTATTGTGTTGGAGATTAATTTTTTAACCCGTCTCAATTATCTCTGATATTATTATATACCAGTCTTCTATAAAAATATAGCCTTATACAATTTCTCTTTAGGTATCAAAACCCAAGATATATACAAGGCAGAGTAGAGAAACCAGTCGTTCAACATTTACCAAGGTTCTCATCTTTCCTACATTTTGCATCCCAGTGAGTGGAAATGAAACATGCTAGAGTGGCAGAGGGGACTCAACAGCTGGAAACAACAAACATTTTTGTTTCTTACAAACCTTTGTCTTTGCTGTGCAGATGTAGTCTGCACCATCCTGGCTAGGACTGAATAATCTAAAATGGCCTCACTCAAGCATCTGAGGACTGACAGGCTGTCTGAACTAGAGAATTTTGTACGAGGATATTTGTTCTCTGCTCTACATGGTCTCTCAACCTCCAGAAGGATATCATCATGGATTGACTTGTGTCCCCCCAAAATATGTGTAGCCATGTGGCTGGGCCATGATTCCAGTATTTTGGTTGTCTACATTTTGTGATTTTCTTGTGCTGTATGTTATGTCATGAGATCACCTCCCTGCTCCACTGTAAGGGGAGTTTCCCTGAAGTATGCTTGCACCACCCTTAACCCTTTCATCCTACAAGAGATACAAGGAAAGGGAAGCAAGCAGAGAATTGGGAACCTCACACTATCAAGAAAGCAGCACCAGGAGAAGAGCGTGTCTTTCAGATCTGAGGTTCCTGCACCAAGATGCTCCCTGGATAAAGACTTATGCAATACCGGACTTTCCTCCAGAGCCGAGAGGGGGGAAAGCCTTTCCCTGGAGTGGACATCCTGAATTTGGACTTGTAGCTACTGGGCTGTGTAAGAATAAACTTTCCTTTGTTAAAGCCATCCACTCATGGTATTTCTATTAGAGCAGCACGAGCTGACTAAAACAAACATTCAAGGTTTTTTCTACATAGCAGTCTGAGGGTTCCAAAGAACAGAAATAGAGGGTAATTTCCAACATGCAAGTGCTTTTCAAGCTTCTGCTTGAATCACAATGGCTAATATCCTATGAACCTGTCATTGACTTGTGTCCCCCTATGAACCTGTCATTGACTTGTGTAGCCATGGGGCTGGGCCATGATTCCCAGTATCTTTTGACTGTCCTCCATTTTGTGGTTTTCCTATGTTGTATGTTAAAGGATTAGAGTGGTGCTGTAAATCCCTTCATAGGATCACCTCCCTGCTCCACTGTAAAGGGAGATTCCCTGGAGTATGGCTTGCCCACACTTAATCCTATCAACCTGCAAGAGATAAAAGGAAAGGGAAGCAGGGGGCGGAGTCAAGATGGCGGACTAAGCACATGTCTCTTTCTATCCCTCTGGAAACCAAGACCTGAATTGACAATCAAACAGAGCCTTCTGAGCACCTAATCAGCCTCAGGACACGGCACAGAGCTGTTAATTGGGACTTTATATCATTCAGCGAAAAATCTCCTCTCTTTCGCTAACTCCCGCTCCTGGCTAGCCCTGGCTCTCACGGACGGAAGGTAAACGCACCATTTTGACTTTTTTTTTCCTCGGTCTCGGCTGGCAGGCGGAGCTGGGCCTTCCCGGCGGCTGGACTCAGACGTGCTGCTTGGGGGATAGGCAGGCGAAATTCCCATGTTCTGGGAGCCAGGCTCGGGACTCTATTAATCTAGACACTTTGAGCCTTTCGTTTTGTGGCTGCCTCAGTGGGGTTTGTGCGGAACTCCGCGGTCAGGGTGCGGGACGCCATGTTGGTACCGAGATTTTAGCGGGACCTCGTTCTTACCCTGGGAGCCAGCGCCTGTAAATGGGACAGCGCTTCTCCGTCAGAAAACTAGTGATTTTGCATAGTGCTGCCTACATTGGGGGCCCAGCATCAGAAGCAGAGGAATCCCTGCCTCTGGGCACCTTTAGCCCCCCGTCTGCTGCCTGTGTGGAGGACGCCATCTTGGATATGGTGGCCACAGCTGGACCTAATTCTTAGCTTGGGAGCCAGAGGGTGCCGACAAGAGAGCACTTTTCTATCACAAAACCAGTACTCGACGCAGTGTTGGATAAGGCTAGGCCCTGTCAGCAGAGGCCACCAGGGCACTAGCAGTGCTGTATTCTGAACTAGTTTGTTATCATCTGGGGTTGGATACAGTGGCGCTTACTTTGTCAGACGGGAAGAGGGACCTCTACACCTGAAAACCTAACTGACTTGTGAACTGGTCAGGTACCTTTTGCTTTACATTTGAAAACAGCCTACAGAAACATTTGCAATCCATCCTCACAGTACCTCTTCCAGCCTCTATATACTCACATGGGACCCAAAAAGCAACAGAGAATTGTGGCATACAAGCAATCACTAATGGCTTCAGAAGGCTCCCAAACAAAGCAACCAAGGAGTTTTCCAGATGAGGAAACTTTTATGAAAGCATCAGGAAGTGAATACAAATTGATTATATACAGAGTCCTTCTAGACCTTATACAAAATGCAGCAGAACAAAATGAAAAATTAAGCAAGTTGTTTGATCTGATGGAACACCAGTACTCTGAAATCCAACAGATCAAGAAGAAAATCAAAGACATAGAAACTTCCATGCAAAGCAAAGAAAACAGAATGGAACAACTGGAAAAAAGAATTTCTGACTTGGAAGACAGAGCTACTGATGCCAGTGTCTATGAGCAGAAATCAGAAAAAAGAAACAAGAAAAATGAAGAAACATTAAGAAGCATGTGGGACTCTATTAAGAGGAACAACCTTTGATTAATTGGAGTCCCTGAACAGGGTGAGACATCTGAGAACACAGAGAGTATTGTTGCTGAGTTGCTGAAAGAAAACTTTGCAGAAATCATGAAGGAAGAGAATGTAGACATCTCAGATGCATATCGTACACCACCCAATATAGATCTCAAAAGAAAGACTCCAAGACATATTATAATCAAGCTTAACAAAATGAAACATAAGCAGCAACTCTTAAAGGCAGCAAGACTCAAGGCAAAGCTAACATTCAGAGGGAAACCCTGTAGGCTCTCGTCAGATTTCTCAGCAGAAACCATGCTGGCACGGAGACAGTGGCATGACACATTCAAAGTCTTGAAGGAGAAGAACTTCCAATCAAGAATTATATATCCTGCAAAACTGTCTTTCAAACATGAAAATGAAATTAAGACATTTCCAGATAAACAGAAACTCAGAGACTTTGTAAAAACCAAACCCAAACTACAAGAAATACTGAAAGAAGTTCTTGGCTTTGGCTAAGAAGAACGAAACCACTAACTTTATATTTTACAACGACACACTGCTCAATACTCATTTAGGGAAGGCTCCAAAGTAAATCACAGCTTTGATTTGGAAAGAAGCAATCCAGTGATCATCATGAAAACTATGGTGTCATCATAATAAAAGAGGGATGTACTACAGTCGTTACAGTCCTTCCAGATGGAGAGGAAGATGACCAGACTGGTAGTAATTAAAATTGGGTTTATAAATACTTTATTAAGGGGGTTCATAGGGGCAGCTGTAAAGCACAACAAAGATGTATCATACCATTTCAAGAAATCTAACACACGAGTCTCAACATCTATTAAACCAGCTCTGAAAAAGGTGAAAAATCAACTCACAAAAAAGAGTGTCTCAGAACAGACTAATAAGAACAACAGAGAAAACATCAACATAAAAATAAACATATCACAATGGCAGCAGTGAACACATACCTATCAATAATTACATTGAATGTGAATGGACTCAATGCTCCAGTAAAGAGACACCGAGTGTCATCTTGGATCAAAAGACAGGACCCATCCATATGTTGTCTACAAGAAACTCACTTGAGACCTAAAGACAGGAACAAACTGAAAATTAAAGGATGGAAGAATATATATCAAGCTAACAATGAACAAAGAAGAGCAGGGGTGGCAATTCTAATCTCAGACAAAATCAACTTTAATGTCAAATCTACCATCGTGGACAAAGATGGACACTATTTATTGCTGAACGGTTCAGTACACAAGCAAGACTTAACTATATTAAACATTTATGCACCTAATGTCAGAGCACCTAAATATGTCGAAGAAACACTGACTATGCTCAAAAGAGTTAGATGACTCCACAATAATAGTGGGAGATTTTAACACTCCACATCTAGAAAAAAGCTCAGTAAAGATACAGAAGACCTCATTCACACAATTAACCAACTAAACCTCATTGATATATACAGAACTTTCCACCCATCAGCAGACAACTACACCTTCTTCTCCAGTGCACATGGAACATTCTCCAGAATTGACCACGTGATAGGCCATAATGCAATGCTCAACAAAATCCATACCATTGAATTATTGCAAAGCATCTTCTCAGATCATAAAGCCATCAAAGTTGAAATCAATAGCAGAAAAAACAGAGATAGAAAGTGGAACTCTTGGAAACTGAACAACATCTTGCTCAAAAAAACATGGGTTATAGAGGAAATCAGGGATCAATTAAAGAAATTCATGGATTCCAATGAGAACGAAAACACTTCCTACCAGAACCTATGGGATACAGCCAAAGCAGTGCTCAGAGGGCTGTTTATCTCCATAAATGCACACATCGGGAAGGAAGAAAGAACCAACTCAAGGAACTAACTGTACAGCTTGAACAAGTAGAAAGAGAACAACAGAGGAACCCCTCGGGCACCGGAAGAAAGGAGATCATAAAGATTAGAGCAGAGCTAAATGAATTCGAGAATAGAAAAACAATTGAAAAAATTGAAAAGACCAAAAGCTGGTTTTTTGAAAAGATCAACAAAATTGATAAACCACTGGCTAAACTTACTAAAGAAAAGCAGGAAAGGAAACAAATAACCCAAATTAGAAATGAGAAGGGAGTTGTCACCACAGATGCAACAGAAATCAAAAACATCACAACAGAATACTATGAAAGACTGTACTCTAACAAATTTGAAAACCTAGGGGAAATGGACAAATTCCTTGACTCATACCACTTACTCAAATTATCACAACGTGAAGCAGAACACCTTAATAAACCCATCACAAAGGAAGAGATTGAAAAGGTCATGAAAACACTGCCAGCCCAAAAAAGTCCGGGCCCAGATGGCTTCACGGCAGAATTCTACCAAGCATTTAGAGAAGAGTTATCCCCAAAACTATTGAAACTATTTCACAGTATAGAAAGGGATGAAGTACTCCCAAACTCATTCTATGAAGCCAGCATAACCCTGATACCTAAGCCCGGGAAAGATCCAACAAAGAAGGAGAACTACAGACCGATATCACTCATGAACTTAGATGCAAAAATCTTCAACAAAATTCTTGCCAACAGAATACAACAACATATCAAGAAAATAATCCATCATGACCAAGTGGGATTCAAACCAGGGATGCAAGGCTGGTTCAACATCCGGAAAACAATTAATCATAAATAACACAAAAGACAAAGATCACCTGATTTTGTCGATCGATGCCGAAAAGGCATTTGATAAAGTCCAACACCCATTCATGCTAAAAATTCTTAGCAAAATGGGCATAGACGGCAAATTCCTCAACACAATAAGGGCCATTTATACAAAGTCAATTGCCCACATCATCCTGAATGGAGAGAGACTGAAAGACTTTCCCCTGAGATCAGGAACTAGACAAGTATGCCCACTGTCACCTCTCCTATTCAACATTGTGCTAGAAGTTCTAGCCAGAGCAATTAGACAAGACGAACAAATAAAGGGCATCTGCATCAGCAAAGAGAAAGTTAAAATCTCCCTGTTCGCAGATGATATGATTGTATATGCAGAGAACCCCAAGGAATCTACAAGTAAGTTACTCAAACTGATAGAAGAGTTCAGCAAAGTCTCAGGATACAAGATAAACATAGTAAATTAGTAGGATTCCTTTATACCAACAACGAGACTGTTAAGCAGGAAATTATCAAATCTATACCATTTGTGATAGCCCCTAAGAAGATAAAATACCTAGGAATTAATCTAACCAGAGAAACAACAGACCTTTACAAAGAGAACTATAAGCCCTTACTACAAGAAACTAAGAGAGACTTAGATAAATGGAAAAACCTACCCTGCTCATGGATAGGAAGACTTAGCATTGTGAAAATGTCTATTTTACCCAAAGCAATTTATTTATATAATGCAATCCCAATACAAGTTCCAGCATCATTTTTTAATGAGATGGAGAAACAAATCACCAATTTTGTTTGGAAAGGGAAGAAGCCCCAGATAAGTAAGGTACTACTAAAGAAGAAGAACACACTGGGAGGCCTCTCATTACCCAACCTTAGAACATACTACACTGCCACAGTGGTCAAAACAGCCTGGTACTGGTACAAGAACAGACAGACTGATCAATGGAACAGAATTGAGACCCCAGAGATGACACCATCTGCCTATGAACAGTTGATATTTGACAAAGGCCCTAAGACATTAAACTGGGGTAAAAACAGCATCTTCAACAAATGGTGCTGGCAAAATTGGTTATCCATCTGCAATAAACTGAATCAAGATCCATATCTTACACCTTATACAAAAACCAACTCTAACTGGATAAAAGACCTAAATATCAAACCTAAAACGATAAAGCTCATCCAAGAAAAGGTAGGAACAACAATGGAAGTTTTAATACACAATGAGGACAGACTCCAAAATCTGTCAAAGAAACCTCAATCAACAGAAGAGAAAGTAGATAAATGGGAACTATTAAGAATCAAACACTTCTGCTCATCCAAAGATTTTATTAATAGAATTAAAAGAACACCCACAGAGTGGGAAAAAATATTTGGCAACTCTATGTGAGATCGACGCCTGATCTCCATAATCTATAAGATACTACAAAATATCAATAAGAAGAAGATAAACCATCCAATTAAGCGATGGGCAAAGGAGATGGACAGATACTTCACTAAAGAGGAGATCCAGACAGCCAAAAAACACATGCGGACATGTTCACGATCGTTAGCTATTAAAGAAATTCAAATCAAGACAACAATGAGATACCATCTCACCCCAACAAGATTGGCCATGATCCAGAAAACACAAAACAACAAATGCTGGAGAGGCTGTGGAGAAAGTGGAACCCTCCTACACTGTTGGTGGGGTTGCAAAATGGTCCAGCCTCTTTGGAAGGCAATCTGGCGCTTCCTTAAAAAAAATGGATATTGATATACCATTGGACCCAGTAATTCCACTACTTGGAATATATCCTACAGATTCAAGGCCTTTCACACCAAGGGACACATGCACCAGAATGTTTATCGCGGCACAGTCCACAATAGCAAAAAGGTGGAATCAACCCAGATGCCCAACAATAGAAGAATGGATAGGTAAACTATGGTACATATACTCAATGGAGCACTACGCAATGATAAAGAATAACGATGATTCCAGGAAACATCTCCTAACCTGGTTTCAACTGGAAGACATTATGTTGAGTGAGAGTAGTCAGCGACAAAAGGACAAATACTGTATGAGACCTCTACGATAAGATCTCAAAAACAAACTCGTGTATAGAAGAAAAGATTCTTTGACAGCTGCAAGGGAGGGGAGGGAGGGAGGGAGGGCGAGGGGGGGAGGGTTTAGTTTAGGTAGTTACTAGAAATCTAGTTGGGAGAAAGCGGTGACAGCACACATTAGGAACAAGAACAACATTAAGTGGACTTCAGCATAACTTGAGTACTCCTTCCATCTTAAATCAATACTGCAAGGATAGAGTAGCTGGGGCGGGGGGCGGGGGACCATGCTCTTAGGCGAATTCCAGGCCAATTGGCACAACTAGCGTTTTGCTGGGAGAGCTCTCTGCACCCCTCATTGGTGAGTGGCGTCTGGGGTCTTAAAAGCTGCCAAGCTGCCATCCGAGGACACAGCAAATGGTCCCAACTCAGCAGGAACGGATGCTCACCGAGGCCCAAAATGTCATGCGGTAAAGACAACCGAGAAGACAGAGAGACCCACAAGAGTGGGTGCCTACATCGACCTGGGACCGGAAAAACCAGATGGTGCCCGGCCACCACCACTGATAGCCATGACGGTGCTCACAGAGAGGAGCCTCACTGGCAACACAAGAATAAAAAGAGGTGCATCATGAGATCTCCACTAAAAGACCTCAACTGATGGTCCAGCGGTTTTGGGGTTCCTCTGAGAGCATGGCCCCCGGCCCTGATGCTGCCCATTCGCATAAATTATAACAAAGGTCCACTCTTTGGACAGGAATGGAATGGACTTGGCAATGCAGAGTAACCATATGTTGGAAGCACTTTATGGTTCTATACACCTATAGGATATCATCTTGCTGACCTCTGGCTGGAGGAAGGGGAGTGGACGGAGAGGAGGGGAAAGGAGGCTTTTGGGAGGATGAGACATGTATGGAGCAGAGAGGAATAGTGCGCTGTCACCAGACAGGGAGAGCAGTGGAAGCTGCATATAGGGGGGCATGTAAATTTACATGTGAATCTACATTTTCACTCAGTTATGTTAAATAAAAAAAAAAGGAAAGGGAAGCAGGCAGAGAATTGGGAACCTCACATCATCAAGAAAGCAGCACTGGGAGAACAGCATGTCCTTCAGACCTGAGGTTTCTGCGCCAAGATGCTCCCTGGACACAGACTGATATAATACCGGACTTTCCTCCAGAGCTGACAAGGGGGAAAGCCTTCCCCTGGAGCAGACACCCTGAATTTGGGCTTGGAGCCTACCGGACTATGTAAGAATAAACCTTCCTTTGTTAAAGCCATCCACTCTGTGGTATTTCTGTTAGAGCAGCCCTAGCTGACTAAAACAGAAGCAAAGTCAGTCACAGCACTAAGCCCAAACTCAAGAGTAGAAAAAGTAAACTACATACATGTTCGTCTAACTGTACTTTAAATGAAAGTTTACATAGCAAATCACTTTCTATTCAAATAATACACATATTGCTTTATGACGTTGGTTGCCAATTCCACGGCATGTCAACACTCTCCCCTTCTCAACCTTGGGTTCCCAGTGTCCCTTCTTCCGGCTTTCCTGTCTCCTCCTGCCTTCACATCCTTGTCCCCGGACTGATGTACCCATTTAGTCCCGTGTACATGGTTGAGCACAGACTTCATATTTTGATAGAGAGCCTACAATGTATACTTGTGGCATTCCTCCTACTCCCACCACCACTCAACACAGTGTCTTAAACTCTGAATTAAGTATCAATAGCCTTGTTAAAGATTTGAGAAATAGGGCATTTTTCTTGTTCCACTGTTAATATTACTTCTCCACTTCTGAAGTGATGCTGTAATCTCTTTCTGTGTTTTACTCTTCCTTTTATCTTCCAATCTTTCCCGGAGGCTGGAAAATAAAATGATGAGGTGACCAGGTAATGGGAACTGTCAAGACTAATGTGAAGGAAGACAGGATCATTATGTATTCTTTATTTTCTACCTCAAATCACAGAAAAACTAATTCGGCAATTTCTAATTTGCTTTATATGTAATGGATTTGACCTAAGCATAATTCTGGTCTTCAAAAGAAAATGATGTTGGTAGCTAAAATTAACAAAGAAATTTTAGATCTGGAGTGGACTATTTACTTTTATCTTAAATAATGGAAAAGCGGTCTTTTTCTCAACATTGTATTAAAAAAAAAGTAAGTTACCTTTAATATGGAAAACTAAGCAAGTCCATTTTGGGGGGTGGGGGGAAATGCAGTTTAGAGGTATTAATTCAAGAGCTAATGCCCAACATAATTCAGCTTTTTCTGCTAACATTATTAGCAATGAAAACCTAGTTTTCAAAAAGAACATACAATACAATGGTAGCCACTTTGTTTCACACAATCTGATGGAAAGTACTTTATCACTTATAAGTGACAAGAAAGAGTTTCATTACCATCTTAATGACAATTAAATAACCACTGACATCACTGGTAGGAAATGTCTTTCATCACCATTTCAGATTTCTTAAAATAGCAGGAAACAAGGTTTTGTTATTGTAGTGTTAATGCAGTTAGGGTGTGCAATAGCCCCATAAAAGTAAAAACAGAGCATGAGATTAAATGGCAATCACTTTTTGTTTAAGACAAAGTGAAATATATGCATTTGATCAAACCACCAACCAGACTTGTAAGCCATCTTTTTCTTGTCAGTGAAACCATTTTTACTCCATCATAGACCTGGTTATTCCAACCTAATAATAAACCCAGTCAGCAGTGGGATTTAAAGTAGAACTATACATGTGGAAGGAAGAATAATCATACATCTTTCCACTAGTATCTTAAAATACCACATTTCTTTACTTTGGCCTTTAAAACCCACTCCCGACCTTTTCTTTTACTTGGTCAATATATAATACAATCTTCATGAAATGCTTTTACCTTAAAAACTCAAAATGCAAAATAAC
Source organism: Heterohyrax brucei (assembly GCA_028571685.1). Lineage (NCBI taxonomy): Eukaryota > Metazoa > Chordata > Mammalia > Hyracoidea > Procaviidae > Heterohyrax > Heterohyrax brucei. Next base: position 51,780,604 of record CM053143.1, on the reverse strand, counting down.
ATATAATTTTGTGATATTTAATTTAGCTCAATAATTGTTTCCATATTTTTTGGCTCTCTCTGGCCAGTGTCAAACTGTTTTGATTATTAGCTGATGAAAATGAGGAAACTTTTTTCCCTCTACACTGCTGTTCAGCTTTCACTTAATAACAGTTATTTCCTCTGATATCATGGCTTGCAAGCATTACTTAACCATTTAATTCATGTGCTTCAGATTTCCGACTTTACTGCAAAGTAATCCTATGTGGAAGCCTATCTCTGCTCCCAGAAGAAATTTTATCCATTGGCAGCAGTGATCTCTTTTAGGATTTAAAGAAAAGAAGACCACCATGATCGCAATAACATTATAGTACTCTCATTCTCTTGAAAAATATAAAAATCTAGAGACAAAGGAGTGGAGGGTATGCTGTAATTCTTTTCTCCAACTAAGGCAAAACAACATCTGCCATGCTTATCCAAAGTGTTCCTTATCCAAAGCATCACATATGTTTGCTTATTTATTTCTATTTGGCTTAGTTCTAAATGTTTAGAATGATAAACACAGAAAAGCATAAATTAGATCTTAAAGTCATTAATGAAGTTAAGCAAGTTGGGAATTTTTCAAACTTTCACAAGAGCAAAATCCAGATGATAACTGAGAAAGGTCCTGATGCAAGATGTCAAGTGGCCCAGAAGACACCGCCTATCTCATTCAAATCTAACTTTGACTCTCAAATGGCTTATGGCAGCACCATCCTTGCATGCACCTACACCCAACAATTAACCTTCTGCTCCCTTTCCTCTTTCTCTTGTCTCAAGGGCTAATAGCATTTAAAATCAATTTTACATAAAGGCTCCAAGGAAATTACTGGAACAATTCCGTTTCTTAAGTCTCCCCACTCACACATACGTGCACATTTCACAGGGGGCTGGGGCCACTGTGGCTCCTTCTGAACTAGCTGCTGTGGCGTCCACATGGCAACCCTGCGTGTGTTGCAGCAGAACTGTGCTCCACAGGGTTTTCAATGGCTGGTTTGGGGGAAGCAGATCACCAGACCTTTCTATCAAGGTGCCCCTGGGTGGCATCTACCACCCAACACTTGAGTAAACAGCCAAGCACATTAACCATTTGTATTACCCAGGGATTCCTATCTCACCCTTGGTAAGCATAAGGCATTCCATCATCCAGAGCTGACTGCTTCCAGGCATGGTTGACCAGTTTATGCATTCACTGGTCTTAATCTGAAAGACTATTTAGGTTCTAGGCTACCTCCAAAGTAAACTCAGATTTTTTCACATGTGAGTATTCCTGAGTTTTTCCTCAAAGCAGGCCGAGAATTTTGGAGTCAATCCTACCACCCAGCTGAATTCCAACTGCCACATCCTTTGACCCAGGGTCAGAATAATTTTCAAGGCCCAGGCCAAGACTCAGCTGATCACAAATCTAAATAGTTAGACATGAGTCACAAACACTGGAATGAAATTCCAAGGAGCATCCACCACAGGGGCTTACTTTCATTAACAGAAATCACAGCAAGAGGCTGATAGAGGATAATTAAAGTCTTACCCTCATCCTGAAGGCAGTGGTGGTTCAGTGTGAGAATTCTTGCCTTCCATGCAAGAAATCCAGGTTCAGTTGTAGCCAGTGCATCTCATGTACAGCCACCGCCTGTCGGTGGAGGTTTGTACAGTACCGTGATGGTGAAGAGGTTGCAGCAGAGCTGCAAGAGTGGCTAGACTGAGGACAGACTATGAGGAAAGACCTGGCTATACATTTCTGAAAATCATCCAGTGACAACTTTATGGATTACAAGAGTCAAATCTACAACCAACCACAGGATCGCTACAAGACTGGGAAGTGTTTTATCTCATTGTGTATGAGATCACCACGAGTCAGGAGACCACACAATGGCAACTTATAACACCAACATTCACTACCCACTTGGCACAGTTTCTAGGTGTCAAGATACAATGTCATTTTAGTTGAATGATGCACTCTGGAAGTCCATTTTGAGCTACATACGAAATGAATTCCACTGTTATTTTCTTATCATAAAGAAATATGGTAAAATGGAATCTCAGAATGTTTCTTTCCATCCCTCTTCCTCCCAGTAAAAAAACGAAAAAGGAAATACCATGATGGGAAAAAAAGTGAGAAAGAAGAGCAGAAAATATTTTATACACAGAGTGAAGAAGACTCTAAGGTGCTGAATGACCCCTGTGAAAGACGTACATGAAAGTAAAATCTATCAAGTCTAAGAAAAACAAACTTCAATTATTACTTCAAACACAGAACTTTGCAAATGATCTTAAGTGAGGTTATATTCTTAATGTTTGTGCGGAGCCCTGGTAGCACAGTGGTTAAAAGCTTGGCTGCTAACCAAAAGGTCAGAAGTTTGAATCTACCAGCTGCTCTTCAGAAACCCTATGGGACAGTTCCATTCCGTCCTAACATGGTGTTATGAGTTGGAATCAATTTGATGGCTATGAGTTTGATTTATTTTTTATTTTATTTTTTTGGTGGGGGGTTTTGAATGTTTTTGTGTGCTCTAAAAGGGAAGTTAAATCTTGTGATTTTTAAATGTTGTTTTGCTAGTGTTTTGATCCAAAGAGTTTAACTTACCAAACTTACCCTGAAAAGTATGTGTTGTTCTCCCCACTATCCTGAGCATAATTGGGTGTGTGTGAGGAACTGGAAGGGATTATAAGAAAACCACAAGACGTAGTTCTCTTCTAGCTATTATTGTTATTTGGCATCAGAACTTGCGCCTGAAAGGTTTATTTCCGAAAAGTTCAAAATACATCTTATGTGCACTAGGTATTTATCCTTTTTTTTAACTTCCTTGCTGGAAATTTGCTCTTCTAGTTTGGTTCCCAGATGGCATAATTTCCTAGGTCTGTGTATGTCTGTCTGTCTGTCTCTCTGTGTGTATTTACAAATACATTTTAAAACAGCCAAGTGACAGATCTGACCGTCCTCCAGACAGCAAACGACCTTACTTGCTACAGGTCCTTAGCCGGCTCTCAAGTAAGACAAGTCAAACATCATATTCTTTAGCCCTCAACAGGTTTGATATTCATGCCCAAACTTCTGTCTTTAATACTCAAATAATCTTAAGCCAGTTTCTTGCGTCTTTCCTTGTCAGACTACATGGCAACACTACCCCCTAGTGGGCCTTGCCTCTCCTTTGGTGAACATGTGGCATTCTAACCCTAATAAGAAAGCCTGCAGTTGCAGCCTTCTTCCAAGACCCTTCTTCCCAAAACTGTTCCCTCCTATAACAACTGCCAACATTCAGTCTGTCCAGCAGCTCCAACATTAGATTTTGGAAAGTTAGCAATCAAACACAGCAGCATAGCTTCTTAAAGACTGCTATTTTAAATATACCTAATACCTAGGAGGAAAATCTGGTGGAACAGTGGCTAAGTGCTACAGCTGCTAACCAAAAAAGTTGCCAGTTCAAATCCACCAGGCACTCCTTGAAAACTCTATGGGGCAGTTCTACTCTGTCCTGTAGGGTCACTATCAGTCACCATTTACTCTATAGCAATGGGTTTTTTAAATACCTAGGAATGGGGCAGTAGTGGTGCTATGGTAGAATTCTTGCATTCTGTGTGGGAGATCTGGGTTTGATTTCTGGCTGACGTATCTTACGTGTAGCCACTACCCATCTATGAGTGGACGCTTGCATAGTACTACAATATTGAACATGTTTCAGCACAGCTATAAGACTAAGACATAGTAGGAAGAAAGGTCTCACAATCTGCTACTAAAAATCAGCCAGTAAAAGCATTATGCGTCACAACAGTTCAATTCCTTCAGGCAGGGGTTTCCACAAGTAGTCGGTCAACTACACAGCAGCTTAAAACAACAAATACCTAGGAAAAAGAGAAGACATTTCCTACAGTTTTTTTTTTTTCAAAATAATACAGCTTGTTTTTATGTGTTTAATTGTCAACTAAGAACGCATCTGCATGTAAAAGCACAGTCATACTCAAGAAATACCCTGAAGAACCTACACCAAAATGTCAACAATGATTAGTTCTGAAGAGTATAACTGCAATTAAGGGAGCAGGGTAGGATATTTTGCCTGGTTTTCTAAGAAAAATCTTTATTTATGTATCAGCCATACAGAATAAAGAGTCCTGGTGGTGCAGTGAGTAAGACCTTGGCTGCTAACCAAAAGCATAAGCAGTTCAAATTCACCAACTGCTTCTTGGACAGTACTGAGTTTTGTTTAGAAATAATAAATCATAGGAAACAAGTTTTTAAACTGGTACCTTTTACTACAGATGAGGAGAACAAGATTCAGGGAAGTGAGTAACTTAGCTACAGTGACTCAACTAGTTATTGGCAGAATTCCTGCTTCCCAGCTTCAATTCAAGTACTTATGTCACTATATCTCGATGCTTTCCCATCTCCTTTCTGGTTGGATTTCTTACATGATCTCTTCCACAGTGCTCATCCCACCATTATTGTGATTTTTCTGTAAACAACAATTTTCTACAGTTTTATTTTTGCACAAAAGTGGAACAGTAAGACTAGGAGCAATGAATATCTTTTGTGATGATATTCTACGTAAGTGATAAGAACAGATTACAATTTCATTGTGCATAAATTAATGTGAAACATCCAATTACCTCAATTAATGAAAAGGTCCCCCAAAGCTAATAATACCAGAATGCCAATATTCTCAGTCTTCCATTATTAAAATATTCTAAAGATCCTGTGAAACAAGTGGCATATGCCAGGTAACATATCAGAGCTCTAGCAAAAGCCTAAAAATCTTCCTGAGATAATGAAAATGTAACTATTCCACTCAATACCCACTCAGTAAAACCTCTGAGTGCTTCTTTTGTTTCTCAGACTCCACTATGACCTATGTGCAGACAAGCAAAGGAAAACACAAATAGCCAAGTAAATGTAACAACCATTTTCCATTTTCAGTAAAATAAACCCACTGTAATCTAGATTTCAATCAGCACTGCTTGCTATCCTTTGTTGAGCACATACTATGTTTCAGATATTTTGTAAACGTCTCTGGTTCTCATAAAAGCTCTACAAGATAGGTTTTGTTACCTCACACAGACACATCACCATTTCTGCCCTTACAGAAATTAAATATTTACACTGAAATTTATATTTAAGTACTTTGTATGCTACATATCAACAAACTATATGTAGGCTCTTGTTTACAATTATCCAAGTCATCAGACCATTTCAGGAGATGGCTAGGTCACCTATTTTACAAGCACCTTCCTCTAGAGACAAAAGTATAGTGACAGGAAATTAACTGCTCCCTCTTGAAGAGGCTGAATCTATTTCTGGATGCAGCAGAAGGGCTGGATGAGAGACTCCTCGAAAGAGAAAATACATAATCTAATTCTTTCACTAAATTTCATGAGGGCAAGGACAGCTGCCCAGCCACCCAGAACATCAAGCTTCGGATGAAAACAAGCTCATCAGGCAGGCAGAGGAAGCTTGGACAGGGTAAGTCTATTACGGGACTACAGGATTTTCTTTCTCAGTGTTACTATTTTGGCACTTTTCACATGCAATAAATCCTTTAAGACCTAGCAAGTAATTGTTGAGAGATTGAAGTAAAGTTGGAAAGCTCTTAATGTGTCACTGGGGTAAAACATCACGTTCACTCTTCTAAACAGAAATGCCCTTCAATTCTACAAGTTATTTCTTAGCATCTGCCATATATTTGGCACTTTGCTAGAAGCTGCAAGGTTAAAAAACACACATGCATGCACACATCAATAACATAGTAACTGCTGTCTGTGCTCATCAAACTTAATATAGGAATGAAGAGGCAAGATACTTAATAGTAACAATTTATTACTGATGATTTCCCAGCACGTTAACAGGAAGAGATTTAGGATTGGGACAGTCCAAAACTATCAAATCCAAATACAAAATTACAGACTTTATACACATCAAGATCTCATCAAAAAACAAAGTTCTGTCCAAGGGATTCAACATCAGAAGAGATGTTAACAAAGAGACCACAGTGTCATTAGGTCTGATGTCATCAACTGTAGTAACTCATGGTGTCACCACTCCATGCTAATGACCATAATACTGTAACTAAAACACCATAAAGTTTGATAAAATCAGTGACTATAAAAACACTGGCAGCAATGAAAACAAGTGTGTGCTTGTAGCAGATGCGGACAAGATCACGTGATTCAAAGCATCATAGTAACGAGTAATAACATCAGCTCTGACTAGAGAGCATTAGGGGTTGAAAAGTAAACTGTCACAGAACTTGAGCCCTGTGTGTATATCAACACATGTAAGCTGGGTTTATGAAGCAGTGCTGAGAGCACAGAGTGTCCTTTGAACCTAAGGTTCCCTCAGTGAGATGCTCCAGACCAAAAGAAGATTGATGACAAGGACTTTTGTCTACAGCCAACAGGCAGAGAAAGCCCCTACCCCAGAGCTAACACCCTGAATTTGGACTTGTAGCCTACTAGACTATGAGAGAACAAATTTCTTTTTGTTAAAGCTATCTACTTGAGGATTTATGTTATAGCAGCACTAGCAAACACACACAGGGTGAGGACAAGGAAACATACCTGCACCTCTCTTTCCTCCCAGCCATTCATGTCCTCCCTAAGGCTCCCACATATTGAGCGCAATGGAAGTTAGCCGACAAGGGGGCTCTGACAATGCTCTCCACAAGTGGGAGCCACCTCCAAGGACACACAGTCAAAGGTGGAAGTACGAGCCAGGCAAATGTAGAAAAATTCACACCAATGAGTTTTATTATCACTACTGTTATTAATAATATGTAGTAAACACGCAGGACTTACTATACCAGATACTGGTTTCAGAGTTTTATGTATATAATATCATTTCATCCTCACAATGATCCTATGGGGTAGGACTGTGATTATCCCCACTGATAGATAATTATCCTCACTGGCCTCATAGACATTAATCTGTCCAAGGTTACACAGCTAGCAAGTGGGAGAGCCTGGATTGAAATATAGGTGGTCTGGCTCCAAAGTTCACGTCCTTAGATACTACGTTCTACTGCCTCCCTCAGCCTAAAACCCCACAATCCACAAAAGAATCATCCTTGAGTAGCATCACAGAATATGAAGTTAGTAAAGTAGCAAAGAAATAACTGTATCTTGTTAATGAACATGGAAAATAAATATCTGGGATGTACATGCCTATACAAGGAAAGAAAATTAGGTATAATTTTTATTTTACCTTTAATTTCCATAGCTGTGAGAATTCTAAATGGACAGTAGGAAAACAATCAGAAAACAGTACACTGCAAAGTAGAAAACCAGTGGCAGAAAAGAAAGAGACATGATTTAAAGCCCAAAGAGAGAAGTGTTTTCACAAAGACCAACTACAGCCATTGCTTTGCCTCTGGTGCAAGCTAAACATGGAGAAATGTTGACATTCTTGAACTAGTAAAATTGTAAAGCTCCTTCGAGACATTTCTTCTTGCAGGCAAAAAAAAAAACAAACCTGATTAGCCATTTAACCTGAGGTAGGTACAGAACACGAGTTTAAAAGGAACCAGGAATAAAGAAGGACTTATTCAAACAAGTCTGCAATACTCACCAGATTGTTGTTGCAACTCATCACATCCTTCCTGAAAAATATGGAAGAAATACTACGGTTTCCCTGGCCCATAATAAATCACTCAGAAGCTACCACTCCCAGGCTAAATCTTCCAGTCGGCTCTCTGCCCCTCCCTTTTTTCCCCTTCTTATTTTTCCTTTCTCATATTTCCTGTCTCAGTTAAAAAGAAGGAAAAGAGAACAGGAGTAAAAGTAGAGCATTTTTGCCCTATTCTGTTGGCCTAAATACTCAGGCAAATATTGGATTATAACTCTGCCTACCCTGCCCTGGCTTTTCTCAAAACCTGTGCATCATAAAGAATAGTTTACAAGTGTCTACCGGAAGAGTACATAATTTTGACTTTGTACTTAAATAGACTAAGTGGTCACCTAAAGGGATGATAGTTTTAAGGGTGATTAGAATATCTTTTTGTACAGAGCTTCTTCCCACCATCCTGTACTAAGACCTCAAATTTCTTGAATTTGTATGAGCTGTCCAGCTTGCTTACGTCTGTTCACAGGACCAACAAAGTTGATAAGGCAGGGCCTCTAGAGATCTGAAAATTAAATGAGGCAAATGGTACCATATGGAAGAGAGTACCCTTACAGTAGAGAAACCTAACAAATACTACACTGCCTCAGCCAGGTGATCAGGGTTAACATCAAGAGTGAACTGACGCTGACGGTATGCACTTCTGACATGAGGTGATACAAATGGCACTTATCTCGGTGGTCATCTTCCCAAAAGCCCAAAACTCTAGTATAATCAGTACACCTCAAAATGGTCAGCGCCAACAAAAATTAGGAAAAATGTAAGAAACAGTCACAGACAAGAGGAACCTATGAAGGCATGATGACATGATGACACAGTATCTTGGCTGGAATACAGGGACAGAAAAAGGAAAATGGCTCAATAATAATAATGAAATCTAAATAAAGCATAAAGTTCAGTTAACAATAATGGATCAATAATGATTGATTGGTTGCAACAAATATGCCATATCAACGTAAGAGGTTAATAACAGGGAAAACTAGGTGTGGTAATTATTGGTACTATCTTTGTAATTTTTCTCTAAATCTCAAACTATTCTAAAAAGTAAAGTTTAAAAATTAAAGGAGGTAATATATATAAAGTATTTTATAAACCATGATATGTTATTGGCATGATGATGACAGTAATGATTCAGGCTATGTTTTGTGACAATTAATCTGGCAGCAGCTGAAAAACGGATTAGTGCAATGTTCATAAAGGGCTTTCCTCAGATCAAATTTCTACTGCACTTTCAAGACTTCAGTTTTGTGAAAATCATAAATTTTCAGATACATAACTTCCAAGAATGGTCTCACTTATCAGACGAATCTTAGAAATTAGTCAGTAGTTCCTGAATCATTCTACAAGTCATGTTTTGGAACCCATCATGTGCTGAATAATATCCTAAATTATAGGGCTATAAAAGTGAGATAAGCTCCCAGCCCTTAAAGAGTGAATCTATCAAAGAGAAAACAAAACCAGCCTCTACCAAATGTCTATAATGTAGGAGAAACTCTACCCACACTGCCTTTATTCCCCAAGAGTCAAGCATTCCTCTTAGGGCATCCAGTTCTTAGCCCTATCCTGGAGCCTATCATACAGTACAGCAATTGCCTATGTACTGTTCATATCCCAAACTAGACTGCAAAGTCCTTGACAATAAGAATGTGTTCGGTGTGTGATTCCATCATTAAAAAAAAGCATATAACCTGCCCATAGTTGCTGGAGTGAATGGATGAGATTTAGTCAAGACTCTTTGAAATGCAAATAATAGCAACCTAAATCAAAAAGATAATGTATTTGCTCACATACCTGAAAAGGCTTAGAGGAACTTCTGGTTCATGCAGAGTTTCTTCTGCCTGAGTAAGAGCTCTGATCTCTCTTTTCCTCCTATGGTAGGAGGAGGAACATAGTTGACTGGTGCCCTTAGCAGATAGTACTGAGCACGCATAGCTTAGCCTCTTCTGCTCCTTGCCTTATGGATCTGCTTCCTTATGGGTCCAGGTATTATGCTTACCATGCAGGATTTGGCTCTATAAATCCAATTCAGGGGACAGAATTAAGAAACTCTGGTTGTGTTGTAGTCACGAGTTCTGGCTGCTAACCAAAAGGTTGGCAGTTCAAATCCAACAGGTGCTCCCTGGAAACTCTGTGGGGCAGTCCTACTTTGTCCTACAGGATCAACTATGAGTTGGAATTAACTAGATGGCAATGGGTTAGTTCATCAAAACTTTGCATATCTGACCTATTTTCACTATTTCAGCTTTCGCTAGTGGAACAGCTGATATTTTAATCTATGTCTGTCTAACTTGTTTCAAGTAAATCAAGTGATTTACTTGTTTCAAGTGATCAAGAAATACTCGATCACTTGTTTCCAAACTTAAAGTGGGAAAAACAAGCTTTTCATTAGCCCTCAAAGTCCCAAAAGAAAATACCAAAGCACTGGTGTCAGGCACAGCTGAACTGAGGGGCTCAAATCATGCCTTAAGAATTCAGATTGTCCATCTATCAGTCCTGCTTTTCTCTGTATTTGCTGCACTTTTAGATAAACTTTCTCCAGTTAAACTGCACCTGGCAGCTCTAGATTTATTCCTTCTCAAGCTTAGCAACTAGAAAAATTAAATTGCTTCTTCTCAATTTTTTTCAACAAAAATCCCAAGATTTACTCTGATTTCAATGATTTACATCCTATGTCTATCTTTGGACCAATACCGTGATCAACGGAAAGCACTGATTTACCAGGCCAGGTGCTATGGAGCCAGAGGTGAAACAAGTTCTTGTTGCATCACATATACTTAGACTCAGGAAGGGGTAGTGTCATTTTCAGAAGAAAACGACAGAGGGACCTATCAAAATGAGCAATGCTCTATCACAGCTATTAACTGTTTTTTACAGAAAACTAAGAACGCACAGTTTGTACGAGACTGACATGGAAGGTACATGTAACATGTTTGTCTTCAAATTCACATATATTTTTCTGCATCAGGCTGCCTCCCTAGGAATCCATCAACAAATTTCATTACCTTCAAACAAGTAATCTAGCTGAAGAAATGGTAGAAACTTAGGAAGATCAGACTGATAGACAGAAACTTACTGGATTTCTTAGATCATCTCAGATGTCACTCCATGACCTGCAATAAGAATCATCAAATGGGACAACATCTTAATGCATTTCTAGACCAGCTCTGCTCTGCTTTAACAGAAGTTCTGTAAGACACACTCGAACATATTTGGAAGGCTGCTTAACACGTAACTTTCTTTTTTTTAATTGTTTTCACTTTGAGTGGATCAATACCATGTAAGAAGTCCAGTATCAAAAGCATAGTTTTTTCCCTGAAAGTCAACCTAATCCCCATCTGCTTGGTATGAGAAAACTTAACCTCTCAAATTCAGGTTATATTCAATTAATTTGGTAGCTTTCCCATCAAATCAGAGTAAACTCAATTTAGCATCCCTCTCCCCACTTCTTTCCAGTCATTTAATTAAGTTCCAGTTGGCCTCTTGCCATGGCATTAGGACCTGCTCACTAGTCGGCTGGTGTCTGCAGAGATGCACCTCATCCCATCTGATTCACGGAAGGTATCACATCTCCTTTCTGGCATCTGCTTACATGGACAACTACCTGTCTTGCTTCTGGTCCCATAAGCTGTGCTGTTAGCCAGCACATTCCTTATCATAAATATAAGGCCTCTCCACAGGTGTCAGTTTTTTGTGCCACATCCACTTTCCTTGGCTATACAGGAAAACATCTGGCTACTTCTCATATCACATATGTGTGCATGGGGTCTCTCTGTGAGGCAAGAGAACTTCTGGCTGGCAACTCTGTACTGTTTCCAGCTACTATGCCACTCCTGGGGTAAGGACCGCTGCCTCCTTGGGCAGCCAGGTAGGGAGTGGAGCATACAAGGACTAACAATTAACTTCATGAACTCATCCTAGAAAAAGCATTACATATCCCAATGCTGAATATCACTACAGTCACCTTGGAAGCACTCCCCATAAAAAGCTATGCACTGATGCCAGCACCTAGTCCATCCTTCAAAGCAATTTTGGAACTCTCTTTCTGGAATGACCAGCAGAGCTGTTGTCCTAGTACTCTCGATATCTTGAATGTCATCCATATATCTTCCTTTCAATAGTTCTCTTTGGATACAGAATAAAGTCACTGAAGGCCAGATTAGGTGAGTAGTGAGGGTATTCCAATACATTTATTTGCTTACTGGCTAAAAACTCCCCCACAGACAGCTATGCAACTAAGTTTGCAAACCTGCCAGCTTGCCACCATGTGCAACAGCCATTCCAGAAAAAATTGCTCTGAAGGGTGCACTAGGCACTAGCATTGGTGCATAGTTCCCCAAGGAGAATACTTCAAAGGTGACCATAGTGATATTCAGAAATGAGGAATGTATTACTTACAACAATCAATTGTCAGACTTAACTGTCAGACTGCATATACACCCGCTTCTCTGAGATTGTCAAGCACAGGGCTTCTTCCCAGAGACCCCCACCAGTGTCTACCACTATTCCTTTTCTCTCTTTTTCTCCACTGCCCAAGGAATCTTTATCAAATCTGTCATTGTTGTAAGTGCCATCGAGTCCATTTTTGACTCATAGTAAGCCCATGTGACAGGGTAGAAGTGTCCTGGAAGCTATCTAGATTGCAGTCTTACAGAAGCAGATCACCACGTCTTTCTGCCACAGAGTCATTGAGTAGGTTCAAACCAACAACCTTTCAGTTAATAGTCAAGCGCTTAACCAATGAAACACCAGGTTTCCTGTATCAAGTCTAGGAAAGAAATAGTTTTTTATATTATCATGTGTTTTCATCAGTCTTCCAACCATTTCTACCAGGAATTTTAAGCTAAGAACCTGGGATCAGCTGCTTTATTGTCAGTTTTTCCACTGAATCTTTACTCTCTGAAATAGTGAGCCCAGGCTGCCTGAAACATGGTAAAAGCTATCCGGGGGGTGGGGGGGAGTACTAAAAGTAGAAAGCAGTGATTAATGTCAAAATCCCCTCCCCCCATAATGTAATTCAAACCAAGGTGAATTTCTGTGTTTGAGGTACTGAACACTGAGCCCCAGAAGTACAGAAAATAGATGGGCCAACATGGTTCCTTCATGTGGCACAGACCATGAAAACTTGCTTTCAGAATGACCCGCAAACTTCTCCACAGCCATTTCACACGAACTTTGGGCTATCCAACTGAAAAGACCTATGTAGTACCTTCTGTCTCAGCCCTTAAATGTACGCTAACAAGGAAAGACAGGACAACTACATGCTCACTGTCAGAAACTTTAGTAACGGAATTAGCTGAATGTGCAGGGTACAAACCAGACCCACAGCTTCAAACCACAGCAAGAATCCAGATGGAGCTATGTGGATCAGAGACTGTCACTGCTCCCTGCCACCAAGAAGTCACTTTCAGACTTGATCTTGGAAAAAGCTATGAAATGGGGACAAAAATCTAAAGGACTATTTGTTCAGTTTAAAAGACACTCAGCAATCAAAAAGAGACTATTTAAACCAGACGAGACTGAAGGACTATAAATTGAAAAGCTTAAAGCTTAGCTTTGTCTTAACTACCAAGTGAGACTGTCAACAATAGAAAAAATAAACAAGATACTGTATTTTCTTCATGCATCTGAATGTAGTGAGAGTTACTGCTGCTGAGCTATCCAGTCCTCCAAAATCAACTTCTCCAACCATAGTACATATCAAAATGTAAGGAGGCAAGACAGTAGCAACTGCTCCTCAGTAACAAATTACAAGTGATAGTCCACATCAACTGTCACAGGGTAGTACTCAGTTTACTATTCTGGCTGAGTTGTAGATACTAAAGTGATTGAAAAGAAAAATGAACAGCAGGAAAGAAGGCCTGGAGGGAAGAAAATGGAAAAAAAAAGCAACAAAAATGGTACGTGTTATATATAACAATTCTATGGTAAAATCATTTCTGCAACAAGTTATGAGTACAATGAAAGCTGATGACAGTGGCAGACTGTTCATATAAGTAATGCTTCAAAAATCTCTCCTCAGCATGTCCCCAGTGAACTAAAGTAACAGTAATAATGAAAGAAAATTAAAGCTTTCCTATCTCAACAGCACTTGCGGAGGAACTTTATCTATTCTCATGGTTTAAGTCTCTTTTCCAAAACAAAAAAGTTGATAATTCTGTATGCAGCAAGAGTAAAATTATCTATTTATCTAAAATGCTACTTTAACAAATGAATGAGTACAATGAATAAAAAGAAGATAAAAAGAAAGAAGAGCAGGAGGAAAGGAGGAAGAGAGGAAAACAAGGCAGACGAAAGCCCCAGAACATCTATACACTACTGGTCTTTATGAACGTCTGTACATCTTCATGCACTTTGGGGAAAGTTATAAAACTCAGATCCATTGACCAACTGATGCTCTGTGATGTTGCTTATAGCTGGAAAAGATACACTCTTCTCAGCAGAGTTGTAACCCATTTACCAGACTACACTGTAAATGAACCTTCTTTCCTCCCAGGCTCCCCAGAAAGAATATAATAGCAAGTCCAGCCACTATAATTGTTTCACAAATGGCTTCAAGGAGATTTGAGAAGACCCAAAAGCCCACAAAGATGACTGACTTATATAAAGAATGCACAAAGGCGTTTTATTTTCAATTCAAATTTCTTTATTATTACTATTATTATTTTCCTCAGCACAGAGCAGTCTTTGTGCCTGTGGATCTACCTGAACGTTTCCATCCCAAAGGACACAGAGGTGTGAAAAACGTGACTCATGTTCTTGATAAATTCATATGACAAAGCTCAGCCTTGAAAACGAAAAGCAAATGAAATCTCTCTTTCCTCTAAACTTTCATTTGTGTCAAAGGTTACTCTTGCTTATTCAACAACTCAGACCTCAGTACTTGAAAAATAATGAGTCTTATCCAAGTGGTTTCAACAGCTGAGATTTCAGAAACATAAACAGAAAGGTTTGTTTAAAAAATAACTCAAGGTTAGCAGTTAGAGAATAGTTCACAGTTTTTACTAGTCTAGAAATAAATTATTGCAAACTGAGTAACCGATACAATATGCTCATTTGCAAACTCCCCCTTTCCCTCCCAGGAAAGTTTAAGAATGAGGACTTTTGAGATAAACTTGCCTGACTCACTCTCAGAACAGACAAAAATCTTGAGTATTTACCCTATAAAACTGTCAAGAATGTAATAATCAAAAAATAAATCTTCCCATGAATGATGTTTTTCTTTACCCAAAAATAAAGGAAATACTGAAAGGAAGACATTTTGATGACATTCAGGACATCAAGGGTAATATGACAACAGCTCTGATGGACATTCCAGAAAAAGAATTCCAACATTGCTTTAAAGAGTGGACTAGGAGCTGGCATTGGTGCATAACTTCCCAAGGGGAGTACTTCAAAGGTGACTGTAGTGATATTCAGCAATGAGATATGTAGCACTTTTTCTACGATGAGTTCACAAACTTAGCTGGCAGTCCTCATTTTTCTGTTTGTTCAATTGTCTGTTTTGGTAGTAAGCTTATTGCTCCATCCTTTCTTACTCTTTGCAGGTAAGTGAGCGCAAACTTCTGAAAGACCACAAAAAACTTAGTTTCAGTGAGCAGATAAACTTGCATATTGACCATACTTCATTCCATTCTGGAAAAGATCAGTTCTCTTTGTGTTAACTTGTACATGGAACATTATAAAATTTTGAGACAAAAGAGGAAAGTTATAAAGATACTTCACTTAAGCTACCTGTTAACACAGACTCTCTCTTCCACTTTATGAATTCCTGATCTGTACTAAATCAAAATAATAGCTGACATGTATTGAGTGCTTACTCTGTCCCAGGCACTGTTTAAAGCACTAGACAGAAATTAATTCAGTTATATTCGAGACAATATTTCTACCACTTGGGAAAAAACAAAATTACCTAGGAACCTGGAGAAATAAAACCACTCTAATTTGTTTGGATGGCTGACTTGTTAATTTTTTCTCTCATTTTGATGTCCATTCAGTGTTACTACACTTACATAATAAATATCAATACATTTTTAAAAAACCTATACTGAAGATAATAACAATTCCTCACAGGGCTGCTGCATTAGTTCTGCAAAGATCTTTCTAAAACACTTCTATCCTACGCAAGTACAAACAATCACGTTCAGTTGCTCATTAGATCTAATCAAACATCTTAATTGGTCATGTAGTCCTTCTTTATTTCACCTTTATCTCACTTCTCTGCACAACCCTCACAATGGTAGAGCCAACACCACACCTAAATCATTTGCAGCTGCCTGTCTTCACTGACATCTGCCTCCTACCCTCACAAATAGACTCATCACTCCACTCGGCGAATCAAGTCTTCCCCATCTTTCAGCAGCCAGTTCACATTTCTCTACCTCGTAAGACCATCCAACAACTGAGCTAACATATACTGAGTACTTGCAGTGCATTTGGCACTTGGTGTGTGTTGCAGAATACTTTCAGCAATCCAGAAAGAGTTAATGGTATCCCTCTTACACCCAGGAGATTTAGAGAAGTTGTGATTTACCCAGGGTGATGGAGCCGGGGTTCACACTGTTATGCTGCTCTACCCTACACATAACAGCCGGTACCACACAAATGAGTCCTCAAATTTATGTTTTCTTATAATGTTTTGTAACTGCTTAATATATGTGAAATCCATGTGATCCTCTAAATTTCCTGGGGTCCAAGTCTCCTGTGGGGGCACACCATAAGTGCTCTATTAATACTGCTAACTTAAACTAGCAGGCAAGAAAGGCCTTAAAAAGTGATCTGACATTCCTACAAGGGAATTACTCTTTATTAAATCATTCCAAAAAACTTCTTAAAAGCATGATGAACCACCAGATGTTTCATACAGACTTTAAGAAAACATCATAATAGAGACACACTCAATGGGTATTTGAAGATGATGAGAAACTCTGGAAGGAAGTGGACCTCTGACAGAAAGAGAAGGCAGTATCACAGAAAGATCAGAGTTGCTCTGCAAAATGTTCAGCATCCAAACATTTAACTTCTGAAGAACTGGGAAAGATAAACACGGTCTTTCCTTCCATCATGTTCACGTTCTATAACATTCATTTTCTTTTCTCTTGCCCTTAGACATCCACGTCAGCTGTCGCAGAGTTTTAGAAGACAACTAGGTTGGATTGCTTCACTATCACTGAGTAAACTCCGACATAATTCTTTAGCCTGTAGCCAGGCACCCTGACCCAAATGGAAGGACATGGAGCAATGCCTGAACATGTCTCAGCAACCACTCACCCAAAGCACTGAAGCGTCCAACCATACACAGTCCTTTGTGTTGCTGTCTTCTGTCCCTCCCACAACAGCAGGCACTGTTATGACAGAACATCAAGCCCTGTCACAGGGCCTTGGGGATGAAGCTGTGACCCAATAAGTCACAGTACCCAGCAGAAAGCAAACCTTTGATACTCTTTGGTTTCAACTTCAGCAATAGCCATGCTTCTCAAAAAAAAAAACAAAAAACCCCAACCTACCACTTATCCAAACACTCTTGTTGGCAGTCTTGAAACAATAATGATTTCCATCACCATGGCCCTTACTGCTTCTTAAGAATTAGTCCTTTGGAAACAGCCAAGAAACCAGCAGTTAAAAGCTTCGGGCCCCTCGATGCAGTCCTGCTCAGTGGTGTGTATAAGTCTCTTTGTGACTTTTATTCAGGGTATGAGGCAGCTGGAACATGGCCGAGCACATCCTTCAACACTCTCATTTGCCTGGCTTTTAAGGGTCAGAGACAACACTCCAGCTGCCAGTCCCATGCCAAATGACAGGGTGAAGGATCTTTTCCACAGAAAGGCAAGATTAATAAACAGTCTGAATCACAGGCTTCTTATTTTCTCCTCTCCTTCCCTCTCCTGTGCCAAGGGACCTCCCTCAGCTTTGTAATGCCTTCTGTCACCAAAATAATTCAGCTCACTGCCATCTACCCACATTAAACACCTTGCTTCTTGGAGAATACTAACATAATTAGACTTGGGTCCACAGTGGAAAGATGGCATGACACTATGTCCTATGGGTCACTATTAGTTGGAATTAACTCAACAGCAATGGGTTTGGTTTTTGGTTATGCCTAAAGAAGATCCTGTGAGTGTCATTCAAATTGCATACTGAACTTTCTTCCACTTTTTACTTTCTTTCTCTTGAATGTTCATGTTATAAAGAGGGGAAGGATAAATATCTAATGGAGTCTTTCCTCTGTGTAGTTCAAATAAAACATTAACAGTTTTATCACCTTGAGATGTCCTCTGTTTCTCACTATGTAGAAAGAACTGATTTTCACGTGGAAGATGAAGGGATTGAAAATAAATATTCATACCTCTGCTGACTAAAGTAATAATGCTTTGCATATTTTACAGTTCAGTATTACCAATCCAAAGTAGAGGCTAAAACTAGAGAAAGAAAAAGAAACTTAAAATACAAAATAAGATAAAATATTGCTGAAGATACTTCCAAAGCAGTTTTATTAGTGCATCAACAGGAAACTGACAGAAATTCAAGCTGGATTCTGAAGAAGACATAGAAGAAAAGATAGCATTGTTGATGTCAGGTGTATCTTCGTGGAAGGCAGAGAATACCCGAAAGATGTACAAATGTGCTTGACTGACTAGACAAAGGCATTCAACTGTGTGGATCATGACAAACTACGGATAACATTTCAAAGAACAAGAATTCCAGAATACTTAATTGGCGTCATGTAGAACCTGCACATAGACCAAAAGGCAGTGGTCCCAAAAGAACAAAGGGACATTGAGCAGTTTAAAATCAGGAAACATGAATCAAGACTGTATCCTTTCCACTTTACTTACTCAATCTGTAAGGTAAGCAAATAATCTGAAAAGCAGGACTGTAAGAAAAACACGACATCAGAAATTGATGAAAGACTCACAACCTGTAATATACAGATGACACAGCCTTGCTCACTGAAAGGAAAGAGGACTTAAAGCTCTCACTGATGAAAATCAAAAACTACAGTCTTTAGTATGGATTATATCTCAGCATAAAGGAAACAAAATTCTTGCAAGTAGACCAACATGCAACAACACGATAAACAAAGAAGAAACTGAAACTGTCAAGGATTTCATTGTACTTGGATCCACAATCAACACCCATGGAAGAAGTCAAGAAATCAAAGGATGCATGCATGGGGTAAATTTGCCACAAAAGATCTCTTTAAAGTGTTAAAAAGATGTCACCTTGAAGACTACAGTGTACTTGACCCAAACCATGATATTTTCAATTGCTTCATATGCATAAGAAAGTTAAACACTGAATAAAGAAGACCAAAACAGAATTGACATCTTTGAATTACGATGTTGGTGAGTATTGACTATGCCATGGACTGACAGAAGAGTGAAGAAATCTGTCTTAGAAGAAGGACAGACAGAATGCTCCTTGGAAGCAAGGATAGTGAGACTTCATCTCATACACTTTGAACATATTGTCAGGAAGGTTCAGTCCTTGGAGAAGTACACCATTCTTGGTAAAAAAGAGGGTTAGCAGAAGAGAGGAAGGCAGCTGTGAGTATGATGCTGAACTGGGCGATGTTTTGTTCTGTTGTATATAAGGTCACTGTGAGGTGGAACCAACTCAGTAGCACCCATAAATGATGTGACTCTGGGGTCCAATAATTAAGTCAGTGAACTTAACTGTTCTAAGTGCTACATACCTCATTGTTGAATATCACTATGGTCACCTTCAAAGAATTCCCTTTGAGAAGCTACGCACCAACTCCAGCACCTAGTCCACCCTTAAAAGCAATTTTGGAACTCTTTCTGGAATGGCTACTGTGCACAGTGGCATAGCGGAAAGTCCACAGACTTAACTGTCCAGTTGTCTGGGAGGGAGTTTTTAGCCAGTATACAAATAATTGTATGGGAATACCCTCCCTACTCACCTGATCCGGCCTCTGATGACTTTTTTCTTTACCCAAAGATAAAAGAAATATTGAAAGGAAGACATTTTGATGACATTCAGGACATCAAGGGTAATACAATGACAGCTTTGATGACTATTCCAGTTCCAAACTGTTGCAAAACTGTTTTGAAGTGTGGACTAGGTACTGGTAACAGTGCATACCTTCCCAAGAGGAGTACTTCAAAGGTGACTGTAGTGATATTCAGCAATGAGGTATGCAGTACTTTTTCTAGGATGAGTTTGCAAATTTACTTGGCAGACCTCATATCATGAAATTGACTACTATAACTATCATGAAATAATACTGGTCTTGATCCTCACAAGCTTCAAAAAATGTTTACATGTATATCTAACTGAGGGAATATGTGAGCATGAAAGGAGATAAAAATGTAAAGATGTTCTTGGTTAAGATTCTATTTATGTACTTCTCACTCAACATTTCATAGAAGGATCTGCATGGAATTCCTTTATAAACTATCAAACACTGCACTATGGGAAGGGACAGGCAGCAGGAGGAGTAGTGCCGGCATGGCTGTTGCTTTTCCTGCCCTTTCCCCGATAAGGGGAAGACTTGCTCACAGTCAGGTTAATGCTGTCTTCTCATGCTCCCCTAATTCAAGGAAAAATAAATAAACATTTCACCACTTGGCAGTAAGTCTGACATTTTTAAAAGCCATCCCATCAAACATTAAGCATAAATAATTATACGGTTTATCTACACAACTTGCACTGTTTACAGCAATTATGAAGGAGGAAACGCGGAGAAAGAGGAAATATGTTCTGGCATTTCAAAGCAACTTCTGACATAACAAATTATTGAATTTTAAGAATATAAACTGTCTCAGTAAATTCTGTTCCCCTTAGAATCTGTCAAAACTACATTCTCCAAACACTAAAAAAACGAACATAGTACTTCTGCCAAATACACAGATGATATCAGCTCAAAGGAGAAAGATAAAGTTCTGTAATAGATTTCCTTTACATTCTGAATATGTTGTAAAATATCTTAGCAATTCAAACAGATGAACTTAGTGTCTCATAACTTCAAAAAATTTATGAATTTCATTATAAAAAGTATGCTCTCAAAGTCACAATAGTTGTCTCCAAGGAGGAGGAGGACTAGAGGATGTTTTTTACTGTATATTCTTTTACAGTGTTGAGATTTTTCCTCATATGTCCACCCACTGTCACTGAGTAGTTCTGACTCATGGTGACCCTATAGGACAGAGCAGAAACTCCCCTTAAGTTTCCAAAGATGTCATCTCTAAGGAAGCAGACTGCAATACCTTTTCTCCTTAAAGCAGCCGGTGAGTTCAACCACTGATGTTTCAGTTAGCAGCCAATCACTTAACCACTGCAACACCAGGGTTCCTTTCACCATGTGTGTGCACTGCTTTGTTAAAAAATAAAAATATTTATCAAAATTATAAAATCATAAATAGAGATCACTGGAATCTGCAACACAAACAGAGTTTGCCAACTACCTTACTCATGAATATTTCATATTTAATAAACTTATAATTGATAAGAAAAAACAGACTCTCTGGAGCTAAATAATTAGTTGTCCAAAACAAAAATAAATAAAGTAGATGCTGCTGTGTTGTATTTGATGTATTCATCAGATTCTATATTCATTGTCAGTAACTACTCAGTGATGTATGGATTGAAATGCATATCTAAGAAACTAAAATGATTGAATCCACAGTAGCTCTTAAACAAGCATCTAAAAATATGAGTGACTTGGAAGAAGGTGACCTTCAGGCTTTCTGAACATTGACATGATGACACAAACAGAAAGTCTTCAGGGGAAAGAAGAATGATTCAGACTTACACAGACTTATAACAAACATTTAAGGGAATATGATTATACAAAATACTGAAAAAAGACAATCCTGGAGAAGAAAAATATATTAAGACATCCATTACACTTTCATTTTAAAGTGGGAAAATGGAAATAATCTAAATGTGTAGTAATAAAAGAATAGAATCTGTTAAAAGAATAGAATATCC
The DNA here is from genome assembly GCA_028571685.1 of Heterohyrax brucei. Lineage (NCBI taxonomy): Eukaryota > Metazoa > Chordata > Mammalia > Hyracoidea > Procaviidae > Heterohyrax > Heterohyrax brucei. Next base: position 51,759,034 of record CM053143.1, on the reverse strand, counting down.
ACTCAGTGAGTACCATGCATCCAATACAAACTATGCATCATATAAACTATGTAAAATCATGGAAATTATTATTATATAGTGCTACATAATAGAAACCCTGGTGGCACAGTGGTTAAGTACTACGTCTGCTAACCCACAGGCCAGTAGTTCAAAATCGCCAGGCACTCCTTGGTGAAATCCTATGGGGCAGTTCTACTCTGACCTATAGGGTCTCTAGGAGTCAAAATCAGATCAATGGCAGTAGGTTTGGGTTTGGGTTTTTAGTACTACATAATGAAATCAGAATACAGAATTGCATATTTACCATCACTGGAAATATGCATCTGTGTCACACTTAACATCAACTGTTTATTGCAGCTCCAAGGCCATGAATGAAAAAGCAGCTAAAGAAGACAAATCCTGATTTCTGTCTATCCCTGTGCCTCCCTGCCACCCAATCAGGTGTCCTATCACCCCCTTGAGGGTCAGCATGAAGAACATCTCCCTAAACACCATCTCCTTCCTCTATTTTGGAAACATTCCCCAAAATAACTCATATTCTCCATGATTAGAACCCTTCCACCTATCTCAAAACAGGCTTCCATCTCTTCCCTGTTTGGGAGCTTAATCCAAAACTTTATCCTCATCAGTGAGCTCATAAAACCCTGAAATGGAAAAGTTTCTTATATCTTCTTTGCTAATTTACAGAGGGTGATGCTGGGAAAAAGATAAAGAAGTCAGACAGGGAAATCATTTTAGTTGAGGAAAATATTTTTCCATTCATCTAAAAAAACAAACAGTACTAAGTGTGTACCACACATGAAAAATACAGCAGTAAACCAAATACACTCTGTTCCTGTTCTCACTTGAGGAAGTGAAGGATGAGGGCTAATTCAGACATGCTGAATTTGAGTTACCGCCATGATACACTAATGGATATGTTTGTAGGTAGATGAAGTACTGTGCCTGCTAATCAAAAGGTCAACAGTTCAAATCTGCTAGGTGCTCCTTGGAAACTCGGGAACGGTTCTACTTTGTCCTATAGGGTTGCTGTGAGTCGGAATTGACTCGATGGTATTGCATGTGCTTTTTGGTAATGCATTCAGTTAAAAGCTAGATGGGACCTTTTTGAAATACTTGAGGCTCAGCAGACTGGAACTGAAGCCTCACTGTTGTGCATGTTGGGTGTTCTATTAGGTGATGCTTTCTGGATGCATTAGCTTTGCATTTTTCATTTATTTCTGCAAGCCTATTTATGGCTTTTCTCTGTAATAGTTTGGGAACTCTGATGGATTTCTTTTGGTCTTTCTGTGTCATATTTGGAAAACCAGAGGTTCTCCATGTGACCTAATGGACAGATGCCTGCAATGAATTACTTATCAGCTGTCACTGGTATATTGTCAAATCACAGATCAGTAGTACCAGGGTGATACTCACCTCATTGGTAGCTTTTATTACCAGATCATGTTTCTCACAATCTGTTTTACCAACTCAAAATTTAAACACGCTGTTAGTAGGCATGCATTCCAATACTCAAAATATGTGCTGTCAAAAAACAAAAAAAAAATGGATAGAGAAACCTGAGAAAAAAATGTAGTAGTGAATTAATGGGTCCAACTCTCATTAAGGCGTGTACTTCCTGTCTCTGTACTAGCCTTGATCTAGTGGGTCTATATTCTAGGCTTCATCATTCATCACAAATAAACTTCTATCTCTGAGGTCTCCAGAATTTGTGGAATCGATGTTTATTGCCCATTCCAGCAAGAGTGCATTGTCTCCTCAGTGACACATTCAACCACTCCATCCCTCTAAATTTTCTTTTCAATTTCTATGTGCTTAGCTTTTAAAATGAATCCTGCACTTTTTTGAAAACTGTTTTCCAAATAAATGCATCAGAACCTGAACAGCCTCTTACCTCTGAGGTCCAGCAGCCATACCATGTATGCCAATAGTAAGGAAAGAGTTAAATTTGAGAAGTAGAAAAGATTATTATCACTAGCCAAAGATTTTTCCAACATATGAGCAATTTAAATCATTAAAGATAGAGCACAAGAGAGTTTGGGATAAATTTTAATAACATTTCCACAGATAATTATTCTAAGAAGGAAAGTTTAAAGCAGATTGACATGCCTTAAAAGACCTGAGAGGAGGAAATTCCCACGAATGCAAACAATAAAATGGCTTGGAGATGAGCTGTAAGAAAAGAAAAATTTAAAACTGTGAAAGCTAAGTATATAAAGCTCATAAAATACATATTTTTTGAAAAAGTTGGGAAATTAAAAAAGGATCCAGCTTTAAAGAGCATTGAAAAACTTGGAAAGAAAAAAAAGCAGGTGAGGAGAATACCAAAAAAGCAAATACTCATACCCAATTTGGCTCACACAGTCATGTCAAGCATTTTTATTAAAATAATAAATACTATCCAGATATAAATACTTTGTAACCACTAGTGACCTAATCTTCCCTTCTCTCACTCATGCTGAGACCATAAACAATAAACTATGCATTTGAAGACTATGAAATAATCAAATTAAAAATACCCCTCTGGGAAGTAACACTGGATACTACTACTTCATCCATCAAATATGTAACACTGAATAAGCCACTCCAAAAGAATAAGGAACTCCAAATTTTGTTCACTAATAGACAAACGTTTGGTTAAATGGTTACCACAGAATTAAGAGTATCATAATTGGGCCAGGATACCTTTCAGCAAATCTAATGTTCTTAGTACGTACTGCAACACTTCCTTCTCTGACATCAGTTTTTTAAATGATGAAACTCTAAAAACCATCTGAGTATTTAGTAGTTACATAATTTATTAACTTTAGAGAGGAGGGAGAGTCCAGTGTTTCATTTCAAAACTTTGCTTTTTTTTTCCCAAAAGCCACAGTTGGTTGGACCTGATGAAGTTTTCCATATCATTATGAGGATAACATGCTATTAAGATGTACAAACAGAGTGTATTTTTATTAAGAAATGACTAGTACTAAGTGGAAAGTTCAAACACTGGGAAAGAAGCACAAAAAACAGTTTTAAAAGCAACAGTTCAGCTCACTTGGTTATTGGAAAAGCTATTTTCATAGTTAACCTTCAGGGCTATCCAGCAGCTGAAAAATCATCTTATTTCACTACACAGTTAATAAATGTCACACACCTTTCTCAAGAAGGTCAAAATCAGTTACACTTAGAGACTGCAAATGACTCTGTGACAGAAGACAAGATATGCAATGGATTTAACACACAATGCATATAATACTAAAAGACACCTCTCGACCAAATGCAATGTATGATCCTTGCTTGGTACAATTTTTGTTACATTTGAAGGAATGTAAATATTGACTCTGTAGTAAGCTATTGATTTGAAGTTAAATTTCTTGGGTTTAACAATGGTTTCAAACACACAGACATACGTTTTTGTTTCTAAAAGTTCCATGCCGAAGTACTTAGGGGTGAAACGTCCTATCTGTAACTTTCTTTTTTTTTAAGTGTAAATACATGTGTGTCCATACAGAGATAAAGTGAAGGTGTCAGGACATTGAAAATTGGTAAATTAAAGTATAAAGTACACAAGTGTTCACTGAACTATTATTTCAACTTTTTTCAGTTTACTTTTTTTTATTATGACTGTGAAAATGTACATTCCCATATAAATTTACATGCCCATCTATATGCAGCTTCCACTGCTCTCCTGCTCATCGACAGCACACCATTCCTCTCTGCTCCATGTATGTCTCATCCTCCCAACAGTCTCCTTTCCCCTCCTCTCCACCCATTCTCCTTCCTCCAGCCAGGAGTCAGCAGAATGATATCCTACAGATGCACAGAACCATAAAGTGCATTCAATATATGGTCACTCTGCATCGCCAAGTCCAATTCATTTGTGTCCGAAGAGTGGACCTTCATTATGATTTATGGGCATGGGTAGCATCACAGCCAGGGGCTATGCTCCCAAGGGAACCCCAAAGCCACTGGACCATCAACTGCAGTCTTTTAGTGGAGATCTCAGGGTGCACTCCTTTTTATTCTTGTGTTGCCAGTGAGACTCAACTTAGTGAGCTCCATCACGGCTATCACTGGTGGTGGCCGGGCACCATCTGGTTCTTCCGGTCCTGTCTATGTAGGCACCCACTCATGTGGGTCTCTCTATCTTCTGGGTTGTCTTTACCCCATGTCATTTTGGTCCTTGGTGATCATCCATTCCTGCTGAGTTCCATCATCAGTTTACATTTTTTTAAAACAAAAGGGTTGGAGTATCTCAAATCAACATTGTTACAGAACAAAATCTCTACAGAGAGCCAAAGCAGAACTAGATAGGACAACATCACCACAAAATAAATATATTTAACACCAACACTAAAAAATCATTGCCATCTAGTTGATTCTGACTCGTGGTGACCCTAAGTGTTTCAAGTAGAATTATATTGTTATACTCTATAGGGTTTTCAACGGTTATGATCATTTAGAATTAGATAGCTGGACCTTTCTTCCACAGCACTGTCAGATTGGTTTGAACTGCCAATCCTTATCTAGTAGTCAAGCACAAAACATTTTTGTGCCACCCAGGAATCTAACCTCTCAATAAATGTGATCTCTTACACCAGATGTTTCAACAAAACACTAATGTAGGCTCTGAGTTTCAAAAACATACAATCTAAGGACAACAAAGAACATTCAAATCAAAAATAGAAAACCTATATAAATTTGAACAGTAAACAAATGTCCTAATTATTGCCACTTTTATGCCCACACAAGGAAAAGCTGCCCATACTTGGCAAAGTTCATTACAACCTTCAAGATGCTATGCAAATTCTACCAACTCATTTAGGCCCAAAGAGATACAGAAGGTCCAACCAGTATCACATTTTCTTTCGAGAAATGCATAGTTATTAAGGAAGGGCTTGGTTTTGTGAAAAAACAAACTCATATTTGTTTATAAGGCTAATTCAGAAAACATAACAAAGGACTGTATTTAAATTATAAATCTGCACTCTTTCCATTCTCTGCTTTGCTTTATGAGTAAGTTCAAGCATTGTTTCATAGAAGCATTTTCTCATTGCCCTAGGGTGAATTAGATATCTCTCTATATTTTCTTATTTTTCCAAAGGCATTATCATCACTGATTTTTCTTGCTCACCCTGACTTGACACTTGCTAAGTGTTTAAGACACAAGAATGAATAAGAAACTCACCATGCCGTCAACAAGCTCAGACTGGTATTGAAGACACTCGTGTAAAAGAAATAATATACATATCGTCTGCTGTCACAACATCCATCAAGTTGTTCTGGTCAAAAACCTCAGATTCCTCTCTTTTCCTCACTTATATCCAGGCCATTAACAAGTCCTTCTGACCCTACCACCAATATCCCGAATGCATTAAAGAAGAAAAACCACAGCCACCAATTCTGATTCATACTAACCCCACAGAAACGAATGAATTTATTCTTCTCCATTTTTACTGTGACATATTCCAGTTTCTGTTTTTCCCTCACCTGGACTGCAACAGGATCCCTGGTGGTGCAGTGATTAAGAGCTAAGGCTGCTAACCAAAAGGTTGAAAGTATGAATCCACCAGCCACCCCCTGGAAATGCTGTGGGGCAATTCTACTCTCTTAGAAAGTTGCTATGAGTCAAAATCAATGGCAATGGGTTTGGTTTGTCTGTTTGTCTGTTTGTACCACTACTAAGGTTTTAATTCAGTGTCCCCACCTCTACTCTTGAGTCCCTATGGTATGTTTCCCACAGAGGAGCCAGAGTGACCTTTTAAAACATAAAACAGATCATGCAAGTCCCTGTTTAAAACTTTCTGATGTTTTCCATTTGGAACAGAATCCAAATTTTTTATCATGCCTACCAACCACTGTACAAGTTAAATGGATGAATTGTATGGTACACAAATTATCTCAATAAAGCTGGTAATGCACTTTTTTAAAAGCTTTCTCCTGTATGCAGATGAAATGGTTTTATTATCATTAATTACAAATACATTTCATAGACAACTGGATCTTTTAACTAATTTCTCCCCACAAGGCAGTTGTTCTGGATTGAATTGTGCCCCTCCTGCTCCCCCCAAAAAAATTATGTTGAAATCCTCTATGACCCAGTGTGGAAATAAGGTCCTTCTTTGGTCATGTTAATGAGTTCTGTCTCATTAAGAGGTAGGGTAGGCCCTATATCCAATCCCTTCTGGGGTGTCTTATAAAAAGAGCAGAACAGACATAGACACATATGGGGATGACAAATGTTATGTGATGATCCCTCTACAAACCAAAGAACATCCAGGGCTACTGATGAGGAATTGCAGCCTCACTGCCTACAAGCTAATGCTCTGATTTAGACTGCTAGGCTCTAAAACTTTGAGAAAATAATTCTTTTTTCCTAAAGCCTTCTATTTGTGATACTGAAACAAATGCAACAAATTAACGTATCAAAGAACAGTCAATACTTGTGATTTAAAAAAAAGAAAAACTTCCATTGATTCCAACTCATAGCAAACCCTATAGGTCAGGGTTTCCAAGGATCACATGGTGGATTTGAACTGCCAGTCTTTTGGTTAACAGCCAAAACTCTTAATCACTGCACCACCAGGGCTTCATAGTTGTGATAAACTAAACCATACCCAACCCACCACTGTCAAGTCAATTCCAATGAGGTATCTGTGAGAAACCAAGCCAAACCAAGCACACTGGCATCAAGTCAATTCCAACTCATCATGACCTATATGGCAAAGTAGAACTACTCCACAGATTTTCCAAGGAGTGCCTGGCAAATTCAAATTGCTGACCTTTTGGTTAGCAGATGTTTCACATAACTACTAAGTTACCAGGGTTTCCATATTTGTGATAGTGTCCGACAAATTTGAACTGTTTTATTGTTGTATGTTATAGTTAATAAAGCCATGTAATGATTCACATCTTTCACTTCTATAGGCATGTTTTTCTTGGGAAGTAAAACTGAGTCACCTTGCTGAAAGAAAAACTAGTGATAGAGCTTTACTGGTAATTTTGTTATGCCCCAAGAAGGATATTTGGTTGGAGTTGCTTTAAAAAAATCCTCCAAACAGCTATGGCCATAACCAATGGCCTAAAATTCTGGAGCTTCATTTACGCATTCAAATGTGGGTGAAAATAGGTCCAGAATTCTTAAGAGAATCTTAGTACTGTTCACCAATCTCTTGTGTTCTTATTGAGCTACTCAATTTTAGTATCATAATGCCTCCTATAAGGCAGATGGTTCTTAAAGTTTTCACTTTGTTAAAAGTATAAACAGCTAAAAATCAAGTATTTCTCAGAAAACATACTGGGAAATTTATTACCAGACCTATGACAAACAGAAGCAGGAAATAGGTTCATGGAAGTTTATGTGACCAGAATGCCATCCACCCATTCTTCAAGACCTATCCCTAGGCCCAAAGAAGAGCAAAGGAATCAGAAGGTGTGTTCAGGCATCTCTATTTTTCAAAAGCATTAGTGCATACGCAGGGTTGAGAAATATTCTAGACAAAAATGTGACCTTTGGATTAAGGCATATCATCATAAAACTGAGTATCCAGAATGTAATACATTAAACTTTTTGTACACACACACTATAGTATTTATTTTATTAAATAATGAAGTCATGTCAGGCTACACTGATGGATTTCATTTAAATCCCTATGAAGTCCACCATAGTACTGATCATAAATACAATGCTGAGGACATTTGTTTTACTACATTTCATAGTGTCTTCCCTTTGAGTTGTCAAGTCAATTCCATGGAAGATGGAAGATTCATGGAAGATGGTTTTCTGATCTTATTGCCAAAAAAAAAAAAAAAGAGTTACCTTGATTTGTATACCATGAATACACCACAAATCATGTAACTGACACTATTTTCTATTTAGGACATGGCTCCATCTCTAGTAAATGTACAACATCTCTCAACACAAGTTTGTGTTCTAACCTTACCCTTGACTTCATAGTACTTGTTCATCAAGTACCATGGAGATGACCTTGAATCCATTCTAGTGTTCTCAGGGTGCTGTACAAATATTATCATCTTCTACACTTTTCATGATGTAGAAAATGTTGAGAAGCACTGTCCTGGGGTGACAAAGATGCATAATGATCTGGGGTAAAGTGGGAGAAAATATTTCTCCTCCCAGTGTGTAAGAAAGATGGACTTTAAGTCCCCCTGATACCCATAACATTTTACAGAGTTTTCGACAACAATTGCTTTCTCTTTTTCTGTCTGTACCACTTCTCAAGCACACGGATTGTCAACATACTCGTATGATCTTGTATTCCAGGAGGCTCCTGGAATCTCTGTTTATAAATTCCTGGGTGGTGTGTGTGTGTGTGTTTTGTTTTGCTCCCTGTTGTTTAATCAGCTTACCAGGCAGGTCTGGAGTCCAGTTGTACTCAGGCTAAGAATCATGCCACCTTGGTGTTTACGTACAATAACCACCCCCCCGCCCCCGTTATCCATGATTCTGCTTTCCTTGGGTTCAGTTACCTGCAGAGAACTGAGGTTCAAAAATGTTAAGTGACAGGTAAGGTGATGAAATCTCATGCCATTCCATTGCATCATTCACATAATTTTTATTTCAGTACAATACTATAATTGTTCTATTATTCATTATTATTGTTAATCTCTTACCATGCCTAATTAATACATTTAACTTTATCACAAGACAAAACAGGGTATATACTTGCATTCAGTACTATCCAGCAGTTTCAGGCATCCACAATGGGGCCTTGGTGAGGATAAGAGGGGGCTACTGTATTATATCCAGGCACTAAAAGTAAATTATCTCAGATAATATTTACGGCAATTCTATTCATAAAATATTATCATCCCATTTTACATATGTGGAAACTGAGTTTCAGGGAGAGGACAAAGACTTACCTAATAGATAAATTCAGGAAGAGTCAAATTCTCTCTTTGGCTTTAAATCACATACACTGGATTTGAGATGGGTTTAGGTCTTTAAATCATGAATTTAACCCCTTATATATTATTATTGTCACTCTAGTCTGTCCTACACACATTTCTCTAACTTAATGCACTAACAATGAAGATACACTGTCACCTTGGTTCATTTTTTAAGATCTTCAGTGTACTGAAAACACAGAACCTAGGGATTCTTTAAGTGTTTTACCAACAGTAGCCATCAAATCAGCCAACTCATGGTGAGTCATGTGTATCATAGTAGAACTGGTCTCCATGGAGTTTTCCATGGCTGATTTTCAGAAGCATATCACCAGGCCTTTCTTCCAAGGTTCCTCTAGGTGGACTCTAACCACTGTCTGTTTAGTTAGCAGCCTGTTAACCTGTACCATCCAGCAATTCCTTTAAGTCTTCTAGATTACAGGTTCCTAAAACCACCACCAATACAAAAACAAAAGACCAAATCCTAGGCCATCAAGCAAACTTTTTGCAAAAGACTCTGTTCCCTTTACATACGGCAATGCAAATGGTACTTTCATTTATTTATTCATTTGTCCATTTATCCAGTATTGACCACATGCCTACTCTGCAGCAGACACTCTGGGTATAACGTAATGGAAAGATGATTAAAACACCACTGCTCTAGATGGCTCACAGGCCAGTGAACGTGTTATATACGAGGACTGACAATTAAGTTTGCAAACTTGCCACCATTCACTTATGCTGACAGCACTATACGAAAAACTTGCAAGGTTTCATAACCTTGCTATGTCAGTGTCTCACAGCAGTGTTCACAGTGATGTGTGGCAGTGCCTTGCTGGGTAGCATTCACTATTGTTGTTGTGTGTTTTTGTGTGCTGTCACGAGAATGCAGATCTTGAATTAGAGCAGTGAACAAACATTAAACTTCTTGTTAAACTTGGTAAGAGTGAAAGTGAAATCAGGGACATGTTAGTCCAAGTTTATGGGGATAATGCCATGAAGAAAATCACAGTGTATAAATGGATTAAACATTTTTCAGAAGGGAGAGAAAGCATCACTGGTGAAGAAGACAAGTCAGGGCAGACAGTGAAGAGCAGAACTAACAAAGATACTACAAAAATTCATCAGATCATGCATCAACATTTTTGGCTGGCTGTCAGAAGCATAGCACACCAAGTAAACATCAATGGAGAAATAGGAAAATCTTAATTGAAAATCTTGGCATGAGAAGATGTGTACAAAAATGGTCCTGAAGGAGCTTACCCATGAGCAAAAGCAAAGGAGAGTTGAAGTTTGTCAAAATCTTTCCGAGAGGCAACGCCATGTTTTGGGTGCTGTTTTCACTGGTGATGAAACATAGGTGTAGCAATACAACCCTGAAAGAAAGTGTCAAAGTGCACAACCAATTCCCTATGACCAAAACAGCTCTGTCAGTTCAAATCAAGACTCCAAATGATGCTGCTAAACTTTTTTGATATCAGAGGGATTGTTCATTATGAATTTTTTCCAAGTGGACAAATAGTTAACCAAATTTACTATGTGGAAGTGCTGAAAAGGCTGTGTGGAAAAGTTAGACGAAAATGACCTGAACTTTTCACCAACAACCCATGGCTCTTGCATCATGACAATGTGCCAGCTCACACAGCACTGTCTGTGAGGGAGTTTTTACCCAGTAAACAAATAACTGGATTGGAACACCCTCCCTACTCACCTGATCTGGCCCTCAATGCCTTTTTTTTTTTTTTTAACCCAAAGATAAAGGAAATACTGCAAGGAAGACATTTTTATGACATTCAGAACATCAAGGGTAATATAACAACAGCTCTGATGGCTAGTCCAGAAAAAGAGTTCCAAAATTTTTTGCGGGTGGACTAGGCACTAGCATCAGTACATAGCTTCCCAAGAGGAGTACTTTGAAGGTGACCATAGTGATATTCAGCAATGAGGTATGCAGCACTTTTTATAAGATGAGTTTGTGAACTTAATTTCCAGACCTCGTAGTATTTGTGTATAGGGATAAAAGAAAGAGAAGCCAACTGGTCTCTCTCTCTTTAGCTCACTGACTATCCATTGTGGTAGCTTAGTCCTTTCAGTCTCCAAGAAGGTAAGAAACAAATAGCTGGATGATTTTCTACTTAGCTTAAGAATATTCAAAGGAGCACTTATGGTACAATAGAGAAGTGTTCAACTGCTAATCAAAAATTGACAATTAGAATCTACCCAGTGGTTTTACAACTCCTTGAAAGAAAATCCTGGTGATTTGCTGACTTAAAGATTACATCCAATAAAAGACTATGGGAAAGTTCTACTCTATCACATCAGGCCATTGTGACTCAGAATCAACTCAATGGCACCCAAAACAAAAGTATTTAGGTTCTTAGAAATGGATGAGTATAGCTACTACTATCTAAACTTCAAAAGTACACATGTAAACATATTACCTTCATTTTAAAGAAAACATTGCAGAGACCTCCATGCTACCACAAGATTTAAATACAATGATCTCCTCGTTCTAACATAAACAAGAAAACTGTCCTGGAATGAAGTAAGAGTGTTTGAACTATTTAAGTTTTTTATCCAACAACAGCTAAGTAGATTTGTACTGAAATTGTGTTTAAAGTGTAAAATTAATTTTATACCACAAAATAAGCATATTTTCTTTGTTGTGTTAAGTGTAGTACATTTGAGAAACCTAGGGTTAAAATTTGAAGACTAAAACAACAGTTAGGGTTTTGGTGGGAACAAACCTTTTTTGAAAGCTTAATAATGCATAAACCCCAAAACAATAACTCACAGTGACAGTGCAGCACGGAGTAGAACTGCCCACAAGGATTCCAAGACTGTAAATACACAACATAGGAGAAGACAGCACAACTTGGCCAAAACAAAATTATAGAAGCTTTCTGTATACATCAAATGCCTAGAGGGACTCAGTTACTGGGGCTGAGGTCTTGCAACCATGGTCTTGGGGGACATCTAGGTCAACTGGAATATGTCATAAAGAAAATATTCTACATTCTACTGTGGTATGTTGTGGCTGAGGTCTTAAAAGTTTGTGAGTAGCTATCTAAGATACATCTATTGGTCCTACCATGTTCCATCATAATAATGAAGAAAACCAAAGAGAGAAGGAAAATATTAGTTCATAGAGTTAATGGACCACAATGAACCACAGCCTCTACTAGCCTGTTTCCAGAAGAACTACATGGTGTCCATCTATACCACCACCAACCACTATGACAAGAATCAAAATAGAGGGTCCCAGACAGAGCAGAAGAAAAAAATAGAACAAAATTCAAATTCACGAAAACATACACGTGTGTGTGTACATATATATACATATGTGTACACATATGCATACACATACATAGAGAGAGACTTATGAGTCTGAAAGAGACTGCATGAACTCCCGAGAGTATGGCCTCCAGATAACCTACTAATTCAGAACTGAAGCTACCACCGAAGGCTACCTTTCAGACAAAGACCAGACAGACGTATAAAACAAAGAATAACACACAAAAAGTGATGTGCTTCTTAGTTCACTCTCTCCATTATACGAGACCAAATGGGCAACACCTGCCCAAAAGCAAAGACAACAAGGCAAGAAAACGGACATAGAAAACCTTGGATGGAAACAGAAAATAGGAGAGTACCAATACAGTGCAGGAATTGGAACCAATATAACAGAAGAATTTGTGTATCAGTTTTAAAATGAAAAGCATATTTGTACTATGACATGAACCGAATTAAGAACCCCTCCAAAAATTTGAGTCATAATTTGGCTATGCCATGATTCCTGGTAGTATGTGGTTGTCCTCCATTTTGAGATTTTCCTAGGTTGTAAATTATAATCTCTGCCTGTCTTAAAAGAGAAAGACTAGATCATGTTAAAGAGGATTAGAATGGAACTATAACACCCTTACTAATGTTACTTCCCTAATCCAATGTAACAGGAGTTTCCCTAGAGTGTGGCTTGCACCATCTTTTATCCTTTTATCCTACAAGAGACAACTGGAAAGGAAATCTAGAGGGGAGCTGGGAATCTCACGCCACCAAGAAAGTAATGGTAGGCACAGAATGTGTCCTCTGGGGCTGGGTTTCCTGTGCAGAAAAGCTCCCAGACCAAGGGAAGACTGATGCATCACAAAGACTTTCCTCCAGAGCTGACAGACAAAGAAAGCCTTCCCCTGAAGCTGATACCTTGAATTTGGACTTGTAGCGTAGTAGACTATGAGAGAGTAAGTTGCTCTTTATTAAAGCCATTTGCTTGTGGTATTTTCTGTTATAGCAGCACTAGATAATAAGACATGCTGTAAACTTTCATCTAAAACACAACCAAATAATAAAAGAAGGTTGTAGTTTAACAACTGCTTGCAAATTTCTCCTTCTTTCCCCTGTACTCTCTTTAATGTGAAACCATTTGTCTGTTACTCTGTCCTCCCTGCAAGACAGAACATGTGCTGCAGTGTACATGTTTCTCCATTTCCCAAAAGAAATTCATTCCTTCAATCAAAAAAAATTGTTTTAATTTCTATCACAGTATCAGTTTCAAGTTTTTGCTAAGACACTGCTTGGTCATCATAAAGGCAACCTAAGGATTTTACCTTGGCAGCATATGAGGTAATGAGAAAATAAGAGCTCCTGGCATCAGCAAAGTTCTCTTGAGCCTATCTACTTATTCTTGGGATCCTGGGAGTGGTGGCAAGCTAAAACACCCCTTGGGTCATGAGCATCCATAACTTCTTGCATAAGAAGCTCCTCAACTTTTTCTGAAGGATTCATTTTCCTCTCTTCTCTCTATATTTTAAATGGAACATAAGTTTATTTGTTTTGAGTACTGTCTTAGGCTGTGTTCTCTAGCAAAACCAGTCAAGTGTATAAATACACAGATAAAGAAACAGATTTCTATCAAAGAAATGGCTCTGAAAGGTGTAGAGTCTGAAACATCCCAAGTCTATGTATTAGAAGAGAGGATTCTCCTAATTCACACAGCCACAGGGAATGGTGAACTAAAGACTGGCAAGTCATAGAACACAGCTTTTGCTAACAGGCTGTGAAGATAGATGAATCCCAAGTTCGTCAGTTAGGCTGCTAGCTCAAGTCACACAAACAGCAGTCAGTTGCAGGACAGAGAATGAGCAAAAAGCCACAATATCTGCGTATTTGGGGATACAGGCCACACGTCCAAGGAAATTCCCTTTCCACTGACTGACAACTCACAGTGGATCCTATTATGGGAATGATCACATACAAACACTAGGAATCACAGCCAGGCCTAGCTAAAATACCATCTTAACCATCACAGGTACCATGTGGTCATTGCTTAGGTACCTCAGAACTGTGACAAGCTCTGTGACATTCTTTTGTCAGCAATATTAGTGATTTCTGAGATGCTGAAATTTCCGACCTTTGTTTTAAAAGTTTCCAAAGCTACCCTTACACATTCTCTAGAAATACGGTAAATGCCAAATCTAAGAGCAATATGAGCCGCTTCAGAAGACTTTCATGCATTACATGGATAAGTGTTATGGATCATTTTGCTTATCTTTGTGTGATGGGCATGATTTGAAGGAAGGCAATTTGGTAAGTGGCCACTTCACTGGACATTTGAAATGTCTGAATTAACGTTCCTGTGCAGTGGATTAGAACAAAAACATCCTGGATTACAAATTTTCAATTGGACTTCTTTTCTGATTGGCAGTTTGACAACCCTAAAGAACATAAACCATAGTCATTAAAGTCAAAATCAATAGCAGAAAAAGCAAGGAGGAAAAAAAAATCAACCACATGGAAAGAAACTGAGCACCTTGCTCAAAACTTCCGCGTTATAAAGTAAATTAAGGATAGAATAAAGAAATTCATAGAATCAAATGACAGCGAGAACATATCCTACCAGAACCTATGAGACACAGCAAAAGCAGTGCTTAGAGGTCAATTTATCTCAATAAATGTACACATGCAAAGACAAGAAAGCGCCCAAGTACTTTGAACAAGTATTTTGAACAAGTACAAAGACAGCAACAAATGAACCACTCACACACCAGAAGAAAGCAAATAAAAATTAGAGCAGAACTAAATGAATCAGACAATAGAAAAACAACTGAAAGAGTTTACAAGACCAAAAGCAGATTTTCTGAAAGATCAACAGCATCAATAAACCATCAAACAAATTAGCAAAAGGGAAACAGGAAAGGAAGCAAATAACTTGAGTAAGAAATAAGATGGGTGCACTGTCACCGGGCAGGGAGAACAGTGGGAGCTGCATCTAGTTGGGCATGCAAATTTATATGGGAATGTACATTTTCATTCAATCATAATAAAAATAAATAAATAAACAAGATGGTGATATCACAACAGACACAAATGAAATTAAAAGAGCCATAAGTGAATACTACGAGAAATTGTACTCTAATGAATTGACAACCTAGAGGAAATAGACAAACTTCTAGAAAAGAACTACCTAGCAAAACTAACACAAACAAAAGTAGAACTCAATAAACCCATCACAAAAGAAGAGATTAGAAAGGTAATTTCAAAACTCCCAATCAGGGGCAGGGCCAAGATGGTAGACTACACACACACATCTCCTCGATTCCCTCTGAGAACTAAGGCCTGCAGTGATAATTGAAAGCAGCAGCATGGACAACTTGGGAGCCCCAGGATCTGGCATAGGGTTCTTGGATTGGACTAGCCACCAGTAAGGGGAAACTACGTCTCTCAAAGACGAGCCAGCAGCACACTGAGTCCTGCTTCTGCTGACTCATCATTTGGGAGGACTGCAGGTACTGACGCCTTCTTTGTTATCTGGGAGGCAGGGACTAGGCATGAGCTGGTTAATCTGCTGAACTGCAGTGCTTAAATTAATAGCATATATTGCAGCAAAGAGACTGTGCTTGGGATGACCACATTTGCAACATTCGCAGATTTGCAAAATTGTCTCTCAAATATGAAAGTGAAATTAAGACATTTGCTGATAAACAGAAGCTCAGAGACTTTGTAAAAACCAAATCAAAACTACAAGAAATACTGAAAGCAGCTCTTTCCTTAGAAAACAAAAAACATCAATGTATACTTACAGAGGCAACAAAAGATACAGCATCCAGAATCCTACTGAGTCAGGAAAGTCAAAAAGCTCAATCAAAGCTATAAGATTAAAAGAAGGAACCAGTCATTTTAACATGAGAAGTATGATACCATCACACTAAAAAGAAGAATATATTACGGTAGTTATAACCCTTTCAGATGGAGAGAAAATTACAAAGATATGTAGAAGTTAAAATCTGGTTTAAACTTAGAATAGTAAGGGGTATCATAAGTGTCGCCGCAAAGCAAAGTAACAATGCGACAGAAGAAATATAATTCAAGACTCTCAACAAACATAATACCAACACTGAAAAAAATAAAGTCAACCCATAAAGAATGACCCAGAACAGAATATGAAGAGCAACATAGAAAACAACAACATAAAGATAAAAGCATCAAAATGACGTACTAACTTATAATCATACGTATCAATGATTATACTGGATGTAAATGGTCAGAATGCTCCAATAAAGAGACAGAGAGTGACATTCTAGATCAAAAGACATGATCTGTCTATATGCTGCTTACAAGAAACACACTTTAGACTCAAAGATATGATCAAACTGAAAATCAAAGGATGGAAAAATATATACCAAGTTAAGAACATACAAAGAAGAGCATGAGTGGCAACACTAATCTCAGATAAAATAGATTTTAATGTAAAATTCACCACTGTAGACAAGGATTGTGACTATTTATTGCTGAAAGTTTCAATACAGAAAATAAGACTTAACAATACTAAATATTTATGCACCCAATACCAGAGCATCTAACTGTGTAAGACAAACACTGACTAGACAGAAAAATGAGATAGATCACTCCACAATAACACTTGGAGACTTCAACACTCCATTTTCAGTAGTGGACAGATCATCCAGAAAAAAAGCTCAGTAAAGACACAGAAGATATGATTGGGACAATTAACCAACCAAACCTCATTGACACATACAGAACTTTTTATCCATCAACAGATAAATATACTTTCTTCTCCACTGCATATGGAACATTTTCTAGAACAGACCATCAGTTAGGACATAAAACAAGTCTCAACAAAATCTAAATCACTGAATTGTTGCAAAGCATCTTATTAGACTATAAAGCCATGAAACTCAAAATCAATAACAGAAAAAAACATAGATAGAAATTTGAATTCATTGAAACCTTCCTGAAAACTCACAGGTTATAGAAGAAGTCAACGACAAAATGAATTTATGAAATCAAATGAGAATGAAAAGAATCTATGGGATACAGCCAAAGTAGTGCTCAGCAGAGGTCAATTTACCTCTATAAGTGCACACATCCAGAATGAAGAAAGAGGACAAGCCAAGGAATTAACCCTAGAGCTTGAATAAGCAGACAGAGAACAATGAAGGAAATCCTCAGGCACCAGAGGAAATAAAGATTAGAGCAGAACTAAATGAATTAGAGAACAGAAGAACAACTGAAAAGGTTAACAAAACCAAAAGCCGGTTTTCTGAAAAGATCAACAAAATTGATAAACCCTTGGCTAAACTTACAAAAAAAACAGGAGGGGAAACAAACAACCCAAATAAGAAATGAGATGGGAGATGTCACAACAGACCCAAATGAAATCAAAAGTATCATAACAGAATACTATGAAAAAGTATACTCTTTCAGATTTGAAAACCTAGAAGGAATGGATAAATTTCTAGATTCACATCACCTACTGTTTTAGTCAGCTAGGGCTGCTCTAACAGAAATACCACAAGTAGATGGCTTTCACAAAGGAAAGTTTATTCTTACACAGTCCAGTACACTACAAGTCCAAATTCAGGTTGTCTGCTCTAGCAGAAGGCTTTGTCTCCTGTCAGCTCTGGAAGAAAATCCAGTACTGCATCAGTCTTTGCCCAGGGAGCTTTCCAGTGCAGAAGCCTCAGGTCTGAAGGCTGCACTCTTTTCCCAGTGCTGCTTTCTTGATGGTGTAAGGTTCTGAATTCTCTGTTTGCTTCCCTTTCCTTCTGTCTCTTGTAGGATGAAAGGATTAAAGGTGAGGAAAGCCATACTCCAGGGAAACTTCTTTACAGTGGGACAGGAAGGTGATCTTATAAAGTGATTTACAGTCCCATCCTAATCCTTTAACATACAGCATAGGAAAAAACCACAAAATGGAGGACAATCATAGAATACAGGGAAACATGGCCCAGGCACATGGCTACATGTATTTTTGGAGGGACACAATTCAAACCATGACACCTACCAAAATTATCACAAGGAGAAGCACAATAACTTAATAAACCCATTACAAAGGAAGAGATTGAAAAAGTCATCAAAAAACTACCAATCAAAAAATGCCCTGGCCCAGATGGCTTCACCACAGAATTCTACCAAGCTTTACGAGAAGAGCTAACTCCAACACTATAGAGGCTATTTAACACCATAGAAAAGGATGGAATCCTCCCACATTCATCCTATAAAGCCAGCATAACCCTGATACCAAAGCCAGAAAAGGATCCAACTAAAAAAGAAAATTACACACCAATATCATTCATGAACCTAGATGCAAAAATCCTCAACAAAATCTTAGCCAATAGAATTCAACAACACATCAAAAAAATAATTCATCATGACCACAGTGGATTCATACAAGGGATGTAAGACTGGTTCAGCATCAAATAAACAATTAATGTGATCAACCACACAAATAACACAAAAGATAATCACCTGATTTTGTCAACAGATGTGGAAAAGGTATTTGACAAAGTCCAACTCCCATTAACGCTAAAAATTCTCAGCAAAACAGGCAAAGAAGGGAAACTCCTCAATGTAGTAAGGGGCATCTACTCAAAGCCAACTGCTTACATTATCTTGAATGGAGACAGACTGAAAGAATTCCCCTTGAGAACAGGACCTAGACAAGGATGCCCACTCTCACGACTTTTATTCAACATTGTACTAGAAGTTCTAACCAGAGAAATTAGACATGACAAAGAAATAAAGGGCAGCCACATTGGCAAAGAAGTAAAAATCTCCCTATTTGCAGATGATATGATTGTATACGCAGAGAATGCTAAAGAATCTAAGTAAACCACTCAAACTAATAGAAGAGTTCCATAAAGTATCAGTATATAAAATAAATGTAAGTAGATCAGTAGGATTCCTTTATACCAACAAACCCACTGCCCTGGAGTCAATTTCAACTCATAGTGACCCTACAGTGCAGGGCAGAACTGCCCCCATAGAGTTTCCAAGGAAGAGATCATAAATGAAAAAAATCACCAAATCAATACCATTTACTACAGCCCTCAAGAAGATAAAATAGCTAAGAATAAATCTAACTAGAGGAACAAGAGACCTATACAAAGAGAACTACCAGAGCTTACTGTAAGAAACCAAGAGAGACTTACATACCCTGCTCATGGATAGGGAGACCTAACATTGTGAAAATGTCTATTTTATCCAAAGCAATCTACATATACAATGTAATCCCAATACAAATTCCAGTGTCACTGTTTAACTAGATGGAGAAACAAAACACCAACTTTGTTTGCAAAGGGAAGAAGTCCTGAATAAACAAAGCATTATTGAAGAAGGTGAACATAATGGGAGGCCCCACACTACCCAACCTCACAACCTATTACACTGCTATAGTAGCCAAAACAGCCTGGTACTAGTACAAAAAGAGACACACAGACCAAAAGAACAGAGTTGAGACCCCAGAGATGCCTCCATCCTTTATCAATAGTTGATACTCGACAAAGGCCCTAAGACTGGAGTAAAAACAGTCTCTTTAAGAAATGGTGCTGATAAGATTAGATATCCACCTGCAAAAAATTGAAAGAAGATCCATATCTTACACTTTACATAAAAACTAACTAAAGTTGGATAAAAGACCTAAATATCAAATCTTACACTATGAAGATCATACAAGAAAAAAATAGGGTCAACAATGGAAATTTTTAATAAGCAACTTAGACTTCAAAATCTGACAAAGCATGACCAACAGAAGAGAAAATAGATAAATAGGAACTATAAAAAATCAAACACTTTGCTCATCCAAAGGCTTTATCAAAAGAATTAAAAGACAACCTACAGAATGGAAAAAAGTATTTGGCAATGACATGTCAGACTGACATCTGATCTCCATAATCTATAAGGCACTGCAAAATACCAACAAGAAAAAGCTAAATAACCCACAAATAAGCAATGGACAAAGGAGATGTACAGACACTTCACTAAAGGGGACGTCCAGGAAGCCAAAAGAAACATGAGAAAATGCTCATGATCATCAGCTATTAGAGAAATCCACATCACAACTATGATGAGATATCATCTCATCCCAACAAAGTTGGCCATGATCCAAAAAACCCCAAACAACAAATGCTGGAGAGGCCATGGAGCAACTAGAACTCTACTACACTGCCGGTGGGACTGCAATATGGTACAACCTCTCTGGAAAGCAATCTGGTACTTCCTTAAAAAGCTGGTAATAGACACTTACCATATGATCCAGTAATCCCACTGCTCAGAATATATCCTACAGAATCAAGGGCAGACACACGAACAGGTACATGCACATGAATGTTTATTGCAGGACAGTCCACAATAGCAAAAAGATGGAATCAACCCAGATGCCTAACAACTGATGAATGGATAAACAAACTACAGTACATATACTCAGTGGAACACTATGCAATGATAAAGAACAATGATGATTTCCAAAAGCATTTCATAACCTGGTTTCAACTAGAAGACATTATACTGATTAAAATGAGTCAGAGGCAAAAGGACAGAATTAAAGGAATTAAAAACAGACTTATGTACAGAAGACAAGACCCTCTGATGGGTACTAGGGTTGGGAGGTAGGGAGGAGGGAGAAGGCTTGTCACAGATTACATAGTTGATAGAAATTTCATTGGGTGAAAGAAATGACACCACACAGTAGAAAAAAGATCAACTTCACTAGATTTCAGTATAAACTGAAAACTCTTCTAATCCTAACCTGATATTGCAAGGACAGAGTAGCAAGGGTAGGAGTCTGGGGACCATGCTATGGAGGGACATCGAGGCCAACTGGCATGACTAGCCTATTGCTAATAGAGTCTTCTGCACCCCATATTGGTGAGTGGTGTCTGGGGTCTTAAAAACTAGCAAGCTGCCATCTGAGGTACACCAAGTGGTCCCAACTCATCCAGAACAGATGATCACCAAGAACAACAAAGACACAAGGGAAAAAGAGCCCAGGAGACAGAAAGACCCATACGAATGGGTGATTGCATCAACATGTGACTAGAAGAACCAAATGGTGCTTGGTTACTACCAAAAACAGCTGTGATGGGACATACAATGTTGAGTCCCAATGGCAACACAGGAAAAAGAGGTGTGCACCTCAAGAATGCCACTAAAATACCACCATTGATGGTCCAGCAGCCTGGGGGTTCCCCTGGGAGCACGGCCCCTAGACATGCTGTTGGCCCTGACCAGAAAACATTATTGAGGTCAACTCTTCAGACAGGAATGGACTGGAGGTAGGGACACAATGTGACCATAAGGCGTGTGCACTTTATAATTCTATGCCTCTATAGGATGCCATCCTACTGGCATCTTACTAGAAGGGAGAGGAGAGATTGGAGAAGAGAGGACAGAAGATTGTCAAGAGGATATAACATATAGAGAATGAAAAGGAGAAGTGTGCTGTCACCAGGCAAGTGGAGCAAAAGGAACTGCAGATAGGCAGGCATGAAAATTTAATTTAGATTGTATACATTCACTCAATCATAAAGCACAAACAACAGAAGAGAAAATAGATAAACGGGAACTACTAAGAATCAAACACTTCTGTTCATCCAAAGACTTTATCAAAAGAGTTAAAAGACCATCTACAGAATGGGAAAAAATATTGAGCAACTATATGTCAGACTGACATCTGATCTCCATAATCTACGAGGCACTGCAAAACATCAAGTGAAAAAAGGTAAATAACACACGATGGGCAAAGGAGATGACAGACACTTCACCGAAGAGGACATCCAGGCAGCCAAAAGACCCATGAGGAAACACTCATAGTCACTAGCTAAAACAATGATGAGATACCATCTCACTCCAACAAGGTTGGCCATGATCCATAAATACAAAACAACAAATGCTGGAGAGGCTGTGGAGAGATCAGAACTGTTATACACTGTTGGTGGGATTGCAAAACGGTACAACCTCTTTGGAAAGCAATCTGGTGATTCCTTAAAAAGCTGGAACTAGATACAGCATTTGATCCAGTAATCCCACTGTTCAGAATATATCCTGCAGAAATAAAGGCTGTCATACAAACAGATACATGTACACGAACGTTTATTGCAGCACAGTCCACAATAGCAAAAAGATCAAATCAACCCAGAGGCCCATCAACAGATGAATGGATAAATAAACTATGGTACATATACTCACTGGAACACTACGCAATGATAAGGCACAACAGTGGTTTTTAGGAAGAATCTCATAACCCGGTTTCAATTGGAAGACATTATGCTCAGTGAAATCAGTCAGCCGTAAAAGGACAAATATTGTATGAACCCCTGCTGTAAGGACTTAAAAATAGACTTACATACAGAAGAAAAGATTCTTTGACAGCTACAAGGGTGGGGAGGGAAGGAGAAGGTTGGTGATAGATTAGATTTTGGTTAGGTAAAAGCAGTGACAGAACACACTAGAAAGTAGATCAACTTAACTGGACTTCACCATATACTGAAAACTCTTCTAAACTCAATCCAGCATTGCAAGGATAGAGTAGCAGGAGTGGGGGTCTGGGGGTCATCTTCTGTGGGGACATCAACACCAACTGGCACAACTAACCTATTGCTGAAAGAGTTTTCCACACTCCATATTGGTGAGTGGCAACTGGGGTCTTAAATGCTGGCAAGTTGCCATCTGAGGTACACTAAATGGTGCCAACTCATCTGGAACATGACCAAGAACAACAAAGACACAAGGAAAAAAAGGTTCAGGTGCTCAGCTACTACCAAAGACAGCCGTGAAGGAGCATATAATGTAGAGTCCCTGGTAACACAAGAGAAAGCAAGAACTCTACTAAAAGACCAGAACTGATGCTCCAACAGCCTGCAGGATCCCCTGGGAGCATGGCCCCTACACTTGCTGCTGCCCTCAATCAGAAAACACTACTAAGGTCAACTCTTTCAATAAAAATGGACTGGACTCAGGGAAACAGTGTGACTATATGGGGTGTGTACTTTATGGTTCTATGCACTTATAGGATGCTGTCCTACTGGTCTCTTTCTAGATGGGAGAGAAGATGGTGGAGGGGAGGGGACAGGAGCTTGTTAAGAGAATACTACAAGTATAGAATGAAAAGGAGGAGTGTGCTGTCACTGGGCAAGGAGAGCAGAAAGAGCTGCAGATAGGCAGGCATGCAAAATTAACTTTGATTATATACTTTCACTTAATCACAATTAAAAAAGAAAGGAAAATTAAAATGGGAGGAAAAAAAACAAAACTCCCACTCAAAAAAAGTCCAGGCCCACACAGCTTCATTGGAGAATTCTACCACATTTTTAGAGAAGAGTTAATACCACTATTTCCAAAGGTATTTCACAGCATACAAAAGGACGGAATACTCTCAAATTCATTCTATGAATCCAGCAAAATGCTGATACCAAAACCAGGTAAAGATATCACAAAACAGGAAAATTACAAACCAATATCTGTCATAAACTTCAGCAATTTCTAGCCAGTTGAATTCAACAATGTATCAAAAAAATATTGCACCATAACCAAGTGGGGTTCATAGCAGAGACGCAGGGATGGTTCAACATTAGAAAAACCATTAATATAGTCAACCACACAAATTAAGCAAAAGATAAGAATAACTTGATTTTGTGAATTGATGCAGAAAAGGCATTTGACAAAGTCTAACA
The DNA here is from genome assembly GCA_028571685.1 of Heterohyrax brucei. NCBI lineage: Eukaryota > Metazoa > Chordata > Mammalia > Hyracoidea > Procaviidae > Heterohyrax > Heterohyrax brucei. The sequence continues at coordinate 51,735,179 of CM053143.1, read as the reverse complement.
CCCATTCATGTTAAAAACTCTCAGAAAAATAGGAGTAGAAAAAAAATCCTCAAAATAAGAAGAGTCATCTATACAAAGCCAACAGCCAGCATCATCCTAAATGGACAAAGTCTGAGAGCATTCCTTTTGAAAAAGGGACCCACACAAGGATACCCACTGTAAGCATTTTTAGTCAACATTGTGCTGTATGTTCTAGTCAGAAGAGTGAGACACAATAAAGAAAGAAAAGGCATCCAAATTGGTAAGGAAGTAGTAAAATTATCTCTATTTGCAGATGATATGACCTTATACACAAAAAACTCTACAGAATCCACTAAAAATTACAAGAGTTCAGCAAAATATTAGGATGTGTACCGACTCGACGGCACTTGGCTGGCAAGATAAACATAAATAAATTAGTGAGATTCCTTTACACTAACAAAGAGACCATCAAAGAGAATATCACCAAATCAATATCATTTCCTACAGTGCCCAAGAAGATAAAATATTTGGGAATAGATATAACCAGAGATGTAAAACGCCTATATAAAGAAAATTACAAGACTCTACTACAATAAACCAAAAAAGACCTACATACATAGAGAAACCTACGTTGCTCACAGACAGGAAAACTTAACATGGTGAAAATGTCTCTTCTGTCCTGAGAGATCTATAGATACAGTGCAATCCCAATACAAATTCCAATGCCACTTTTTAAAGAAATGGAGAAACAAATCACCAACATCATATGGAAGGAAGAAAAAAAGCCACAGACAAAGCATCACTGAAGAACAAAGTGCGAGGCCCCACACTACCTGTCTTTGGAAACTACTCCATTGTCATAGTAGTAAAAACAGCCTGGTACTGGTACAAAAACAGACAGACCAATGGAACAGAATAGAGAATCCAGATATAAGACAATCTACCTATGAATTGGGGGGGGGGACAGTTTCTTCAAATGGTGTTGGCAAAACTGGATGTCCTTCTGCAAAAAACTGAAACAAGACCCATAGCTCACACCGTGTATGAAAACTAACTCAAAATGGATCAAAGATCTAAATATAAAATTTAGAACAATAAAGATCATGAAAGAAAAAGCAGGGACAATGCTGGAAGCCCTAAGAAACTGCATAAACAGACTACAGAATATTACTAACAATACACAAACACCAGAAGAAAAAATAGATAAATGGGAACTCCTAAAAATCAACCATTTATGCTCATCCAGCACTTAAACAAAAGACTTAATCTACAGATTGGGAAAAAAGTTATGGCTATGACAGAGTCTAATCTCCATAATCTAAAAGATACTGCAAAACCTCAACAACAGAAAGACAACCCAATTCAAAAAATGGGCAAAGGACACAAAAAGCCACTTCACAAAGAAGACACCCAGACAATTAAAGAAAACGCAAGGAAATGTTCATGACCACTGTCTATTAGAGCAACCCAAATCAAAACTACAAGGAAGTACCATCTCACCCCAATAAAGTCAGCATTAATCCAAAAACAAAAAAATATTAAATGTTGGCGAGGCTTTAGAAAGACTGGAACTCTTCTCCACAGCTGGTGGGAATGTGAAATGGTACAACCAGTTTGGAAATCAATTTTTCACTTTTTTCAAAAGCTAGAAATAGAAATACCATATGATCTAGCAATCCCACTGCTTCAAATATACCCTAGAGAAACATGCACACCAGTGTTTGCTGTAGCACTGTCCACAACAGCAAAAAGATGCAATCAACCTAGGTGACCATCAACAGATGAATGGACCAACAAACTGATATACTCACACAGTGGAATACTATGCAGTGATAAAGAACAATGATAATCTTGGGAAACATTTGATAACACAGAGTTATCTAGAAGACACTATGCTGAGTGAAATTAGTCGCAAAAGGACAAACATGGTAGGAGACTGTTGTTTTTGTTACTGCTGCTATTAGGTACCATCATGTCGGTTTCAATTCATAGTGACCCTGTGAACAACAGAAAACAACACTGCCCACTCCTACACCATGCCTACAACCATTTTTATGCTTAAACCCATTATTGCAGTTACTACGTCAATCCATCTTCTTGAGGGTCTTTCTCTTTTTCACTGACCCTCTGCTTTACCAACCTTGATTTCCTTATCCAGGGACTTACCTCTCTTGACAGCATGTCCAAAGGATGTTAAGACACAGTCTCACCATCCTTACTTCCAAAGAGCACTCCAGTTGTATTTCTTCCAGAACAGATCTGTTTGTTCTTTCAGCAGTCAGTGAAATGTTCAACAGTTGTCTCCAATACCACAATACAAAGGTGTCAATTCTTCTTTCTCCCTTTTTCACTGTCCAGCTTTCATTATGTACATGATGCAACTGAAAATATCACGGCTTGTGTCTGAACACTTCAGTCTTCAAGGTGACATCTTTACTTTGCAACACTTTAAAGATACCACTATCATAAGGACTCAAGAAGAGGTTTAAGAACAAAAGAAAATAATCTTTAGTTTTTACAGGTGAGGAGAAGGACGGAGAGAGTGGCATCCACCGATCAGCAGATAAGAACTGGGTTAAGTGAAGGAAGTGATAGCATAAAGTAGAAGAGAGATTAACACTGCTGGACTACACCAAAAGTTAACAGGTTTCCTAAATACAACCCAACATTTCAAAGGTCACAGAAGCAGGGGCAAGGGTATGGGGATCATGGTTTCAAGGAACATCTAGGTCAGCTGACATAACTAATATCTTTCTTAAGAAAACGCTCATCATATCATTTTGGTGAATGGCATCCGGGGTTTTAAAAACTAGCAGGCTGTCATCTAGGAGCAGAAGAGAATGAAGGACATCAAAGACACGAGGAAAATGAGCTCAGCACATAAAAGGTGCCTTATGATCCAGAGGCTACATCCACATGAGACAAGAACTAGATGGTGCCTGGCCACCACCAATGGCTGCCCTCACAGAGAACAGGATGAGGAGTTCCTGACGTAGCAGGAAAGAAAATGGGGATGCAGATCTAGAACTCTATTAAAAGACCAGACACAGTAGCCCAACATCCTGGAGGGTCCTCTGAAAACATGGACCCTGGACTCACTGCTAGCCCAGAACTGAAACCAGTATCAACACCAACTCTCCAAAGATTGGGCTGGACTATAAGACAGAGTGATGCTGATGAAACTGCTTTTTGGCTTAAACGTATACATGAGGCTGTTGGGGCAGCTCCTGTCCAAAGGAGAGATGCAAAGAGGGGTACAGGAGGTGGATGAACAAATACAGGAAGCATAGGCTGACAAGTAGATGTGTGCTATCGCAGGTTGGGGACACCAGCTAAAGTTGCATAGTGGTGTGTCAGCAGGAGGTTTTAAATGATGAATTGACTAGGATTGTAAACTTTCACTTAAGGTACAATAGTTTTTTAAAAAATTGACGTCTTTGAATTTTAACTCACAATTTGATGTTTAACCTTAATTACTCTGGATTGCTAACCTGAAAGGGGATGAGTCTTTGAAATTGTATTTCTCCCAAGGAAATTTGTAATGGGAAAGCTTTCATATTTAAATAGAGGACACTTTTTTGACATTTTACTTCTGGAACATCTTAATCATTTGATTTCATTTTAGAACTTCTAGGCTATAGTGTACGGTTTGGCTAGTCATACTTTTTTTATATTAGCATGTAAATTTTGCATCTTGGGTATAGAGTACCTTTGGTTAATATGCTATTATGATCCACTTCAAACCCTGAAGACTGACACAGGGGCTGCAACAATGGGCTCAAGCATAACAGCAATTGTGACGATGGCACAGGACTGGGCAATGTTTCATTCTGTTGCATACAGGGTCATGATGAGTTAGAAGTGACTCCACGGCATCTCAGTAATGATATGACTTATCTCAGAGCTCACTGGGAGCAAAATCCATGTTGTCATGGATAAACCAAAGCATCTACAAAGAAGCAATGGATTGCACTGAAGGAGTGGTTCTGAGAAGATACAGCAAAAGTTCCTGACCTAGTGCTGGTCTCCCCCTACTACCTCCTCCACCAGCTCCCACAGAGTAAAAGTAGCCCTAATAGGTCAAATTTAAGGTTTCGCAAAACACTTTGTTGGGGAAATTCTTCATTATAAGTAACCGTTCCTAGCATTGCAGAGTATTTATATGCTTGGCCCTTGCCCATTAAGCATCACTAGTACTTTGCAATCATTGTTAACAATCAAAACCACTCACAGGAGACCATAACAATTCTTGTTTTGAACCACTGGGTTAAAACTACAAAAATCTAACAAACACCTCACTCCCTGTTTAGATATTTCCTTGCCAAACCTTCACTTCCTCCACCCCAAGAGAGCAACACTTCAGTTGCAGCCTGAAAAAATTAAGAATAAAATGGCACAGTCAGCTCATTTTCCCTCCCCACTGTTCTTGGAAGCAAGTTGCCAACAGAAAGCAAACACTCCATCCACACTGCCTCTCCTCATACAGTGGCAGCTTAGATCTTTCCTCTCAGTGGGAGTGCCTGTCTAGTCTTAAGCTGTTTTGGGGGGACCGGGTGGGGAAGGCTGTCTAGTTCTACGTCTGGGAAGTCCACTGTTCCCACAGTTAAGTCACAATCTCCCACATTACCTTTATAAAACACAAAGATGGTATTTGGCTCTTTCACTTGTCTCACTTAGTTTCTCAGTTTTTTTCAAAACTATAGAAGTAAAACAAAAGAGAGAATGTATTTTCTGGACCCCTTCAAGGCCAAATCATTACCACACTCCTACTTGTCTACTAACTTAAATTTTCCACTGATTTGAGTTTCTTTCCCTCTTGTGGAAACACCAGTTGCATAGTGGTTAATTGCTACAGCTGCTAACCAAAAGGATGGCAGTTCATATCCACCAGGTGCTCCTTGGAAACTCTATGGAGCAGTTCTACTCTGTCCTATAGGGTTGTTATGAGTTGGAATCGACTCAGTGACAATGGATTTGGTTTTTGTTTGTTCTTTCCTCTTGTACATCCCTCTTTAACGAACACTTTCACCATCTAAACTAAGTTTATGTTTTTGAAAGGCCAGGTCTTCTCAACCTCTCCCATTCATATGTGAAGTCTATGTTAAGTAACCCAGAAAACACAGGCACCTACAGATGTTTAGGTCTTTATACTTTGGGAAAGACAGCGACACCTAAGAAACCATAATACCCAATAATTTTTCCCTAAATATCTACTTACATTTTTCTCTGTCCCTAAAATTCCTATGCCAGGTCCACCTTCTTCCAAAGACTCCTGAATAGAATATTTTTTATCTCTAAGGCTAAACTTTAGAACTCAAATAGATATAAAAATACATTTTAAAGAGAAATTTAGTGTCTTACATTTTTATTGGAAACACTTTTATTGCCAGCAATATTTTCCACAAAGATGTCCCAACTCAGGCTTTTCAGCTACTCAACTATCCAGCTATTTAGGGTTTTGAGGCAGGTAAAAAAAAAAAAAAAAAAAAAAAGACAGCATTTTTTCAGCTACTTTTTCTTCTTAATCACTAACATGTATATTTAAGAGAAATTTAATCCAGCTATTTATGGTTTATTTCCATTTAAATCATGAAAATGTTATTTTTTAAAAGTCATCTGTTGTCCAAGAGACTTTTTAGTTTCTTTGCTTAAAAACCCAAATTGGCTAAAAGAACATGAGTTCTAATGCCAAACACTTCACGTTTGGAACAAAAATGTAAGCCCCAAGTTGGAAATCAGTTTAAATGCCGGCAATGACATAAAGGGACCATGTGGACTCCTTCCCTAACTCACTGAGCCTTCTGCGGAAGCAAACATCACAGTGGAGGTTCCCAAGGGGTCTACAAAATAAATTCTACATTCAGTAGTCAGTGAGAGCTTCTGAAAATTCTAATCTGTGGCTTTGTTTTATGTTTGAACCAATTTCTTATAATATCTCCTTTACACTGTTAAAGGAGAAAAATATGTTCAACTAAATTCCAATTCATAAAATAATAAAAGCATATTAACCCCTTAATTTTTGTATGTTCACTTTTGTCAGCTCATTCAAAACTAAGAAAATCTCTCTAATTAGAAGAGAATGACATCATGACCAGCTTTATGAGCTAAGGTCATTTTACCTCCTACCATCTAGTAGAAAAACATGTTACCTGCTACAAAAATACCAGTTTCACTAGTGATAGATTTCTGCACATTTCTATTACTGTATTATAAACTAGAAGAAGGTATATACTTTCAAACACAAAGTGATGTATCAGCCATGTAATACTGAGGAAAGAAAAAATCTAGTAAGTTTTCTTTGTTTATTGGTTGGAAGAAATATTAAAAGTTTAACTTCCTTTTGCATAAATGAAAAGACTGGACTTATTTATTACTAATTTTTTTCTTTGTTTTATACAGATATACAATTCACATTCTCCCCAAAATTTCTCCTTCAAAACAATCAAAAAATATGTTTCTATGGGATGGAGTCAAGATGGCAAACTAAACACATGTCTTCCTAAATCCCTCTCAAACCAAGACCTGAATTGACACTTAGTGAGCCCTAGGACACAGGATAGCGCTGTCAATTTGGACTTCATATCACTAAGTGGAAAGCTTCCTCTCTTTCGCTGACACCCGCTCTTGATGAGTGCTGGCTTTCATGGATGAAGGGTAACCCTCCACTTTAACTTTTTTCTTTCTGTCTTGGCCAGCGAGGAGAGCTCGGACTTAACTGATGGCTGGTCTCAGATGCACTGTTTGTGGGATCAGTGGGCAACATTGCCATATTTTGAGAGCCCAGCTTTGGACTGTGTGTATCACAGCACCATTGGCCTCCCTTTCCGCCTCAGCTATTGACTGGCCTGTGCTGGGGCAGGTGGGGAGCCTGTGCAAGATGTCATCTTGTTCCACTGGGTGGCAGATATACCCATACGGAGACCTCAGCTGGACCTAATTTCTGGGCTGGGAGACAGCACCTACCTGGAGGAGAGTACTTTTCTGGCAGAAAAGCAGCATTCTACACAGTGTCAGGTACAGCTGGGGCCCAACAGCAGAGGCCAGCAGGACAGTAGCCTTCCCGTATTTTCAGCTAGTTTATAACATCTGGGATTAGCTATATAGGTGCTGGCTTTGCCAGCTGGGAAGAGGGGCCTCTACACCTAAAACCTGATTGATTTTGGAAGTTTTCAGATATTTTAACTTTCATTTTAAGACAGCCTATAGAAACAAGTGTGGTCCATCCTCACAGCATCTCTCCCAGCCTCTATTGACTCACATGAGGACCCAAAACCAACAAATTCTGGACAAAAGCATAACTAAGAAATCACCTATGGCTTCAGGAGGTTCCAGAATAACCAAAGAACTTCCCAGATGAAGAAATCTTTCTGACTATGAGAAGGTGAATACAAAAGGATTATACATAAAGCCCTCCTAGACCTTATACAAAATGAAGCAGAGCAAAACAAAAAATCAAGCAAGCTGTTCAATATGATGGAACACCAGCATTCTGAAATCTGACAGATCAATAGCAAAACTAAAGAAGTAGACAATTCAATTAAAACCCAAGAAAACAGAATTGAACAACTGGAAAATAGACTTTCTGACTTGAAAGACAGAGCTACTGACTCCAGCATTTGTGAGGAGAAATCAGAAAAAAGAAACAAGAAAAATGAAGAAACATTAAGAAACAGGTGGCACTCCATTAAGAGGAACAATCTATGATTAACTGGAGTTCCTGAACAGGGCAAGACACCTGAGAACAAAGACAGCATTGTTGCTGAGCTGCCAATAGAAAACTTCTCACAAATTATGAAAGAAGAGAATATAGATATTCAAGATGCATATTGAACACCAATCCATATAGACCTCAAAATAAAGCCTTCAAGACATATTATAATCAAGCTTAACAAAATGAAACATAAGCAGAAATGCTCAAAGGCAGCAAGATTCAAAGCAGAGATAACATTCAGAGGGAAACCCTGCATGCTTTTGTCAGATTTCTCAGCAGAAACAATGCTGGCACGGACACAGTGGCACGATACATTCAAAACCTTCAAGGAAAAGAACTTCCAACCAAGAATTATAGATCTTGCAAAACTATCTTTCCAATATGAAAATGAAATTACATCATTCGCAGATAAACAGAAACTCAAAGACTTTGTAAAGACCAAACCAAAGCTACAAGAAATACTGAAGCTCTTAGCTTAGAAGAACAAAGCCACTAACTTCACATTTTAGAAGCAAATACAGGACACATCACCCAGAAACCTATACAGGTAAGGAAGGCTCCGAACTCAATCAAAGCTATAATAAAGAAAGAAATGATCCAGTGATCATGTCATGAAAACTAGGATGTCATTATATCAAAAAGTGGGATGTACTACAGTCATTATTGTCCTTCAAGATGGAGAGGAAGTTGACAAGACTGGTAGCAACTAAAATTGGGTTTATACATAGTTTATTAAAGGGGATCATAAAGACACCCGTAAAGCACAATAAAGATGCAATATATCAAATGAAGAAATGTAATACAGGAGTCCCAGGTGTGGCAACTCTAATCTCAGGTAAAATAGATTTTAATGTAAAACCCACCATCGTGGACAAGGATGGACAATATTTATTGCTGAAAGGTTCAATACACAAGCAGGACTTAACAATATTAAATATTTGTGCACCTAATATTAGAGCATGTAAATACATCAAAGAAGCACTGATTATACTCAAAAATGAGATGGATCATTCCACAATAATAGTGGGAGACTTCAACACTCCACTCTCAGTATGGGACAGATCTTCTATGAAAAAGCTCAATAAAGACACAGAAGACCTTACTGCTACAATTAACCAACTAGAACTCAAAGACATATACAGAACTTTCTGTCCATCAGTGGACAACTACATCTTCTCCAATGCACATGGAACATTCTCCAAAATAGACGATGTGTTAGGTCATCAGGCCATTCTTAACAAAATCCATACCACTGAATTACTGCAAAGCATCTTCTGAAAACATACAGCCATAGAAGTCAAAATCAACAGCAGGAAAAACAAAGATAGAAAGTGGAACTCTTGGAAACTGAACAATAACTTGTTCAAAAAGTCATGGGTTACAGAAGAAATTGATGGATTCCAAGGAGAATGAAAACACTTCCTACCAGAACCTATGGGATACAGCCAAAGCAGTGCTCAGAGGTCAGTTCGTCTCCATAAATGCATACATCCGGAAGGAAGAAAGAAACCAAACCAAAGAACTAACCCTAAAGCTTGAACAAGTAAAAGAGACAACAACAGAGGAGTGCTTCAGGCACCAGAAGAAAACAGATCATAAAGATGAGGGCAGAACTAAAGAATGACAGAAGAACAATCGAAAAAACTGCAAAGACCAAAAGCTAGTTTTTTGAAATGATCCACAACACTGACAAACCATTGGCTTAGCTTACTAACAGGAAAGGAAGCAAATAACCCAAATAAAAACTGACAGGGGAGCTGTCCTAACAGATCCAACAGAAATCAAAAATATCACAACAGAATACTGTGAAACACTCGACTCTAACAAATTTGAAAACCTAGAGGAAATGGACCAATTCCTTGATTCATATCACCTACCAGAATTATCACAAGGTGTAGCAGAACAACTTAATAAAGCCATCACAAAGGAAGAGAGTGAAAAAGTCATCAAAAGATGACCAACCATAAAAGCCCTGGTGCAGATGGCTTCACCGCAGAATTCTACCAAGCTTTTACAGACGAGTTATCTCCAATACTACTGAGACTATTTCACAGCACACAAAGGGATGGAATACTCCCAAACTGATTCTATGAAACCAGCATAACTCTGATACCAAAGCCAGAAAAAGACCCAGCCAAAAAGGAGAACTACAGACCAATATCACTCATGAACCTAGATGCAAAAGTCTTCAACAAAATTCTTACCAATAGAATACAACAACATATCAAAAAAATAATCCATCATGACCAAGCTGGATTCATACCAGGTATGCATGGCTGGTTCAGCATCAGAAAAATAGCCAACCACATAAATAACACAAAAGACAAGAATCACCTCATGTTGTCTATTGATACAGAAAAGGTATTTGATAAAGTCCAACACCCATTCATGCCAAAAACTCCCAGCAAAATAGGAATAGATGGCCAATTCCTCAATGCAATAACAGCCATTTATACAAAGCCAACTGCTTACATCATCCTGAATGGAGAGAGACTGAAACAGTTTTCCCAGAGAACAGGAACTAGACAAGGATGCCCACTCTCACCTCTCCTAGTCAACATTGTACTAGAAGTTCTAGCCAGAGCAATTAGACAAGGCCATGAAATAAAGAGTATCTGCATCAGCAAAGAAGTAAAAATATGATTCTATACACAGAGAATCCTAAAGAATCCATACGTAAACTACTCAAACTGATAGAAGAGTTCAGCAAAGGCTCAGGATACAAGCTAAACACAAGTAAATCAGTAGGATTCCTGTATACCAACAATGAGATTATTGGTGAAGAAATCACCAAATCAATACCATTTACCACAACCCCTAAGAAGATAAAGTACGTAGGAATAAATCTAACCAGAGAAACAACAGACCTTTACAAAGAGAACTACAAGCCCTTCCTACAAGAAACTAAGAGAGACTTACATAAATGGAGAAACTTACTCTGCTCATGGATAGGAAGACTTAACACCATGAAAATGTCTATTTTGCCCAAAGTAGTCTGCTTATATAATGCAATCCCAATACAAATTCCTGTGACACTTTTTAATGAGATGGTTTGTTTAGAAAGGGAAGAAGCCCTGGATAAGTAAAGCACTACTGAAGAAGAACACATTGGGAAGCCTCTCACTACCCGACTTTAGAACCTATTATACTGCCACAGTAGTCCAAACAGCCTGGTACTGGTATAAAAAGAGACAGATAGATCAATGGAACAGAATTGAGACCCCAGAGATGACATCTTCTTCCTATGAACAGCTGATATTCGAAAAAGGCCCTAAGACATTAAACTGGGGAAAAAACAATCTCTTCAACAAATGGTGCTGGCAAAATTGGATATCCATCTGCAATAAATTGAAACAAAACTCATATCTTATACCTTATACAAAAACAAACTCAAACTGAATAAAAGACCTAAATATCAAATCTAAAACAATAAAGCTCATCCAAGAAAAAATAGGAACAACAATGGAAGCTTTAACACAGGACGTAGACAGTCTTCAAAATCTGTTAAACAAATCACAAACAACAGAACAGAAAACAGATTAATGGGAACTACTAAGAATCAAACACTTTTGCTCATTCACAGACTTTATTAATAGAATTAAAAGTCCACCTACAGAACGGGAAAAAATATTTGGCAACTATATGTCAGACCAACGCCTGATCTTCATAATCTATAAGGTACTACAGAATGTGAGTAAGAAAAAGATAAGTCCTCCAATTAAGCAATCGGCAAAGGAGATGGGCAAACACTTCTCTAAAGAGGAGATCCAGGCAGCCAAAAAACACATGTGGACATGCTCATGAAAATTAGCTATTAAAGAAATTCAAATCAAAACGACAATGAGATACCATCTCACCCCAACAAAGTTGGCAAGATCTAAAAACCCAAAAGAACAAATGCTGGAGAGGCTGTGGAGAAATTGGAACTCTCCTACACTGTTGGTGGGAATGCAAAATGGTGCAACTTCTTTGCAAAGCAATCTGGAACTTCCTTAAAAAGCTCTTCCTAGATATACCATTTTACCCAGTAATTCCACTGCTTGGAATATATCCTACAGAATCAAGGCCATTCACACCAACTGATACATGCACATGAATGTTTATCGCAGCACAGTCCACAGTATCAAAAAGATGCAATCAACCCAGATGCCCAACAACAGAAGAATGGATAGGTAAACTATGGTATATATACTCAGTGGAACACTATGCAATGATAAAGAACAACAATGATTTTAGGAAATATCGCATAACCTGGCTTCAATTGGAAGACATTACGCTGAGTGAAAGTAGTCAGTGACAAAAGGACAAATATTGTATGAGACCCTTAGGATATGAACTTAAAAACAGATTCATGCATAGAAGAAAAGACTCTTTGACAGCTGCAAGGGTGGGAAAGGAGGGAGAGTGAGGGGGGAGGGTTTAGATTAAATAGTTGATAGAAATCTGATTGGGTGAAATCTGTGACAGTACACATCAGAAAGAAGATCAATATTAACCAGACTTCAACATAACATGATTGCTCCTCCCATCTTAACCCAATATAGCAAGGACAGAGTAGTTGAGGCAGGGGACCCAGGACTATGCTCTCACTGGAAATGAAGACCAATTGGCACAACTAGTGTTTTGCTAAGAGAGTCTTCTGCACTCCACATTGGTGAGTGGCATCTGGGGTTTATCGCAGCACAGTCCACAGCTGTCTTCTGAGGTACACCAAATGGGCCCAACTTAGCAGGAACAGATGATCACCAAAGACCAAAATGACATGGGGGAAAGAAAACCCAGAAGACAGAGAGATCCATGTGAGTGGGTGACTACATCGATTTGTGACTAGAAGAACCAGATGGTGCCCAGTCACCACCAGTGACAGCCGTGATGGAGCTCACAAAGTTGAGTCTCACTGGCAACACAAGAATAAAAAGGGGTGCACCCTGAGATCTCCACTAAAAGACTGCAATTGATGGTCCAGGGGCCTCAGAGTTTCCCTGGGAGCATGGCCCCTGGCCCTGATGCTGCCCCTGTCTATAAATCATAATGGTGTTCAACTCTTTGGATAGGGATGGATTGGACTTGGTGACACAGAGTGACCATATCATGTGTGCACTTTTTGGTTCTATTCATCTATTTGATGTCATCCTGCTGACCTCTTACTGGAGGCAGGAGAGTGAGTGGAGAGGAGATTGTTAAAGAATGGGGCTTGTATGGAGCAGAGAGGAAGAGTGTGCTGTCACGGGGCAGGTAGAGCAGTGGGAGCTGTATATAGGCAGGCACGCAAATTTATATGGGAACGTACATTTTCATTCAACCATAATTTAAAAAAAGGCAAAAAAATATGTTTCTATGTGTTATAAAAATAGAGAAATGAAAGCAGTGGTCTTCAAAGGTATCAAAGTTGCTTCCTGGGTTATGCCATGACATAAAGTGCCTTCAAGAAATAGTTTAAAGAAATAGCAAATGAAGAAAGAAGTTAAGAAGTCTAAAAGTACAAACTAAAGAGATAGCTTGGGTAAGGGGCATATGCCAATTACAGCATACTGATTTTGGGTGAAATAAGTAAAAAGTAAAAACACATCTAGTGTTCCACACCAACCAGCATTCAATAAAACTACTTCCAGATTCTCAATTTAAGATATGATGCCAAAACATTTTTTGAGTGTGCTTAAATAACTTATATGCACATCTGTCTACTTCCTGATAGACTGATATTCCAAAAGTCATGGAACTATTCTCTATCACTTTATGATAAGTTATCAGAACACTGAATCAGTGCATTAAACTGTCAACCTCTTAAACCATTGCCTACCAGGTGATAATTTATGTATCAGTGTTTCACAGGAGGTTCATCTGTAAGCATATCTTAATGGATTCTCTCAGTTGTAGTACCAAATGTAAAAGAGATATAAGCTTGCCTAATTTTCAATTCTCCAGTAGCTTTATTTTGAAATTTTCATAACTTAATTGGTTTTTAGCTGTACAAAAGTTATTCTTATGTATTACTGCATATTTATGCCTTTAAGTTCATTGCTTATTGTTTTTACTTTCCCATCTATAACTCTATAATACGATCATGTAACTGATACTAGGTATAGGGAGATTATTATTGATTAATAATATCATAAATACAATTTTACCAAGTATACAAGCTGTTTTCATAGCTCAGTGCTGACATTTGTAGAATAATAAATATAATGTTCAGTAAAGAAACTAAGTTTTCATTTATTTTGCATGAGTCGGTTTTTAAAAGTAGGCAAGTCACATTGAGTCTATAAATCTGCTACAAAGTGATAGATTTGATAGTCTCAAAAAATGCTCATTGTATACTCTGAAAAAACAGAACTCAAAAAAATAACACCGAAACTGATTCAGAAAACATTTATGTGATAGGTAATAAATTTTAGGGTTTATAATTTAGTGTCATGGCCTACATTTTAGAAGGTGTTAATCTAAGAATTCCTATATTTTTTTTTAAAATACTGTAAATTTTAGAGGTGATAAATCTGATTACACAGGCATAACAACCTCAAACTGAGTAACAGGAAGCAAAATCACTGGTAAAGATCCAGACAGTCATCAGAAGTATCACACCTCAACTCTCCAGTCTGCCTCACTTAAATTAACAATATTTTCCTGAATGTAAAATTCTACAATTTTTTTTAAATTTCTCAGGTTCTTTTAGATCACAACCTTTTGCCTCTTAAAAGAACCCATAAAGATTATTTTCCCATTTGCATATTTTTCTCTTCTTAGCAACACTTGCACTTTCTCATAGGAGAAACGCATAAAATCCTTTCATTGTGTTTGCATGGTATACAACAAGCCCCACTCAACATTTGGCATAGCTCACCCCAACCTATCTTTACTCAAGCAGTAATCCCTTTCCTCAGAGGTGCTGCATCATTCTGACAATCATGGCACTGGTGTAACTTCCTCTGCCAACATGACATGACATGAACATTCTGCATTGCCTGACAAGCACCAGTCCAGCGAGACCATGAGCTCAGCTCCCTCAAGGCGAAACATTATTGTGAGAAAATAAAAAAGGTACATATAGTAATTTTTAAGTTTAAAGGTTCTGTACAAATTTTAATACTAAGCATCTCATGTAACAGAACTAGAAAAAATTAATTGCTCTTCACTTGAATAAATTATAGACTTGAGAAACTCTCCTTAATTGGATCTCCACTTCAAGATAATAGTGACCTCCCCTTACAAAATACCTATTTCTAAGAAGCCAGGTAAAGAAAAACATCAGGAGAATTTTTTTTTGGATGTAACTACAATAAGGCTAGTTACAGTAACATTAAACTTGGCTAAACCATGCAGTGGCCTCAGTTGTGGATAGAATTAAATTTATAATGTACAATGACAGAAGCAAAGTTGTAATGTACAATTATATAATTTACGTGAACAGTTGCTTTCCATATGGGAAGTAACAGATTGCCCAGTTGCATTTTGGCTAAGACTAAACCTACCATTATTCAGGGTAAAACAATTTTGTTGAAATCTGGAAATCCTGTAGAAAGCGTCTTTAAGTTTCTCTGATGACTCTTGACATACTTTTTTTTTTTTTGGCCCAGTATATAGCTGTATCCTTTCTGAATGATTCTTAACATGTATTATTTTCTGAGAAACCTAACGATGCCCTACAGATTTTATAGATGAACTAACCATTCAGGCCATTCAGCCAGATTTCCATGATGAAACCAGAAAAATAAAATAAAATTCAGAGATGAAGGAATAGAGGGAAAAAAATATTGCCCTGCATAGTCCTTTCTACACATTTAACAATACAAAGAAAACATATTCTGAAGGAAATGAATCTTTTTCTTTCTTATCTTACAGGATCAAGAACTATTTCTCAGTTGAATACCAAAGTAGAACTTGTGCACATTTAATAATTTCCCTCTCATTTATGTTATACTCCAGGAGAAGTATTTTATGGGGTGTGGAGCATTCTTATTCATGACCTTAATATTTTAAAACAAGTTGCTGGATAAGCAACGTATTTTGTGCATTGATGCATACATAATCTAGATCATAGCATATTTCTTCAAACTCTTGAAAACTTACAAAGTCCAGGAAAAACATGTCATTATCACCCTTTGAAAGGGTCTTGAAGTTGCAACAATCTATGGTCAAATATAATTTTCTAAAATATGTCCCCCTGTGCATGGATTTATGAGTCCCAAGGTTGGACAGAGGGAAATTATACAAGAGAAATTTGTCCAAATAGGCAATTACCCCATAGAGTGGAGCCAAGGCAGTCCTCTGGAGGTAACTGCACAGGTTCAACTGCAGCTGTGTGAGAAGAATGCCCGCCAATCAGCTCTCTGACAAGTTTGGATGTCTCCACAAAGAACAAACTGGGAAGACTTTTTGATCCTAGGTGTTAGTTTGTATTTAAAAGAAATGAACAGGGGTGGGCTTGAAGCAACTGCATACCTGTAATATTCCTATCTTTAAATAACTGCATTATACTATCACATAATAAACCATGTTATAGTTCTCGGGTATTCAAACAGCAAACCAAAAGGGAGAAACATACAGTGGAAACATAGTGTCCCAGTGTCAGACACTTCAATGCAATGCCTGCAGAGAATAAACATAGTCTTACACGTGTGAACTGGCTGCACATATGTAATCTCATTTGATTCTCTGGACAAACCATGAGGGACGTAGGGAAGTTATTTTGATGAGGAAATTAAAGCTCAGAGAAGTTGGGACATATTCAGAAGCACCCAGCTAGTGAGGAGAAAGGATTCAAACCAGGTGTTCTTACTTGAGAATCAGCACACTCTCCACACAGGCCTTTCAGGCCAAGCTCTGTATGGAGAACAGTAAGTGAATGCCAACCTTTGCGTAACTAGAAACACAAAAAAGAAGGACTTCGTCCCTCTCTCCATCAATATTCCCAAATCTTCACTACCACTACACCACCATCTAAAAATAGATAGATAAATCTTTCTTTAGTTATAAATAAGCATTGTTCTCTTCTAATTCTTACTTTATGATGAAAATATTCCTGGCACTTTATAATATATTAAACTGATACTCTTTGGTATTAATTACTTGTTTTTATCAGATACCTTCTTTTACACCTTAGAATGAAAGAGATATTGTCTTACTTATCTAGCACTGCTATAACAAATACCATAAGCAGGTGGCTCTAACAAACAGAGATTTATTTTCTCACAGTATAGGAGACTAGAGGTCTGACTTCTGGGCACCCCCTCTCAGGGAAAACTTTCTCTCTCTGACAGCTCTGGAGCGAAGGTCCTTCTCTTTTCGTGTTCTGTTTGTTGACTCCTCTTCCTGTGGCATGGAATCTACCTTCCACCATCTCTCCTTGTTTGCTGGTTTATTTTGCTCTTTCATATCTCAAAAGAGATTGATTTAAGGCATACCCTACTCTAATGCTACCTTATTAACATAACAAAGGAAATCCATTCCTAAATGGGATTATAACTATACATACAGGGATTACATTTACAACACATATTTTTGAGGTACACAAATCAATCCACAACAGCCATAAATACCAGTATCTGCAAGATAAATAAACCAAGAGGAAGAGATTTAAAAGCAGTATATTGGATGCACTTCATGGTTCTATACATCTATAGGATATCATCCTGCTGACCTCAGGCTAGAGGAAGGAGAGTGGGTGCAGAGGAGGGGAAAGGAGACTGTTGGGAGGATGAGACATGTATGAAGCAGAGAGAAAGAGTGCTGTCACCAGACAAGGAGAGCAGTGGAAGCTGCACATAGGTGGGCATGTAAATTTATACAGGAATGTACATTTTCACTCAGTCATATTAAATAAAAATAAAAAAGTAAATCAGAATGCTAAAACTGAAAATGTTCATTAGGTTTGGCCCATTTTAAAATTATATGAGAAGTATCTAATTATATTCTACTCTCCTGAGGGCTTTGAAACTTACCCACACTTTTGAAAAAAGTTCTGATAAGAATGAAATTAGCTATTTATACCCACATTGTCATATATTTTGAGTTTATTACTTCACCAGAGGAAATGCATTATGTTCATTTAATATTTGTTCACTGAATGCCACGGTGTGTCAGGTACTGGGTGAAAGCACAAGACCCAAAGCATAAGGTAATATAAGAACCTCTCAGTGAAGCAGCATAACAGCTAGCATCTGAAGTATCCTTTGTAGTAATTCCGTTTGTTGAACGACAAAAACTAATTAATCTGATACTGTCAACCATCACACTTGATGGCACCGAATAACCACAAAGTGAGAATCATGAATAAGCCATGCTTCAACAGACTATAGGAAACTCTGGTGGCTTAGTGTTTAAAAGTTAAAGCTGCTACCAAAAGATCGGCAGTTCAAATCTACCAGGTGCTCCTGGGAAACTCTATGGGGCAGTTCTACTTTGTCCTGTAGACTTGCTAGGGGTCAGCATCAACTTGATGGCAAAGGGTGTGATTTTCAGTGTAACGAAACTATAAGAGGAACTGGTAATCACTGAAAGATTTTAAACAGGTGAATAATACTGTAAGATGTACATTTGAACAGAATGAAAGAGAGAGAATAAGTCACAAAGATGAAAAAAAAGCTTATTGCATTAATTCAAGGGACAGGTAGTTGTCAACTTCAATGAAGAGAATAGCAGTATGGATAGAGTGCAGTGGGCTAAGGAGCTCAGCTCCAGAGAAAATCTGTGTGTGATCCTTCAGGACAGACCACAGGCAACTATATAGGTTTTGCCCAGATATCACTGAGGAAAGCTGCCCTCCCCACTCTAGACATTGTAATGCAAAGCTGAGCACTGCAATCTCTGGAGCTACAGCCAAGACTCAGATCCCAAGGTCAGCTATGCTTATATGCATATCTGCATTCCTAAGCCAGGTTCTTTTAGTTATAGGTCTCCTTATGATAGAGGCTTCCTCTGAAATACTTTTCAGACACCTCACAGAGATCTCCTTACGGGTGCCTTGACTAAACCACTTTTCTTCACTCTTAGCCCTTATCCTCTGTCTCCCACTGGCCTCCTAGGTGCACAAGATAGTAGAGCCTTTTCTTTAGAGTTCCTTGGCAGTGAGACAATCCCACTCCTGTGCTGCACACCATCTGCCTGATCCTCACCTGTGGGGAAAAAATGAGAACACTGAGGAGCCAATACTCTTCTTTTCGGTTTTTGCCTGCACTATTGTAGTAAGTAAATAAAGACTTGATTACCTGTTTCATTTTGGTTTACTGTCCTAATTCACTACCTTGACACCTGGCAGCTCAACAGTGGGCAGATGAAGGAAACATTCTGAAGGCAGAATGAATAGGATCCAGTTATCTTTAGCCATGGAATAGGAGAGGGAAGATTTAAAGGCAATTTACAAATGCCTCACTTGAATAACTGGATGATTCCATTTAATGAAATTGGAAAAAATGGAGGATAAGCTTGTGAGACGAGATGATTGTTGCTTTAAAATGCCTTTAAGACACCCAAGTGAAAATATCTAACAGGCAACCCGATACACTGATTTGTAGTTCACAGCTGACTACTGAAAAAGAATCACCCAGTAAAGAATCACCAGCATATGACTGGAATTTAAAGCCATGTCAACAGATGAGTTAGTACAAGAACTATAGAATGAAAAGAAGGTTTCAAGAAGAGAACCCTGAGAGAGAGAAGATCACCAAAAACAAACAAGAAAAAAACATCTAGAAAGGTAAAAATGAAACCTAGGATGTCATGGGGGTCAAAGGAAGAAAGTATGTCAAGATAAGTAGCATCAGATATTATTAGAAACAAATCAAATAACATTAGGATTGATGCATGCCTATTGGCATTAATAAGGTCACTGGTGACTCTGAAGAGAGGAGTACAGACAAGTCAAGCAACTAGAATTAAAGGTAGAAGCCAGATTCCAGTGAGTTAAGTAAGGAATAAAAATGAAATAAAAAAAAAAAAAAACTGTTGCCATCAAGTCGATTCCAACTCATAGCAAATCTACAAGCAGAAGAGAACTGCCCAAGAGAATTTCCAAGGAGTGCTTGGCAGATCTGAACTGCCGACCTTTTGGTCAGCAGCTATAACACTTGACCACTATGCTACCAGGGTGTTCAAGCAAGGAATAAGAAGTGAGAAAATGGAGGCAGCAAGTATAAGCAACTCTTTCAAGATCTTTAGCTTCAAAGAAGTAGGAAGAGATGAAGAAGATACAGAAAAGTGGGAAAAACCTATGCCATATTTAAATGCTAACAAGGCATGTCAGAAACATACAGTGAACAATCCACAGAGCAAGGTACCTGAGAAGGCGATAGGAAATGAGATCCAGAGCTCAAGCAGAGAGATTTTTTTCTTAAACAAAGGAAAGGATACTGCCTGAATTACAGCAGGAGGGAATGAATAAAAGATGGATATAGTATAGATGTCCTTTGGGAATATGAACAGATATACATGTTTATCTGTTAAGAGATGAGCAGTAGAAGAGAGGTAAAGTCTTTAATGAACCTCTGTGTTGAGCAGAAAAAAGAAAACTGAATAGTATATAAGGATTTCCAGGCTATACAAGGGGTTTACCAAACCCACTGCTATTGAGTCAATTTTTATTCATAGCAACCCCACAGAACCTAAAAAAGAAACTACTACTTAAAAAGTAGTTGGAGCCAGTATGACCCTATAAACAGAAACATCATGGCACCCCTCTACAGCAAAGACAAAAAAAAAAGTAAAACAGTTACAAATATCAATCCTGAAATCCTAATGTCAAATAAAAGAAATAAAGTACTTAATTAAACACTGAATGGAATAAAGAAGCTGTCAGAGAATGGAGAACTATGGCATGGAAGTTCCTACCAGCTAACATGTCGTGGATTCATTATCTTGAACTACAGCCACCAAGGAACAGACAAGGAGTACAGAAAGGCAACTTCATGGAGCCTCCAACAGGAGACAATACCTGATATCCAAGGAACACACTGTCCCACTCTACCCCTCTTCCTGCTACAAGGCCTCTGCCCCTTTCCAAAGCACCACACTTCCTTAGCCGGAGAGATGCCAGTACACTGCCACTTGGGTTTGTACCATCACCACCAGCCAGTTCCTTTAGCATCATTTTGTTTTTGCTATTTTTTTCCCCTTGGCCTCCCTGTCCCATCTTGATGGGTTGTGCCACACCTCTTGGCTAGAAAGGCACCAGCACACAGCCTCCCCCAGTCCATGCCACCCCACAGCAGATTCCTTCAGTGCTATTTTTCTTTATTTTTGGTTTCTTCCTTCTCTTTACCTTTCTCCTCCCACCAAGCTAGCCCCACGTGTCATCCCAACTCTTCTTGATAACTTGTGCTATACCACTGAGCTACAGAGCCACCAGCTCTGTAGACCTATATCTGTGCCACTCCCACTGCTAGGAGTACTTATTTTTTCAGTTTTGTTTTTGCTTTTCTTTTTTTTTTCCTTTATTATTGTTGTTTCCTTTCTCTCTCTCCCTTTCTTCCTTTTCTTTCTCTCACTCAGCACCATGTGCCACAATGCCCCTTCTTGACAGGCTGTGCCACACTACTTGTCTAGAAAGCCACTGGCACAGAGCCTCCTTGGGTTCTTGCCAACCCACCAGCAGATGCACCCAGCATCAGTTCTGTTTCTTGTTTAACTCCCCCTTCTTTCATTTCCTTTCTACCACCTACCTAGCCCCATGTGACATCCTCAACTTGACTGGCTGTGCCACACTGCTCATCTCAAGAGCCACCAGCACATGCACTTCCTGTGCCCACTGGCAGGCATCCTCAGCACCATTTTTTTTTTTTTTTTTTTTGCTTTTGCTTTTTTTCTCCAGGCCCTACAATGCCTCCACCCATACCAGATGGGCAGTTATGCATTAACCTCCGAAAGGGGTATCCATGTGCCACCACCCCAATTCTGCCCAATCCCCAATGTCTGCTCCCCAGAGCCATATTTATTTTCGTTGTTTTCATTGTTGATAATTATTTTGTTTTGTTGTTGTTCTCTGTTTCTGTTATTTCCTTTCCTTTCTCCTACCCACCTAGCCCCATTCACATTTCAGGCCCCTTCTCTTCTTTGCAGGACAACCCAGAGTACTCCACTAGACGGCCAGGAGCACACAGCCTCACCAAGCCTGCCCACCCTGACCCACTGAACCCTTCTGTGCCACCCTTCTATTTACCTGTTTTCCTTCTTTTTTGTATTTTGGTATTTTTCTTTTCGGCTTCTGTTTCTGTCTCTTCTTCCGGTGATCCATACAGCTCAATAAATCACATTCTGTCTCTGCCCTCCTGCCCATCTGTACCATGCAACAAGTGTCACATACCCAAGGAGCACTGACAGACTACCAGATCCTGTCCTACACTGCCTCTGAGCATCACCCCTTCATATGTATTGCAAATAACCCGTCTATGCCCCCTCTCTTTGCTACACTTACCCTACTTCACCAGTTCTGCCCACCTGAACAAGGTGGTAACAAGTATGGTGACCAAAGACAACCAAGCAACAAAGCATGCATAGCCCATCTGCCCAAACATAACCAAATAAAAAAAAATCAGGGATAAACAAACAAATCTACAGTCAATAAACTGTAATTCCTGAATGTCCTCGAGACAAAAGACAATATCAAAACTTCTAAATAATAAAAATTTTTTAAAAAGACAGCATGGCTTCAGAAAGTCACCGATATCAACACCAGATATCCTTCCAGAAGTGGAGCTACCTGACAGGAAATTCAAAACTCTAATATTCAAAGATCTTCAAGAGGTGAAGAAAATGTAGACAAAAATAAGGGGAAAATAATAGACAAGAACATGGAAGACACAGAAAAATTCAAACAAAACATACACAAAGCAATGGAAGGATTGAGGAAACAAGAACAAAATAGAAAAATAAACAGCAACCAGAAATCATACAAAAACAGCAATGAGAAAAGACAAACAAGATTTTAGAAATGGATAGTACAATAGAAGGTTTAAGGAGCAAACCTGAAACCATAGAGGACAGGATCAGAAAAACTGAAGACAAATCCTTGGCTTCCACAATTTGCTAAGGGAAAAAAATCAAAAGAATGAAGCAAAATGAAGAAAACTTGAGAATGATGTAGGATACATTCAAAAGCAAAATTTTCCATGATCACAGTTCCAAAACAGGGTGAGAAAACAGAAAATACAGAGCAGACCACTGAGGATTTGCTGACAGAAAACTTCCCTAAGGTTACAAAAGATGAAGAGCTAACCATCCAAGAAACCTGACTTACCCCATATAGGATAAACCACAAAAATAAATCACCAACACATAACATAGTCACACTCATAAAAGTCAAAGACAAAGAAAGAATCCTGAAAGCAGCTTGAGAAAAAACAAAAAAGTCACAGAGGGGAAACAAGCAGGCTAAGTTCTACTCACTTGGCAGAAACCACACAGGCAAGAAGACAATGAGATAACATACATAAACCCTTGAAGGAAAAAATTCAAAATCAAAAATAAATATCTTCAAAAACTCTTGCCCAAATATGATGGTGAAATCCAGACATTTATAAAAATTAAGGAAATACATAAAAAACAAACCAAATTTAGTGAGATAAGCAACAACATCATACAACAAACTGAATTTAAAACACAAGACAGCATCAGCCAGATACCAACCTACCAACCTACATAACAAACTCTCAAGGACCAAAAAAAAAAAAAAAGAAGATTTATAACAGGTCAATCTGTAAAGGACAACAACATCAGAAAAATAAAAAGGGAATAAACGGTGTAAGTAAAGAACTTTCAATGGAGAGGAAGTCAAAGCAATATCAAGTAATAAAAGACTGGATTAAACTAAGGAAAACCAGGGTTAACTTCAAAGTAACCACAAAGAAAGGTAACAAATCTACTCATCAAAATAAAGAAATAAATAAAATTTCAGTAAATATAAAATCTACAAAATGAAAGAAACAAAAAACATCCACAAAGAACTCAGCATAGAAGAGAAAGAATAAAGAAACCATCAGTACCACATAAAAAGCACTACAAATGACAACAATGAACTCACACCCATCAATAATTACACTGACTGTAAATGGCTTGAATGTACCCATAAAGAGACAGAAAATGACAGAATGGATTAATAAAAAAGACCCATCAACATGTTTTCTACAACAGACACAACTTAGAAACAACAGCATAAATATATTAAAACTCAAAGGTCAGAAAAATATGTACATATCTAGTAGAACCAAAACCAAACCCACTGCTAACAAGTCAGATCTGACTCATAGTGACCCAACAGGTCAGAGTAGAGCAGCCCCATAGAGTTTCCAAGGCACACCTGGCAGATCTGAACTGCTGACCTTTTGGTTAGCAGATGTAGCACAAAAAATAAAAGAGTGGCAATACTGATTTCAGACAAAATAGACTCTAAACCCAGATCCAACATAAAAGACAAGGAAGGACATTATATAAAGATTAAGTGACAGTCTGCCATGACAATATAACAATAAGAACTACATACATACACACTATAAGGGCTCCAAAATACATAAAACAAATGTTAACAGCACTAAAAAAGAAATAATTTCACAATACTAGTAGGAGACTTCAATAGACCACTCTCAATAATGACAGAACATCTAGAAAGAAATTCAACAATACACAGAAGATCTAAAAGCCATAACCAACCAACTTGACCTCATATTCATTTGGACAACATTCCACAAAACAGCAGCAAAGTATATGTTCTTATCCAACACACGCAGGACATTCTACAGAGACGACTACATCTTATGTCACAAAGTAACCCTCAAAAAAATCCAAAACATCTTCTCTGACAACAGTGCAATAAGAGTAGAAATTAAAATCACAGAGCAAGGAAAAAATATAAAGCACATGGAAACTGAATAACACCTTGCTAAAAACCACTAGGTAACAGAAAAAATCAAAGCTGGAATCAAAAATTCCTAGATTCAAAGAAGAATGAAAACACATCATAGAAAACCTTTGCAATACAGCAAAGGTAGTGCTCACAGGTCAATTCATAACAACAGATGCATATCTCTAAAAATAAAAGGACAAAAATAAAAATGTTAGCTATACAACTTAAACAAAATTAAAGAGAACAGTAAAAGTAGTTCATAGTCACCAGGAAGAAGGAAATAATAAAGATCTGAGCAGAAATAAATGAAGTAGAAACAGAAAAAAACCTACAAAACCAAAAACTGGTTCTTTGAAAGGATCAACAAAATCACTGGACAAAGTAACAAAAGAAAAACAGGAAAGGAGACAAATAACCCATGTAAGAAATGAAAGGGGGGCATTACAACAGATCCAAAGTAAATAAAAAAGATCAAAACACAGTACTATGAAAAACTATACTCCAACAAATGTGAAAACCTAAAGGCAATGGACATATTTCTAGAAGCACACTACCTACATACACTAACACACACTTATGTCAAAAATCAGAGCAGACCCATAAAAAGAGACATGATTGAAAACACAATTATAAAAAATTTCCCAGCAAAAACACCCTTGGCCCAATAGCCTCACTGAATTTTAATGAACACTCAGAGAAAAGACTGCACCAGTTCCACTGAAACCACTACAGAACATAGAAAAGAAAGTGACAATTCCAAATTCATTCTGTAAAGCCAGCATGACCTGGATACCAAAACCAAGCAAAGACACCACAAAATAAGAAAATTACACACAGTACCTCTCACTGAATACAGATGCAAAATTCTCAAAAGTCTAGCCAATAGCAGTCAGTATCATATAAAAAATAAATGATACAACATGAACAAGTGGGATTCATACCAGGTACATAAGGATGACTTAACATTAAAAAATCAATCAGTGTAATCCACCACATGTTGTTGTTAGGTGCCACCAAGTTGGTTCTGCCTCACAGTGACACTACACACAACAGAACAAAACAATGTCCAGTCCTTCACCATCCCCACAATTGTTTTTATGTTTAAGCCCACCGTTGCAGCCACTATGTCAATCCATCTCCTTGAGGATCTTCCTCTTTTTCACTGACCTTCTACTTTACCAAGCATGATGTCCTTCCTCCAGAGACAGATCTCTCCTAACAACATGTCCAAAGTACGTAAAACATAGTCACTATCCTTGCTTCTAAGGACCACTCTGATTGTACTTCCTCTAAGACAGACTTGTTTGTTCTTTTGACAGTTCCTGGTATATCTGATGTTCTCTCCCACACCAACATTCAAAGGTAACAGTTTTTCTGTCTACCTTATTCATTGTCCACCTCATAGATAAAACAAAAGAATCACAAGAACATTTTAGTTGATCCAGAAAAGGCATTCAGTAAAGTCCAACACCCACTTCTACTAAAGAAACAAACAAACAAAAAAAAACTCTCAATAACACAGGAATAGAAGGGAAGTTCCTCAACATAATAAAAGGCATCTATACAAAACCAACAGCCAATAGCATTCATAACAGAGAAAGGCTAAAAACATTACCCCTGAGAATAGGAACAAAACAAAGATGCCCTTTATCATCACTACTATTAAACATTGTACTAGAAGTCCTAGCTAGAGCAATAAGCAAGAAAAAAAAATAAAGGGCATCCAAACAGGCAAGCAAGAAGTAAAACTGTCTCTATTTTCAGCTAATGCAGTAGTATATATAGAACCCAAAAGACTTCACAAAATACTACTGGAACTAGCAGAAAGATTCAGCAGATTATCAGGATACAAAATAAAACACACAAAAATTAGTTGGATTCCAACATACAAATAAAGAGAACTATGAAAGGAAGTCAGGAAAGCAATATAGTTTATAATAGCCCCTAAAAAAATAAAGGAGAAATAAATCCAACAGGGGACAAAAAGCCCTACACAATTAGTTCGGTACAACTAGATGCTGCCTGGATACCACCACTAACTATTCTGACACGGATCACACTAGAAATTCAGTCAGAGTTGGAGGAAAAAAATAGAACAAATTTCTAACTCATGGAAAATAAAAAGACCAGATTTATTGCTCTGAGAGAGAATGAAGAAATCCCAAGAGTATGGCTCCAAGACATCCTTTTAACTCAGTATTGAATTATAATGAGGGGGTGGGGCTAAGATGGCAGAATAGTCAGACACCTCCGATGATCCCTGTAACAACAAAGACACCCTAAAAATAAACAAATGAATTGATAACATATGATAATATAGGAGCTCTAAACCCAAACGGAGAGCTGAGAAATTAGACTGAGTGATAGGGAAGGGATTCTAGGTCCAGAAGTATCCAGGACTGGCCAGACTTCAACCAGCAGGCACTGGCATCCCACAAGCAGACTGGTGGCAGTGAGCATGGTAAGGGGAGCAGCAGTGTTTCAAAAGCATCTTCTTCAGCAGGAGAGACTGAAAAGCAGAGAGCCCACTCATGCCTCAAGAATCAGTAAAAAATAGCATTCGATCATGAAAAGTTAAGTGGCTTCTGTCTAACCTATTGTGCATGGATCTAAAACTTTCCTTCAGCACAAACCTCTCCTTTTTCCCAGTGCTTTCTCCTCCCTTCTCAACATGGCACTGGAGTCAGTTCAAGAGACTGATGCAATCTATAGACAAGAAATACGATCCCTTTACCACACCCTGAGCAGTTTCTTAGAATTGGAGAGGCAACAATTTTTTTAAAAGGAGAGGGAAATGAATGAATGAAAACAAATACGGCAGCTCCCCTAAGCTAGAAACTCAGGGCAGAAAGAGTTCCTCTGTCTAAGTGCAGGCATGGGGGTCCACAGACTCTAAATGCTTCACACCTCTGCATACAGCATCAAACATCCATAGCCCTGCAACAAAACCTACCTATCTATGTGTTTAAAGAACAGGGAGACACCTTCCTCACAGACATTCACAGATGCTGTCAGCCTCCATGCATGCAGTCAGATACTTGTGTCTACATCAATCACCTCTGTCTATCTAGGACTGTAGGGGAGAGCCACACCACACACTTGGTGACTAACCACCTGAACACCTGAACTCAGTACACACAAGAAAATTAAACAGATACCTAGGTTCATGTGCCTAGTAACAGCTCTAATTACATAGTGACAGTAAGACCCTCAAAGGTGCAAATAATCAAACTACCTCACATGACCAGCCTATTAGGGAATTTCAAAACAAAACAAGAAGCTAAAGTACAGTAACCAAACCTAAAATGACAACAACACAGTACTGATGGCTCAGAAACAATTGGTCAACATCAAATCACATAAAGAGGCAGACCATAACGACTTTATGAGAATCAAGAAACTTTCCAGAGGAACAGAACTTCCTGGAATTATTGTACTCAGAGGTAAAACACAAAAGATCAATACTCAGAACTCTTTAAGAGATCAGAAGGAGATCAGGCAAAATGTAGCACAGCATAATGACAAACTGAATAGGCTACAAGAAACTACAGAGGGAGCACGCAGAAATTCAGAATATTAACAAAATTACAGAATTAGACAACTCAACAGAAAGTCAAAGGAGAAGAATTGTAGCAACAGAAGGCAGAATTAGTTGAAGATACAAAGCAGTAGACACCAACACATTTGCATAAAAATCAGACTAAAGAATTTTTTTTAAAAAAATAAACATTAAGAATTATGTGGGACTCTATCGAGGAGAATAATCTATGAGTGACTGCAGTACAAGATGAGGAAAACAACAGAAAAAACAGAATTGTTGAAGATTTGTTGACAGAAAACATCTCTGATGTCATGAAAGATCAGAA
The DNA here is from genome assembly GCA_028571685.1 of Heterohyrax brucei. Lineage (NCBI taxonomy): Eukaryota > Metazoa > Chordata > Mammalia > Hyracoidea > Procaviidae > Heterohyrax > Heterohyrax brucei. The sequence continues at coordinate 51,706,813 of CM053143.1, read as the reverse complement.
GATATCTGTCATGGATTGAATTGTGTCCCCCCAAAAATATGTGTAGCCATGTGGCTAGGCTATGATTCCCTGTATCTTGTGACTGTCTTCCAGTTTGTGGTTTTCCTATACTGTATGTTAAAGGATTAGGGTGGGACTGTAAATCCCTTTATAAGATCACCTCCCTGCTCCACTGTAAAGGGAGATTCCCTGGAGTATGGCTTGCCCGCCCTTAATCTTTTCATCCTTCAAGAGATAAAAGGAAAGGGAAGCAGGCAGAGAATTGGGAACCTCATACCACCAAGCAAGCAACACCGGGAGGAGAGCATGTCCTTTAGACCTGAGGTTCCTGCACCAAGATGCTCCCTAGACAAAGACTGGTGCAATATGGGACTTTCCTCCAGAGTCGACAAGGGAGAAAGCCTTCCCCTGGAGTGGATACCCTGAATATGGACTTGCAGCCTACCAGGCTATGTTAGAATAAATCTTCCTTTGTTAAAGCCATCCACTCTGTGGTATTTCTGTTAGAGCAGCCCTAGCTGACTAAAACAGTATCTATTTAAGATATTTATTAAACTTCACACAAGGTACACCCCAAAGGAAAGACATCGACATATTACAATACAACTTGACCAAACTAAAAATACGAAAAAAATCTTAAAAGCAGCTGGAGATAAACAAAAAGTAATCTACAAAGAAAAGTGAGTAAGACTAAACTAAGACTACTCAACAGAAACCATACAGGTAAGAAGGCACTGGGATATCATACACAAAGACTTCAAGAGAAAAATTGCCAGCCAAGAATTATATATCTGGCAAAATTGTTTCTCAAATATGATGGTAAAATTAGGACATTTCCAGATAAACAGAATTTTAGGGTATTTGTAAAAACCAAACCAAAATTACAAGAATAACTAGAGAGTCCTTTGGTAGAATATCGATTAACATCAGATAACAACCCAAGATTAAAATGCAGTACAGAGCTACCAGATATCAATCCCAAAGAGGAAAACCACAAAAACAAATTAATGCTAAAACAATGAAAATAGGGAAAGAGAGATATCAGTATGTAAAAGATGGCAACATTATAACAAAAAAGAGAGACTTAAAAAAATGTGATCATAGATCTTTCATATGGAGAGGAAGTCAAGGAGATGCAAAGAAATAAAGTCTGGTTTAAAGTCAGGAAAACAGGGGTAAGTATTAAAGTAACCACAAAGGATATTAACAATTTTACAATTCAAAATAAAAAATGAGAAAAACATGACCTCAGCAAATACAAAAGCAACAACAATGAAAAAGATGAAAACACACACACAAAAAAAATAATTCGGCACAGAAAATTAAGAGGAAAAAAGAAACTGTGAAAAATGCACCAGAAAAAGCATCAAAATGATAGCACTAAACTCGTAGCTATCAATAATTACACCAAATATAAATGAATTAAATGCAGCAATAGAGAGACAGAGGGTGGCAGAAAAAATTACTTTTTTTAAGAAAATCCATCTATACGCTACCTACAAGAGACAGACCTCAAGCTCAAAGACTCAAACTCAAACTGAACTAAAACTCACAGTATGGAAAAAACACAGATCAAGGAAACAACATTTAAGACAGAGCAGGAGTGACAACACCACTTCCTGATAAAATAAAGTAAAATGCACCACGACAGAGAAGGAAGTACACTATATAATGATTAAAGAGTCAATATATCAATAGGACATAACCACAATAAATATTTACACACCCAATGATAAACCAAACACACTGCTGTTGAGTCAGGTCTGACTCATAGCAACCCTAGAGGTCAGAGTAGAATTGCCCCATAGAGTTTCCAAAGAGTGCCCGGCAGATATGAACTGTCGACCTTTTGGTTAGTAGATGTAGCACTTAACCCACTGTGCCACCAGGTTTTCCCATCCAGTGATAGAGCTCCTATAAAACAAATTCTAACAGCACTGAAAAGAGAAATATCTCCACAATAATAGTACAAGACTTCAACATACCACTTTCAGTGAAGGACAGAACATCCAGAAAGAAGTTCACTAAAGATATAGAAGACGGAAATGCCACAATCAACCAACTCAACGTCACAGACATTCAAAACACTCTACCCAACAGCAGTTAGGTATGCTTTCTTTTACAACACACATGAAAGATTCTCCAGCACTGGCCACATATTAGGCTACAAAGCAAGCCTTAACAAAATCCAAAGCTATGAAATACTGCAAAGCAGCTTTTCATACCATAAAAGTAGAAATCAATAACAGAGAAAGCAAGAGGAAAAAGAAAAAGACAACACCTGCTCAAAAACTACTGGGTTATAGAAGAAATTATGGACAGAATAAAGAAATTCATAGAATCAAATGAGAATGAAAACACATCCTACCAGAACCTTTGGGACACAGCAAAAGCAGCTCCCAGAGGTTTTGGAACTTTTTCTGGAATGGCCATTGCACACTCTGGCAAGTTTGCAAACTTACTGCATAGTCGTCTGTGAGGGACGTTTTAGCCAGTAAATCAATAACTGTATTGGAACACCCTATACACTCATCTGATTGAGTCCCCAGTAACTTTTATCTTTACCCAACGATAAAGGAAATATTGAAAGGAAGACATTTTGATAACATTCAGGACATCAGGAAGATTACGACAGCTCTGATGGCTATTACAGAAAAAGACTTCCAAAACTGCTTTGAAGGATGGACTAGGCGCTGGCATCAGTGCATAGCTTTCCAAGGGGAGTACTTCAAAGGTGACCTTAGTGATATTCAGCAATGAGGTATGTAGCACTTTTTCTAGAGTGAGTTCACGAACTTAATTGTCCAGCCTCATAAGCTGTAGGATGCTTTGTTTTTTTTCTGAGAAAGAAGGACTGAATTATGACAAAGTCCAGGGTATGACAGCAGAATGTAAGTGCACGTATCTGCATAAGTAATAGAGGATAAAATTCTGGACAGTCTATAGACATGAACAATATAGTCACCCAAGATGACATTACAATTTTAAAAAAGACACACAGTAAGCCAGAAATGTGAGTCTTAAAGGGCATCTAATTCCAGGCTAAAACAATTATATCCAATGTCTCTATTTATTCTAATACATACTGTATTTCCAAGTCAGTTTGTAATTCAAAGTAAAACAATCTCTTTCCCCTCAAAATCTATTTAGGATCTCTGTAATTAAGTTTTTTTAAAAAAAAAAATAGATCTTTAGGGAAAAAAGATTATGATGGCTATTTTCCCGTTCAATTTCTTTTAAAATCCCTTGTGGTATAATTGTTAAGTGCCACAGCTAGTAACCAAAAGGTCGGCAGTTCAAATCTGCTAGGCACTCCTTGGAAACTCTACAAAGCAATTCTACTCTTTCTCAAGGGTCATTATGAGTCAGAATCAACTAGAGAGCAATCGATTTGGTTTGGGGTTAGTTATTTGGGGTTCATTTCTAAATATGTGTGAAAACACTGCCTTCAATTGCCACTTTAAAAAAAGACTAGTAGCATTTCCCTTTTCAAAGTTAAGTGACATTTTTCTCCAAGTTCATAAAGTGCCTGTTTAAAAAGCATCTGGTTGAACTTGTTTAAATAATTCCTACCCCAACTAACATTGGTCCAAGAATCCAGAGCTTTGATGTTATCAGGAGCATATTCAGCTGCATGTGACAGAAAACCCAGCAGTAACTAGAAGGGGAAAAAAAGAACTATTTTCTCACTTAAGGAGACAAAAGCAGCAGAAAGGCTGGTGGTTCGATCCCACCAGCCACTCAACAGGAGAAAAGTCTAGGCCATTTACTCCCATAAAGATTATTGCCTAGGAACCCTATGGAGCAGTTCAACTCTATTACTTTGAGTCACTGAGTCAGAATTGACCAATAGCACGTAACAGCAACAATAGATAAAGGGGCAGTTCCAGTGTAAATCTTGTAAGATCCATACTCCTTCTATTTACTCCACTATTCTTGGCATAAAAACCCTGGTGGTGCAGTGGCTGTCAATCTGCTAAGTGAAAGTTAAGCAGTTCAAAACTACCAGCCACTCCATTGAAGAAAGATGCAGCACTCAGTTAATGTGAAGATTACAGCCCTGGAAACCCTATGAGGCCATTGTACTCTGATCTGTAAGATCCCTATGAGTTGGAATCAATTCCATGGCAATCAGCTCAGTTTGGGGTTTTCTTGGCATTTCTTGGGTTTGTTGCCTGTGGTTGTAAACTGACTTTGACTGCTTTGTACTAGTTTTTCATTTAGGGCAGAAAGAAGTCAAGGAGCAGCAACTGTTACATCAGTCTTTTTAATTCAGAAAGCAAAATACTTGCCCTTAAGCTGCTGAAGCCATCTTCCTTTAGGTCTCAGCACCCATAAAGTAGATCACAGGGCTACAATTACCTATGTCAGAATCTAGAAAGAAGATTGCCCATGATTAGTTTAGACATGGAGATTGTTTTCAATCACTGAACATTCTACACAGTCTTCCTCAGGATTATTTTAATACATTTAAAGACATTTTTCATCACAATGATAGGGCTTAGGAAATCGGTGCTACTTGGTGCCTAGAGGCCAAGGATGCCAAACACACTGCAGTGTAGCATTTTCTTTGCACTGCCCCAAATACCAAAGTGCCTCAACTGTGAAATACCCGCTTAGACCATTCATGACACAACACTGAAGAGACATGTTGTTGTTGCTGTTGTTGCTGCTGGTGCTGCCGCTGCTACTATTGTTGGCTGCCATTAATTGCCATTCATGGCTACCCCATGTGTGCAGAGGAGAACTGTTCTTGTTAGGGTTTTCAAGGCTGTGCTCTTTTGGGAGCAAACTGCTCAACCTGTCTTCCAAGGTACCTATGGGTAGGTTCAAACCATCAGCCTTCCTGCTAGTAGTCTAATGTTGAATCACTTTCACTACCCAGGGACTACCACTCCAAAGTAAATATATTTTCCCTTTGTAAAGAAACAGGGAAGGGGGAGAGAGGCAAGGTAAATATCAGGCAGAAAGGACACTGTCTGCAGCACTTCGTCTGAGCCTCTAGGCATTTGCACTAATTTTTATCTTTTTAATCACGAAAATTTTCAAACATATGCAAATTAAAGATTGTGATAAAATTTCACGTACCCGCCACCCAGCTTCAGTATCTGTCAACATTCTACCATTCTTGTTTCATCTTTTTCAATTTTTGTTTTAGTTCCCAATAAACCAGCTTTCTTGAGTACATCAAAATAGGCAAGAAAGCATGACTAGATAACTCAGGGAGGTATTTTCACTATACTGAAGGTCTTACATGCTCTATTACTAGCAAAGGAAATGTAATTAGTCACTTCAATGAAAGTCATAGAAAATCTAAGTTAAAATATCTGTTTGATCCAACTATATGACACAGGTCAAAAAAAGAAAAAAAATACATTATTCACAATCTTCTAAAAACAGGGAGGTCAAAAATAAATGCCTTTGTTGGCTGACTGTTCTCTTTGGGGGTGGGGGGAAGGAAGCAAAGATAAAAACTTGAAAGTATGGGGGAAATAAAACAAAACCCAAAAAAACACTGCTGTTGAGTTGATTTCCACTCACAGTGACCCTATAGTACACAGTAGATGGATCTGCACCACAGAGTTCCAAGAAGCACCTGGTAGATTCAAACTGCTCACCTTTTGGTTAGCAGCTGTAGCAGTTAACCACTCTGCCACCATGGTTTCCATGAGGGAAAAAAAGTAGTCCCAAATTTCTATTTTTGTTATCCAGAGATTGATGTTTGCTTATGGAAAGTAGAAAGGACAAGTTTTGAACATGTTAAGTCTCTATTACTGAATGACTAAATGAAGTATACATGGAACAAATGTAAGATTTCTGCCGACATATTGTCAGGAATTTAGGAGGGAGATCTAGATGATAAATACAAATCTGGAAGTGACTAGTGCACAGATATTCTTAGAAAGCATGTACAACTTCCTTCAGTCTGTGAAGGATGTACTATGGGGCCATTCTTGTTTCATCTTTTTTGATTTTTGTTTTAGTTTCTCACTGATTAGTTTTCTTCAGTAAAGCACAAAAGCAAAACAAGAAACAGCAACTTGTTTAATACCAGTGAGAAGAGCCGATAAAGCAGCCAGAAAAGACAGCAAAGTATTTCTTATTTACCATCTCTCTTTTGACAAAGGAAATGTATTTGTAACTGTGGCATTATCTCTAATCTTCAGGCATTTTGTGCAAGTATGTGTCAAGCTTATCAGAAAAAATGACAATATAACACACAAGATATGAAGGAGTCTCTTTTCCACTCTTTTTATTGGAATTTTCATGAAATTGTTTTTCAGTGAAGAAGCTCTGAGAAGATGTATGCCTGATGCTTGATGACATATAACTGACACGTGAAAGGTTAGTAGTGGAAGGTAGACAATACATCTCTGACTATTAAAAATTAGAGTGGGATGCTGGCTGATGCCAATGTCGAATACCAAATAGAAGTGGTAAGGCCTTTGGGACACTCAGTATTCGCACAGCCTATTTATGAATCCCTAACAGCCATATGCTCTTAAAAGGTTACAGTCCACAAACAAAAGCTTTTCTTCAGGTTGTTTTCTTTTTCTCCTCCGAATGTTAACACCATAAATAATGAAGAGGAAATGGCTCTATATAGACTACTTTTTGGTCCAACAAAAAGACTTTCTGCCTGCTAATGGTGATAATACTCTCCACAAAGTGACAGAGAGCCTCAAAAATAATTAAATAAGAATTTGCATCACTTCCCTCAGGCAAAGCTTATACAAGACTGAATAAACCTCTTGGTTATTTCCTTTTCCTCATAATTTACATTAAATTTATCTTTTACTGTTGGCTCTGCCCATTACCAAGGTTCATGTGGAAAACTGCACTAGGCAAAGCCTGACTTCAGGCAGGAGACTTTTTAAGAACATTTCTTTTAACTGAATTGCTGACAGGAAATCTCCAACCATGCAACACAACGTTCTTCTGCAGCAAGTAACAATGGATTGTGTAAACCAAGTCCAAACAACTCTTTCAAAATACATGTACAGAAATACAACAGATGACTTAAAAAAAAAATAAAAGTAAAAATAAAAAAAGGGACAGTGTTGGATTCAGGGTAAAAGTTACTACTAACTTTAACTTCTGTGTGTCTGTGTGTCTGTGTATGTACACGCAAGGGCATGTGTTGCATATGGTTCTATTTGAAAAATGTTGCAGAATTTTTTCCATTTGATCCCAGGACCAATACTGGTATTTACATATATAACAGGCTCGTTTTTTCTCCCAATTTCTTGCTGTAACCCAGCTAACACCATAAAACGAAGATTAATTTTTTGTAAGAGTGCAGTGGATTCGTTTTTTTGTTGTTCTTGTTCCTAGACCAGGCACACTTTTATTCCATGTTTGACAGATGTAGCATGTATCTACTCTTTAAGCAATCACATATAGTACTGAATGCAGGTAAAATACATGTGCTTTTCCATAATATATACAACTTAGTGAGCACAGCCAGAGGCTATTTATTCTAAGTCTTCTCAGCCTAAACTAATTCTCTTCCAGTTCTTTTATCCAGTGCTCTCAGCCTAGGTAGCTTGGCTCTGAATTCCTCCTAATTGCAGCAAAATAATTTTCTTCCCCTGAGCTAAGCCTGGTAATACAGCTCTAGAAAATGACCTCCAGAATGTAATTTGCTATTTAAGGGCCCAGTCTGAGAATAATTTTACATACTGTAACTGAACCTAATAGAATTCACAATAGCATCTTCATCTCTGTAGTGAAATAAAAGAGACAATAATAATATGCCTGAACTTAAAATAGTTCTAACATAAGCCTTTTCTCCTAATTATTTTAAATTTATCCTCCCATCTTCATATGGCTCCAACAAATAATCACTGTTCAAGATTTCAGACTCAAAATTATTTCCCTTTATTTTATAGAGATTCATAAATTTGAGTTCTGCTGGGTTCTTACGGGAAGTGTAATTTGAAATGGGGGAGATATTTCCCTGTTTCAACAACTAACTGATTCTCTACGAGGTAACTGTTATAAAGTTATTTAAATAGACGAAATATAGAGCCTTGTACCTTTAAGTTTTAAAGTACTAAAAACAACTAGAGTTCTTCTTAAATACTTACCATAAAGTTAACTTTCATTTTTCCTGTGCTCATTTCCTCATCTACATTGAGCTCAAGGTAAGACATACAGTTAGAGGGGTAAAAATCACTCCAAGAGTTAAAAACACCAACTACAGACATGTGCTAGTCACAGCTAAAGAGAGTTAAGTTGCATGCCTTAAAGACAGAAAATGAAAATAAACCCCAATTTTCCACAAATACAGTAATAATAAACTTTTCACTTGTAAAAGGAACTGCCTTCTCTAAATAGGTAGGGAAAGAACCCCTGTCAGTGAAGCATGTTCCAACAGCTGTGGACATTTTCCATGTTCATGTTTTTATCCCAACCAAGCAAACTTCCCTCTCCTTTCTATCAAAAACACGTATTTATGACTTCGCTGGAAGATTGCAAAATACAGCCTCTGGCAGTTCAGGAAATTTTTTGTCATGAGGCTACGCAGTTAGTTCTCAAAAATATTCTCAACATATGAAATTACAGACCAGTCTGTCCATTGCTTTCTAATTCAAACTGAATTTATGCATAAGGCCCTGGTTCATAAATAGACCATAGTATGTATGAGGCAACAAGGTCTCAGAGTACTTAATGATATGCATTACTAATACAGCTTCCCAAAATACAAGCATGACTGAAAAAGAGGAAGTCTGATGCACTCAGGAGAGGTATAAAAAGAGACAGTTGTGGAAGGAGAAACATTTAAGAGAAGGGAGGTTGTGAAATTATAGCCACTGACTATTTCGAGAATTGAGGGAATACTCAAAGAATGAACTCTAAACATTTGGACAGGAAAATGTATCTACAGCAGAACTCCAATTTTGTGATGCACATCCTTCTATGAGAAAATACACTAAATATTACAGATTAAACTTACAGATTGAGGGTTTTGTTTTGTTTCACTTCTTCATTCTTTCCAAATGTTTTAAAATGTAAGTTGCATGGCGTATAACATGGGTCCTTCATTTTCTGTAACTAATCTAATGTGGTAATCTGTCCCTAAAGGTTACTCCTTTTCTTCTGGTTATAAGACACATATCTTTCGTTAGACTAGCAACCCGTGGATAGCTGTGGTCTCTGGGATAACGGACTGTCTCCACTCCTGCTCTCCTAAGATGGCAACTGTAGTCACCTGCAGACAGGGCACCACTGTCAGTCTCAGACATTGCCGCAGCACCCTTATCTCCTCCTCAAGAATGCACCACAGACGTGCTGGACTCACAGGATTACGAACCTCAACAGCGATCCAAAGTGCAGGAAGCGACTTCCGGGATGTGCTACTGGCGGACAAATTTCCCAGCTGCCCTGCTGCTCCCAGGTTCCCACGCGCGAGCTAGCCTGGCACACGTGACCCTAAAGACCTGAGCAGCGCGGCTCTCTTACTGCAAGACCAGCCCCGTGTGATCCTCCGGAGCATGCGCAGTATGCCCGTTGGTGGGATTGAGTCTACCCAAGTAAGGAGGTGTGAAGGGAGACTTTACAACCATGTCATTTATTGCTAAGGGACCCCTTTCTTCCCACTTCTACATCTTAACGTTTTCCGCAGGTGAAGCCCACAAGTGCTCTGCTTTTTATAATATCTTCCCGCCTTCTGAGCTTCTCCCAGAGGGATAAAACGCTGACGTGCACGTCTGCCCATTCGCTGCCTCAGCCCCTTCCTGGCGTTGTGTTTACTTTGCATTACTTAGACTTCCTCTACATTCATCTTCCTCTTCCCAAGGTAGCAATTCCCCTCTTCTTCTCTGGAACTGTAATGGTGGAAAGGCTGCAGGGAAACATTAATTTCAGGGGATTGAAAAAGAACCGGTTAGTATTTTCAAGATATCCTTGTATCTTCTGCTTCTCTATTCCAGTGCCCAGTATACTGTTTCTAAAGTATAATGAAATCTTGAAAACACTTCTAGCCAGGTAATTTTCAGTTACTTTCTGGAAATATGTTGCAATTTGAAGTCCCAAAAAACACGACTCCAATCCAGCTTTAGTCAGTAGAGCCTATGAAGACCTAGATGCTCCTGATATGTAGGTGAAGTGGCGTGGAAGTTAGTATTGAGAGATGTCAGCTATCGTTACCATGCTACAGAGAGGGCGAAATAGATTTGATCAGGAGTGGCATCGTAGGAAAAGCACTGATATTTCAAGGACAGAGTCCCATGTTCACTGCACACTTTTAAATTTCAAGTGTTACCTAGCCCAGGAGACATAGAGTCACCCCTTACCTTCTGTCCTTTATCCATTTTCCAGAAAGCATAAAATAATACTGATACCAGAAGAAAGGGGGGCTTAGAATCACTATTTAAAAGGCTTTGTCTTACAGTGAAAGGAATGAACCATACACACAAACATGATTTTAACCAAAGGTATAATAACATGCTATAATGTAAGGTTAGACTATTTTTTGAAAATGTCACCCGTGAATGAAAAAATTAACATGCATTCAAGGAGTCTGTTAGATTACTGAGGAAAAAAACCAAGGGAAAAGGAAGAAGGGCAGGAGAGAAGCCGCAGCAAGGGAAGGAGTTAATCCGAACTGGGGGAGGGGAGGCAAGGAATAGGGAGGGGGTAGAGCAAACGAAAGCTTGTAGAAGGCAAGTTTGGCTGGGAAATATTTGAAATCTCTCAGTCTGGACCACTCATCGTTCTCGGATTTTAATAAACTGGCTTCCAAATAGGAGTAGAAGCAGAAATTAAGAGCTTTCTTTTTTATTATTTTTCCTCAAAAATGGAAACAATCCAGCATCTGATTGCAGACCTCATAAGACTCCTCATTTAGACCAAAACTAGTTAATAAGGCCCGAACAAACTCAAACATAATGACTTGTGGATCTTTTTTCTAAACTGCTACAAGATAACAAATATATGAAAGATAAAATTTAATAAATCATTTGCAAGTTTATGGAATTAAAAACAACAACCACCACCGCTAAAATGTTCCTAGGTTTTTATGCTGTGCAAATCACAGTTTAAACTGCGAACCAGGATGCTACTTGTACTACTCAGTGCTAGTCCTTTAAGAAGACTTATTTTGAAGGACAAAACAAAGCTGCTAATCAGTTATGTTAATTTGATCCTAGGCTTAAAAGTTCAAGTAGAAATGTCATCATCACTGCAAAAAGAGCTTTCTGTTAAGCACAGTAACACTATTTAAAGAAGTAAAAATGAGGTTGTCATTGAAACTATTTCAGGAAAATTCTAAAAGGATTTACTGAAGGTCCAGGTCACTCTGTACGGGGGAAGAAGATTAGGGGTATAAAGGTTAAATGTGCTTTAAAATCACCGCAGTGCAAATGTGTGTTTTGTTAATACTAGCTAATGTTGTGTGTTGGTAACCGTGGTGACATGGTGGTTAAGAGCCGCATCTGCTAATCAAAAAGTTAGCAGTCTGAATCCACCAAGCACTCCTGGGAGACTTTATGAAGCAGTTCTACTCTGTCCTGTAGGGTCATTGTGAGTCAGAATCAACTAGATCACGATGGATTTAATGCTATGTGGTAATGCTTACAAGTTTAACTGTAGCACCAAGTATTCCAGAGGAGCAAAACAAAAAAAAAAAAGTCCCAAATGTAGAGTATTATCTTGAACTAAAAGGAAAGTCGATCAAAACATACCATCTTCATATTTTAAAAGGTCCTGAAACTTGGGTTTTCCTGTCATCAAAACAGGGTAGCCTCCAGATCAGCTCAAACACAGATTTATTTCAGTTTCTATGCACCTCTTAAATGTTCTATATTTGATTATGCGTGTCTGATCACCAGCAAAAATCTTCACTGAGGTAAAAAAATGAGCCTACAGAATTTCTTCTCCCAACAGAACGATTTGAAAACTTGCAGTGTCAGAGTGCCCTCTAGTGACACATCAATAAAGCCCACCTTTATTTTCAGTTTCGAAGAACAAAACGTTTGTAAGTGAACTTTGTACACTTCAGAGTTTTTTACGTATAAAGATTAATAAAGGCCAATCTACAACTGTGAGAGAAAAATAAGTTACAATAAGTTAACAACATATCCCACTGAAGTATGATGCCTTTTTTGGTCTATCGTTCCCAGACTTGCACTGTTAAACGGCAAAAAGGCTTAACTCAAACCACTTCTGCTAAACAAGGTGCATTAAAATGTACACAGGTAATGTCCTTCATCAAGAACCTTGATAAGAACAACTCTTTTTAGTTGTGCTTTGTAGTTGAGTCCAGATTCTGTCAGTGTCTGTCAGTGAAACCTGGGCCAAAGAGCTTTATCTCATTGCATCTCAGCTTCTTCATCTAAAAATGAAAAGGTTTGGTAATGTTAGTGAAGATGTAAGGAAAAGGACTCTAAACATTTCAGGGGCAACATTCATATTACAGCCTTTCTGGAGAGAAAATTGGCAATTAAACTCAAAAAGCCCTAAATGTAAACAGACTTCAAAAACAAAAAGTTGCCATCTAATTCGTTGTAACTTACGGAACCTTTCTGTGTGCCAGAGTCCAAATATGCTCCATAGTGCTCTCAGTGACTGAGTATTTGGAAGTAGATCACCAGGACTTTTCTCCAAGGCACCTCTGGGAGGACTTGAACCTTCAACATACGTCAGCAGTTAGATTGTATTAACCCCTTGCACCACCACCCCCATGTCCTACATAATCTTAGTGCCAGAATAATAATAGCCAATATTTAACTCTTACTGTGTGCCATAAGGAAACCCTAGTAGCATAGTAGTTAAGTGCTACAGCTGCTAACCAAAAGGTCGGCAGTTTGAATCTAGCAGTCATTCTCTGGAAATTCTATGGGGCAGTTCTACTCTGTCATATAGGATCTCTTTGAGTTGGAATCAACTGGACCACAACAGGTTTAGGTTTTTTGTTTGTTTGTTTGTTTGTGGTGATGGTGGTTGTGGTGGTATTCCATAAACCCCAAAACAAAAACTCACTGTCACTGAGTCAATTTCATATCTATAAAACAATTCCATATCTATATTATTCTGGACCCTATAGGGTTTCCCAACGTCTACTTGGCCACAAGCCCTCTGGCCTCGACCTTTGGCTGAATTGAGGTTGACTAGCAAGCTGCAGCAACATGGCCTTAGGTTTTTTTCTCTGATCTTCTTTTTCCCTTCCCCAAGGATCCAGATCAACCAGCTATTGCTTAACCTTTATGGAGGCAGACTGTCATATCTTCTCAAAGAATGGCTGCTGAATTCCAACCACTGACATTTTGGTTAGTAGCCCAGCACTTTAACCACTATACTACCATGGCTTTTACTTGGCCCCCTACAGTGTTCTAGATGCTTTTTTACATGCATTAGCTCATTTAATCCTCACAATGATCTTGCGAATTAGATACTACAATTAACCTGACTTGACATAAGAGGAAACTGAGGCACTAAACTTGTCTGAGTTTGAACAACCAATAAATGGTGAAATCTAAATACAAATGCAGGCTATATAACTCAGAGTCCATGCTGCTAGCCATTATCCTATACTGCCAGAAATTCATCTTCTGGGACTTCTTCTAAGAAAACACTCAAGGATGTGAACAAACGTTTTTCAGCCAGGATGTTAATCTCTGCATCGTTCATAATAGGGGAGGAGGGGGAAGGAACATAAACTAAGTGATCAACAATAGGAAATAAAGTAATTGAGGTAAAGCCAAACTGCTGGATCCATAACACTACACAAGAGCATTTTTAATGACATGGAAATATTCCCAAGATAGTAAGTGAAAATAATAGGTCATAAACAGATATATGTAAATACACATTTATATACAATTGTGCTATTACTTTTTAAAGAAATACATTCTTAAGAGAAGGAAGGAAAACCTCAGTTATCTCTGGGTGATGAGAATAGACAGTAATGATTTTTAATTTTCTCCTCTTTTTCTTTTCAGCATCACTTTTCTAACTTATGGCTAAAATAGATTTTATTTTTAATATTTTAAAATATTTTCTTTTTAATAAGGGGCTCAGGCCAAATATGCTCTAAATTACTTTCTAGCTCTAATTTTCTATGATTTTCGGTGTGATAGAGAATAAAAACTCCCAGTTTGCCCCTTAAAACTCAAAACCATCAAGTTGATTCTTGCTTACAGTTACCTCATAGGGTTTCTAAGGCTAGAATACTTACAGAAAGCAGACTGCCACGTTTTTCTCACCCTGAGAAGCTGGTGGTTTTGAACCACTGACCTCTTAGTAAGTAGTTAAGTTCTTAACCACTGTGTCATCAGGAATTCTGAACCCAAATTACTAGAAGATGAGGCCCAGATGACTCTAATGAGCTGATGATTTGAGGAAATACTAACATGCTCTAATTGCATCCTTTCAATCCTCTGACTACTGCCTTAAACAGCAGCTCGTTAAAACCAAAGACAGACCAAGGCCATTATTTACCATTATCCACTGAAAGGCAGTGGGTTTGGTTTTTTGGATTTTTTTTTTTTTTTTTTTTTAATCATAGGCAAAGACACTCTAGTGATATAGTGGTTAAGTGCTATGTCTGCTAACCAAAAGGTCATTAGTTCAAATCTGCCAGAAGCTCCTTGGAAACTCTACGGGGCAGTTCTACTCCAGCCTACAGGGCCGTTGTGAATTAGAATTAACCCCCTGATGCTGAGTTTTTTTAGTACTATAAGCAAGTCAGTCAGTACTGACAAATGTTAATTTTAAATTCAATTTCTTAGTTTGCGGGATGGAACTGCATATTAAAATAAACAACCAATTTTCCAAATAAATTTTTTGCCTATAAAAATAATGGAAGTTAGACACACCAACACTGAACATAGAGTACACATTGTCACCTATACAAAAAAAAGTTGCTGTCAAGCATATTTCAACTCATGGTGACATCAATATGTTTCGGGGTAGAACTGTGCTTTATAGGGTACTCAGTGACTGTGATATTTTTGCTGTAGATTTCCAGGTCTTTCTTCTGTGGCACCTTTGAGCTAATTCAAGCTGCCAGACTTCTAGTTAGTAGCTGAGTGTTTAACCATTACACCAACCAGGGAATCCATTCTCAGCCTAGACTCCTTGCAAATGGTTTGTACACGTTTCTCAAATATATGCTTATTTAGAAACCAAAATTTGTCCCTTAGGGCTTTCAGGTTTGCAAAACACAAAATCATACCCAAAAGGAAAGAATATATTTATTACTACAGTGGAGACTGTGAGGAGTTTCAGATAATGCAATAAGAATGTTTTGCTTTCAGCATAATGTCCAAAATTTCTTGACAGTTCTATTTGCCCAGCATAAGAAAAAGCCAGTCAGGACACAGTGAAAGCATTTGTAAATTAACAGTTAGTGGGAGACTCTTGCAATGTTTTCTTTTAAGTTCTAGGAGATTGACATATTCTTAGAACAGCACCTTTTATTTTTGATATAGTAACCTTAAAGAGTCTCAAACTGGCTGAAGAGAAAGGAATGATGTTACAGCTGGCCCACAAGGAGATGCTCACCACCTGCAGCCTTCCTGCATGCCTACTATGCCCATGTCACTTTGTGCATTAACAAGTCTTCCACAAAAGGTGTACCTCAGCACGAAAGATGGTGCTGGTGACTATCTAAAACAGGGAAGTATATCAAGATGAAAGAAAAGATTGTTTATCTGTAATTTCTACCTTTCAAAAAAAGATAAACCCTGACATAACCATTGAAACAAAAATCATGCATACACTCACAAAATGTTTAAAAACAAAAATCAGCACCAAGATTTAATTGAAAAGCTCTGTAAAAAAGTTTTTCAAGTGCTACAGCTGTTAACTAAAAGGTCGGCAGTTGTAGTTCACCAGGCGCTCTTTGGAAATCCTATAGGGCAGTTCCACCTTGTCCTATAGGGTCACTACAAGTTGGAATGTACTTCATGGCAACAGGGTAGGTTTTTGTTTGGGAGAAAATAGTTTGGGTGTTCAGGTGAGGCAACATTAACTGTGGTTAACCTGTGGAGCTCGTTTGATTGCTTGGGAGACTCCCCAGCGATCACATTCCCCCAAGTTCTAACTGCAAACTCTACCTCAATCCTCTTACCTTCAGCTCTCACTCTGCATACTTCCAGTCCTGGAAAATGTTCTTCTCAAGACAACAAGTATGTACAGAGTCCAGATGAACTATAATTAAGGTGGCAAAAAAAAAAAAAAAAAAGTAAAGCGCAGCCAGTGTTAGTTCAATTGTTTCCTTTGCACAGGTGGCAGATGGACTCCAAAGTCTAATAACTCTTTTGTACTTCATCTAAGGCTGACAATACATCATTATACTCATATGGCCGTGAGGGCAAGGTGCCTAGCAACTTAGACTTGGAATACCTGGGCTGTTGTTCTGTCATCATCTTAATATTAAACAGGCGTGTCCTTATTTGCCAGTCATCACCTCATTTTATGTTTTTCAAACACAAGAAAATTGAAAAGCCTTTTCTGAAAGCACTTTAGCCCTATAGGTATAGAACAGTAGTAATATTTGAGAGCATCATCTCAATTTTAAGTGCACACAGAAAACTGCCACAAACCTGAATAGAAATTATGTTAGTACATTGGGGGGCCCACTACGGGTAATATTTTCATCAGCCACAATATGTAATATAACCCAGGGTCTTTCTGGAATTCAGTGGACACCAAGGACTATTCACTATGCACTGCCCTGATGTTCCTGTGCTTCATGTATAAAAGATGCAAATGTTAGAATTTCTATTTAGGATATTTAGTTTTATCTTTTCCTTTTTAGTCTCCATTTGTCTATCTTATTGTACATATAAATGAGTATTTTGGGACGGGGTTGTGTGTGCAAATATTTTAGATAACTAGACTATGGTTCTAGAATAATAAGTTCAATGAATAATTGATGAAGAAAGACAAGAGAATGTAAAGAAAGGAAGGAAAGCTGAGAATGAATAAAAAATTAAGTCTGAGTCAGAGGACAACATGCCCTGCTGCACAGCACAGCGTTGTACAATTTCAAAAACCTGTTGCCACTGAGTTAATTCTGACTCATTGTGACCCTATAGGACAGATACGAACTGCTAGCCTTTTGGTTAGCAGCTGTAGTTCTTAACCACTACACTACCAGAGCTCCAATGTATAATTAGAAGAATGTAAACATTCCTTTGTAACAATTTAAGAGGAAGACAGAGGTTGTTAATCTTTGAGAGTCTCTAGCAACTTGGACTTAGTAAAGAACGGCCACCCATTCTGTCAGTCCGTTGTACTGTGGTGGCTTGTGTGTTGCTACGACTAGAGAAGCTATACCATTAGTATTTCAAATATCAGCAGGCTCACCCATGGTCAAAAGCTTCCAGGGGAGCTTCCAGGCTAAGAGAGATTAGGAAAAATAACCAATGAAAACTCTGTGGATCCCAACAGAATGCTGTCCAGTATAGGGCCAGTACAGAGCCCATAGTTTAGAAGGCACTCAAAATGTGCAGGGGCTACAACAATGGAATTAAATGTATCAACGATCATGAAGATGGTACATTTTCATTCTGTTGTGTATGAGGTCATCGTGAGTCAGAGCTGACAAGGTGGCAACTAACAATCGTTGGTAAGAAGAGAAAAATTAGTATCTATCAGGAAAAACAGAAATATTGGCTAGAGACATGAACTTATCTAGCTCTCAGATCTCAGATAAATAGTTGAATACATAGATCAAACCATTCTGGCTCTGTCACTGAAGATGCCAGTGAAAGGAATGAAAGATAATTAGAATAAATTTGGATTGTTACTCTGCAAGTTCTCTTGAAAACAACAACAAAATAACAAAAATGTAGATAAAACAATTGTCAGTAATTTTGGTAAAAAATATTTACATGATTCCTAAAAGTGTTCATCTCCTAGAGAATTAGGTTGTTCAGTTGCCACCAAGTTAGGTGATAAGCCCTGGTGGCATTTAAGAACTTGGCTGCTAACCAAAAGGTCAGCAGCTCAAATCCACCAGCTACTTCTTGGAAACCCTATCTATAAGACAGTTCTTCTGTATCCTTTAAGGTCACTATGAGTTAGAAATTGACCCAACAGCAAATGGTTTGGATTTGGTTCTGTTGGGAGAGAGAGAAGATGTGCTAGTACAACCACACTCTGAAATAAGAACTTCTCCCAAAATTCTATTCTTTTCCCACTATGATACCTTCCTTCGAAAGAAGTTCTAGGTGTCTACCTCGTCTTCACCTTCTCCCTATTGGATCTGACTCGACAGCACTTGCCTGGCTATGATCCCATGTTATGTAAACCATTTATTTGGAAGATCTCAAATTAAGTAAATGTTACAGGGCCTTGAAATAGTATAGAGAATAAAAAGGTGAGGAAAGCAACTGTTTTATAAACAACTAGTACAGGCAAAGAAGAAACAAAAAGAAAAATTGTTATAGTCTGCCTTAGGCTGCATTCTCTATAGGAACAAAACCACTGTAAACAGGCAGTCCCCAGGTTATGAAAGAGACTGTTCCTAACTGTGCCTTTAAGTGAGATTTGTAGGTAAGTGGCCACAAGTGCATACAGTGCTCATTTAGCCTTGCTTTAGTGCCAGAACAGGCTCTAAGTCTCTTGAATGATTCAAAAGCTGTACATGCAGCAGATGAAGGTGATTGTGATAGTGGAATTTGCTGGAGTAGGAGTTGGTTCAGTCATTTCAAAAAGAGGGCAAATTTGTATAACGTTAAAGGCCAAATACCAGTTGTCCATGAGTAGGACTTTTGTAACACGGGGAAATGACTTAGACGGTTGCAGAGGCTGGCAAGTCCCAGATTCATGGGTCAGGCATCAGGCTTCAGGCATGTCTTGACTCCTGTGTTTGTGGGGACTAACAAACCCAAAATGATCGTGTCAGTCAGCTGCCCGTTGGCTCATGTCTCAAGAACCAGAAGTCAGAATGATGACTCCAGTGCAGATCAAGCGAGAGCAAGCTTTGCCGGAACATCTATATATGAGGGAAGCAGGCCACACCCCCAAGGAAACTCTGATTTCAACTGATTAGCTGCTAATATAAGATCACAGAATGGAGAATGACTACGTAACATCTGCTGAGTTACTGGGATTTATGGCCTAGCCAAAAGGACACCTAACTCTAACCATCACCTAGTCCTTTTCCTTCCTTAATGTCGTATTCTTGCTTCAAACACAAAGGGAAGTTTGAAAGTTTTCTTCCTTATCTTTCACAACCATTCCAAATCTGCTGAAATATCATTAGATGTTTTCAAGGTTGGTGTTACACCTCCGCAAAAGCTAATCGCTTAGTAAATGAACAGAAGTAGCCGGAGATTGTTCTCTGGGGTCCTCATTTCAGCAGGACAATTGACTTCTTGTCAGACTTTGAGTAACTTTTTTAACTTCTCCAGGTCAAAGATCATAGCTTTCTTGTTGGTAAATTGAGCTAAGTTTACCTCCTGTATCTCCCTTACCTGTTCTGAAACCCAAAGAAACCACTGGGAGGTTTTGAAGCATCTCTTTTTCCTCAAAAGATCAAAAGGAATTACCCCTCCACAGAGAAAGGCATAAATCTACACAATTAAGTCATCTTAGATGCTTAAATACACAGCAACCTTAAAACAAAAACTCAAATCTTCAGCTCTGGGTAACCTCTCATAACTGAGGTCACTATTCTAATACATTCTTCCAATGCCAACATCTTAGAAAAAGGGTAAAAATATCTTCAGTGGGAAATTTGTGCACAAAAGCAACAGCTTATTGAAGATTCCCCAAATGAGAATACGTGAACACTGGGCTTGGCCATAGAACAATGTCCTGGGGTAAGCTTCATCGTCTGATTTCCCAGAAATGCCCTGGAAACTGAATGAAAGGAAATTCCCTGTACTGCTTTGTCTGTAGCCACAAAACATACATGTAGGGTCCTGCTCAGCCTGAATTTAACACTGTGCTCCCCCCCAAAAAATAGCAATAATAGCAAGTCATATCATGAGTCCATTGTCCATTTAAAAATAGTATCTGCACTAGGCTAGGATAATCATGGTCCAAGAATCTGAGTTTCTTGAGAATGAAAATGTGAATAGATGCCCTGTCCTAACATTCCCTAAGCCAGAAACTATCTAGTATTACCTCCTTTCCCCTACGATCTACTTACTTTAAATCAGTCACTGGGAAAGGTAATAGTACAGTACTTGCTAACTGATTCAATTTAGAGCATTTGCCAGTTCCAAGTGAATAGTTACATGAATCGATCTATCAAATTTTAATTTTTTTTTCAAATCCTGTCTATACTGTAGCTGTGGCTCTAACAGAAAAAGTTATAGAACAAATCACACAGGGAAGAATCTAATCCTGTACTGTATATCTCTGCTGTCTTCTTATGTCCAGATCAGGCTTATTGATCCATTCTATCCTACTTTCATACCATCAAGGATACTTACAAACTAAATTAGCTACTTCTTTTAGAAGATTGAAAACTACAGAGTCAACTTTGACTCTTCCTCCTTCCGTTCTCCTTAAACTCGATTTATCATCAAAAACTCAAAACCAAGCCCATTGTCTGAGTCAATTCTGACTCATATAAACCCTTTAGGACAGAATAGAACTGCCCCCACAAAGTTTCCAGGCAGTGCCTAGAACATTGAAACTGCCTATCTTTTGGTTAGCAGCCATAGTACTTAACCACTGTGGCACCAGGGTTTCTAAACTTATAGCAATTCCTCTCAAATATTTCTTGGAAATGCCTCTCCATTTTCCTGCCACCACCATGGTCTAGGCCTTTTGTCATCCTGCTCCTGTAACTGTCAACCTCGCCTCTCTGTCACTAGTTCTTGACACTGATCCATTGTCTTCAGAATCACCTCCATTTTTTAAAAAAATAACCCATATCTTGTACACACCCAAAAGAAAAAAAGATCTGGAGGATAATTTCCTTTTTTTAACTTCAGTAAGCAAAAAATCAAAATAACAAGAGCCATCCGTATAGCAGCATATGCATTTTTATTACTACTAAATGAGAGTAAGTTAACCTTTTGCAAGAGAGAGATTTCTCCTCCTAAAATTATAAACTACTGTAACTGAGTTGGAGTCCCTGGGTGGTACAAAAAGTTAACACATTTGGCTGCTAGCTGAAAGTTTGGCAGCTTGAATCCATCCAGAGGTACCTTGGAAGAAAGGCCTGATGCTCTATTTCTGTAGAGTCAGCCATAGAAAACCTTGTGGAGTTTAGTTCTACTCTGACATACATGAGGTTGCTATGGGTCAGAATCAACTCAGTGGCAACTGGATAACTGAGTCAGGAACAGTTATTGCTGTAGTATGATGTGCCTCAGAGGGCACAGAACTACGTTTGAATTTTAGTTCTGATTCTTGGATGAGATGTTTTACTCCACTGAGCCATACTTTTCTTTCAGAAGAAAATCAGAAAAATAGTATTTTCCATACCTCATGAAACTTTCATCGGGATTAAGTGAATTTATGCATATATATAGATAGATAGTTATACATAATTTATTTCATATATACATATGAAAATGCATTGAATAACTGCAAATACCAGATTGCCCCCCTCTTGAGAATATGCACTATATTTCTATAACAAACAATAAACCTTTAGATTTACTCGTTTTTTACAGGTAAATATTGCAATTAAAGCAACAGTGTACAAAATAGAAAAAGCACTTTTCAGCACAATTATTGTCTCTGTAATCACTTGTGATCCCTGAATACCAGCGGCAGCTCACTCTATTTATAAATACTACAAGTGAGAGTATGTGGAACCCTCTCAAGCTGACAACACCTTCTCCTTCATCTGTAATCACTCTCTGCTGTCCTTGGCAAGCCCGGCCTAAATCTGCAAATAATTCTTATCTCCTAATTTCAAAGACAAGAAATGCAGATCAACCAACAGGTAAACTGCCAGTCATGTCCTCCTTCCACATTTGTTCATCTGGCCTGGTTATCTTCTACATTTCATGGGGAAGTAGTGGGGAGACAGAAGAAGCTGCTGCTGAGGGTGAAAGCTGACATCTGCTGAATGTGCCTCTTCATGTGTTCATCTGTGAAAAATAAACAGCATGTGTAAATGTAAACTGACAAGATGTAATCGAATGAGTCCAAGAAGAAGGTACAAGACCAAGATTCCTCAGGCCAGGCAACATCACAGAAAGACAAATTCAAATCCACCTCAGATTCCACATGTCCACTTGGTTAATTTAAGCTGTCTCCTGATTCAGGGGCCATAATAATAATTCAACAGGCCTAATGAAAAAACAAACTCATTGCTGTCTAGTCAATTTCAACTCATAGCAACCCTGTAGGACCGAGTAAAACTGCCTCATACAAGGTCTCACAAGTCCACGAACTTAATTGTTCCATGTGCTACATACCTCACTGCTGACTATCACTACAGTCACCTTCAAAATACTCCCTTTGGGAAGCTATGCACTGATGCAAGCCCCTAGTCCACCCTTCAAAGCAATTTTGAAACTCTTTTTCTGGAATGCCTATCAGAGCTGTTGTCGTACTACCCTTGATGTCCTGAATGTCATCCAGATGTCTTCCTTTCAGTACTTCCTTTATCTTCACGTAAAGAAAAAAGCCATTGACGGCCAGATCAGGTGAGTAGGGAGGGTGTTCCAATCCAGTTATTTGTTTAGTGGCTAAAAACTCCCTCACAGACAACTATACAATTAAGTTTGCAAACTTGCCACCATGCACAATGCCCATTCCAGAAAGAGTTCCAAAGTTGCACTGAAGGGTGGACTAGGCACTGTTGTTGGTGCATAGCTTACTGAGAGGAGTACTTCAAAAGTAACTGTAGTGATAGCGATGTGGTATGTAGCACTTGGAACGATTAAGTTTGCAGACCTAATTGTTGGACCTCATATATTCAGATGTAAAATGATCAGGTAAGGAATAACGATGGATGTTTGGGGTTTGACCTTGAAGAATGAATGGAACTTTGCCAGACAGAGGTGAGGATGAGAAGACAACATTCAAAAATGCAACAAGGGCATAAGCAAAGGCAGGGGATTGGATAAATGTATGGATATTTGGCATGTCCTTTAAAGTCCCACCAGAAAGTTTGATTTTATTCTATAAGTAATACAGACATTAATCACTTTTAACCAAGGGAAAGACATGATCAGAATGACACATTAGAAAAAATAAAGGATGAACTGGTCTGGGTGAAGATAGAAGGCAGAGAAGAGGATTTGGCAGTACTACAAGTACAAAGAATAATCAGTGGTAGTATGGCTGATGTTATCAGCAACCACCACAAATCTGTCAATTTGTTGTACTGTTTATGGTGGCTTGTGTGTTGCTGTGGTGCTGAAAGCTAATTCAGAAAAAGAGTTTCAGCTGTACATTAACAGGAAATTGCCAGAAATTCAAGCCATATTCAAGAAAAAGGGCATGGAACTAAACATTGCCCTCATCTGATGGGTCTTGACTGAAAGCAGAAAAGACCAGAAAGATGTTTACATGTGTTTTATTGACTAGGCAAAGGTGGTCAACTGTGTGGATCATAACAAATTATGGGTAATATTGCGAAGAATGGGAATTTCAGAATACTTCATTGTGTTCATGAGGAATCTGTCCGTAAACCACAATGCAGTTGTTTAAACAGAACAGGGGGATGCTGCATGGTTTAAAATCAGGAAAAGTGTGTGTCAAGGTTGTATCTTTCACCATACGTATTTAGTCTGTATGTTGAGCAAATAATCTGAGATGCTGGACTATACAAGGACCGCCAATTAAGTTCACAAAGTCACCCTAGAAAAAGTATTCATATCTCATTACTGAATATCATTACAGTCACCTTCAAAATACTCCCTTTGGAAAGCTATGCACTGACACCAGCACCTAATCCACCTTTCAAAGTAATTTTGGAACTCTTTCTGGGATGGCCATCAGTGCTGTCGTTGTATTACCCTTGGAGTCCTGGATGTCATCAAAACATTTCCCTTTCAGTATACCCATAGATAAAAGCTATGGGTAAAGAAAAAGTCACTGGGGGCCAGAGCAGATGAGTAGGGAGGGTGTTCCAACACAGTTATTTGTTTACTGGCTAAAAACTCCTTCACAGACAACTATACAATTAAGTTTACAAACTTGCCACCTTGCCACCGTGGTAATGGCCATTCGAGAAAGAGTTCCAAAATTGCTTTTAAGGGTGGACTAGGTGCTAGCATTGGTGCAGAGCTTCCTAAGAGAGTACTTTGAAGGGACCATAATGATATTCAGCAATGAGGTATGCAGCACTAAGAACAACTAAGTTTGCAGACTTCATTGTCAAATCTCGTATGAAGAACTCCACATCAGGACTGAAGGAAGGAAAAATTAAGAACCTGTGATATGCAGGTAACTCAACCTTGCTTGCTGAAATTGAAGGGGACTTGAAGCACTTGTGGATGAAGATCAAAGACCACAGCCTTCACTATGGATTACACCTCAACATCAAGAAGACAAAAATCCTCACAACTGGACCAGTAGATAATATCATGATAAATGGAGAAAATATTGAAGTTGTCAAGAATTTCATTTTGCTTAGATTCATTATCAACATCCATTGAAGTAGCAGTCAAGAGATCAAATAACAAATTGCATTGAGTAAATCTGTTGCAAAAGATTTCTTTGAAGTGTTAAAAAGCAAAGGTATCACTTTGAAGATTAAGATGTACCTGCTCCAAGCCATGGTATTTTCAGTCACCTCACATGCATGGGAAAGCTGGATGACAAATATAGAGGACCAAAAAATAATTGATTCCTTTGAATTACAGTTTTGGTGAAGAATGTTGAATATACCACAGACTTTCAGAAGAACCAATAGTCTGCCTTGTAAACAATATAGCTAGAATACCTCTCAGGCAAGGATGAGAGACTTTGTCTTGCATACTTTGAACATATTATAACGAGAGACCAGTCCCTGAAGAAAGACACCATGCTGGATATAGTAGATAGCCTTTGAAAACGAGAAAGATCAAAGGTGGCAAACTAAATACACATCTCCCTAAAGCCGTCTGGAAACCAAGACCTGAGATGATAATTAAATGGAGCCTTCTGGACACCTAGTGAGCCCTGGGATGTGACGTACGGCTGCTAATTTGGACTTAATACCACTGAATGCAAAACCTCCTCTCTTTCACTGACCACACCATTGGCAAGTACAGGCTTACACAGACCGATGGTAACTCACCATTTTGATTTTTTTCATCTGTCTTGGCCAGCTGGCTGAGCTGGGACTTAACTAGCTGCTGGTGTTGGGCGCACTGCTGGTGGGACCAGCAAGTGTATTTGCCAGGGTCTGAGAGCCTGGCTTTGGACTCTATACACCTCGGCTCCTCTGGCCTCTATTTCTGCCTCCGCGATGTGGTAGCCATATAGATGCACTTGTGCAGGACGCCATCTTGATCCACTGGGAAATGGAGAAGCCCAGGCAGAGGCCCTGGCCAGACTTCAATGTTAGGCTGGGAGGTGGCGCCTGCCTGGGGATGAGTACTTTTCCAGCAGGAAGGCAGTGTTTTGCACAGTGTCGCCTGGGGCTGGGGCCCAGGCAGAGACTGTGGACTCTGGGCATTTTGGCACTCTTGGCCTCTCTTTCCGCCGGGAGCCTGGTCCCGGCCAGCTGGCGAACTTGTGTGGGACACCATCTTGTTTCGCTGGGAGGTGGAGTCTTCTATACGGAAGCCTAAGCTAGACCTAATTCCTGGGCTGGGAGGTAGTGCCTGCCTAGAAGAGACTGCTTTTCAGCAGAAAAGCAGAATTCTACACAGTATCACCTACAGCTGGGGGCCCGACAGCAGAGGCCAGCAGGCCAGTGGTCTTTCTGTATTTTGAAGTAGTTTATAACATCTGGGGTTCAATATAGAGGTTTTTACTTTGCCAGCTGACTTTGGAAGTTGTCAAATACTTTTACTTCTCATTTTAAGACAGCTTAGAGAAACAAGTGTGATCCATCTTCACAGCATCTCTCCCAGCCTCTATTGACCTACATGAAGCCCAAAAAGCAACAAACTTTGGAGAAGACGATAACCCGGAAATCACCCATGGCATCAGACAGCCCCCAGAAGAAACCACCTCAGAACTTCCCAGATGAAGAAGCTTTTCTGAAACTATCAGAAGGTGAAACAAAGGATAGTATATAGAGTCCTCCTAGATCTTATACAAAATGCAACAGAGCAAAATGAAAAATTAAGCAAGCTGTTCTATCTGATGGAACATCAGTACTCACAAATCCAACAGATCAAGAACAAAATCAAAGACATAGAAACTTCAATTAAAAGCCAAGAAAACAGAAGGGAACAATGGAAAACAGAATTTCTGATTTGGAAGACAGAGCAACTGACTCTAGCATCTATGGGGAGAAATCAGAAAAAAGAAACAAGAAAAATGAAGAAGTATTAAAAGGCATGTGGGACTCTATTAAGAAGAAAAATCTATGATTAACTGGAGTTCCTGAACAGGAAGGGACACCTGAGAGCACAGAGAGTATTGCTGCTGAAATGCTGACAGAAAACTTCCCAGAAATTATGAAAGAAGAGAATATAGATATCTAAGATATGTATCAAACACCGCTCCATATAGATCACAATAGAAAGACTCCAAGACATATTATAATCAAGCTTAACAAAATGAAACATAAGCAGAAACTCTTAAAGGCAGCATGACTCAAAGCAAAGCTAACATTCAGAGGGAAACCCTGTAGGCTTTCATCAGATTTCTCAGCAGAAACCATGCTGGCACGGAGACAGTAGCATAACACATTCAAAGCCTTGAAGGAGAAGAACTTCCAACCAAGAATTACATATCCTGCAGAACTATCTTTCAAATATGAAAATGAAATTAAGACATTCTCAGATCAACAGAAACTCAGAGACTTTGTAAAAACCAAACCAAGGCTACAAGAAATACTGAAAGAATCTCTTGGCTTGGAAGAACAAAACAGCTAACTTTATATTTTAGAAAAAGAGGAAGACCTTCAACAAGACGGACTGACACAGTGGCTGCAACAACGGGCTAAAACATCAATTATCATAATTATCATAATGGTCACACAGGACCAGCCAGTGTTTTGTTCACACCTAGCTATAACAATGAGGTACATATAGCAACACATTATAAGTAAAACGAGCATGTATTTTAATTTTTCATTATTTCTAAATGAGAGTAAGTTTACTATTTTGCAATGTGGAGGGTGCAGGAGAAGGAACAGTTAGAGATTTGACAAAAATATGTCTTTAAAAATGTTAGCAAACACAGAAAATGAAGCACATTTTGAGTGGAAGATCAGTCCTATTTAGGAAAGATTGATTTTGAGCTGTTGTTCATTATTCCTGAAAATAAGTGTAAGATTTTACTTGTGAGTCTATTCCTTAGAATGCTAATAATATTAACTAATACCTACACTATTAAAAGAGAATGGAGTAAAGAAAAATCCTGAGACTGTCAGGAAACTTCTCCGTTCTCCAACAGAATTTTCAGCCCTTATTCAACTGAGTAGGAATTTAATGACTAGTTTGTAACCCATATCACATTTCTTAGTCATAGCCTCTTCATTTTAGATGTTTCAACATAAAAAGACTAAACCACATTATGCAAAAACAGAAAATATTCTTATACTCAGCAATAAGCACTATGGCCAATACCGTCAAAAACATTGCTTTCTTCCTAAGAGAAAGAATCTCATCAAAATGGTTTTGGCTACAGGTGCTTGATAACAGCAAGCAGCACAATTTTTATAAGAATCCAGCTCCCTGTTTCAGACTCAGTCCCCCCTCTCAAAATAATAGATTGAGAGCCAAATGAGGTCAAGAGACCATCTAGTGTGACTTTCATGAGTAAACAAACAAATAAATGCCCAGGGACATTAAGTGAGTCATTCTACTAACAAAAGACAGAACTGGAACTGGAACTTTGGTCTCCTGACTCCTATTCCAGGTGTGTTTTCCTTCCAGCATCATATTTTCAGATGCTTCTTTGAGTCATGAATTAACCCAGCTGACTCAGAATTAACCTACATCCCACAGAGGAGGCCTCAAGAGGATATCAAGCTGCCACACTGATAGATGACTGGGGATGCTTCCAGCTGTTTGGGCAAAATCTCTCAAGCAGCTGGCTGAAGGAGCGGGTAAGTGACTATACACATGTGTTCTTAGTGAGGAAAAGGTTAGAAGGGAGAAATAGCTTCTTACACCCAAACCAAACCCTATGATTATGACTCATAGCGACCCTATAGGACAGAGTAGAACTGCTCCATAGAGTTTCCAAGGAGTGCCTAGTGGATTTCAATTGCTGACCTTTAGGTTAGCACATGTAGCATTTAACCGCTAGTCTTTATTCTCCACTTCTGAATTTCTTTCCCAATTCTCTTTGCTTCCCAGGAGGTACAATGAGATCTAATATTAACACATTCCAGGACTTCCACTCTGCACTCTGCACTCTGCCCTTCTTTTTCTCACTGCGTTTCATGCCTCCAAATTATCTAGTGGTACAATGGTTAAGCACTTGGCTGCTAACCAAAAGGTTGGCATTTCAAACTCATTCAGTGGTTCTGTGGTGAAAAGACCTGGGGATCTGCTCTCATAAAGATTACAGCCAAGAAAATACTATGGTACAGTTCTTCTTGGTCACATTAGGTTACCATGAGTCAGAATTGACTGACAACATCCAAAAACAACCAAGATTTCTTCCTTGAGAGAATGCTAGTACTTAAAAACCACTAGTCTGTGGAATAGGCGAGTGATGTCATTAGAATAGTATTTGAACTTCAGAGTTCAGGCAGCTAGAGTTAAAAAGCCCCTTCACCACAATGCTGCAGAAGCAGAATCCAAATGCTTTATAAAAATGCCTGAAAAATAAGACATGCTGAAGCAGGACCAAAGAATCACCTTTAAGCAACTCCCTGGGGAATTCTACTGATCATTCAAGTATGAAAATATCCAATAGGGTATATACGTGAATTGTTTTCCCTCAGAACAGATTCTGAGTCTTTCATTATTAACAACTAATCTAAGATTCTTAAATGAGAAAAAGGCAGCATAAAGACTTCTGGCAACTGAATTCAACAAAGCAAGTACTGGGACTCATAGATTTTAGAGATTTCACCCAACATCCTATTTCTTATGCGGAAGAATGCCTTGTGCTTTGCAGAAATTTCCTAATGCTGCACATTGTTGGAAAAAAAGATTCAGTGTACTTGTTTTTTGGTTTTTTTTTTGTTTTCTTTTTTTTAGAATACTGATAAAAAGCAAAATTCCAGAATGGTATCAATTTCAACTGCATTCCAAAAGAAAAGAAAGTAGTTGTGGACAGAATTTGATCAGCAGCTTACCCTCCATGTGCTAGGTCATTAACTTGTTCTCTACGTAGGTGCCAACAAAGATTTATGTGCTCAAAAATATTGAACTCACTTGACACATTGCATAAGAAAAAACAGCAGGCCTCTCACTTAGTGAAACTCTCCTTCGTGGCTATTTATAAACGGAGTAGAATAACAAATCATTAGGACATGCTTGAGAAGGGAAAAAAAAAACATGAATAACTACACTTATTATATTTCATGTGTCAGACTACTATCTCAGCATTTATGGAGCCCACAGGAAGAATTTTTCGATATTTCTTCTCAGTTAAAACCAGCTGGCAAAATTTATAGTTTCTTCTGGTTCATAGAAAACTATGGTCTTTGTACAGGAAGAACACTGGGCTTTTGGAAAATAAAGAATAAATGATACTATGAAGAAATATTGCTTTTCAACTTGTTTTATACTGGCTCTATTTCATAGTGTAACTTCAGTTTTTTCCCAGGAGCTTCTAAAATCACAGAGAAAGGAATCATATTGGAAAATTAGATTAATCTTATAGAATGAATATATCATGGGAGAAACAATTGTCTTCATTAGATGAGGTTTCTCCTAAAGTCAGGTTGTGCCTGTATAAAAATACTTCTTAAGAAACCTGTTGAGGTAAAACATACTGAGCAAGATCTTTAAATGTTATTCTGAATCAATGCTGAATATGGTCTGTTGTATTGATTTTTTTTTTTCCATGCAGTTGTATCGAATTGTGTTCCCCAAAATTATGTGTCAACCTGACAGGTCATGGTTCCCAGTACTGTGTGGTTCCCCAGTACTTTGTGATCTGATGTGATTATCCTATGAGCTGGTAAATCCTAACCTCTAAAATGTTAATGAGTCAAGATTAGAGACAGTTGTTTAAAGGAGACAGGACACAATCTATAGGATTAGGTTGTTGGCGCAATTCACAAGGGACACTAGTCACTGGTGTGATTAACATAGAACACCATTTACAGGTCTGAGATGGGACACCATTTACTGGTGTGAAACAGGACACGATGGACTGGTGTGAAATGGGACACCACTTACAGGTGTGATATGTATGAGAGGCAGAGGTTGAAAAATCACACTGACAACAAACTTTTAGTTTGCTGTGGGCAGAAAAGGGACAGTCTCCTGCGAGTAGAGACTGACACCAGTTTGTTTAACCCACCAGCTTTTATTGAGCAAAGTAAACAAGTTTTCTGCTGGGCAAGTGAGAAAAGGCATTTTATCAGTGTTCCTTACTTCAAAAGAAGAGGCATTCCCAGGGAAGGGGGAAGAGAAAGTCCTTGCACTAGTCTCAGTGAATACTGTTTTCAGCACGTACTGGTTTTCCAGTACACCAAGACAAAACTTGTCTCATGGGCTTTTGCCAGGCTTTTGTTGTTCTCAAGACAAGTCCCTATCTAAACACAGACAAAGTTGGGGTAAGCAGGATTTTACATTCTTTCCAAGCGTGCACACCCTCACATATCCCCTTTTTTTATTTTTTAAAAGTTAGATCTTCTGATGGGACAGTTGTCATCAAGCTGGTATACATACCCAGGGCCAGCTGGACACCTTCGGTGTGTCGGCAAAGTTGTAGCATGCATTTTATGACTGAAAGAAGATAAAACAATGAGGGCAAGAAATATCCAAATACGTAAATTGAGTCCAGAACACCAATTATTGGGATTTAACCAATAACTCATATCATTCATAATTTGAAGATTTAAAGTTTTTGCTTCATCTTGCAAACAAATCATTTGTTCTTGTGATTCCTTTTGTAATTCTTGAATATGTTCTGTAAGACGTGTGTTAAGGCGATAGTCAAGTGTCTCCACATTTTGGATGTTTAGAGTTTCCACATTTTGGTAGCATTATAAGCGACAGGGGTAACACAGTATTTAAGAAATTCATGACCACAGTGCAATTGAGGTCTTTGCCATAATGCTTCTTGTCTTTCCCCATCCATAAAACAGCTGCCTCAAGGGCATCCAATCGTCCAAGAATTTCTTGATCTACCTAGGTTATGGGTTGCACTTCAGCAGTCACATTTTGCATAGAGCTATTAAGCTGAGTAGCGGTCTGTAAGGACTGAGTAGTTACCGTAGCTGCTAATACAGTAGCTGCAATAATGGAAGCAATAAAAATTCCCAAAAATCTCTTTGAATGGTGTACAAGTTTTAGGGAGTTAACAACTTGGCTTAAGACAGAAGAGTTTTCACAACTTCATTAACAGCCTGTAAATCTTGACCAATACGGTACTCACCAGTCAGTGTTTTCTTTACCTGAAGAACAGCCTGAGCTCATCTTGGTCAGCCACTGGCCCAAACCCACACAGCTATGGCATCGACCGCTCTTTTGACCACAGAACAGACAGATGTTGGTGACAGCACCTGTCTTGTAAAAGCTAAGAGAGCTGTTTACACTTTCCAGGCATTTGCTGGCTGCGTTTTCAGAGATTTTTTTTTTCATCAAAAGAGATTTCAGCATGTACTTTACTTAGGAAATTCCATCCCAAAAAGGGACCAGGCATTTTGGCTTATACAACAGCTGGTGAGATAGTTTAGTTTCTCCTTTTGGGGTATTCGTTATTTCAGAGTCCCTCCTTTGTACAGTGTATGTTGGCTGTCTTTTACTGGGGCCTGTCCTTGTCTCTGCCTCATCGTCTTCTTCTGAGTGATCCCAGAACAGAGGCCAGTGGATGAGCCTCTTTCTTCAGATCCCTGTCTCTTTTTTTTCTTCTCTTGTCATTTTGTCTTTTTTCTTTCTTTTCTGCATTTTCTTTTTGTTTCCTTTTCCATTTCTCTCTAGCTATCTAGCTTTTCATCTTCTCTCTCTTTCTGCATCCTCTTTACTTTCTTTCACATGCTTATTCTTTCTTTCTCTGTGTTCTCTCTATGTTTGTGACAATTGGGATCTTGCAGATAACTGTATACATCACAGAATAGTCACAAGAAACTTTAGCCAGGTTGTTTATGTCAGGCAAAGACAAAATCTATGAGAAAATTTGTCAGCTAGTGAAACAAGTTTGCCAGTTCACTCCGACTGAAGTAAGGAGCAAGAAAGCAAGTTGTCGATATACAAAATGCCAACCAGCCTTCCTAGCTTCCAGTTTCCAGGCTGAAGGCCATTTCTTAGGAGAGCAAAGAAGAGGGGGGAGACCAAGGTCACAGGAGCCGAGGGGGCTCTGCACCCCTTTGGAAAGAGGCCAGTGTAGAGGCCACAGTAACTGACGTAGTAAAAAAAAAAAAAAACACAGATTATTTACAGTATCATGATGGTATTAGTTATGTGAAGTTCTCAATTACACATTTTGAAAAGGAGAAAATATGTTGTAAGGTATTAGGATTACATACTCCACCCTGTTGAAGCTTGGCCATATACATTCAACCAAGCTTCAACTTAATCTCTTAGATTAACAGAGTTTGTCTGGCACTTTAAGAACATTACATAATTAGAGACACAATTATCAAGGAAACTTAAAGAGTATACATTTCAGTCTTTGAAACTTGTAGTGGTTACCCAATTACATATCAGACTGTTGTAATTTTCTTTATAGGCTTAAAAAAAGGTAAATTTTTTCCTTTTTATCGGCCGTTGTTTAACTCAAACTGGTGGGCCTGGAACCCATTGAAGTTTGAGCAAGGGATCTTGTGCAACAGTGGCTGCTAGGTTAAATTTGTCCCAATCATAACTTTCCACTGAATCAGTAAATCCTGTCCCCACAAGGTAGCTGGTAAGGGGAGAATATATGGACAATTAGACGCTAGCTCTCCATCAGGACTGAAACAGATCAGCGGATATTTACTTTGTTTAACCTGTCATTGTCCCCCAGTACCTGTAAGACTGTGTGAGGCTTGTTGCGAGGGCCAGTCTGCTGGCCAGTCATTTTCTGCAATTATGGTAACATCACCCCCAGAGTCTACCAAGCCCTGAAATATGCAACCAATAATTTGCACTGTCAAGTAAGGACACTGAGTTGTCAGTTTTGTAACCCAAAAGGTATCAGTACTGCCAAAACCTCTGGTACCTCTCAACTTAGGATTGGCCTTATTAAACGAACAAATGGGGAGAAGGAGAATTTGAGCTAACAAAGCTCCTCGTTCGAACGTTTGGTAAGTAGAAGTTGTTAACATTAATTTTAATTTGTCCCTCATAATCAGAATCTATCACTCCAGGTAAGATTTGGGTGCCTTGAGCTAAGACACTTGAACAACCAGTGATAAGTCCTACAACATTCTAAGGGAGTGGTCCCCATACATCTGTGTTAACCACATACACTTTTCCTGCTTCATTTACAACATCCTCAGCTAATGGCAAATCCAGACCAGCACCACCTTGTGTGGCAGCTCTCAGGTTTTCTACTCTTCTTTTTTCTTTTTCTGGGACTCCCTCTCTGGAGCCTCTACATTCCAAGTTACTCTCTGGCTGTACCTCTTCACTGGGCTCTTGAATTGTTTCAGGACATGAGAACCAGCGCCCCTTCTCCCCTTTCCCTGATTCATTTTATCACCAGCAGTAAAACTGGAGCAACATTGCTTGGCCCAGTGAAAACCTCTGTTACATTCTGGGCATGTTTTAGGGGGCCGAATAAAATCAGCATTCCTCCTAGTGCATTCCTTGTGGAAATGACCTTCTTTTTCACATTTGTAACACTTAGAGGGATGGAGAGCAGCAGCCAAGACCTGAGCTTTATGAGTCTCAGTGCCAATGTTTTGGCATACACATATCATTTCAGCAATGTTGGGCTTTGGGGACATAGCCAAGCCAGAAAACTTTTGTCCATCAGCATTAGCATTTTCAAAGGCAAGTTGAAGAGCCAGAACCTCGGCTGCTTGAAGATTATCAGTTTGTCTACTTATAGCCTCTTGAAGTTGATTAACAAAATCAACATCAGGCTCAGTAGGCTTCTGTCAAGTGTTTGCAAAGGACAAGGTAGGGTATTGTGTATCAGGGATTTTTGTCCATGCTTTATAGGCTGCCTGAGAAGCCTGAGAGAAGAGTAAGTGATTATACTGACTCTGAGCATGAGGAGTCACAAAATCACTAGTTCCAGCAAGCATATCAAGACTGACTGGAATGTTGTTATTAACATTGTCAATGGACTGGAGAGTGCAGGCATCTCTGTATTCTAAAAGCCATACACTCATTTGAACAGGAGTCAGAACTGTTTTCGTTAAGGCGTTCGAATCCCAAGAAGTCATCTCATAACTACTGCCAATAGATTCAATTACCTCTTTGGTAAAGGAACTTTGTAAGTCATTCTCTTGGATACTTTGCCTAAATTTCTTGAAAACTTGAAAAGGCAAAGAGTCATATAGCGGAGCTCCTCCCTGGATGAATGACAGGGAAGGCCTCTGATTCTTGTCCCTCCTGCAAACATTTCTCCATCAGAGATTCAAACTTAGGAGTTTAGGTGGAGCCGCTGGGGGTTGTGAAGAAATAGGCTCTGAAGGGGGAAGAGGATGCTTCCTTACTTTTGCAGTTAGACTGTTTCAGGGACAGGGCACAAAGACAGTGATTCCTTACAATCAAATTTTGAGGGTGGCCAGTTCTCAAAGAACTCCTTAAAGCCACTCCTATCTTTTCCCAATCATCCAAATCAAGATTTCCCTGAGGAGGATACCAGGAACACCTATCTCAAATAGTCTGAAGAAGCATAAGCAATGCAGAATCAGAAACATCAGCCCTAGCTGCGCACAAGAGAGCACACAGCTGAGCCTCCTGCTGCTTTTGCTCTGAAGAAAGAGTTCCCATAGTAAAGCAAGAAGCGAGACTTTTCTGCCCTGAGAGCTCCAGAGAAAGCTTCAAGAGACTTCTAGGGTGCTTACCGCGATGCGTGTTTTTTTTGTGTCTCTGCAGCTATGGGAACCTCGGTTGTCTTCTCAGTCATCACTCACACGGGGCACTGTCTATTGGTGCGATTCACACGGGACGCCAGCCGCTGGTGTGATTAACATGGAACACTTACAGGTGTGAAATGGGACACCACTTACACGTGTGAGACAGGACACCATTTAGTGGTGTGAAATGGGACACCACTTAACGGGTGTGATCTGTGTTAGAGGCCGAGGTTGAAAAATCACACTGACAACAAACTTTTAGTTTGCTGTGGGCAGTAAAGGGACAGTCTCCTGCGAGTAGAGACTGACACCAGTTTGTTTAACCCACCAGCTTTTATTGAGCAAAGTAAACAAGTTTTCTGCTGGGAAAGTGAGAAAAGGCATTTTATCAGTGTTCCTTACTTCAAAACAAGAGGCATTCCCAGGGAGGGGGGAAGAGAAAATTCTTGCACTAGTCTCAGTGAATACTGTTTTCAGCACGTACTGGTTTTCCAGTACACCAAGACAAAACTTGTCTCAAGGGCTTTTGCCAGACTTTTGCCGTTTTCAAGACAAGTCCCTGTCTGAACACAGACGAGGCTGGAGTAAGCCGGATTTTACATTCTTTTCGAACATGCACATCCCTACATTAGGTTGTATCTTGAGTCAGTCTCTTTTGAAATATAGAAAAGAAACTGAAGAGACAAGAGAGGGACCACAATTGACAAGAAAAAAGAGCCAGGAGCAGCGCACATCCTTTGGACCTGAGGTCCCTGCGATGGGAAACTTCTGGACCCAGGGGAAGATGGATAACAAGGAGCTTCCGCAGTGGCCACAGAGAAAGAAAACCTTTTCCAGGAGCTGGCACCCCAGAATTCAGATGCATAACCTCATAAATTGTGAGAGAATAAATTTCTGTTTGTTAAAGCCATCCACTTGTGGTGTTTCTGTCGCAGCAGCACTAGATAAATAAGACATCAGTGGAAAGCAGGAAATACAAGGTAAGTGGGGTTAGTTTGGATTATTTATCAAGTGATACACTCAGGAGACCATAGAAAAGATTCAGGATATTTGGGGTAAAATTCATCTTATTATGGCGGGATCAAGATTAAGAATTTCAAGCCTCTCCCATTCTACCCCATTCCCCCCAAAGAGAGAAAAAGGACACTCCAGCTGTGTCTTCTCTGTTTTCTCCTTTCATACATCCTAGTTAGAAGCTCCTAATTCTCTTAGCCTTACTGAACAAAAGAAGTGCAAAACCTGCAGAGTACGAAGACAGAGGATAGGAAAGAAAAAGGTGGGATGGACTTTAAGAAATACCACTGGGGACTCCCTTTTTCTACATGTTGTTCAAAATTACAAATGAAGGATTGGAATTATTCTGAAATAACTTTTGTTGCACACATGGTATTCTTTTGTGAAGGCTGCCACTCCAGGTCCAAATCGTAGGAGCTATGGTTTAAAAGTCTTACATTCATATTCAAGTAATGGCCATGTAATGCTGGGCCCCTCAACTCCTTCACAACCACAAACATTACAGAGATGCTTCTGCTGCCAGCTAGTCTCATTTGATTCGTGTTTATTGAATGAAGTAAGTTTATCTCTGCAAAATAGCTTTGATAATATCTACCTCATAGGGCTGTTTGTTGTTCTCATTTGATTTGTGTTTCTTGAATGAAACAGGTGTGTCTCTGTAGCATTGGTTCTATCCACCACATAGGGCTATTTGGGGATTAATTATGACAGTGTGTGTATTTACCACAGTAAGTGGATCATAATAGGCACTCAATAAGTAGTAGCTATTATTATTACCTGGACTACCTTTCCCCAGCCTTTCAAACTCACAAAACCCTTCTACATGTTCTATAAAGCTAAGTTCAAAAGACATCTCTTTCATAAAAATCACACTCAAATCTGTTGAAGTGCAGGTAAATGCTGAGAGAACCCTGAACTTCAGCGTTTGCTGATTTCCATGATGTAAACATCTCATCTGTGGCTGATTTCAGGCTGCCACCACGACATCACGGCATGAGGAATTGTGAGAACACAATCAGTTCTCACAAGCCGGTTCCAGCTGACTCTAGCCCACCACTGCTCAAATCTCACCTTCACCCTTGAAATCACAATCCTTCCCTGTTTTGTGGCTTCAAAGAATATCATTTATTTGATTTATATGTATCTGAGAATACTTAATAACTACGACTGCTTTCCACAATAAAATGTATACTCCCTGAAGTCAGGAATAATTACTTACCTTACCCATTTCTGGTGCAGTAGTTAAGAGCTGTGGCTGCTAACCAAACGGTCAGGAGTTTGAGTCCACTAGCTGCTCCTTGGGAACCCTATGGGGCAGTTTTACTTTGTACTGCCCTGCAGGGTCACTGTGAGTCGGAATCAACTCAACAGCAATGGATGTGGTGTATGCATGCTTCCCATTTTTAACATAATGAAGAATGTCCTTCTCAAGAACAACTAATAGTTGGACTAAACACTATAAATGGATGCAGTTGATAAAGTAATAAACCAAAGAAAATACATAAATAGTTTGAGTTACCATTTTTCAAAAATCACATAAGAAGGAGGAAAAGGAGTAGAACAAAGGTGGTAAAGAAAAACCCTATAGAAGATCGGGAACATAACAATGCCCTACAGTTTTATTTCTTTGCTCACTGGCTAAATTGTATGTACCATACCATCTGAGTTTTATCATGAAATTTATTTAAATTGATATGTATATATCATTAATGAAGGGTAAAGTGTCAGCCAGCTTCCATTTTTAATTTTATGTAAAGGAAAGTCAAAGTCAGCTTTCCCAAGTAATTGTGAAGGCTCACATGGTGAGAAACATTACTTCTATATGGAAACTTTCACTTCTGTGTGAAAATTAAGTGTTTAATTAAAGTGATCTTTTATGGGCTCCCTGTCTGTAACACTCATCATTCTGAAAAAGGGTGTCATATACTGCAGCACCTATAGAGTGAAAGCTAAATTCTCCAGTCTAAAAATATGACCGTCTTGCTTTAATGATTATTTAATAAAGGACACACACAATATACGATGCAACACTTTTGAAACTGACATAACCTTTAAGATTGGTTTTTGTTGTTGTTTTTGTTTTTTAGTACTGAAGTAAAGTAAGGCTTGTCACATTTATCTAATATGCACATACACATACCTGGTCAATGTTTAATATCTGCTTCTTAGTGATGAAATCATTTTTAAAGTTAAAATGAGTGCCTGAGCCTTTACACAATGTTCTTTTCTTCTTGATTTGCTGCAGGTCTCTCTTACCATGTGAAATGCTCCAAATTGGAGTACTTGGGTGATGCAAGTGGTTTACACGCTTGGCTGCTAGCTGAAAGGCTGCAAGTTTGAGTCCACTTAGAGGCACCTCAGAAGAAATGCCTGGCAATTTACTTCTGGGGGAAAAAAGAATCACCCATTGAAAATCCTATGAAACTGAGTTTTGCTCTGACACATGGGGGTCATCATGAGTCAGCATCGACTCTGTGGCAACACAAAATAACAACAATTTTGTGGTTTCTGTGAATTAAGAATTTAGGAAGAGATCATCTGGCTGGTACTGACCAGGGGCCACTCGTTTAGTGCAGTCAGACAGTGGCTGATGCTAGAAGAGCAAATGACTGGAGGAGGT
Organism: Heterohyrax brucei; assembly: GCA_028571685.1. Lineage (NCBI taxonomy): Eukaryota > Metazoa > Chordata > Mammalia > Hyracoidea > Procaviidae > Heterohyrax > Heterohyrax brucei. The sequence goes on along the minus strand of CM053143.1, from coordinate 51,668,057 downwards.
AAGGGCTGTCCAGGCATCTCTCTCTTCATGTACCGTATGCTTTTCCCTCTTCGGGGGACAGTTTGGATTTCCTCAAAGCATGACAGCTGGCTTCCTCTGGAACAAGTGACCCAAAGGAACCAAAAGGATGCATAGAGCCATTTCTAACACAGATTCACAAGTGACTGTGACTTTCGCTACAGTCTCTTAGAAGAAGTCACTGACTTACACACAAGGGTAAAGAAATTGGAATCCATAGCTAAATCGAGGAGTGATAAGCTGCTAAAAGTGCATGTGAGATAGGAGATGTTGTTGCAGGCATCTTTGAGAAATGAGATTGCCTCACTCTGCCCTCTGGATGCAATACTTCACACTCAGCCTAAAACCCAAAAAGAGTCACGCTTCAAGCCCAGGGTCTTGCCTAAAATTCAGGTCCACGTGAAAATAAGGATCCTTGGGTACACTTTTTTCTAAACAGTTCTTGTCAGTATGAAGATCTGAATTAAAGAGAAAAGCTATCTGCCCATATACCCAACATACAGCAGTGAGACAGGAATAAAACAACCACTAGAGACAATTGCATTTAAGTGGGTAGAAATGTGAGGCACACAACTGTCATTAGTCCACAATTCTGAAATTCAATTGGGCACTTGTTGCCAGTTACTTGATTAAAGGTCAGTCCTACATCCTGGACGTGGTTTTTCTATGGCCCTTGGTTCTTCTTTTGGACATGTTCCACTGCGCCATGCTTCTTTTTTGACAAGAAAACTGAATTTGAAACTGAGTAGTGTGTTTCAACTGCATCCTGCTTTTGGTATGTTGGGGATTCAAAGACCTTTGTTTATTTTGTACTGTCCCTGACTGTTTAAGCCTAACCTGATGCAATTCTCCTCAAATTTCTGTGTGTTTTTATGTACTAAGTTATAATCAACTTCACAAGGTAAAATCCATACTCATAGATCTCTTTGAGAAATGCCCTTCTCTACCTGAGGCTCCAGTGATGCTGCTAAGAGAAAAAGGCTTTAAGACTATAGAAGCATTCCTGTTTAACAGAGAAGATATTTGAGACACATCCAGAAAAGATTACAAGGCTTTTTCTCTGTTTGAAAAGTTCTACGAGGACTTAGATCTTTCTGAGGTCTTACGAAGGATATTCTAACCCAGTCTTGATTTAGATCTTTGTCCTAAAGCCCTTATTAAATTTGAGAATCTTTTGCTGTATGAGGTTAATTTTTTTTTTAACTGAGTCCTTTACATTTTCTCCAAGTTCCATTCAGAATGGAATAATTCTGTTATTTGGTTCATCTTGCTCCTCTTTTGTTTTATTATGGCCAACTACAGGAGCTAGATAGCACCTTCAATACTCTGCTGAAAATCTCATAAACTAGATCTGGTGACTTCATTAGGCACATACTCTACACTCCACAGTAAGAATTTTGCTAAGCTTGCTGCCACTACAACACAGGATGCTTTTCCTCCAGCTTCCCGTAGTGTTTTCCTGAGTGTCCTTTAAGTGCTGACAAGACAGCCGTCTTGAGACCTTCCGGCATTCGGAACATTCTCGTTGAGGTCCTTCCACCGTTCGCTAACACTGTCCTCTACGCTCCTTAGGTTCTCACCAATAGTCTTTTCTTTAGGATTCTGCTCACAACACAGTCAAAAAACCACTGTCACACAGTTCAGGGTTTTTTTATATCCATACTCCATTGCTGGCATCAAATTCTGGCCCAGTGATCTACTGTCGTATGACAAATTATGCCAGAATTCAGTGGCTTAAAAAACAAAAATCTTTTTATTATCTTTCATGATTACTGTAGTTTAGGGATTCAGAAAAGCCTCAGCTGGCAGTTCCTGCTCAGAATGACTCATTTGCAGTCAGGCAGTAGCTGGAACTGAGAGAGAGAGATGGAGCAGCTGGGGACCAGCTGAACACATTTCTCTGTCCAAGTGGATTCAATGCTCTCTCCATGGTCTCTCTGTGCTTTGGGCTTTCACACAGCATGGCAGCCTCAGGGCAGGTGGTCTGCTTACATGGTAGCTGACTTCATCACCAGCAAGCATCGCAAGAGAACCAGATAGAAGCATAGAGCCTCGTCTGACCTATTATCAGAAATCATGCAAAGTCACCTCAACTTCTTTGTAATCTGGAAGCAATCACAGTCCTACCCAATTCAAGGTAGGTATGAGGGAAATAGACTCCATCTCTTATTGGAAGAGTAGCAAGGTTGTAAAACAGTGTGTTGAATAAGTGGTAGTTTGCAGGCATCTTTAGAAAACATGATCTCCCTTATAATAATAATTTTAGACTTTTTTGCAAATAGTTTCTTTTTCTAGCTGTAAGCAAGAAGTAATATAAACCACAAAAGGATCTCAGTTGTTGCTGGAAAAAGGAACCACTATGCTTTTTACCACGAGCTTCAAAATTGTGTAAACCTGATTGCTGTATGAAATCAAGTTTTTAGTGAATATTGCAAAAGAAAAATAAGTTTCAATTTTTTCTTAGAAAAATTTCTCTGTATAAATCCAACTGTTTTCTTGTCCTTCCTAGAAATGCAAGAATATTATGCTATTACATACCTTAAATTTCCCTACAATGAATAATGTTCAAAAGAAATCATTTATGTTTTCACCCATTTTTTGTAAGGGTAACAGCAGAGAAAAAAAGAAAAGACCAAGATAAGTGTCAGCAGAGACTCTGAAAGTTGTTCTTGAACATAAAGTAGCTAAAGTGAAAGTAAAAAAATGACAAACTAAAGGAGCTGAACAGAAAATTTCAAGAGGTGGCTCAAGAAGACAGAGTATTATAATGAAATGTACCACAATCTGGAGTTAGAAAACTAAAAGGGAAGAATACACTTGGCATTTCTCAAGATGGAAGAACTGAAAAAAATTCTAGCCTCAAGTTGGCATTTGGGTTGAATGACACAGGAAGTATCAAAAAAAAAAAAAAGAGGAATACATCACTCAAACAAAAAGAATTGATTGACCTTCAGACTGTAACAACATAAGACCAGAAGAATCAGATGACACCCAGCCACCACCAAAGACAGCTGTGACAAGGGACACAATGCAGAGTCCCTAAAGCAACACAAGAAAAAGAGGTGTGCAGCCAAAGAACTCTACTAAAAGACCTGAACTGATGATCTGACAGCCTGGAGCGTCCCCTGGGAACATAACCCCTAGACCTAAGACTGACTCTCACTGGAAACCAGTAATGAGTCAACTCTTCAGACAAGAATGGACTACACTCGGGGACATAATGTGACCATATGGTATGCATACTATATAGTTCTATGCTGACCTACTGGTCTCTTTCTAGATGGGAGAGAAGAGGGTGGAAGGGAACAGATATTTGTTAAGAGGATACTATATACATAGACAGAAAAGGAGGAGTGTGCTGTCACCAGGTGGGGAGAAGAGAGGGAGCTGCAGAGAGATGAGCACGCATAACTGATTTGGATTGTATACTTTCACTTAGTCACAATAAAAATTAAAAAAGGAATTGATTGACATTCAGCCATTTCAGGAGGTAGCATGTGGTCATGAAACAAGGTCAGGGAGGGAAGAAGTCCACTCTGAACAGAAGGCACTGACAAAAAATAAGACCCCAGGAACTAATGGGGTAACAATTAAGATGTTTTAACAAAAAAAAAAAAAAATGCAATGCTGGAAGCACTCACTTGTGAATGCTAAGAAATATAGAAGATACCTATCTGGCCAACCAACTGAAACAGATCCATATTTGTGCCCATTTAAAAGAAAGGTGAACCAACAGAATGCAGAAATTATCAAATAATATCATTGACATGGCACAAAAGTAAAATTTTGCTGAAGATCATTCAGAAGCAGCTGTAGCAGCTCCTCAGTGAGGAACTGCCAGAAATTCAAGCCATATTCAAAACAGAAGATGGACAAGGGATATCATTGTTTACATCAGATGAGTCTTGGATGAAAGCAGAGATTACCAGGAAGATGTTTATTTGTGTTTTGACTTTGCAAAGGCATTAGACTGTGTGAATCATAATTAATTATGAACAACACTACAAATAATGGAAATTCCAGAGCACTTTATTGTGCTAATGAGGAACCTGTGCATGGATCAAGAGGCAGTTGTTTCAAAAGTACAAGGAGATACTTATAGGATTCAAAATCAGAAAAAAAATGACCATCATGGTTCTATTTTTTTATTGTATGTATTCATTCTGTAAACTGAGCAAGTAATCTAAGAAAATGGACTACATGAAGAAGAAACTAGCATCAGGATTGGAGGAAGACTCGTTGGCAACCTCCAATATGCATATAACACAACTTTGCTTGCTGATATCAAAGAGGACTTGAAGCACTTACTGATGAAAATCAAAGACCGAAATCTTCAGTATAGATTGCACCTCAACATGAAGAAAACAAAAATCCTCCCAACTGGACCATTAACATTATAATAAACAGAAAAAATATTGACACTGTCAAGAACTGCATTTTACTTGATCTACTATCAACAGTGCCCACGAAAGCAGCAATCAAGAAATGAATGACGTATTGCATCAGGCAAATCTGCTGCAAAAGGCCTCTTGAAAGTGTTAAAATGCAAAGATGTCACTTTCAGACTCAATCCATGGTATTTCTGTCACCTCACATGCATGGAAAAGCTAGACAGTGAATAACGGAGACCAAACAAGAACTGATGCTTTTGAATTACATTGCTGGCAAATCATACTGAATATACAGTTTACTGCTCTAAAAGCAAACAAATCTGTGTCAGAAAATACAGCTAGAATTCCCTTCAAATGCAGTATGACTCTGTCTCACATACTTTGGATATTGTCTTAGTCATCTAGTGCTGCTTTAACAGAAATACCACAAGTGGATGGCTTTAGAAAGAGAAATTTTATTTTGTCACCATCTAGTAGGCTAAAAGTCCAAACTGAGGTTGTCAGCTCCAGGGGAAGCTTGCCCTACTGGCTCCAGAGAAACTTCTTTGTTGTGAATCTTCCAATGGACTGGAAGCTCCTGAGTGACAGGGACCCCAGGGTCCTCCCCAAAGCACATGGTCTGCTCCCAGCACTACTTTCTTGGTGGTATGAGGTCCCCAAGTCTCTGTTTGCCTCCCTTTCCTTTGTATCCCAAGAGGCTGCTTCAAGGCCCAATACAATCCCACGCATGGAATCATACCCATCAACACAACTTTTACCCGTCCTCTGTCACTAGCACCTTAGGGGAGGTTTGCAACATAAAGGAACATCATACAATACCAGGAATCATGGCTCAGCCAAATTTTTGCACACATTGCTACATGTATTTTGGGGGGAACACAATTCCACCCGTGACAAACATTTGTCAGGGGGGACCAATCCCTGGAGAAGGATGTCGTGCTTGGCAAAGAAGAAAGTCAGCAAAAAAAGAAGGCCCTCAACCAGATGGACTGAAACTCTGGCTGCAACAATAAACTCAAACACAGTAATAGCTATCCGGATGGAGCAGGAATGGTCAGCATTTCGTTTTCTTATGCATAGGACTGCTATAAGTCAGAATCAAGTCAATGACACCTAAAAACAACATACATAAAGTTTATTTTAAATAACACTGAAAATATACCAGATAGTAGCAATAATCATGTCTAGTTCATAGGGCCAAAAATCGTTTTTAATTTTTCTAATCATTTTTATATTAACCAAATCTTCTAATGAAAAACTTTTATTGAAAAAGAATTGATAATCTCTTCAATTTAGTTTTATTCCTCTGAATAGTATGTTAACACACTTGAAAGATTGTTTTTCAGCTATCCTAACACCTCTAAATGTACTACAATATTTCCAAAAGCACATAATGAGGAGAGACACAAATATATGGAAATAAAATTTATAAGCAGTTTTATACATCTAGTGTTTATGTCTATCAACACATATTCCACTTCTGTTTTACAGAAGTGTGAATAAAACAGTAATGTGTTATCAAGAAAGAGAAACCCATGCAGCATAATTTGTAATTTTGTGGCAGCTTAGAGAATTAGGTCTTAATAATCCGCTTTTACTATCCAAACAAACCCTGCTTGCCTTTATAAAGGGACAGAAGTGTTCAGACAGTGTGAATATCCATCTTCTCAGTGAGTAAAGCGACCTTTTATGAACTGAACATACTCTATCTAGGTTTTCTGGGAGAAATTCAATTCCAGTTGCTGTTTCCCACAAGGATGCTTGTGTCTTGATTTTTGATGGAGGAACCCCTTGCTGACACAGTTAAGCACTTGTCTACTACCCAAAAGGTTGGTCAGGTTTTGGTTCCAGCCCACTCAGATGCACCTGGAGGTCACAGGCCTGACAATTTGCTTCTGAAAGTTCCATAGTCTTAAAAACCCTGTGGAGCAATTCTGCACTGCATACATGGGGTTGTCCTGAGTCAAAAACTCAACAGCAACTAACAGCAATTTTTAATACAGAAAATAGGTCCCATGCCTAGAGATCTTCCATGATAACATCTCTAGGAAGTTCTATGCCAACATATAAATATAGGTCTAGATGAAAATATACCTTGGCAGTATCAAGTGGAAACAGCATGGGTTTTAGAGTCAAAGAGACCAATGTTCAGATTCCCACTTGGTCACATGTTACCTCTTGAATCTTCAGCAAGTTACTTCTTCTCTGTTACTAAGCCTCTGTTTCCTCCCTCACATATGATATAATATGCCTGTCTCAGAAAGTAGAATGGGGAATCCATGCAAGAATATAAAGCGCATTATACCAAGTAGTCTGAAAACTATTTCTTGGTAGTAAAGATTCAGTTTCAGGATTTTAAGAAGGAAGAAAGTCAAAGTATAACTGGGCTGGAAAGAGTGTTTTTCTCAAAATAATTTTGCAGTGGAACTTGTTTCCCTGAAAAAGAGAGATTCCTCAAGGTCAGGCTGCTATGGGAGTATTTTAGCTCTATGTTAACAGGGCCTGGATTCCAGCCTTGACCTTTGCATAGCTGACTAGTTAGGGGTTCATACGCATTCTTTGCAAACACATGAAAACAATTAAACAGCCAAATTCCAGGCAGGTTCCTCAATATTATGACTTATTTAGCTCTTAGCAGGGGATATGGTGGTGGCCAAAAAAAAACCTGGTTTACCACACAATGATTTCTACAGAGAATGTAAAATATCAGCAAGCTTGTTACAAATCACATCTTGGCCATAGAATAAAGCTTCAATATTTAATTGGCAGTGTTTTCTTGTACTTTCTGTATGACTGTGTCTAACTTGGAAGACTAAAATGGACAATTAAAGATCCTAGATAATTTCGGTAATAGGAACAATAATAAATTTATGTTTATTCAGAGAGAAAAAAGATGATGACTCCATACCTTGAGTTACACAAACTCAGATAGTCTGAATACCTAACTCTCACTTACAGATGATTTCCTAACCTTTAACTTTCTTTTATCTGTTTTATTTTGAATTGGAAGAATACAGATATTTCAAAGACATCATCCACTGAGCTTCAAATTCCAGTCCAATTAAAAATACGTACACACAGAATTATTTCAATTTCTTAAGCCAAGCTAAAATCCTTCTGGGAAAGTGCAACTACTAGAGAACTTTCAGATAATCAAAATTATAATGCATTTTTAATTATATACAAATTATGCATTTCAGATCCAGCGATCATGGACAAACAGAGACATGCTTGATACAAGTTTAAGTCCACAGAAATCATGTGGTACTGTAGTCTGAAGCTTTAGGACCTATTTGTGATTTTTCTTTTGCTATAAAAATGAATGATATGAGTAAAGGCAGTTTGTCTCTGGGCTATGAAAACCATTACTAAATAAAAGAAATGTAAAGGATCAAATATTATGAATGTTTAAAAATTCAGTGCCTTTCATGTATAAAAACTAGAATTTTTCCTTTGGAAATCTTAGATTATGAAAGCTTAGTGTACTCAAAACCATAAAGACAGTGGTTCCATGTATTGTTCATGTAATGATCTTTTCAGGTAAATTGTTTAATGACAATATCCTTTTCTAAAATAAACAATTTCTTACAGTCTTAGAGATAACCTTTTCTAAAGAGAAGAAAGAGGATGAAATAGTGAATGAACTCATATCTGTAAACATTAAGGCCTTAAAAACAGAAATGACAAAAGAGAAATTTAGTCTATCTCTCCAGTGTAGTAACCTAAAAATCAAAGGGTCATGAAACATTTACATGGAATCCTACTCCAGAAATTTTCTGCAGATCACTTTTTTTTTTTTTTTTGGTAAACATACTCCTGCCTCTCTCTCTTATCATCACATGAATCACCAATCCATTGACCGTCTTAAGCTTAGCCAAGACCTTACATGAGTAGATGGGCCCTCTTTGCACAGAGGAATACAAGGAGCCCCACAAATTGTCTAAGAGTGCTACAGAAATTAGCATTGAATTTTAATGTTTTTTTCTTCATTCTCCAAGACTTCCAAATCTCTGCCATTTTTGTTAATGATTTACCTAACCGCATGTTCACAGAGTATGCAACATTATGCTTTCCAGACATACCAAATGTTTGGAATGCCACTCTCAGTTTCAATTTAAAAATGGTTTCAAGAATGTGAGGTACTGAAAGACCCAAAGTTTGTCTGAGTCAGAAGACACAATTATCTCCATCAATCCTTCTTTCTCTATGGAAATAGAACAGCGACACAAAGATACATAGAGTAGAATATTCCCATTTCTCAAAAAAAAAAGTTTTTTTTTGTTAAAAGATAAAGATTACGGTCACCATCCCTTCAGACAAGAAAGTCGATTGGATTTCCTAATTTTATAAGAGATCTCAAACCTACCTTCTGCTCTTAATCAGAAACAGAACACATGAGCTTAGATTCTTGGCCAAAACATGCAGCCTCAAATTGGCTATCAACCAGCTTTTATCAAAAACTTGGTTGCAAAAGGTTGTGTTATTGAAAGAATATGATATCCACTCATTCCTTGAGACATTCAATTTTTATTCTGGTCTACCAAGATTATATTTGGATATATGAAACCAAGATTCCCATCTCCCTACCTTAGTTTTCCAGTATCGTGCCTTCAACATTGAGACAACAGCAATAGCTTTCCATCGAACGGCCTTGGGCTAGAGTAAATACAGAAAGAAAACAGAGTCAAATTCTTGACTTTTGATTTATCAAGTAAATCTCTGTAAAACTGTGGCATAGCTCAAGCGCTCAGTTGCACACATAGTAAGGCACACGAGAAAGAAAGGATATTTTGAATTTAAAAGCAGGAAAATTACCTTCCCTTGAAATAACAAAATCCAGAGTTTGGTGGACTCAGAGCATGCAGCATACACCACGAATATAGAGTAAGAAAGCATGTTTGATAATGTAAGATCATCGTTCGACCCCAAAACAGATAAGAACGCAAAAAAAATGAGGAAGGAAAAGACCAAAGAACACCTGACTAGGTGTCAGATGTTAGTGGGTATACACTCCGCTAAATCAAAGAGCTAGCCACACCCTGTTACTGGAGTAGAATGGTGAAGGGATTGTTGTGGAACTCTACAGAAAATTGTTGGCTCTTTGCGGCTATGACCTGTGAATTCACAACAAAGCATCTGCTGGCGGGCCTAGGGCTGCTGTTTGTCAGTAGGGCCCACGGTTGGGGAGGACAGCTGGATTTGAGCAGGTACACGCAAGAATAAACTGGAATCTACTTCATAGCCTCTTACCAATGATAATTTTCCAATTCTGATGACTGCTACTTTCAATTCTGCTTTTCAAATCTCCTACAGCTTCACTTACGGTCATATCTAGCCTGCAATCTTACAGGAAAACATATTTCAGAACATGAGCACGTCCACAATGGAATGATCTAGCATAAAGGGTCAGACCACTGAGGGACACAGCAAGAGTTAGAGAATGGATTCAGCAAAGGTGTCTAGAAAGGATGAAAAAAACGTGTTCCAGACAAAGTAGCAAGATGTGCAAAGGCACATAAATCTGGTGTATGTAGGAGACTAGATCATGTAGGAGAGCAGAAAGACACAAGGTTTCTAGGTTAGATGAGGAAGCCATATGATGGAGGGTACAAATGTCAATTAAAAGGGTATAACAAGACACAATAAATTGCTGAAGAAGTTACTATCGGGACAGAATTCAGAAGACAAGCATAGGATTAGCAGCACAATGACTCAGAAGAAAGACAGGTTCAAAGCAGCCACTTAGGTGATAAACGCTTTGGAGATCATGTTAACATGGATAAGAATAATGGCAATGTGACAATGTCAAGGATTGAATTGTGTTCCCCCAAAAATATGTGTAGCCACGTGGCTGGGCCGTGTTTCCCAGTATCTTGTGATTGTCCTCCATTTTGGGATTTTCCTCTACTGTATGCTAAAGGATTAGGGTGGGACTGTAAAATCCCTTGGTAGGATTACCTCCCTACTCCAGTCCACTCTAAAGGGAGTATCCCTGAAGTATGACTTGTCCCACCCTTAATCCTTTCATCCTACAAGAAGTAAAAGGAAAAGGAAATCAGCAGAGAATTCGGAACCTCACACCATCAAGCAAGCAGCACCGGGAGAAGGGTGCATACTTCAGACCTGAGGTTCCTGAGCCAAGATGCTCCCTGGACAAAGACTGATGCAATACCGGACCTTCCTTTATAGCCAACAAGGGAGATGTCTTCCCCTGGAGTGGACATCCTGAATATGGACTATAGCCTACCAGACTGTGCACAAATAAGTTTCCTTTGTTAAAGCCATCCACTGTGTGTTATTTCTGTTACAGCAGCACTAGCTGACTAAAACAGGCAGAAAAGAAAGAAAAAAGACCAAAAGACTTACTGTCAAATCCATAGAACTTAATGCTATACCATAAGGCAGAGTTTCCAGAGTATGAAACATTGGATAAAAGATCAATTAAAAAAAAATTATTGAGCTATAAAGATGATTTGGAGCCATGAAAACTGAGTTAATATTTATGCATTACAGCTCTTCACCACCCCCTTGGCTAGACTATGTGAAGCAACTAAGATCAGGCAGCATCTCAAGGTGTCTAGACAGGCCCATTGTTCAGAATGGTGCTTGTTACAGTCACTCTTGCCTACCTCAGTCCATCTTCTCATGGACCATTTCATTCACCAGTGTGGAAATAAGTTGAAGAGCAACCAAAAAAAAAGGAAGCTGTTTACTCAACGCTTTCTATACCAAAAGAATAGGCCACTATCACTTGAATTTGGCAAAGATTCAAAGGCAAGCAGGGGAATGGAAGAGTGTTTAGTGAAATAAAAGCCTTCTAATATGTTCTGTTGGGAGTTGTTAGCATAGACAAGTTGGTAGTAGGCTAATCATTATGAGAGGATCTTACGTGATTAGTTTGGGAAGCATATTTGGCATTATTTGATTGGTCCTGCAGTGGAAGCAGGGGCCAAAAGAGAGAAGCTGGCAGTCATTGGCTAAGCCCCAACCATTCTGTGTCAACTGCTGCAGAGGCTGTGCTTTGGCTTCCTTAGTCGGTTGTTGCGCAAATTGTGACTTGGCATTCTAGACTCCTGAGCCTGAGTTCTATCAACATATATGGTCTGATCATTGTCCCTTTGCATATTTAGGCTGTCACTGAGTAGTTTTGGGGGTTTGGGGGTTTGTTTGTTTTTTTGTTTGCTTGTTTTTGCTTTTGTGGTTAAGTGACAAGTTACAATCCAAGTCAATTTTCCATATAAGACCTCAAGTACCTGCCTCTCTGCGACTCTATCTGCTCTCCTTGCCCTGTGACAGCACACTCTTCTTTTGCACTTATTACTTCCAGTACCCACTCAACCAACAGTTGTCCTCTCCTCTCCCCTTTAAAAGGAAATCAGTAGGACAGCCTAATACATATAGCAAACTATAAACTACACACACCACATGCATCAGTCTGTACACTCAAGTCCAGTCCAGTCTTTGTCTGAAGTGTCGGCTTCAGTATTGCTTTCAGCTCACAGTTAGCAGCAAGTCTAGGGACCATGGTGTCAGGGGACCCTACAGGTTGTCAGATCATCAGTTCTGGTCTTTTAATAGAATTCTTGATCTGCACACCTCTTTATCTCGTGCTACATCAGAGACTCTACGTGGTATACCCTATCAGGGCTGCCTTTTGTGGTGGCTGGACAGGCTGCTACTGAGTACATTTGAATGATAATTTACTGCTTTTTACTCAGGAGCTTCACTAATTCATGTGTCTATCAGTTTTTACTGCCCAAACTATACGATGGTGTTTAAATTCATGAAAAACACCAAGTATCATAGAAGTCTTCAAAAAGGGGGAAAAAAAGTAAGGAGTCAACCAGGTCGCTGAGCTGACCTACCTTATTTCCACTACACCTGTAAAAAAGGTATCGTCTTCCAGAACACAACTCTCATCATGTCACAACTCAGTTCAAAAGTCTAGAATGCATTTCTGTTGTTGGCCTCAATGAATCCAACTTCTTTACATAACATAAGCTCCACTATCCACTCATTAATCAAATAATTATTGAATTCCTACAACATATTAGGTATTGTACTGAACAGCTGAGACAAAGTTCATACGTAGAAGAAAATCAAATGATAAAGATGTGATATAAGTATCAATACAAGATTTTGTGAGAACACAGAAGAGGAACACTAAAAGCCAACCCTCCACCCAGTGAGAGAAGGCAATTCAAGCCCATGACCTCAAGCCTTCCACACAGCAAGAGAAGACAACCCAACCTGGTATCTACTGGCCCCCCAACCCCAAAACAAAGTGTGACCTAGACCCAAAACTCTCTGATCCTCTGCCAGTGGCAGAAGTCAACCCAAGACCAGTATTCTCCAGAAATAGGCAGCCTTGGTAGATGATTTCTTGCTGTAAAAGACAAGCAAATATTGAGCAGAAAGCTCACTGTACTGGATAATCAAAGAACAGGCCAAGGAAAATATTATCTATCCCGCAGATCTAACATCCCTCACTTCCTGTCACCTAGTGACACCAGGGAGACCCAGATAAGCATGTTCTCCCATCTTGGGTGGCACCTTCAGGGACTAAATGAAAGCCCTAACTGAGCCAGAAAAATAAAACAGAACAGAACACCACTCAAAGACCACTGAAAATTAAATTTTCATTGGAACTACAGTCTACAAAAGCAAGCCAGACCTTATACACTAAACATAAACAGAGTGACTGCTTGCTAAGATAGAAGTTTAAATAAGACCATAGTCTCTTAACATAACATCTAAATTGGTTAGAATGCAATCACTCATTACAGCAAAAAAATTAGGGGAATTACAACTTGAAAGAGAAAATACTGTCTACTGACATCAATACTTACATGAATCAAGTGTTGGAATTATCTGGAAGCCTTTGAAAGCAGCCCTCATAAAGCTGTTTCAACAAGTAATTAGTAATTATCTTGAAACACATGAAAAATAGAAAATAACAGCTAAGAAATATCAATTACCAACAAAGATCAAATTTAAATTACAAAGCTGAAACACATTAACCCAAAAATAAATAACAAAGAAGAAAACTTACTGTTTGTATTCAACAGTAGAGTTGCAATGACAGAGAATAGAATCTGTGAAGTTGAGAACATGTTAGAATTTATTGAATCTGTACAAAAGGAAAAAACAGATACAAAAAGTGAACAGAACCTCAGGGACCTGCAAAGCAATAAAAAATTTAAAAAAATTAAAAGATGTAGCACTTGTTTTATTAGAGTTCCAAAGTAAAGGAGAAACAAGTGGGGCTGGAAAAGTATTCAAAGAAATAATGGCTGAAAACATCCCAAATTTGGAAAGACAGAAAGATTTAAGAAGCTAAGGGAATCCCAAAAAATATAAACCTATCTCAAAACATGTCATAATTAAACTTTTGAAAATTTAACTTGTTGGCATTCAATTGATTCCAACTCATGGAAACCACATGTGTTTACATAGAATACATGGAATTACTCCATCTAGTTTTCTTGGCATAATATGTATAGAAGCAGATCTCTAGACCTTTCTTCAGTGACATCAGTGGGTGGGTTTTAACCACCAAACTTCAGCTTGACAGTTCAGCACAACCTGTCGGCACCACCTAAAGAGCTTCATGAAAACTAGAGGCAAAGAAAAATTTTTTTTTATTTTTTTTATTTTTTTATTTTTATTTAACATAACTGAGTGAAAATGAACATTCACATGTAAATTTACATGCCCCCCTATATGCAGCTTCCGCTGCTCTCCCTGTCCGGTGACTGCACACTATTCCTCTCTGCTCCATACATGTCTCATCCTCCCAACAGTCTCCTTTCCCCTCCTCTCCGTCCAGTCCCCTTCCTCCAGCCAGAGGTCAGCAAGATGATATCCTATAGATGTATAGAACCATAAAGTGCTTCCAATATATGGTTACTCTGCATTGCCAAGTCCAATCCATTCCTGCCCAAAGAGTGGAGCTTTGTTATAATTTATGGGAACGGGCAGCATCAGGGCTGGGGGCCATGCTCTCAGAGGAACCCCCAAACCGCTGGACCATCAATTGAGGTCTTTTAGTGGAGATCTCATTATGCACCTCTTTTTATTCTTGTGTTGCCAGTGAGACTCCTCTCTGTGAGCTCCGTCATGTCTATCACTGGTGGTGGCCGGGCACCATCTGGCTCTTCCGGTCCCAGGTCGATGCAAGCACCCACTCTTGTGGGTCTCTCTGTCTTCTCGGTTGTCTTCACCGCATGCCATTTTGGCTCTCGGTGAGCATCCGTTCCTGCTGAGCTGGGACCACTCGCTGTGTCCTCGGATGGCAGCTTGGCAGCTTTTAAGACCCCAGACGCCACTCACCAATGTGGGGTGCAGAGAGCTCTCCTAGCAAAACGCTAGTTGTGCCAATTGGCCTGGAGTTCGCCTAAGAGCATGGTCCCCTGCCCCCCGCCCCAGCTACTCTATCCTTGAAGAAAAAATTTTAAACACAACTAGAGAAAATAACACATTACTTGCAGAGAAACGTCAGTTATAGTGACAGCAGGTTTCTCATCTGAAACCATGTAAGCCAGAGGAAGCAACAACATTTTTCATGTGCTGAAATAAAAGAACTGTCAACTGCAAATTTCATTTCTGGGGAAATGTCTTTCATGAGTAAAGAAAAAGTAAAGATATTCTCAGAAGAAAAACTAAGAGAACTGGTCACTAGCAGTGATTGTTAAGGTTGTGCATCAAATTGACAGGGTCATGATTCCCAGTGGTTTGGCAGCTGTGATACAACTGGGCAGTGATATGATGATGGAATCATTTCTATGATGAGATTTGATACAATGTTACCCCCTATATGATGGGATCTGCTGTGAGTAGCCAAGCTGTTCAAAGGGAGTTTCCTTGGGGATATGGCCTGCGTTAAATGTAAGTGGACTCTCTGGTAAGGCTCATGGGCTTTTGCTCACTCTGGATCCTATAGCTGGTTCCAGTTCATCTGACTTACAGTTTTGGGGACTTGAGCTAGAAGATTACCTGTGGTCTTACCTGTCAGTCTTGGACTTCATTGATCTTCACAGCCTGTGGGCAACAGCCCTGCTGTCTGACCTGTCAATCTTGGGTTCCCTAGCCTCTGCAGCTAACTGACTCAGGAGAAGCCTCCAAACTGACCCACAGATTTGGGATGTTGCAGCCTCTACAACTGAGTGAGCTGTTCCCTTGATATAACTCTCTTCATATAGTTTTACTGATTATAAGTTTTTTGATTTTACTTCTCTAGAAAACCCAGTCTAAGACACTAGCCAATCTACTCTTGAAGAACAGGCAGAACATGATAACAGAAGACAGTTAGGACCTTCAAAAAGAAAATAACATGTTTTTCCTAATGGGATAAATAGACTATCCTTCCCTTCAAGAATATCTTAAATCATGTTTGGTGGTTGAAACAAAAATCCTAACACTATCTGACATGGTGCTCAATGTATATAGAGGAAATATTTAAGACTATATTTTTAAAAGTGCAGAAGGTAAAGGGACACCCAGTGTAAACAAGGTTTCAGTACTTCATTTAAAGAAGCAACAGTCATGCTGTGATGAGTTATGCGAGTATATTTTAATACCTGGAGCAACCCCTAAACTGACTTCATCAGCTTTATCACCGTGAAAAATATACTCCTCTTTTCTTATTTTTTGGAAACCCTGGTGCTATAGTGGTTAAGTGCCACATCTGCTAACCAAAAAGTTGGCGGTTCAAATCCACCAGGTTCTCCTTGGAAACTCTATGGAGCAGTTCTACTCTGACCTGTGGGGGTCCCTGTGAGTCAGAATCAAGTAGATGGCAGCGGGTTTTGTTCGAAGTTTTCTTACTCTTTATTTTGATTATTCAGCTACCTAAACCTGAGCAGTCATCGTAGTCTTCCCAGTCTTTGATTTACTTTGTAGGCACAAGAGCTTGTGAAAGACTTTTAGATCAGATTTGTACTTTAGAAAGATCTAGATCACTAGGTCTCAAAGTGTGATCCAACAAATCCTGGAGTCACCAAAACCACTTTAGAAGCTGCACAGGTTCAAAACTATTTCCATAACAATACAGTTCAAACTTCTCTCTTGTATTCATGCTGGAGTCTCACAGAGGCCATGTGATGTGTGATATCACAACAAATGGAATACAGAAGAACATAAGAGATTTCATCTATCTTCTTTTATATCAAACATTACAGAGATGTGCACAAAAATAAAAATAATACACACTTCTCACTAAATTTTATTTCATTTTGTAAAATAAAGGAATTTGTCATAAAGATGTATTGTCTGTTAACATGAGTTTATTATTATTTTCATCCGAATAAAATATTTTTAAATTGCTTGGCATGAATTTTAACATGGAAAATATTTCTATAACCCACATAAAAAGGTTTTTGGGATTCTTTGTAAATTTTTTTAACACTTCCCTTCTGTCAGATTGCTTTACTGTGGCGGCTTGCTTATTGCCGTAAAGTTGGAAGCTATTTTACCAGTGTCTCAAATGCCACCAGAGTCACCCATGGTAAATAGGCTTCAGCAGAGCTTCCAGGCTAAGACAAACTACAAAGGACCTGGAAATCTACTTTGGGGAGAAAAAAATAATAATGGCCAATAGAAGACTTATGAATAGCAGCAGAACACTGTCTGACACAGTGCCAGTCTCTCAGGCTGGAAGGCGCTCAGAAATATAACTGGGGAAGAGCTACCTCCTCAAAGCAGAGTGGACCTCATTGATGTGGATGGAAGCAAGCTATACAGACCTCCCTTTACTGACACATCATGATTCAAAATGAGAAGAAGCAGTTGTAAACATCTATTAATTATCAGAACATGGGGCATATGAATCCAGGAAAAGTAGTAGTCATCAAAATGAAATGGAACCAATAAGGATCAATATCCTAGGCAGCACTAAGCTGAAATGCACTGGTATTGGCCATTTTGAGTCACCCAATCAGATGGTCTACTGTGCCAGGAATGACAAATTGAAGAAGAATGGCAACACATTCGTCATCAAAAAGAACATTTCATAGCCTTTCATGAAGTACAGCTCTGTCAGTGACAGCATAATATCAATACTCCAACAAGGAAGAACAGTTTATATGACTGTTGTTCAAATTTAGCTTCAATCATTAATGCCAAAGATGAGGAAACTGAAGATTTTCACCAACTTCTGCAGCCTACAATTGATCAAACATGCAATCAAACATGGGTTGATAATTGCATTGGCAATTACCAGTGACTGGAATGCAAAGGAAGGAAACAAAGAAGAAGGAGTTATAGTTGGAAAATATGGCCTTGGTGATAGAAACAATGTTGAAGATCACAAGATTGAATTTTGCAAGACCAATAACTTGTTCATTACAAATTCCTTTTTTCGGCAACAGAAAATGGCAGGCCCACACATGTGGGCCTCACTAAATGTAATACAAAGAAATCAAATTGACTGCATCTGTGGAAAAAGAAGATGGAAAAGCTCCATATGAGAACAGGGCTGGGGGCTGACTGTGTAACAGAGTATGAACTTCTCACGTGCAAGTTCTAGCTGAAGCTATGAAAAATTAAACAAGTCCACAAGGTTCAGCACACAACACTGAGCACACCCACCTTAACTTAGAGACATCTCATGAATAGATTGGACACATTGAATACCAATAACCAAAAACCAGAGAACCTGAGGGGGTGACGTCAAGGACATCCTACTTGAAGAAAGCAAAAGGTTATTAAGGAGACAGGAAAGAAAGAAAAGACCACAACAAGTATCAGAAGAAATCTGAAACTTGTTCTTGAATGTATACTAGCCAGACAAAACACACAAAGTGATCACAAACAGTTGAACAGAAGATCTTGGAGGGCAGTTCAAGAAGGCAAAGTATTATAATGAAATGTGAAAAGACTTGAAGTTAGAAAACCAGACGGGAAGCACACGCCGAACACTTCACAAATGGAAAGAAAGGAAGAAAATCTCAAGCCTCTAGTTGCAATACTGAAGGATCCTATGGGCAAAATATTAATGCAGGAAGCACCAAACGAAGAAAGAATACATAGAGTCACAGTACCAAGAATTGGTCAGTGTTCAACCATTTCAGGAGATAACATATGTTCAAAAACCGATGTTACTGAAGGAAAAAGTTCAGGCTGCAGTGAAGTCACTGCTGAAAAACAAGACTCCAGGAATTGACTGAATACCAACTGAGGTGTTTCAACAAACAGATTCACACGCTGGAAGTGTCCATTTGCCTAAGCCAAAAAGTTTGGAAGACAGCTACTTGATTAACTGACTGGAAGAGATCTATATTTGTGCCCACTCCAAAGAAAGGAGTCCAGAAGAACATGAGAGTTATCAAAGAATATCACTGGTATTACACACAAGTAAAATTTCAGAGATAACTTAAAAATGGTTGCTGCAGTTCATCAAAAGGGTATTGTCAGAAATTCAAGCTGAATTCAGAAGAAGATATGAACAAGGGATATAAATTGCTGATTGTTTTAATATCTGGTATTGCTCCAGCAGAAAATACCATGAGTGGACTGTCTCAAAGAGAAACTTCATTGTCACAGTCCAGTAAGCCACAAATCCATTTATGAGTTACAAGTCCGTTTAATAAGAGAAATTATCACAGTCCGGTAGGCTAGGTCCAAATTCAATGAGAGCAAGCATCTCGGCACAGGAACCTCAGGTCCAAACGAAGTGTTCTGCTCTTGATGCTGCCTTCTTGGTGGTTTGAAGTTTCCAGCTTACTCTGCTCTCTTCTCTCCCTACACCATACAAGCTGGTAATTTGAGTTCTGCCTCATCAACGCAACTGCTGTCCGCTTTCCCTCATCAACATCACAGAGGCAGGATTCACTTCACATGGGAGGAACTGTACCATGTTGGGACTCATAGCTAAGTCAAATCAGTACATATATTTGGGGGGGGGGACACAATGCAATCCATGACACTGATGTTAGATGAATCTTGGCCGAAGGCAAAGAATACCTGAAAGATGTTTGCCTTTGTTTTATCGACTTTGCAAAGACATTCAACGGTATGGCTCATAATAAATTACAGATAACATTGCAACGAAGAGGAATTCCAGAAAACTTCACTGTGCTCATGAAGAACTTGTCCATATACCATAAGGCAGTTGTTCAAACTGAACAAGGAGATGCTGCATTCTTTAAAATACAGATAAGTGTGCATTAGAGTTGTACTCAGTCTGTATGCTGAACAAGTAATACAAGAAGTTGACGTATATGAAAGAGAATGAGGCATCAGGACTGGAGGAAGGAAAAGTTAACAACTTACAATATGCAGATAACACAATTTTACTTGCTGAAAGTGAAGAGGACTACAAAAAGTTACTTATCAATATCAAATACTATAGCCTTCAGTATGAATTACACCTCAATATAAATTCAAAATCTTCACACCTAATCCAATAAGCAATATCATAATAAATGGAGAAAAGATTGAAATTGTGAAGAATTTCATTTTCTTTGAAACCACAACCAACGCCCACAGAAGTAGCAGTGAAGAAAGCAAACAGTGTATTGCATTGGGCAATGCTGCCGCAAAAGATCTCTTTAAATTGTTAAAAAGTAAACATGCCACTTTGAAAACTAAGGAGAACCTCACCCAAGGTGTAGTATTTTCAGTTCCCTCATATGCATGCAAAAGCTGGACAGTGAGTAAGAAAGATTGAAGAAGAACTGACCCATTTGAGTCGTGGTGTTGGCAAACAGTGTTGAACATACAATGGACTGTCAAAAGAACAAGTCAGTCTGTACGGGAAGACATCCATGTAGCAGGCTCCTTAGAAACAAGGATGGACAGATTTTTGCCTCCTATACTTCAGACTTCTTATGAGGGACCAATTCCTGAAGACGGGCATCATATTTGGTAAAGGAGAGGGTCAGTAGTAAAAAGGAAAAGTCTCAGTGGGATGAGATGATACAGCGGCTGCAACAACGGACTTGATTGTTGCAACAACAGTCAGGATGGAACAAGAGTGGGCAGCATTTCATTCCGTTGTACACAGGGTGACTGTGAGTTGGAACCAACTCAAAGGCGCCTAACAACAACAATAATCTTTAAAAGTATAAAGGAATCTTGATACAAAATAATTGAAAATCACTAATCTCTGATATGGACTAAAGGCATTACAGTAAATATTTTTTGCGAAGTACTACAAGAAAGAGGAGCCTGTTGTAGGCTTTCAAAGTGAGAGGTATGCTAACTAAATACTAGTAATGTGGATGGACAGGAAAAGATTGATAAAAGAGACATAAAGGAGATAAATAGGCCTTAAAGACCAGAATGACCTGTAGGGGCCTTAAAGACTAGAATGATCTATAGGGGATAAAAGAATGAAAATACACTAGCCAATTCCTGAAACCCATCTACTACTACTTATTTTTAAAGGCCAAGTTCAAATGTCTCCTCCTCTATGAAGCCCTTATTGACCCACCTAAACTTGGTATCACCCATGGCCTAATAGCTAACTCTATTGTTGTACCCACCCCACTAGTTAAAATCATTTGTCTATATGGGTATACCTTCTGCTAGACTTGAATGTCCCAAGGTTGGCAACTTACTTGTATCTGTCCTCAGTACCACCATAGTGCCTGACCTGTACAATAGGCAATCAGTAGATGTCAGACAAATGTGTAATGGGGACACAAGTTATTGATTTATCCCCACCCTTCCTGCTCAGCTTCTCTGCCACTTCTGCCTGGTAAGATGACTTCAGTTTTTCCAGATGTTTCCAGGTTTTGAGATAGAGAAGAACAAGCCGGAAAGACTAAGGATGAATAAAAAGGGGAAAAAAATGACGTGGAGGAAAATTTCAGAGAGGACATTGGGGTTTAGTATAAAGGGAGGTGCCGAGAATGTTGAAGGATACGAGAGAATAGAAGTAAAAAGTGAGCCTCTAGAAATATGGCTGGCTGGCTAGAAATATGGGAAACCTGGGACTCTTTTAATGCTGATAAACCAAACCTAATGCTGTATATTCCAACTCATTGTGACCTTTTAGGACAGGGTATAACTATCCTATAGGATTGCCTAGTCTATATAACCTTTACAGAAGAACTACCACATCTTTCTCCCATGGTGCTGCTAGTATGTTTGAATCATCTACCTTTCAGTTAGCAGATAAGTACTTAACCACTATGCTACCAGCCTCCTTTTAGGGCTCCTTAATGTTTTTAAGGAACTCTGAGAGTGTCATGGTTAAGTGCTATAGCTGCTAACCAAAAGTTCAGCAGTTCAACTCCAACAAGCATTCCTTAGAAACTCTATGGGGTGGTTCTACTGTAAGGTTGCTGTGACTCAGAATTGACTCAACAGCAATGGGTTTGGTTTTGTGGTTTAATGTTCTTAAGGAAGCCCTGGTAGGGTGATGGATAAGAACTAGGACAGCTAACCAAAGGTTAGTAGTTCGAATTCACCAGGAGCTTCTTGGAAACTCCGTGGAGCAGTTCTACTCTGTACTGTAGGATTGCTATAGTCAGGTGAATGTTCTCAAGGAGGATCAAATAAAGGTAGGGATTACTTCTTAATTACTTTTGGTTTCTAGTCTGTGTTCTTCAATGTGGTACTATGCCCAGCCTGGACCATATGAGGCCTTGGAATTTATTTGGATTATAAATGAGGCATGAACCAAGTTAATATGAGGCATTTTCCACTGAAAGCTCTATTTTGTAGTATTTTATATATATATTTGTTAAGCATGTGCAGGGCTTTGGTTTCAGCCTAAGTGGCTGCCCTGCTGGGGTTCAGACAGGCCTGGGTGTGTCTGATGAGGTGGTGGCAGCCCACAGGTATCTACTTATGCACTTCATTCTGCCTGCAGGGGCAGTAGCTGCAGGGAGGAGGGCTTTTCCACGAGGGAGACCCGGGATGTGCAGGCCATACTAGTAGGGCTGTGCCGCTCTATGCTGCTCAGACTTGTGTTGGAGCTCTTAGGAGAAGAGCCTACAGGCAAATACAGGGGCAGCAGGGGGAAGAAAACTGCTTTCCCAAAATAACTTAGGAGACACGTACAGACTAATATTTTTCTGTGTCCAGGTGACAAATCATGTTTTGTGCTGAGCAGATTACTTCAGGGCCACTGATTACTTCAGGGCCACTGTGAATTGCAGGGCAAGTAACTCTACCTGGCCTCTCCAGCTGGCAACTTTGTGAGCACCTGCTCTCAAGCATTTTCTACAGAGGACATATCACTAAGTAGTGCTCTAAACTGAGAGCTATTTACCAGTGCAAAGAAAATACCTCCCTAAAGGTACCCTAAAAGTATAACCAGCAGTGAGTTTTCAGGGGGCCTAGGCTCTTCAAAGTCAGTAAAACTGGAACCTGCAGAGTAAAATAAGTGTCTGCATCTGGAACATAACCAGCACTGTTTTGTTTCTTAGCACACATTCCCAAATATAAATCCACTGTTTCTCTTAGTTTCTCTCAAGGACTCATCTATACTGTCTTTAGGACTATAGAAAAATTAGTGATAATAATTAAAAATCACAAAAGCAAAATAAAAGAAACTGCCTTGTGACTAGGAACTTATATGACAGCCAGACCACCTCCAGACCCAAAATGACAATTAAGAGATGAACGCATTTGGGATATGATCTCAGCGACTACCTAAAGAAGAATTAACATTCTACAGATTCCTAGGACCCATAAAACCTTATCCCCTTTTTCTATAAAACCTCCAGCTATTCTCCATTTCGGGGGGACCGACTTTGGAGGAATCTACTAACCCTACTGGCATAGTGGTTAAGTACTGTGGCTGCTAACAAAATTGCTGCAGCTAGAATACACCAGATGCTCCTTGGAAACCCTATAGGGCAGTTCTACTCTATCCTATAGAGTCACTATGAGTCAGAATCGACTCTATGGCTGTGGGTTTTTTGATTTTTGTCTCCTCGTGTGGAAACCTTGGTGGTATAGTGGTTAACTTCTAGGGCTGCTAATCAGAAGGTCAGCCTAAATGTCTGCCCCACTGGGATTCAGACAGGCCTTGCAATTCAAATCTGCCAGGTGCTCCTTGGAAACTACGGGGCAGTTGTAGTGTGTCCATACAATCACTATGAGTCAGAACTGACTCAATGGCAGGGGATTTGTGTTTATTTACAGGGGGTTGTTTTTGTTTTTTTGGTCTCCTTGTGTACTGGTACATAACAAAACATCTTCCTTTTCATCTTACCTGTCTCAAAGATTGGCTGTTTGCGTAAAGCAGCATAAACTCTGCTTAGATTTGTGATAAATAAATAAATACAGTTATGAGTGTTAATGTGACCCCACTTGCACCTACTCATTTCCAACATAAATTATGCCATTTGCCTAACACTAGAGTCTGCTGAAGCAAAGTTAAACAATGAAAACTTGTTGCACTGATGAGTGGGTCTCTTATTGTATTTAGTGACTACAGCCTACTTCGTTTGAGAAAGAATTTGAGGCAGCCGGCTAGTTTATTTAAAAAATAAGTTGCAATCTGAAAGTACTCAGTTAAAATGAGCATTTTTTTTCTGAAATCTAAGAAACAGCATGATCAAAACGTAGGCATTAAGCATTTAATCACAGGTAATAGTGTACTGAAAACATCGGTGAAAAATAAGGCTCAGGAATTGGTGGAATATCAATTGAGATATTTCAACAAATGGATGTAGCACTGGAAGTGCTCACACATCTATGACAAGAATTTGAATGACAGCTTACCCATCCAATCAACTGAAACAGATCCACATTTGTGACCATTCTAAAAACAGATGATCTAACAGAATGCAGAAATAACCAAACAATATCATTACTGTCACATGAAACTAAAATTTTACTGAAGACCACTCAAAAATAGTTGAAGCAGAATGTCATCAACAGGGAGTTGTCAGAAATTCAAATTGGATTCAGAAGAGGATGTGGAACAAGGAATATCACTGTTGATGTCTAATGGATTTGGGCTAAAATCAGAGAAACCATAAGATGTTTACCTTTGTTTATTTACTATGCAAGGGCATTTGATTTCATGAGTCATAATAACTTATTGACAATGTTGCAAAGACAGGAATTCCAGAAAGTTTATATATGCTCATGAGGAAACTGTCCACAGACTAAGAGGAAGCCATTCAAACCAAACAAAGGAATATTTTGAATGCTTTAAAATCAGGAAAGGTATATATCAGGGTTTTATTGTTTCACTATAGTTATTCAGTCTGTATGCTGAGTAAATAATCTGGAAGCTGAGTATATGAAGAGAACAGAACATTGGCACTGAAGACTCATTAACAACCAGTGAGATGAGGTCTGACAAGTCTGTGAACGTAATTGTTCTAAGTGCTCATTTGTTCTAAGTGCACATCTCTCCTTGCTGAGTATCACTACAGTCATCTTGGAAGTGCTCCCCTTAGAAAGCTATGCACCTACTCCAGAGCCTAGTCCACCCTTCAAAGCAATTTTGGAACTCTTTCTGGAATGGTGATTGCACAAGATGGCAAGTTTGTGAACCTAAATTGTATATTTGTCTGTGAGAGAGTTTTTAGTCAGTAAACAAATAACTGTATTGGAACACTCTGATCTGGCCCCCAGTTACTTTATTCTTTACATGAATCTCAAGGAAATATTGAAAGGAAGACATTTCGACGACATTCAGGACATCAAATGTAATATGATGACAACTCTGATGGCCATTCCAGAAGAAGAGTTCCAAAGTTGCTATCAAGGGTGGACTAGGCACCGGCATTGTGTGTATAGCTTCCCAAGAGGGTATTTCAAAGGTGACCATAGTGATAAGCAGCATTGAGGTATGTAGCGCTTTTTCTAGGATGAGTTCACGAACTTGACAGATCACATGTGTAGGTGCCATAACCAAAAGAAAAGGATTTAAAACACTTACTGGTGAAGATCAAAGATTGCTTTTCAGTATGGATTACACCTCAGCATAAGGCAAACAAAAATCTTCACAATTAGCCAAGTGAGCAACATCATGACAAGCAGAAGATTGGCATTTTCAAGGGTTTCATTTTACTTGGATCCACAGTGAACATCTATGGAAGCAGCAGTCAAAAACTCAAACAACCTATTATGTTAAGCAAATTTGCTATGAAGAATAACTCTTTAAAGCATTAAAAAGTTAACCGGCCTGACAGAGACTAGAGAAACCCTGAGAGTATGGCCCACGGACAGATTTTTAGTTCACTAATGAAGACAAAGATAGACAAACAGGTATATAAAACAAAATGAGACTAAAGGGGGACACCAGTTCAGGGGCAAAGACTAGAAAGCAAGAGGGAACAAGAAAGCTGGTAATAGGAAACTCAAGGTCTAGAAGGGAGAAAGTTGACATGTCTTAGGATTGGTAACCAATGTCACAAAACAATATGTGCACTAATTGTATAATGAGACATTGCTTTGTTCTGTAAAACTTCATCTAAAGTACACTTAAAAAAAAAAAGATTACAGCCAGAAAAATAAAAAATAGTGTCAAAAGGCAAAGATGTCACCTTGATGACTAAGGTGTACTTGACCTAAGGCATGATATTTTCAATCACATCATATATATGTGAAACCTGGACAGCAAATTAAGAAGACTGAAAATGAATTGACATTATGGTGTTGGTGAGGAATATTGAATATACCATGGACTGCCAGAAGAACAAACTACTCTGTCTTGAAAGACCTTTTGTGTGAATGCTCCTTTAAGGCAAGGATAGAGAGGCTTGGTCTCATGCACTTTGGATACATTATCAGTAAGCAGAAGCACCTGGAGAAGGACAGCATGCTTGGTAAAGTAGAAGGTCAATATAATCCTCAGTGAGATATATTAACCCAGCGACAATGTTTCATTTTGTTGTACATCAGACTTCGGTAAATCAAAACTGACTCAATCATACCTAACAACAACAATGATATACTGGGGCCAGTGGTGATTCAGTGTAGTTTTTGCTTCCCACACCACATACCAAGGTTCAATTCCTCACTGTCTTGGTTAGCTAGTGCTGCTATAACAGAAATACCACAAGTGAATGACTTTACCAATGAAAAATCTCTTCCCTCCCAGTTTAGAAGGCTGGATGTTCAAATTCAGGGTTCCAGCTCTAGGTGAAAGTTTTTCTTTCTATGAGCTCCAGGGGAAGGTTTTGTCATCAAAGTTCCTCTAGTCTAGGATCTTCTCAGTAAAGGGATTCTGGATCAAAAGGATACATTCTGCTCCTGGCTTTTCTTGTTTGATGGTGATGAGGTCCCTCTCCTTTCTACTCACTTCTCTCTGTTATATCTTGAAAGAGACTGGCTCAACCACATCTTACTGTCTGAGGATGGCCTATGAGGCACTGTCATTGTCAGCCAGGAGGTGAGGCCTGCCACCCCTGAGGGCCCAGCTACTTTCAGCTGCTATTGGTCAATGCCTCTTTCAGTGGAAAGGCAGCTTTTATGTTAAGAGCAGCTAGAGAACACAGTGATGACTGATGCCTGAGTATGGTGGTGCCATTTCTACCACCCTTTAGCGAGCCATATCATAGTGTTGACTGACAGCTCCCCAGACACTCCATAAGTAGGGCACTGTCTTTGTCAGCCAGGAGGAGGGGCCTGCCATCTCTGAAGATCCAAGAACTTTCAGCAGCTGCTGGATAGCACCTTTCCAACAGAAAAGCAGTTTTTAAAACAAACAAGTCTAGAAAACACAGCAGTCTCTGGCAGCCAAGTATGATGTTATCCTTCTCTCCTCCTTTCCCTGAGCTATACCATAGTCTCAATTGATGTGACAATGGAGAGTTGGCAAAAGTAGCTTACCACCTGTAGCAGCCAAGAGGTAGGGCCTGCCACCCCTGAGGTCCAAGCTGGGGCCAGCCACTAAGCTGAGCAGCATTCCAGGGCTTGACAGTGTCCATATTGCCAGAGAAGCTATATATAAGTCAGCTACACCTAGAGTACACAGAGGTGACTGACAATAAAACCCAGTAGTGACTTTACCCACTCCCTTCTTAGAACTATGCCACAGCTCCTGTTGATATAACACTGGAGAAACTGAACAGCTTCTTGATGATGTGAAGAGAACAATCAATAGCTAGTAATTTAAAGAAGCAGATCACCATGGCTCCAGAAAATTCCCAAAATAAAGAATCTAAAAACTTCCCAGATGAAGAAGCCTTTCTGAAATTATTAGAGGTAGAATACAGAGCCCTTCTAGACATTAAACAAAATGCAGCAGAACAAAATGAAAAATTAAGTAAGCTATATGAATTGCTAGAACATCAACAATCTGATCAGATCAATAATAAAATTACAGAATTAGACAATTTAATGCAAAGCCAAAAGAGCAGGATTGAGGAAATGCAATAAAGAATTAGGGAGCTTGAAGATAAAGCATCTGGCACCAGCATTTATGATGAAAAATCAGATAAAAGAAACAAGAAAAATGAAGCATTAAGACTCTATCAAAAGGCATTATCTACAAATAATTTCAGTTCCTGAGCAACGAGGGATAGCAGAAAATATATAGAGAATTCTTGAAGAGTTGCTGACAGAAGATTTCCTTAAAATCATGACAGAAGAGAATATAGATATTCAAGATGCTTATTTAACACCACAAAAACTAGACTCAGAAGAAAGACACCAAAACATATTATAAACAAGATTAATAAAATGAAACATAAAGAGAGGCTCTTAAAGGCAGCAAGGCTTAAAGTAAAACTAACACACAAAGGGAAACCCTGTAGGCTTTTGCCTGACTTCTCGGCAGAAACCATGTTGGCAAAAAGACAGTGAATGATACACACAGAACATTGAAGGGGAAAAACTTCCAACCAAGAATTATATATCCTACAAAACTGTCTCTCAAATATGAAATGATACACACAGAACATTGAAGGGTGAAAACTTCCAACCAAGAATTACATATCCTACAAAACTGTCTCTCAAATGTGAAATTAAGACACCGCAGATAAACAAAAGCTTAGAGGCTTTGCAAAAACCAAACTAAAACTACAAGAAATACTGAAAGAAGCTCGTTGTTTAGAAAACAATAACATCAAATGCATACTTAAGGCTGCAATGCAGGAATATCCAGTGGCTTACACAGTTAGGAAAGTCATTAAGTTTAATCAGAGCTAAAATACTGAAAGTAAGGAACCACTGATCTTAGCATGAAAACTATGACACCCTCACACCATAAGGAAGGATATATTACAGTAGAAATAATGCTTTCAGATGAAAAGGAAATCAAGAAGATGTACAGAAGTTAAAGACCCATTTAAATTTAGAACATTAAGGAGTAGCTGCAAAGCAAACTAACAATGTGACATAGCAATACAAGAAACATAATGCAGGAGTCTCAATAAACACAAAACCACCATCGAAAAAGACAGAGTCAACTGATAAAAAAAAAAGTCCCAGAACAGAATATTAAGTGAAACAAAGAAAATATCAATAATACAAAAATAAAGGCATCAAAAATGACAGCACTAAACACATACCTATCAATGACTGCACTGGATGTTAATGGATTGACTGCTCAATTAAAGAGGCAGAGAATAACAGCTTGGATCAAATAACATGATCCATCTATATGTTGCTTAAAAGAAACACACCTTAGACTCAAACATATGAACAAACTGAAAATTATAGGATAGAAAAATATATATCAAGCTAATAGCATACAAAGAAGAGCAGGAGTGGCAATACTAACCTCAGATAAAATAGATTTTAATGTAAAATCCACCACCGTGGACACAGATGGTCACTATTTATTGCTGAAAGCTTTAATAAGTAAGCAGGCTATAACAGTATTAAATACATCAAATGCTTACAACACTGAAAAATGAGATAGATCACTCCACAGTAATAGGAAATTTCAACACTCCACTTTCAGTAATGGACAGATTAGTCAGAAAGAAGCTCAGCAAAGGTACAGAAGATCATGTTGTGACAATCAAACTAGACCTCATCAACATTTACAGAACTTTTTACCCAACAACAGATAAGTACATCTCATTTTCCAATGCACATGGAACATTCTCCAGAATAGACCGTGCATTCAATCATAAAGCAAGTCTCTACAAAATCCAAACTATTGAGTTATTGCAAAGCAGCTTCTCAGACCATAAAGCCACAAAGGTTGAAGTCAATAGCAGAAAAAACATACATAGAAGTTTGAATTCATGGAAACCGAATGCTTTGCTCAAAAATCCGTGGGTTATAGAAGAAATCAAAGATGCAATAAAGAAATTTATGGAATCAAATGAAAATGAAAACAGATCCTACCAGAACCCATGGGATACGGAAAAAGCAGTGCTCAGGAGTCAATTTACTTCTATAAATGCACAAATCCAAAATGAAGAAAGCACAGGAACCAAAGAATTAACCCTATGTCTTGAATAAATAGAAGGAGAGCAACAGAGGAACCCCTCAGGCACCAGAAGAAAATAAATAATAAAGATCTGATCAGAACTAAATGAGTTAGAGAATAGACAAACAATTGAAAGTAACAAAACCAAAAGATGGTTTTTTGAAAAGATCAACAAAAGTGATAAACCACTGGCTAAACTTACAAAAGAAAAACAGGAGAGGGAAAAAAAACCTGATTAAGAATGAGATGGGAGATGTCACAACAGACCCAGCTGACATCAAAAGTATCATAACAGAATACTATGAAAAACTGTACTCTAACACATTTGAAAATATAGAGGAAATGGACAGATTTCCAGATTCATATCATCTACCAAAATTATCACAAGAAGAAGTGGAACAGCTTAATAAACCCATCACAAAAGAAGAGATAGAAAAAGTAATCAAAAAACTATCAACCAAAAAAACCCTGACCCGGAGAGCTTCACTGGTAAATTCTATAAAACTTTAGAGAGGTGTTAATTCCAGTACTACAGAAGATATTTCACAACATAGAAAAGGAAGGAACACTCCTAAATTCATTCTATGAAGCCAGTATAACCCTGATACCAAAGCCAGGGAAAGATCTCACAAAAAAAAAGAAAGAAAATTACAGACCAATATCACTTATTAACCTAGATGCAAAAATCTTCAACAAAATCTTAGCCAATAGAATTCAACAACATATCCAAAAAATAATTCATCATGACCAAGTCAGATGTTTCAGTCAGCTAGGGCTGCTCTAACAGAAATACTGCAAAGTGGATGGCTGTAACAAAGCAAGGTTTATTTTTACACAGTCCAGTAGGCTACAAGTCGAAATTCAGGATGTCTGCTCTAGGGGAAGGCTTTTCCCCTTGTCGGCTCCGGAGGAAAGTCTGATATTGCATCAGTCTTTGTCCAGGGAGCATCTTGGCCCAGGAACCTCAGGTCTGAAGGATGCGCTCTTCTCCCGGTGCTGCTTTCTTGATGGTATGAGGTTCCCAATTCTCTGTCTGCTTCTCTTTCCTTTTACCTCTTGCAGGGTGAAAGGATTAAGGGTGGGGAAAGCCATACTCCAGGGAAACTCCCTTTACAGTGGGGCTGGGAGGTAATCTTACGAAGGGATTTAGAGCCCCACCGTACTCTTTTAACATACAGCATAGGAAAACCACAAAATGGAGGACAGTCAGAAGACACTGGGAATCATGGCCCAGCCACATGGCTACACTTATTTTGGGGAGGACAGAATTCAATCCATGACATGTGAGCAACCATATAAACAACACAAAGGATAAGAATCACCTGATTTTCTCAACTGATGCAGAAAAGGCATTTGACAAAGTCCAACACCCATTTATGTGAAACATTGTCAGAAAAATAGGAATAGAAAATAAATTCCTCAGTGGAATAAGGGGCATCTACACAAAGGCAACCACCTGCATCATCCTGAATGGAAAGAGACTGAAAGAATTCTGCTTGAGAATGGGAACTAGACAAGGATTCCCACCCTCACCACTTCCATTTAATGTTGTGCTAGAGATTCTAGCCAGGGCAATTAGACAAGACAAAGAAATAAAGGGCATCTGCATTGGCAAAGATGAAGTAAAAATATCCCTATTTGTAGACAATATGATCATATACACAGAAAACCTTGTAAAATCCATAAGTAAACTACTGGCACTAATAGAGTTCAGCAAAGTATCAGGATACAAGATAAATGTAAGTAAATCAGTAGGATTCCTTTACACCAACAAAGAGAGCACCGGAGAGGAAATCACCAAGTCAATACCATTTACTATAGCCTTCAAGAAGATAAAATACCTAGGAATAAATCTAACTAAAGAAAGAAGAGACCTATACGGAAAGAACTACAAGACCTTACTGCAAGAAACAAAAAGAGACTTACATAAGTGAAGAAACCTACCCTACTCATGGATAAGAAGACTTGACATTGCGAAAATGTCCATTTTATCCAAAGTCACCTACATATTCAACACAATCCCAATACAAATTTCAGTGACATTGTATAATGAGATGGAGAAACATATCACCAACTTTGTTTGGAAAGGGAAGAAATTCCAGAAGAATTCTTCTACTGAAGAAGAAGAACACAGTGAGTGGCGTTACACTACCTGACCTTAGAACCTATTACACTGCCACAGTAGTCAAAACAGCCTGGTATTAGTACAAAACAAGGCATATAAACTAATGGAATGGAATTGAGACCCTAGAAATATCACCATCCTCTTCAGAACAGTTGTATTCTACAAAGGCCTAAAGGTCATAAACTGGAGTAAAAACAGTCTCTAACAAATGGTGTAGACAAAATTGGATATTTATTTGCAAAAAAACTGAAACAAGACCCATATCACACACCTCACACAAAAACTAACTCAAAATGCATCACAGACCTAAATATCAAACCTAAAATCACAAAGATCATGCAAGAAAAAATAGGATCAATAATGGAAGTTCTAATACACAGCTTAAACATAATACAAAATCTTACAACACACAAACAACAGAAGAGAAAATGCATAAATGCGAACTACTAAGAATCATCCAAAGACTTTATCAAGAGAGTTAAAAGCCTACCTACAGAATGGGAAAAAAATACTTGGCAAGTACACATCATATCAATGTCTGATTTCCACAGCAAGATATCACAAAGTTTCAAGAAGAAAAAGGTAAATAACCCAATTAAGTAATGGGTAAAGGAAATGGATAGACACTTCACCAAAGAAATCCAGGAAGCCAAAAGATGCATGAAGAAATGCTCACAATCTTTAGGTATTAGAGAAATCCAAATCAAAACTACAAGGAGATTCCATCTCACTCCAGTGAGATTGGCCATAATCCCAAAAACACAAAACAACTAACACTGAAGAGGCTGCAGACAGATTGCTAGTGGGAATGCAAAATGGTACAACTTCTTTAGAAAGAAATTTGGTGCTTCGTTAAAAAGCTGAAAATAGAAATACCACATGATCCAGCAATCCCACTGCTTGGAATATGTCCTACAGAAATAAAGGTGGTCACACAGACAGATGCACATGAATGTTTATTGCAGCACTATCAACAATAGCAAAAAGAAGGAATCAACCTAAGTGTCCATCAACAGATGAATGGATGCACAAGCTGTGGTACATGTATTCAATGGAATACTATGCAATGATTAAGAACAATGATGATTACAGGAAGCATCTCATCACCTAGCTTCAACTAGAAGACATTATGCTGAGTGAAATCAGTCAGTGGCAAAAGGACAAGTATTGTATGAGACCTCTGCTATAAGGACTTAAAAACAGACTTATGTACAGAAGGAAAGACTCTTTGGTGGCTACAAGGTTGGGGAGGGAGGGAGAGGATTGATCATAAATTAGATAACAGAAATTTAGTTAGATGAAAGCAGTGACAGCATGTGGTAGAGAGCAGATCAACACAACTGGACCACACCATAAACTGAAAGATATTCTAAACTCTATCCAATATTTCAAAGGATAGAGTAACAGGGACAGGGGACTGGGGTCCATGTTTTCAGGGATCATAGAGGTCAATTGGCACTAGTCTTTCACTAAGAGTGTCTTCTAGACCCCATATCGGCGAGTGGCGTCTGGGGTCTTAAGAGCTAGCAGGGTGCCATCTGAATTACACCAAAGCATCCCAACTCATCTAGAACAGATGATGACTGAGAACAACAAACACATGAGGGAAAAAGAGCCCAGGACACAGAAGGACGGTTATGAATGGGGGACAATCAACATGTGACCCAAAGAACAGATGGTGCCCAGCTACCACTAAAGGCAGCTGCAATGGGGGATACAGTGTAGAGTCCTTGAGGCAACACAAGAAAAAGAGTGGTGCAACTCAAGAACTCTACTAAAAGACCAGAACCGATGGTCCAACAGCCTGTAGGGTCCCCTGAGAACATGGCCCCTAGACATGCTGCTGGCCCTTACTGGAAACCAATAGTGAGATCAACTCTTCAGACAAAAATAGACTGGACTTATGGACACAGGGTGACCATATGGTGTGTGTATTTTATGTTTCTGTATGTTTATAGGAGGCTGTCCTACTGGTTTCCTTCTAGATGGGAGAAAAGAGGGTAGAGAGGAGGGGACAGGTGCTCATTAAGAGGATAATAGAAATACCGAGTGAAAAGCAGCATTATGCTGTCAGTGGGCATGGAGGACAGATAGAGCTGCAGATAGGCAGTCATGCAAAATCGATTTGGATTGTGTTCTTTCACTTAATCACAATAAAGAAGAGAGAGAGAGAGAGATTGGCTCAAGACACAACCTACTCCTTTAGACTTTGTCCTATCTCATTACAGCCTCTAATCCTGCCTCATTAACACAGACGTTAGGATTTATAACATGTAGGAAAATTACATAAGATCACAAAAAAGAGGACAACCACACAGTACTGCCAATCATGATCTAGTCACGTGACATATATTTGGTGGGGCGACACACAATTCGAGCCATAACACTGGTCAGTTCACCTCACTCACAACAACCACCCATCTGCCAGTGAAGGTTTACATGTTGCTGTGATGCTGAACAAGTTTCAGTGGAGATTCCAGACTAAGACTGCTAGGAAGAAAAGCTTGATGAGCCACTTTCAAAACTGAGCTGATGAAAACTCTGTGAATTATAACTGCATATTGCAAATTCATCATAGGGATGGTGCAGGACTAGACAGCAATTGGGCACGGGGTCACCATGAATTTTGCCGAATTAATAGCAAGTAACAAGCAGCAACAATACTACACTAAGGCTCTTCACCAAGAAAGTTGCACCAATGTGACCCATGTGTTTTAGTACCTTGTAGTCAGAATGGACTGACAACTCATTTCCGGGACAGAGTGGATAGAATTAGAATGTGCTGTTTACAAAGAGTAGAGGAAAACTTTTCAGTCTGGTGTAGCAGTAAGTGGGTCCCATAACCAATGTTAACATAGGACCCATACTTTTTTCTTTTGCAGAGGCACGCTATAGAAACTTAGTTTTTTTCTCTTCACATCATCCTTCTATTACCATCATTTTGTATTTTCACAGCATATGAACCAAAAGACTAACAAACGACTTCTCAAAATATCTTGTAAAATAGAGGATGTACACTAATTTGTTTTGTTAATGGTCAGTCTGTGCAGGTCCTTCAAATAATACCTTACTCTCATAGATGCCTTTGGATTTTATTGATACCTGTATGAGAAGTTTCCAAAGATAAAATGACCTGCAAACAGCTATATATTATAAGCTTTAAATAATGTAAAGTAGACAAAATTAGCCTTCAAGAGTTTAGAAGTGTGCAAGTGTTTTTCTCTCTCCACAAGTAGGTTTGGTTTGGTTTGGTTTGGTTTTTAACGTGTCTCTCCAAGAAGCAATTCTTTTTTTTTTTCATTTCTAGGAAATCCAATGTAAAATAACAAAAATCTAAGAAGCCATTAGTTTCATTTTTTTCTTCAGAATTCCTGTACACCCTTGTAAAAGGTTTATCTTGACTCAAATGCCAGCAAAGGGAATTTGAAATTTGATCTGCTTCTGCTGGTTAATTAAATAAAGACTTTTAGACATGGATCAAATCTTATACTGATTCACAGATGTCGCAATGAAGAAATCAAACTCTGTTACTGCCCTTTTACGTTACTGGGCTTGCAGCTAAACACAGGTACCATGATAAGCACGGAGCTACTATGGATTTAGGCCATGGTCAGACATTACACAGGTATCCTTCATAAATGTCAGAGACAAAATCAACTATTTCCTTGGAGATTGGAGTTTTCAGGGCTAAAGCACTAGACACATTTATCACAGAAGCAGGCAGGATGCCATTGCACAAAAGCAGAGCCAAGCCAAGCATGCTTGGTTACATTAAGATCTTGCAGTACATCTAGTAATCAGGGGCCTTAAAGTGGAAATTCAAGTATTGGTATAGAAAAGTCATCACGGGAAGTAAAATTACAGACATTCAATTTCAACTTGTGGAAGCTTACGGTAGAATGCAATCATTTTCTCCGGACTTTCTACAGTGAAGGGAAATGAAATTATTCCAGGAGAAAAATATGCTGTGGTTTTATTTTCCGAGGAAAACACAATTTGCTCTCTTCTATTATATTTGATTGAGGTCAGAATTGACAACATTGCCAGCGTGTCTGCTATTAAAAGTCTTGAATAAGGCTTGAAATGATGGCAGGCTAAAATACTGAACAGACATAGACAACCCCAGAGGTTTTCTTTATGGGGCTAATACGAATCATTCACTTATTTCAGTAGCTTGAGACATTTATGCATAAACACACTTAGAAGAATTAGTGATACTATATATAATGTTTGAGTCATTTTAAACTTCATCTTCTATCATTACAAAGTTAATCTTTAATCTGGCTCAGTTTGAGCAAAGATTTCATGATTAGAATATTCAGTCTAAACTTTAATACTAACTCTGCAAACTTAGTTCATTCTAAATGTTTTGATCTAAATCTTTAGCTTCCTTTAAGGCACTGGGGATTTCTCCAGCATTCATTAAAACATTTTTCAAGAAAAGCCAGGAGAATTCAGGAAATTTATGCTAACCTGAGCAGAAATTTTTAGAGACTTTCAATTCAGTGATTAGTGACAGTTTGGTCTAAGCTACTGTAACACAGACATGCAAAATATAGCAGTTCAAACAAGAAGGAATTTTATTTCCCTTCCAAGAAATAATCCAGAGATTGATAATTAGTTCACGGGTCCCTGCAGGTCTTAGATTCCTTCTGTCCTTTTACTCTGCATCCCCTAAAGTGTTGTCCTAGCAACGTGGTCAAAGCTGAGTCATCATTGTCATCACATCACACCAGCAAGAAGGAAAGATAACAAGTGGAAAGCAAGCAACTTCCTTTAAAAAGTGACACAGAAGCTGCACACATCATTTTTGCACACATTCCCCTGGCAAAAACCTATTCACACAACCTCAACTAATTGCAAAGGAGCTGGAAGATGTGGTCTCTAGATAGAAGCCATCTACCTAGATAAAATTTAGACATTTTCTCACTAAAAGGAAAAGAAGAATGGATAATAGAGGACAATTGCAGTCCCTATCACAAATGCTATATCCTGAAGAGCGTTAAGGAATACTAGTTCATTGGTAGTCAACAGACTTGCCAAAAACAATGAGTTACA
Source organism: Heterohyrax brucei (assembly GCA_028571685.1). Lineage (NCBI taxonomy): Eukaryota > Metazoa > Chordata > Mammalia > Hyracoidea > Procaviidae > Heterohyrax > Heterohyrax brucei. The sequence continues at coordinate 51,631,165 of CM053143.1, read as the reverse complement.
CTCAAGTAAGTTTGAGGATTGCTGGGTTTAAATAAAATCTAAGAGAGTTCTTTACAGCTGGACTTGCCAGAGTCTTTAATACACTCATGAGGGCAGAATATCTCTCACATTTCCTAAATTTTTTAGACCATGGAGCCCATTTTTTAAAGGTCAAGTCTTACGGCTACTACATTGTAGCACATGTTTTGAGAACTTCTGCTCTGGAATGCTACATTAAATTCATTAATCCTGATTATATATCAAAATTCACCCAGGTGATAAATAATGACATTGCCATATTCACATGAATATACACCTTGCAAGGGCTGAAAATACATACTGCATATTTGAATTCTTACAGCAAACTCAGTAACATTATTTCATGAAACTATTTTGCTTTCTCCCTAAAAGGGGGGAAAGGATATTTCTTCATGAAGCCAAGCCAAGCCAGGCATGAAAGACAAAAGAAACCCATATGATACTGATCCTACATAATGGAATCTCCAAAGGGTTAATGGTCTAGACCACACTAAATCAGGCTGTAAGAACAGGTTCGCAGGGCCACAAGCCAAACAGTTTAATAAACAGAGTACCAGTTAAGCACAGTTTATGGTGTCGGACTAATATTCTTTAACACACACAGGGTGGGGATTGATCCACCTAATTGGAGAACTACCTAATGTATGACCTTACGGATGCATTGCTAATGAACAGGGGTGAGACAGCAGAGACTGAAGAGCATTATCTTTTCTGGCAGACCCAGAAAATGCCCCAAGACCACTTCATGGACAGATTGTCAGCACAGTAATCGCTAGTGCTTACTTCTTTTTTAAGAAAAAACAAGAGGCTAGCACATTTGTCATGGATTGAATCGTGTTCTCCCAAAAAGATGTGTAGCAGCTTTGCTGGGCCATGATTACTGGTATGGTATGATATTCCTGCAGGTTGCAAATCCTGTCTCTGATGCTAATGAGGGAGGATAGGTGGCAGTTGTGTAGCTGGGGCAGGACTCAATGTATAAGATTGTATTGTGCCTCGAGCCAGTCTCTTGAGATATAAGAAAAGTATCTAGCGGAGAGATCTGGTGCCTTACACCACCAAGAAGCGGTGACAGGAGCTAAGTGCATTCTTTAGAAAGGACCAAGGTCTCTGTGCCTCAGAAGCTTCCAGTCCATGGGAAGACTGATGACAAGTACCTTCCTCCAGAGCCAATAGAGGAAGTATCCTCCTGGAGCTGACACCTTAAATTTGTACTTTTAGCCCACTATACTATGACAAAATAAAATGTCTCTTTTTAAAGTCATCCACTGTGGTTTTCCTGTTGGAGCAGTACTAGATGACTAAAACAACACTCTAAGGTTAACACACAAGGAACTGATACCCAATACTATTGTCTGAGGAATGAATCTTATATATCATCTATTCAGTGCAGTTTGCTTTATCAATGAGTGATTTCCCTTCAACTGAAAGGGCATTGTTTGTTGAAACTGGGCTGGAAGGAACTTTGAAATCCACAAGACCCGGTTCAAATCTTAGCTTCAGCATTTCCCAGTTATGAGACCTTGAAGGAAATATTTAACACGAGCTTCAGCTTCCTTGTTTATAAAATAAAGATCTGAATGTTTGCCCAAGCCATCATATTTTTCAATTGCCTTACAAGCATTCAAAAGTTAAACAAAAGAACTGATGCCCTTTGTCAAGAAAATTGAATACACCACGGATTTCCGGAAGAATGAACAGATCTGTCTTGGAAGCAGTATAGCCAGAACACTCCTTGGAAGCGAGGATGATGAGACTTCATCTCAAATATTTGGCACATATTATCAGAAGAGATCAGTCCCTAGAGAAGGGCATCATGTTTGGTAAAAGTAGAGGATCACAACAAGACGGATAAACATAGCGGCTCAAAAAAAATAGGCTGAAAGATATCAATGATTTTAAGGATGACTCAGGACCAGGCAGTCTCTCGTTCTGCTGTACATAGGGCCACTGTGAGTTAGAATTAGCTTGACTGGCCCTAATAAAGAAACAACCTCACAAAGTTTCTGTGGGGAAAAAAAAAAAAATGAGAAGTAGTATATAAGGTATCTACCGCAGTGACCAGTACATAATAAAACCAAAAAAAAAAACCAAACCCACTGCCATCGAGTAGATTCTGACTCGTATTGACCCTACAGGACAGAGTAGAGCTGCTCTAGAGAGTTTCCAAGGAGTGCCCGGCCGACTCAAACTGCTGAACCCTTGGCTAGCAGATGCAGCATTTAACCACTACACCACTAGGGTTTTTGACACATAATAGAATCCAGTGCTGTCAAGTCGATTCCAACTCATAGAGATCCTATAGGATAGAGTGGAACTGCCCCCAAGAGTTTTCAAGGAGCACCTGGCGGCTTTGACCTGCCGACCTTTTGGTTAGCAGATTGTAGCACTGAACCACCGCACCACCAGGGTTTCTGTACACAATAGAGATCCCCAAAACACTATTTTTGTTCTCTTCTTACCACCTTTTCCCCAGCGCAGCGATTAGGAGCATGGGTGATGGAGTCACGCGTGTCTAAGCTTCAGTCCTCGCTCTGCCTTTTACTAGTTAGGTGATACTGAGCTGGTTATTTAATCCATCTAGAGCCTCTATTTCCTTATCTATAAGCCAAAGTATTGCTAGTTCTGATTTTACTGGGTAAAAGCTAAAATGTGTTATTAAGAAATTAGTACAGTGGCTAGTATATATTGTATTTCATCAAACCTAAGATTTTATTGATTTTTAAGACATGCTCTAATTTTAAAGATATTTAAAAATTGTTAGAAACATTTGTCTTAGAATTGATGAAACACCATAGTAAGCACTTAATAATAAATACTAATTGTTATCATACATAACATTTTATTTAGGAGACGTGTGGAGGCTCAGAAGTACAGCTTACAGATATTGGAAAGGTCTGCAAACTTTGCCCCAAAGAGCTAAACAAAACCAAGACAGTTAATATTATGACTGCAATATCATGTGATTAATTTAGTAATAAAAGTATGTTTACAATGAGGAGATTTCTAGAGAAGAAGTGATAAACTCTGCCCTTGGATTACAGGGCAGGAAACAGAAGAGCTGATAACAGAAAAGAAGAGCTTCACAAAGAATTGATTCATAAGCAGGGTTTTGAAGAATGGCTCAATCGTTTAGTAGCTAGGAAAGGCTACCCTCAGAGAGAGAAAAATGGCAACTGTAAAATCACCAATGCTGGGGATACTGGAGATAGCGCGTCATTTCTGGAATGCAAATTGCTTTCATCCTGGATGAGACACTTCACAGGATTCCACATGGGCAGCAAAGATAAGCTGTCTTCATTCCCGGAAGAACTGGCTTCTAAGCAAAGGAATTTAAATCCATTCAGAGAAGAATCATAAAAGAAATATATCTAATCGCCCAACCCTGTAGGATAAATACAAAAAAAAAAAAAAAGATGAGTGAAATCTTTAGAGGGAGAAAATAGACTGGGCAATCCTATTAATACATCCTTTTTTAAGGAGGCAATAATCAAAGAGGAAATACGACAAATTTGAATGTCTTTCATGTTTCCAAGAGACTATCTTGAGTATATTAGCAAATAAATCATTCTTTAAAAAAAAAAAAAAAAGAAAATTTAGCACATTTTACTTCCATACTGAATTTTAAAACTTGCTTTGAACAAAAAAACCAAACCTGTTGCAGTCAAGTCTGACCCATAACAAACTTATAGGCAGAATACAGCTGCCCCATAGAGTTTCGGAGGAGCCTCTGGTGGATTAAAACTGCTGGCCTATTGGTTGGCAGCAATAGCACTCCATCACTATGCCACCAGGTTTTCCAAAATTTACTTTACCATCAACAAAATTTTGTTATTATTGTTGCTGGTGCCATTAAGATGTTTAGACTCATAGACACCCTATAGGACAGAGTAGAATTGCCTCACGTGGTTTCCAAGGAACAGCTGGTGGATTCAAACTGCAGCCAAGCTCTTAACTGCTGCACGACCAGAGCTCCATGATTCCGTTCCTTTGATTTTAAAGTGAGGCCAGCAGCCTCAGAGCCCAACCCTTCTCAGGGACACCTGCCTGGGTTTCTTCTCTAACACCTCAATCCTGAATATGCCACCTTAAAACATGGATCCATGCCACTTGGTGCAAAGCCAATACTGAGACATAGGTGAGGTAGGTGATGAAGAGGTTTATTCTGTGTATCGATATACAAGGACAGGGGAAATCGAGTCCTCAGAGCCTGTCCGCCTTCTTCAGCCAGGCTGAGGGTTTTTATTGGGCAGCTAAGGGTAAACATTAGGTGTGAAGGATGGAAGAACATGAGCAATTTGTGGGGGTTGGGGGTCCAGAGATGGGTGTCTGGAGCCCCAGAGGGGATCTAATACAGAGATAGGCATCTGACATCTGGGGTCTGGGGCCTGGAGGGGGTCTGTCTGGAGTTTTCTGCAAGTGGTTATCTAGGCAAGGGGTCAGTGACTGGAGCCTCCACCTGCTTTGATGATCCAGAGAGAACCTAAAACAAATGAGCTGTAAAGATTTTATCTCTGTGGCTGGTGCAGCACTTCCCACCCTCATAGTCTCAGTGGGTCACAAGTTCATGTGTCATTTCCCTGGAGTTAGGTAGCATTAGGAAGCAAGGACCAAGAAAAACAGGCATACCTGGAAAGAAATGGAGAGGGCCCCGTTCCATTCTTTATGTCACCTACTTCAGATAGTCGTGACAAACGTGTATTTCCTTTTTTTTCTGTAGAAGCCCACCTCTCTAAACTGCCTATGAGCAGTATTGGAGGCAGCAGCCCCTACTTCTCCTTGCCTTGCACGACAAAATAAAGGCTTCTTTCTGATCTCCCACTTCCGCCTCCTGTTACTGGCTGCATTAAATCATGCTGAGCAAAACTTGGGGTTTTTGTCTGGCAACAAAAGCACACTGAGTTTTATTCCAGTCCTTGTTCTAATAACAGTTTCTAACTGTCAACAGTTGGATTTTACACATATTCTGGAGTATTGCATATTTTACAGATGTGAAGAAAATACACTATGGCTACCAAGTTACTTGGAATCAGGAGATGGTGAATCCTTGAATCATAATTCCTTTCAAAAAGATCCAGATGAAAATAACATAGTATTTTTATATTGAGAGTCCCTGGGTGGTACAAATGGTTAGCTCATTCAGCTGCTTGCTGAAAGGTTGGAGAGTTGAGTCTAAGCAGAAGAGCCTTAGAAGACACCTGGCAAACTACTTGTGGAAAACCCTAAGGAGCATACAGGATTAACTCTGACACTCCTGGGGTCTCCATAAGTCAGATTTGACTCTATGGCAACTAGTTGGTTTTCTTTGTTAAAATATTTTATTGTGGTTTAAGTAAAAGTTTACAACCCACGTCAAATTGTTATACAGAAACTTGTGCACACACTGTTAGGTAACTAGCTGCGCTTCCAATCCTGTGACGGCACACTCTTCCTTTCCACCTCCACACTTTCCTTGTCCATTCAACAAGCTCCTGTCCTCCTCCGACCTTTCCTCTTGCCTCTGGATAGAAGCTGCCCAGTTAAGACAAGAAGCACGCTCTTCACCAGTTTCATTTTATGTCTTACAGTCCAGTCCAATCTTTGTCTGAAGAGTTGGCTTCATAAATGGTTTCAGTTCTGAGCTAACAGAAAGTCTGTGGGCCACAACTTCCAGGGACCTTCCAATCTGACAGACTACGAAGTCTTGTCTTCTTAAAAGTGATCTAGTTTTGCACACCCGTTTTTCTCCCACTGTGTCAGGATTTTATGTTTTGTTCCCTGTCAAAGCAGTCATTGGTGGTGGTCAGGCACCATCTAGTCTTCTGGTCTCATACTGACATAGTCTCTACATTATATGTCCCTTTCTGTCTCTTGGGCTCATATTTTCCTTATGTTTTTGATGTATTTCATTCTCCTCTGCTCCAGGTAAATTGGGACCAACTGATACTACTTAGATGGCTGCTTGCTAGCTTCTAAGACTCCAGATGCTACTCACCAAAATATACCAACTAGTTTTAACTGGCATTCTTATATATTGAGAAAAACAATCTTCATTTAGCTATTTCATGTATAGGATATACATGAAACCTTCCAGGGTTTCTGCTGCACTCTTGAAATATTACCTTGACTCTTTCACATACTGCTTATTCTGACCATTTGGGGTACATAATGAAATTTCTGAGGATTGACCATAGAATAGAAATTACTATTCTTATAAGTACTGACAAATGTTTTAGTTTTTACATACCTTATTTGGCATTATATAACAAAGGGTATACTGAGATTCTCACCAAGATTTCACCAAGGGCCACATTTAGGTATCCTGCAGTGAGCAAAGCAAACATAAATCCCTGGCTTCAGAAAGAGCGTGTGGACTGAGTCAAATAGTAAACTCTTACAGAAATGATATCATGAGAATAAGTCTCACTGAAGTCACAGGTAGGTCCTTTCTTGGAAACAGCATTTTGAGAGGCTACCAGTGGAGACGCTGACCCCAAAATGCTGACACCAAGAATTTTACGTAACCAGTATACCCAACCTGGGTGTCTACAAGCTGTTCCTTAATCCTCTTTAACTTTGAAATATAAATACCCACAGGGACCAGCTCTATTTTAAACTGCTCTTTGCTAGCAAATTAAAGTTTCAGCTGGAATTATCTGACCAGCCAACAAGAGCAAATGTGAGACTCAGGGGAATCAGGAAGAAAGAAAAGGACACACAGAATAAGGAAGAGAATCTTGCTCAAGGCCCTGCTAACTACTCAAGCACTTTCTTCTCTAGCTTCTTTTTGCTACTACCATAACTCGCCTGAAACTGTCTCAAAATAGTCTGCCCAGTTTGAAAAAGCAACATCTCCCTCTCAGTTCTCTAATCGCTCCCCACTGGTTTAGGTTTTTCTGTTTTATTTCTTTTTCTTTTTCTTAAAATGTGCCCTAGTGCCCAACACCCTTCTTTCTTATATTTAGGTTTCTTAGCAATCAGTTGGAGGCAAAATTTAATGGTTTATAGCTTTGCAGCATTCTTTACAGACTATTTTTAAGATAGAGAAGGATATTTTCATGTTACAGAATTGAGGTGTTACAGAAATAGAAAAAGGGAAAGAATCTAACACCTTTCATTACACCCTTGCAGCTTCAGCTTCCTATGCTTGGGATTGTTGGTCTCCCTGGGCTCCCTCTTAGGATAATGACAGCTTTGAACCTGAGGCCACAGCAGGTTTTGAGAGGCAGAAAAGTACAGACACAACTGGGCCTGAGGAATTAGAGAAAGGGTAATAACTAACTTTCCCCTTCCTGCAGCCATTTTTTGTCTTCTGCTAGGAGATAACTTCGCTTGTTGTTAGCTGTGGCCCTGATTTGTGGTGATCCCATACACAAGAGAACAAAACACTGCTGTCCTGCACCATTCCTGTGACTGGCTGGGGTTCAGACCACTGCGATCCATACGATGTTCATTAGCTAACTTTCAGAAGTAGATCACCAAACCTGTCTTCCTTGTGTGTCTTAGTTTGAATGCTTCATTGAAACCTGTTCAGTATCATATCAACATACTGACAGGCAGTAGTAACTGCACTTGAGGTGGTCTGATCAGTAATCAAACCCCGGTATCTCTCCTGGAAGGCAAGATTTCTACCACTTAACCACAATTGCCCACTTTTTTGAGCTTAGGGAGATGTTTTTTAGGAACAATGGGCTCTCCTTCAAAGCAAGAAAAAAAACAAACAAAGGCAGCATATCTTTTTAAAACTTATTTGAAAAACTGGAAAGGTGTAAGAATGAGGTATCAGGGAAAGGGAAATAAGTATGCAAGAGAAAAGTAGACAAGTAATTAGCCTAGAACAGAGGAGACAAAGCCTGGTGGGTAAAACCTAGTGGAGATGCTTTAGCGTGAACAGACATCTTCACGACAGCAGGTCTATGCAAGCTGTGGTCCATAGGCAGTTGATCAGTAACAGACACTCTGTTTCTTAAAAAAAAAAAGTCCCTGGACAAAACTATTTTCCTTATTACAAATGTCTTTTTCTTCCTTTCTGATGGCCTTGAAATAGAATAACTCACAATCTAAACCTGAATTTTTATTGGGCAAATAATTCTGGCTTAGATTTTAGCTTGATAATTAACAACAGCTTAAGCTGGTGAAATACTGAATTAAACAAAGCTAATTACATTTGTATTGCTAAATTCCCAAACCATTAATGTAAGTAGTACAGTAGAGGTGAATACATTACAATGTCTCCTGAGCTCATTTTTCTGTTAGACCCTTTTATCCTTAACACCTTATCTCTTCATGGAAGATACCTGTGTGGAACTGTGCTAAAACAGCAGTTCTCAAGATTGTTGGCCTCAGGATTCCTTTCGTTGCTGTTAATTGCTGCCGAGTCACTCTGACTCCTGGCAAGCCCTTGTACTATAGAGTAGAACTGCTCCGTGGGGTTTCCTTGGCTGTAATTGTTGCAAAAGCAGTTTGCCAGGCCTTTCTTCCATAGAGTCACAGAACGAGTTCAAACAATTGCAAACCATTTGTGCCTCCCAAGTGCCTATTAGGACCTCTTTACGTTTTAAAACTTATTGAGAACCCGCAAAGAGCTTCTTTTATCAACATTTGTTGCTGTTGTTAGTTGTTATCAAGAAGGCTGCAACTCACTGCAGCCATATGCATATTAAAAGGAAATGTCACCCAGTCCTGGGCCATCTTGATGACCTCTGGTAAGTATGACTCATGTTTCCAGTTGTTACTTCCCATCTCGAGTCCAGCTACATGAGCGAATGGTGGTCACCCGTTTGGTTAAGGCCAACTCTAGTTTGAGCTCTTACCCAATCCTAGTCTGAAAGTTTTCTAACACGATATCAGACAACATTCTATTCCTTTACATAGGCTTTTCATTGGCTAATTTTCGGAAACAGATCTCCAAGCCTTTCTTTGTCTGGAAGCTCTTTTGAAGCATGTGCACCATAGGTAAACCTGCTGGTGCTTGAAATGCCAATGGGACAGCTTCTAGCACCACAGCAACATGCAAATCAACACGGTATGACAAGCTGACAGGTGGTGATACTGGTCATTAGCATATTGGCATTGTAACTGAGAAAACGTAAAAAATTAATTCATTTTAAAATGTAATATTAAGCATGCTACTGTTGGCTTAAACAACAGTTTTATTTTTAAAATAGCTATATTTCTTTAAAAATTATGAGAGCACTGGCATTTAGATTTTTTAAAAGATCTCTTTGATGACTGGATTAATAGAAACCAAAAGAAAACCACTGCTGTTGACTCAATTCCAACTCATAGCAGCACTATAGGACAGAGTAGAATTACTCTGTAAGATTTCTGAGAAGTGGTTGGTGGATTTGAACTGCTGACCTTTTAATTAGTAGCAAAGCTCTTAACCACAGCACTACCAAGCCTCTGGATTAATAGAAGATATTCTTGTATCTCTTTCTATTTTGATGCTATAAATCATACAGCCTCTGGGAAACTCTACTGTGCACTCATGAGAAAATAAGAAGGCAAATATCTTAATATCATCATGAAAATAATTAAGACTTCATGAATCTCTAAAATGATCTGAAAGACCCCTCAAAAGGCCCCAAACTATACTTTCAAAACTGCTGGACTAGTGCATGCCAAAGGCCAAGGTTTAAGCCAAGTCAGTGCTTGAGTATCTACCACCCATCAAGGTTTGTCTATTGCTATGATGTTGAACAGACTAAGACAAATTAGGAAGAAAAGCCTGGTGATCTACTTCTGAAAATCAGCTAATGAAAATTCTATGGCTCACAGCAGTCTACTCTGTAGCCTATCTTAGGCATGATGAAATATTGGGCAGCATTTGATTTTATTGTACCTACAGTTGCCGTGAGTTGGGGTGACTCGATAGCCAGCTAAGAACCACTACCACCATGTGCCAAGCACCTTGTTAGGAACTCCATGAACACTAATTCACTTCACGTAAAAACTTTTCAGAGTCCTGGTAATGCAGTGTTTAAGAGCTACGCTGCTAACCAAATGTTCAGCAGTTCAAATCCACCATATGCTCCTTGGAAACCTTAAGAGGCAGTTCTACTCTGGCCCTATAGGGTCAGTATAAATTGGAATTGACTTGATGGCAAGGGGTGTTTGTTTTTCCTCATAAAAAGTCTTTGGAGACCCTGGGTGCTACAAACAGTTAAAGAGCTCAGCTACTAACCAAAAGACTGAAGGCTCCAGTTCACCCAGGGATGTCTCTGAAAAAAGGTCTGATGATCTACTTTCTAAAAATCAGACACTGCAAACCCTGTAAAGCACAGTTTTTCTCTGACATACTTACAGCTGCCATGAGTTGGAACTGACTCAATAGCAAGTTGTTCAAAAAACATTTAACATTCACCAAAAATACAAACTTTTTTTTTTTTAATTAACAAGGTAGTCCTTACTTCCATCATCTATACAGGCGAGGAAATAGCCTCAGAAGAACTGTGCAACTAACCCAAATTCAAATAACCCTAAACATGTAGAGCAAGTTTGAAGCTATTTTTATGAACATTTTCAATGTTATGTCGTTATGTTAGTTTTCTATTGCCAGCTAACATATTGCCACAAGCCTAACAACTTAAAACAACACATTCATTCTCTCACAGTTCTATAAGTTGGAAGTCTGGGTGCTGCTCAATTGACTTCTCTGCTCTGAGGTTTCAACCAGGTTGGGTTTTTTGGAGGCATAGGAATAATCTCTTCAAACTCATTCAATTGTTGGTCATATTTACTTTCTTGCAGTTGTGGAACTGAGGTCACCAGTAGACTGTTGATTAGTTGACACTCTCAGTTCCCAAAAGATACTCTCAGGTCCCCTCACCTGCTCCTCTCAGGGCTTCTCCATCTTCAAGTCAGCAATAAAGACTTTCCTCTGTGTTGAGTTCTTTTCACACTTCAAAATCCTCTCTCCAAGAAGAGCTTTTCCTTTCAAGGGCTTGCCTGATTAAATCAGGCTTACTGAAGTTATCTAAAATTTAAAAGTCAGCTCTGACATTGAACAGCCAAGGAAGTAAAATTAGTTCTATTCTCAGTCTCAGGGATTGTACAAGGTACACCAGTGTTTAAGAATGTTATGGGACATTTTCCAAATTTGTCTGTCAGAACTGCAAATTAAATTCTTGGAAATGTTAGCTTTTACAAATATTTTTAAAATTGTAGATCATCTTAATGTTATATTAGTTACAAGAAAAGAAAAATAGCATGCTAATAATAATTCTACTTTGACACACATGGGGCTTCCATGGGTCAGAAATGACTCAACAGCAATTGTTTTTTCAGTCATTAGGCTAGATTTAAAGATATCTATATTGATGTTGTTGTCATTGTTAGGGACCACCAAGTTGGTTCAACTCATAACAAGCCTATTTACAACAGAACATAACACTGCCCAACCTGGTACTACCTCACAATCATTGACGCACTTCCTCTTTTTCACTGGTCATCTACTTTACATGCATGACATCTTTATCCCTCCTGATAATAAGTCTACAGTATGTGAGATGAAGTCTCACCCTCCTTGCTTCCAAGGAGCACACTGAGTATACTTGTTCCAAGACAGATTTGTTAAGAAGTTCGATATTCTTTGCCAACCCATAATTCAAAGGCATCAGTTCTCCTTCAGTCTTCCTTATTCATAGTCCAGCTTTCATATATATATGAAATGATTAAAAACACCGTACCATGGGTCAGTGTGCCTTAGTCCTCAGGTAACATCTTTGCTTTTCAATACCTTAAAGAGGTTTTTTCCAGCAAATTCACCTAATGCAATGCATCATTTGATTTCTTAACTGCTGGTTCCATGTCTGCTGTTGAGGGTAGATTCAAGTAAAATTAAATCCTTGACAACATCCATCCTCTCTCTGTTTATCATGATGTTGTTCACTGGCCCAGTTGTGAAGTCTTTTGTTTGTGTTCAGGTGTAATCCATACTGAAGGCTATAGTCTTTGATCTTAATCAGTAATGCTTCAAATCCTCTTCACTTTGGGCAAGCACAGTTGTGTCATCGGCATGTCGTGTTTTGTTAATGAGTCCTTCCCCAATCCTGATGCCACATTCTTTTTCATACAGTCCAATTTCTCAGATTATTTGTTCAGCATACAGATTGAATAAGTATGATGAAAGGATATAATCCTGACACATGTCTTTAATGCCTTAAAACTACAAAGTATCCCTTTGTTCTGTTCCAACAACTATTTCTCAAACTAGAAGTTCAACATGAGCACAATTAAGCATCTTGGAATTTCCATTCTTTGCAATGTTATCCATAATTTCTTATGATCCACACAGTCAAATGTCTTTTTATAGTGAATAAAACATAGGTAAGCTCTAACATATTATCTCCAGCACTGTTTCTATAACCAAGGGCATATTATCCAATTACTGATCCTTCTTCATTTCCAACTTCCACATTCCAATTACTAGTAATTATCAATACATCTTGACTGTATGTTTGATCAATTTCAGCCTGAAGAAGTTGGTAAAAAAAAAAAAAAGTCTTCAATTTCTTCATCTATGGCCTCAGTGGTTGGTACCTAAGTGTGAATAATAATTGTATTAACTAGTCTTCTTTGTAAGCATATGGATATTATCCTATTACTGATAGCACTGTACTTCAGAATAGATCTTGAAGTGTTCTTTTAAACAATGAACATGTCATTCCTCTTCGATTTACCTTTCCAGACATAGTAGACCACGAGATTGTCTGATTCAAAATAGCTTATACTAGTCCATTTCAGCTCACTAATGTTTCCAATATTGATGTTTGTGTGTTCCATATCATTTTTTTATTTCCAATTTTCCTAGACTCATTATTTGTACAGTCTATGTTCTGATTATTAATGGATTTTTGCAGTTATTTCTTCTTATTTTGAGTCTTGCCACATCAGCAGGTGAAGGCCCCAGGAGCTTGGCTTCAACCTCATTACTAAGGTTGACTCTACTTTGAAGGAGGCAGCCCTTCCTCAGTTATATTTAGAGTGCATTCCAACCTGAGAGAATCATCTTCTGGCACTATATCAGACAACACTCCACTGCTATTCATAATATTTGCATTGGTCAATTTTTTTTCAAAAGTAGACTGTGTAGTCCTTCTCCTTGATCTATGTTACTTTGGAAACTCCCCTGAGATCTGTCCACCAGTGGTGACCCTGGTGGTATTTGAAAGACAGATGGCAAGCCTTCCAGTTTCACAGCAATATGCAAGCCACCACAGTACAACAGACACATAGCAAACACATATCTGTCTATATGAAATAACTGCACTTACAACATCTGAAACAAATTGTTGCTATAGCATTTCTTCAAGGCAATCTGAAGCAACCTGGTAAATTATGTGACAGTAGTGATGTATGATCATTATTTTTTATACTAAATTGTTTCAAAAGAATGAAGAAAGGGAACAAACCTGGTGCCATCAAGTGAACTCCAATTCCGTGCTGACACTATAAAACCCCATCCACCACCGTCAGATCAGGTCTGACTCGTAGCAACCCTGGAGGTCTGAGTAGAACTGCCCCATAGAGTTTCTAAGAAGTGCCAGGTAGTTTCAAGCTGCCAACCGTTTGGATAGAAGCCATACCTCTTAACCACTATACCACTAGGTATATACAAAGCTATATTTGTATACAACTACCATGCATCTATCATTTTGTCTTGCCGTGATGGCTTTCATTTTCCAATGATGCTAGAAGTTATGCCACCTGTATTTCAAGTACTAGCATAGCCATTCATGATGGACAGATTTCAGCACAGATTCCAGACTAAGACACTCCAGGAAGAAAGGCCTAGCATCTACTTCCAAAAATTAAAGAAAACTCTATGGATCACAACAGAGCACGTTGCACTATTGTGCTAGGAGAAAGCACTCAGAATACAGTGTCTCAGCAATGGTCTTATCTTAGTCATCTGGTACTGCTCTAACAGAAATACCGCAAGTGGATAGCTTCAGCAAAGAAATGTTTACTCTTACACAGTCCAGTAGAGAACAAGTCTGAACTCAGGGTGTTAGCTCCAGGGGAGCACATTCTTTCTGTGTGGACTCTGGAGGAAGATCCTTGTGTTACATCAGTCTTCCTTTGGTCTGAGAGCATCCCAGCACAGGAACCTCAGGTCCAAAGGACATGCTCTACTCTCAGTGCTGATTTCTTGATAGTATGAAGCCCCCAACCTTTTGCTTTCTTCCCTTTCACCTTTTGTAGTACAAAAAGATAAAATGCAGTACAAGTCACACTCCAGGGAAACATCTTTTACATTGGAGCAGGAAGGTGACTTAGGAAGGATGTGACAGTCCTACCCTAACCCTCTTTAACATAATCCAATCCATTAAACACGGGCAGAGATTAGACTTTACAGCATAGGAAAATCACAAAATGGTGGAAATAGTGGCATAGTGGTTAAGTGCTATAGTTGCAAACCAAAAGGTTTGCAGTTGGAATCCACCAGGCATTCCTCGGAAACTCTATGGAGCAGTTCTAATCTGTGCTGTAGGGGCTCTATGAGTCAGAATTGACTCAACAGGAGTGGTTTTGGTTTGGGGTTTGGGGTTTTGTTTTCCATATCTCAACTTTCTCAGAGCTGAAATATATGTCTGACTTCAGCTTGCTCTCTGTTCTAAGGTGGATATGTCCATCTGGGGTCAGTAGCACAGTTCTGTCCTGCAGCTACTCCCTGTTGTACTTCATGGAAAAGACAATAACTATTTCACACCATCTGAACTGTTATTTCGAAACCCTGGTGGCGTAGTGGTTAAGTACTACATCTGCTGACCATGAGGTTGACAACTCAAATCCACCAGGTGCTCTTTGGAAACTCTGTGGGGCAGTTCTACTCTGTCTATAGGGTCACTGTTTCAGTCAGCTAGGGCTGTTCTAATAGAAATACCACAGAGTGGATGGCTTTAACAAAGGAAGGTTTATTCTTACACAGTCCAGTAGGCTACAAGTCCATATTCAGGTTGTTTACTCCAGGGGAAGGCTTTCACCTTTGTTGGCTGTGGAGGAAAGTCCGATATTGCATCAGTCTTTGTCCAGGGAGCATCTTGGCACAGGAACCTCAGGTCTGAAGGACATGCTCTTCTCCTCATGCTGCTTTCTTGATGGTATGAGGTTCCCAATTCTCTGCCTGCTTCTCTGTCCTTTTATCTCTGGTAGGATGAAAGGATTAAGGGTGGGGCAAGCCATACTCCAGGGAAACTCCCTTTACAGTGGAAGTGGGAGAGTGATCCTTTGAAGGGATTTACAGTCCCACCCTAATCCTTTAACATACAGCATAGGAAAACCACCAAATGGAGGACAGTCACAAGATACTGGGAATCATGGCCCAGCCACATGGCTACCCATATTTTGGGGGGACACAATTCAATCCATGACAGTCACTATGAATCAGAATCAACTCAGTGGCAGTGGTGTTTGGTTTCTTTGGTTTTTGAGCTGTTATCTGTGTGCACCTTTTGGGTTCAGACAGTTATCTAGCCTTGACCAACTGCCTGTCAGTTTTCCACCCATGCTGTATGGTTTCTGTTTCCCATTTTCAATGAGAAAGGGAATTAATTTATTTTTTCTAGAGCTCATAATTCCATCTCTCTTTTTTCATTCCCTCTCAAAATGCTTTTTCAACCATTTCCTTTCTTGCTCATAAAAACTAATCCAGTCACCTTTGTATCACCCATCCAGTCATGCGAATCTTCCTTTTATAATTAACCTTATGCATAGGCAACAGCAGCATGTTATTTAAAAAATGAGAAAATCATCTCAAAAAATCCGTGTGAGTTGCTAACATAGCAGCATAATTATTTATGCTGAAAAATTGAAGTCACACAAAGTCAATGCCATCCTTTTGACAGTGCTCATGCTCTGACTATTCTGAGTTAATAACTAAATTTAGAGATCATCCCTACAGGACACTGCTACAAAAGGGCATTACTTCTACAGGGCATTCCTTCCTTAAGTACCTAATATATGACTTTGGGACTAAAGACTTTAGAGTTGTACAAACTCTAGTCAAAACATTATCAAGTATTAAACAAAATTAATGTTGACTTGGGAGAAATTTATAACATTAGAAAGACACTTCAAAGAGCTGAAAATCAACTTCCTGCTGTGTTGTTGAAATACTCTAAAAAGTATGACACAGTTTACAAGCAAATTTTTTGTCTAATTTTTATTATGTTAAGTTTTTACTTCTAAATATTTTAAAATAACATTCATGAAGACATTCATCGTGGCATGTGTGAAATACCATTTTAATAGCCACTGGGAGTAAAATTAGCTCAAAGATTTATGAATTGAAGTATAGAAATGACAAGGTATGCAAGGGACAGGGACAATAAGAGAGAAAAACCGGGTAGAAGGAGAAAGAAGGGAAATGGAAGAAGAAAGGAAAAGATAAGAAGAGCCACGACGAGCAGGTACAAACAACATTCGTTGTTATTGTTAGCTGCCACTGCTTTGACCCCCAACTCTTAGGGACCTCCATTGTCATGGGTTGAATTGTGTCCCCCAGATATATGTGTAGTAATTTGGCAGGGCCAGGATTCCCAGTTTCTGTGATTGTCCTCCATTTTGTGATTTTCTGATGCTGTAAATTCTAATCTCTGCCTCTGGCTAATAGATAGAATGATTATGTTAAGAGAGGATTAGGGTGGGAATGCCACATCCTTGCTAAAGGAGTCCCCCTGGAGTGTGGCTTGCCCCACCCATTATCCTTTCATCCTATGGAAGATAAAAAGAGACAGAAGCAAGCAGAGAACTGTGAACCTCACACCATCAAGCAAGCAGCACCGAGAAAACCTCAGACCAGAGGTTCCTGCAGCCAAGATGCTCCCTGAACAAAGACTGATGCAACATAAGGACTTTCCTCCAGAGCTGATGAGAGGGAAGGAAAGCCATCCCCTGGAGCGGATATCCTGAATTTGGACTTGTAGCCTATCGGACTGTGTAAGAATAAACTTTCCTTTGTTAAAGCCATCTGCTTTGTGGTATTTCTGTTACAGCACCACTAGCTGACTAAAACACCCATGCACAATGAATCAAAACTTTCCCAATCCTGAGTCATTCCATCGTCTTTTATGGATCGAACCATTGTGATCCACAAGGTTTTCATTGGGTGATTTTCAGAAGTAGATTACTGAGCCTTTCTTCCTGTCTATCTTATTGTGGAAGCACTGCCGTAAACTGTTCAGCATTTAGCATTCCACAAAAACAGAGGTAAAAGATAACAGTATTGGTATGCTCAAAACGATAGACTACTAATATTTGTTGAGTCGGGCACTATTACAATCTTCCATTTGTACACCTAGAGATAGACACCGGAAATAAATACTAATTGTAAATCTACTAGGTCAGAGCTCTACGAATCTATATGTTATACCGAAAAGTTCACAGAGCTGCGTCTCAAGGTTTTAGCCCGAGGATCCAAGAGTAATTGCGATAAACGAGATTTCAAAATTCGTAGGCATAGGAAACTTCTCCGTTTGGATTTATTTCTATGCATAGGGTACAGTATTACTATTTTTTTAAAAAATAGAAACTTATGCTGCTTTTGTTTTGTTTTGTTCTGTTTTTATTGTGATTAAGTGAAAGTATACAATCTAAATTAAATTTGTATGGCCAGCTATCTGCAGCTCCTTCTACACTCTTTGCCCAGTGACAGCACACTCCTCCATTTTGCTCTATATTTGTGGTATCCTCTTAACAATCTCCTGTCCCCGCCTCTCCACTCTCTCCTCTCCCTTCTAGTAAGAGGCCAGTAGGACAGCATCCTATAGATGCATAGAACCATAAAGTACACACACCATGTGGTCACACTGTGTCCCCAAGGCCAATCCATTCCTGTCTGAAGAACTGACCTCAGTAATGTTTTCTGGCCAGGGGCCATGCTCCCAGAGGAACCCCCAGGATGCCAAACCATCAATTGCAGTCTTTTAGTGGAGTTCTTGAGGTGCGCTCCTCTTCTTTTTTTGACTTGACATTGTGTGCCCCATCACAGCTGTCTTTGGTATACACTGTTTTTAAAGACAAAAACAGAAAAGCTCAAGTTTGCTCACATAATAATATGATTATGTTTCATTCTTTTGAGAACACTTGTGGCTCAACTAGTCTCAGAAAAAGCTCAAAGTATAGATATTTGCTTTAAACGTTACCTTGCATTTTCTGATCATGCATAAGTTTCTCATTTTTCACGAAATTCTCATGTCACTTTTTATGAAAACTTCGGTCTAATCAGAGAAATTCTTTTAGTCATTTTGAACAACTGTTGCTGTTATTTTTAATGCTGCTTTCTGCAATAAAAAGACAAAAAACTCAAGACTTAAACAAGGGGAAGTCCTGAAAGCAGAGTTTCAGACTAGACAGATGGACAAGTATGCTTGCTGAGTTTTACCTTCAGTTTGAGATCTTTCTCATATTAGTACTGACTCTGCCACCACGTCATCAGCTGAGCACACACTTCCATCCCTTTTTGCTTCCAAAAGAAAAATACGCTTTTATTTTTCTCTAATTTTAAAAATAATTATGATCATTGTAAATTGTGCAGAAACAAGCTAAAAACAGAAGTGAAAAAAATCACTACAAGTCTTATGACCCAGAAAAGTCTTTCTTTATTTTGACCCAAAACGTCCATGAATATCTAACCCAAATATCAATTGGAAACCCTGTGATAAGCACTGACCAAATGTTTTTGGCTCTTGCCCTATGTGTATGCTTCTACTGCTTCTAGACCTTCATTCTGTGATGCACCAGCTCTGCATAGTGACCCAACTGCCCACTGCCTTGTTATCCCTTTACTATCCAGGGGCTTTAGGGCAACATGTGGGCAGCAGAGAAAAGCAAACAATGTAAAATTTTATCTTATAAATCAATCAATGACAAAATAACAACCATTGTATGATCACACTTTTATAAGAAGAATAGATACATATACTAAAATCAGTGCCCATTGGCAGTTATGAAGGACAGGAAGGGTTGAGGATAAGCACTCTCGAGATAACAGACACTTTGTTATTTTTGGTGATGGAAAAGATAGCATCAAATGTGGGTGAAGTGTACACAGCTTGACCAAGGTAACTGAAGCCACCAAGAAGTGTGCAAGAGAAAAAGATTTCTTGGTAAAGGACATAACAAATACAATTTTGCAACAATGCTTGTAGCAAAAATCAAAAAATACACATGTGATTACACAAATATGTATATAGGAAAATATTCAAATGAATATGAATATGTGGGTATGTAATGTGCACAGAGAGAAGCATCTATATGTATGTGTACATACTGGTAAGTGTGTCATGTCACACAGGGGGCACAGTTACGGATACTTCTTAAACATGATCAGGGCCAAAATAAGGCCTGTGAGGGCCCAAACACTTAATCTCTGGTACCTCTTCCTCTGCTTACTCACCCCCTCGAACAGGACATATAAGTTGTATATATGGATACATTTGTGTGTGTGTGTGTGTGTGTGTGTGTGTGTGTGTGTGTGCCCACACGCGTGCATGCATGCGTCTTAGTGATCCATGGTGTAATTTGTTTTTAAATGCAACTATATTAGAGATTGAAAGCAAAAGTGATGCGTGTCATTTTATTGGAGTGAAAAAAACTGGATTATAACATTTTAGTGAATGCAGGGTACTAATTACAGTGCTGTTTATGTACTTACATGCTCAATGAGAGAACTAAATGTGAAGTTATACCCAACTGGTCCAAAAGAAAAAGAAAAATATAATTGTTACTGAACACAAAATTCATAAAATGTACATTTTATTTCTCTGTGGAATTGATCAAGTCCTGTATTCAGAGACACATACATAAAGGCTATATCGAGAACACCACTTCTCAGAGAGTCTTAACAACATCAGTTTAGTAAAAGTGTCTGTTTTAGTCAGCTAGGGCTGCTGTAACAGAAATACCAGAAAATAGATGGCTTTAACAAAGGAAAGTTTATTCTTACACAGTCCAGTAGGCTACAAGTATGAATTCAGGATGTCCGCTCTAAGGCAAGGCTTTCCCCCTTGTCGGCTCTGGATGAAAGTCTGTTTTTGCATCAGTCTTTGTCTAGGGTGCATGCTGGCGCAAGAACCTCAGGTCTGAAGGATACACTTTTCTCCTGGTGCTGCTTGCTTGGTGGTGTGAGGTTCCCAATTCTCTGCTTGCTTCCCTTTCCTTTCATCTCTTGTAGGATGAAAGGATTAAGGGTAGGGTAAGCCATACTCCAGGGAAACGCTCTTTACAGTGGAGAAGGGAGGTGATCTTATAAAAGGCTTTACAGTCCCACCCTAATGCTTTAAGATACAACATAGGAAAATCACAAAATGGAGGACAATCATAAAATACTGGGAATCATGGCCCAGGCACATGGCTACACATATTTTTGGAGGGACACAATTCAATCCATGAATTTTATCTGATACCATAATTGTACAGATTTCATATCAATCCCATAATTATAACAAGGCAACACCTACACAAAGGTGTCAGACATAAAATAGCAACCAGCTTTCTCATTAAAAATGAGCCTCATGAAATTAAATTAGCCATTTCTCCCAAAATAATACTTAGCACAGATCATTCATGAGAAAACTGAGCTTTATTTTACATTTGTTTTCTGACATCTGTGCTACTTTCCAAAAAAGTTTTCTTTCTTTTTTCTTATTTATTCCCTTCTCTTGACTATAATCTGTTAACATTACTCATCATAATAAACTTCCATTGCTTTATACTTATGAACCAAAATAAAACCAAACCTAGTGCCATAAAGGCAATGTTGACTCACAGCGACCCTTCAGAACGGGGCAGAATTGCTCCATAGAACAGAGAAAACTGCAACACAAAAATAATCACATCAAAATGACAGCACTAAACACATACCTGCCAATAATTACATTAATGTAAACGGTCTGAATGCTCCAGTAAAGAGAAAACAAGTGATATCTTGGATCAAAAAACATGACCCATCTATACATTGCTTACAAGAAACACACATTAGACTGAAAGATATAAACAAACTGAAAATTAAAGGATGGAACAATATATACCAAACTCCGTAGAGTTTTTAAGGAGCATCTGGAGGATTTGAACTGCTGACTTTTTGGTTAGCAGTGATAGCACTTACGTACTACGCCACCAGAATTTCCAATTTATGAACACTGAAAAACCAAGCCCACTGCCATCAAGTCAATTCTGACTCATAGAGACCCTTTAGGACAGAGCAGAATTACCCCATAGAGTTTCCGAGCAACACCTGGCAGATTCAAACTGGCAACCTTATGGTTAGCAGACATAGCACTTAACCACGATGCCACCAGGGCTTCCTTCTAATTTTCAGAAGACTTAAATTCCTTCATTTCCTTTTAGATGTGATTCTTATCAGTATTTATGAGGTTCTCAACCTACTTTACAACTATACATGCATATATGCACGTATACACACAAATAAATGTTTATACTCGTGTATATGCGTATTATATACAATATGCTTCATAGTGCTTTTTCACTATTATATGGGAACTCCACAGAGAGCGTTTTTTTTGTGTGAGCATTTTGTTTACAAGTTTAGGAAAGCAGTCTTTGAAATAGTATCATTGACTTTGAAAATAGTATCATTGACTATTGAGTAATCAGTAGCAAACGAGGTTACAGCTTAATTTCCTATCTATAGTAAAGAACTATATTACACGTGTGAGATTAGAATGAATCAGATTAAACTCATAAAAAGGTTTTCCTTTTGAAAGTGATGCACCTTTTTTTTAATCTAGGTATCTTGCATTTATGACTTGCTTGAGAATTGCTTAAAAACCTACATGATACAGACCTCTGATTTAAACAATATTTGCCTCTTACCTAACACCATCTGGTGTAGATCAGCTTAATACACATGGCATCATCTCAGAAGAATTCCCTGTGTTATTTATAAATAATATAATAGTGGTTGTAATAAGTTATGAAAAAATGCAAACACATCTGGAGGTCATTTAACAAAAATCACTAAACCTTTTTTGAATTGAACCATTATTCATATGTTAATCTGATTGGTTCACTAAACATTTCCATTATTTCACTAAACATTTCCAGTTTGTCCAAACAGGCCTCAGAATCAATCAAAAGAAGCATTGGATACATGAAACACTAATTAAGTTCATAGTACTGTTCCTTACAAAGCTAGAACTCTCTCACATTGGTGAATCTTTATTTGGGCAATAGAAACACAAAGAAATCTGGACAGTAGACATGTAAACACTTCAACTACATAGGCAAAAGAAAATAGAGGATTATAGCTGTCTTCTAGGTAGTTTATATCACAGAAATTACCCATTAAAGATTACTTTTCTCATGTTTTCTAACACACTGCTTACAACACCACTTATCCCTCTGTATATACCAATGCAGCTGTCAGAAATTTCCATAGAAGAGGTCCTTCATACGTTTTCAAACTACTTAAACCATATTCACATGTACTTATAGTCTCAATGGATTTGTCCTTGCATAATTCCTACTGATTTCATCAGTACACACCCATTCCCTGGAGTATCATCAGCTTTTCTCATCTATTCCAATAAGAGAAAACACTCTATTAATAAAGCAGGTGGCAACCATTACAAATGTCTCATTAAACATTAAATAGTGGGAGATTTCTCCAAGCCAACGGAATAGTAATAGGCAATATCCTCAAAGTACACTGTACTAATGAAGTAGTACTTTTACAGAGTCCCACCAGAACTGAATGCTTTCGCATCCTAAACTACAAGACAGGAAGAGCACTAACAGTTTCTGACAACTCATCTTGTAGTAAGCATTGTACTAGATACATTATGTATATTAATATTTTACAGAGAAGTAACTGAGGTTCTGACAGGTTAAATAAATTACCTACTAAATGATGTCCAGTTAGAAGTCCAGCCTGATTCCAAAGCCCAAGCCCTTCCCACTTTCTCACACGAAAGACAAACTTAGCTGGTGTTTAAGGCATTGTTAAGCCAGTTCACATATCAGGCACACAAGAATGCAGCTCTTTCACTTCATAACTAACAGGTTTTCATTATTAGCTTCTACCCTCTATGCTCAAAAAATTTAAAAAAAAATGCAGCTCTCATGGCATTGATTCTGAACACCTTGTTGAGGGTCTTTCTCTTTTTCAATGACCCTCTACCAAGCATGAAGTCTTTCGCCAGGGACTAATCCCTCCTGACAACACGTCCAATGTATGTAAGACAGTCTTGCCATCCTTGCTTCTAAGGAGCACTCTGGTTGTACTTCTTCCAAGACAGATCTGTTTGTTGTTTTGGCAGTCCATCATATATCCAATATTATTCTCCAGCACCACAATTCAAAGGCATCATTTCTTCTGTCTTCCTTATTCATTGTCCAGCTTTTGTATGCACATGATGCGATTGAAAATATCATGGCTTGGGTCACGTGCACGTTAGTCTTTGAGATGATATCTTTCTTTTCAACACTTTAAAGAGGTCTTTCGCACCAGATTTTTCCAATGTGATGCGTCTTTTGATTTCTTGATTGCTGCTTCCACAGCTGTTGATTTTGGATCCAAGTAAAATCAAGTCCTTGCCAAGCTCAGTCTTATCTCTATTTATCATGATGTTGTTTACTGATTGCATTGTGAGTGTTTTTGTTTTCTTGATGTTGAAGTGTAATGCATACTGTAGGCTGTGACCTTTGATCTTCATCAGTAAGTCCTTCAAGTCTTTTGCAGTTTCAGCAAGGTTGTGTTATCTGCATAACGCAGGTTGTTAATGAGTTTTCCTCTAATCCTGGTGCCCCATTTTTCTTTATATAGTCCAGCTTCTCAGATTATTTGCTCAGCATACAGATTGAAAAGGTATGCTGAAAGGACGTAATCTTGACACACACCTTTTCTGACTTTAAAGCATTTAATGTCCCCTTGTTCTGTACACAAGAGTGTCTCTTGATCCATTTACAGATTCCTCATGAGGACAATTAAGTATTCTGGAATTCACATTCTCCTCAATGTTATCTATAATTTGTTATCAGCCACAAAGTCAGGTGTCTTTGGACAGCCAATAAAACACAAGAAACATCTTTCTGGTATTTTGTGCTTTCAGCCAAGATCCATCTGACATTAGCAATGATATAGCTCATTCTATGTCCTCTTCTGAATTCAACCTGAATTTCTGGCAGTACCTTGTAAACATACTGCTGCAGCCTCCTTTGAATAATCTTCAGCAAAATTCTATTTGCATGTGATATTAATAATATTATTTGATAATTTCCACATTTTGTTGGAACACTTTTCTTGGGAACAGGCATAAACATGGATCTCTTTCAGTCAGCTGGCTAGGGAGCTGTCCTCCAGCTTTCTTGGCACAAATGAATGAGCGCTTCAGTACAGTACCTGTTTGTTGAAACATCTCAACTGATACTCTGTCAGTTCCTGGAGCCTTGTTTTTTGCCAATGTCTTCAGTACAGCGACTTCTGTCAGTCATTGGTTCCTGATCACATGAACTGACAACATCAACCATTTCTTTTTGGGATTGTGACTCTGTATATCCATTCCATCTTCTTTTGATGCTTCGTGAGTCATTTAATATTTTCCCTGTAGAATCTTTCACTATTGCAATTCAAGGCTTGAATTTTTTTCTTCAGTTCCTTTAGCTTCAGAAACGCTGAGTACGTTCTTCCCTGATGGCTTGCTGTCTCCAGCTCTTTACATATGTCGTTATAATATTTTGCTTTATGAGTCGGATCCGACTCGACGGCACTTGGCTTGGCTTGGCTTTGCATGCTAACCTTTGAAATTTTCTATTCAGTTGTTTTATTTCATCATTTCTTCCTTTTTCCTTAGCTACTTTTCGTGGATTAAATTGTGTCCCCCCAAAAATATGCACAGCAATTTGGCTGGGCCATGATTCCCAGTATTGTGTACTTGTCCTGCATTTTGGATTTTCCTATGCTGTAAATCCTAATCTCCACCTGTGGTTAATAGACTGGTTAAGAGGAATAGGATGGGACTGTATCACCTTTCCTAAAGTTACCTCCACGCTCCAATGTAAAGGGAGTTTCCCTAGAGTGTGGCTTGCACCACATACAAAAGATAAAAGGAAAAGGAAGCAAGCAGAATGTTAGGCCTCATACCATCAAGAAAGCAGCACAGAGAGCAAAGCGCATCCTGTGGACCTGAGGTTCCTGCACCACGATGCTCCCTGACTAAAAGACTGATGCAAGACAAGGACCTTCCGCCAGAGCTAATAGAGAAAGAGTAGAGCTGACACCCTGAATTCAGACTTGTAGCCTACTGGACCGTTTAAGAATAAAGTTTTCCTTATTAAGCCATCTACTTGTAGTATTTCTGTTCGAGTAGTACCAAATGACTAAAACACTACTCGACATTCAAGAGCAAGTTTCAGAGTCTCTCCTGACATCCAATTTGTTCTTTTCCTTCTTTACTGTCTTTTAATGACCTCTTGCTTTCTTTACTTATGAGGCCTTTGATGTCATTCCACAGCTGTCTTGTCTTCAGTCACTCGTGTTCAAATGCATCAAATCTATTCTTGAGATGGACTCTAAATTCAGGTGAAATATACTCAAGGTTGTACTTTGCCTCTTGTGGTCTTTTTCTAATTTTCTTGAGTTTCAGTGTGAACTTGCACATGAGCAACTAATGGTCTTTGCTGCAATTGGCACTGGACCTTGTTTTGACTGATGATATTGAGTATTTCCATCTTCTCTTCTCACAGATACGGTTGATTTGATTCTTGTGTATTCCAGTAAGCAAGGTCCATGTGTATAGTCACTGCTGAAGCTGGTGAAAAGGTATTTGCAATGAAGAGGTGTTTGGTCTGGCAAAATTCTATCATGTGATCACCAGCATTGTTTCTATCACCAAGACTGTACTTGCCAACTACCAATCTTCTGTTTCCAATGTTTGCATTCCAACTGCCTATAATTATCAATGCATCGGGACTGCATGTTTTATCAATTTTGGACTGCAGAAGCTAGTAAAAACCTTCCATTTCTTCATCTTAACTTTAGTAGTTGGTACATAAATTTGAATAACAATTGTATTAACTGGTCTTCCATGTAGGCATGTGAATATTATCGTATCACTGACAGCATTAGACTTCCGGATCCATCTTGAAATGTTCCTTTTGATGACGAATGAAACAGCATTCATCTTCAAGTTGTCATTCTTGGCTTAGTATGTCCATTTCAGCTCACTAATGCCTAGGATGTCAACATATATACATTCCATATCATTTTTTATGATTTCCAATTTCCCTGGAGTCACATTTCGCACATGCCCTGTTCAAATTGTTAATGGCTGTTTGGAGCTGTTTTTTCTCATTTTGAATTGTGCCACATCAGAAAATGAAGGCCTCAAGTTCTATATTCCATCCACATTCTTAAGGTTAATTCTACTGTGAGGAAACAGCTCTTCTCCAGTCATCTTTTGAGTGCCTTCCAACCTGAAGAAACCCAGCTTCTAAGACTGTATCAGACAATGTTCTGCTGCTGGCTAATTCTTTTCAGAAGGAGACTGTTGAGTCCTTCCTATTCTGTCCTAGTCTAAAAGCTCAGTTGAAACCTATCTGCCATGGTGACCCTGCTGGTATTTGAATGCCAGTGCCACAGTTTCCAGCATCACAGCAATACACAAGCCCCTACAATACAAACTGGCTGATACATGGGGGTGTTTCAGAATAGAACTACCCTTTCAGTGGCTGTGATCTTTCAGAAGAAGACTGCTGTGCCTTTCTTCTGAGGTCCCTCTGAATGAATTCAACTGCCAACCATTTGGTTTGGTACCCCAGCAGTTAATCATTTGTACCATCCAGGGATTTTTATCCTCTAGATAGTAAATGGAAAAAAACTACTAAATATCACATCCAGTTTAAACCAGTCTAACTCAGTAATCTGAACCATCTCTTCAGTAATAGCATGTGGTCTCCCTAACACAGAGCAGCAAGACACATGGCCTAAGTAGCTGGGCCTGTTGTCACCTTCTCTACCCTAGGAATTAAGTGCTCCAGATTTGCTTCTTGATATGCTACAGTGGAAGAATAAAGGAATATAGAAAATTCTCTCTCTAGACAGTAGTCTTCCTTGCCAGACTATGATCTTAGAGCAAATTTCTGCATTCCTTCTGTGGGAAAACCCTGGTAGCATACTGCATTAAGTGATATGTCTGCTAACTGGAAGGTTGGCAATTCAAATCTGCAAGGTGTCCCTTGGAAGCTCTATGGGGCAGTTCCACCCTGACCTGTAAGGTTGCTGTGACCCGATGGCAGTGGGTGTTCCTTCTGGGACCTCTGCTCTAGCCCCACCCAACTGAATGGCTGCCTAAGCCAACCAGCACTAAGGTAATATATTCAGAACGGTCAAAGAGTATATCAATAGATCTCAAAGTGTGTTTACCAATTAAACAAGCATGAGTTTTTGCAGCTTGTCCATTGAAACCCAATTTTGTGGACACTATTTTTTACCTGAAAATATAAACTTTTCCATTTTGAATGTACTATATACATTATGGAAGTCAATCGGATGTGATAAATCATTGCAGAATCTTTCAAGAGGGCTTTTTTCTTTCATTTTCTTTATTAGAAGTTGTAACTAAATTAAGAATTCCTAAAATAAATACATATCTAAAAATTATAATAATTTTTCCTTCCTCTCTGAAATAATAGGAATAATGTTAACACCCTACCACAGTTTTATTCACCTACATCAATCAATATGCATACATAAATATGCACATGCATGAAGAGAAATTTCTGCCTAGTCTTAGAAACAGTCTATAAAAAATACTCTGCAATTTGCTCTTCTAATTTAAGTCATTAAAATCTAATTTACAACCAGTAAAGAATAAAAAATTTCTCACACAAAAAAATAAGAAGCACGTGTCAAAATTTTGATTCACCAATGAGGAAACTAGCAGAATGGCAACCCTCATTCAATTAGAACACAGGAAACATAGGTTTGTACAAATAGTGGTAAGAAAAGGAATACTACAGTATAACTGCTAGATTAAAAAATAGAATTGTTCAATGCCCTGCAGACAAATAAAATCATAACTTTGGGAATTATTTTCTCTACTATACAGAAAGGGAAAAAATAATCATACCTGACCTGCTTCCTGCAAGTTAACCTTCAACTTTTGAGTTGTAAAATGTCTGGGCTTTAACCAACTGTAAATAATATGTCCAGCTAAGTCACATTCCCCAAGAGAACTAAAAGGTCCTTAGGATGGCTTGTTAGAAAACGCTGTGGCAGAATATCAAGATCGCATAATCATCTGTTTTGTTTTTGGTTTTTTTTTTGCCTTGTTTCCAAGATTTGGGAACTTTTCCTAAACACAATAGATCATGGAAAGCCCTCTAGGTTAACAGACACAGCTTTACTTCATATTTTAATGACTACATAACTAATCTGTAGTATAAATGATCTGGAAACCTGGGTAGTGTAGTGGCTTAAGTTCTATGTCTGCTAACCAAAAAATCAGCAGTTCAAATCCTCTAGGCACTCCTTGTAAACTTCATGGGGCAGTTCTACTCTGACCTCCAGGGTTACTATGAGTCAGACCTGACTCAACGGCAGTGGATTTGGTTTGGTTTGGTATAAATGAACTCTAAATAACTCAGTCACTTCTCTGCTAACGAATATATAGGTTTTTTTCCCAACTCCTTTACTGTTATAAATAATACTGCTTTAAAATATTTGCATGTGTTCTTTAATATTGAAGCTTTTTGTTCCTGTAAGATAAAGTACAAAAGCAGGGATATCTAAGTCAAAGAAAATAAATATTCTAATTTGGTAGCTACTGCCATACTCTTTTATGAGTTTTGACAGCTCTGGATATAATCCTACATGCATTTCTAACCTAGTTAGGTCAAAATAATCCTAAGGAGTTTGAGAATCCTGATATACTTTGAGCTGTCAGCATCCCATGAGAAAATGACAAGTAAATTTCATGCCAAGACCTTAATGACAATGGCTGTTCAAGTTCTAAATCCAAATGTGCATTTACTTTTTAAAATAAAACACTAGTATTTTTCCATTATTTGCTTTTCTTGATAATTCTAATTATTACACTTATTTTCTTACCATTATTGTGTAATATTGATTTATAAGAAAACCCTGGTAGCATATTGCTTAAGTACTAAGTCTGGTAACCAAAAAGTCAGCAGTTCAAATCCACTGGGCACTCCTTGGAAACTCTATGGAACAGTTCCACTCTGCCCTATAGAGTCTCTATGAGTCAGAATCAACTCAACGGCAGTGTGTTGGGTCTGTTAGTTGGTTGATTTATAAATAAGTGATTTGGCTTTTATAAATATATAACTGTCATTTGTTTGGGATCTAGTACCAGAAAAGCCAAAATAGTCTGTGCTATCATAAAACTTGGATCTACAAACATCTCATGGCAGGAAAATCACAGTGTACTTACTCAGGCTTTTACAGTTGTATGTGATGAATTTGTTAATAAAGAAAACATACAAGCAACTTAAATGCCCCTTTATAGGGAACCAATTAAATAAATCATGACAAATTCATAGTACGTGATACTGTTCAGTCATTCTTTCAAACAATATTTGTTAAAATGATCCTTTGGGCCAGGACTGTATCACATACTGAGGGTAAAAAGGTGCACAAAAAAAGAGACACAACTGCAACTGAGAGGCGACAAATAAGCATAATAATAAGTAAACAGAAAAGAATCAAATAAGCTGAGGGAAACATTATTGTGTAAGGTCCTGTAACACAAAGAAACCCAATCTAGAGTTGCCCTGAGAAAGTAACAATCAATCTGCAGTGGGCTGGTAAAGGGAAGAACATTCCAGACAAAAGCAACAGCAGGTGCAAAGAATCTGTGGCCAGATGATGACAAGTTTCAGTCCCTGAGAAAACATTGCTAATGGACCCAGGAGACCGAGACCAAACAACCTGTTGCCCTTGAGTCAATTCTGACCCATGGCAACCATGGGCGACAGAATAGAGGTGCCCCATGGGGTATTCCAAGAAGCTGCTGCTGGATATGAACTGCTGACCTTTTGGTTAGCAACCGTAGCTCTTAACTATCATATAATCATGGCTCAGAGAGGCTCAGGAGACTGAAATACTACAATAAAATGAGCTGAATAGGTAAGCAGCGCACTATGAAAACCCCGGTAGATCATTCTGAGATCAGTAGTAAGACAGTGAAAGTCTTTAAGTAAAAGGATGACAAAACCTAATTAAAATTTTAAAAGATAATGCTGGCTGCATTAAGGAAAAGGGTTTGGCTGCGGGCACCAGTGAATGTGTGAACCCTAGCTCAGAGACTATCTCTGTGGTAGAAGTAAAAAGACTGGCATGATGTCTGTGGAAATGAACACAAATGGCAGCAATTGAGAGATATTTAGGAGACAAAATTGACCAAATCTGGATTCAATAAAAAGGACTGAACGCTGAACACAAAAGAAAAGGAGACATCAGGAACAACTGATATCTGTTTGCGGACTTAAAAAGATGTGTAGCTGGATTCCCTCAAGCAAGAAACATCAGAAGGGAACCAGCTTTGTGATAGGACTGAAATGTACAGACCTAATGGGAAGCTGGATGCTCGGGCATGAAATGCAAAGACATCTTTTCAACATCTGGGTTGAAAATAAAAATTTAAAGTCGTAAGTCATAAAATAAAAGTGGCATTTGAAACAATAAATGTGAGTAACACATTGTAAGGAGAAACTGTGGAGTGAAAAGGAAAAAAAAGATTAAAAACTAGAGGGAAATGGAAGGGAGAGGAGGGGAAAAGCAGTAGAAGAAAGGAAGGGAAGGACAATGGGACAGAGGATACTAAGATTGAACTTTAAGGTATCTATTCCCAATATGCATAGGTTGCAAACCAAAGTAAAGAGTGGTCAGGGAGACAGGGAAGGTACCAGGAAAGAAATAGATTTCTAAAAATTAATGTGTAAATACATTTGCCAAGTAAAAACAAAAACTGTTTTATTTATTTAAAAAAAAAATTTTATTACCATTGAGTGAAGATGTACTATCCCGTATAAATTTGCGTGCCTGCCTACGTGTAGCTCCCCCTGCTCTCCTTGCCTGATAACAGCACGCTCCTCCTCTCCGTTCTGTACATGTCATATCCTCCTAACAGTCTCCTATCCCCTCCTCTCCTCCTACTCCCCCTCCTCCAGGAAGAGGTCAACATGATGGCATCCTGTAGATGCATGAAACCATAAAGTGCACACAAGGTATGGTCACTCTGTGTCACCAAGTCCAATCCATTCCTGTCCGAAGAGTTGACCTCCATTATGATTTATGGGCAGGGGCAGTATCAGGGCCAGGGTCCATGCTCCCAGGGGAACCCCGAGGTCCCTGGACCATCAGTTGCAGTCTTTTAGTGGAGATCTCAGGGTGCACCCTTTTTTATTCTCGTGTTGCCAATGAGACTTTGTGAGCCCCATCGTGGCTATCACTGGTGGTGGCCAGGTGTCATCCAGTTCTTTGGTCACATGTCAATGTAGTCACCGACTCACATAGGTCTGTCTGTCTTCTGGTTTCGCTTTCTCCCATGTCATTTCAGTCCTTAGTGATCATCCATTCCTGCTGAGTTGGGACAATTTGGTGTATCTCAGATGGCAGTTTGGCAGCTTTTAAGATGCCAGACAACACTCACCAATGTGGGGTGCAGAAGACTCTCTTAGCAATAGGCTAGTTAGGCAATTGGCTTTGATGTCCCCTGAAAGCGTGGTCCCCGGACCCATGCCCCAGATACTCTGTCCTTGCAAAATTTGGTTCAGATGGGAGGAGTAACTATGTGATGTTGAAGTCAAGTTAAAATTTATCTTCTTTCTAATGTGTGCTGTCACTGATTTCACCCAACCAAATTTCTATCAACTATCTAATCTATACCCTACCCTTACCCTCCCTCCCTCCCTAACCTTGCAGCCCTCAAAGAGTCTTTTCTTCTATGTGTCTGTTTTTAAGTTCTTATTGTAGGAGTCTCATACAGTATTTGCCCTTTTGTCACTGACTACTTTCACTCAACATAATGTCCTCCAATTAAAACCAGGTTATGAGATGCTTCCTAAAATCATCATTGTTCTTTACCATTGGATAGTGTTCCATTGAGTATATATACCATAAGTTATTTATCCATTCCTCTGTGGTTGGGTATCTGGGTTGATTCCATTTGTTTGCTATTGTGGACTGCGCTGCAACAAACATACACGTGCATGTATCTGCTGATGTGGATGCCCTTGATTCTGCAGAATGTATTCCAAGCAGTGGAATTATTGGGTCAAGTGGTGTATCTATTTCCAGATTTTTAAAGACGTGCCACATCGCTTTCCAGAGAGGTTGCACCATTTTGCAATCTCACCAACAGTATAGGAGAGTTCTGATTACTCCACATTCTCTCCAGCATTTGTTGTTTGGTGTTTTTTTGGACCATGGCCAATCTTGTTGGGGTGAGATGGTATCTCATTGTAATTTTGATTTAAATTCCTTTAATAGCTAGTGATTGTGAGCACTTCCACACACACTGCTTTTCTGCTGGAAAAATGCTCCCAGGGTGGGCACTGCCTCCCAGCCTGGGAGTTAGGTCCTGCTGGGGCCTCTGTTTAGGTAACTCTACCTCTCAGTCAAACAAGATGGCATCCCGCACAAGCTCTCCCACTGGCTATGAAATAGCCAAATCAGTGGTGGAGGTTCAGAAAGTGAGGGTGGAGGGAAATACGTCCACAGAGTCCAGAGCCAGTTTCTCAAAATGTGGCTTCTCCGCCTGCTGGTCCTGTCAGCAGTGCGTCCGAGCTTTGCTGCCAGTTAAGCCCCAGCCCCACCTGCTGGCTAAAACAGAGGAAAAAAAAGTTAAAATGGTGAATTACATTTAGGCTGCATGATCTGGCACCCAACAATGGCAGGGGTTGGCAAAGAAGAAAAATTTCCCTTTTGGTGGTATGTAGTCCAAATTGACAGCCCTATGCCGTGTTCTAGGGCTCACTAGGTATCCAGAAGGCTCCGTTTAGTTATCAGTTCAGGCCTTGGCTTCCAGAGGGAATTAAGGTGATGTGTGTTTAATCCATCATCTTGACTCTGCCCCCAAAACAAAAAACCTGTGAACATTATATAAAACAAGGTTTCATCAGTATGAAAAAAAATAAGTACATACATTCACATAGATATATTGAGACATGCATATACATATTTTAACAGATATTTGAAAAAAAACTAGACAAAACAAATGCAAAAATACCATAATTGTAGTTATCCCTGGAAGAGAAAGTGGATGAGCTCAAAGTATATGTTTACATTTCACTCTTTGTACTTCTTCCTTATTTAATTAAGTTAATTTATAAAGTGTCCATATATCTCTTGTACTTTTAAAAACAATATATAAGAATATTATCAAAACATTCAAATAAAAACAAAAAGCAGAAACACATACAAAATAAATGGTGAACAAAGCAAAAATCTTGAAAACCTACTATCAAAGAAATATCAAAAACACAGTTACCATGTTATTGCTGTTGTTGCTAGCTGCTGTCCAATTCATTCTAACTCATGGTAACTGAGTTACTGTGAACAAGCAATTTCACTCCTAGGTATTTATATACGCAACAGAAATGAAAATATATGTCCACACAAAAGCTTGCACATACAGGTCTATCACAGCATCATTCAACATAACCAAAAGTATGAGTAGTATTGTTGGAGGGGTCTTGAGACAGAGAGGAATAGTGTACCGTCACCAGGCAGGGAGAGCAGGGGAAGCTGCATATAGGTGGGCATGTAAATTTATATGGGAATGTATGTTTTCACTAAGTCATATTAAATAAAGAAAGAAAGAAAGAAGAAAAAGCTTGCAAGTGGCCGTCAAAGATACTCCTCTGGTCTCACCTCATCTAAAGCAAGGGAGAATCAAGAAAACCAAAGTCACAAGATGTCATGAATTATGTCCCCTCAAACTATGTGTCAACTTCGTTAGGCTGTGATTCCCAGTATTGTGTGGCTGTCCTCCATCTTGTGATTTTCCTATGTGTTGTAAATCATAATGTCTGCCTGTGGCTAACGAGAATTAGGGTGGGATGTAACACCCTTGTTCAGTCACATCCCTGGTTCAACTTAAAGAGAGTTTCCCCAGAGTGTGGACACTCCACCATCTTTTACCTTGCAACAAATAAAAGGAAAAGGTAGAAAATTGGGGAGCTCATACCACCAAGAAAGCAATACTGGAAACAGAGTGTATCCTTTGGACCCAGGTTCTTGCACAGAAAAGCATCTAGCCCTGGGAAAGATTGATGACAAGGACCTTCCTCCAGAGCTGATAGAGATAGTCTTCTCCTGGAGTTAATGCCGTGATTTGGACTGCTAGCCTACTGGACTGTGAGAGAATGAATGTCTCTTTGATGAAACTATTCACTGGTGATATTTCCATTACATAAACACTAGATAATCAAGACACACAGGAAAAATTTGTCCCAAAGACTAACAGACCACAACTACCACAGCCTCCACTACACTATGTCCACAAGTAGGTGGATAAGTAGGTGGTGCCCAGCTATTGCCATTGACTACTCTCACAGGTATCACAATAGAGAGACCCAGACAGAGCTGGAGAAAAATATAGAATAAAATTCTAACTCACAAAAAAAGATCAGACTTACTAGTCTGACAGAGACTGGTGAAATCCTAGAGTATGGTCTTGCTAACCTTTTAACTCAGTAACAAAGCCACTCCTGATATTTACCCTTCAGCCAAAGATTAATTTGGTCCATAAAATAAAACAAGACTAAAACAGGCACAGTACCCCAGGGGTGAGGACAAGAAAGCAGGAGGGGACAGGAAAGCTGCTGATCGGGAACCCAAGGTTAGAAGGGGAGAGGACTAACATGTTGCCAGGTTGGCAATTACTGTCACAAAGCAATATGTGTATTGTTTTCATAAGAAACCAATTTGCCCTTTAAATCTTCATCTAAAGTACAATAAAAATAAACAAAAGTGGAAATAACCCATCAACTTATGAATGGTTAAATAAAAGGCTTAAAATACAGTACGAGACTATTCAGCCTCAAAAAAGTAATGAAGTACTACTGATGCAGACTACGACACAGATGAACCTCAAAAACATTATGTTAAGTGAAAGAAGCCAGACACAAAATGCCACATATGGTATGATTCCATTTATATTAAATGTCCAGAACAGGAAAATCCACAGGGATAGAAAGTAGATTAATGGTTGCTAAGGGCTGTGGCAAACAGCCCTGGTGGTGCAGTGGGTAAAGCAATTGGCTGCTAACCAAAAGGCAGTCCTAACCCACTAGCTGCTCCATGGGAGAAAGACGTGACAGTTAGCTTCCATAAAGATTTACAGATTTAGAAACCCTATGGGGCAGTTCTACTTTGCCCAGTATGGTCACTGCAAGTCAGAATCAACGAGGGTGATTTTGTTTTTTTGTTGTTGTTTAAATGCTGTGTCAGAACAAGGCAAGGGGTCAACTGTGGAGCAGACCATCAAATATTCATGTGTGAGTTCCAGCTGAAGGTAAAGAAAAAAAGAAATAGGTTCCTTAGAGCCAAAATATGAACTTGAGAATATCCCATCAGAATTTAGAGACCATTTCAAGAATAGATTTGACCCATGGGACATTAACGACTCAAGACCAGACAAGTTATGGGATGACATCAAAGACATTATATATGAAGAAAGTAAAATGTCATTTAAAAAAAAAAAAAAGGAAAGAAAAGACCAAAATAGACATCAGAAGAGACCCTGACATTGCTCTTGAATGTAGAGTAAGTAAAGTGAATGGAAGAAACGATGAGGGAAAAGTACTGAACAGAAGATCTCAAAGAGCAGCTCAGGAAGACAAAGCAAGGTATTCTAACAAAATGTGCAACACTTGGAGTTCGAAAACTACAAGAGAAGAATATACTCAGTATTTCTCAAGATAAAAGAATAAAAAAATATATTCAAGTCTTGAGTTTTAGTTTTGAAGGATTCTATGAACAAAATATTGAATGATTCACGAAGCATCGAAAGAAGATGGTAGGAATACACAGAGCCATTGTAGCAAAAAGAACTGGTCAATGTTCTGCCATTTCAGAAGGTGGCACATGTTCAAGAACTGATGATATTGAAGGAAGAATTCTAAGCCACGCAGGAAGAAAAAAAACCACAGCCGTCGAGTCAGGTCCCACTCATAGCAACCCTAGAGGTCAGAGTAGAACTGCCCCAGAGAGTTTACAAGGAGTGCCTGGTGGATTTGAACTGCTTATCTTTTGGTTAGCAGATGCGGCACTTAACTCTCTATATCACCAGGTTTTCCAGCGTCACTAAAGGTATGAACAGAAGATAGGGCTCTAGGAATTGACAGAATACCAATTTTGATGTTTCAACAAATGCATACAGCACTGGAAGTACCCACTTATCTATGCCAAGAAATTGGAAGATAGCAACCTAGTCAACCAACTGGAAGAGATTCTTATCTGTGGCAAGTCTAGAGACAGGTGACCCAACAGAATACAGAAACTATAGAAAAATATCATTAATATCACACACAAATAGAATTTTGCTGAAGATCACTCACAGGCAGATAGATTTGTATATCAATAGGAAACTGCCAGACATTCAAACCAGATTTAGAAGAGGATATGGAACCAAGAATATCATTGCCAGTGTCAGATAGATCTTGGCTGAGAGCAGAGAATACCAAAAAGATGTTTACCTGTAACATATTGACTATGGAAAGGTATTCTGCAGTGTGGATCATAACAAGTATGGATAACATTGCAAAGAATGGGAATGCTAGAACACTTGATTATGCTCATAAGGAATCTGTACGTACACAAAGAAGCAGTCATTGGAACAGAATAAGAGGATATTAGATGATTTAAAATCAACAAATGTATGTGTCAGAGTGGTCTCCTTTCACTATACTTAACCTGTATACTGCATAAATAATCTGAAAATCTGGACCATATGAAGAAGAATGTGGCATCAGGATTGGAAGGAAACTCATTAAAAGCTTCACTGAAGCTGAAGAGGACTCGCAGCACCTGCTGATGAAAATCAAAGACTTCGGTAAGGATATACCACAACAAAAAGAAAACATAAATTCTCAGAACTGGACCAATAAGCAACATCATGATAAACAGAGACAAGACTGAACCTGTTAAGAATTTCATTTTACTTGGATCTACAGTCAATTCCCATGGAAGCAACAGTCAAGAAATCAAATGTCATTGCTTTGGGCAAATCTGCTACAAAAGATCTTTGTAAAGAGTTAAAAAAAAAAAGACACGACTTTACAGGCTAAGGTGCTCCTGATTCAAACCACTGTATTTTCAATCACCTTATATGCATTCAAGAGCTGGTCAATGAATAAGGAAAACTGAAGAACTGATGTCTTTGAATTATAATGTTGATCAGGAATATTGAATATACTGCAGACTGCCAGAAAAATAAACAAATCTGTTTTGGAAAAATTATAACCAGAATGTTCCTTAGAAGCAAGGATTGCAAGATGTTGTCTTACGTATTGCACGTGTTATCAGGAAGTAGTAGTTCCTGGAGAAGGACATTGTGCTTGACAGAGGGTCTGAAAAAAAGAGAAAGATCCTTACTGAGATGGATTGACAAAGTGGCTGCAAAGCTGGCCTCAAGCATAGCAGCAATTGTGAGGATGGTGCAGGACAAGGCAGTGTTTTTATTCTGTTTTACATAGGGTCATTGTGAGTAGAAACCAACTGAACACACCTAACAGCAACAAAAGGCACTATGGAGAGTGCCTAACTGGTAATAAGTACTGAGTTTCTTTTGGGGATGATGAAAATATTCCAGAATTAAACTATGATGGTTCCACAGTATTTTGAAAATATTAAAAACCCCTGTTACTCCTTTTAAATGCTTTACCATATGGAAATGAAGTATATTTCAATATGTAAAAATGAAGGTGAAAGACACCTTGAGGAATAAGAGTAGGATGGCATGATTCATTTCTGAATGGTCAAGCATTAGAGTACATTTTTTCTAACCAGTTGCCATCGAGTCAGCTCTGACTCATGGCAACAGCAACACACAGGGAGGAACTGGGCTCCATAGGATTTTCAGTGGCTAAATTTTCAGAAGTAGATCACCAAGTCTTTCCTTCAAAGCACCTCTGGGCGAACCCAGACTTTGATCTTTTAGATGAGCAGATGAGCACGTTAACCATTTGCTCTACCCAGGCATTCCAGAAGTTCTCTAGAATTATTGTAAACGTCCAGTAAATATTTTCTCCTTGCAATCTGGAGACAAAAAAAAGTACCTGAATATTTGGAAGATAGAAATATGATAAACTTGTTGTGCCTCATTCTGCCTTGGCCAGGTAGATCCTTTTCTTATACTCAGAAAATAATAAAATGAAGATAAAACTCCACACAGTAATGGAAAACTGTATCTGAGGTTCTGATCTTCACTACATACACCCAAGTTCTGTCTGTGAAGCCTGACTCCTTTCCTTTCATAGGCTGTACCCATTTTTAAGCTATTATTTCTCAGCTCTGAAAACACTGTACTATATGCTTTGTGATGCTGATGCTGGAATTCTGCACCCATATGTCTGCTTTGTCATATGACCTCCCATTGTTGTGGTTGCTGGCTGACATTCAGGGAACCCCGAATTTATCAGGACCCATGCACAATGGAATGAAAACCTGCTTGGTCCTGCACCATTCCCATGATTGGTTGTGGATTAGGCCACTGGGTCCCCTACAGTTTTCACTGGCTGATTTTTAAAAGCAGGTCACCAGGCCTTTCTTCCCAGTCTGTCTGTCTTGATCTGGAAGCTCCAACGAAAGCTGTTTGGCATCACAGCAGCACGTAAGTCTCCGCTGACAGACAGGCAGTAGCTGTGCGTGACGTGCATCAGCTGAGAATCACACCACAGTCCACCACATAGAAGACGGGGATGCCACCACTGAATCCATTTCTAATATGGGCATCACATGGTGGCTGCAAGGCTGGAGGGAAGAGACATGGTCCTTCTTGTCTGCTTCCTACTGGTTTCCTGTTGGCTTATTGTTTGCTTGCGATTTCTGGGACTGTCGCCCCAGAAGCACTTCTTAATTCCAGCAGCAATTCTTTTGCATGGCATCAGCTAAATTCCTACATTTTCAGAACCAGTCTCAAGCATCTCCTTCAAAGGCACCAGCATCAACCAGACAGCATCTCCCATCTCAGAGGCCTGAAATTCAGGGCTCTATCAGCTTTCTATACTTTACTAATTCTAACCTCATCCTTTTGTTGTAGTCCTGTGATTGACAACTGCTGCCTGCGGTTGCTAGTTCTGTGATACTATTTTTCTATTTTCAGTTGTCTATTTAGCATTTTTATATCTAGTTGTGTTGGTAAAATTATGTGTCAACTTGGCTGGGCCATGATTCTCAGGGTTTTGGCAGTTATGTAACATCCTGGTCACTCCCATGATGAAATGTACTGAATGGTAGTGATGAGGGCGGGGCATGTGGTCGGTCACCACCCCTACATGTCTGCACTTTCCACCACCTAATTCCTTCCTGCTCACCTTGCCAAGTTTTTTGCTTGTTGTGGATCCAGCAGCTGCCTCTCTTGTCTTATGACTTCCAGATTTGAGGACTTGAACTAGCAACTCATCTGCCGATTGGGGGACTCATTGATATTCACAGTCTACAAGTGATGGGATTCCCAACTCACTGTTCTTGGGTTCATCAGCCCCTGCAGCTACGTGAATCAGGAGAAACCTTGTGTTCTTGCCTGCCATCTTGGGATTTATCAACCTTCACAGACTGAGAGGTAGCCCTGCTCTCTGACTTGTTGACCTTGGATTAGCCAGCTTCTATGTCTATGTGAATTGAGAGAGGTCTCTATCCTGATCCAGGACTTGGGACATTTCACCTTCTGCAATGGTGTGAGCTCTTTCTTTGATATAAATTTCTCTTTCTATATATCTCTACACTTTCCTTGTTTTGTTTCTCTAGAGAACCCCATCCTAAGACACTAGTTAATGGCTCTATATATGACATTTCCTCTGTTACAATAACCAGCATTGCTTACCCTATTGGTAGCATGTTATCACTATTGCATTGTTTCTTACAGCTTAATACTATTCCACTGTCTGTACAGGCCATGATTTGTTTATTCGTTCATCTACTGGTGGATATTTTTGGCTATTTCCACATTTCAGATGTTGTGAATCATGTTGCTATCAAAAGAAAGAAGCTAGACACAAAAAGTCACATATTGTACAATTCCATTTATATGAAGTGCCCAGAACAAGTCAATCCACAGAGACATAACACAAATTGGTGATCAAAAGGGGCTAGAATTAGAGGGGGAATGGGAAGAAATTGCTTAGTGGGTGTGAGTTTTCTTTTGAGATAATTAAATACTTGGGAACAAAATAGAGGTGGTAATTATACATTGTTAATGTACTAGATGCCACTCAGTAGTTCACTTTAAAATGGCTGTTTGTAATATTCTATCAACTTTATCTCAGTGAAAATAGTTATAGTAACAGTTTGGTTTCTGTCTCCTTAATGGACTCTGACTCACACATGGGCCTTTATTACACAAACAGCAACCTTAGAGTTTGCTTTAGCCACCTTGCCTCTTACCAGCCTTTGTTCTTACTGATCCCTCCAACTTCCACCGTTTAGGAAACTGTTCATTCTCAAAAGTATGCATTGTATTGACCTGTGCTGTCCAGTATGGTAACCACCAGCTGTGTGTGTCTATTAAAATTTTAATCCAATTAAGTGAGCTTAGTTTTATAAAAATTTTCAGTTCTTCAGTCACATTAGCCACAATTCAAGTGTGGCTAGCAGTTACCATATTGCACTGCACATAACAATTCCATCATCACAGAAAATGATGGTCAGAACTTCATTATAAAACCTCCAGAGTACCCTATAGTTGCTTATGTGTCTGCAGTTATGGTTCCCTTAAAACATAAAAGAAAAATCAGAGAGGAAGTAGTTAGGTCAGGGATATGTGTCTTTGCAACTTCTTTGACTCAACTCTACCCATTCTTCAACCCATTAGCTCAGCTCTCACTCATTCCTCTCTCTAAATACACACCAGTAATTGCTGAGTTGATAAGTAAACATTTATTCTGACTACATATTAGTTGGACGTCTAAAACTGTGAGGTCTGACAATTAAGTTCATGAACTCACCACTGTCCACTTACACTGGCAGCACTATACAAACAATTCGGTAAGTTTAATAACCTTGGTGTATCAGGGTCTCACAGATGTGTTCGTGTCAATGTGTGGTAGTGTCTTGTTAGGTTGCATTTATTATTGTTGTTGCATGTTTTTGTGTGCCATCTTGAGAATGTCAGAGTTTGAATTAGGGCAACCAACAAACATTAAATCTCTTGCTAAACCTGGCAAGAGTAGAAGTGAAATCCAGGACATGTTAGTTCAAGTTTATGGGGATAATCCCATAAAGAAAAAAGCAGTATACAAATAGATTAAACGGTTTTCTGAGGAGAGAGAAAGCATCACTAATGAAGAGAGGTCAAGATGGCCAATAACAAGCAGAACTGACAAAAACATTGCAGAAGTTCATTGAATTGTGTGTCCAAATCATTGGCTGACTGTGAGGAACATAGCAGGCCAAATAAACATCGATGGAGAAAGAGGAAAATCTTAAAAAATGAAAATTATGGCAAGAGAAAGGTGTATGCAAAAACAGTCCCAAAGGAACCCACCAATAAGCAAAAGCAAGGAAGAGTTGAAGTTTGCCAAGACCACTTGGAGAGCAAGACAATGTTTTGGGCCATGTTATCACTGGTAATGAAATATGGGTGTACCAATACAACCCTGAAACAAGCATCAAAGTGCATAACAAAAGTCAGCTAATTCTCCATGACTGAAAAGTTCCATCAATCCGAATCAAGGGTCAAAACAATGTTGCTAAGCTTTTTGGACATCAAAGGGATTGTTCATTATGAATTGGTACCAGCTAGACAGTTAATCAAGTTTACAACTTGTAAGTGCTGAAAAGGCTGCATGAAAAAGTTAGATGAAAATGACCTAAACTGCTTGCCAACAACGCATGACTCTCATATCACAGCAATGCATCAGCTCACACAGCACTGTCTGTGAGGGAGTTTTTAGCCAGTAAACAAATAACTGTATTGGAACATCCCCATACTCACCTGATCTGGCCCCCAATGACTTTTCTCTTTACCCGAAGACAAAGGAAATATTGAAAGGAAGACATTTTGATGACATTCAGGACATCAAGGGTAATACAATGACAGCTCTGATGGCCATTCCAGAAAAAAAGTTCCAAAATTGCTTTGAAGGGTGGACTAGGCATTGGCATCAGTGTATAGCTTCCCAGGGGGAGTACTTCAAAGGTGACTGTAGTGATATTCAGCAATGAGGCAAGTAGTACTTTGTCTAGGATGAGTTTGTATACTTAACTGTCAGACCTCATATAAACTCCT
Organism: Heterohyrax brucei; assembly: GCA_028571685.1. Classification (NCBI taxonomy): domain Eukaryota; kingdom Metazoa; phylum Chordata; class Mammalia; order Hyracoidea; family Procaviidae; genus Heterohyrax; species Heterohyrax brucei. The sequence goes on along the minus strand of CM053143.1, from coordinate 51,588,731 downwards.
CCAGGCCAGAGTTGTTTTGTTTTTTTCATATATACTCCCAATACTAAGTGGTATAGTCCTTGAGCACTCGCCAGATACTTACTAATTGAACAACTGATGAGGCTAACACTGCTTTCAGGGAATTCATTCCAAAGTGAAAAAAAATAAAATCTTGCCAGCACAGTGGTAACATGCTGCGTGAATACACAGAACAGATTTGCAATGTTTTATTCCTGTGTTTTCTTCTAATTTTGATTTTTTAATGAGTACACCACTTCAAAAACATTCCTCATGTGACTCGGCCCAAATAACTACAATAGAAGATGGTTGTCTCTCTTTATGAAAACCAGCCCAGCATTAATTCCTTTTAGTTCTTGGGTCACAGACCAGATCCAAGGTCAATCCAGAATGATACAACCCAGAAGCACAAGTCAAATCAATGACCTTCCTTCAATATGTTTTTTTCTAATATGCATCCCAGTTTTGTTATGTACCTGTCAGAGAAGATCCTCTAGAGAGTCTTAATGGAAGATTCCAGTTGTAAGATAATTGACCAGTAGTGTTAAATGACTGTTTGCAAATTCAACTTAGATTTTGAAGTATTAGTCCATAGGCTACAACAGCCTTCTCAATGTTTATGAATACAATTTGAGGGAATTGTGTTTTTTGCGCAGATGTTGACAGACTGTTTCTTACAGCCATAAATCTTTACTAGGCTGGAAAGACATAAATCTCCTTCTACGTTACTACATTAATGGTATTGTCATTGTACCCTTAAAGGAGAAATAATGAAGATTCGTATATGCAGTGATAAGTACCTCAGCCTTGGTAACTGCCAGGGCTACCTAGAGGTGCTTAGATAACAAAAGGAAATGTTAGGATAAGTGAATAAATATAGACAGCACATTTGATGAAAGGCCTTTGATTGCCAGTGTTCATGAGCATCTGACCCAATTATCACTGAAACTTCCACAGTCCTGTCTCTTACACCTACTTTTCTACTACTTCATCCTGTTTCCAAGCTATATTTAGGTAATTTTTGAAGTTGTCAGTCCACAATAGGAACCCAGCTATAATTCCGGGTGAGTGAATAACATAGTGTAACAGACTCATCAATGACCTCCTCATATCCCTCTGGGCTCTGTTGTACCTTTACCCATGGCTGATTTCCAGCTGGAGCATTGGCATCTCTTTGCCTGAAGGCTTTCTCACACAGAGGTATGGAAGTACCTGGAAATTAACACTGCCTGAACTTGGCTTGGAAACTCTGGTGGCGTAGTGGTTAAATGTTACCACGACTAGCCAAAAGGTCAGCAGTTCAAATCCACCAAGCACTCCTTGGAAACTATGGGGCAGTTTCACTCTGTCCAATAGGGTTGCTATGAGTAGGAATAAACTTGACAGCAGTGAGTTTCAATTCTTTGAAATAGCTGGAAATTAACATCCTCCAGAAGGAGATTTTGAGCCCTGGTGATACAGTGGTTAAGAGCTCAGGTCACTAGACAAAAGGTCAGCAATTCAAATCTACCAGCCACTCTTTAGAAACCCTATAGGTCAGTTCTACTCTGTCGTACAGGGTCGTTATGCATCAGAATCAATTTGATGGCAACAAGTTTGATTTGGGGCTTGGACAGAACACTTAAGCCAATGATGAATGAGAGTTAGTGTAAAAATACTCAGTCCTCTTGCCCCTTAGGTGCAATAATCCTGACATATATGTTCTACAGTGGTTGTCAGAGTTCTCCAGGGGGATTAAACTTTAGTTTTGCAGAGTAGCAACTTGCCTTGATTGACTGCCTTCCCTTCCCTGTTTCACATCCTTACCACTTGTATCTTTGTTTGAAGGACTGCTTCTGGGTGAACACAAATTAATACATGTGAAAATAATAAGTTATCCTTTAATAAATATATACCATATGAGAAACACTGTTCTAAGATCTTTAGACGTTTTAAGATACTTAGTGCCACACAATTGGCTAAGGTAGAGACTACCACTATTCCCAAAGTACAGATAGGAGAACTGCAGTGCAATAGGAGGTTAATTTAAGTACCTATGACTTGATTCCAGTCAGAATGGCTCCAGAGCCACTTTCCATACATACACTGCTGGCCATGCTAGATTAACAGGAAGTGCTCAACCCAGTCAGAGGCTTAACTAGGGCATGTCAAGTATAGGAGGGTTAGGTACTAAATAGGAGAGTCCCACTCTAATCTTATGTAGTGACAGAGAATCAGTTCCTAAAAGGGGCAGATGCTAAGCAAAGTAAAGAGAGATGTTCTCTGCAATGTAAAACAGAGCACAAACAGTAGGAGGCCTGAGAATAGAATATAAAGAATACACGTAATTTAAAAAAAAGTTTTATAACAACAACAAAAAAAAATCATTAAGGGAAAATGAATTTCTGTTGGGGATAATAAAAAAAATTAGAAATAGACAATGATGATAGTTGTGCAACATGGTGAACATAATTAACATCACTGAATAACTTTCATAAATGGTTCAAATGTTTTGTTACATATATTTTACCAGAACTTTTTTAAAAGTTAGAGATGAAGTAGGAGATTGTAATATTCTAGGAAATCACGAATAGAAATGGTTTCTAACACACAAGAAACTCAACAAAATGTAACACTGTACCCAAAGATGGAAAAGAGCCAAGGAAGAAAATCGTAATGGTGTTATCAGCTGGATACTTTACAAATATGTAATGAACATCTAAGATACTGTTATTTTCACACAGTCTGTGTCATGGATTGAACTGTGTCCCCTCAAAATATGTGTCAACTTGGTTAGGCCATGATTTCTAGTGTCGTGTGGTAGTCTTCTGTTTTGTGATTTTCCTGTGTGTTATAAATCATAATCTCTGCATGTAGTTAAAGAGGATTAGGGTGGGATGTAACACCCTTCCTTGTTCAGTCACATCCCTGAGATAATGTAAAGGGAGTTTCCCTGGGGTGTGGCCTGTACCACTTTTTAATCTTACAAGGGATAAAAGGGAAGAAAGCAGAGAGTAGGAGACCTCCTACCACCAAGAAAGCAGTACCAGGAGCAGAGCACATCCTTGGTGCTCAGAGTTCCTACACAGAAAATTTCCTAATCCAGGGAAGACTTACAAGAAGGACCTTCCTCCAGAGCAAACAGAAAGCCTTCCCTTGGAGCTGATACCCTGATTTTGGACTTCTACCCTACTAGACTGTGCAAAAAATAAATTTGTCTTTGTTGAAGTCATCCACTTGTGGTCTTTCTGTTACAGCAGCACTAGATGATTCAATAAGCAAACTGGCAAATGCAGAGTGAGAGCTCTGTCCCGAGTCAGCACTTCTGTCAGGGAACATAGGCTCATTGCCACAATGCCTACAATATATCCTTTCAGATTTTCACTCTTGAATTTATGATACAAATCAATAAACAAAAGAATGAGTAAATAAAAAATAAATTTGCTACATTATACTCCTACTAGTATAAATCTTGGACCAATAAACAGCATCATAATAAATGAAAAGGAAATTGAAGTTGTCAGTGATTTCATTCTACTTAGATCAACTATCAACATCAATGAAAGCAGCAGTCAAGAAATCAAACAACACGTGCATTGGGCAAATCTGTAACTTACTATACACTGTTGTGTTTGATTGTCTTAATCTTTAAAATTTTCCATCTATTTTCCATGAATGAGATTGACTAGTCTGCAACTTGCCATTCTCTTTCATTTTATTTGTGTTACATGTTAAGATTGTACCATCCTCATAAAATGAATTCAAGAATATTTGAAATAGGTGGAGTCAAGTTGGCAGACTAGACACATGTCTCCTTAACTCCCTCTGAAAACTAAGGCCAGGAGTGATAATTAAACGGAATCTTCTGGACACCCAGTGAACCTAGGGCATGGCATTGGGCTGTCATTTTGGACTACATGCAACCGAATGGGAAACTTCTCTTTCATTGACCCCTGCTTTTGTTGAATGGCTGGCTCTCGCAGACTGAAGGTAACTACTGGCTTTAACTTTTTTCCTTTTTGTTAGCCTGTGGCAGTAATTAGGCTTAACTGGTGGCAAAGTTCTGCCACACTACTGATGTGGGTGGAATAGCCACACTTTGAGAGTCTGGCTCCGGACTCTGAGCACCACAGCCCTTCCACCCCTCTTTCCAAACCTCTGCCATTGGTTAGGCTATTTCACAAGAGCAGGAGAGCCTCTGTGGAACCCCATCTTGTCCAACTTGGAGGAGGAGCTTCATCAATGGAGGCCTCAGCTGGGGCTAATTCCCAGGCTAGGAGGCAGTGCCAGCCTGGGGAGCACTTCTCCAGAAGATGAGGTATGTTTAGCACAGTTTACCCTTTGGGTAGTGCCTGGCACCTGATGACACCGGGGCAGTAGCCTGTCCATACTTTGAACTAGATCATAGCATCTAGGAATGGGCACAGAGGTGCCTCCATTGCAGCTGGGAAAAGGGGCTTTCACACCTGACAGCCTGTTGTTGGAAGCTGTCAGATAGTTTTTACCTTTCAAAATAAGACTACCTGAAGAAATAACCGTGGTGCAGCCTGACAGCATATCTTCCAATTTTTACTGACCCACAACACAGGGTCAGTTGACAGCCTCCCAGTGATTCCACAAGTAGGGCTGTGTCCTTGCCAGCCAGGAGGTGGAGCCTACTATCACAGAGATTCCACTGGGCCCAGTTGCTGGAGTACACAGAGGTGACGAGTGATCAACTTCTACTTTAGCTTGTATTAAGGCAACATCAGAGAAACTAAACAACCCCTAGATGCCCAAAAAACAAAGACCTTGGCCCGACACTTAAGGAAAAATCCAACCACAGCTCCAGAAAGTTCCAAAAAGAAAGAACCAAAGAACTTCCCAGATAAAGAAGACTTTCTGAAACTTTTGGAGTTTGAGTACAAAACATTTATATAGAGAGCCCTTCTAGACATTATACAAAATTTAGCAGACTAAAATGAAAAATTAAGCAAGCTGTTCAAACTGATGGAACTCCAGCATTCTGAAATCCAACAGATCAATAACAAAATTAAAGAGTCAAAAAACACAAAGAAAAGAGAATTGAACAAATGGAAAACAGACTTTCTGACTTGGGAGACAGAACTACTGATGCCAGCATTTATGAGGAGAAATCAGAGAAAAGACACAAGAAAAATGAAGAAGCATTAAGAAACATGTGGAACTCTATCAAGAGGAACAAGGGACACTTGAAAACACAGAGGGGATTGTTGCTCACTTGCTGACAGAAAAACTTCCCTGAAATTATGAAAGAAGAGAACATAAATATCCAAGATGTGTATTGATCACCATACAATACAGACCCCAAAAGAAACACTCCAAGATATTATAATCAAGCTTAACAAAATGAAACATAAGCATAAGCTCTTAAAGGCAGTGAGACTCAAAGCAAAGCTAAGAGAAGGAAGCCCTGCAGGCTTTTGTCTGACTTCTCAGCAGAAACCATTTTGACCCAGAGGCAGTGGGGTGGCACATTCAAAGCCTTGAAGGAGAAAAACCTCCAACCAAGAATTATATATCCTGAAAAACTGTCTTTCAAATACAAAAATGAAAGTAAGACCTTTGCAGATAAACAGAAATTCTGAGACTTTGAAAAAGCCAAACCAAAGCTACAAGAAATAATGAAAGAATCTCTTGGCTTAGAAAAACAAAATCATTAACTCTGTATTTTAGGAGACAATACAGAACACATCACCCAGAAACCTACTCAGTTAGGGAAGGCACAAAATCCCAACCAAAGTTATAATACTAAAAGAAGTGATCGGGTGATCATATCACGAAAATTACAATACCATCACATTAAAAACAGGGATACATTACAGTAGTTATAGTCTGTCCAGATGGAGAGCAAATTAATAAGATATTTAGAAGTAAAATCGGGTTTAAATATACATTATTAAGAGGAATCACAGGAGTAGCCACAAAGCACAACAAAGAAGCGACATATCAAAATAAGAAACATAATACAGGAGTCTCGACAAACACAAAACCAGCACTGAAAAGGGTGAAAAGTGAACCCATAAAGAAGAAAGTCCCAGAACAGAGTAGTAAGAGCAACAGAGAAAACATCAACACAAAAATAAATACAGCAAAATGACAGCACTAAACACATACCTATCAGTAATTACAGTATTGAAGGAGAATGGACTGAATGCTTCAGTAAAGAGACAATGAGTGACATCTTGGATCAAAAGACACCACCCATCTATATGTTGCTTACAAGAAACTCGTCTTAGACTTAAAGATATGAACAACTGAAAATTAACGGATGGATTAATACATACCAAGCTAACAATATACAAAGAAGAGCAGGTGTGGTGATACTAATCTCAGATAAAATAGATTATACTGCAGGGGGGGGGGAGAGAAAAGCTCAATAAAGACACAGAAGACCTTATTGCAACAATTAACCAACTAGACCTCATCAACATACACAGAACTTTCTATCCATCATGTTGAGTGAAATTAGTCAGCCACACAAGGACAAACATGGCATGAGACCCCTGCTTTAGGGACTTGAAAACTGACTGAGGTACAGAAGAAAAGACTCTTTGATGGCTGCAAGGGAGGAGAGGGAAGGAGGGAGAAGACTGATTATAGATTAGATAGTGGACAGAAATTTAGTTGGGTGAAATCAGGGACAGCACACATTAGAGAGATCAATTTAACTGGACTTCAACATAACCTGAAAACTCTACCAATCTTAACCCAATAGGTAAGGACAGAGTAGCAGGGGCAGGGGTCCTGGGACCATGCTCTCAGGGGACATTGAGGCCAATTGGCATGACTAGCCTATTGTTAAGAGAGTTCTCTCCATTGCATATGGGTGAGTGACATCTTAAAAGCTAGCAAACTGCCATCTGAGGTACACCACATTGTCCCAACTAAGCAGGAACAGATCAGCACCAAGGACAAAAATGACATGGGGGAAAGAGAACCCAGAAGGCAGAAATACCCATGTAAATGGGTGACTACATCAACATGTGACCCAAAGAACCAGGTGGTGCCTGGCCACCTCCAGTGACAGCCAGGATGGGGCTCATGAAGTTGAGTCTCAGTGGCAATATGAGAATAAGAAGGCGTACACACTAAGAACTGCACTAGAAGACCACAACCGATTGTCTGAAGACCTAGGGGTTCCCCTGGGAGCATGGCCCCTAGACCTGAAGCTGCCCCTGATCATAAATCATTACTGAGGTCAATTCTTCAGACAGGAAGGGATGGGACTTGGGGACACACAGTGACCATATCACGTGTGCACTTTATGGTTCTGTGTATCTATAGGATGCTGCCCAACTGGCCTCTTACTGGAGGGGAGTGAAAAGGGTGGAGAAGAGGGGACAAGGGATTGTTCAGAGGATATGACTTGTATAGAACCGAAAAGAGGAGTGTGCTGTCACTAGACAAGAAAAGCAGTAGGAGCTGCACATAGATGGCTATGTGAATTTAAACTGGATTGTACACTTTCACTCAATCACAATAAGTTAAAAAAAAGAAAAAAGAACACTTGAAATAATCACTTTATGATTAGAATTGTATCTTGCTTAAATGTTAAATAAAACAAGATCTCTGGCTTAGTGCTTTCTTTGTGGGAAGATATACAATTACAGATTCAATTTTTAATTTCTTCTTAAGTCAGTTTGGGTAACCATTTTTCTATGAATCTGTCCACTTTCTTTTTAAATGTATTGGCATAAAGTTGTTTGTAATTTTCTCTAATCTTTATCTTCATCTGTATTGTATCAGTACTCATACTCTCTTTTTCATTTTTTATCATTCATGTTCTCTTTTTTAAGAAAATTATGATATTTAGTAATTTTATCAGTCATTTCAAAGAACATTTTGTTTCCTGATTCTCTTCACTGCATCATATTTTAAATTTTATTAATTTACTTATGTCCATTATTTCCTTCCTTTTACTTTATTTTATTCTACTGTGCTTTTTCTAACTTCTAATGTGACCTGATTAGGTCAATAATTTCTAAATTTCTTCTTTTTTAATATAAACACATAGGGCTAGAGATGTCTCTTAAGCTTTCTCTTTCAGACAAAATTTTTCTCTTACAACATAATCTCTTCTTTGACCAGTAACTATCAAAGTTTTATTTTTTTAATTTCTAGATTACAAGAGGTTTGCTGTCTTATTAGTTTCTAAATAATTGTCATCAGGTGAGACTCATGACCTATATAACAGTCATTCTATGAATCCTTGTTCTGTGACTCAAAATACAGTAAAGTTTTATAAATAATTCATATGAGCTTGAAAAAAATGCATATATAGCACCATAAGTTTCTGCTTTCTGCATATGTCTGTTGGATTTAGGTTATTCTATTGTTTATACTTTTATATCTTTGCCACCACATGTCTGTCAGTTTGTCAGTTTGTGGCAGTTTTTGTGTTGTTGCGATGGAAGAAGCTGTGTTCCCACTAATTCAAGTACCACAAGAGGCACTCATGGTGGATAAGCGTCATCAGAACTTCCAATCTACTTCTAAAAAAAAATTGCCAGTGAGAATCTTATGAATAACAGTACAGTATTGTCTGGCGTAGTTCCAGAAGATGAGCCCCTCAGGTTGGGAAAGGCACTCAGAATACAGCTGGAAAAGAATTGTCTCCTCAGAGTAGAGTTAATCATAATGACGCAGATGGAGAAAAGTTTTGGGGATCCTCATCTGCTGATGTGGCACATACAACTGCAAACATCTGTGACATGTTGTAAGGTATAGTATACAGACTATGAATCTACAAAAATTGGAAGTAGTTAAAAATGAAATGAAAAGCATAAAGCTCAATATTTTAGGCATTTGCAAACTGAAATGGACTGGTATCTACCATTTTGAATTAGACAGTCTTTTGGTATGCTATGGCAGGACTGACAAATTGAAGAGGAATGCATCATACTCATCATCTAAAAGAATATTTCAAGATTTATTGTGCTGCATAACACTTTCAGTGACAGGATAATATCTATACACCTACATGAAAGACTAGAGCCCTGTTCTCACAGTGGCTAAGACTTCTGGTGAGCTATGGGTACTAACCAAAAGGCCAGCAGTTTGAATCCACCAGCCACTCTTTGGAAACTTTATGGGGCAGTTCTACTCTGCCTGCAGGGTCACTATGACTCAGAAAGAACTCCGTGGCAATGAATGACAGGAAACTAGGAAGGCCGGTTAATAGCTACTATTCAAATGTACACAGAAACTACTTATGCCAAAGATGAAGAAATTGAAAATTTTTTACCACCTTCTGAAGTCTGAAATTGATCAAATGTGCAATCAGGATGCACTTATAATTACAAGTGATTGGAATAGAAGAGGGAGACAAAAAGAAGAATCAGTAGCTGGAAAATGTGGATTTGCAATAGAAACAATGCTGGAGACTGTATGATAGAATTTTGCAAAACCAAAGACTTCTTCATTGCAAATACTTTTTCTGAAACTATATAAATGATAACTATACACATGGACCTCACCAGATAGAATACACAGGAATCAAACTGACTATATCTATGGAAAGAGACAATGGAGAAGCTCAATATAATTGGTCAGAACAAGGCCGGTGCCTATTGCAGAATGAGCCAACAGTTGCAAATATGCAAGTTCAAGCAGAAGCTGAAGAAAATTAAAACAAGTCAATGAAAGGCAAGTATGACCTTGAGTATACCAAAGCCAAAGCCACTGCCCTCAAGTTGATTCCGAATCATAGTGACCCTACAGAACAAAGTAGAACTGCCCCATAGAGTTTCCAAGGAGTGCCTGGTGGATTTGAACTGCCAACTCTTTCGTTAGCAGCCAAAGCACTTAACCATTTCACCACCAGGGTTTCTACCTCGAGTATGAAAACCAAAACCAAACCATTGCCTTTGAGTTGGGTCTGACTCATAGTGACCCTAGAGGTCAGAGTAGAAGTGCCCATAGAGTTTCCGAAGAGTGCCTCGCAGATTTGAACAGCTAACCTTTTGGTAGTAGGTGTAGCATGTAGCCTACTATATCACCAGGGTTCCCACCTTGAGTATACTACACCTTAATTTGGGGACCATCTCAAGAATAGATTTGACACATTCAACATTAATGACAGAAAACTGGACAGGTTGTGGGGTGAATTCAAGGACATCATGAAGAAAGCAAAAGAATAGGAATAGAGTATATGTATTTCTATCTCTTAAAACAAAATGTATTAAGAGACAGAAATACACACTGTCAGTCAAACAATATGTGAAATTTGGAACACTTCAAATATGATGTATTAAGAGATGGAAATACATACTGCCAATCAAACAACATGTAAAATTTGGAGTATTTTAAATATAATGACCACCACTGCACTACCACTCAAGTAATATTATGGTATCCAGTAGAAAAAAGTAGAGTGGTGAAAGGTGAATCCTAGTGGTACACCATGAATTTCTTTTTCCATCTAAATAGATACACCTATATCAATTTTGTTATGGCTTAGTAATATCCTGTTAAGTAAATAACCATAATTTAGTTTTTAAAAAGCTAATTACCTTGTTATTTTTCTATTTGTTTCCTATTTTTGCCAATTTTTCAACAAACAACTTTGCATTTTCAACTTTGCTTACTTATTGCATTACTTCCTTGATAGAAATTTCTAGATAAATATTGCTAAGTCAATTTTCAAGTTTCCAAGGTCTCCAAGTTTGTAGAATCTTTTTGGTGATTTGGCTTTCTGAAAAATGATTGAATACATTCCTTGACACACTAACTTCACCCTGTTGGTCAATAAATCCAAGTATTATCCAAGCTGCATAGTGCCAAAGAGTGTTCAGCCAGGTGTGGACAGAGAAAGAACAAGCCAACTAGACAGAATCCTCTGGGATATGTGCATAATAGTCTTTTCTCTACCCCCCAGGGAAAAACAAAGCAAAGATACAGCAAACATTTTCAAAGAAATCTTAGACAGGCTGTAACTTGCTATTCTTTGGTTTCAGCATTTCATGATGATTATGATGTCATTTGAAAACAATGGTCCAGGTTATCCCACGTAGATAAAATGCATTTCTCCAAAGATGTTAGGCTTTATTTCTTCCTTCCTAATGTTCTTTAAAATGTTGCTCTGGAGGAAAGTAAAGAATTAAAAGCAAGGCAGAGTTTCTGGCAGAACAGCATGGTCCGTACCATTAAATGTGCTCTGTCTTTCTTCTATTTTTTTCCCCTAGTAAATAATGCTTTCCAAAATATATATACTAATAGAATTATTTTGTTTAATCTCTGGGTAGTTTAATTTGGAAACATTCACAAACCAACATTGTGAAACAATTTATGGCAAGACAAAAAGGTGACATTGATCTTGACCAAAAATCAGGCATTCACTTATGATTTGCTCCATCAGAAAAACTAAAAACCTGTGTCAACTAAGAGACTTCAACACTCAGTTACCTCCCTGCATGGTCTAGGGCTTGCTGGCTAGGGGATGGAGGTGTTCAAAGAGCAGGGTGCTGTCCTGAGATGAACATTAAACAGCTTCAATTATTTCACCAATCAACCTGGAACATGTTATCACTCAGAGGCAATACAACATGGTGATCAACAGCCAGGGCTTTTAAGTTGAGCAAAGTTTTGTCCCATAATTCAAGGAACCTAGAGTCTGAAAAAATTTAACGTCTAAATGTAAGACTCAAATGTTAAGAAAGCTTCTCTTAAAAGCAATTATGCTGCCAGTTGAGAGGAAGATTGAAGCTGTGTTTGAATCCAGACTATCATTTATTAGGGCTCATATCTTGGATGTTATTGAACCTCTCTCAGCCTAGGTGAATTCATTTTTAAATGAGAATGCTAATGCCAACTCACCAGGGTTGCCTAAGTGTTAAATTAGACGATATATGTAAAGCACTCAGGGGAATGAGCACTGGGCTTGCTGGCTGGGTGACGGGAATGTTCAGAGAGTAGGGTGGTGTCCTGAGAAGAATGAAACAACGCCTAGTACTTCACAGTCATTGCTATATTTGAACCCGTTGCTGCATAGCTTTACTAAAAGTCAAAATCATCTCAATGGTAACGTGTTTGGTTTAGTGCCTCAAGTAATTGGTCGAAGTTCAACCATTTCAGGAGGTAGCATATGATCAGGAATCAGTGGTAACGAAGGAAGAAATCCAAGTGGCACTGACAAAAGATACAAGGCTCCAGGATGTTTTAAGAAACAGATGCAACACTAGAAATAATCACTTATCTATGCCAAGAAATTTGAAAGGCAGCTACATGGCCCGCTGACCAGGGTTGGTTGGCCAGCCAAGGGTAGGGTGGTGTCCCGAGAAGAACATTTAACAGCTTAAGAGATCCATATTCGTGTCCATTCCAAAGAGAGGTGATCCATCAAAATGTGGAAATTCTCAAATAATATCACCGATATCACACACAAGTAAAAATTTCACTGAAGATTAGTCAAAAAATGGTTGCAGCAGTACATTAACAGGGAGCTGCCAGAAAAGCAGGCCATATTCAGAAGAGGATGTGGAACAAGGGATATCATTCCTGAGGTCAGATGGATCGTGGCTAAAAGCAGAAATTAGCAGAAAAATGTTTACCAATGTTTTATTGACTATACAAAGTCATTCGACTGAGTAGATCATAATAAATTATGGATAACATTGCAAAGAATGGAAATGCCAGAACACTTAACTGGGCTCATGAGAGACCTGTCCTTGGGCTGCCAAAAGAATAGACAAATTTGTCTTGGAAAAAGTACAGGCAAAATGCTCCTTAAAAACAAGAATGTTCTTACTGTGGACATGCTATTAGGAAGGACCAGTCTCTGGAGAAAAATATAGTGCTTGGTAAAGTAGAAAACCAAAACCTGTTGTCATCAAGTTGATTCCAACTCCTAGTGACCCTGTAGGAAAGAGAGCATGCTGGCAGAAGTTTCCAAGGAGCCCCTAGGGGATTTGAACTGCCAGTCTTTTGTTTAGCAGCCATATCATTCAAATGCTACACCACCAACAGGACCCTCAGTGAGATGGATTGACACAGGTAGGGTCATGGTTAGGGAAAGACTTTCTGATAAAACACTTGAATGAAGTGAGAGAACAAGTCATTTGAGTATCTGTGGGAAGGGCATTCCATCAAGAATGAACAGTGGCTACAACAACGGGTTCAAACATAGCAACGTTTGTGAGAACAGTGCAGGATCGAGCAGCGTATTGTTCGCTTGCACGTAAGGTCACTATGAATCAGAACCAATTCCATGGCACATAACAGCAACAGAGCTCAGTTAACTCATCTATGAGGTAAGAAGGAGTCTTGATGTGATACAAACTGTGCTGGCAGTTCAAATCCACCTAGCGGTACCTTGTGAGACAGGCCTGGTCATTTGCTTCCAAAATGTCACAGCCTTGAAAACCCTATGGAGCAGTTCTGCATGCACGGGATTACCACGAGTCAGAATCAACTCAGCAGCAACTAACAACAACTGGATAGCTACTGTAGTTTCTTTTCATTCAAGTATCTCATTTAAAATACTGAGCAAGAACAAAATCTGTACTTCCGTTTAAGATTTGATCACAGTACTTTAGATTTAAAAAAATCATTCACTTGTAAATGCTCTCAGATGAATAAATTCATCACAGTTAAATGCATGTTGCTCACCTGAGCCATAAACCTCCTCTTAACTCATAGCAAAGAGCAGAACATACATACTCAAATTCATAATGTGACCTTCCCGAATCCCCACCTCACTTGAGCTACTTTCCTATAACACTCTTTCCTCAGGCTTCTCCACCCTTACTAGTCTACTTGATATTTCATTGAATAAACCATGTACAATCTCACCCTACGGTCTTTATATTCACTATTCCTTCTTCCCAGAAAGCCTTTCCCTTAGATATTCACATGACTCTCACTTCATTAAAGAATCTTATCAGAAAGGCTTTCCCTAACCATAACCCTATGTCCATACCCTCAGTATTTATTATGCTCATATATACACATGTAAGTTATGTTTCATGATGATGAGATTTGTTCCTAGGTCCCCAGAATGCAGAAATGTACGTGGCATATTCAGTCTAGAAGAATGCCTGCTCAATAAATATTTTAAGGTTGAATGAATGAACGGATAAGTGAGTGAATGAAGTACCCATAAGAGACATATCAAGCAGTAAAAGGGTAATTTGTTATTCCCTTTCTAAGAAACATGGATTATTTAGTACGAGCCTGAATTACTTTAGCTGAAAGAAATGTTTTTAATTCAGGCATGCGTTTGTTTGCAGAAAGAATGGGAGAAGAGGATTTTAAGCTGGGCCAGAATTTACACAACTGGCTTTGTGAAGACTCCCAAATTATGGGATATGCCCAGCTATGGAATAAATAGGAAGAAAACAGAAGCTGTGGGCCTTAAGGAAGATGTGGAATCCCATCTCTACTCTGTTTGCCTGGAGATCTTTGGTTTCTTCCTTTTACAATGGGCCATTCCTCTCTGACATGAATAATTGGAGGGAGAGGGAAAAGTGTTGTGACATGTCTTCTCAGTCTTCACATGAATTAAATGAAGGCAGGGATTAACCATAATACAGAAATACAATCACTTTTGCCTTTATTCACAATAACATTTTTTGATTACTTTTCCTTTGACAGTCAGGACTTGTTTTGCTGTAGTGGTGCAAGCCAGTGTTAAACACTGAGCTCCAGATGTCAAGACTTCTCTTCTCAGGTGTGCTCCCAATAGAAAAAATTACCGTGTTATTTACTCTGGGGGTTCAAATAGAGGTCAAGAAAGCCTCTTTTTCTAAGAATTTCCAGCAATTTTTTCAAAAAAAAGTTAAACACAGCACTATCATTAAAAAAAAATGTCATAGAGTCAATCCCAACTCACGGAGACTCTAGAGGACATGGAACTGCCCCATACGATTTCCACGAGGGGCTGGTAGATTCAAACGGCTGAGCTTCTAGTGAGCAGCTGAGCTCTTAACCACTCAGCAATTCCACCTCTAGGCATATCCAAAAGACTTGAAAGCTGTGATGCAAACAGGCATATGAGGTCTGACAATTAGTTATGTTCAGGAACTCATTCTACAAAAATGCTACATACCTCGTTGCTGACTACAGTCACCGTCTAAGTACTCCCCTTGGGAAACTATGCATTGATGCCAACACCAAGTCCACCCTTCAAAGCAATTTTGGAACCCTTTTTCTGGACTGGCCATCAGCACTGTGTTGAACATCATCAAAATGTCTTCCCTTTGATATTTCCTTTATCTTCAGGTAAAGAAAGTCATTGGGGACCAGATCAATTCAATGTGGAGGCTGTTCCAATACAGTTACTTGTTTACTGGCTAAAAAGTCCCTCACAGACCACTAGACAAGTTCACAAACTTGCTACCATGAAAAAGGGATATTCCAAAAACAGTTCTAAAATTGCTTTGAAAGGAGGACTAGGCCCTGGTGTCGGTATTTCCCGAGAGGAGTACTTCGAAGGTGCCCATAGTCATATTCACCAATGAGGTATGTAGCACTTAGAGCAATTAAGCTCACGGACTTCATTAGCGGACCTCTACATACACTCCTTCGCTGAAACATTATTCACAACAGCCAAAACGCAAAAACAACATGAGTGTCCCTCAGCCCATGAATGGATAAATCAAGTGTGGTACATACCGCAATGGGCTACGGATGGAAAACCTTGTGGCATAGTGGTTATGTGCTACATCTGTTAACCAGAAGGTTGGCAGTTCAAATCTTCCAGGCCAGCAGTTCAAACCTGCCAGGTGCTCCTTCGAAACTCTATGGGACAGTTGTACTCTGACTTACAACTATTACTTAGAATCCACTTGGTTTTTGTTTGGGCTATAGATGAACCTTGAAAACATGTTGAGTGGAATAAACCAATCACAAAAGGACAAATATTGTATGATCTCATTAATATGAAATACCTAGACTAGAGAAACCATAGAGATGAGAGTTTAGTATGCTTACTAGGGGCAGGAGAGAATGGGAAGGGGCAGAACCATTGTTTAAGAAGCAGCAAGCCTGTATTTACGGTGATGGAAAATCTGGCAACAGATACTGGTGATCGTTGCACAATTATGATTTATGTAACTCGTCTCACTGAATTGTACACGTGAAAATGTTAAATTGGCAAATAGGTCTCTGTATTTTTACAACAATAAAAAAGAATTCTTGGCACTGTGATCTAGTCCCGTGGTTCCTGTTTAAAGAATCAGAATCTTTTTATGCCAAAAACAAATAATAAAACAGCCATGCAGAGGAATGTTTAACTTTATAGACATTCTCTTATGTTTATCATTATCATTTTGTCAGTGATAAATATAATAGTTTGTACTACTAGCCTTTCTAAATACCAATTATGTCCTAAGTTTTGAACTAGACACCAGAAACAAAGCAATCCCTGTGCCCAGGGGGTTTTCAGCCTGGGAATGGGTGAGGCGAGAGGAGACAGGCAAGTGCAGGGCAGAGGAGGGTATTAGATAAGGTTGGAAGGAGGTAGCACGTCATACATGCAGGGGTATTAGGAGGTCATTCATCCATTCAAGATTTATTATTATCTACCTGGCTTCATTTTACACTCAAAATTCTTAGCTATTAATTCTTCAAAAACCTTGAGATCTAGCTATAGTTACTTCTACATCACCCAAGCATATTTGCTTTATTTCTGCAATAAATTATTACTTTTTGTTGTATATCAAATAAAACTCATTGCCATCAAGTCGATTCCAAGCCATAGCAACCCTACTGGAGAGAGTAGAACTTCTCAGTAGGATTTCCAAGGCACACCTGTAGATTTGAACTGCCAGAGTTGGGGTTGGCAGCAAAGCTTTAAGCCACAGCACCACCAGGGCTTCTACATCAGATATATATCTAAAAAATTATATGTATTATTTTAAAAGTTATATGAATTTTTAAAGATAACTTTTGAAGAACATTTTCATATTTATAAAAGTAATACACTCTAAAGTGTTTGGAAAAATTAGAAAAAATATAACAATAATTTCACTCCCCAGATACAACCTTTATTAACAATTTGGTATATTACACACACACAATTACCCACACATTTGGAAACATACACTTTCTTCATAGTTATAAGCATATGAGGGGTGACAATTAAGTCCGAGAACTTAACTGTTGTAAGTGCTACATGACTCATTGCTGAATATCACTATGCTCACACTTCAAAATACTCCCCTTGGGAAGTTATACGCTGATGCCAGTGCCTAGTCCACCTTTCAAAGCAATTTTGAAACTCTTTTTGGAATGGTTATTGTGCACGGTGACACAGTGGCAAGTTTGTGGACTTAATTGTCTAGGTGTCTGTAAGTGAATTTTTAGCCAGTAAACAAAAATAACTGTATTGGATCATGCTCCCTACTCACGTGGTCTGGCCCCCACTGACTCTTTCCCTACTCAAAGATAAAGGAAATGTTGAAAGGAAGACATTTTGATGAAGTGCCACAACAGCTCTGATGACCATTCCAGAAAAAAAGTTCCAAAATTGCCTTGAAGGGTGGACTAGGCACTGGCATTGGTGCACAGCTTTCCCAAGGGGAATACTTCAAAGGTGACTTTAGTGATATACAGCAATGAGATATGTAGTACTTTTTCTAGGATGAGTTTGCAAACTTAATTGGCAGTCCTCATATGGAATATGCAGTTTAATATCATATTCTTTTCAATTAAATATGAAATATTCTAAAGCTGTATACACAACCTTTCTATGTAATCATATCCACAATGGTATTACTTATTTTGTGGAATTTGGGGGGAAATTCTAATATAGTTTTATATGTTTGAGTAATACATTAAAACTTGGAATGTCTCTATAGTGGGTTTTATTAAAGCAGAATATATTTGTACAAATGTTAGCCTGAAAATTTCTTGTATTCATTTGTAATAAAGAATCCCTATGAGAGTGACAGCATATAGTAAAAAGCAGGTCAGCACAACTGGGCTACACCATAAGCTAAAAGATTTTCTAAAAACAACCCAACATTTTAAAGGACAGAGTAGCCGGGATGGGGGTTAGGGAATCATGACTTTAGGGACATCAAGATCAACTGACATAACTAGTTTTTTTCCTAAGAAGTTGTTTTGTGTCCTATATTGGTGAGTGGTGCCCAGGGTCTTAAAAGCCAGCAAGCTGCCATCTAAGGAATATTGATTGGTCCGAGCCCTCCTGGAGCAAAGGAAAACCAACAACATCAAAGATAGGAGGAAAATATGAGCCCAGGAGACAGAAGGGTCCATATGATTGGGAGACTACATCAGCATGAAACCAGAAGAACTGGATGGTGCCCAGCCACTACCAAAGACAGCCCTGTCAGGGAAAGCAATGCATAGTTCCTAACACGGTACAAGAAAAAGGGGTGTATAGATCACAAATTCTATTAAAAGACCAGACTTGATGGTTCCACAGCCTAGAGAGTCCCTTGAGAACAGCCCCTGGACTTGCTGCCAGCCTAGAGGTGAGACCAGTACTGAAGTCAATATTTCAGGCAAAGATTGGACTGGAATAAGGGACACGGAATGATGCTAGTGGTATGTGTGCTTTATGGTTTAACATGAGGCTGTCCAACTGGTCTCTCTTTAGAGGGGAGAAGAGAGCTAGGAGAGGCGGGGATAGGTGTCAGCTGAGTGGATACTGGAAGTAAAGACTGGAGGGGGTAAAGTGTGCTGTCACAGGGTGAAGAAAGCAGATAGAGTTGTATAGAGATGGGTGCTCAGGGTTTTGTATGGCAAATTGACTGGATTGTAAACTTTCACTTAATCGCAATATAAAATTTAAAAAAAGAAAAAAGAATCCCTATCAATCTGAACCCTGTCTTTTTTGTTTTTTCTTCTCTTTCTTGTAAAAGCACCGGATAAATTGTAGATTTCTATTCTAATTTATAATAGTTGTCATAGTAAAAAAAAAAAAAAGTTGGGTTTTTTCTTTTTAAATAATGTAAAATATAAATAATGAAACTTACAAATTTACTGGAAGAAATTATTTTAAAAATAGGTGACTTATAAACCTTCACCAAAAATGCAATAAATTCTTCTTTAAAAATTTGCAATAGAGAGGCAAGGCAAGATGGTGAAGCAGTAAGATCCTCCCTGAGATCCATCTAACAACAAAGACCCAGAAGAACAAATTGATTACATATGACATTCCAGGGGCCCTGAAAACCAAAGGGAAAGTTGGGAAATCAGACAGAGCAACAGGGAAGGAGCAGTCTGTCCAGAAGTACCTAGGACTAGTCAGACCTGATCCACCAGGAATCAGCTGCAGCCAGCCTGGTGAACAGAGTAGTGGTGTTTAGGGACTATCATTTTAAGCAGAAGAGACAAAGCAGCAGAAACTACACTCTTGCCTCCAGAACCAGTGGAAAGCATCACTCAATCACCAAAAGTTAAGTGATTCATGTCTATCCACAGGGAACTGAATCTTTCCTTCAAGATCAACCTGTCTCTCTTTTCTTAGCATGTCTCCCTTCCTTCTCTGCACTGTGCCCGGCTCTGGAATCTGATGTCATTACCTGAGCCAGAAGTAGAACTCCTTGAGCCTGCCCTAAGCCATTCTCCTAAACTTAGAAAACAAACAATTTCACAAACTGAGGGAGGGGGGAAACCTTCTGACTCCCCTGAGCTAGAAATTCAGGATAGAAAAAGTTGTTTCAGTTAGAATCAGATGTAAAAGGACACATCATCCTCACAAACACTCTGGGATGGCTGTTAGCCCACTGACTTCTCAGTCCCTGCCACCAGATACCTGTTCAGGGAGCATCTTGGCATGGGAACCTCATACCATCAAGAAAGCAGCGCCAGGAGTAGAGAACATCCTTCAGACCTGAGGTTCCTGTGGCAAGATACTCCCTGAAAAAAGACTGATGAAACACAAGAACTTTCCATCAGAGCTGACTGAGGGAAAGACTTCTCCTGGAGCAGACATCCTGAATTTGGACTTATAGCCTACCAGACTGTGTAAGAATAAACTTTTCTTTGCTAAAGCCATCCACAGACGGTATTTCTGTTAGAGCAACTCTAGCTGGCTAAAACAAGGGGACACCTAATTTGATTGGCATTTAAAAAAGATTTTTAAGAAAACATTCTGCATCTTACTTCGGTGAGCAGCATCTGGGGTCTTAAAGCTAGCAAGCAGCCATCTAAGTAGCATCAATCAGTTCCGACCCACCCAGAGCAGAGGAGAATGAAGGATGTCAAAGACATAAGGAAAACATGAGCCCGTGACACAGAAAGTGCTAAATAATCCAGAGACTACGTCAGCATGAAACCAGAACTAGATAGTGCCCAGCCACCACCAATGACTGCCCTGACAGGGAATATAACATAGATTCCCTGATGTAGTGGGAGAAAAACAGGTGTGCAGAACTTGAACTCTACTAAAAAGACCAGACTTGACAGTCTCACAGACTGGAGAGTCACTGGATTATATGGTCTCCATGCTTTCTGTTAGCACAGAACTGAAACCATTCCCAAAGCCAACCCTTCAGGCAAAGATTAAACTGGAGTATAAGACACAAATGACTAGCAGTGTGTGTGCTTCTTGGCCTAAATAGATACATGAAACTAACCAGGAAGCTCTTGTCTGGAGGAGGATGAGAGGGTAGAAGGGGACAGGAGCTACTCTAACGGACACAGGAAACATAGGGTGGAAAGGGGTGTGCTGTCACAGGGTGGGTAAAGCAGCTAGAGTCATAAAGCTGTGTGTGTAAGTTTTTGCATGACCAATTTACCCAGATTGTAGTCTTTCACTTAAAATACAATAAAATATTTTTTCCTTAAATGTAATAGAATGAAAGGAGTAATAAACATATTACGGTAATATCAAAAAAATTAACTGAATTAATGGAAATAAAAATTTCTTTGGCTCAAGATGATATTTTGAAAACTCACAACAGTCATTTAAGAATACCAATTTTTGTATTATAAAAGTAATGCATGTGTTTTAGGGATAATTTGAGAAATGTAAATAGAATAAGAAAAAATCAGTAATAGTGTTATTACCCAAAGATGCCAGTTCTAACCTGATGATGATTATCCATTTTTTCCAATCAAATGATTAAAAGTTATACTCATACACTTTGTATACTGACTTTTTTAACATTATGAAATTAAATTTCTTTCACCTTATTTTAAAACATCATTTTAATAATATCTCTCATATAAATGTGTCATGATTTACCTATTGAGAGATCTGGCTTCAGATCAAAATTCTATGTGTTGCACCTGAGGTCCAGCGACAGGCTTTGCTTGACAGAACTCACAGGTGGAAGCCTAAGATTAGGTGTCCACTCAAGGCACAGTAACCTTCTAGAGGGAGCTGCAGTCAAAGACTCAACCACCCCTCTTCCTCTTCTGCCCCCTATTCAGCCACCTCCGTATGAGTCCTCGTCATTAGAGACTTCAGCTGAGGCAATTCTCGGGTGCTCTGTCAGCTCTCCTAATTATTAAGGACTTTGGCTGAGACAATTCACTCCACTTTAAGTGAATAGTCTTCTACTCCTAGCCCTTCCTTTGCTCCCTCCCCTACTCTCTCTTGCCTTCCAAATCCACAAAAGGGCAGAACATTGTCTGAGGCTCCTCAGAGTGAGATTACTCCATTCCATCTATTCTATATAACACTTGCCTCTCACTAGACTCCATTCCATGGAGAAAAATGGAACACTCACACAGTACCTTTCTTTTTTGCCACTTGTTTGTACTGTCACAGTAAATGAATAAAATATTGATGCTTTCTTTCAGTTTGACTCCTTGTCCTAATTGATCACCTCAATACCTGGTGTCTATACACCTATTATTTAATGTTTTCTTTCTATTGCCAGAGCTTGGCCATTAGAAACTACACTAAATTGAACAATCTTGCACATAAAGTTTTTTCTGTACTTAGGCTTATTTCCCAAGGTACTAAGCACAAATACAGAAAAAACTGTACATATGAAGGTGATAGTGTTTTAACATGTTAACTCTGCTAGGTTATAAAACCAAAAATACCCAACCGAGTGCTGTTGAGTTGATTCTGATTCATAGCAACCCCCACAGGACAGAGTAGAAGCTCCCCATTGCGTTTCCAAGGAGCACGTGGTAGATTTGAACTGCTGACCTTTTGATTAGCAGATGGAGCACTTAACCACTATGCTACCAGGGTTTCCTGGCTGGGCTACAGGTCCCAGTTATTCAATCAAACACTGATCTAAAAGTTTCTCTGAAGGTATTCCATAGATGTGATTGAATTCCATCAACAGTTGACTTTAGGGAAGGGATCAGGCTCACTCCAGTAGTTAATGGGACAATCAATTGTTGCTGTTAAGTCCTGTGAAGTCACTTGCAACTCACAGTGACCCTATGTGCAACATGTATGTAACCACTAAACAATCAGAGTGCCAGTGTTTGACTGAAGGTCTACTTTACTGGATAAGCAAGAAAAATTAGACTTAGGGCCAGCCATATTCGTGGCATTTGTTCATGTGCTAAACAAAGCATAACCAAGATGGTCCAAACCCTTCCCCAATAGTGTTATCATTTGTTTGACGTGTCTCAGCTAACACTTCATCATCCAGGCAGTCTAAGGACTTCTATAATACAACTCTCCCCATTGGATTGATTCTTTGAATGCGCTCAGTTCTATTTGTAATGTAATATCAAACCTATATTAGACAAAAGATGTCACACACACTTAAGTGCATATATATCCATATACCAACCACCATACATTCCTTTGCCTTAACCTTTTGGCTGGTAGTCAAACACTTAACCATTTGCACCATGTAGAGATTCCTTCAATTGTTCACATTAACCTTATAATCAGCAAGCAACTCTCTGAACACAATTTACCTGGGATGTTTTCCTACAGAGAATGAGGTAACCAGTCGATACTAAAATTTTTATATACCTGGTACTTATATTGTTCAGCATATATGCTGGCCTTTCAATGAGTTTTATTAAAATTCAGAAATTCTCCTACCTCCTCACAGGTAAGGAATTCAATATACATTGAAGACATCCCCTGAACCTCTGGAAAGATGGAGACTTTCTTTTCTTCATCCACATGTCCCTGTAAGAGCTCCTCAGGAACAACAATAAAAAAATGGATGGAAGGAAATAAGGAAGTGAAGGAAAAAGGAAAGGGAAGAAAAAAGAACAGAAAAGAAGAGGGGAAGGAAAGAAAGGATTAGGAGAGGGAGGAAGGGGGACTTGTGGTGACCTTTGAATTGTGGGAGCTTGTGAACATCTTCAAGCTCTCTTAACTACAGCAAAAGGCCACATTTCATGATTGATAAAATACCATTAAATATTATGCAAAATGTCTGTGTGGATGGTGGGAGAAAGAGAAAGAAAAAATGTTTCAGGACCCAGAAATACAAGGTACTATGTGGAATTTGAGGGTCAGAGTTCTTTGTGCAGATGTACTTACAAAATGAACATACATGTTAGTTTCCTAGGGCTGCTATAATGCCAGAGTAGATGACTTCCAAGAAAAGCAACTGATTGTCTCACAATCCTAGAGGCTAGAAGTCCAAATAAGAGTATCGGTCATGTCAATTCCTTCTTAGGCCTTTGAGAGAAAAAATATCTCTCTACTGCTGGCTGCTGGCAGTCATTGACATCACTTTGCTGCTTATAAATGGCTTACCTCTGTTATCAGATGGTATTTGTCCTCCTGTGTGTGCCTGGTTTCTTGTCTGTCCTTTCTTATAAGATGCCACTGAGAAGGGAATAGGATTAGGACCCACCCTGCTCTGGTTATGACTTAGTTAACTGAAAAGATCAGTAAAGAAAAAACTTATTTTCCCAAACTGGGTCCCATTAACCAGTGCAGGGGCTAGGACCGTAACATATCTTTTTGAGGGACACAGTTCAATCTATAACAATCCATAATTGCTAGTGAAGCCAGGAGATTGAGCTAAAATCATAATTGATATATATCCACTGTATTATGTTACTATATAACATTACACGATGAGGTCAAGACCATATGTCAGGTAAAAACAAAACAACCACATCGGGCACAAATGTATAGCTGACTTTCAGAACACTTCTACATTTGGAATGGAGCAACAGGGTGATGACTGAAAGCCACACATGACTAAAACCCATTTTTTAATTAAGCAGCTTTATACCAAGCAGATAAATGGGTGAGCTATAAATGAGACTGAAAACACATGCAATTTCCACAGTTCTAGACATCATCTGTTACAGTGGTCTTAATAAAAAAAAAAAAATACCAGATGTAATTTTTATGATAAAAATTGATTCCAGATCATACCATGAGCATATATACATATATATATTAGAAGGATGACTTTAATGGAAGTATTTGCACCTCATGACTTTGATCTACCTACAGACTTTTAGCTTAAAAATACATAGAACATTAAATAATTCATTGATCTAAAATGATAACTCACTATTTGCCTGGATTTTGCATAATTAATCATCATAAATGAATAAATTAGAAAAATCCAGTAACATATGGTTAAGTACTTTGGTTTCTTTATACATCATTTTCTAATTAAATGAAGTCTCACTTACTTGCCAGTATCTATCTCTAACTGGTTGGTTACTTCTCTCAACAAAGATAATGTTTTATTAAGTTATTTTCTTTACTTTTTATTTTCTCATATGCAGTTTAATTACATTATCCTACATAGGACATTCTTTCACACATAGTCCTCAAACCCACTGGTGATAAAAAGAAGCTAGAGAGAAAAAAATGAAAGAATACTCCTATTTTCAAAACCTAAAAAAATAAATGATATATCAAGGCCATTTGTAATACCTCAGTGCCATCTAAAGTTTGAAAATAAAAGAAGAATCTATTGAGTCTTGCATAATTGTTTTTTGTTGTTTTAAAATTTCTCGAAAAATCTCAATTGAGAATTTCTCTAAATCTGACTCTTTAGTCCCCAGGTGGTAAGACATTTGCCACAGATTTTAGCTTCAAAGCCATCCCACTTTTAGGCTATATTAGCATGTATATGTTTTATCCTGACTCTCCTCCTTATTTACGGTTTGACTTCAGACAAGTCAAAGCCTCAGTTTTCTCATTTGTAAAATGGGAATGATAATACACACCTCACAGACTGCCAAAAGAAGGAATAAACGTGTCTCGGAAGAAGTACAGCTAGAATGCTTCCTGGAAGCAAGGAAGACAAGACTTCCTCTCACATAGTCTGGACACATTATCAGGAGGAATCAGTCTCTAGAGAAGGACACCATGCTTGGTAAAGTAGAACTACTGCTGTTGAGTCAATTCTAACTCATAGCAACCCAGTAAGACAGAGTAGAGCTCTTCCATAGAGTTTCCAAGGAGTGCTTGGTGGATTAGAACTTCTGACTTTTAGATCAGCAGACATAGCACTTAACCACTATGCCACTAATGTAGAGGGTCAGTGAAAAAGAGAAAGACCCTCAATGAGATGAACTGACACAATGCTTGCAATCACGGGCTCAAGTATAGCAATCATTATGAGGATGGCACAAGACTGGTCAGTGTTTCATTTTGTTGTACTTAGGGTTTCTATGAGTCAGAACTTACTGGTAAGCACTTAGCAGCAACAACAACCTTATAGGATGGTTGTGATGATTTGAAGGGACCATATACTTTAGTGACGAGCACAGGACCTAGCAATTGTAAGCAGCCAATACCTAGTGGTAGTTTCAGTGGTGGTGGTCATCGAGGCCAAGAAGAGAATGACAGCAGCTGTTGAATGCCTGCACAAGAAAACACAGAAGTGTTTCCTGGGCCTCACTAATTGAATGTGAGCATAATGCTTTATGGGGCTTTGAACAGCTTAGTTCCCAGGTGGAAAATCACCTCTCCACCCCAGAATCTATATTTTAACAAGATCCCCAGATAATTCTTACGTGTAACCTTATAGGAACTTGTTAGAAATGCAATTTTCTGCAACGAACTTCTCAGAAATGAAAATTCTCAGTGGAATTTTGAACTTATGGGTTTTAAGCTGTGAAGTACTACACTTGTTCTAGCTTGGAATGTCAACCGTTAAATATTCAATAATTCTGCAAGCCACTTGTCAAACTGTTGGTAGCTTGAGATCAGCACCGATGGGGGGGCATTTACACTACGGAAATAACCAAATGCTGTAAACCAGACCTTCACCCCACTACTCTCCCAAGTTTACTAGCTCATCAATAGCTGTAGGCTTGTTTTATGTAGTTCATTTAATGTAGAAAAATAAAACAAAACTTGCATAAGCTCTAATGACTAAGGATGTCAGTGAATCTTTTATTATATGCAATTTAAGCTTTATCTATAGGCTGTCTCCAGTGAAAATCAAAAGCAAATTCTGCTTTTCAGTATTCCATTCTACTCTACGAATCTGCTTAGCTAACAAGATGAGCTTTATTTCTCAAAGCCTCAGCTCAGTACATCACTCCTTGGTTTTCTAGACCAGAATCTTTTGGTAGTCATGAAAGGGGGCAGAGAAAAGAGTAAGAATAATGAAATAAAGCTCTGAAGCTGTTTTATTTTGTTCTGTTTTGTCTAGCCTATATCTTTATGTCTGTACATGTCTATAACCAGCTGTTACCGAGTCAGTTCTGACTTGCAGTGACCTCATAAGTCTCAGAGTAAAACTATTCTCCATAGGGTTTTCAATGGCTGATCTTTTGGAAGTAGTTCACCAGGACTTTCTTCTGAGGTGACTTTACGTAGACTCAAACCTCCAACCTATTGGTTAGCAGCTAACTGCATTAGTTATTTGAACCATCCAGGGACTCTGCATCTATTTGCCTATGCACTTGTCTATTTCTATCTGTCTACATGCTATGGACAAGATGATGCCATAGATATACCAAGCCGAATTCATTTTCCCCCTAGACTCATAGAAAAATTGTATTTCCCAACCTTTTTGCATGTGGGTGGGGCCATATAACTACTTCTGGCCTAAGGAAAGTGAGTGGAAAAGATGCACATCACTTTAATTCTTAAAAGATCTTACAGTTTTTCTGCTAAATGTATAAGCTGAGAGAGTATGAAAATTCAGAAAAAGGAGTAACACATTAAAATGAGAACAGAGAAGTCTTACGGACTTGGTATTTATATGCATCTCAGAGATGGGAAGAATTTTGAAAGAGAAAATGGAAAGAGAATATTTTACCCTCCTAAACTACTCACTAAGTTACTGTTTTGACCCTAAATAAAACAGCAAGAACAAATGTGCAAAAGTCAGAAAATGTGGCATGTTTTTAGGGAAAAAAAATTGATGGCTTGACTGAAATACCAAGAAGGGGATAAGAAGTTGTGGGAGGTTATATGGAGAAGGGAAATTATTTTGAGAAGCTAATCACCAAGTTGAACAATATGCACTAAATTTGAACTACGACCGTGTCACTATAGATTTTGATCAGAGGCTAACAATATGGGAGATTTTGAGCCAAAAAAGAGGAAAGCTAAAGAAACCATGTGTAGCACAGCAAAAGTCAAACTGACAGGCTGAGGGTGACTCAGATCCAAGATAATGTCAGTAGCTTAAGCAGAAGACAAACAGTGAGGCAGTCAGATTTCAGTGGAAAGAATTATACAGAGACTGTAGGCTTGCTGGGGAGAGTAATTAGATGCAAATTTCTTGCCCTTTGTCACAGTCTGAAGTGCTTTTAAGAGCTTTCCTTGTGGCCCCATGCCATAACCTTAAATGCCTCGCTTTCTCTGGTAGTTATCAGAACTTGGATTTGCCTGATGTATTATTAAGATGGAAACCGTGGTGGCATAGTGGTTTAGTGCTACAGCTGCTAACCAAAAGGTCAGCAGTTTGAGTCCACCAGGCACTCCTTGCAACTCTGTGGGGCAGTTCTACCCTATCCTATAAGGTCGCTAGGAGTCAGAATTGACTCGACAGCAGTGGGTGTGTGTTTTTGCTTTTATCATCAAGATTACATGGGGAGAAAAAGATCATTGCAGATGTGCCTCATTTCCAGAGTAGAGAGATATAAACCAAAAAAAATCAAATCTACTGCCACTGAGTTGTTTCTGACTCATAGTAACCCTCTTGGAGTGTGACAGAGTAGAACCATGCCATGTGGCTTCCAAGGCTATTCATCTTTATGGAAGAAGACTACCACATCCTCCTCCCGTGGAGTAGCTGATGGATTCAAACCTCCAACAACATTTTAGTTAGTATCCAAGTACTTAACCATTGCACAACTAGGGCTCCCTTGAAGTATATATAAACTCATTGCCATGGAGTCAATTCTGACTCGCAGCAACCCTATAAGACAGAGTAGAACTACCCCACAGAGTTTCCAAGAAGGAGCTGGTGGATTCAAACTGTCAACCTTTTTGTTAGCAGCCAAAGCTCTTAACCCCTGCATCATCAGAGCTCATAAAGTAGACACACCCATTACCACCAACTCAAATTGTACCCATAGTGATCCCAAGATACATGTAAATAAAATCTTACATCAAATTATATTATGTATGCCCACGAATTTTGCAATACTTTCTTTTGCAAAAGAAAGGTAATTTTGTGCTGAGGCTAACTCCCTGCTAATTCTGTTGCTCTACTTCCTTCTAAAGATAGTGCCCCTTTTTGATAAAGCTGACCATCTCAGACTCTTTTTGAGTATTATTGGAAGTTTCAACATAAAATAATGATGAAGAATACATTCAAGTATTTATACAATTAAGTATGTTTTTTCAAATTATACCTTCAGTATTGTCTTAGTGTGTTAGTGCTCCTATAACAGAATTAGCACAGGTGGGTGACTTTAACAAATAGAATTTTATTTTCTGACCGTTTAGTTGCCTAAAAGTCTGGATTCAGGGCATTTGTCTCAGCTTCTCTAGCATATTTCTCAATGTTCCTTAGAGATCACCACATGTCTATCTTTCCTCCATCTGTGCTTCCTTGCTTCTATGCCTAATCTCTTCCTTTTACAGCTAAAAAATTATTAACTTAAAACACACCCTACACTGACATGACACTATTAACATAACAAAGAAAATTCTATTTCCACATGAGATTGCATTCACAGATATAGTAGCTGGGATTTACAATACATATTTTTGGGAGACACAATTCAATCTATAACAAGTACATACCCAAAAGACTTGAAAGTAGTCACTCAGATAGTTGTGCACAAGTGTTGATTGCAGTGCTATTCAGAATATAGTCAAGGGGTGGAAACAACCCAAGAGTTCATCAACAACTGATTGGATAAACAGAATGTAGTATATACGTACAATGGTACATTATTCTGCCTTAAAGAGAAATGAAGTTCTAAGGCAGGCTATAACGTGAATGAATCTTCAAAACATGCTGAGTGAAATAAGTCAGACACAAAAAGGCCAAATTTTATATGATCCCCCACTCATACAAAGTATCTAAAGTAGAAAAATGCATACAGCCTAGTGATTACCAGGGCCTGGAGATAGGAAGAATAGGGAGTTATTGTTTAACGGATACTGAGTTTCTCTTTCAGACAAGGATAACTTTTGGAAAAAGATAGTAATGATGGTTGTACAACATGGTGAAGGTAATTAATATCACCGAATTTCATACTTTAAAATATTTAAAACTGATAGTAGAAAGATGGAAACAACCTAAGTGCCCATCAACAGAAGAATGGATAAACATACTATATGGTACTTACACAACTGAGTAACATGTGATAATAAAGAGCAATGATTAATCCAATATACCTTTTATAAGAGACACTCCTTAGAAACAAAGTCACCAGATACTAATATAACAACTGATTTATTGACCAGTGGGCCAAAATTGAGAACCCAGATTTAAATCCACCCACATATGGTTGGCTGATCTTCAACAAGGGCCTTCAGTCCATCAAATGGGAAAAGAACAGTCTTTTTAGCAGATGGTGCTGGCAAAACAGGATGTCATTCAACAAGAAGTAACCTGGAAAGCATTATGCTGAGTGAAATGAGCCAGTCACAGAGGGACAGGTGTTGTGTAAGACCACTATTACGAAAATTCATGAAAAGGTCTACATATAGAGAAAAACAATTCTCGACAGCTACCAGGGAGGGAACAGGTAGGGATGAAAAATATTAAAAAGAAAAAGAACAGTGATGAATCTACAAAACACCTCACAATAATTGGTTTAAGTTATATCTGCCCATTCAGATTCTGATGCCACCACCACATTCCTCCCAGAATATCCCTTCTATTACACTCCAAAAAGCCTTTACACTATACAGACCAAAAAAAGAAAAATTAATTCTAAAATACTCATAGTTCACACAAACACAAAAAGATGCTATATGTGCTTGGCTTTCTCATAGCTAATACTACACATTCAAAGGAAGGCAAGTTTATCAAACCTTTTAGTTACTTACACTAAAGGAGTTAACTAAAGGAAGAAAGGGAGGAAAAGCAGTGAAAACCCAATTGTTGTACATTTTTGACTTTAGGATGGTGTCTTAGACTGGGATCTCTAGAAAGCAAAACCAGTAAAGTGTATAAACATATACACCAATAACCCATTGCCATCAAGTCAATTCCAACACATAGCAACCCTACAGGTCAAAGTAAATGGCCCCATAGAGTTTCCAGGGAGCACCTGGTGGGTTTAAACCAGCAACCTTTCAATTAGCAGTAGCAGCATTTATTAACAACCTGAAGGAACATCACACAATACCAGGAACCATGGCCCAGCCAAACAGCTATACACATTTTGTGGGGGAAACAATTTAATCTGTGACAGAGGAACATCTCAGCAATACACATGGTGATGGAGTGCTAGGGCACAATCTCCGAAGTTTCAGACACTCGAGTCTCCTCAAAATGTATAACATTTTGTATAACTTTAGGTCTAGTAGCGTGACTGTAAAAGTTAGATACATAATGAAGAATACATTTAATAAGTCCTATAATCAGCATTATAGTGATCAAAAGAATTAGTTCAGTTTGTAGTAATTAGTGTTATTGAGAACAGATGCCATTGGGGAACTAACTTAAGACGTTTAAAAAAGGAGACAAAATTATTAGAAAAAGAAGTATGAAACTGAGTGGACTTTTACGTTGAATAAAATGATTAAGGTACAACACCACAACTATGGAGTAATACTAACACATAAGGATAGCTATAAACAAAAAATCCATGAAGTTCACCAAGATGCATGGAATCTTTTTCCATGCACTTGGTGGTACATGGCTTGGTGAAGAAAACCAGGTATAGCCCCATTCAATAGCATTGCAATAGATCCTTTAATTAGTGGCTTTTCTAATATAGCGATAGATAAATAATGCAAATGTATATTTATCTCTACCCAGGGTAAAGTTAGGCTGATTTGGGGAGTCTGGCTTCTGCTCATCAAAGGCTTCTTTAACCTACAACAATGTTTTACAATTCAGGCTGAACAATGGGGGTCAATACAAACAATAGAAGGAAAGACCATGGGCTTTCCAGTAACTATTCTAGAAAACAGAACTTTAAACAGCAGCAGTATTCTCATATAAACCTTAGATGAATTTTTTAGGTTTACTTAGTCTTGCCAGCCAGCCAAGCCAAGTGGTTACTTAGTCTTATGTAGTTAAATTTGTTGCCACATAATTCTGGATGAGTAGCAGTCTAAAAATCTTGTCAGTTTTTATGTAAGCCTCAAAGGAAGCAGAGCACAAATACAAGCAGTTGCGTAACTGGGAACAACTCCCAAGATTCTGTGAAGAAGGTGAGCCCCAAAATCCCTCTGTTGGCACCATAGCCTGGGTCTGCAACTCCTTGGGATCTCTGACAGCAATGCACTTTCAAATCCCACATTGCTGACACCAGAAATGTCAAAGAATACAGTCTCTGGGTCTATTTAAAGCAAAATATAACAGTGCAAATAGGGCGGTAATGAGGAAGAAATTCCAAAAACCTTCATCTTTCAGGAAGGAAGTTGAAATTTCATACACAGGTACGACTAAGCCCACAAACAGTTTGGAAATACTTCTTTCTTCCTATCAGTTTAGCTTATCTTCTTTCAAAAGACCATCTGCACAAAACATTCTTTCTGAGAACATTTGTCTCAGTTGTCTAGTGCTGCAATAACATAAATACTGCAAGTGGTGGATTTGAACTGTTGTACTTTTGGTTACCAGGTGAGCTCTGAGCCACTGCTTACCAGGGCTCCTGGTTTGATTTTTAAAAACTGCTTATCAAAAAAAGCAGACTGGAAACAGGGATAATCAGTTCCCAAACATGTTGGAATAATCCATGTACAGAAATTTGAGAACTGAACGTGTAGTGAAGTCAATGACTTAAAAAAGAAGCAAATTTTCCTTCGCAATTTTGCGTGTATGTGTGTTTTAGATTGATGAATGTAAACAAAGAGAAGTTTATTGTCTCACATCTGGTAGGCTAAGAGTCCAAATTCACGGTACTGGCTCTGAGGGAAAGCACTCTCTGTAGGCTCTGGAGGAAGGGCATTGTGGTACATCAGTCCTTTCATCTGGAAGCATTTCTCAGCCCAGGATCTCAGTTCCAAAAGAGAACTCTGTTCCTGGCATTGTTTTCTTGCTGGTATGAAGTCCCTGTGTCTCTCCGCTCACTTCTCTCTTTTATATCTCAAAAGAGATTGGCTTAAGACAATATCTAATCTTGTAGACCTCAGCAGTGTCACTACCTCTAATCCCTCATATTAGATCCTGACAATTTACAACACATAAGAACATCTAGTCAAATGACAAAATAGTGGACAATCATGCTATACTGGGCTTCATAGCCCAATTCAATCAATAAACATATTTTGGGGGGAATAAAATTCAATCCATAACAACATTGCATTTATATCATATGCTTCCTGGAACATTCTAAGTACATATGTTGCATTTCTTTCTGTCATCCTCCTCTGCTTACCCAGAGATCTGGGTTAACGTTTTCTTGAGAGCCTAGTTGTAGCCACTCTGCCCTTGCTGAGAGCCTCAGCTTGATTTTGTTGTTTTTATTGTTAGGTGCTGTGTAGTTGATTCTGACTCACATGACCCTATACGGTAAAGCAAAACTTCCTTACAGGGTTTACAAGTAGTAGCTGGTAGATTTGAACTGCTCAATGTTCAGTTAGCAGCTGGGCTCTTAACCACTGTTACCAGGGCTCCTGGTTTGATTTTAGAAACTGCTTATCAATGAAAATACACCAGAAACAGTGATGATCAATTCCAAAACATGTTGGAATAATCCACATACAGAAATTGGAGAATCAACATTGTGAATTCAATAACTTAAAAGAGAAGCAAATTTTCCTTTCCAATTTTTTTTTCTTATGTTTTAGATTGTTGATGGGTGTAAATTGTTAAACGTAAATTCAACATAATAAAAAGTTTATTCTTACAGTTCTATAGTTTTCCCTTGTTTAGCATAATTTTATCTTGCTTTTCTTTCTTGCCGCTCAGATGGTCATTCATTGTCTGAGTCATCTAGTACTGCTATAACAGAGACACCGCAAGTAGAAGGCTTAGAAAAGAGAAACTTTATTTTCTCACCATCTAGTAAGCTAAGTCCAAATTCAGGGTGTCAGCTCCAGGGAAGGCTTTCTCTGCCGGCTCTGGAGGAAGGCCCTTGTTGTTAATGCTCTCCTGGACTGGGAGCTTCTGCGGTGCAGGGACCCTAAGTCCTTTCCAAAGGATGTGCTGCTCTCAGCACCACTTCCTGGTGATAGGAGGACCCAACTCTCTGCTATCTTCTGTCCTTTGTATCCCAAGAGATTACCTCACGGCCTGATGCAGTCTTACACACTGAGTCCTGCCCCACCAGTGCCACTGCTCATGTCCTTCCTCATTAATATCACAGAGTCAGGGTTTACAGCATATAGGAATACCACCCAGTACCAGGAATCGTAGCCTAGCCAAATGGCAAACTTGTTTTGGGGGTGACACAGTTCAATCCATGACACCTACCTTCCAAAGAATCTAGTTACTATCCATCAAATAATTGTCATTCTGCAGGGAAGCACTGAATCAAAAAGAGAGGGGTCATACAGTGAGTTTTAATCCCATTTTTAACAATGAAGACACTGAGTTTCACACAGCTAATAATTACCCAAGTCAGAATTTAAGCTTCCGAATGACCTCTCCTTGTAGCTTTATAGCACTGATACTTTTTTAAAAGATTTCATACTTACTATACACATATTTAACTTTTATCGGATTCTTCCTTCATCTAAAATATTTACATTTATTTAACTTTCTTTGGACTCCTCCTTCATCTAAAATATGGGTTCATAATACTTCTTTGCTTGCTATTTGGGAAAGGAGGCCTGGTGGCACTGTGGTTAAGTACTCAGTTGCTAATCAAAAGGTCAGAGTTCTGCTTCGTGGGCAAAAGATGTGGAAAGAGTTAGCAGTATGCGTTTGTTGAAATTGACTGGGTTGAATTTTTCACTATTTTAGTGGCAGGAAAGGGGATAGGTTAAGATTCATGTTTATATATGGGTTAAAGATATATTTCATGTATTAAAACAAAAACTAGAAGCAAGCATGCTAAGAAAAAAGTTGTTGTCTTGGATTTTTTGTTAAGTCATAGAGTTTTACAAAGCTGTTGTTGTTCTCAGTCACCACTGAGTCAGCGCCCAACTCATGGAGATCCCATGTACAGTGGAATAAAATGCTGCTTGATCCTAACTCAGACCACTGTGATTCACAGAATCTTAACTGGCTGGTTTTTGGAAATAGATCACCAGGCCTATATAACTTGGGAAAGTCTCAATGTGCACGCCTTAAGTAACAGATGGATGGTGGCTGGACATTAGGGGCACTGGCCAGGAATCCAACACAGAAGGTGAGGATTCTATCCCTGAACCACCCTTGTCCTCTCTTATATAAAGTTACTGGACTATAAAATTTCTACATAATTTTACATACTGTGGTGTAAAGTCAAACAAATAAATGTTTAGCCACATGTCCAGTCTAAAACTTATCCAAAAGAAATTAAGACTGAGAAAAACCTTCAGAAAATCCTTTTACTATCATCTCCATAGAAGAAATTCATGAGAATTTGAACTCAGTCTTAAATTATTTGAGCGTATTTTGCCCAAATACACACATATTTTGAGAATTGTAATACTGGACACATATATACAGAATGTGCCCAATAAAAGACTTAAATGCATAAACTTACAGCTTAAAATGTATAGGGAGCAAGAAGGTATGTAAGTCTAGTAAGAAAGTATTAGAATGGAAATAAAAATGGGACAATACATAGTTGCATTTAACTCACTGATGCTGCCTCTACATCACAATTTATTTTTGTAATTTTAAATTTCATGTTCATTCTAGAATAAAGAGAAAGTCTCAAGTTATATCAAGTGTGTTTGTTCTATGATAGAACCTCTACAAGCCTGATATTTGGTATTATTGGTTGACATATTGTAAAATAAATTAAATATTAAATATTTAAATATTAAAAATAAATTTCATATTAAAAGGGGTGTAAGGATGTGTTTCCATTATAATCTCAGTGTATATTGGGAACTCTTGTGCCCTGCAGCCACTTTTGTTGTTGTTGCTTATTTTGTTTTGTTTTAGTAGTAAGTGATACACTAAACTATTTTAGGAAATAAAACTTTTCATATTTTATTTCTCAGGCATCTGATTGCAATAATGCATAAAAATAAAATTTGCAAATGTCTTTGCATAGAGCAATGAATGCCCTCTAGTGTTTCCTGCCAGAATATCAGTTTTAATCAGAGAAAGATATTTTTGTAACGATTTGAAAGGTAAATCCATAAACAGCAGAATTTGAGTGCATGTAATGTTTTGACCATGACCCCCAAATGAAAGCAGCAAGACACCTGGCTAAATGCCCTACCTAAGTAGTAGAAATCATTGCAATGTATACACAGTGGCAATAGAAATTAGAGCTGTTCTGAACGTTTTTCAGACAGCAGACACCTGGAAAGCACACATTTTGCCTTTCTAACACTACCTTTCTAACCAAGCCCAGATTAATTACAGGAATCTTTCTTAAAACAGCACTAAATAGATAGTTAGCCTTAGAAACCCCAGTGCCATAGTGATTAAATGCTACATTTGCTAACCTAGACAACTGGCAGTTTAAATCCTCCAGGCGCTCCTTGGAAACTCTATGGGGCAGTTCTACTTGGTCTACAGGGTTGGAATTGACTTGATGATAGTGGGTCTCCTTTTTGGTTTTAACCTCAGAAGCCGCACTTGTGCTCTGTCCATGAGCACACATGTACAGATGCTCTTCGTGTATAAGGCAAATCACTATTTCAACGTGCACCTGCTGCCACTGCTCAGGTTTCCCTATTGGCAATGGCCACAGTGAAGTTAGAAGTAATACAGGTTCCAAAAATGAAGTCCCTGAACCTAATTGTTCTAAGTTCTACGTACCTCATTGCTGAATATCACTCTGGTCCCTTTGAAGTACTCCCCTTGGGAAGGTATGTACCAATGCCAGAGCCTAGTCCACCCTCCAAAGCAATCTGGAAACTCTTTCTGGGATGGCCACTGCACACGGTGGCATGGTGCCAAGTTCGCGAAGCCAATTGTATAGTTGTCTGGGAGGGAGTTTCTAGCCAGTAAGCAAATAACTGTACTGGAACACCTCCCTTGCTTGCCTGATCTGGCTCCGAGTGACTTTTTTCTTTACCTGAAGATAAAGGAAATACTGAAAGGAAGACATCTTGATGACATTCAGGACATCAAGCAAAAGAGCTCCAAAACTGCTTAAAGGCTGGACTAGGTGCTGGCATTGGTGCATAGCTTCCAGAAGGGAATGCTTCGAAGGTGACCGTAGACTATTCAACAATGAGGTATCATGTTTTCTAGGATGAGTTCGCAAACTGAATTGATGGATCTGTAAAGTAAGAGAGTCCCTGGATAGCATAAGTAGTTCAACTACTCAGCTGCTAACCTAAAAGTTGGAGGTTCAGGTTCACGTAGAGGGCCTCATAAGAAAGGCCTGAAAATCTACTTCTGAAGAGCAGAATGTTAAATGCTGTATGTTAAAGGAGCCAGGCATTGAAAAGCCTATAAAGCACAGTTTTATTCTGACACACATGGGTTCATCATGAGTTACAGTAAACTTGATGGTAAACGGTTACAGGAAAGAAATACAATTTACCTAAGCTGGTGTGCCTTGATTTAACTTTACAGAATAGCAATCATTCTAAGAATCTATAATGCTAAGAAAAAAAAAAGTCAGTCTCAGTGACTGAGACCCAGTGTCTGTCTGTTCCGTCTAATGAAGCATTTACTGAGCTTCGCACGACTTCACAGATTACTGCATGCCATCTCAGTCGCTAAAGAAGATGATTATAACTACTACAAATAAAAAAATCACTGGACACACCAAGGAGTGGGTATTTTGTTTTGTTTTCTTGCCACTATTCCTTTACCTTCTTTTGGGGACTCTGCTCCTCTTCAGTTGCATGAAACTTGAATAGTATGTGTCATGGATTGAATTGTGTCCCCCCAAAATATGTGTAGCCATGTGGCTGGGCCATGATTCCCAGTATCTTGCGACTGTCCTCCATTTTCCGGTTTTCCTATCCTGTATGTTAACGGTTAGGGTGGGGCTGTAAATCCCGTCACCGGATCACCTCCCTGCTCCACTGTAAAGGGAGTTTCCCTGGAGTATGGCTTGCCGCACCCTTAATCCTTTCATCCTGTAAGACATAAAAGGAAAGAGATACAAGCAGAGAATTGGGAACCTCACACCAGGAGGAGAGCATGTCCTTCAGACCTGAGGTTCCTGCGCCAAGATGCTCCCTGTACAAAGACTGATACAATACTGGACCTTCCTCCGGAGGCAACAAGGGGGAAAGCCTTCCCCTGGAGCAGACACCCTGAATATGGACTTGCAGCCTACCGGACTGTGTAAGAATAAACCTTCCTTTGTTACAGCCATGTACTCTGTGGTGTTTCTGTTAGAGCAGCACTAGCTGACTAAAACAGTATGAAATGCATTTCACCTTCTCAGGGAAAAGGAGTTAGCACAGAATTCAACTTTGGCCATATGTTAATTTGAGTAATCAGAATGTTGGGTAGCCCGAAGGAAGAAGTCATTCCCTAGATTCCCAGGTCCTAACCTCCCAAGACCTAGAGGTGCAGCTTTTCCTTGGAATCTGTATAAGGTAACAGTATCTTATTTCTGTCTTCTGTTGGCTTAAATTAACCAGAATAAGGTTGCCTAATTAAACTACTTCATAATGATAATGTTATACTATACTCTGGGGGTCAGTTCTACCCTGGCCCCTAGGGTCGCCATGAGTCAGTCGGATCCGACTCGACGGCACCTGGCACTCAGCTTGACTATACTATTACCACAGCAGTGGTTGCATAAAACATGAAGACCAAAGTTAAATAGTGTAATCATTTTGTATTTTAATTATAAATGAATAATTTATGGACAATATTTTGCTATCATTACAATAACATTGTCAGCTATACTTTTAAAACAAAATTTCTGGGGATACGAGTAAGTTACATTATTAATGGACTTTTATAAAAGCTTCCAAAAGAGTACAATTAAAAAAAACCTAAAACATATTGGAACAATTATAGCATTATTGTTCATGTATACAAGTAAACAAAGATATCCTGTTTTCATTCTTTGCCTTAACTGTCAGGTAAATGTTTCCTTTCTTCCCACCCACACCTCAAACTGAAGAGAGAAAATTACCTCTCTGTCTCATCCAAATCTTACACTCAAATTTATAGTCATATTTTTCCCATTCTGAACCTTTCAAGGGAGTATACATATATTGCCACCTAGTAGACAGCAACAACATAGGACAGAATAGAGCTGCTCATGTAATTCTCCAGGCTGTAAATCTTCATGGAAGCAGACAGCCAACACCTTTCTCCCTCAGAGCAGCTCATGGGTTCAAAGTGCCTACCTTTCAGTTAGTAACTGAGCACTTACCTACTACACTACTAGGCCTTTTTCAAGGGATTGGTTTGCTTTATTATTAAATAGCCAAGCCAGCCAAGTGCCGTCCAGTTGGATCTGACTCATGGCGACCCTAGGGGCCACGGTAGAACTGACCCCCATTTTATACAAAAGAAGCAAGGCAAAATAAAGCTTATTTTAAGTCATGTGAGTTTATTTAAACAGTAGCTCCAGAAAGTTTTTATTTAAGAAATCTCTTAGGATGATCTATAAAGGCCACAGTTTGTTTTTCAAAAGTCTGAATACCTATTTACCTTGTTTTGGCAGATATTTTGTTAGAAATATAGTTAACAATAATATAACCTTCATATGCAATGAATTTTAGTTTAAAGAGTATTCTCAAATGGATTACTTCCTTTAATCCTTAAGATTATGTGGAGTTAGAGAACCATGTCCCATTTTACAGATAGGGATGTTGAGATCAAAATAAGGTAAGTGACTTACTCAGGGACTTGAGGTTTATCAGGAGCCCTGGTGGTTCAGTGGTTAAGAGCTTGGCTGCTAACCAAAAGACTGGCAACTGGAATCCATCATTGCTCCTTGGATTCCCAATGAGGTAATTCTACTCTGTCCTGTTAGACTTGATGGCAGTGGGTTTGGTTTGGGGTTTAAGGGTTAATTATGTACTGAAACCAAGATTCAAAGCAGATAGTCTGTCTCCAGAGGTGTTGCTGTTTCCATTACACCACCTACAAACCACAGTGCAGTTTTATTTTCCTAGAGTTATATTACTTCTCGGTGTAATATGTCAGTGAGATGAAAGCCAACTAAGGACACAGCCAGAACAAGAGACTCCTGGGTGGCTGCCGGAAGTTGTCAGCTACCAGTACTCACTGCCTTTCTATCAGGAATTGCAAAATGTCTCTATGGCACTGATCATTCTCTGTGATATTTCAGTAATGTGTGTTCCATAACACTGAAATTTAATATTGAATAATTTATTGTGCATGTACAAAGATGACATAAAGTCTCTCCTCCTGTAAGTTTTTTTTTAATCCCCAAAGATATTATTATATTCTTTTTTTGTAGAAGAGTTAATTTGCAGTGGTTAATCATCATTCTTGCATTAATGTCCTTGTGACTAACAGCACAAAGAAAATTGTTGAAAAAATTGAGTCCCACCTGTGGCCATGAAGTATCAAAGAGCCAGGTGACCCTCGCACGACCTTTTCAACACCATGCATCCATCAGTAAAACCAGCAGAGACAACCACCTGAGTCTGAGATGTCAAAATCTAATTTAGTGCATAAAAACTGCCGTTGACAACATAGATATTGCAGGACCACGTTTCTGACTCATTTTTCATAAAACTTTCAGACGGTACAGTGCATTAGTCCAAGATCTCCAAGAAGCAAATGCCGAGACAAAACTAAATGTGCAAGGATTTTATTAGAGGGAAATATCCGTGCAGAGGGAAATAATGAAGGAGGCAGAGGATACTGAGCGAGCTGTCAGGCTGCGATGAAAGCGTAATTCCGAGTAGAGAAAAAGAGAAAGTTGTGTCGAAATATATCAGACTTCTGTGTGGTCTGAGGAAGGACTGGCAAACGTGTGGGGGAGTCCTGGAGCCATAAGGGCGGACAAGGAGTCCCACTTGTGTCTTTGGGCGGCTCTGTCTCAGCATTCCGGATGCACTCAGTCATTGGCTGGAG
The DNA here is from genome assembly GCA_028571685.1 of Heterohyrax brucei. Taxonomy (NCBI): domain Eukaryota; kingdom Metazoa; phylum Chordata; class Mammalia; order Hyracoidea; family Procaviidae; genus Heterohyrax; species Heterohyrax brucei. Next base: position 51,548,235 of record CM053143.1, on the reverse strand, counting down.
CAGCCGACGGGAGGCATGGGCTGGGCGCAAACTACCAGGTGGACGAAATCGCCGCAGGTGGGGTCTTCCGATTGTAGCTACGTTCGCACATCTGCCACAGACAAGTATAAAGGTGAAACACAGGAGCTTTTAAAAGTTACAGGGAAAAGCGTAGAGTTGTCTTTTTATTATTATTATTATCAGAAATGCATTTCATAAAAGAACTAACACCATGTAATTCGAGAACAATATTAAAAGCATTACTGTAAATGGAATAGTATACTAGAAAAAGCATTATGAATAGGAATTTTTAGAAAATGAACAAGCTAAATCATCAAATAAAAATTCTCAGTAGTTTTATCCAACACCAGGTGGAGCTCTTTTGCTTTTTACAACAGAAATGAAAACAAAATTTTTTTTCTTTATTTAATTTGAGTTTAGGCTTTTTATTTTATAGCTCTAAGCTATCATCTAGAAACCTTGTGGAGTATTGGTTAAGAGCTCTGGCTACTAACCAAAAGATTGGTAGTTCAAATCCAGCAAGCACTGCTCGGAATCTCTATGGGGCAACTCTGCTCTACACTATAGAGTCAGAATCCGCTCAACGGCAATGGGTTTGGTGTTTGTTTTTAAGTCACTTTACTTGAGAGCTTGCACATCATATTTGTCACCTTTGTAAACCTGGTATTTTTCCAAATAACACAGGTCAGGCAGTAAATAATGTAAAACCACCAAGACTAAAATATTATAAAACCTCCCAAACAATTTTTTTTAAAAAAAGCTTTAGATGTCTTCATTCTTCCAAAAGAGTTAAGACCACAATTCAAATCTCACATTTATTCCTTAAGCAAATCATAACTATTTGCCCATAATAATGTTTTTTATCTAAAATACCCTTTCTATTTATAGGAAATAGGATACGCATTGCTTTAAAACAGGTTTTAGGTTATGAAGTATAACATTTTTAATAACTTGCTTTTCTATACCAATCTCAAAAGAAAATAAAGGATAAAACTGATAATATCTATAAAGGTTTTGTTTGGTTTTTTGTTTGTTTTTTTCGTGGGAGCATATAGACAAAAAAAACCTATTGGCTGACCTAATCTAGGGAACAGACAAGGCTTTCTAAAGCAAACCAACAAACAAATCCACTGCTGTAGACTCAATTCTGACTCATAGCAACCCTATAGACAGACTAGAACTGCCCCAAAGAGTTTCCAAGGAGTTCTTCGTGGATTTGAATTGCTGTCTTTCTGGTTAGCAACTGCAGCACTTAACCACTACGCCATCAGGGTTTTCTAGGCTTTCCCAAAGAAGTGAAATTTAAACAGAGGGAGACTCAGTAGTAGTAGAGAGTGAGACAAAGAAGAAGAAGGAAGGTGTTAAAGGTAAAGAAACAGCTTTCACAAAGAACTAGGTGTGACAGAGAGTCACTCAAATTCAAGAAATCAAAATCATTTTGTTGGAAATAATGGAAACCCCACATTCTTGCTCTGTATTACTCATACTGGCCAATACGTGAGAGACCTGAGAGACCGAAGAGGGAAGGCACAAAATCACCTTTACTTCATTGCGCAAGGAAAAGGAGTCAACTGGAGCTGCCCTAGTGAAGACTGTTCCACCAAGGGCAAGGAGAAGTTACGTTTAAGGATTTCACAAGTAGGGAGTTCATACGAGTTACGTAGGCAACATCCTTCATTGTGTTACACAGAAGAAATGGGGTTTACATGTAACTTCCAGCAAAGGAAACAGGATTTTAATGCAAAGCTGTAGGGGAGGCAGCCCAACAGAGAAAACAGGATTTTTAATGCAAGGCTGCTTGAGACTCTGCCTTAATTTCAGCATATCTGAAATAAAATTAAAATAAATGTATTGCCATCAAGTCATTTCAACTCATAGCAACCCTGGAGGACAGAGCAGAACTGCCCCCACAGAGTTTCCAAGGAGTAACTGGTAGATTGAACCGTCAGTCTTCTGGTTAACAGCCGTAGCTCTTAACCCCTTTGCCACCAGGGTTGTTATAAATTATGTCCACCAAAATTGTATATCAGTTGGCTAGGCCATGATTCCCACTACTGTGTGGTGGTTCTTCATTTTGTGACCTGATGTAACTTTCCTGTGTATTGTAAATCCTAATCTCTGCCTGTAGCTAATGAGGCCAGATTAGGGTATGTTAAAGGATTAGGTCATAGCCCTGATCCAATGTAAGCGGAGTTTTCCTGAAGTGTGGCCTGCACCATCTTTTATCTTACAAGAAATAAAAGGAGAGTGAGATAGAACTACGAACAACCAACAAAGAACCACCTGGAGTACAGTGAGACCTCCGGACTCAGGGTCACTGCACTGAGAAGCTCCTAGACTCAGGTGAGATTGACAACAAGGACCTGCCCCCACAGCTGACAGTGCAAGAAAGGCTTCTCCTGGCACTGGCACCCCGAATTTGGACTTCCAGCCTATCACACTGTGAGACAATAAAGTTCTCTTTGCTAAAGTCATCCACTTGTGTGATTTCTGTTATAGCTGCACTAGATAGCTTAGGTAATAGGGTTCCAAAGGAAGAGTGAAAATAAAAGACCTGGAGAGATTTATGAACACCACATTGTGGAGGATCTTTTGAATTAAGAAATTTGGGGTTTATCCAAGAACAGGAACAAGTAGAAATCAAAATTCTAAGTTGAAATTTGAAAGGATGTGACAACCAGCTTAAGATGTGTTCAGGCTCTTCAGGTGCAATATATTAATCATCATTACGTGTACCAAAATAACCTACTTAGATATGATAATTTTAGCTTTTCTTAACTTTTAGAATAATCACATCGAGATACAGACTTAGCTTATATAACCATTGTTGGTCTCAATGACTTTTCACTATAATGACTGCTGATTCTAATGGCTTTTCATCACACAGCTCTTGAAAAATTTTAGAATATGCTCTTTTTTGTGGTATAATTACTTTTTTACCCAAAACATACTAAGTAAAATATACCATAAAAGGTAATATTTTCATGTTACAGTTTCAGAAAAAGATATGGTACCAATTTACTCAAAATAGCATTTTTCAGTAGGAAATTTCATATGGAGCAAATATGAATTGCATTCCATGTTTAGGTGATCCAAAAATATTTTCTCGGCTGACCTATGCCAAGAGATCTGCAGTTTCTGGTGCATGTGAGCTATTTCTGTGTGTTTCAAAGCACTCCAGTTTTTACCTTTTTTTTGTCATTAAGGTGTTTTAAGATCCTATATTTCTGAGTGCAGTTTGAGTGCAAAATAATCATGCGTCCCTTGAAGGTCAAAAAGTTGATGAAGAACCCTGTGGCACAGTGGCTAACAGCTGGGCTGCCAACCAGAAAATCAGTGGTTTGGCCACCCAGTCACCCCTTGGAAGCCCTAGACAGCAGTTCTACTCTGTCTTATGGTGTCCTTATGAGTTAGAATTTACTCAACGGCAATGGGTTTAGAAAGAGAAAAATTTTTTAAAATACATTTTAAAAAATTCAGAAGCTTTTAAATACATACTATTGCTGAAGCTAGGGGGAAACAGTCACCCTCAAACTTGCTAGCAGTACAACAGGGAAGGAATTCTGGTGGTATCTAACAACTTCATACACAATTATTCTTTGACCTAGCAGTCTATGTATTTTTTAAAAAATACATTTTTAAATACATAGAAAAAAATACACTTTTCAAATACATGTATTTTTTAAATACATAGGAAAAAAAGTAAAAGTTATTAAAGAACTACTCCAAGTGAAAGCACTAGGCCCAGGTGATTTTTTCAGTGAAACTCTACCAAAAAAATCAAAGACCAGATAATTCCAGAAGCAAATACATTGTTCTATAGCATAGAAAAAGAAACAAAATCACCAAACTATTTCTATATAGTTAAGTATAACTTCAATACTGAAATTGATAATTTAGGACAAAAAAATGGCAGACCAACCTTACTTATGAATTTTAATGCAAAAACTGTAAATAAAGTAGTAGTACACAGAATCCAAAAGCCACAATAAAAAAATAACAAGTTGTGATCAAGATTTACAACTCCATGGAAATAGGATTTGTTTTTGTTTGTTTATAAAGCGCAGTTCTGATCTGTCTTATAGGGTCTCTTGCTATGAGTCAGAACTGAGTCAACAGCAGTGGATTTGGTTTGAGTTTTTATAAGTAAAAGAACATGGTGTTGGTGACAGGTACACCAGTGAAATTTAACAGAAAATTGAGAAATAAACTCAAGTATATATGGTAACATCTCAAGTCATTGGGAAAGAATGAGATTTTTCATAAATGATGTTAGAAATCATGGGTGCTAATTTGAAAACGATAAAATTAGATCCACAGTTCTTACGACACACCAGAATGAACTCTCAATGAGTAAAACCAAACTAAACCCCTTTGCCATTGAGTCAATTCTGACTCACAGAGTAGAACTGTCCCATAAAGTTTCCAAGGAGCTCCTGGTGGAATTGAACTGCTGAATATTCGATTGGCAGCCATAGCACTCAACCACGATGCCATGAGGGTTTCCACATGAATAAAAAGATCAAGTCAAATACTAAAAAAATGAAACTATACAAGTAGGAAAAATACGTCTAGATAAATTCCATTCTAATCTGAGAGCGGGAAAAGCTTTCAAAAACTGACTTGAAATCCAGATCAATAAGTGAAATGTTAAGTAAATGTGACTGCATAAAAAGAAAAAGCTGGGACACTGAGCTTCTGCTAAGGGTGGTGAAAAAACTTGGAAACAAACAGTGGCTACGGTTATACAACATGTGAAAGTAATTAACGTTACTGATGTACATGTAAAAAAGGTTTAAAAGGCAAGTGCTTTCTTGTATATGTACTTAACACAATAATAAAAAGGAAAAAAAAGTTTTTGCATTTAAAAAAACTACATGTGAAGTCAAAGGACACATGATAAACTGGCAGAAAATATTTCAACTGATTTAAAAAAGAGTTAGCCTCCTTAACACATAAAGAAATTTTTTAAACCAAAGATGAAATAAAGCAAAGAAGGTATTCCATGATGAAGCAGCAGGGGTTAAGTTTACCTTCTCATTGTAAATGGAAAGCATAGTTGCTGAGTGGTTAAGCACTACATCTGCTTCCAAAATTTCAGCAGTTGAAATCCAATAGGCGGTCCTTGGAAACTCTATGGGGCAGTGCTACTCTGACCTATAGGGTCACTGTGAGTCGGAATTGACTCAATGGCAATGGGTTTGGTTTGGTTTTCTCACTGTAAATAACGGAAAAACCAGACAATACTCATGAAAGTATGGTTTTTCAGACGCTGGACTGCACGCAGCACAGAGCCTGATCCCTGACAACAGCAAAACAAGTGAAGTACACCCCTTGATTGTCCACACTTACTGCTGATGTGTTTCCAAGCCACAGCATTGGAAGGGGAAACCTAAATAAAGCTCTGCTGTCTCCATGTAGTTGAGGAAACAGGGTTGAGAATTTGGGGAGGCCAAACTGGGGCAGAGTACCAGAGAGGAAAAATATGCATGAAGAGGAAAGAAAGAGCTGTGTGGAGGTAGAAATCTAGAGATCTAAAGAGGCTAGCTACACTAGAGTCTTCAGTTAAGTACTGTAAAGTATGTACATTTGAGGAACTTTCTGAAGCCAGAGAAATAACAAACAGAAAGGAACACACAAAACAATCCTCAGAGCTTATGCAGCACTGGAAATAATTTATATCCACCACAGTGGAGAAAGCTCATAATAACCAGGAAATCTGGAAGAAAACTAATCTGCAATAACAAAAAGGAGGTCAATGTTTGCTTGTGAATGGGGATCAGGGAGGACGTAAAATGGATTACAAAAGATGTGATGAAACTTTAGGAGGTAAAGAGTGTGTTTGTTATATTGATTGTGGTAACGACATCATGTTGTTGCTGTTATTAACTGCTGCCAAGTTGGTTTCAACTCATAACCAACCTGTACACAACAGAACCAAACACTGCCCAGTCCTGTGTCATTCTTACAATCATTGCTACATTTGATACGGTGGTTCTAGCCACTGTGTCAATCCACCTAGTTGAGGGTCTTCCTCGTTTTCATTGATCCTCTACTTTACCAAGCATGATTTCCTTCTCTAGGGATTGCTCCCTCCTGATATCACATCCAAAGTCCTTGAGAGAATGTCTTACCATCTTCTCTCCTAAAGAGCATTCTGGCTATATTTTTTCCAAGACAAATTTGGCCATTCTTCTGGTACTTCTTGTGATACTTGATATTCTTTGCCAATTATAATTCAAAGGCATTAATTCTTCTTTGGTCCTCCTTATCCATTGTCCAGTTTTCGCATGCCTCTGAGGCCACTGAAAATATCATGACTTGGGTCAGGCACACCTTAGTCATCAAAATGACATCCTTGCTTTTCAACACTTAGAAAACCACTTCTGCATAGGATTTTCCCAATGTAATACATCGTTTCAATTCTTGACTGCTGGTTCCATGGCCATTACTATGGATTCAAGTAAAATAAAATCCCTGACAACTTCAATATATTTTGTATTCATTGTGACATCGCTTATTGGTCCAGGTGTGAAGATTTTTGTCTTCTTTATTATTGAAGTGTAATCCATACTGAAGGCTTTGATCTTCGATCTTCAACAATAAGTTCTTCAATTCCTCTACATTTTAAGAAAGCCAGATTATCTCCTCAAGGTTGTTAATGAGCCTTCCACCAATTCTGATGCCACATTCTTCTTTACATGATCCATTTTCTCAGATTACTTGCTCAGCATATAGACTAAGTATGTTGAAAGGATACAACCCTGACACACACCTTATCTGATTTTAAACCACGCAGTATCCCCTTGTTTTGTTTAAGCAACTCCCTCTAGGTCTAAGTACAGTTCTGCAGAAGCACAATTAAGTGTTCTGAATTCTCATTCTTCACAATGTCATCCATAATCTGTTATGATCTACACAGACCAATGCCTTTGCATAGTCAGTAAAACACAGGTAAACATCTTCCTGGTATTCTTTACTTTCAGCCAAGATGCATCTGACATCAGCAATATCCTTGGTTGCATGACATCATGGATACACACATACATATACATGTATGTGTACAACATATATATACATATACACACAACATATATATGTGTGTCAAAGCTCATCAATTGTGTATTTTAAATGACTGAATTTTACTGTATACCTATTATACCTCAATAAATTCTTTAAAAAAAAAATGGAGTAAGAAAGGAGATCAACATCCAGTAAGAAAAATTAGAAGTCAAGAGTGAACAGTTCAAATAAATAAACAACCTTAAACATATGAAAAGATGCATAATTTTACTTATAATAAAAGAAATGCAAAATCATGATACCATGCTGTACTTTTCAGATTGGGAAAAAATTTAGAAGCTTTTAAATACACACTATTGGTGAAGCCATGGGGCAACGGACACTCTCAAACTTTCTAGGTGGGAGTTCAAAGCCGTACAACTGGGAAGGAATTCTGGCAGTATCTAACAAAACTTCATACACATTTATTCTTTGATTTAGCAGTCTAATTTCTAGGAATTTGCTCTTGAAGATACACCTCTTAAAAAACAACAGTTCTTCAATATGGCATTACTTCTTGTTGAAGTTGTCATTTTTGTTAGGTGCTGTTGAATTGGTTCCAACTCACTGCCTGGTCCTGCACCATACCCACGGTTGTTTGTATGCTTAAGGACATTGCACAGCGCCTGTGTCAGTGAATCTGGTTGAGGTTCTCCTTCTTTTTCAGTGATCTTCCACTCCACCAGGCATGATGTCCTTCTCCACGGACTGATCCCTCCTGACAACATGTCCAGAGTACATGAGACGCAGTCTTGACATCTTCACTCCCAAGGAACACTCTAGTTGTACTTCTTCCAAAATATATCGGTTTATTCTTTTGGCAGTCGATTGTGCATTCAATTTTAAAAAGTGATCCTAATGATACATCAAATTGACAACATAATCACAGAAAAAGACAATTAAGCTGTCTTTAAAATACAGTAGTCTGACTGTGGAAACCTTGGCTACATAGTGCCACAGTTGCTAACAGAAAGGTCAGCAGTTGAAATCCACTGTGTGCTCCTTGGAAACTTTATGGGGCAGTTCTACTCTCTCTATAGGATTGCTATGAGTCAGAATCGACTTTATCGCAGTGGGTTTGAGGGTTAATCTCACTGTATTCTGTGTGTGATATTCTCTAAAAAAAACTGTAAACAAATATTGAATCTTACTTAGAAGATTTGATGTTGCCTTAGTACTTGGCATAACAGCTCTGATTCTATTTTATGTAAATTGTAGTACAGAAGAAATTAGTAAATACATAGATATTTTTAAGAATTGAAGTTCACTCTGTGGAAGAAGTGAGATGTAAATACAGATTAGGGGAAGGAGAGAAAGAATCTAGTGGTCTTGTTTTGGAATAGTAGGGATTAGTATGAAATCATTTTTTAAAAAATTATTTCCTAGTTCACCCTACTGAAAGGGAGGAAATAGAAGTAATGGTAACCCTGTACCAGTGGCACAGTTTCCCATTGTCAAGAACTGTGCAGGGTCTGAGATTTTATCTTACCTGCAACCTAATAAGCCAGTCTGCTACAGTTTCATGAATGCTGGCAGAACACAAAGAACTCTTGGGTCAGCAACAAAGATCTTTATGACTTACAAAACAGTCAATCACCAGAGATTAACATTTGTCCCCCTTGGCCAACCCACAATTCCCACAGGACAACCTGAAGAGGACCAGGTGATGTCCACACAAGTAACAGGTACTGTTACAGAAGAGGAACTCTGAATTTAAGGAATCCAAATGCTGTAGAAATGGAAGGCTGTCTGAAATTTGACCCAGAGGGAGGCATTATCTTTATCATACTAGGCAGTAAACAAACCTGCCCTTTGCTTTTGAGTGAGACACTATCTCTATCTTCTAAGGCTATTCAGTATACAAACATCATTAAAAAAAATGGTTCATAACAAAAGACAACCACTGCCTTACTTACAAGATGTGCAGAAACACGAGTGTTTTGTGAAGATCATCTCCCAACACCCAGGTCTCAGTCTCTAAATACTGAAAGGAATCAGAATGTCTCTGAGAGACATAAGTTCGGGACAGAAGAAGTATGAGGTTGATCCTAGAATATTATAATGTCTCAAAAAGTAAAGAAATCCTGAAAATTTGATAAAGATGCTTAAAGAAACACAGGAACAAGTTCAAAGGACCTCCTATTGGCCACATTTAAAACAATCTGAGTATCAGTCAAAATTATGATGGTAATGGATTGTCATTGTTAGACTCCATCAAGTCAGTTCTGACTCAGAGCGACCCTATGTACAACAGAACAAAACACAGCCTGGTCTTGTGCCATGCCCGCAATCATCGTTATGCACTAGCCTGTTGTTGTAACCACTGTGTCAATCCATCTTGTTGAGGTCCTCCTCTTTTCCACTGACCTTTTACTTTACTCAGCATGATGTCCTTCTCTAAGGACTGATCCCTCGGACAATATGTCCAAAGTATCTAAAACATAGTCTTGCCAGCCTTGCTTCTCAAGATCACTCTGGTTGTGCTTCCTATAGGACAGATTTATTCATTCTTTTGGCAGTCCAGGGTATATACAATATTCATGTCCAACATCAAAATTCAAAGGCATCAATTCTTCGGTCTTCCTTATTCAGTGTCCGGCTTTCCCATGCATAAGATATGATTGGAAATATCATGGCTTGGGTCAGCCTCACCATAGTCTTCAAGGTGACACCTTTGCTTTTCAACACTTTAAAGAGGCCTTTTGCAGCAGGTCTGCCCAATGGAATGTGTCATTTAATTATAACACATTGAACATAAAAAGAATCCATGAGACCATAAACCAAACTCATTGCCACTAAGCTGATTTTCACTCAGAGCAATCCTCTATGACAGAACAGAACCACCCCATAGGGTTTCCAAATAGTGCCTGGTGGATTTGAACTGCTGACCTTTTGATTAGTAGCCATAGCACTTGACCACTATGACACATGAGACCATAATGGTCTTTAAAAAGGGTGGAGGAGCTCATTGTTACAGAATAATACCAGTAAGTGAGTACAGAAGCAATGAGAAAATAGATATGGATCATCAGTTGATACTAACATTCTTGGGTAAATGGTTGTTAGGAAACACGGCCTCAAAATATCACTTGATAAATTAGTTACTGACCACAAATGCAGAAAGATACTCATATAGCAGATAAAGCTGGCAGTTTCTACTGAAATCAGTGATTAAGCTAATGCCACCAATAATGAAGCAAGCTGACCTATGTCTCCAGGTACAATTCATTATGTAAAACTGTGATCATATCTGTAATATTCTTGTGGGGGGAAAAAAAAGCTTAATCTGAATCCAGTCATGAGGAAGCATAACATACGTCTAAACTGTAGGATATTCTACAAAACAACTCATCTCAGTTTTCAAAAATGTTCATGTCAGTCCATTTTCTGGTCTGACAGAAAAAGGAGAAACCCCAAGAATATGGCTCCTGGATACCCTTTTAATTCAGTACTGAAGTCACTCCTGAAGCTCACCCTTCAGCCCAAGACTAGACAGGCCAGTAAAACAAAATGAGACCAGGTGGGCACACCAGTCCAGGGACAAGGACAGGAAGACAGGGAGGGACAGGAAAGCCAGTAACCGGGAACCCCAAGTTGAGAAGGAGTGTTGAGACATCATGGGGTTGGTAACCAATGTCACAAAACAATACATGTACTAATTGGTTAATGGGAAACTAATTTGCTCTGCAAACCTTCAGCTAAAATCCAATCAAAATGAAAATAAAACTATAGAGATCAATGGCATGTTCATGACGAGACAAGATTAAAGAAGAGACACAACTGAATACAAAGAACAACTGCTGATTGACTTTAAAAAGAAAAACCTACAGAAATGCTATGGAAAATTTGAACACTTGGAACCATTTGTTGGATAACGCTAGTTAGCAGTAATATGAGATAACCATGTTGTAGTAAGAGATTGTCTTCTTTCTCCAGGAACGCACACTGAAGTATTCAGGAATTCAGCAATATGGTGTCTGCAACTTACTTTGAAATGATTTGGAAAGACAGAGAGGGAGTGTGAACAAATGTGGAAAAATGCTCATTGAGAAATTCTATGTGAAAGCCATATGGGTGTTCATTGTACTGTTCTTCCACCTTTTCTGTAGGTTTGCCATTTTTCAAAGTAAGAAGTCACGAAAAAGTTAATAAATCACATTCCGTGGCCATTTCCAAACTGCAGTCCTGATTTCTTACAAACATTCAGTCTGGTCTGCAGGATCGTTTAAACTGTCTCTTTGGAAACATTAACTGGTTTCCTTATAATTCTATTTTGAAGTATCCCCTGAAACTATATATCAAATTCTGCATTATTGTTTTTACCTAGAGTAGATAATAGCCTTTGTTTTGTATCCAATATCAACATTTTGTTTAAAATCTTAAATTTCTAGACTATACACATTGAGATGATATCTTGACTTCCAGGTCCCTTGCCTGCTCTGTAATTTATACACATAAAAAAAAATAAAATTTGGATTAATTTTCAATCACTGACATTAATCTGTCTTTTTATTTGTTTCTTCATATGGTTCCCAAGATTTTACTACAGTTTATTCCATAGTCATTAAAATTTTCAAAATCATTTAGTGACAAGCAATATCTCAAAATACTAACATTTCACTGCCTGAACCTGCTTTCCATCATTTATAAATTGTTAGACTCATTCAACCTTTACTTTGCTTTTAGAGATCCATCCTCTTCACAATTCTCATCCCAGAGATTTTTGATTTTATGTTTAATACTATTACTTATATCTTCTAAATCACCTAGCCCTTTCATATCTTTATCCCATTGTAACATTGATGGGAAGTTTCATAAAGAAGTTCTAAAAAACAATGTCTCCCCAAAAAATGAATACAAGGGCCCGATGTGATAACCTTAAACAAACTGTGCTGTCTTTCCCTGATACAAAACATCTGTGAAAGTGTTCTAAAACTCCATTTAGTCCATTGGAGGTAGAACACTGAATTTCTTTGCAGCCATGTTCTTAGATCCCTTTAGGTTTCATCTCACTTCCTTAAGTCCCAGTCACGCAGACACATCATTCTTATTTATACTATTTCACCAATGTGTCATTAACTATATTCGGCTCAAAACCAGATAAACGGTACTTAGCAAAAGCACAGAGGCTTTGCAGCACTTCTCTGTCCTCACCTCCCACACAGATTCTTACACATTCTTAGGGCCTATGACACTTTCTCCCATGCCAAGCCCTTAAAAGTAGAGTGAAAGGTGATACAACAGCTCACACAGACACACATTGTTAACAAGCAATTCACACACACTGAATCTAAAAGAATGTTCCCAACACATTCCTGCATGCTAAGACTGAGGTATATCTTCCAATTTAAGAAGTTAGGGGTGTCACCAGTGATCCTCTATGTTGCGCCACTCATCTCCAGCTCCTGAAGAGGGAGATGGATACGTACCAGGCCTCAGGGAGAGGAGCAGAAGGAAAAATGCGCCTTTGCCACCCCTTTTGTTCTAAGTACAGGGCTGCCAGTTAAGTTTGAGTACTTATCCTAGAAAAAGTGCTACGTACCTTATTGCTGAATATCACTGTGGTCACCTTCAAAATACTTCCTTTGGGAAGCTATGCACTGATGCCAGTGCCTAGACAACCCTTCAAAGCAATTTTGGAACTCTTTCTGGAATGGCCATCGTAGCTTTTGTCATATTTCCCTTGATGTCCTGAATGTCATCAAAATGTCTTCCATTCAATATTTCCTTTATTTTTGGGTAAAGAAATTAGTCATTGAGGGCCAGATTGGGTGAGTAAGGAGGATGTTCCAATACAGTTATTTATTTACTAGCTAAAAACTCTCTCAAAGGCAATTAAGTTCCCAAACTTGCCACCATGCCACCACAGCACAGGCAATGGCCATTCCAGAAGAGTTCCAAAATTGCTTTGACGGTAGACTAGGCACTAGCATCAGTGCATAGCTTCAAAGGTGAGTATAGTGATACTCAGCAATGAGGTATGCAGCATTTACAACAATTAAGTTTGCAAACTTAATTGTCAGACCTCATATTTGTCCACAGACAGGATTTGAGTCCAGGCAGACAAAATTTTTATCCACCTATCTATCATTCTACACATTTATAAAATTTTTGCTATAACAAAACCTGAATGTGGGAACAGTCTGGGAAATGTCAAGGGTGGTTCAGTAGGATATCAGAGGATAGAAGCACAACTGTTCCTGCTAAGTCCTAGTAAGGTAACAGGGAGAACAGTCTGAGAGAGGCTAAGCCTGGTGGGACAGACCTGGGAGCTGATTCTAAAGAAAGTGACCAGACAAAGGACCAGGAGCCCTGGCACTGGGGCAGGCTGAGGACTGAACAAGAGGCTTCCTCTTGTTAGGAAGATGTTGGAACAAGACTGAAGTGATGGATAATAGGATGATAGGGCGATATAAAGCATTTTTAAATAATAACACAATGATATGAATCTGATAACATTAATCATGTGTTGAATAAATTATATACATGGGAAAATTTCAGAAATGCCAAATCACAATAATCTTGTCACAATGCAGCTCAAAGTCCAGAGGAGCATACAAGTAGAGATCATTAGCAGAAAAAATACCATCATAGAAGAGTCCAACGATGAACACATTCAGCATCCAGGAGATACCAAACATCACTGTCTACATTCCATAGACTGATGTGTATCAGCCTCCGCCTCACCTCGCACTTACTTCCTCTTGCCCCTGCTGGATACACACCACTGTGGTCCAGGCCAAAAAACCTCCTTGTTGTTGTTGCTGTTCAATTTTTAGTGCAGTGGTGGACCCTCATATCCCACAGAAAGGAGCACCTACCAAATAAATAAAACTCTCTCCTGATAGTTGACATCATAGGTTGAATTGTGTCCTCCTAAAATATGTGTCAACGTGGTTAGGCCATGATTCCCAGTATTATGTGGTTGTCCTCCATCCTGTGATTGTAACTTTATGTTAAAGAGGAACAGGGTGGGATTGTAACACACTTAACTAAGGTCACATCTCTGAGCCAATGTAAAAGGCATTTCCTTGGGGGGTGGCTTGTGTGACCTTTTATTTACAAGAAATAAGAGGAAAGGGAAACAAACAAAGAGTGGGACTTCATACCTTCAAGAAAGAAGCACTGAGAACAGCATTCACCCTTTGGACTCAGGGTTCTTGTATGGAGAAGTGCCTAATCCAGGACAAGATTGACAAGATGGACCTTTCTCTAGCACTGACAGAGACAGAAAGCCTTCTCCTGGAGCCAACAGCCTGTATACAACACCCTACTAGACTGTGAGAAAGTAAAGCTCTCCTTGTTAAAGCCATCCTCTTGGGGTATTTCTGTTACAGCAGCACTAGATGACTAAGACTGTTAATGATAATTTCAATTCATTTTTAGTCTGAAAGGCCACTCCTTTTAAAAGAGACCCGTAAGAATGTGTAAATGTTCTGTCAGTTATGAAAACTCGGGAATGTTAATCTCTCTAGATAAGGGAGTCAAGAGTAAAAACAAAAACCAAACCAGCTGCTGTCAAGTCGATTCTCACTCAGATTGACCCTATAGATAGAGAGAAGAACTGTCCCATAGAATTTCCAAGGAGCACCTGGCAGATTTGAACTGTCTACCTTTTGGTTAGCAGCTGTAGCACTTAACCACTATGCCATTAGGGTTTCCAGTAAGCCAGCCAAGTGCCGTCGAGTCGGATCCGACTCATGGCGACCCTAGCCAGTAAAGACTTGATCAACATATTTCTACAGGCAAATGCGTACAGACCAAAGTTTATTAGTGGCTGCCAGGGACAAGTACGGGGAAGAGAGAAGGAGAAGCTGGGAAGTATTATTTAAGGGATACTGATAATTTCTCAATGGCACTTGGCACTTGGCTTGGCTGAAAAAAATCTGGAAATGGATAGTGGTGACAGTTATACAACGCACGGGACATAAAAATATCACTGAATTGGACACATAAAAATGGTTGAAATAGCAAATGTTTTCCCATGTATATTTTGTGAGACTTGAAAATGCATTTCTATAGTTTTTAAAATATAGAAGATTCATGTATTATTTTTCTGGGACTAGAAAAACAAAATTAAGTTCTATATGTCAAGAGCAGATAGTTATTAGGAATCTACTCCACATTTCGAACCATGTTGTGTCTTCTTCCTAAAGCAAGGAGTATGCAAATGATGTGTCTCATAGTCACAAAGGTGAGGCAGTGGGGTCATGGACACCTGAGCAACCTGGAATTCTAGAGAAGGAAATGGTTTTGGGGAAGCATTCACACTCCCTTTCGTTTTTCCATTTAGTGCTAGAGTCCATCATGCAACATCCTTGCCAGGAGTCCTACAATCTCTATATATACTTCTCCAGTGGCATGAAAATTCCTGAAACATTAGTGAGCTTTGTCTTATGTTTAGTGAATACTGCAGTGCACAGCCTCATCCCCTTTCCCTTCTGTTAGAAGTGAGGCTGTTACGGACTGAACTGTGTCCCCTCCAAACGCATGTCAGCTTGGCTAGGTCGTGATAGCCAGTACTATGTCATTGTCCACTATTTTGTCATCTGATGTGATTTTCCTGTGTTGTAAATTCTACCTCTGTGATGTTAATAAGGCAGGCTTGCAGAAAGTTACGTTAATGAAGAAGAACTCGACCTACAAAATTAAATTGTATGTCAAGTCAATCTCTTTTGAGATATAAAAGAAAAAAGCGAGCAGAAAGACAGGGGAAACTCACGCCGCCAAGAAAACAGCACATCTTTGAACACGAGGTGCTTGTGCTGAGAAGCTCCTTGACCGGGGTGTGTTGATGACAAGGACCTGTCCCCAAACCCAACAGAGAAAGAAAGCCTTTCTTTGGATCTGGCACCCTGAATTCAAATTTCTAGCCTCCTGGACTGTGAGAGAATAAATTTCTCTTTGTTAAAGCAATCCACATGTGGGATTTCTGTCATAACAGCACTAGATAACTAAAACAGAACCATATATTTCCACCGTGATGGGAATGCTGGTAGCTGAGGGCCTCAGTGAGTCCCTCTCAGGAATTGCCCAGGGTTGTGTCTCTTTTGTGGGGAAGCCTTCACTAAATTGAGGGTCATAAGAGGACAGGTACAAAGACTTGTCTTGTCTCTTTGCCTTAATTTAGAACAACTCTGCAAGACTATCCCAGTTTGAGCCTGTGCATCAGCTAATATCTTTCCTAAGATTACATTATAGTCTCTGTCCAACTGTTTTCTCTTCACTCCCTGTTCTAGTTACCTAGTGCTGCCGTAGCATAAATAATACAAGTAGATGGCTTTAAACAATAGAAAATTATTTTCTCATAGTTCAGAAAGGTAGAAATCCAAACTTAGGGCATGGTTCTAGGGGAAGGTCCTCCTTTGTTTCTTTCAGCTTCTTGTAGTACACATTCCTTAGAATTCCTAGCTTGTGGATGCATCTGCTCTGTGTGTGTGTGTGTGTGTGTGTGTGTGTGTGTGTGTGTGTGTGTGTGTGTGTGTGCCACCTGGGTTTCCAGTAAAGACTTGATCAATATATTTCTACAGGCAAATGCATAAAGACCAAAGTTTATTAGTGGCTACCAGGGACAAGAATGGTGAGGAGGGAAGATTAGGGAGATTATCTGGGTGGGAAGATCTAATCTCATGAGGCCTTCAGCAGAGAACTTTCTGTGGCTGATGGCAGCAGAGGAAGTGAGAGATATTGCTGGTCTAAAGATGGAGGGGGCTAACTGAGAAGGTATGTAGGTGGCTTCTGGGAGCAGAAAGTGGCCTCACACAGTCAGCAAGGAAATTGAAACATGAGTCCTAATCCTCTTTGCCTTAATTCTTAATTCCCTAATCCTGCCGTGTGTGTGTTGGTGGGTGGGTGGGTGAATGTCTTCATATGGCATCTTTCTCCTGTGTAAATATCTGTTTCTTTTCTTCTCCTTTTATATCTCAGAAGTGATTAGGTTTAGGACCCACTCTAAACTTGTACAACCTCATTAACGTAACAAAAGAAAAAATTTCCCTTCCAAATAGCACTATGTTTACAGATACAGGGTTAGAATTTCAACATATGTTTTGGAGAGACACACTACAACCCAGAACACGCTCCCACAGTTGTTAGCACTCCCCAATAAACATCCTATATCCAAATCTCCATCTCAGAGTCTACTTCCCAAGGAACCCAATTTTCAGTATATAAGAAGTATAAATATGCCTTCTTACAAAGTCTGCTTGCCTAATTCTAATCCTAGAAGCCATACTGAATAGTAAGACAATATGTGTTTCACATGACAGTCTCTCAGGCATTTGAAAGGAATTACCAAATAGGTATGTCTTGTCAGGAGAGCTCCAACCTTTAATGTTTGAGAGAAGAAATAAGAACAAGACAGTGCAGTCAAACAAAAGCCAGGAGAATGTGGTATCTTAGAAACAATACCTCCATCATAGGTGCCAAGTACTGCTACAGAAACTCCCATTATAGGGCTGACTAGTTCCACAGACAATTTACCACCCACAACCTTGAAAATGGCCTTGTATCGGTTTTCTGCTGCTGCATAAAATATTATCCCAAAGTTGGGCACTTAAAACAACACCCATTTATTAGTATGAGAAGGGGATAAGGGGTTTACTAGGTTCTCTGCCTAGGGTGTCACAAGTCCAATATCGAGTTGTCAGTTCAGCTAAGCCCTTATCTGAAGACTCTGGGGAAAAATACTCTTCCAAGTTAACTCAGATTTCTGGCAAAAATTTGTTCCTTTCAGTTAGAGGACTCATGTTCCAATTTCCTTGCTGGTTGTCAGTGTGGGACCACTCTCTGCTCCCAGAGGCCACCTACATACCTTCTCAGTTAGCCCCCTCCATCTTTATGCTAGCAATATCTCTAACTTCCTCTGCTGCCATCAGCCACAGAAAGTTCTCTGCTGAAGGCCTCTTGAGATTAGATCTTCCCACCCAGATAATCTCCCTAAATTAATATGCATTTTGCCATATACAGTAGCATAATCACAGGAGTGATACAGTTCCAAGGATTTGGATGGAACAACTTTGGAAGGCATTTTAGAAATTCTGCCTATCAAAGCTTTCCACAGGCCTAGGAGCTCTTTGCATTCTTTTTTCTCTCAAGGTCCTCTTCCTTTTACTACAGAAATAATTGAATCATTCTGCATTCTCCTTCAACCTTCACTTCCTACCTGCTCTGATCACTTGAGCAGATTTTCTTGCCTCTCATTTCAAACACACAATAAAAAGGATCATCTGACTAGAGGCATTCATCCTCTATTTCGCTTACAAACACTTATCTCTGGCCTAACTCTCTAAGCCTCCTGACACCAGAGAGCAGTGAACAGCATTCCCCTTTCTGAAGCAGATAACTCATTTTTCTCTCTCAGTTCAGTCTTATGTTCAGTCTTTCAGCTGGAATAGTCTCAGTACCATTTTAACGTTACTCAAGTCTCTAACATTAAACAAGAGAGAGAGAAAGGGAAAGAGGAAGGATGGAGGGATATGTAGAAAGGAAAGAGGTAATGAATGAATGAACAAATGAAGGAAGAAATCTTCCTCAAAGCCACATCTCACTCTGTCTTAGGCTTGGTTCTCTAGAGAAACAAAGCCAGTGAAGCATATAAATGGAGATTTATATCAAGGAAACAGCTCACATAATTATAAAGACTGAAATGTCCCAAGCCTGTGGACCAGAACAGAGACTTCTCCAAATTCACACAGCCACAGGACTGGCAAACTCAAGACTGGCACGTCAGACAGCAGGGCTTTTGCTCACAGCTGTGAACATCAATGAATCCCAAGACTGGCAGACAAGCTGATAATGCAAGTCTCAAAAACCAGAGGTCAGATGAACAGGAGGCAGACGGAGGATTGAGAATGAGCAAAAAGCCATAACTGCTGCTTATATTTGTCAACACTCCCAGGCATATTTTTCCTCTTTCTTACCAATTTAAATGTTGCTGTTCTTCAAAACTCACTCCATTCATAGGTGCTACATCAACAAAGATTTATCCCTGCCAATTTATTCCTCACAAAGCAAACAGGGTGAATTTTTCAAATTAATATCTCATCATGTCTGTCACCCAGTTAAATCATTTACTGGTTTCATGTCAGTGTAGTTAGGATAAAGGCCAAAATCCTTAAGGTGGTATGCATGACCTGGTCCCTGCTTGCCACAAGCATTGCTAGAGATGAAAGCTGGATCAAGAAGAGGGATTTTTAAAGATGAGCCAGGAATACTTGGACAATCCTGCTGAAACAGTTCTTTCTTAACCATCTGACATGTAGTAATACTTGAGAGCATAGGCAAGCAGATGATGGGCCAAGGAGGAAAGCAAAAAACAGGAGAAGTGCAATGATAGATTGGTGAGTTCAGTGTACCCTAATCTACTTCTTCAATCACCATTTGTTTATTAATGTGACCAAACCTGGATGAGCTGTGAGCAATGTAGTGTATGGTGGTACCCATTTTAACACAGTTGTTCACACTGAGCTTTCAGGTCACTGAGTCTCCTGTACTTTTTTCACATAAATTGCTGTTAAAATGCCTCTCCTTCCTGATCTTTTATAATTATTTTTAAATAAGTACAATATCTTACATATGTGAAATTTCTTCCAGTTTAACTCAGGTTTCCTAAGCAAAGAAATCTTTTTGTCAGCCAACACATTGCCAATTTTGTGTTAACTGCAATTTTGTCAGGCATGTGTTCTCTGTCTTCAATCAAAGCATTGATAAAATGCTTGGAAAAGACTAAGTCAAGTACGGAATCCTGTGACAAGCTACCAGAAATAACTCTCTCAAACTTCAAGTTAGCAGTGCACCAACCCAGGATCCCTTCTTTAGAGAAAGTATAATCCAGGGTACAGGTATTCAATATACACGGATGCTTATGTGATAGAGTGAGACAAGATTCAAGAAAACAGAAAGCACCACTTGCCTGCAAAGAGTTTTAGAATCAGGGTGGTCTAATTAAGGCATAAAGAGACCTGTTGCTGAAGTGGTTAAGCACTGCAGTGGTTAACCAGAAGGTCAGCATTTTGAACCCAGCAGCTTATCCACAGGACAAAGATGTGGCAGCTTGTTTCCCTAAAAAGTGATAGCTTTGGAAGTCCTCTGTCCTAGACTGTCCCTGTGGAAGTGACTCCACAGCAGTGGGTATGGGAGTTAAGACAGAATGTATCAAACAATAGTACCAGCAGAGCTAATGTGGCACTACAGGCAGAAGCACCATGCCACGCCTCTCCAGTGAAGATTCAAACAGCTAAATAAAACAGATACAAACATCTATTTGGGAACCGTAAGCATCAAACGAAGGAATGAAGAACGAGATCAAGTACTAAATGGGAGACTAAACTGATAGAGAACAGAGAATTAGAACAGCTATAGAGTGGAGGTTATCTGCCAGCCAAGACAGCACAGAACTGCCGTCTTTAAGTATAGCAACAAATAACCCCCAATAGACAGTACAAGATGGCAACTTCATGGAGCACCCAACAGCAGACACAGCACCTATTCCACACACAACCTCTCTTTCTTTCTGCCTGTCTGCACCAGGTGCCAAACACCAGGCCACCATGTAGCACTTGAATGGACCTCCAGACCATTGGGTCCAGCCCCGTGTCATTCCCTAGCCCCAAACCACTGAGTACTGGGTCTCTGAGAGACTTAGGCACAGGTCCCCAGGCCCCCCTAATATGCAACTCCCTACCCCTGCCTCACTGAGCACTGTGCTCCTGAGCAGCTTAGCAGCACTGGTGCAGACAAGTAAAACTCACCTCATGCTGCCCTACAGCCTCACCCCTCAAAACTCCTCAACTTCATGCAGGTCTAGTGTTAAACCCTAGAATCTGCCACATACTACCCCCTGCCTAGCTGCAATGAAAACCACACCCCCAAGCAGGAATGACATGGACCTTCAGATCCTGCCATACCCTGCCAACCCCAGTCCATCTGATAAATGATACATCCCCTCTTCTGTCCTCTCTTCTGGATCCTCCCTGCATCATAGCTGAACAATTGGCCCTGTTCACACAGATAAAGTATTGAGAATTATTGTGCCCATGGACAAGCAAGCATCAAAACACACCCTACCAACCCACCTAGATGTAACCAAATAAAACAAAAACAACAGGCCTGCAATCAACAAATGAAGAAAATAATTCTTGAATGTCTTACAGACACTAGACAACAGCAAAACATATTTTTTTTTTAAAAAAAGGACAAGATGATTCTAGTAAGCAACCAAAATAAAACACCAGATGCCTTTCTGGTAGAATAAAAGGCACTGGGAGCTACTTGATAGAGAATTCAAAACTGTAACATTGAGGATTTTCCAACAGGTTAGGAAACAGATAAAATAAAACACAGGCAAAATTAAGAAAAAATAGATGAAATCATGAAAAATACAGACAAAATCAAGGAAAACACAGGAAGAGCAATGGAATAATTCAGGAAAACAAAGGAAAAACATAAAGTCTGAATAAATCAACAATTAAAAATCATACAAAAATAGCAATTAGAAGTTAAAAAAATAAACCAACAACATTTCAGAAGTGGACAGTGCACTGGAAATTTTTCAGAGCAACAATGAAACAATGGAAGACAGGGTCAGCAAAATTGAAGACAAATTCTTAGATATCAGTTTCAGAAAGAAAAAAAAACAAACCAAAAAGAAAAGAATGATGAAAACATAAAAACTACATGAGATACAATCAAGACCAAAAATTTTAATGTGATTGGACTTCCAGAATGGTATGAGACAACTCAGAGAAGATTACTGAAGTTTTGCTGACAGCAAATTTCCCTGATGTCAAGAAAGATGAAAAGGTGAACATACAAGAAATTCAGCAAACTGCATACACAATAGACCCCAAAAGAAAGTCACCAAGACTTATCATAATCACACTCACCAAAACCAAGAAAAGAATTCTGAGAGCATGTGGAGAAAAATGAAAAATCACATGCAACATTGAAACAATAAGACCAAACTCTGATTAGTCACCAGAAACCATGGAGACAAAAAAGTAACGGGATGACATATATAAAATCTTAGAAGAAAAGAACTGCCAACCAAATATACCCTGCAAAACTCTTTCTCAAATATGACAGGACTTTTCCAGATAAACAGGAATTAAGAGAATTTGTAAAACCTAAACAGATTTACAAGAATTATTAAAGGAAATACTTTGGTTAGAGAATCAACAACATCAGACAACAACTTGAACATAAAACACAGGACAGCATCAGCCAGATACCAGCCTAAATGATCTACTCTCAAGGATAAAAGAAACCTTAAAGATTTACAACAGGGAATCAGAAAAATCAATTTGTAGATGATAAAAAAAACGTCAGAACAATGAAAGGGGGAATACAAGGTGTAGGTATAAAACTTTCAAATGGAGTGGAAGTCAAGGTGATATTAAGTAGTAAAAGACTGGTACAAACTTACGAAGACAAGGTAAATTTCAAGGTAACTGCAGAGAAAACTAACAAACTACTCATCAAAATAAAGAAGAAAAACATAAAATTTCAGTAAACACGAAACCTGAAAAAATGAAAGAACTGTAAAGAAACTCAGCACAAAAGAGTAAGAGCAACAAAGAAAGTGTGAGAAGCACAAAATAAAGCCCTACAAATAATAATAATAAACTCACATCTCTCAATAATCACACTCAACATAACTGGCTTAAATGCACCCATAAAGACAGAGTGACAAACTGGATAAAAGACATGACCCATCAATATGTTGCCTAAAGGAGATACACCTTAGAAACAAAGGCATAAAAATATTAAAAATTAAAAAATGGAAAAAATGCATCAAGCAAATAAACCAAAAACATGGAACCCACTGCCATCAAGTCAATTCCAACTCATAGCACCCTATAGAACGGAGCAGAACTGCCCCATAAAGTTTCTAAGGTGCACTTGGTAGATTTGAACTGCCAACATTATGGTTAGCAGACATAGCACTTAACCACTACACAACCAGGGTTTCAAGCAAGTAGCAACCAAAAAAGAGCAGAGGTGACAAAAATAATTTCAGCTAAAATAGACTTCAAGACAAAATCCACCATAAAAGACAAAGAAGAACATTATATAATAATTAAAGAGACAATCCAACATGAGGACAAAGCCATAATAAATATCCACGCACACAATGACAGGGGTCCAAAATACATAAAATAAACTCTAACAGCAGTGAAAAGAGAAATTGGCAATTGCACAGCAATAGTGAAAGACTTCAAACGCCATTCTTGATAAAGGACAGGATATCTAGAAAGAAACTCAACAAAGATCTAAAGGCCACAATAAACCAACTTGACCTCACAGACACTTGCAGAACATTCCCACTAACAGCTGAGTATACATTCTTTCCCAATCCACATGAAACATTCTCTGGAGTATACAGTATCTTAGGCCAAAAAGCAACCCTCAATAAAATCCAAAACACTGAGATAATACAAAGCATCTTCACTGTTCACCATGCCATACACTTAGAAATTGATAATACGAACAGTAACGAAAAAAAATTAAAACTGTGGAAATTGAATAATGCCTTGCTTAAAAAACCAGTGAGTGATAAAAGAAATGAAAGATAGAATCAAATAATTCCTGAAATCAAATGGAAATGAAAACATACCATAGCAAAATCTTTGGGACACACCAGTGGCAGTGCTCAGAGGTTAATTTGTAGAAATAAATGCAACATTAAAAACAAGAAATGAATACAATCAAAATATTAACTTTACAGTTCAAACAAATGATGAGAACAGAAGACTCCAATGGCTACCAGAAAAAAGGAAATAATAAAGATTAGAACAGAAATGAAATAAAAAACAGAACAATAGAAACAACAAAACCAAAAATTAGTCTTTTGCAAGCATCAACAATACAAACAAACCACTGGCCTAACTAACAAAAGAAAACAGGAGAGGAAGAAAATAATCTAAATGAGAAACGAAATGAGGGATGTTACAACAGACCGAAAAGAAAAGGATCATAAGGGAGGGCCACCAAATTTTAAAACCTACAAATAAAGTACAAATTTCAAGAAACACACGACTTACCTAAATGAACACAAACTTAGGAAAAAAAAAAATTTGGCACTGGCAACACAAGAATAAAATGGGGTGTACACCCTGAGATCCCCACTAAAAGACCTCAATTGATGGTCCAGTGGTTTCGGGGTTCCCCTGGTAGCATGGCCCCTCGCCCTGATGCTGCCCTTGACCATAAATCATAACGAAGGTCCACGCTTCAGACAGGAATGTATTGGACTTGGCAATGCAGAGAGACCATATATTGGATGCACTTTATGGTTCCATACATCTATAGGATGTCATCCTGCTGACCTCTGGCTGGAGGAAGGAGAGTGGGTGAAGAGAAGGGAAAAAAGAGACTGTTGGGAGAATGAGACATGTATGGAGCAGAGAGGAATAGTGTGCTGTCACTGGGCAGGGAGAGCAGTGGAAGCTGCATATAGGTGGGTATGTAAATTTATACGGGAATGTACATTTTCACTCAGTTACAATAAATAAAAAATTTAAAAAAAAAATTGGACTGACCCATAAAAGAAGAAATTGAAAAGCATAATGGACTGAATTGTGTTCTCCAAAAATTGTATGTAGCAATGTGTGTAGGGGTTTGGCTAGGCCATGATTCTTGGTATTCTGTGAAATCTCTCCTTGTTGTAAATCCTGCCACTGTGATATTAATGACGGAGTGTGGCAGGAAGTTGTGCTGGTGGGGCAGGAGTGGATGTGTGGTATTGTACTGTGCCTTGGTGCAGTCTCTTGCAATACAAAGGAAAGGAAAGCAAGCAGAGAGTTGAGGGACTTTATACCACTAAGAAGCAGTACCAGGAGCAGAGCACATGCTTTGGAAAGTATTCAGGGCCCCTGAACATCAGAAGCTTCCAGTCCAGGGATGGATTGACTACAAAGACCTTCCTCTAGAGCCAACAGAGAAAGCCTTATCCTGGAGCTGATACCCTGAATTGGGGCTTTTAGCCTACTGAACTGGAAGTACTTTTGTTACTCCTTCTCTTTTTTGGTTGCTATTTGCTTGAAACCCTGGTGGTATAGTGATTTTCTTTAAGTATCTTTATCAGCCTTTCAGGATTTCTTTACTTTTTACATGGTAAGTATTCCATGTATGTAGGGGTTTGGCTAGGCCTTATACTTCCTCTGTCCCAAATTTAGAATCATCTCACAGAGAAGTCCTGATTACTTTGACAATTTAGAAACTGAGACCTGGATGTTGGGAGATGATTCTTCATAGAATGCTGACATTTCTGCACATCTTGTGAGGCAGTGATTGTCTTTTGTTATGAACTGTCTTTTCAAGGATGTTTGTGTAGTGAATAACCTTGGAAGACACAGATAGCGTCTCATTCAAGAGCAAAGGGCAGGTTTGTTTACTGTCCAGTATGATAAAGACTCCTTCTGAGTCAAATTTCAGACAGACTTCCCTTTCTACAACATTTGGATTCCTTAAATTCAGGGTTCCTCTTCTATAACAGTACCCATTGCCTGTGTGGACAGCAACTCATCCTCATCAAGTTGCCCTGTGGGAATTGTGGATTGGCTAACAGGGGCAAATCCTGATTTCCGGTGATTGATCATTTTGTGAGTCAAACAGATCTTTGTTGCTGACCCAGGAGTTCTTCATGTTCTGCCAGCATTCATGAAACTGTAGCAGGCTAGCTTATTAGGTTGCAGGTAAGATAAAAATCTCATACCCTGCACAGTTCTTGACAATGGGAAACTGTGTCACTGGTACAGGGTTACCATTACTTCTATTTCCTCCCTTTCAGTAGGGTGAACTAGGAAATAATTTTTTAAAAAACAAGTTCATACTAATCCCTCCTATTCCAAAACAAGACCACCAGATTCTTTCTCTCCTTCCCCTACTCTGTATTTATATCTCCCTTCTTTCAAAGAGTGAACTTCAGTTCTTAAAAATATCTATGTATTTACTAATTTCCTCTATCCCAAATTTTACATAAAATAAAATTTCTCTTTTTAAAACCATCCACTGGTGGTATTCATGTTACAGCAACACTAGATGACTAAAACAAAAAGGTAAAAAATAAAATTTTAAAACTCTCAACAACAACAAAAAAAGCCCTAAGCCAGACAGCTTCACTGGCAATTTCCACCAAATGTTCATAGAAGACTTTACCACAATACTACTCAAATTATTTCTGAACATAAAAAAAGAAAGGATACTTCTGAATTCATTCTGTAAAGCCAGCATAAACCTGACACCAAAGCCAGGCAAAAAAGTTGGGCCAAGATGGTGAAGTAGTCAGACGCTTTCTCTGACCACTCTAACAACAAAGACCCAAATGAACAAATGATTTCATTCTGTATGACATCCTGGGAACCAAGACCATCAAAGGGAAAGTTGAGAAATCCAACCAAACAATGGACAAGAGAGAGCAGGATTCGCCAGACCTGACCCACCAGGAAATGGCTGTGGCCAGTGTGGTCAGACAAGCATAGCGGTTGGAAAGCATCCTCCCAGCAGCAGAAGCTGGGCAGAGAATTCACTCACCCCTCCACAACCAATGAGGAACAGCAAGAGGTCATCAAAAGCTAAGTCTTTACATGGAACCACCCATGAGCAGCTGATATTTCGCAAGGGTCCAAAGTCTGTATACTGGGAAAAAGACAGTTTCTTTAACAAGTGGTGTTGGCATAATCAGACACCCACGGACAAAAAGAAAAAAAAGAAACAAGACCCATATCTTCCATCAGGTACAAAAACTTAACTCAAAGAGGATCAAAGACCTAAATTGCAAATCTAAGACAATAAAGATCCTGGAAAAAAAAATAGGGACAAGACTTGGAGTCCTAATACACCACATAAACAGACTACAAAATATTACTAACATGCACAAACACCAGAAGAGAAAACAGATACCTAGGAACTCCTAAAAATCAAACACTTATGCTTACCCAAAGACTTCACCAAAAGAGGAATAAGACTATCTACAGACTGGGGAATAAAATTGGCTACCACTAACACAGTCAGATCCAATTCGACAGCACTTGGCTGGCTTGGCAACACAGTGTCCAATATCCATAATTTACAAGGTACTGCAAAACCTTAACAAAAAAGATACATAATGGAATTAAAAAAGGCACTACACCAAAGAAGACATCCAGGAGACTAACACACACATGAGGAAATACTCACAATCATTGGCCATTAGAGAAATCCAAATCACAACTACAATGAAACACAATCTCACTCCAACAAGCCTGGCATTAATCCAAAAATATAAAATAACAAATGTTCAAGAGGCTGTGGAGAAACTAGAACTCTTCTACACTTCTGGTGGGATACAAAATGGTATAACCACTATGGAAGTTGATTTGGTACATTCTTGAAAAGACAAAAATAGAAATACCATACAATTCAGCAATCCCACTGCTTGGAATAATTCCATTGTTTGGAATATATCCTAGAGAAATATCTGTCACACGAATAGATACATGCACAGCAATATTTATTGCAGCATTGTCCACAATACCAAAAAGATGGAATCAACCTGGGTGCACATCAATAGATGAATGGATAAACAACAATGGTACAATCACACAGTGGAATACTATGCACTGATGAATAACAACAATGATCTCAGGAAACATAACATGGAATCATCTGGAAGATGTTATGCTCCATAAAATTAGTCAATTGCAAAACGACAAATATTATATGAGACCACTATCACAAGGACTCAAGAAAAGGTTTAAGCATAGAAGAAAATAAACTTTGATGGTTACAAAGGTGGAGAGGGAGGCAGACTGGTATTTATAAACTAGTGGCTAGGACACACTATACAGTAGCTTCTGCTGCTGGGAGGATGCTTTCCAACTGCTATGCTTGTCTGTCCACACTGGCCACAGCCATTTCCTGGTGGGTCAGGTCTGGCGAATCCTGCTCTGAATCCAACATACTATACAGTTACAGTAGTGAAAACAGCCTGATGCTAGTACAATGACAGTCACAGTGACCAGTGGAATAGAATTAAAAACCCAAAAGGAAATCCATCACACCTAGGGTCACTTGATCTTTGACAAAGACCTGAATTCCATTTTATCAGGAAAAAATATTTTTTTTTAATAAGTGGTGCTCACAAAACTGAATGTCCATTTGTAATAAAATGAAACAGAATCCATACTTCACATCATACACAAAAACTAATACAAAATGGAACAAAGACCTAAATATAAAAACAAACTATAAAGATTATGGAAGAAAAAAAGTAGAGTCAATGCTAGGTGCCCTAATATAAGGCATAAATAAGACACAAATCATAATTAACAATACACAAACACCAGAAGATAAGTTAGCTAACTGGGACCTTCAAAAGAGTAAACACTTAATGCTCATCAAAAGACTCCACCAAAGGACTAAAAACAGAACCTTCAGATGGGGGAAAATGGCTGCTACAAATTGAACAAAGGTCTAATCCCACAATCTGTAGAAAAATCCAACATCTTCACAACAAAGACAAAAATAATCCAGTTGAAAAAAGGGCAAAGGATATGAACAGACACTTCACAAAAGAATACATCTAAGCAGCTAACAGACATGTGAACAAAAGCTCAGGAACACTAGCCATTCTAGAAATGCAAACCGCAATTATCTTCTGGTGTTTGTATATTGTTAGTTACGATTTGTATCTTATTTATGCCTCGTATTAGGGTACCTAACATTGACCCTAGGTCTTTAATCCATTTTGTATTAGTAATTGTGTATGGTGTGAAGTATGGATTCACGCACAAAATGGAATACTACTCAGTGATAAAGAACAGTGATGAATCTGTGAAACAGCTCACAACATAGACGAATCTGTGGGGATTCCGTTCAATGAACTAAGTCAATCACAAAACAAACACTAATTACACAAGACAAACACTGTATGAGGCCACTATTATAAAAACTCACAGAAAGGTTTACACACAGAAAGAAACAATCTTTGATGGTTACAAGAGAGGGGAGGGGAGGTGTAGAGAAGGAAAAACAGTGAGCATACAATAGATAAATGGTAATTTTGGCGAAGGCTAACATAGCACACAATACTGGGGACATCAGCACAATTTGACCAAGATGAAGTCATAGACGTTTCATAGACACTTAGTAGATGCACTGAAACTCCCTGAAGAAGTAAGTTACTGGGCTCGGTCCTGTATGGGGTCCTGGAGAATATCTAGCTCATGACATAGTTTATGAAGCAGATAACATAGTTTACAAAGAAAATGTTTTAGACTCTAGTTTGGTGAGTACTATCTGGGGTTATCTAAGATAGAGAGTGTCCATCTAAGATATGTCTACTGGAGCATCTGGAGGAAAAAAGAATGAAGACAACGAGACACAAGGGAAAGATTACTTCAAAGGACTAATGGACCACCACTACCAAAGCCTCCACCAAACTGAGTCCAGCACAACTCACTGGTGCTCAGCTACCACCATTGACTGCTCTGACAAGGATCACAAGCTGGAGAAAGATTCAGAACAAAATTTCAAGTAGACACAAAACAAGACCAGACTTACTGGTCTGAGAGAGACTGCAGAAATTTCCAGAATATAGTCCTTAGATACTTTTTAAGTCAACACTGAAATCACTCCTGAGGTTCATCCTTTGGCCAAAGATTAGAGGATCCTAAAAAACAAATAACAGAACACATAGTTTGACCATGTATGCAAGACTAAATGGACACTCCAGCCCAGGGCAAGCAACAGGGAACAGGAAATCCAAACAAAAGGAAATGGAGAACCTGAGTTGAGAAAAGGAGAGTGTTAATATTTCCTGAGGCTGACACCCAATGACACAAAACAATCTGAGTATTAATTATTTAATGAGAAACTAATTTGCTCTGACCCCCACCTGTCCATCAGTAGTGTGAAGGTGTGTGTGTTGTTATGATGCTAGAAACTACGCCACCGGCATTCAAACACCAATGGGGTGACTCATGGCAGACAGGTTTCAGCTGAGCTTCCAGACTAAGACAAATTAGGAAGAAGGACCTGGAAGTCTACTTCTGAAATTAGCCAGTGAAAACCTTATGAACAGCAGAGGAACATTGTCAGATACAGTGCCAGAAAATGAGACACCCAGGTAGTCAACCTTAATGATGTGGATGGAGTAATGTTTTCAGGAGATTCACTGGCTGATATGTCATGACTGAAAATGAGAAGAAACAGCTATAAACATTAGTTAATAAATGGAATGCATGAACAATGAATTTAGGAAAATTGGAAATTGTCAAAAATGGAATAGAACACATAAACATTGATAGCTTAGGCATTAGTGAACTGAAGTGGACTGATACTGACCACTTTGAATCAGACAATCATATGGTCTACTATGCCAGATGTCATGGATTGAACTGTGTTCCCAAAACAACGTGTGTAGAAACCTGCCTCTGTAATGTTAATGAGTGAAGATGGGCAGTAGTTGTGTTGGTGGGGCCGGACTCAGTGTGTAAGACTGTTTTGTGCCTTGCAATACATAAGAAAGAAGCTAGCAGAAAGATTCAGAGGCCTCAAACCATCACAAAAGCTGCATTGGGATAGAGCACATCCTTCAGACCTGAGATTCTTGCACCAAAGATGCTCCCTGACCAAAGACTGATGCAACACAAGGATCTTCTTCCAGAGCCAGTAAAAAGGAAAAGCCTTCCACTGAAGTGGACACCCTGAATTTGGACTTTAGCCTACTGGAATGTATAAGAATAACCTTTTCATTGTTAAAGCCATCCACTTGTAGTGTTCCTGTTAGAGCAATACCAGATGACTAAGACACCAGGAATGAAAACTTGAAGAGGAATGGTGTTGCACTCATCATTAAAAAGAACATTTCAAGGTCTGTCCTGAAGTATAATGTTGTCAGTACTAAGATAATATCCATACAACTATAAAGAAGGCCAGTTAATATAACTATTATTCAAATTCATGCACCAACCGCTAAGGCCAAACATGAAGAAACTGAAGATTTCTACCAGCTTCTGCAGTCCAAAATTTATCACACATGCAGTCAGGATGCACTGATAATAACAAGTGATTGGAACCCAAATGCTGGAAACAAAGAAGAAGGATTGGTAGTTGGAAAATATGGCCTTGGTGACAGAAATTATGCCAGAGACCGTGTGATAGAATTTTGCAAGACCAACAACTTCAGCATTGCAAACACACATATACATCAACATAAACAGCAATTGTATACATGGATCTCACCAGGTGGAATACACAGGAATCAAAGCAACTACATCTGTGGAGAGAAACCATGGAAAAGCTCAATATCATCAGTCAGGACAAGCTCATGTGCTGACTGCAGCAAAGACCATCAATTGCTCATATGCAAGTTCAAATTGAAACTGAAAAAAATTAGAGCAAGCCCATCAGAGCCAATATATGATCTTGAGTTCACTCCACCTGAGTTTAGAGGCCATCTCCAGAACAGATTTGACGTGTTGAACACTAATAACTGAAGACCAGATGAGTTGTTAAACAACATCAAAGACATCATCCATGAAGAAAGCAAAATGTCTTTCTAAAACACAGGAAAGAAAGAAGAGACCAAAATGGATGTCAGAAGAGACTCTGAAACTTGCTCTTGAACATCAAGTATCTAAAGGAAAAGGAAGAAATCATGAAGTAAAAGAACTGAACAGATTTCAAAGGGCAGATCAAGAAGACAAGGTATTATAACAATATGAGCAAAGAGCTGGAAATAGAAAACCAAAAGGGAAGAACAAACTTACTCTGCATTTCACAAGCTGAAGATAAAGTTCAAGCCTCAAGTTGCAATAGTGAAGGACTCTACAGGGAAAAAATTAAACAACTCAGGAAGCATCGAAAGATGGAAGGAATACACAGAGTCCTTATACCAGAAAGGACTGGTCGATGTTTAACTAATTCAAGAGCATATGATCAGGAACCAATGGTACTGAAGGAAGAAGTCAAAGCTACATTGAAGGCACTGGTGAAAACCAAGTCTCCAGGAATGGACGAAATATCAAATGAGATGTTTCAACAAATGGATGCAGTGCTGGAAGTGTTCACTCATCTATGCCAAGAAATTTGGAGGGCAGCTACCTGGTAAATTGACTAGAAGAGATCCATATTTATGCCTAGAGCAAGAAAGGTGATCTAACTGGAATGGACAAACTATTGAACAGTATCACTGATATCATGCACAAGTAAATTTTGCTCATGATCACTCAAAAGCAACAGGGAACTGCCAGAAATTCAAGCCAGATTGAGAAGAGGACAAGGAACCAGGGGTATCATTCCTAATGTCAGATGGATCTGGGATGAAAGCAAAGAATATCAGAAAGATGTTTACCTGTGTTGCATTGACTATGCAAAGGCATTCAACTGCGTGGGTCATAAAAAATTATGGATAACATTGTAGAGAATGGGAATTCCGGAATACTTAATTGTGCTTATGAGGAATCTGTACATGGATCAAGAGGCAGTTATGCAAACAGAACAAGGGGACA
The DNA here is from genome assembly GCA_028571685.1 of Heterohyrax brucei. Taxonomy (NCBI): domain Eukaryota; kingdom Metazoa; phylum Chordata; class Mammalia; order Hyracoidea; family Procaviidae; genus Heterohyrax; species Heterohyrax brucei. The sequence goes on along the minus strand of CM053143.1, from coordinate 51,515,680 downwards.
CTGCATGGTTTAAAGTCACGAAAGTGTGCATTAGGGTCGCATTCTTTCAGTATTTCAATGTGTATCTTGAGCAAATAATCCAAGAAGCTGGACTGTATGAAGATGAACATGCATCAGGAATGGAGGAATACTCTTAACGAGTTGTGTTAGCAGATGATACAAACTTGCTGAAAGCGAAGAGGATTTGAGATACTTAGTGATGGAGATCAGAGACCACAGTTTTCAATGTGGATTGCACCTCAACATCATGAAAACAGTAAGAAATGTGTTGATAAATTGAGAAACGGATTGAGCCTGTCAAGGATTTTCTTTTACTTGGATCCACAATCAACGCCCGTGGAAGCAGCAGTCAAGAAATCGAAAGGCACATTTCACTGGGAAAATCTACTGCAAAAGACCTCTTTAAAGTGTTGAAAAGTTAAGATGTCACCTTGAAGACTGTTTTAGTCAGCTAGGGCTGCTCTAGCAGAAATACCGCAGAGTGGATGGCTTTAACAAAGGAAGGTTTATTCTTACACAGTCTGGTAGGCTACAAGTCTAAATTCGGATATCCACTCCAGGGGAAACCCCCTTGTTGGCTCTGGAGGCAAATCCCGTATTGCATCAGTCTTTGTCCAGGGAGCATCTCTGCACAGGAACCTCAGGTCTGAAGGACACACTCTTCTCCCGGTGCTGCTTTCTTGATGGTGTGAGGTTCCCAATTCTCAGCCTGCTTCTCCTTCCTTGTATCTCTTGCAGGATGAAAGGACTAAGGGTGGGACAAGCTGTACTCCAGTGAAACTCCCTTTACAGTGGATCAGGGAGGTGATCCTATGAAGGGATTTACAGCCCCACCCTAATCCTTTAACATACAGCATAGGAAAACCATAAAATGGAGGACAGTCACAAGATACGTGGCCCAGCCACATGGCGACACATATTTTGGGGGGGACACAATTCAATCCATGACGAAGTCTAAAGTGTGTCTGACACAAGCCATGGTATTTTCAATTGCATCATATGCATGTGAAAGCCAGAAAATGACTAAGGAAGAGAGAAGAATTGACGGCTTTGAATTGTGGTGTTGGAGAAGAATATTGAACACACCATGGACTGCCAAGAGAACAAACAGATCTGTTCTTGAAGATGTACAACCAGAGTGCTTCTTAGAAGCAAGAATGGCAAGACTGTATCTTACATACTTTGGACATGTTGTCAGGAGGGATCAGTCCCTGGAGAAGTACAGGATAAGTGAAAAAAGAGGAAGACCCTTAAGGAGATAGAGTGACACCATGGCTGCAACGATGGGCTTAAGCATACAAATAACTGTGGCTATGGAGCAGGTCCAGGTAATATTTCATTTTGTTGCTCATAGGGTTGCTGAGTCAGAACTAACTCAACGGCACCTAACAACAAAATAAGAATCATCCCCCTTACTATTCTGGCTGATTCTGACTTGAGTCTAGAGCAAGAGATCACATATGGGCCATTTTCTTTAATGAATGACCACCCAGCTAACTTTCTCTTCACTGTCTCTCTTTTATTGCCCACAGGTCAAAGAAGTGTCAGCTGAAACATCTAATACTCTGAACCCTCATGAGTTTGTCATTTTGTCACACTGTGACAGCCTATATGTTGCTGTCATGCTGGAATCTATGCCATCCGTATCTAAATACCAGCAGAGTCACCCAAGGTGGACAAGATTCAGATGAGCTTCCAGACTAAGACGTGGTAGGAAGATGGAACCTGAAGTCTACTTCTGAAAACAATTAGACAGTGACAACCTTACGAATAGCAATGGAACATTGTCTGACATAATGCTAGAAGATGAGTCCTCAGGTGGGGAAGAGCTGCCTCCTCAAAGCTGAGTCTACCTTAATGATGTGGATGAAAGGAAGATATCAGGGCCTTCATTTGCTAATGTGGCATGACTCAAAATGAGAAGAAATAGCTACCAACATCCATTAATAACTGGAACACAGAATTGTCAAAAATGAAATGGGACACATAAACATCAGTATCCTAGGCATTAGTGAGCTGAAACGAAACAGTATTGGCCATGTTGATTCAGAGTATTCAGTGTGGCCAATCATACGGTCTATGACACCAAGAATGACAAACTGAAGAGGAATGGAGTTGCATTCAACATTAAAAAGAATATTCAAGATCTCTCTTGAAATACGAGGCTGTCCATGACAGAATAATACAAGGACTGCAAACTAAGTTCGTGAACTCGACCTACGTACCTCATTGCTGAATATTACTACAGTCACTTTCAAAGTACTGCCCTTGGAAAGCTATGCACTGAAGCCAGCACTTAGTTCACCCTTCGAAGCAACTTGGGAACTCTTTTTCTGGAATTCCCATCAAAGCTGTCATCATATTACCCTTGATGTTTTGAATATCACCAAAGCGTCTTCCTTTTAACAGTTCCTTTATCTTCAGGTAAAGAAAAAACTGATAGGGGGCCAGATGGGGTGAGTAGGGTGGGTGTTCCAATACAGTTATTTATTTACTGGCTAAAAACTCCCTCACAGACAACTGTTCATTTAAGTTTGCAAACTTGGCACCTTGCCACCATGCACAATAGCCATTTGAGAAAGAGTTCCAAAACTGCTTTGAAAGGTGGACTGGACACTGGCATGGTTGCATAGCTTCCCAAGGGAAGTGCTCCAAAGGTGACCATAGTAATATTCAGCAGTGAGGTATGTAGCACTTAGACCAATTAAGTTCATGGACTTAACTGTCAGCCCTCATGTTCATAAGCCTACAAGGAAGACGACCAGTTAATATAACTATTATTCACATTTATGCACCAGCCACTAAGGACAAAGATGAAGAAATTAAAGATTTTTACCAACTTCTGAAGTCTGAAATTTAAACAAGTAACCAGGATCCATTGATAATTACTGATGATTAGAATTTGAAAGGTGGAAGCAAAGAAGGAGGACTGGTAGTTAGAAAATACAGTCTTGGTGATGCCTGAGATCACATGATAGAATTCTGCAAAACCAACAATTTCTTCATTGCAAATGCCTTTTTTCAGCAACTTAAACAGTGACATAGAAATCAATTCGACTACATCTGTGGAAAGAGACAATGAAAAAGTCAGAACAAAGCCAGTGATTGGCAGTGCAACAGACTGTTAAGTTCACAGGCAAGTTCAAAATGAAACTGGAGAAAATCAGAATAAGTCCACAAGAGCCAAAATACAACCTTGAGTATATTCCACCTGAATTTAGAGAGCATCTCAAGAACAGACTTGCAGCGTTGAACACTAATGACCAAAGACCAGACCAGTTGTAGAATGATATCGAGGATAACATATATAAAGAAGGCAAGAGAGCATTAAAAAGACAAAAAAGAAAGAAAAGACCAAGATGGACGGATGTCAAAGGAGACTTGAAAGTTGCTTTTGAACATCCAGTAGCTAAAGCAAAGGGAAGAAATGAAGTCAAAGAACTAAACAAAAAATTTCAAAGGGCAGCTCAAGAAGACAAAGTATTATAATGACCTATGCAAAGACCTGAAAATAGAAAACCAAGAGGGAAGAACACGCTTGCCATTTCTCAAGCTGAAAGAACTGAAGAAAAAATTCAAGCCTCTACTTGCAATATTGAGGCATTCTATGGGGAAAATATTAAACAACACAGGAAGCTTCAAAAGAAAATGGAAGGACTACAAAGTCACTCTACCAAAAAGAGCTAGTTGGTTGATGTTCAACCATTTCAGGATGTAGCATACGATCAGGAACCCATGGTACTGAAGGAAGAAGCCCAAGCCGCACACTGGCAAAAAACATGACTCCAGGAATTGATAAAATACCAACTGAGACGTTGCAATAAACATGTACAGTGCTGGAAGTGCTCACTCACCTATGCCAAGAAATTTGACAGACAGCTGCCTGGCCAACCAACTAGAAGTGATCCACATTTACGCCTACATATTTCAACGACACTTGGCTCTTGCCATTCCCAATAAAGGTGATTCGCCTAAATGTGGAAATTACAAAACAGTATCAAAATTTTACACACAAAATTTTGCTGAAGATCATTCAAAAGTGGCTGTAGCAGTATATCAACAGGTAACTGCCAGAAATTCAAGCCAGCTTCAGAAGAGGATGTAGAACTAGGGATACTGTTGCCAATGTCAAAACCATCCTTGCTGAAAACAGAATACCAGAAGGGTGTTTACCTATGTTTTATTGATTATGTGAAGGCATTCAACAGTGTGGGTCATAACAAATTATAGATAACACTGTGAAGAACAGAAATTCCAAAACACTTAACAGTGCTCATGAGAAACCTATACGTAAATATAGTTTAAGAAACAGTGGTTCTACCAGAACAATGAGACACTGCATGGTTGAAAGTCAGGCCACGTTTGCATAGTGGTTGTATCCCTCTACCATATCTATTCAATTCATATTCTGAACAAACAATCTGGGAAGCTAAACTATATGGAAAACTAGGCATCAAGATTGGAGAAAGACTCATTAACAACCTGTATTATGCAGATGACACAACCCTGCTTGCTAAATGTTAGGAGGACTTGAAGCACTTACTTATGAGATCAAAGACCATAGCCTTCTGTATGTATTATACTTCAACATAAAGAAAACAAAAATCCTCACAGATGGACCGATAAGAAGTAGCATGATAAACAGAGAAAAGATTGCAGTTGTCAAGGATTTCATTTTACTTGTTTCCGCCATCAGCACCCGTAAAAGCAGCTGTCAAGAAATCAAGACATTATGTTGGGGAAACCAGCTGCAACAGACACTTGAAAGTGTTGAAAAGCTATCACTTTAAGACTAAAGGTGCCTTGTCTGAAAGCCATGGGGTCTTCAATCGCCTCATGTGCAAGTTAAAGCTGGACTTTGAATAAGGAAGACGGAAGAACTGATACCTTGAAATTGTGGTACTGGCAAAGAATATTGTATATACTGTGGACTACTAAAAGAACAGACACATTTCTGTTGCAAGAATTACCACCAAAAATGTTGCTTAGGAGCAAGGATGGATATATTTTGGATGTTGTCAGGACAGATCAGTCACTGGAGAAGGGTATGCATAGTAGAGGGTCAACGAAAAAGAAGACACCCTGAACTAGATGGATTGACATTTGGCTGAAAGAATGGGTTCAAGAGTAAACAACCATTGTGAGGATGGCACAGGACCTACAGTGTTTCATTTTGTTGTACATTGGGTTGTTATGGGTTGGAAACCAACTCCATGGCACCTAACAACAATGCTCTGAAGTCCAAAGACAGCTATCTGTGGCCAAGGATATTTTAAAGTACTAAGTAGATCCCCAAAACAGAATGACCCTGACTAGACAGGTCAGTTCTCAATTTTTATTCATCCTTTGTTGTTTCCAATGACTAGAAATTAGGCAGAATAATCTTAAGTGATCAGTATACTCATAGAGGGATGGATGAATACACGTGGCTCCCTTGGGTAGAATAAAACTCGCATCAAAAACGACCATCTAACTGGCCTCTCTCCTCCACTCACATTCCAGTCTTCCGAGGAGCAGCGGGCGCCTGGAGTCCCTTCAGTGCCTTCTCTATTCCCAGCCGGTTCATGGCCTTTCGAGGTACAGGCGAGAGCTTAGTTTGCTGGGGGCGGCGCCTGGTCACCGGTGTCCCTTGCCCAGGGAGGCCTTGCTGTCCAGGAAAGAAAGGTGAACAGCGGCGTCCCTCGCTGGGCGGCGGAAGAGCGCATCACTTTGCGGCCGATTTCCGAGAAGCTCGACGGCTCGTCCCGGATTTACGGGACCTTGCAGTGTGGTTGGGCAAATTAGAGAGGAAAGGAAACCCAGACGTGAAAGAGGGGCACCCAGGACTTGGGGACCGTGGCATCCGGGTGCGCCTCCGCCTTGAGGAGTAGCCGCCAGCCCGCCCGCGCGCCCGCGCGCCGGCTCCGGGAGCGAAGCCCGGAGGCGCGGTTGCTAGAGGGACCCGGCTCCCAGATCAGCGCGGTATAGCTGGCCACCGAAGGAAGGGGAACGGCAACCGCTGCTGACACCGCCGCCCCTTCCGGGTTTTTGGGAGTCCGAAGTCCGGCTGACGGTTCCTTCAGCTCCTGTTTCCCGGCGGCGGCCTGAGCTGGCGGCGCGGAGAGCGCCTGGGTTGAGATCTCGCCGCCCTGTCTGCCGCTTGGCTGTGACTTGCGGTCTGCCTCTGCAGCGAGTTTCAGGTGGGCATGTTTCAGGTGGGCAGGTCCAGCATCCCCAAACCTGCCCCCCGGAGCCTTGAGGACCTGGACTCTGTGCAGCGCGTCCTGTTCCACAGGTCAGTGTTGGGCCGGGGGACTCGAGGAAAGCCCGCCCTCTGCTCCCGGGGGAGTGTGGTGAAAGGAAGGGCAACTTTTCCTTCGGGGCTTTTCCGGGATGTGTCTGATTTGGAATTCTTGTGCGACGCTTGCTACTGGAAGGACGTTGGGATATGCACCCAGGGACAGATAACCCAATAAGCAAGGTATGCGTCGTGCATACTTACTAATAAGTACCACACGGTATCACCTGTTTTTCGGTACATTAAAGGTGTGGTGAAATCCATGTGAAATTGTGCTCTACAGGTTAGCGAACAGACGCAAGTAAGCTCGTGCGTACCCTGCTTCTGGTGAATCTGCCCTTGCCTCCACCCCACCTTGTCCACAGTCAGATTCCGCTGATCCACCCGATCTAGCTGCTGTGGCGCTGGCCCTACGCGATCTGGGTTACCCAACCTCTCCGGAAAACATTTTCTAAATAATTAAGCAAAGCCGACTTTTAAACGTCTCTTGACTTTCTCCAGCAGACGTTACTGAGAGTTTTGATTGGGCTTTGGTTGTGATGGGAATTAGAAGGAGCCACTTTTTACAAATCTGATCCCATTCCTACCCTCTCCCCTTACATACACGCGAATGCGCGCGCACCCACACAAACCTACACAAAAGAAATGTTAAGAGTTCCCCTAAGAATCATGAGAACCCCAAACTTTCCGTAAACTGATAGTGTATTGATTTACTACTAGCACCTTTATCTAACCTTATTCTTCATGTAAAATAGGCTGACAAACTTTAAATCTCGTGGTAACGGTGACGAGCTTACAGAAGAAATAAGAATTTGCGTGGAGAGCCAATTCTCTTTCCATTTTAAAATTAGGGGAGGTTGGATGAAACGCAAGCCACTTAATGCTGCTGTAACTCTAGGAAGGCCTGGCAGTTACAAAATGTGATGTGGGAAAAACTCTTACAGGAATATATCAAAAGTAGGTCTTGAATACATTTGTGGTGAGAAGGAGTAAGTGGCGCTTAGTAAATATCTGTCGGGGAGGTTTATGTGAGTTCTCTCATCTGTAAACGTTTCAAGTGACCCTTTTAAGTCTTTGTGCAAAACCACATGAGCTGTAAAAATCCTGTTCTGTTGGAAGTGTGAGTAAAAGGAAAAGACACTGTGCAAGCAAGACATCAAGGTCTCTTCATTTAAGAGCTGTTTTCTGAAACCTGCAATTTTCTACAGTTGGTTTTCCCCTCCAAAAAGCTCCCCCGTCACAAACAGTAAAATATTATCAAAGAAACAGCTAAATGGGAATTCAGCTAAATTCTCAAAGACAATTCCCTTGCATTTCATAAAGTTACAGGAGTGATAATCCTTTAAAAGCATTAACTACAAATTCCTTCACAGAATGACTTGGATAAAGCAGAGAAGGGATGCTTGTTCTAATTTATTAATTTTTTATGACTCTGATGCAACAGAATTTATTCATTGTTTTCATGTTTTAAATGTCAAGTGCCAAAAGATTCCAAACTGATTTTTAACAATACAGGGTTTCAGGTCCGAAATAACAAACCTTCCTAAAGGAACCAGGGCAAAAAGAACATAAACTATAGTCAGTGATACTAGGATTATTATTTTGGAAGTTAGTAGAGAAATATTTCTAGAATAAACTTGACCAATATTAGAATGAAAAGTTTCTTTAACTGAATTACAAATAACTACTCCCATATGCTATAAAGAACCAGTGGAATCTGAAACTACAAACGTGTTTGTCAGTATTAGGGCTAATAGTGCTTTAAAAAAAGAAAATTGTATGAAGGTCTTTTGCTTTTGTAAAACATTTATTTTAGGGTTTCCAAGGAGTGGCTGGTAAATCTGAACTGCCAAAGTTTTGGTTAACATTCATAGTTCTTAACCACTGCACCACCAGGACTCCCTTCTTTTATTTTTAGTTGGCGGTTATGTTTTCATTATTAAATATATTCAAACACACTGAAAATCTGGGACATGATAGATACATCTGGAGAGATGTTTCATTTAATTGAAGCTGTATCTTCACACAACATTTTTTTTGCTTATGTTCATAAGATTTGCTAAGACATGCTGTAATAGAGATCAGAGGAATCAGATCATCTTTCAGTCACACTCGTTTACTCATTGTAGTTTTCATGGAACAGACCAGTGCTTGGTCTCTTTCTTAAAATCAGTATTACAAAATTTTTAGTGTTTTTTTCTTTATAACAACATCCTTGTAAGGTATCCACAAAATTATGACAGTCACATTAAAGAAAGAGACCAATAGCATTGAGCTGTAGAAAGTTAAGACAAGAGAAAATAGCAGACTATTGTATTTTACTTTTGCATCTTATTTTAAAGTGTAAGCCTTCTCAGTGTTTATTTTTTATTTACTTGTAAATTGTCCATTGTAAATATGATTTGCAAAATGTAAAGCATTAAATTGCTCTGCTTTTGAAAAAGATACTTCACCAAACCAAAAATCAGTATTGTCAACTTTTCTCTGAATAAGGTGTTAGGTTCAAAATATGCCAACGTGAAAACAACAATAACTCAGTAAAAAATATTCAGCTATCCTGCTTTTTAAAGAAAAATAAAACTACCCATAGGTTGTCTAAATCAGGGAAAAGCTCCAATAGCGCATTTCTCAGTTACTTTCATATAACTAAACTAACATATTTTTGTGTCATCTTGATTATAAGAAGTGTCCCAATATTGGGGCTCACTAATATTTTGCAAAGATTAAAAACAACAACAACAAAAACTTATGCATGAAACCACAACCACTGCCTTTGAGTTGATTCCAGCTCACAGTGACCTTCTAGAACAGAGTAGAACTGCCACATAGGGTTTCTAGGAGTACCTGACAGATACAAACTGCTGCCTTTTTTGTTAGCAAAGGTAGCACTTAGTCACTACACTGCTAGTATGCACAAGGCTATTGCAATGTAATGGTTCCCTTGGCGTCTCATTTCTGTTACTACTAGTAGTGTGACTTAGCAAGACTTTTAGTCTCTCTTATTTTCTTGTTTTTTTTTTCTGTAATGTATGTGAATACATAACCTAAAACCAAAACCAAACCTGTTGCCACCAAGTCCATTCCCATTGATGGAAACGCTGTTAAAAAAAAAAACCTCAATTGCCACTGAGTCAATTCAGACTCATAGCAACCTTATAGGTCAGAGTAGAACTGTCCCATGGAGTTTCCAAGGAGCACCTAGTGGATTTGAGCTGCAGACCTTTCAGTTCACAGACACAGCACTTAAGCACACCACCAGGGTTTCCATAGCGACCCCATAGGGTAGAGTACAACTGCCCAGTAGGGTTTACATGGACCAGCTGGTGGATTCAAATTGCTGACCTTTTCGTTAGCAGCCAAGCTCTGAACCACTGTGCCACGGTATGTATGTGTGTGTGTATATGCATGTATGACAGTGGTATTTATGAAGTAGCCTCAAAGTCAACTCCAACTCCTGGCAACTCCATGTGTGGCAGAGTAGAACTGTACTCCGTGAGGTTTTCAAAGGCTGATTTTTTTGGAAGTAGATCACCAGGCCTGTCTTCTGAGGTACCTGTGAGTAGATCTGAACTTCCAGCCATTTGGTTTTCAGCACAGCTTTTTACTGTTTCACGACCCAGGGACTTCTTCTATAATACAGAAGGGGTAAGACTCACTCACAGGATGATTTGTAAATTTCAGATAATATGGAATTATTTTGTAAACCCAAAATTCTCTCATAAAAATAATTAACAACTCCTTTGAAAAACTAAAATAAAACAAAAAAGGTAACTATGCCTATAAGTTCTGAGAAAATCTGGGTAAATAATTTTGCCCTAGGCCTTGGACCAAATGAAGGATACTGGTCCAGGCTTGATGCTGACCCCTAAACCAGCAAAGAGTGAGCTACAGATGAATCTCTGAAAATACATCTTTGTGACCTAAAGTTCATACTATTGCTGATGGCAATATTACAAATACATCAACTATCCAGAATTCTCAGGGGTAAAGGTGTGCCCCATTAAGTAACATTCCTGACCTTCCCCCCAAAACAATCCAACAGTCTAAAATTCAAAAAAAGAAAAGAGAGATCAAAACCTTGTGAAAATATAGCATGTACCACACAGTGCTCTGTATCTTAACATGTAAGGCATTAGATTTCAAAGGTTATCTCATTCTCAGCAGTGCTGTGTGTAGTAGGCAGGAATGCCTATTGCTGTTTACAGGTGAGGAAACTGACTATCCATATTTAACTGGTTATTAGTGCCAGAGCCAGGACTAGAACTAGGTGCTTCTGACTTAGACTGCATGATGCCTATGGACCATGAAGCGTTTTCACAGACGTTATCACCAAATTACTTGAGGTTTTGACAATGCAGTTATTTATTTTTAGGTGATTACTGAGAGAAGCTTGCGTTTATTTACAAGCTGTGGCTTTTTGTAATCCTTGTATCTGCTTTGTTTCCTTTGCTCTTACTCAGATTGTCAGCCATCAACAATGACTGCCCACCGTGTCTGCTGCTGGGGTATTCCCCCTTTGATTAAGGGGCCTCCCTTCCTTCTGGTTGGCAAGCGTGGTGGTAGATCAGTTCACCAAATTTGTTATGATTTCTAAATGAGCACATAAAATGAGAGTAACTAGGAGTAAATGAGTTGAGTTTGGAGCTTGAAATTTGTGCTGTCTGCTTTTATGCTTCTGGGTTCTCATCTGAATTTCATGTGGCTCAAATACATGAATTTAGAACAAGTAAGTTCCATACAGTATTACAAGTAATTGAACTTATATAAACAAAAATTAGAATTTGAGATCACAATGTAATTCTATAAACATAGAACTGTGGAGATATTTTTTATGTATTATGACTTTATCCCAAATTTGAAAAATTATACATTATAAAGCTTAGTTTTTAAAGCTGTTTGGCTGGTCTGCTATGTTATTTATTCACAATTTATAAAAGTGGTTGTGGCTGTTTGTATTACCACATAGTTCATAAATTATTAAATGTTCATAATTAAGGTGAAATTATTTCATAACAAAATTCTAGAACATGAATTTTTACTGTTCAGCTTAAAACCTAACTGAACATGCCCTTCTGTGGCTGTTCTCATGTACTTCTCATTGCTAGCTTCTATGACTAGTCATGAAAAAGCTGCTAAAGACACTAAACACTTAATTATGTTCGTATCTGGTGTATTTTATGTCAGAATTGTATTGTTCACTAATTCTGAAGGCAGTCTATGAGAATAATGACTTAATTAAGCTAAAGATGTCTGGTCCACTTCTATGTCGTACAGTAGAAAATGGAAATTATTATACCCCAGTCTCAATCTTTTCAATCTTCTTAATTGTGAGATGGACAAACAACAGTATTCTGATAAAGGTCTTGAAAAGCACATCCTATTCTTTTCTTACATCATTATCTCTAATACATTTAAAGTTGCTAAATATTAATACAGCTAGTGCATATATAGATACGATACAGAAATGTAAGTTTAGTTGGAAATTGAATTAGCTACTACAATATTCTGAAATTGAAAATAATAATCAAAAAAACAATTGCTGTTATCTCTTCTTTCGTGAAAGATGAAAGTGGTAAGCTGTTTTGTTTGTGTTTTATTTTCTTCCACTAAACTAACACACAGAAATTAGCCAAGGAAGTTGACATAGCTCATGGACATACTAGTGTGTAAGGTTGTTTTCTACAAGATTTAATTTTATGTGGTATTGCTTACTCTTGTTCAACTCTGTGAGTGGTGGAGAGACCCACCGTGTCGTCTAGGAGCTTGTCATTTGTGGCAAAAACAGACACATGCCTAAATAATTTAGATATAAGATAGATTGATAGTGTTATAAGACAAGTTTTCTGGATGCATTATGAATGGAAGGTGACAAGAGGAAATTCTTACTAAAGTGAGAGCAATGTCTGAGAAAGCTGCTTGGAAAAGGTATAATTTGAAATAAATATTGAAGGAAAATGTAGTATTTCAACAAGCAGATTGTGGATGAGGAGTAGTACACAGTGAGTAAATGATATATTAAGAAAAAACAAACAAATCCATTACTATTGAGTCGATTCCCTATAGCTGCAACCGTATAGCAGAACAGTGGTTAAGAGGTGGGCTGCTAACTAGAAGGTCAGGAGTTCAAATTTACCAGCTGCTCTTTGGAAAGCCTATGGGACAGTTCTTCTCTGTCCCATAATGTCACTGTGAGTCTCACTCGGCTTTACAGCAACTGGTTGATAATAACCATGAGCAACTTTCTACTACATAATAAATTTATATGTTGTTGTTGTTGTTAACTGCAATTGAATTGATTCCAACTCTTGGCAGTCCAAAACAGTAAAACACCCCAGAGTGTTTCCAAGGAGAAACTGGTAGATTTGAACTGCTGACTTTTTGGTTAGCAAACAAGCTGTTAACCGCTGTGCCATCAGGGCTGCACATAATGTATAACCAAAAAACAAAACAAAACACAAACCCAGAGCCATCAAGTTGATGCTGACTCATAGCTATCCTATAGGACAGAGTAGAACTGCCCCATAGTTTCTAAGGAGCACCTAGTGGATTTGAACTACCAACCATTTGGTTAGCAGACGTAGCACTTAAGCACTATGCCACCAGAGTTCCCACATAATATATAGATTAGCAAAATTTTATTGACTCTTTTGGTACTAGTACTTCCCATAGCTTAACCAGTCAGATCACAGACAGCCCTAGAAAGTAAGTACCAATATCTGAATTTACAATTAAGGAAAATGAAGCTTGGAGACATTGATTTGCTCAAGGTTATAAAAACAATTGATTCTGGAGTAGAGAGGTATTTATTAGCCAGGCTCAAAACCATTAGATGGCAATAGGTTCTACTCTATTATAGAAATGGCCAGTGGGCCTGTTGGTATGAGACACAAAACTGATTGCAGAGTTTCCTGAGTTTGCCTTAATTTTAAGAATTGCTTGAAGTGCTTGTTTAAAATAAGACTCCCGGGTCTTCCCCTGGAGATTCTGACTCTATTTGTATGGGATAAAAAACCCCATTTCCGTCAAGTTGATTCTAACTTAGAGTGATCCCATGGGTTATAGAGAAGAACTATTTGATAGGTTTGCTTGGCTGTAATCTTTAAGGAATCAAATAGCTAGGCCTTTCTTCCACAGTGCTGTTTCATGGGTTTGAACTGCCAATCTTTTAAGTTGGTAGTCCAGTGCAAACCTGACATAGGGTGGGGCCTCAAAATATATATGTTTAGCAAGCACCTCAGTTGATTTTTTTGATTAGGCAAGTTGGACACACTTGATGAATCTGACTGAGTTATAGCAGGAAACAAGGCATCTAACTCCTTTATTGATGCTCAATAGTTTGTGGAACTGGAAATTTAAAAACAAAAGTGTCACAAAGGTTGGATTTTATTCTGTTTTTAATCGAGTACTACTGAAGGGTTGTAAGCAGGATATGAAATTATTGGATGGTTAAATAGAAAACAGCCAAAAAGCCAAGTGCCGTCGAGTCAGATCCGACTCATGGAGTGTAATTCATAGGAAGAAAAATTGTATGTTAAAATATAAGATTTTTTTTTTTCTTTCACCTCTAGTAAGGTGCTTTTCAAATGAGGAAATGCTAACTTACTAGGGAAGTACCTAAATCATTTTTCATTTCAGAATGGAATCTGAAGTAGTTTCTGATGTTTGAGATTATATGCATGCCTGTTTTAATGCAATACATAATTACAGTGACTGCTACTTTTCTACATATATACTATTGTTTCTCTGTTTCAAAAGTAATATATTTTTATTGAACCTCAGTACTGATGGAAATGTTTGTTCTCCTTCCTTCCTGGCTTCACTGTCTACTACTGACCTAATTTAAGTCTTTCCTCTTTCAGTTGCTTTCTATCTACCAGAGAAAATACCTGGCTCAGCTTCCTGCCTCAGAATGGCACGTCAGCATCAACACTTGCGCCCTCTGTTGGTCCCTCCCCCCATTTCCAAGGGAAGTGGTTTCAGGGTCATACCACTCGTGACTTGGGTTCCTTACCGTACTCATGCCCCCTCAGGACCTCTCTTTGCCCCCTACCCCATTATGAACAAACTAGCTGCATAGTCTTCAACTTAAGTAACATATGGATCTGTTTTAAGGAAAAAACCTCTTGTAGACAACCAGGGTTGACTTAAAAATTTTTTATTATAATGTTAAATAAATGAGACATAAACTGTGCTTTATAGCTCTTAGATGAGATAAAAACAAATTTATACATTAATACAAATAAACTAAAAAATAAAATTCAGTAGCTTTGTGTAGCTATAAAAAGCTCATTTAGAAATTAATACAAATAAATCCATAAAACCTGGAAAATTCTCCCTCACAGAGCAGGAGAAATGTGGGATGGAGGACTCAGATTCTTAATGGTCTGACTCAGACTGGAGGGACCTTGAAAGATATGGCCTCCAGACTCTGTTAGTCCAGAACTGAAACCATTCCCAAAGCCAACTCGTCAGACAAAGGTAACACTGGACTGTGAGACATAAAATTTTACTCGTGAAGAGTATGCTTCTTCGGTCAAATAGATACATGAGACATTAAATGGGCAGCTCCTGTCTGCACACAAGACGGAGAAGGCAGAACAGAATGGGAACTGGCTGAATGGATGCAAGAAATAAAGGGTAGAATGTAGCGTGCTATTATGTTATAGGAAGAGCAACTGGGGTCATATAACAATGTGTGTATCAATTTCTGTATGAGAAACTAACTTGAACAGTAAACTTACACTTAACATTTTTTGTAGAGAAACCTAGAAAATTCACATTTACATAGTTTAATGTGACAAATGAAACTGAATATCCACTTCAAAACGTGGATGTTGTTTTAATTGCTACTCTCATGGTTCTTTTGAGTTCTCCATGCATATAGCTCCCGTGGGCCACTTGATGACTCATCTCCCATTATCCCTCTCTGTTAGAAATACCCCATAATAACCAGACAGATTAAGACTTCCTCAAATTTGCTGTAACCCCACACACCCTGGTTTGGTTTCCTCTGGGTAGAACCTGTATTTAGAACCCTCCGTTTAGTATTCTGGAATCCCTGATGGCATAGTGATTAAGTGCCATGTCTACTAACCAAAATGCCGGCAGTTCGTGTCTGCCAGGCGCTTCTTGGAAACTCCATGGAGCAGTTCTACCCTATCCTATAGGGTCACTATGAGTCAACTTGATGGTAGTGGGTTTTTGGCTTTTATAATACTTATCAATGTATGTTATAGTTGCCTAACTGCCTTTCATGCTCTGCCATTTGTCCATCTTATTTAAAATGAATCCCCAGCATACATGCATTAAGATCATAAAATAACATTATGTCCTTATTTCACTTGCAATAGCATGAATATTTCACCCATGCATTATTCTTTAAGAACATTTCCATTAACATAATATTCATGGTATTTTTTCTGTATTTCACTTTTGCCCAGTTGTTGGACATTTAGATTGCTTCCAGTTCTTCACTTACGCACATCTTATCACTTTTATTTGCATCCCATATTTTCTTGGAGTAGATCTCTGCTAGTGAATTACTGGGTCCCAAAGAGGAAAATTAATATAGTGGTTAATAATTTACTTCAGTTCTTGTTTGGCTTTGTAGCCTGCTAAATGTGTAACCATTAGCAAGATGCATAGCTTCTCTAAGCTTCAATTTCCTTGCTTCTGTATAGGCATAATACAGAGAATGTGAATACTATAGCATTGTATATAAATAAGGCAAGTGATCAGCCCAATGGCTGGCAATAAACCATAGCTGTAAGGTACACCTGACCCAATTTATGGTATTTTCAGTGTCATGATATGCGTCCAGCAAACGCTGGACGATGAGAAAGAAGACAAAAGAATTGTCTTTGAATTGTGGTGTAGGAGAAGAATACTGAGTATCATGGGCTGACAAAAGAATGAACAGATCTGTATTGGAAGGATTATAACCAGAGTGCTCCTTAGAAGCAAGGATGGTGAGGTTACATCTTACATACCTTGGCCATGTTGTCAAGAGCTATCAGTCCCTGGAGAAGGGCATTATGTTTGATAAAGTAGAGGGTCATCAAAAAAGAGGATCACTCTAATCGACATGGATTGTCACAGTGGCTTCAATAATGGGCTCGAGCATGACAATAACTGTGGGCATGGTGCAGGACTAGGCAGTGTTTCCTTCTGTTGTACATAGGGTCATTACCAGCCAGCACCTAATGACAATTTTGTACTCACAAAAACACTCAAATTAGATGTTCACAAGTGATAAGTAATATTCATCTGTTCACACTTTCAACTTCAGAGATGAGAGCATTTCATCAGATTGTAAAATTTGAAGTATACTACAACACTTGCTTGAGAAAATTATAGAAAGGTTTGTGAAACAATATGAAGTAGAGCATGTTTACATTATCACCTACAAGATGTTGCTGAAAAGCCTTCATCGTTCGTCATTGCTGCCGTGGCTCTGAGGCAAGGGTAGGAAATCGAGACTGAGGCCTCTAACGCTTTGGATATCTCCTCCACTGCATAAGACTCAGGAAAAAGTGCAAACTGGAAGACATCCAGCCTGAAGAGAAAGGGGAAAACCCCACTGGGCCTCTGTCTGTCTTAATAAATTGTGTTGCTTGTGTTCATGTGCCACCAAACTCGGTTCAGACTCATAGTAGCCCCTACTGGACACGGTAGAACAGCCCCATGGGGTTTCTGCAATCTTTACAGAAACCTACTTTACACAAGTGTCTCTCTTGGAGAGGCTGGTGAGTTCGCTGACGTTTCTGTCAGCACCCCAGCGCTAAATTACTGAGCCACCTATGCTCCTTAAAGTGCTCTTCTCGTTTCCGTGGAGTCGATTTCCAGTTTAACGACCCTGTAGGAGAGAACGGGACTGCTAGATAGCGTTTCCAAGGTGCAGCTAGTGGATTCAGATTGCCGACCTTATGGTTAGCAGTCAAAAGCTCAACCACTGTGACACTCGAACTCCGCAGTGAGTTTATGGGAGTGTAAGTGGTGAATCATTGGTTACTTCGACGACTCCTGCAACAAAAACACCATCCTGGAAATTGCTGTTCCTTGTCTTCTTCCCTTCTTCACAGTTAGCGCAGAAGCTTCGCCGTCTCCTTGGCAACTAGAGCTACCACCAATCGCAGCTAAGGATTATTGGTCACGTGTCCTCCATCCCCTCCCCACGCAGCGCCAACATGGCCGCCACGGTAAACTGAAGCTGGTTGGTTTGAGCTGCAGTGCCTGAAGCTGCTACAACTCTGACGATGGCGGCTCCGGCTTTGTGTAATTTGCGTCGGAGCCCAGATGAGCTTCCTGGAGGTTCTTCACAAGAAGAAGATGAGTATTGTGATTCTGAAGATTGTGTCAGCGACTCGGGCTCACTCTCCTCTGCTAGTAGCGATTACGAGTAAGGCTCTCGAAGAGGGACAAGTAATTCCATACGGAGAGTGTACACGTGTTTAGGGGAACTGCAGTGGATTTTATGCTTAGGACTGGGTGTCTGAAGCTATGTAATGAGTAGGATTTATTTGCGTCATGTTTCAAGTGTGCGATATAAGCCGAAAGAACGGAGCCATTCTTTTCTACTGTTGGTCTTTTTTCATTTTCAGATATCGAGAGTGTCTTTTTGTGGCTACTTGTATGCTTAAATGAGTATTTCTGTTAGATTGTTCATAAAACATTCCATTGCTATCTCAGTGCCTAGCTTTTCTGGTGTCGTGATCTTTGTGACTTGAAGGTCTATCTAGAGCACTCTACGTTTTATGCTAGCAAAAGGTGGGCGGTTCAAATTCTCCTGGGCAACTGAGCAGTTCTACTCCGTTCTACTCCACGGTAGTGGGTTTATATATTTTACAGAAACCCTGGTGGCGTAGCGGTTAAGTGCTACTTCTACTAACCAAAAGTTCAGATCCGCCAGGTGCTCTTTGGAAGCTCTGTAGAACAGTTATACTCTGTTCTGCAAGGTGGCTATGAGTCAGAATCCGGTGGGCGGCAGTGAGCTTGGTTTATACGTTTTATGGCAACTCTGGTGTCCTAGTGGATAAGTGCCATGTCTGCTCGCCTAAAGGTTGGCTGTTCACATCTGCCAGGCGCTCTTTGGAAGCTCTATGGAGCGTTTCTTCTCTGTCCTGCAGGGTCGCTATGAGTCTGAATCAACTTGGCAGCACTGGGTCTGGTTTGTTTTTTTATGTTTCATAAGTTGAAATTAACTCGACGACAGTGGGGTATTTTTTTGTTTTACATTTTATGAGGAATTTCTTAAATTAACAAGATTTTTTTTTTCCTATAGTAGAAATGAATTGATATATAAAAGAAAGAAAATTCACCAGTAGTCTCACCATGTCACCATGAAGGACAACTTCCCTTAGCTTTTGGGTATTTCTGCCATATTTTCTTAAACATCTCCGCGGTTTTTTGTCTTCTATTTTATGAAATAATGTAATTTTGAAAATACTTCTTTGTTCTTAGGAATACAATGAGAAAGTTTTGTGTCACAGAAACACAATTTGACTTAAATTCTGAGGAAACTGGAATCTGTCCCTTACTGCTATCCGTTATGAACTGTTTGGAATCGTCAGTTGTGGTAGCTTGAAATGAATAAATGAAGAACAATAAACACCAAAACATCAACCATCCCCTTAGTGAACTATCATAAGTAGGCAGTTGTAGGATGGCATTTTATGTGTATTTAGAAGTAACAGTTGTAACTGCTTAAGGAGTATTTAGGAGTGACAGTTACTCAACAATTATTTTGACTTTTGGGTGTGTAAAACATTTTTATGATTTTCTTTAAAAGTGCGAGAGAAAAGCCGTCATTAGTGGCTGCTTAATATGCATTTGTTGCTGTTAGTTGCTGTAGAGTCTATTCTGACTCACAAGTACCCTATGTATGCAAAATAGAACTGCTCCTTGGGTTTAAGCAGATTGCCAGACTTGTCTTGCCAGGCACCTCTAGGTGGGTTTTAATTGCCGATCTTTCTGCTAGTAGTTGAGCTTTTAACTACTTATGCCACCAGGGTCTCCTGATGTACTCTAGAGGCTTAATAAAAGAGATTATGTTCTTAAACACCTGAAAAAATGTAAGAATTTCAAATATCTTGTGTAATATTTTGCTCTTGAGGTTAGTAATTAAAAAATTCATTGTTGCCAAGTGAGGCTGCTGCAAGGAATTATGGATTGCAACGTGAAACCTTTATGTAAGATTTCATGTTGGTTTGTGCGTAGGCATGGGAGCCATGACAATAAAGCCAAAGCCAAGTGCCGGCAAGTTGGGTATATGGGATGCAAATTGTTGGTTTCTTCACACTGTAGAGTCACTCTGTTGTAGTCCAGAGAAAACCTAGAACTTGCCAATAGTCACACAGCTGTGTTGTTGTCCATGTAGGAATTCAGGAGCTCTGATTTCTAATAGGATGCCTTGGTTTTGATGAGATGAAGATAAACAACCTAGCCTTCACCTAGTTGGCATAGTGGTTAAGTGCTACATTGTGCACCACGTGGTCAGCAGTTCAGATATGGCAGGTCCTCCTTGGAAATTCATGGGGCAGTTCTGCTCTGTCTTATAGGGTCACTGTGAGTCAGAATCAACTCTATGGCACTGGGCTTGTTTTTTGGGGAGGGGGTTTTACCTAGCTATTTCCCAGCAAACAGAATCTAAAACAAGCCACATAGAGCTCACAGACCATACTTACAGTTTAACTGGTTTATTAAGAAACAAGGTACAGCCTGGAATTGGGAAGCTTCCAGGGCCAGACAGCAAGTATCAAACCAAGTTGTTTACAGCCTACCCAGGACTGGTCCATCAGCCTGAGCAAGAGTAACAAACCCTGTGGGGGTAAAAACTAGGGGAAAAGGAGCTCCTCAGGGCTTAGGGAAAGAATCGCTCTCTCTGTTTTTCTAAAGAATGGAGGCGGAAGACCACATAAAGGAACTCATTTCACCACAGTGTTTGTGCACCCCTTACCTGCGGAGAGTTGGACTGTAAAAGATGGTCCTGGGAATAGGGTTGCTACAGCATAGTTCCAGTGGAGGTATATCCCTTAGCTAGAAATTTAGTACCTGCAATGAGTAAACAGTGAAGAGTTCATTGACTGAGCTTTTTGTCCTCTCTGACTGAAGCTAGGCTAGAAGACATGAACATATGTGATATTCTGCAGCCCTCAAGCTGCCATAGCACCCAGTTTTGACTTTAATCATTAAATTCGTGATTTTAGAGCCATAGAAGGCTTCCGTGGGACAAAATATATTGCTGGTAGATGGAGTGCAGAAAAGAAAACACAGAGAAGCACTGGATAGGCTAGTGTTCACTGAATGAGTATCAGATGAGTACCAGATAGAATCATATTAATTTATCATGATGTTTTCCGTTGTGTGTGGCTTTTCTCTGTTCTCTAGAATTGTCCCAGCTTTGCCTATTAGCACTGTAAACTGTATGTGCTGGTGACTTTGGTAAAGTGCTTGTGGTTTGCCTGTCAAAAAAAAACCATGCTGTATAATGTAATGGGATTAGAGTGAAGTAGCAAAAGTCTGTTTTCCTTCAGTAAGGAAATGTACCAGTGACGTTGTTAGCTACCTTCAAGTCTGCCTTAACTCATGGCAACCCCATGCCCAAAAGAGTGAAAGTGTGCTCAGTTCTGTGCCATCGCTGTGACTGGCTACAGATGCAACTGTTGTGATTCATAGGATTTTTACTGGCTCATTTACCAAAGCAGACCATCAGGCCTGTCTTCGTGGTCCATCTTAGTTTGAAAGCTCCACTAAAACTGTTCAGATTCATAGTAACGAACAGTTTCCACTGACAGGTGATGGCTGCACATAAAGTGCATTAGTAAAACCAGAAAACCGAATGACCTACTGTTGAGTTAATTCTGACTCATAGGGACCTTATAAGACCAAGTAGAACTGGATTTCCAAGGATGTTCTGGTAGACTCAAACTGCCATCCTTTTGGTTGGCAGCCGTAGCTTTTAACTACTACAGCACTAAGGTTGCCAAGGTGCATTAATTTTTTTTTATTATGAAATAACCCTACTAGTTTTTCTTGTGGTTAACAATACTACTATACTCTTTCAACTGATAAAAAATATTGGCACTGATGCAAATGAAGACCTGAGAGATTCAGATAACTTTCAGAGGAAAAAATTATTATCAGCTTATAATTCTTAAATGCATTAGGATTTGAGAGATTTATTAGTATTACCTAAAGTTCATTTTCTTTGCGTTATAGCCTATGTATGTAAAATTGCTTATTTGTAAATTACCAAGTATTCTTTGAGCCTGAAGACAAGCTCTGCTCGTGTTTACCACGTCATTTAGAACCTTGAAAACCAATTGAAGGGCCCTCAAAATCTAAACGTGTGCTCTGTTAGTCATCTAGTGCTGCTGTAACAGAAATACCATCAGTGAATGCCTTTCACAAAGAGAAATTTATTCTGTCACAGTCTAGTAGGCTACTTGTCTAAAGTCATGGCATCAGCTAGAGGGCAAGGTTTCTTTCTCTTTTGATTCTAGAAAAAGGTCTTTGTGATGCATCAATCTTCCATTGTTATTGGAGCACCTCAGCGCCCTCAGGTTGCGAAGACAAGTTCTGCTTGTGTCTCTCTTTTATATCTCAAAAGAGATTGGCTTAAGTCAGTGTCTAATCTTGTGGACCTTATCAATGTAGCTGCCAGTAATGTATTTTACTGAATCATAGTTACAGTATTTATAACACATAGGAAAATCTCATCAGATGACGAAATAGTGGACAATTACACAATTCTGGGAATCGTGGCCCATTACACACATTTTGGGGGGACATAATTCAGTCCATGATGCAGGCTATAAAGTTACAGTTTAGAGGAAAGTAGAATAAACAAAATGACAGTCTCATTGAAAGACTTATGCAGTAAAAACTTTGCAGCTAATACCAGATGTTCTCAGAAAATCTTGAAAGTGTATATTAGTATTGACTGATATGACTCACACATTATAGAAATCTGAATTAAAATGGCTAAGTTTAATTAATTCGTTTATTTTTAAATAATATTTTACTTTGGAATGCATTTAGGTGTATGGAAGAGTTGCAAAGATAGGACAAAGAGTTCCTCTGTGTTTTTCATCCATTTGCCCTTAATGTTAAAATTTTACACAGCCATCATGCGTTTATCAAAACTTAGAATAGCCTTTTGGGTGGAGACCTATATATATGTACATAACATATAAGGATGGTTACGGTAACATTCAACATTGTCTGTTATTTTTTGTTTGTTTGTTTGTTTTAAAAAAAACTTTATCAGTAGGCAAGTGATTACATATGCTCCATCCCTGATGTGGATTAGTATACAACCATTAAAAAGACTTGACCTAGAGGGATTTCCAAACTGTATTGTTAAGTGAAAAAAAGATTAAGGTAAATATGTCTGTGTCTGTGTCTGTGTCTACAAGGATTGCCGAGTAAGTTGGAGAACTCATCCTAGAAAAAGTGCTGCATACTTCATTGCAGAATGTCACTACAGTCATCTACAAAGTACTCCCCTTGGGAAGCTATGTACCAACACTGGCACCTAGACCACCTGTCATATCAGTTTTGGAACTCTTTTTCTAGAGTGGTCATCAGAGCTATCATCATATTGACTTCCTGTCAATGCTTCCTTTAAATTTGGGTACAGAAGGAAGTCACTGGGGGCCAGATCAGGTGAGTGGGGAGGGTGTTCCAATATAGTTTATTTGTTTACTGGCTAAGTACTCCCTCACAGACAACCAAACATTTAAGTTTATGAACTTGTCCCCTTGCCACCGTGCATAATGGCCATTCCAGAAGGAGTCCCAGAATTGCCATGGAGGGTGGACACTGGCATCAGTGCATAGCTTCCCAAGGGATGTACTTTGAAGGTGACTATAGTGATATTCAACAATGAGGTATGTAGCATTTAGAACAATTAAGCTCATGGACGTAATTGTTGGACTGTGTATATATGTGTATATGTATGTATGTGTATATGTGTATGTATATATGTGTTTAAAATATATACAGGTGTTGTAAACTGGTTCTGATGTAAGTCTAGTCACCTGTTTATTTTTTTAACTTTCATTATTATTTATCAGTATCTTTATAAATCCGATCTTTGACAGATACACTTGGATACCTACTTTCTTAATAAATACACATCATAAAAATTTACTCTGACATTGAAGAAGAGTTGGACAATGTTGGCATTTTATTTTTTCAGTTGCAGTTGTGCTAATAACTATACTTGTGAGAAGCTTTGTATCACCTGGATTATCCCTGGGAATGGGGATGGTGTTTCTTGTTGAAAAATTGGTGACAGCTAGCTCTATGGCCCTTTTGTTTTTTTCTTCATATGTTTCTCAGTAATACTGCACTGCTTCCTGAATCTGACTGTTGGCTTTAGAAAGGCAATCAGTATTTGGGTTCATGTTTTCAAGCAACCGAAGCTTCTTATTTAATTTAGAAAAAATACCAGTTAACATCTGAGAGTGATAGCATCAGCGAAATATGTACTGCAGTATTGTATGTAGTACATATTACTAACAAGATATAAAAAAAAGTAATGAGTGGTTCTTCATAACTTAAATATAAATCAGAAACTACCAGTACTTATTTATATGTTATATGTTATTCCAGTTTTGCAAAACAGTGACAAAATAACCCTGTGTATATTTTTGTATGATTTTAGGAACATGGACTTTTAGCCTTATGTCACTGAGAGATAAGAATGGGAAAAGACATGGATTATATTCCTATTTATGTAAAATGATTCTGTGTATCTGTATACATAAAAAATTAATTAAATCTACCATAAAGAATAGAGAACACTATGTAATGATTAAAGGGTTAATCAGGCAGGGGGACATAACCATAATAAATATTTATGTACCAAATAACAGGCCTCCAGAATACATAAAACAAAGTGTAGCAGCATTGAAAAGAGAGACAGCTCCTCAAAAATAGCATGAAATTTAAGCACACCTTCAATAAAGGACAGGACATCCAGAAAGAGGCACAATAAACAGATGGAAAGATTTAAATGCCACAGTCAACTATGTTGACCTCACAGACATAAAAAACACTCCATCTGACAGCAGCAAAGTATGCTTGCTTTTCCAGTGCAGGTGGAACATTGTCCAGAGCAGACCACCTATTAGGGTCTTAATACAATCCTTAACAGAATCCAAAGCATCGAAACACTACAAAGTATCTTTTCTGACCATAAAGCCCAAACAGCAGAAATCTGTAACAAAAAGCAAGGGAAAAGAAAATCAAACACATGGACACTGAACAGCACATTGCTCAAAAACTACTGGGTTATAGAAGAAATTAAGGACAGAGTGAAGAAATTCACAGAATTAAATGAGAATGAAAACACATCCTACCAGAACCTTTGGGACACAGCAAAAGCCATGCTCAGAGGTCAGTTTGTAGCGAGATATGCATACATTTAAAAAGAAAGCCCGCCAAGTAAATGCATTAACTCTAGTACTGAAATAGAAAGAGACCAGCAAAAGGAGTCATGAGATACCAGAAGGAAACAAATAATAAAAGTTAGAGCAGAATTAATGAAATAGAGAACAGAAAAACAATTGAAAGAGTTAACAAGACCAAAAGCTGGTTCTTTGAAAAGATCAACAAAATCAATAAGCCACTGGCCAAAATGACAAAACTAAAACAGGAGACAAACCTGAATAAGGAATGAGATGGACAGTATCACAACAGGCCTAACTGAAATTAAAATGATCATAATAGGATACTATAAAAAATTGTACTTCAACAAATTTTAAAACCTATAGGATGTGGACAAATTTCTAGAAACACACTACGTACCTGAACTAACACCAACAGAAGTAGAACAATGAAATAAATGTATAACAAAAGAAAAAGTTGGAAAGGTAATTGAAAAAATCCAACAAAAAAAGCCTTGGCAATGGCAGCTTCAGTGGAGAATTCTACCAAACTTTCAGAGAGGAGTTAACACCACTGCTACTAAAAGTATTTCAGAGAAGAGAAAAAGAATACTACCAAATTCATTTTATGAAGCCAGCATACTCCTGATAGCAAAACTAGATAAAGACAGGACACAACATGAAAATTACATGGGGAGAGCAACTAGAGTTACATAGCAATGTCTGTGTAAGTTTTTGTACAACAAATTGACTTGGATTGTAAACTTTTACTTAACCAAAACCCGAAAACCAAACCCAGTGCTGTCGAGTCAATTCTAACTCATATGGACCCTGTAGAATAGGGTAGAACTGCCCTATGGTGTTTCCAAGGAGCACCTGGCAGATTTAAACTGCTGATGTTTTGGTTAGCAGATGCAGCACTTAACCTCTAGGCTGAAAACTTTTACTTAAGGCACAATAAAATATTAAAAAGAAAGAAAATTAAAGACCTGTATCCCTCATGAGCATAGACACAAAAATCCTCAACAAAATTCTAACCAATAGAATTCAGCAATATATCAAAAAATAATTATCGTTGACCAAGTGGAATTCATACTAGGGTTGCAGGGATAGTTCAGTATTACAAAAACAGTGTAATCTGTTATATAAATAAAAGACTGAAAACACATGATCTTATCATTTGATGCAGAAAAGGCAATTAATAAAGTTCAACACCTATTCATGATAAAAACTCTCAGCAAAATACAAGTAGAAGGAAAATTCTTCAACACAATAAAGGACATTTGTACAAAGCCAAAAGCCAACATCGTCCTTAATGGAGAGCGTCTGAAAGCATTGCCTTTGGGAATAGAAACTAGACAAAGATGTTCTTTTATTATCTCTCTAATTCAAAATTGTACCAGAGGTCCTAGGCAGAGCAGTTAGGGCTAGAAAAAGAAAGAAAGGGCTTCCAAGTTGGTAAGTGTCATGGATTGAATTGTATCCCCCCCCAAAATGTCTGTATCAGTTTGGCTGGGCCCTGATTTCCAATACTATGTGATGTTCCTGTGTGTTCTAAATCCTTCCTCTGTAATGTTAATGAGGGAGGATGGACAGCAGTTGTGTTAGTAAAGCAGGACTCAATCTCTAAGATTATATTGTGCCTTAATGCAGTCTTTGGGGATATAAAGAAAAGGGAAGCCAGCAGAGAGCTGGGGACTTCAAACCATCAGGAAGGGAGCAGTGCCTGGAGCAGAGCTTGTCTCTTGTACTCAGAGTCTCTGTACCTCTAAAGCTCCCAATCTGGAGGAAGATTGACAAATACTTTTCTCCAGAGCCAAAAGAGAAAGACTTCCCCTGGAGTTGATGCCCTGAGTTTGGGCTTTCAGCCTACTTTTCTGTGAGAAAATAAATTTCTCTGTTAAAGCCATCCACCTGTGGTGTTTCTGTTACAGCAGCACTATACTAACACAGAATTTGGTACCAAAAGTGTGGGATGCTACTGTAACAGATACCTAAAATGTGGAAGCAGTTTTGAAACTGTTAGTGGATCGAGGACTCACAGGAATTGAGGAGACCCATTAACAGAAGCAAGAAGCAGATGATGAGAAACAGCAGCAACAAACCAGTAATGCAGAACCAGGAGACCAGCACAAGACAACGATGGAGCCAACCCAGGGAGCAAGAAAGCTGAGTGCCTGTGGGGAGGAAGGTTTGTGATAGAGTGAGGTGCTTCTGAGCACTTCAGCAGTGGAGCTACGGCTTTGTAACACTGCTCCACTAAGGCAGATGCAGACATGAGGCCTGGGCTGAGAGGCCACAGGAAGCAGATGCTCAAGAGACAAGGAACGCAAGAAGCTGAGCTGTCTCAGTTTCAAAAGGTGTGACTATGACCTTAGAGGTTTCAGAGGGTGGAGCCAATGCCCTGTTGTTTCTAAGGGCGGAATTACATCTCAGTTGTGCTAAGAAAATGGTATACCTAAAGCCAAGGAAGCAGAGTTGCTGTACCAGCGGGCCTGGAAGGTGGAGCTGTATTCCTTGACCAAGGGGACCTCCTCAAACCTGGAGAGTATGGGCAATGCCTAGAGTCTGGAAGACAGAGCCATTGCGTAAAACATCTGAAGAGAACGGGGGATTATTTTCAAAGGCTTGAAGGCTAATTTTTCTGCTGACTTGGTTGGTGCCTGTTATCCCTTCTCTCCCTGCAGTTTTTCTCATTTGTAATGGAAATGTCTAGCTTGTGCTTGTTCTGCCATTATACTTTTGGAAACAGGTAATTTGTAGTCTAGATTTCACAGATGAAGAATTTTGGGATTTTGGACTTGAAGGTAAGACTTTTGCTATGATGTAAATATGCTTTGTGTGTTGCGTTCATGTGATTTCTTGGGGACCTAAGGGTAGAATGTCATGGATTAAATTGTGTGTATCAGTGTAATTGGGCCATGATTCCCAGTGATTTTCCTATATATATTAAATCTTGCCTCTTTAATGGTCCTAAGAGAGGATGGGTCACAGTTGTGTTGGTAAACCAGGACATAGTCTGTAAGACTGTACTGTGCCTTGAGGCAGTTTTTTGGTATATAAAGAAAAAGGAAGCCAGCAGAGAATTGGGGACCTCATACCATCAGGAAAGAATCAGTGCTGGGAGAAGAGCTCCTTCTTTGGACCTAGGATTGCTGTACCTCAAAAACTCCGAGTCCAAAGGAAAATTAACAACAAAGACTTTCTTCCAGAGCCAACAGAGAAAGACTTTTCCTGGAACTGATGCCCTGCATTTGGACTTTTTAGCCTACTTTTCTGTGAGAAAACAAATTTCTGTTTGTTTAAACAGTTGCAGTACGTCTTTCACAGCAGCAGACTTAAGACAGTAAGGAAGAAGTAAATGTGTCTCTTTGCAGATGATATGATCATACATATCAGAAACTCCAAAGAATCCACAAGAAAACCACAGGAACTAATAAAAGATTTTAGCACAGTATCAAGATACAAGATAAACATACAAAAATCATTCAGATTCCTTTATACTAACAAAGAGAACAGCAAAGAGGAAATCACCAAATCAATACCATTTACAGTAGCCCCCAAGAAGATAAAACACTTAGGAATAAATCCAACCAGAGATGTAAAGATCTGTACAAAGAAAACTGTAAGACACAACTGTAAGAAAACACAAGAGACCTACATAAGTGTAAAAACATACCTTGCTCATGGATAGGAAAAGTCAACATTATGAAAATGTCTGTGCTACCCAAAGTGATCTACTGGCACAATGCAATCCCAGTCCAGATTCCAGTGGCATTTTCTTGATGTGCTGGGGAACCAACTTCATGTGGAAAGAAAAGGGGCACAGATAAGTAAAGCGTTACTGAAGAAAAACAAAGTGGGAGGCCTCAAGACTATGTAATTTGAAAACCTATCATACCACCATGATAATCAGAACAGCCTGATACTGGTACAACAACAGATACATAGACCAATGAAAAAGAATTGAGATTCCAGACATAAAATCATCCACTTAATGAACAGCTGATATTTGACAAAAGGTCCAGTCCATTAATTGGGGAAAAGACAATCTCTTTAACAGATGGTGTTGACGTAACTGGATATCTATCTGCGAAAAAAACAAACAAAACCCATACTGCACACCACGCACAAAAAACTAACTCAAAATGAATCAAAGACATAAAAGTTAAAACAATAACGGGGACAAGTCTAGGATCCCTAATATGTGGCATAAACAGAATACAAAACATTACTAATAATGTACAAGCACAGGAAGAGAAACTAGATAAATGGGAGCTGCTAAGAATCAAACACTTATGCTTTTGCAAAGACTTCACCCAAAGAATGAAAACACAACCTACAGTCTAGGGAAAAAAAAAAACGAGCTTTAGCCACTCCAGTCAGCATCTCATCTTCTAAAATCTACAAGATACTATAAAACCTTGACAAGAAAAAGACAATAACCCAGTTAAAAAATGGGCAAAGGATATGAACAGGCAGTTTATGATAGAAGATGTTTAGGTAACTAGCAGATGCATGAGGAAATGCTTATATCATTAGTTGTTAGCAAAATGCTAATCAAAACTGCAATCAATAAGGTACCATCTGAACTAAGCAAGAATAGCCTTAATCCCCAAACTACAAGATAATAAATGTTGGAGATGTTGTGGAGGGACTAAAACACTAATACACTAATAGGGGGAATGTAAAATTGTACAGCCACTTTGGAAATCAATGTGATACTTCCTTAAAAAGCTAGAAATACAACTACCATATGAGCTAGCATTCTCACTCCTTGAAGTAGATCCTAGAGAAATAAGCTCCCTCACATGAATAAAGACCCATTTTCATTGCAGCTCTGTTCACAATAACCTAGGTACCTGTCAACAAATCCATGGATAAGCAAATTATGGTATATTCATACAAGGAATACTGCACAGCAATACAGAACAAGGGTGAATTTGTGAAATATCTGATAACATGGAGGAATCTGTAAGGCCTATGTGAGTGAGATTAGCCAGGTGCAAAGTGGTAAATATATGAGATCACTACTGTAAAAACTAAAGAAAAAGTTTAAACGCAGAAAACATTATTTGATGATTACTATGATGGGGAGAAAAAGAGTGGGGTATTCACTAACCAGATAGTAGACAAGAGTTAGATAAAGAGAAGGGCAACACAGTACAAGGGAAGTCAGCACAACTGGACGAAACTAAAAGCAAGAACTTTCCTGAAGACA
Organism: Heterohyrax brucei; assembly: GCA_028571685.1. Classification (NCBI taxonomy): domain Eukaryota; kingdom Metazoa; phylum Chordata; class Mammalia; order Hyracoidea; family Procaviidae; genus Heterohyrax; species Heterohyrax brucei. The sequence continues at coordinate 51,485,790 of CM053143.1, read as the reverse complement.
AACAATTTGCCAGACAGAGTAGCAGGGCAGGAGTCTAGGGATCATGGTTTCAGGGGACATCTAGGTCAACTGGTATAACAAAATTTATTAAGAAAATGTTCTGTATCCTGCTTTGGTGATTGGCATCTGGGGTCTTAAAAGCAAAAGAGTATGAGGAACATCAAACACACAAGGAAAATACAAGCCCAAGAGACAAAAGTGGCCCATAAACTATAGACTCCATCAGCCAAAGAGAAGTACTAAATGGCATCTGGCTGACACCAGTAACCACCCTGACAACAAACACAGCAGAAAGCCCTTGGTGAAACAGGAGAAGTGTGGGGGTGTGGAATTCTAATTCTGGTAAAAAGACCAGACTCTGTGGTCTGACTGAAGCTGGAGGGATTCCAGATGACATGGCCCCCATACTCTGTTAGCCTAGTACTAAACCATTCCCTTCCCAAAGCCCAAGTTTTCAGACAAAGATTAGACAGACTTGTGAAGAGTATGCTTCTTAGCTGAAGTACATACATGAAACTAAACGGGCAGCTTCAGTCCTTCAGCAAGACGAGAAGGCAGGAAGAAATAGAATCTGGTTAAATAGATGTAGGAAATACAATGTGGAAAGCAAGAGTATGCTGTCACATTATACGGAGAGCAACTAGGGTCATGTAAGAATGTGTATACAGATTTTTGTATTAGAAGCTAACTTGAATGACAAACTGTCATTTAAAGTACAGTTTTTTAAAAGGAGAGGAAAAGTTGGCTTCAAGTATAGTCAGCACTAACTAGAGAAAACCCTGATAGCATGGTAGTTAAAGAGCTATGTCTGTGTCATGGATTGAATCATGTCTCCACAAAAATGCGTTAATTTAGCTGGGCCATGAGTCTCAGTGTTATGTGATTGTCCACCATTTGATGAGGTTTTCCTATGCATTGTAAACTCTATCACTATGAGTTAATACGATGGATTAGTGGCAATTATGTTGATTAGGTCTGCAGGATTGAATAGTGCCTTAAGCCAATCTCTTGAGATGCAAAGGAGACAAGCAAGCAGAGAGACAAGGGAACCTCATACAACAAAGAAAGCAGCTCTGGAAGCAGAGTGCAGCCTTTGGACCTCAGGTTCCAGTGCTGAGATGCTTCCAGATCAAGGAAAGACAGATGCATCACAAAGACCTTTCTCCAGAGTCAACAGAAGGAGAAAGCCTTCCCCTGGAGCTGACCCCCTGAATTTAGACTTCTGGTCTGCTGGGCTGTGAGAGAATAAACATCCCTTTGTTAAAGATGTCCACTTGTGGTGTTTCTGTTACAGCAGCACTAGATGACCAAGACAGGATGCTAACCCATAAGTCTGGCAGTTTGAATCCACCAGGCACACCTTGTACACTCTGTGGGGCAGTTCTGCTCTGTCCTAGAGACTCGCTATGAGTTGGAATCCACTCAGTGGCAACAGGTCCATCAACTAGAAATCTAGTCAAGATTAATTCCTTTTTTTCTCTCATCATCTCACCCAATCAATCTTAAAAGTTCTGGTGATTCTCAAGCACTTCTCAAGTGGTTTTTGTTTGTTTGTTTTTAACTCCTTTTACCTTTGCCTTAGTCTGTTAGGTTTGTCTGGAGTCTTAACACAGGCTCTTAACTGATCCACTTGCCTTGAGTCTTGTCTACTTCAAATCCACCTTTTGTTTTCTTGGAAACTCTGGTGGTGTGGTGGTTTAGTGCTGTGTCTGCTAACCAAAAGGTCAGCAGTTCATATCCACCAGACACTCCTTGGAAACTCTGTGGAGCAGTTCTCTATCCTGTAGGGTTGCTATGAGTCGGAATTGACATGATGACAGTGGTTTTTTGTTTTCTTGTTTTCTGTTTACTTGCCCAAGTAGGTCTATCCAGAGATACCTGATATATAAACGCTTTACCTTAAACTCTTCCACTGATGCCCCGTTACCCACACTATGAAATTCAAACCCCCTGCCATGGTAGAAAAACCCCAAATCCATTGCTGTTGATTCTGACTCATAGCAACCCTGTGAGACAGAGTAGAACTGCCCCATAAGGTTTCCAAGGAGCGGCTGGGAGATTCGAACTGCTGACCTCTTGGCTGGCAGATAAGTTCTTAACCAGTGCATGACCAGGGCTCCATAATCCAAACTGCTCACCCACTGCCATCGAATTGATTCTGAGTCAGCAACCCTACAGGGTTTCCAAGGCTGTAAATCTGTATGGAAGCAGATTGCAACATCTTTGTCCTGTGGAGGTGCTGGTGGTTTCCCACTGCTGACTTTTGGATTAGCAGTGGATCACTTTAACCATTGTACCACCAGAGTCCAAAGTCCTGGTAAAATGGGAGCTTGAATGCTTCTGTCATTCCATTCTGATACAACACTCTGGCAACTGCATACTGCCTGTAGTTCTTCAGCTTGGCCGTGAACACTGTTCCTCAAGGCTTTTGCTTATGTTATTCCTTGTATTTAGAGTTATCTTTTCTTCCCCTTCAGCTCCTCCCGAGTTTTCCCCCCTCACACTTATTTTTATTTATTATTTTGTTTACGTGTGTGTGTGTATGTTTATATGTTTATATGTACTGCACCTGGTGGTGCAGTGGTTAAACATTTGCCTGCTAACCAAAAAAAGTCGGCACTTCGAGTCCATTACTACTCATTGGAAACCTTGTAGGGCATTTCTACTCTTTAAGGTCATTATGTGTCAGAATCAACTCATCAACAACTCGTTTGCTTTTTATAGATAGATAGGTAGGTAGGTAGGTAGGTAGATGATAGGAAGGAAGAAAGGAGAGAGGGAGGGAGGGAGGTAAGGAAGGAAGGTAGGAAAAAAGGAAAGAAAGAAGGAAGGAGAGAGAGAGAAAGAAAGAAAGAAAAAAGAAAACTCAGTTCTGGGACCTCCTTTACCAGAGAATCTTCCTTGCCCTCGCCCTCAGCCCCAGGCTAAGTTAAATGGCTCTGCTTTATGCCTCTGCTTTACACTTAGCATGTACAGATATCATGAATTCTTTCTTAGTTTCTCTTCTCCACTATACAAAAGCAGAAACTGACATTTTTGTCATTGTAATTCTGGTACTTAACACTGGGCCTGGAACTGTTCACTTGATGTGCAATTGAATACTACTTCCTTGTCTCCCAGCTGCATGGATCTTTGAATCATAACCCAAAAATGGTTCCACATTCAGATTTCAGAGGTTAAGATGAACTGTCATTATATTTAGCATATTATTTAGTAGAAAAGAATATTTCTTTGGGCCACATATCTCTAATCCAAATAATATGCCAGATTACAAGAGGAACAGAAGTCTGAAAGTTTTATTCAGTGTTTAAAATTATCTATATTTTGATAATTAATGTATAATCTCTGTAATTTTTGGTTAGATACTTACATTGCACCATTTTTGTTATATGAATTGTTATGGTGGAGACACAGTTATACTGACTGCTTCAGATACAGATAGGTGTAGTTGAAACAACTGATACGATTAACAGCCTGCAGAAGGTAGTGCTAAGTACCTGACATTGACAGGCACCAGAGACAGAGAACTGAAGAAATATGGTTTTGATATTTGGGGCTGGTTATGCCTCCTTTTTTATAAATAAATAAAACTACTCTTAACATAGTTTAGTGCAGTGGGCAAGAGCCCAGCCACTAACCAAAAGGTCAGCAGTTTGAATCTACCAGCTACTCTTTGAAAACCCTATAGGGGTTTGCTATAGGGTTGCTGTGAAGTTTGGTTTTGACTTTCACATGTAATTGAAAGTACTTTTGTTTAATTACCAACCAGATCAGGGCAGTGGTTAGGTTCAGAGCTAAGTAATAGAATAGCATATCATTGAGACTAATTTCATAGTATTTAATAAGAGCTATTTGACTTTTAAGAGTATAAGAATTGCTAATAAACACTGCAGAAAACAGAAATGTCTTCTCTGTGATTGAATGCTGAGAGCACAAATTGTACCCTTTCAAGCCAGCATGTTACAGCTCAAGTTTCTGAAGAGTTTGCCCAGATGTTAGTTTTTCCACTGTGACCACATTTACTTTAAAGAAGAGATGTTTGAAGGGTAAACTGTCTTTAACAGTGAATAGGAGAGAATGTGTGATTAGGTTTGTTACCTAAGATGACTATTTTTGGTTCTTAATACTATTTCAGTCATTTTCATAGCAAAAAATTCGTATTTTCAATGGCCTGCTTCTCAGTAAAAAGTTCTTTACAGTCACATGGCAGATTGTGTAATATGTGGTTTACTTTTCCTACTATAATTATTCATAAAAAGTAGTTTTACTGAAATTATAGATTTTAAAAGTGATCATTATTAGCTGTGATGGTAAACTGGTTGTTTTTAACAAAGATTTTAGTGAAGCAGATATGTCTTTAAAAATTTATTTATTGAATAAACAAAATGTGTTAACGATGATAGGCTATAACTTTTAATTTAATGTGACAGCTTTGCTGAATAATTTCTATGCAAATAGAATGCTTGCATGTGTGGCTTCCATATGGTTTGCTTTTGCAAATATAATTGTATAATCAATTGCTAATTTACATTATCATTTAATAAAATTATCTAAAGTGAATAATGACCACACAGGACCTGAATTAAAAACAACAAAACTTTAGATGCTAGAAGGGAAACATCTCTTCCATTTTTGTATTTTTCTGCCACTATACTTTTTTGGTTCCCTCTCCCCCAATCCCTCCATCTTCACAGTTCCACGAAACACCTCCTATAGGAGATTATGCTGATGCTAATGATAAGGAAAAAGTAAAAGGCTTTTGAAATACTGAAAGAACTTTTACTCTGTCCTAACTCACTGCCCACCCCAAGACATAATTAGTTTTCTTATTTTGGTCTACCACTCAGATTATCTTTTCCTCTCTCTCTTCTATAGTGACCTTAAGCCTGACTGGCTGGGCAGTGTGCAGAAAAATGGGGAGCTGTTTTATTTGGAATTGAGTGAGGATGAAGAAGAAAGCCTCCTTCCTGAGATACCTACTGTGAATCATGTTAGGTTCAGTGAAAATGAGATTATCATTGAAGAGGATGATTACAGAGAAGGGAAAAAACTTGAACCCAAACTCAAGCGGTTTACCAAAATTCTGAAAAGTAAAAGACTTTTGCCCAAGCGCTACAATAAAAAAAATAACAAAGATACTGGGCCAGTATCCATTCTAAAACATCAATCCAATCAGAAAACAGGAGTCATTGTCCAGCAACGGTACAAAGACGTGAATGTTTATATAAACCCCAAAAAGCTAACTGTCACCAAAGCCAAAGAGCAGCTCAAGCTCCTGGAAGTCCTGGTTGGGATTATCCATCAGACCAAGTGGAGCTGGAGACGAACAGGAAAACAGGGAGGTGGCGAGAGGCTTGTGGTTCATGGCCTGCTGCCTGGAGGATCCGCTATGAAGAGTGGTCAGATACTAATTGGTGAGTGTTGCTGGTGAATGTCTGCCCTTATTTGCAGAAATAAATGAAAATGATAACACCTTGAGAGCGATGTGATAAAAACAAAGTTGTATGCGGTGCAGTCTAAGTAGCTTAAAGACTAACTGATGGTACTTGGGTTGGGGGATACTGCGTGGTTGTCAAGGGTGGTGTGCTACAAGGCAAAGTGTCCTAAAACAGCCATGTCATATGCTGAGTATGTATGTGCCTTGCTCAGGCCAGGGAATAGCTTAACTAATTATGTCTTTCAAGTTTTAAGTTATATAATTTTATTTCATTTTGGTCACACTTGCCAACAAGAAAAAGAAAATAGGTTGATGGTACAGTGATAATTTAGGTTGGAATGGCATATGTCCAGTAATGTGGTACAAAAATATACAGTTTATGAATAAAAATATCTTTAAAATTATATGTTGTCCTTGAGCATGCTAAATTTTAGAGTGGTTTTAAACTTGTTTTATTTGGCATATTTAGTAATAGTGGTGTTATGCATAAATTTCCTTTTAAGGGTGCTTGTCTTAAACTGTTGACTAAGTTGGTAGCAATCTTATTGCTTTGTTGAAGATAAATTAGTCAGATGTGAGGATATATTAGTAATGATACTTAAAAGTTTTGAACAGTCTTTTAAGTTTACCCACCTTAGGAGCCTTAAATGAGGAGCACGTCATGGATTGAATTATGTCCCCCTAAAAATGTGTGTAGCAATTTGACTGGGCCATAATTCCCAGTACTGTGTGATTGTCCTCCTTTATGTGATTTTCCTGTGCTGTAAATCCTATCTCTGCCTGTGGTCATTAGATTGGGTTCTGTTAGAGAGGATTAGGGTAAGACTTTAATATCCTTCCTAAGGTCACCTCCCTGCTCCAGTATAAAAGGAGTTTCCCTGGAGTGTGGCTTGTGCTACCTTTTATCTTACAAGAGATAGAAGGAAACGGGAGCAAACAGAGAGTTGGGGACCTCATACCATCAAAACACAGCACCAAGAGCAGAGCACATCCTTTGGACCTGAAATTTCTGTACCAAGACACTCTCAGACTGAAGAAAACTTGATGCAATGCAAGGACTTTCCTCTAGAGCCCGCAAAGAGAGAAAGCCTTCCTCAAAGAAGACACCTTGAATTCAGACTTGTTGCCTGCTGGACTATCTAAAAATAAATTTTTTTCTTTATTAAAGCCATCCATTTTGGGTATTTCTGTTAGAGCGGTACCATATGGCTAAAACAGCAATTTTCTGTACCTTAGAAATATTTTTAAATATTTCTTATTTTAAGTCTCAATTTCATTCGTTTGTTGATTTAACAAATATATATATGTATTTAGCATCTCCTAAGGACTGGGAGTACAGAGATTAATGATCTGATAATATCTCTAATGGAGCTCGTATTGTAGAGGGAGAGATGGATCACAAACAGAGTTTCATGGAGGGGTTTACAAGGAAGATGCTTTGGAATCATGTAGGAAGGACATCTGTGGCAGCATGTGTTCCAAAATGGTCATAACAGGATCTCCACATTTTCTTCTTACAGTGTAATGCGGATATTCCTCCATGGAAAGGTACGGTCTGTGTTCACTCCCCTTAGTGGGCCTGTGAGTGTTAACAGAAATGGTGCTGTGTAGCTTGCAAAGTTGGGTCATAGAAGACAATGTAGCTTCTGGCTGTTTCTCCTGGGGACTCATTCACAGAACCCTGTTGTCTTGATGTGAGGAAATAGGCTACTTGCAGAGTCTGTCAGTAGTGCTCTGGTTGGTAGCCCCCGCTGAGGCACCAGCCTCCATTGCCCTGTAGCACCAGATACCAAACACATGAGTGAAGAAGTCTTCAAGACGTCTCCAACCCAGATCACCAGCTGACTGCAGGTGCGTGAGGAACCTGAGTGAGAAACCCAGCAGAGTCTTGTTGACTCCCAGAACTGTGAGAGATAATGAATAATTATTTTTTAAGCACTAAGTTTTTGGGTGGTTTATTATGAAACAGTAGATAACCTGAACAGGTGATAAATGCATACATAGATTCTCGTAGGTCCTTAATTTATTTTGTAAAATGACAGCTGTCTTTGTTTGTTAGGGCTGCCATCACAAATACCATAAAGTGAGTAGCTTTAAAGAACAGAAATTATTTTTTTTACAGTGTTGCAGTATAGAAGTCCAAACTCAGAACATCTGTCTGTCCATTCTGGGAGAAGGTGGTTCCTTGTCTGTAGCCCCAAGCATCTCTTGGCACTCCTGCCCGCATTGCGGGTAGATCCTCACAGGATGTCTTTCCCCTGTGTGTCCTCCTCTTTTATATGTTACCAGTCATATAGGATTAAGACTCACTCTGCTGAGATATGACTTAACTGATTAGTATTTTTAAAGAAAAACCCTGTTTCTGCAAACAATGTCATATTCACAACTAACAGGGATTAGGACATCAGTATATCTTTTTAGTGGACTTCATTCAATTCATAACAACAGGGTTAAACTAAAATACCACTAAAATTTGTTGTTCAGGTTTTTTTAAAGGGAGCCGGGTTTCCTGCTCATGAAATGCTGCCTGATTGTATTCTTTTTTTTTTTTTAGAACATGGTCTTTATGAACTATGTCATGCCAGTTGACTAAGTTGTCCCCCAAGACATGCATTTACTTCTTTATTTTATTTTATTTTTCTATTATGATTGAATAAAAGTATACATACCCATATAAATTTGCATACTCACTTATATGCAGCTCCCACTGCTCTCCCTGTCCAGTAACAGCACACTCTTCGTCTTTGCTCCATACATGTCCCATCCTCCTAACAGTCACCTGTCCCCTCCTTTCCACCCACTCGCTTTCCTCCAGTAAGAGGGCAGCAGGATGATGTCCTATAGATGCATAGAACCATAAAGTGCCCACAAGGTATGGTTACTCTGTGTCGCCAAGTCCAATCCATTACTATCTGAAGAGTCAACCTTGATTATGATTTATGGACAGTGGCAGCATCAGGGCCAGGGGCAATGCTCCCAGGGGAACCCCAGAGCTGCTGGACCATCAATTGTGGTCTTTTAGTGGAGATCTCAGGGTGCACCCCTTTTTATTCTTGTGTTGCCAGTGACACTCAACTTTGTGAGCTCCATCATGGCTATCACTGGTGGTGGCCAGGCACCACCTGGTTCTTCCAGTCAGAAGTCGATGTAGACATCCACTCACGTGGGTCTCTCTATCTTCTGGTTTCTCTTTCCCCCATGTCATTACAGACCTGTTCTTACTAAGTTGGAACCATTTACTGTGCCCTCAGATACCAGCTTGGCAGCTTTTAAGACCCCAGGTGTCACTCACCAGTGTGGGATGTGGAAAGTCCTCATTAGCAAAATGCTAGTTGTGTCAAATGGCCTTGATTTCCCCTGAGAGTACGGTCCCCAGCCCCCCACCCCAGCTACTCTGTCCTTGCAATATTGGGTTAAGATGGAAGGAGTACACGAGTTGTGTTGAAGTCCCACTAATACTGATCCTCTTACTAATGTGTGCTGTCACCAATTTCACCCAACCAAATTTCTAACAACTATCTAATCTTAACCATCCCCCCCTCACCCTCCTCCCCTCCCCACCATTGCAGCCATCAAAGAGTCTTTTCAGTTATGCGTGAGTTTGCTTTTAAGTTGTTATCGTGGGGGTCTCATATAATATTTGTCCTTCTATCACTGACTACTTTCACTCAACATAATGTCCTCCAGTTGAAACCAGGTTAAGAGATGTTTCCTGCTATCATTGTTGTTCTTTAGCATTGCACAGTGTTCCATTGAGTATATATGCCATAGTTTACCTATCCATTCTTCTGTTGTTGGGCATCTGGGTTGATTCCATCTTTTTGCTATTGTGGACTGTGCTGCGATGACCATTCGTGTGCATGTATCAGTTGGTGTGAATGGCCCTAATTCTGTAGGATATATTCCAAGCAGTGGAATTACTGGGTCAAATGGTATATCTGTATCCATTATTTTAAGGTAGCACCAGATTGCTTTCCAAAGAGGTTGCACCATTTTGCAGTTCCACCAACAGTGTAGGAGAGTTCCAGTCTCTCCACAGCCTCTCCAGCATTCAGTGTTTTGCATTTTTTGGATCATGGCCAACCTTGTTGGGGTGAGAGGGTATCTCATTGTCATTTTGACTTGAGTTTCTTTAATAGCGTGTGATCGTGAGCATGTCTGCATGTGTTTTTTGGCTGCCTGGATCTCCTCTTTAGAGAAGTGTCTGTCCATCTCCTTTGCCCATTGATTAATTGGAGGATTTATCTTTTTCTTATTGATATTTCGTAGTATCTTACAGATTATGGAGATCAGGCGTCATTCTGACATAGAGTTGCCAAGTATTTTTTCCCATTCTGTAGGTGGCCTTTTAATTCTATTAATAAAGTCTTTGAATGAGCAAAAGTGATTGATTCTTAGTAGTTCCCATAATTTTCTCTTCTGTTGTTTGTGGTTTGTTTGACAGATTTTGAAGTCTGTCTGCATTCTGTGTTAAAGCTTCCATTGTTGTTCCTACTTTCCTTTGGATGAGCTTTATTGTTTTTGATTTGATATTTAGGTCTTTTGTCCAGTTTGAGTTGGTTTTTGTATAAAGTGTAAGATACGGGTCTTGTTTCAATTTGTTGCAGATATCCAATTTTGCCATCACCATTTGTTGAAGAGATTATTTTAATGTCTTAGAGTCTTTGTCCAATTTCAGCTGTTCATAGGCAGATGGTGTCATCTCTGAAGTCTCAGTTCTGTTCCATTGATCTATCTCTTTTTGTATCAGTACCAGGCTGTTGTTTCTACTGTGGCAGTGTATAGGTTCTAAAGTTGGGTAATGAGAGGCCTCCCAGTGTGTTCTACTTCTTTAGTAGTGCTTTACTTATCTGGAGCGTCTTCCCATTCCAGACAAAGTTGGTAATTTGTTTCTCCGTCTCATTAAAAAATGTCACTGGAACTTATATTCGGATTGCATTATATAAGTAGATTGCTTTGGATAAAATAGACATTTTCACAATATTAAGTCTTCCTATCCATGAACAGGATAGTTTTCTCCATTTATGTAAGTCTCTCTTAGTTTCTTGTAGGAAGGGCTTGTAGTTCTCTTTGTAAAGGTCTGTTATTTCTCTGGTTAGATTTATTCCTAGGTACTGTATCTTCTTAGGGGCTATAGTAAATGGTATTGTTTTGGTGATTTCTTTATTAATAATCTCATTGTTAGTATACAGGAATCCTACTGATCTACTTATGTTTATCTTGTATCCTGAGACTGCTGAACTCTTCTATCAGTTTGAGTAGTTTACTTATGTGTTCTTTAGTATTCTCTGCATATGCAATTATATCATCTACAAATAAGGAGATTTTCACGTCTTCTTTGCTAATGCAGATGCCCTTTATTTCTTGATCTTGTCTAATTGCTCTGGCTATAACTTCTGGTACAATGTTGAATAGGAGAGGTGAGAGTGGGCATCCTTGTCTAGTTCCTGTTCTCAAGGGAAACTGTGTCAGTCTCTCTCCATTCAGGATGATGTAGGCAGTTGGCTTTGTATAAATGGCTCTTATTGCATTGAGAAATTTTCTGTGTATGCCTATTTTGCAGAGAGTTTTTAGCATGAATGCGTGTTGGACTTTAGCAATTGCCTTTTCTGCATCACTAGACAAGATGAGGTGATTCTTGTCTTTTGTGGTATTTATGTGGTTGATCACATTAATTGTTTTCCTGGTGCTGAACCAGCCTTGCATCCTTGGTATGAATCCAACTTCGTCATGATTGATTATTTTTTGGATATGTTCATGTATTCTGTTGGCAAGAATTTTGTTGAAGATTTTTACATCTAGATTCATGAGTGATATCAGTCTGTAGTTTTCCTTTTTGGCTGGGTCCTTTCCCTAGCTTTGGTATCAGGGTTATGCTGGCTTCATAGAGTGAAGTTGGGAGTATTCCATCCCTTTCTATGCTGTCAAATAGTCTCAGTAGTATTGGAGATAACTTTTCTCTAAAAGCTTGGTAGAATTCTGTGATGAAGCCATGTGGGCCCGGGCTTTTTTTGGTTGCCAGTATTTGGATGTCTTTTTCAATCTCTTCCTTTATGACAGGTTTATTAAGTTGTTTGCTTCACCTTGTGATAGTTTTGGTAGGTGATATGAATAAAGGGATTTGTCTGTTTTCACTAGGTTTTCCAATTTGTTACAGTACAGTCTTTCATAGTATGTTGTTATGATAATTCTGTAGGATCTGTTATGACAGCTCTCCTCTCATTTCTTATTTGGGTTATTTGTTTCTTTTCCTGTTTTTCTTTAGTAAGGTTAGCCAATGGTATGTCAGTTTTGTGCATCTTTTCAGAAAACCATCTTTTGGTCTTTTCAATTGTTCTTCTGTTCTCTAATTTGTTTAGTTCTGCTCTAATCTTTTTTATCTGTTTTCTCTGGTGCCTGAGGAGTTCCTCTGTTGTTCTCTCTCTACTTGTTCAAGCTGTACAGTTAGTTCTTTGGTTTGGTTTCTTTCTTCCTTCCAGATGTGTGCATTTATGGAGATAAACTGACCTCTGAACACTGCTTTGGCTATATCCCATAGGTTCTGGTAGGAAGTGTTTTCGTTCTTATTGAAATCCACCAATTTCTTAATTTCATCCTTGATTTCTTCTATAACCCATGGTTTTTTGAGCAAGATGTTGTTCAGTTTGCATGAGTTCTACTTTCTGTTTTTTTTCTGCTATTGATTTTGACTTTTATGGTTTTATGATGTGAGAAGATGCTTTGCATTAATTCAGTGGTATGGATTTTGTTGAGAATTGCTTTAGGTCTTAAGACATGGTCTCTTCTGGAGAATGTTCCGTGTGCACTGGAAAAGAAGGTATAGTTATACGCTGATGGATAGAAAGTTCTGTATATATAGATGAGGTCTAGTTGGTTAATTGTGGCAGTAAGGTCTTCTTTGTCTTTACTGAACTTTTTTCTTAATGATCTGTCCAATATTGAGAGTTGTGTGTTGAAGTTTCCCACTGATATTGTGGAGTGATCTATCTCCTTTTTGAGTGTAGTCAGTGTTTCTTCGACTTATTTAGATGCTGTAATATTAAGTGCATAAATATTCAATATTGTTAAGTCCTGCTTGTGTATTGAACCTTTCAGCAATAGTGTCCATCCTTGTCCATGGTGGAGGATTTTACATTAAAATCTGAGATTAGAATTGCCACACCTGCTCTTCTTTGTTCGTTGCTAGCTTGATATATATTCTTCCATCCTTTAATTTTCAGTTTTTCATATCTTTCAGTCTAAGGTGAGTTTCTTGTAGGCAACATATGGATGGGTCATGTCTTTTGATCCAGGATGTCACTCACTGTCTCTTTATTGGAGCATTCAGTCCATTCACTTTCAGTGTAATTATTGATAGGTATGTGTTCAGTGCTGCCATTGAAATACTCTTATTTTTGCGTTGATGTTTTCTCTGTTGTTCTTATTAATCTGTTCTGGGACATTCTTCTTTGTAAGTTGATTTTTCACCTTTTTCTGGGTTGGTTTTCTGGTTGTTGAGATTCCTATATTACATTTCTTTATATGGTATGTTGCATCATTATTGTGTTTTACAGCTGGCCCTATGATCTTGCTTAATAAGCTATGTAGAAACCCAATTTTAATTACTCCCAGTCTTGTCATCTTCCTCTCCATCTGGAAGGACTGTAACAACTGTAGTATATCCCTCTATTTAATATGATGACATCATGGTTTTCATGGTATGATCACTGGATTATTTCTTTCACTATTCTAGCTTTGATTGACTTTGGAGCCTTCCCTGAGTAGGATTATGGATGGTGTGTCCTTCTAAAATATAAAGTCAATGGTTTGTTCGTCTAAGCCAAAGCCAAGAGATTATTTCAGTATTTCTTGTAGCTTTGGTTTGGTTTTACAAAGTCTCTGAGTTTCTGTTGATCTGTGAGTGTCTCGATTTCATTTTCCTATTTGAAAGATAATTTTTCAGGATGTATAATTCTTGGTTGGAAGTTCTTCTTCATGGCTTTGAATGTGTCATGCCACTGTCTCTGTGCCATCATTGTTTCTATTGAGAAATCCTATGAAAGCCTACAGGGTTTCCCTCTCAATGTTAGCTTTGCTTTGAGTCTTGCTGTCTTTATACGTTTCTGCCTACGTTTCATTTTGATAAGTTTGATTAAAATATGTCTTGGAGTCTTTCTTTTGAGATCTGTATTGAGTGGCCTTCAGTATGCATCTTGGAAATCTATATTCTCTTCTTTCATGGTTTCTGGGAAGTTCTCTGTCAGCAGCTCAGCAACAATACTCTCTGTTCTCAGGTGTCTCGCCCTGTTCAGGTACTCCAATTAATCGTAACTTGTTCCCCTTAATAGAGTCCCACATGCTTCTTAGAGCTTCTTCATTTTTCTTGTTTCTTTTTTCTGATTTCTCCTCCTAGATGCTGGAGTCAGTAGCTCTGTCTTCCAAGTCAGAAAGTCTCTTTTCCATTCGTTCCGTTCTCTTTTCTTGGCTTTGAAGTGAAGTTTCTGTCTTTGATTTTGTTCTTGGTCTGCTGGATTTCAGAGTACTGGTGTTCCAGAGTACCAGATCAAACAGCTTGCTTAATTTTTCATTTTGCTCTGCTGCATTTTGTATAAGGTCTAGGAGGGCTCTGTATGTAATCCTTTTGTATTTACCTTCCTATAATTTCAGAAAAGTTTCTTCAGAAAGCTCTTTGGTTGTTTCATTTGGGGGCCTTCTGATGCCATGGGTGATTTCTTGGTTGTGGCTTTCTCCAGAGTCTGTTCCTTTTGGGGCTTCATATGAGTCAATAAAGGCTGTGAGAGATGATGTGAGGATGGACCACAGTTGTATCTCTCGGCCACCTTAAAATGAAAGGTAAAAGGTATCTGACCACTTCCTCGGTCTGTCAGGTTTTCAGGTGTACAGGGTCCTCTTCCCAACTGGCAAAGTAAGCACCTCTGTATCCAACTTGAGATGTTATGAACTGTTTTGAAATACAGCAAGGCTACTGCCTTGTTGGCCTTTGCTGACAGGTCCCAGCCATAGGCGACACTGTGTAAAATACTGCTTTTCTGCTGGCAAAGTGCTCTCCTGTGGGCAGGCTCTGCTTCCCAGCTTAGGAATTAGGCCTTGCAGAGGCCTGCATATCCAAGATGGTGTCCCCCACAAGCTCACCACAGCCTCCGTACAAACTACACTATGGCAGAGGTGGAAAGAGAGGCCAAAGGTGCCAAGATGCACAGAGTCCACAGCCTCTGTTGCCAGGCCCCAGCCATAGGTTCCACTGTGTAAACTAGTGCTTTTCTACTGGAAAAGTGCTCTCCTACAGGCAGGCACTGCCTCCCAGGCTATGAATTAAGTACAGCTGACGCTTCTGTGTCCAATATGGCATCCTGCACAAGCTCGCCACCTCTGTACAAACTACAGTATGGCAGAGGCATAAAGAGAGGTCAAAGGTGGCAAGATGCACAGAATCCTAAGCCAGGCTCTCAAAATATGGCAATTTCACCTGCCAATCCCACCAGCAGTGCATCTGAGACTAGCTGTTAGTCAAGGCCCTGGGAGGCCAAGACAGGGAAAAAAAGTCAAAATGGTGAGTTACCTTCAGTCCATAAAAGCCAGGGCTGGCCAGGAGTCGGAGTCAGTCAGAGGTTTTCCATTTAGTGGTATGAAGTCCAAATTAACAGCTGTATGCCATGTCCTAGGGCTCACTAGGTGACCAGAAGGTTCCATTTAATTATCAGTTCAGGTCATGGTTTCCAGAGGGATTTAGGGAGGTGTGTGCTTAGTCTGCTATCTTGACTCCACCCCCACTGCCTGATTTTTTGCTGACTATCATGGTTTTAAGATCCCATGGTATGGAAAGCTCTTTATATTTAGCTGGGGCCTCTATTCCAGATGCCTATATGAAGTGGATCATAGACACATCTCTAAAATTCATTTTACTTTCTTCTCTTGAAACCTAGTAGAGGGTGATGAAAACCAGTAAGCCTCCTATTCCATCTTTCCTATCCTAAGATCCTGGCACTTGCAGAATAGTCAAAGAATAAGAGTTATTTCTAGGCCTGTTCATTTTACACCATGTGTATGGGAGGAGGAAACCCTGGTGGCATAGTGTTACGGGTAAGTGCTATATCTGCTAACCAAAAGGTCAGCAGTTCAAATCTGCCAAGCCCTCCTTGGAAACTCTGTGGGGCCACTCACCTTTAGAGTCTTTATGAGTCAGACCCAAGTCGATCACAGTGGGTTTGGTTTTAGTATATGGGAGAAAATAAACCATGGTACTATAGTAGTTATAAGTACTGTGACTGCCAACTAGAAGGTCAGTAGTTCAGATCCACCAGGCACTCCTTGGAAACTCTGTTATGGATTGACTTGTGTCCCCGGGGTTGTAAATCCTCTAATAGTCCTCTTTGGTAATGGGTTGTGACTCAGTGGCACTTGGCTTGGCTTGTTATGTTAATGCAGCAGGATTAGTGTAGGAAGTATCTTGAGTCACTTTCATTTGAGATATAAAGAGAATAAACAAGCAAGTGAAAGAAGCAGAGATGAGAGAAGAGAGATGCCAAGCCTCATGAGATCATTCCAGAGCAAAAGCTCAGAAAAGACAAGGACCTTCCTCCAGGGCCAGTGGAGAAAGAAAGCCCTCCCCTAGATTTGTCACTCTGATTTCAGACTACTAGCCTCCTAAACTGTGAGAAAATACCACTTGTGATATTTCTGTTATAGCAGCACTAGAGAACTGAGACAAGTGCCTACTGTGAACCAAGTACTACATTTTCCTCCAGACAAATACATACCTGTATGTGTGACTCATCCTCACAGTAGGAAGCTTATAGGCAAGAGAACAATAGGTACAAATTGTGGCGATTCTCAGAAAGTACCCATATGGCAAAAAAAGAGAAATTGGATTCATACACCATAAATAAGCCAATTTTGAGTAGATGGTACATCTAATTTTGAAAGATAAAATAATAAACCACCTAGAAGAAATAAGAGTGAATACCCTCAAGTCTTTAGAAAAATTAAGTAGCTCTAAATGCAAAATAAAAGACTGATAAATTGGGATACATTAAAAGTAAGAATCTGGGTTCATCAGAAAGACTCAATTGTAATGGTGCAGAGACCAACTTCATGTAACTGACAAAGGACTTTTATAAAAAAAACTACAAATCAATAGCAAGAATATAGACAACCCAGTTAAACAATGGACAGGAAATCTGAGTAGATAACTTCATAAAAGAATATATCTAAATGACCAGTAAGCTGTGAAAGGGTTCTTATCCTCATTATTCCTCAGAGAAATACAGATTAAAACCATAATGTGGTGCCACTATACAGACTATAGAGCTGCTAAAATTAAAATGATTCATAATACCAAGTACTGGAGTGGATAGGAAGTGATGGGAACTCTTCTCCTCCAGATGAGAAGCTACTTTGGAAAACAATTTTTGCGTATATATTAAAATTGAATGTATACATTCCCTATGATCTAACAGTTCCAAGTGTGAGTTTAAGTGCAAAAAAAAAATGCATGTAAGTTCTTATTAGTATTACTTGTAATAGCTAAAAATTGAAAATAACTCAAGTGTGTCTCAACAGAATGGATAAATAATTTGTGTAATATGTATACATTAGGATATTTAATGCAACTACAGGTAATTCCTGACATATGACAGGGTTCCATTCTGATGACTCCGTCCTAAGTCAGTTCTGAAGGAAGTTGAATACCTCACTTTTCTTTTTTTCAGTCTTCATTGTTACTGCCTTTTATCATCAGTATGCTGATGTTATAGGTCTCTGTAAATTACGCTATACAACACTGCATGTAGTACATACATCTAACAATAAGATATAGCACACAAAAAATAGACAGTATGTAAGTATGATCAGTGGTAACTCATAGATTCACTAAGTCAGGATCTGCCTGTACAGCAACATGTGATAACATAAATGTTGCTTTAATGTAGTGCACAAGACAGGCAGAAATATGCAAAACTAATTCATCTAAAATGTGCACCTTTCTGCTTATGTATTAAATAATAATAAAGTTAGAAAAATGAGGATAGTGATGTCAGCTTCATAATAGAAAAAACTGTGATTCACTAATAAGTGGAAAATGATTTGTCGAGATAAAATGGTTATTTCATCTGTGGTTGCATAGCAAAATACTTAGCTCATAAGGAACCCTGAAAAACCTTTACTAAATGAATGAACTATGTGAAAAGAAAATATAAAAACTGGAAAATGCTAACAGTATCGCGTTAGTGTAGTGGCATTATGGATAATGGTTTTCTCTGTTTTTTCAATTTTTTAATAATTTTATGGTTATAATTTATATATTTTTAATTACACATTTTAGAAAGAAAGACTGGATCATTTTAATGTGATGGTGAGCTTAGCTAATCCTATTAAGAAGTTTCTACAATGGAAATTTCTCACCTGTTTCTTTCATAGTTACATTTTTCACTGTGATCTACAGTTTCAACTGTGAAGTAGCCCCTCTATTCTGTAACATTTATGGTCTCTGTTAGGGTGTTTTGTTGGTTTATGGTTGATTGGTTGGTTGATTTTTTTGTAAAATATAATGTGTTTTAATTGTTTATCTTTGCTAGTAACAATGTTACTGTAAACAATTAAGCAAAAAAAGAAAAAGTTCATACAACCAGAGGCAACATTTTGATATGTATCCTGTCTTTTCCTACTTATATGTAATAATTTTGTTTCAAAAATAACTGTATATGCATTTTGTATGTCATGTAAATAGACCAGTAAGCAGTGCTTTGCACATGTATTTTCACAGCCCCTGATGCCTTGTGTTTTAGTCATCTAGTACGGCAGTAACAGAAATAACCACAAATGGGTGGCTTTAAAAAGAGAAATTGTATTCTGTGAGTCCAGTAGGCTAAAAGACCAAATTCAGGGTATAAGCTCTGGAGGAAAGTTGTTGTCATCAATGTTGCTCTGGACTGGGAGTTTCTGAGGTACCTGGGTGCTTTTCAGAGGACCACCATGCTCCTGGTACTGCTTCTTTGTGGTATGAGATTCTGCAGCCCCCTCCTTGTTTTCCTTTTCTTTATATCCCAAGAAATTGCTGCAAGGCACAGTACAGCCTTACACAATGAGTCATGGCCCACCAACACAACTACCACTGGTCCTCCCTCATTAGCATCAGAGAAGCAGGGTTTACAACATGGAGATCAGAAATCATGGCATAGCCAAATAGCTGCACACATTTTGGGGGGGACACAGTTTAATCCATGACACCTTGTATAGTCACGCTTTAGTACACATTTGTTAGTTGATGTTAAGTAGATACAGAGAAATTGATGGGTATTCTCAGATAATTGACATTCAGGAAGTAATTTAAGCACTGTGATGAAACTGATCTCACCTCTTTATGGTTTATTTGATTCTTTACTGTAAAATTCAGTGATAAAATTGTGTTTCTATCTTTTCTATCAGCAACTTCCAGATCCCTTCTTACTTCACCTATTCAAACCAATTTGTAAAGTCTGTTTTCTTTCAGCCTTTGAATTGGAACAGAGTATACTGACGCCCTGGGTACTTGTTGAGAAAGAGCTTTTCTGGAGTGCAGGCTGCCTGGTGATGTCCAGGGAGCCTGCCGTCTCTGGGTCACTCACAGAGGGTGCTCAGAAAACCTTGAGGAAGACAGAACAGGTGTGAGAAGTGGAAGTACTTCTTTTACAGAATGGGAAAACTTTCTGCTAAACATATTAAAAATTTAGGTATTCTTCACTTTAAAATTTGTTTGATGTAATGCTTTCAGCTGATACTCCCTGTGACACTCAGTTTTAGAACTGGATATGTTAGAATTTGGAGAGAAATCGTTATTTGAGACTATGGAGTTTGAGTTCATGGGTGATCAAGTTTAAAGTAGTTTTATACTGTCTAGGGTGTTCTCTTCAAACTGGTGCTGAGTAGCAGAAACTCAGAGACAACAGAACCTGCATTTAGAATGGTACAGAAGAGATTGTGTTGTACATTGATACTTCTATATTATGTTTGTTCCATTTTTTTTTTAAACACTACCACTGTAATTAATTTTGATGTACTACTCCTGTTTAAACTCTTCTTTAAAAAGAACTAGGAGGAGGTCTAGTGGCACAGTGGTTAAGAGCTCAGCTGCTAACTGAAAGATTAGTAGTTCAAATCTACCAGCCACTTCTTGGAAACCCTATGGGGGCAGTTCTGCTGTGTCCTATAGGATCACTATGGGTCAAAAATCAACTCAACAGCAGTGGGTCTTTTGAGTGAGGAGGCAACATGTTATCATTTGTTTTCCAAGTTGAGCTGAAATTAGAAGTTCATTTCAGTTTGCGGTTTCTTACTATAAAATAAGCTACCAGGTTGCCCAGAATGCTGCAGTAGGTGACTGTCATAATTAACTCAGTAGTCACACTGGCAGAACTCTCAGCTGAGCTGCTTCTCTTGAGCATCTAAACCTAGTGGAGGTCTCTGTCAGCCTTTAGAGGATGGCTTTAGACTCCTGCTGCTCACTGTGACTGAGTCCTTTTTCTATATGGTAGAATACCAGGAGTGAGGACATTGATTTCAAAACTGTGTTTTAAAGATATTTAGACCACATTTTGTAGACTTTGACATAAAAAAAAAGTGGGAATGAAAGGGGATGAGAAGACAGAAGAGGGAAAGAAGGGGGAGGGAATGGAAAAAGGGAAGTAAAGACCCATATGGGTCTTGATACCAGAAAATCAGATTGGGGTACACAGAGCTTAAGCATTTGTCTGTTAACTCAGAGGCATGCATTTGAAACACACCTGCTACTCCATGAGAGAAAGATGTAATAGTCTGCTTCTGTAAAGATTTTTTACAATCTTGGAAATGCTGTGAGGCAGTTCTGGTCTGTCCTGTAGGGTTACTATGAGTCAGAATTGACTCAGTGGTGATGTGTTTGTGTATTATATTCTGAGTTGTTACACATTAAAGTTCTTGTGTGATCCCTATTTCAAATTTGTTCTTTTGGTTTGCTTTGTTTTTATACAAGATATAAAGGGTTAAAATGTGTGGTCAGCTTGTCCAAGTTGCATTCTTTGAAGGAAGAACATGAGAACACAAGATAATATATCTAGTCTCATGGTTTTAAATATCAGCCATGTACTGATGGCTGTCAAATCTATGTCTCCAGCGTGACTTGAACAGCTCCAACTAAACTTGTCCGTAACCGAATTCTCAAGCTTTTTCTTCAAACCAGCTTCTCCCTCAGTCTTCCCTGCCTCAGTTCCTGGTAAAGCCAGTTGCTTAGGACAGTTATCCTTCACTTGCCATTCCCACTTGCTAACAAGATAATCCAGGACAAAGATTCTCAGTACCTCAGCTTGCAAGATAAGCAAAAACATGAGAGACCAATAGAAAATTGTCTCCCAACTCTGTTTTACATATACGCATATTTGTCATCTGCCTCTCCCCCCCCCCCAAAAAAGTATTAAACTTTGTAAGAGAAGAGGTGTTTGTCTGTTTTGTTTAATTCTATAGCTGAAACCCTGGTGGTACAGTAGTTAAGTGCTACGGCTACTAACCAAAAGTTCTGCAGTTCACATCTGCCGGGCGCTCCTTGGAAACTCTCTGAGGCAGTTCAGCTGTGTCCTGTAGGGTCACTATAAGTCAGAATCAACTCCACAGCACTGGGTTTGGTTTTTTGGTTTGGGTAGAGCTATAATGCCTGTACCTGGGCCTGGCACACAGTTGTGTGTGAATGATGAACAGGAATTTTTTTTTTTTACCAACTTCTTAGTGATCTATGTAGAAACAGTTAGTAAAAGCAACTTTAATATATTAATATATAGCATATATGTACCGTTTATAGTATATAATTTTACTGCTATATAGCTCACTGGTGTTTTCATATTATCTTTAATTACACTGTGAAAGTAAATTTCCATTTTAGCACTGATGTTTATTAAAACCACCAAATTTGGTAAGCATACACATTTAAAGAAAAACCATGGGGGAAAAAAACATGCTGTGATTTCTGTATGACTGGAGTTTTGAAAAAAATAGCTGTGGTTAGCCACAGATCAGTAATAAACAGTGTACACCACAGCATATTGACTTATGATATACCACATGAGTTTAATTGGCAATTTCAGCTTTTACTTCTGAATTATTTTTTTCTTCTTTTTTATTGTTGGTCTAAGTGATTAGATTCAGTTTTGTTAAGTGCAATACTTGGTCTGTACTACAAATTTTCCATGTGTCCTTTGGGTTTACATAATTCTATTATATCAAGAATGAGAATATTCATCTCTTTAAATATTCATCGATTACATTTCGTTATCCATCATAGTTTAGAAAAAGAGTGAGATTAGGAACCTAACTCTGCCCCAAATATGCTGTATAACTTTGGACAACTCCCTGAATGTCTATACCACAGTTTCTGTTGTGCTTTGAAGGGATCAGATCAGAATAGATGCTTTCAAGTGTTCCAATACTAGATCTCTTTAGATTTTAATATTCACACAGCTATGTTTCATTGGTTTTCTGGTTTAAGGTGATGTCCTTGTAGCTGTGAATGATGTTGATGTGACCACTGAGAACATAGAGAGAGTTCTGTCTTGTATTCCAGGACCTATGCAGGTATGCATATTCATTTTCTCTACTTTATGATGAGTTATGTAAAGGACATACATACTATATATCTATATCTATATTTATATCTATAGGGATTCCAAAAATTGTCAAGTATAATAGCCAAGTTCATTTACTTTTATACTTGGATATTTTAAAAACTTTAGCTCTTACATTTTACCTTTTTAGGGACTGTTCTAAAAAGAGAAGCATCTACAAACAAAACTCATCCTAAGAAAAGCAGAAGCAACAACAATAATAAAAACATGGGTAACTTGCTTTTATAGCTACCATTATGTGCTGATGAAAATCCGGTTCCTGGAGAAGTCAGTTTAAGCAGGCATGGAAGTTGCTATTCTCTGACTTAGTAAAATCACTTTTTTAAAAAATGTGATTTTATATATTTTGAAAATTAATTATACTGTTTTCTTGATATTCTGTTATTGAGTTTAGCCTTACATATGAGCTGTTGTCTAGCCATTTAATGAATTGCTTTTCATTCCTTGTAGCTAAGAATAAATCTCTCTTATAGTAAGTTATTTTGATACCATGAGTATTGATATATTATAGATGACATTTTTAGGTCATTGAATGTATTTTGAAAGTGCTATATCTTCTATTTATGAATGCTGAGGTCTTGTTAGTACCAAGAATTAGCTTTTTCTCCTTTGGGGAGGAGGGAGGATGTTATGCTTTAGACAGGTGAGTGGATCCTTCAGGCAGTGAGAAAATGAAGCAGTTTGGGGATTGATCAAAATGAAAAACAGACTCCCTGATAAACCTTATCTAGATGTGACATGAGTTTCTGAAAAAATAGGACCCATGATAAAATTTCTTATCTTCTAAAAAATAAGATTACCCTTCTGATACTTGTTTCCTTCCTTAAAAAAAAAGTAAATATAAATTTACCTTTCTTTGGAAATATAGAGTGAAGATGCTGGAATAATGATGGTAGCCAGTGACCAGTGCATGCCTAGGAAAGAAGAGAGAAGTACAGATGGAGAAGGGGTAGTGTTCAGAAATTTCACAGTCAGGTGGAGCAGGGTGTGCAATTATCCCTTTAATTGCTAGATATGGGGAGGTCCTGGCATAAGTCACGGTACTAGGATGCCACAGGGGCTTAGACAGCAGCTACTAACCAATTAGAAGTGAAAAAGTACAGTATTTTAACAACTGAAAAAGCTTCATGCATGTGAACTAGCTCTATATCAGCCTGAAGTAAGGAGTACCCTGCCCCCACTTTCTTTCAGTTGCAAGTCTACAGCCAGTATTGCTAGAGTTTAGCTTTATCTCTTCTATCTCCAAGAAAAGTTATGTTTACACTGGGATCATTTTATGCTTATGTATAATTAACATTTCAAAATTCAGCTCTGCACATTTGGCAGATAAAAAGAAGAGAAATGAATAATGATTTAAATATTTCAGAACAGTTCCACCCACCATTTTCCTGTCCTCCTTGGGCATGAAACTGGATTCGCGTATCTACTGTTTACCCAGTTAGGCTCTTACAGCATGAGCATCCTGCTGCAGTTAAGTGTGGTTCTGAATTTAAAGATACTTCTTTCCTTTTGCAACATGATTCTTAAATGCCAGTGCTTATACCTCATGCCAAAATGAAGAAACAGCAGTTGGATTTCCTGGATTGAGAGAGTATGCTGGCCGCCAGTGGGGCCTGGATTTTCTGTATTTCAAGAGGATTTTGAAATTATACACAATTTTAGAATGTAATCCTTTTATAAAACATATTATTAAAATCTTTGTTATAAAGGAAATAAAAGTGTAACTTATGAAAGTAACATATGCTCATTATACAAATTTTGAAAAATTGCAAAAAGTGAGGGACAAAATCTGTTAGAATCCCACCACCTGGAGATACTTACTGTTAACATTCTAGAATATTTTCTTCTAATTTTCCCCATGAATATAAACATGTATCCATTGTGTGTGTGTGTATGTGTTTTACTAGCAGAATTGGTATCATGGCTATACATACTCAAAAAGCAAGCACCAGCGTTTAGAGCAGTGTAACTTTAGTAAACTTTTAATAAATAAAGTCCCTTTAAGTAGGAGGTACATCTAATTAATAAACCTCATTTTTGCTCCATTGTTAGTGCCAAAAGATGGAACTATAAGTTTTTCCTTACCAGCCATTTTCCGGAGGCTGTGTAAACCAGGAATGGAGCAGTGAGGTTCAGGGAGGAGTAGCAGCATTTAATAATTCCATTGATGTTCATAACAATCTGTAAGATTTTGCTAATCATTATTCCTCTTGTGTACATGAAGGAAAATAGTCTAAGAGAGACTTAATAATTTGCAGAATTTAGTAAATCAAAGAACTAGAACTCAGATTGCCTCCAGAGTATGGTTCTTCCCTTTCACAGATGACCTGTGTGGGTCTTTGTGTCTGCATCCCCTTGTTCTTGCTGTACCTAACTAATTGGGGTGAACCTGCCCCAGAAAAAGCTGTTTGACCTCATTCACAGCTGTGGCATTTGTAACAGGTTATTCGAGCAATAAGAGAAGAAGGATGCTGTATTTTAAAATATACCAAAAGACTTCTTCACGTTTAAATTTGTAAATAACAATAACATTTTAAATGTCTATTCAGAGTATAGAAAATAGCCTGAAAGCTTCTTGTTATCTAATAGGAGGTGACCTAGGAGATCGTGTAATGTGCTAGGAAGGTCAGTAAAGAGAAGAAGGTCAGATCGCCTTACCAGACTTAGCTGTAAGTTTCCAATCCCCTGGCTTTCGATTTGGTCATCTGTAACCAGAGGGGATTTGAGATGGTAATTTCTGAGCCCAACTCCCACTGTGTAATTCTGTGTTTACTTTTTAAATAATTAATGTTAAAAACAGATCTGGTATGCTAGAATGCAGTTCAGAGTGAGGTACAAAAAGTCCAACTTACTTAGTTTAAAATGAAGTTTCAGCATTTGGCAAAACTGCTGTCCTTCAGTCTGTGTAAATATGACAGTCGCAAAAAGGTACAGAACTGTTGGAGACCAAGGCAGACTGAAATGACACACAACTAAATGCAGCAGATAATCCTTGATCTACCCCGGATCGCAGTGGGGGACTGCTATTTGGAACATTTGGGAGAATGTGGATATGTACTTTATTAGATAACAGTATCACATTTAATATTACAGCACCTCTGTGTGATAATTATATTGCAGTTGTGTAGGAGGATGCTCCTGTTCTTAAAAAATGCATGCTGAAGAATTCAAGGTTGAGGTATCAAAATGTCTGCACAAACTGACCCTCAACGGTTCAGCCAAAAATTATTGTAAATAAATCTCATACAGGATCCCTAGGTTTTTTGTTTGTTTTTTTTTTGTTGTTTAACTTGCTTAAGAAGAAAGAGAGAGGCAAGAGAGGAAGAAAGCAAATGTGACAAAACGTTACTTGGTGAACTGGGGTGAGGGACAGACGAGTGTTCATTGAACTCTTGTACTTCGTTTGTAGCTTTGAAGTTTTTTTAAATAAAGAGTTTCTCTTTAAGGGAAGGTGAGATATTGAAGTAACAAGAAGGAAGTTGTTAGTACTCTTCTAACTGTTGACTTTTGTGGACTTGATCCGTAGCTGCAGCTTTGTGTCATTGTTGTTCTTGTTGTTGTTAGTTGCCATTGAGTTGATGCCACCTCATGGCGACCCTGTGTGTGCAGAGTAGAACTGCTTCACACTGTTAGACAGCCTCACACTAGCTAGTCCAGGAGAGGTGGTGTAGGCCTATAAGCAAAGACACTGGCCACAGACCTGCAGGGGTAAGTAAATTAAAGTTAAGATATACAGAAAGTAAAGGGGATAGTACTTCCTGCAGGGGAAGAGAAGTGCAAGATGCATTGCAGGTTTGTTCTTGAGTAACTACACAAGAGTGCCTAAGAAGAGGATTTAGTAGGAGAGAACTCTGGACAGTTTGCAGAATCAGTCAGATTTGATTCCTTTAGAATTGTGACCACAGAGTGTTGAAAGTGTCTGCCAGTTGGTAACCAAAGGAGAGAGGATTGGCCGTGCCGGGAGGATCCTTGATGTTGTGAGAGACAGATGGTGCCAACTGTGAGGCAGAGGTAGAGAGACTGTCCATCCTCAGTGACTGCTGCCGATTTTCCTCAAGTCCAGTCTATGAAGAATATAACAGCTAAAGGATCCAGAGAAGATTTGTTTTCTTGTTTTGATGTTAGAGGCTAAGGAGACATTTCTTATAAAATGGAATGGGTTAAAAACAGATGTAAAGAGAGAATAATGGAAGCACAGGACTTTATAAGTAATGATTTATAGATCAGATCCTTGGACCTGAACTAGGAGAGAAGGCGGATAGAATGGGCAAATTGTACAAGTAAGAAAATGTTTGAGTTGAGGGAACAGAGAAGATGAGGGATTTTACTCCTGAAGTTCTTCTGTTTCCTTCGTGAAATGGGAGGCAAGGCATCTGTTGTGTGCTGGTGTGAGGAAGTAGGCTAGGAACTTAAGATTTGTAGAAGTTTGAAATAGCTGTGGTGGAGATGAGGGATCTGTAGGATTGTTTTGATAGTCCATCTCCAATTAGAGAGAATGTATTTGCACTGGTGCTATTTCACGTGGCTGTAATTTTTTTTCCCCTCTCAAGTAGCATTAGCAGTAGGAGGGTCCTAGTGAAACGGTTGTACTGTGCTAAAGCAGAAAGTTTGCAAATGTAGGGAGTATAAGGTCTGTAAATGAGCTCAGAAGTTTGGAATGGTGATACAAGGAGAGTTTCCAGAATTACTAAAGTAATAGACCATGAGTCTAAATCTGTTTTAAGTCTTAGAGTGAAGTTAAGATTAGTCTGTGTAGAAGGCAACAGTGAGGAAAGTTGTCACTCAGTTAAGTCTGTGACAAAACAACAGAAAACTTTTTTAAATAAGAAGTTTCATGTAAACTCTCTTATACTACGTTTCTTATTTTAAAAATTCTTATAAAACGCATAGTATCCTTAATATTTATGCATACCAATCATTTATTTTAAATAGCAGTTAACGCCTACTTTGGTCATCTAACTCATGCTTTGTTTTTTTATCAAAGCAAACATATTTTCTGACATGAACTGTAGCTATTTAGCATGAAAGCATTTCAGAATGGCTTGCTTGTAATTATATTTGCATAATGGAGCCAACATTACCTCAGTGAGAAGAATGGTGGCTAAAATAGTTCCCTGGAGAATTGTAATGGATGGTTCTGTGGTGTGTGTTTTGTTTGGGTTTTTTGTTTATGGCGAGGGGGATAGGTCCTTGTACCACAGGAGAGAAGTGCTGTCATTTGCTAAGTACAGCATTAAAGTTAATTTTCAAGTATGTCATTTTTCTCAAAGCATAGCAAAGCAGTCTTAAATTTTAGGTTGCTTTTTCTACATAAAGTAAAATTAGTGAATTTTTATTTTTCAGCCTAACAACTCATTTCCCTTTTGTCATTGGTTAGTCACACCCTATCTTTTGACCTCTCCACCTGTAAGAATCTCAGATGGAAAAGATGCTCTCCCTGCTCTGAGACACTGTATCTAAGTATCCGTCTTCTTGTTCACTGCTGGTGATGTGCATTTGTCACAGACACTCAAGAGGACACATCTTGTGCTTCCTGGGATAAAATTTCTTTCCTTCCACTTGACTTAACACATAGTTCCTCTCTAAAGCCCAGCATCAGGGGACAACCTTAAAAGCTCCTACCTATCCCATCATAAGAGTCCCTGGGTGGCACAAACAGTTGGTACTTAGCTACTAACAAAAAAGCTGGCAATTCAAATCCACCCAGAGGTGCCACTAAAGAAAGGCCTAGTAGTCTGCTTCAGAAAGTCACAACCATTGAAAACCTTCCAGAGCACAGTTCTACTTCAATATACATAGGATTACCATGACTCAGAATCCACCAGATGGCCACTGGTTTGGTCTTTTGATGGTACTGTATCATAAATTTGGTAACCAGGATTTCTCCACATTCTAGTGATTTCCCACATTTACAGGTAACACCATCAAAGGCTCACAGATGAAAGAACTCCCTGGCCACCAAGCCTGTAGTTTCTCAGATCCCTGTTCCAGAATTTTGCATATTTTGTGTATATATTTGAAATTATTTTAAAAGTTTTGTAAAGTAAGATGATCATTATATCCCAGAGTAGGTGAAAAGAGTATAGATTTTCATAATGTCTACTTTGGTGAGTAGCTTCTGGGGTCTTAGAAGCCAGTGAGTGGCCATCTAAGATACTCTACTGGTCTTACCCTTTGGGAGCAAGGGAGAATGAAGAAAACTAAAGATACAAGGGAAAGATTAGCCAAGGGACTAATGGGCCAAATCTACAATGGCTTCCACCAGACTAACTCCAGCCACCACCACCGACACCCTTTAGCTCAGTAATGAAGTCAGTTCTGAGGTTCACCCTTCAGCCAAAGATTAGAAAGGCCCATAAAACAAGACAAGACTAAAGGGGCACACCAGCCTAGGGGCAAGGACTATAAGGCAAGTGAGGACAGGAAAGCTGATGGTAGAGAGCTCAAGGTCAAGAAGGGACAACGTTAGCATGCCATAGAATTGTTAACCAGTGTCATAAAACTGTTTAGTGAGAAGCTAGTTTACTCTGTAAACCTTCTTCTAAAGTACAATAATAATAAAATTTGCCAAAACCCATCCACGTCACAACAGTTGGTCCCTATTCACCTGGAGCAACAGAGAAAGAAAAAAAGTCAGGAATAGGAAGAGGAATGTGTGACCATTTGCTTCCCTGACCATTTGCTTCTTTGCCATGAAATCAGAAGAACTAGAGGGTGCCCAGCTACTGTTACTGAGTATTTTGATCAAAGACTGTATAGAAGAATCTTTATCAAAAGGGAGAAAACAGAAAATAGAATTTCATATTTTCATGTACTTCAAACTTTCTGGAGCCATGGAGGCTGGATGAACCCCTGAAGCTATTGCCATGAGATACTCTTTAACCTTAAACCAAAAAATATCCCTTGAAGTCTTCTTAAAACCAGTAATAGTTTAGATTAAGTATTAAAGCATGTCTGCTGTTGACTACTGTGCCCTTTTAAGAACTACCTACATGACATCAAACTGACAACAGAAACTCAAAAGACTAGATAGGAACATTAAGGGACAGTGGACTTATGTTAATGGGGAAGGAATAATTCAAAAAAG
The DNA here is from genome assembly GCA_028571685.1 of Heterohyrax brucei. Classification (NCBI taxonomy): domain Eukaryota; kingdom Metazoa; phylum Chordata; class Mammalia; order Hyracoidea; family Procaviidae; genus Heterohyrax; species Heterohyrax brucei. Next base: position 51,456,644 of record CM053143.1, on the reverse strand, counting down.
AGAATGAGAATGGTTGCATAGCTCAAAGAATGTAATTAGTGCCACTGAGGTATATATATAGAAACTGTTAACTTGGTGTATGTATTGCAGTGTTTATTCTCAAGAAAACAAAATTTTTAAAAATGTTATTTATTTCACAGTAAAAAAATATGTATCAGTTGGGCTGGTAGAATTATGGGTAAATTTTTTTAAATGATGTGCTTTTCTTAAACTTTTGAAGAAAATATTTAAAGTTTTTTTTTCAAATAAGAGTTACTTAGGTTAAAAAAAACCGTAGATACAGTGATTAAGTTTTTTAAAATAAATTAAATGTTTTGTGCAGAGCACAAATAAATGTTATTAGTAAATATATAGTATGTGTATTATATATTGTGTATTATATATTATATATGACATATACATATAATATATACCATATGTAAGACATATTACATTTGTTGTATAATATAATAGATATATTTTATATTGTATAATATATCATGCATAATATATAATATGTGTAATGTATTTTTATATATAATAAGTTATTAATAAATATTACCAATAATATCTGCTAGGAACTGGAGATGCCAAGTGCCATCGAGTCCGATGAGGAGCTGGAGATAGAATTATAAATATAACACAGTCCCTATCATCTATAGCATCTCTGTGAGTCAGAACAGACTCAAAGGCAGTGGGTTTGGTTTTTTTATTTTTGCTATCAAGGAGTCCACACTCTAGGATGACTTATAAATACTGTGCAAACCTAGGGCCCATGGTTGCATTGTGGTTAAGTGCTATGGCTACTAACCAAAAGGTAATTTGAATCCACAAGGCAGTCCTTGGAAACTCTGTGAGGCAGTTCTGCTCTGCCGTACATGCTTTCTATGAGTCAAAAACAATACAATGGGTTTGTTTGTTTGTTTGTTGTTTGTTTTTGTTTGGGTACATAACTAGGAAACCATGGTGGCATAATGGTTAAGAGCTTTGCTGCTAAAAGATTGGCAGTTCCAATTCACCTCACTCTCTTTAGAAGCTCTGTGGAGCAGTTCTACTGTTTTACAGGGTTGCTGTGGGTCAGAATGGACACCATAGCAACAGGTTTGGTTTTTTATTTTTTTTTTTTTTTTGGAGTATACTTAATGGATCCCTTGTGGTACAGTGATTAAAGCACTTGGCTGCTAACCCAAAAGTGATAGGTTCAAATTCACCAGTGGCTATGTGAAAGAACGATGTGGCAATCTGCATTTGTATAACTTACCGCCTTGGAAAGTCTGTCTTACAGCGTTGTGAGTCAGAATCCATTCAAGAATAAGAATAGTGGGAATTTACAAGTGCATACCTAAGTCTATTTGTCTATACAGATTTTTCTTTGTAAAAGTTACAGTTTCCCTGATTGAGAAATCAACACATTGTCTTAATATTTTAAAGGTAAAGCTGACGTTTGAAAATGCATATGCTGTGAAAAATGAAACAACACAACCAAAACAGAAAAAGGCACAGGTGAATACAAACGATTTAGTCAAACTTCTCTGGGGAGAAGAGGCTGAAGATAGCCAGCAGAATATTCTAAACACTCCTCACATCATTATGTACCTCTCACTACAGCTTGATTCAGAATCATCAAAGGAAGAGGTGAGTGTTTTTTCAAAAGTGAAAAAAAGAAGAGGCAAGAACCTTCTGTGGTCTTCCAAGTGAATAGGAAACACTTCTGATTTCAGGAAGAAACAATTGGATTGAGTTTGTTTAATTGTTACTATCCGTCTACTGATATACTGTTATTGGTATGACTGTTTCATAATATAAATATGAGAATTAATTTTTCAGTAACTTTAAGCAGTAAGAAAAAGAAAAAGAAATTTATTATTGCAGTATCTTCTAAGTTACAGGGACCCTTTTTATAGTTCACCATTGATTTAATTATATCTGTGTTTTCAGTTAAAGCTTTGGTTTTCCTCTAACATTCTTTATTATATTCATCTTCTTTTTTGTTGTTAGCTTTACTGAGGTATTATTCTTTCACACTCTTATGCAATCAGTCCTTGCTGTTAAGTTTTTAATGCAAAGAGATATAGCATTAACGTCCCCCCCAATTTGTAAATACTTCTGATGTTATAAATATTCTGTTTCCATTTTACTCATTTCTCAGTGTTTATTAAAACCTGTTTTGTTCATGGTGTTGTATTAGGTATTCTTGTTGTTCAGTGCCACCAAGTCAATTCCAACTCATGGCAACTCTACATGAAACAGAACACCACCTCACAGTTGTTGTTATGTTTGAGTCCATTGTTGCAGCCACTGTGTCAGTCCATCTCATTGAAGGTTTTCTGCCCTTTCATTGACCCTCTGCCTTATGAAGCATCATGTCCTTCTCCAGGAGCTGGTCCCTTGTAATAGCATGTCAAAAGTATGTGATAAAGTCCTGCCATCCTTGCTGCTAATGAGTATTGTGGCTATACTTCTTCCAGAATAGAGTTGTTCATTCTTCTGGTAGTTTGTGCTATATTCAGCATTCTACATCAGCACCATATTTCAAAGCTATCAGTTCTTCAGTCTTCCTTTTTCATTGTCCAGTTTTTGCCTGCATATGAGTTGATTGAAAATACCATGGCTTGGTCAGGTGTAGCTTAGTCTTTAAAGTGACATCTTTGCTTTTTAACCCTTTAAAGAAATCTTTTGTGGTAGATATGCCCAGTGCAATGCATCATTTGATTTCTTGACTGCTGCTTTCATGGGCATTGAGTGTGGATCCAAGTGAATTGAAATCCTCGACGACTTCAGTATTTTCTTTATTTATCATGATTTTGCTTTTTTGTCCAGTGGTGAGGATTTTTGTTTTATGTTGAGTTATAATCTGTTCTGAAGCCTGTGGTCTTTGATCTTCATCAGTAAGTGCTTGATGGCCTGTTCACTTCCAGAAAACAAGGTTGTGTCACCTATGTAGTGCTACAGGTTGTTAATGAATCTTCCTCAAATCGTAATGCCACGTTCTTCTCTGTATAGTCCACTTTAGTGGATTATTTGCTCAACATATACATTGGATAGTTGTGGTAAAAGTATACAACTCTGATACACATGTTTCTTGACTTTAAACAATGCAGTATTCCCTTGTTCTAATGACTGCCTCTTGGTTTATGTACAGGTGCCATGTGAGCACAATTAAGTGTTCTAGAATTCCCATTCTTGGGAATGTCATCCATAATTTGTTAGGATTGACCCAATCCAGTATCAATAAAACATTAGTAAATAATCTTTCTGGTATTCTGTTTTCAGTTACAATCCATCATTGATGTCCATTGTTCCATGTTCCCTTCAGAATACAGCTTGAATTTCTGGAAATTCCCTGTCAGTGAACTGTTGTAACTGCTTTGGAATGATATTTAGCAAAATTTTACTTGTGGTGATATTATTTACAGTCTTCAATAATGTCTGTATTCTGTTGGATCACCTTTCCTTGGGTTGGGTACAAGTGTGGATCTCTTCCAGGCAGTTAGGTGGATAGTGCCTTGCAAATTTCTCGGCATAGATAACTGAGCACTGCATCCATTTTTTTAAATATCTCAATGGATATTCCATCGATTCCTGAAGCTTTGTTTTTCACCATTGCCTTCAGTTGCAGCTGGGTCAATAGTAATTTTCTCTAATCTGTTTTTAAAGTAGCTTTACATTGTCTTCTGACTTCAGTTATTGTTGTTAAGAAGTCTCCAGTAGTCTGTCATTCCTTTGTAAGGAATGTGTCTTCTCTGCTCAATTTGTTTTTTGCTTTTGTGTTTAAATTTTTATGTATTCCCTCCACTATTTTTTCTATTTAAAGCAATTTATATTTTTCATTTCTAAGAGTACCTGAAAAGTTTTTAAGTAATCTGCATTCTAAATCTGCTGTATTCATGGTAGTCTCTTGTTTCTTGTTCATCTTTGTGATTCCACTCTCTATTTCTATGAACTTTCATACATAGCTCCTCTCTATTCTCTCTCTTTTCATTTCACCATCTGTAGTCCTGAGGGTACTCTCTGGAGATGGCTTGCTTTCTTATGTGCATGGGGATCTTTGTGAACTTACTGTTTGATTTTATCTTTGAGTATCCTGTGATTCTCAAGTAAATTTGCTTCTACTTTTTTCACTGATCTCGGGCACTTAAACCTTACTCAGGGGTCGGGGTGTAACACGGTAGTCCTAGGCTCAGCTGACCTACTTTGCAGTTAGGCTGTTGAAACCTGTTTCAGGCATCAGTCTTCAGTACAGCCCTGCCTGGGTGCTCATCACTCACTACTCCAGCTGCTTCCTCAGCTTGCTTTGCTACTTGGTGGGTCCAAAGAAGGGGAGTGGAATGGAAGAGGGTATTGTTGGAACCTTCTCTACTTCTTGCATGTCTTAACAGTTTAGCATGTTCTTAGCATTTTCATAGTTCTAGTTGCTTTACTGCACAAGCATCTTCAAAGCATTTAGTGTACCATAATGCTTCAATTAGAAGTAATATCTGAAAAGTTTTAGCTAAACTATATTCTGTTGCTTTTGAAATCCTTTCAACATATATTCCCAGTGCTAAGGGCTGTTTTATTCAAAAGATATATTTCCTAGTGCTGTTTGGTATGTCCAGACTGAGTCAGTAATAGAAATTGAAACAAAGAGATTTACTTAAATGTATTTTCGTAATTTTCCATGTTCTGAAACATATACTGATAACTAATAATGTTAATTTATTACTTGTATTACTTTTCTCTTGTATCTTTTAGGTAAATGAGATTTTAAGCAGTTATTAAATAAAACAGACAATTTTCTGGGTTGGAAACAACCTGAATCTTTCTAGGTCATTTTGGGGTAGGCTATTGCTAAGATCTTTTGTCAGCGTTTGCTTTCTTTCCATGGGAAAGTATGTAGATGTTTCTGAGATGAACAGGTTCCTGTCTGTTGCCAGCCCTGTATCAACATCGTAATTAGGAAAGGTTTTTTTATTCTTTCTCAACAGAGTGGAGGCTGCTGCAAATGCATGCTGCTAACAAGTGCTCAAATGTACAGCTAATTAATTGGTTAGGAGCTGGAGAGCTTGCCAGGTCTTTCATAGTGAGACTTTTATAATTGGAATAGAGACTTTCTCATATGACCTTTTTTACTAGTATGACACATTTTACAATAAAATGTCCAGGGGTCATTTTGTTTTTCTGTTAATTATATATTTAAGAAAAACTTCTTCAAGTTCCAAGATTTAGGAATGTTAGCTGATAACTGAAATTTCGAAAACTAATCAAAGAGCATATGGTTATTTGTTTAGAAAAATGTTTTGGGTTTTGGCAAAATACATTAAAATTATTTATCAGCCAAGCTTTAAATTTATCTACTAGCTATAACAGAAGCTCTTAACTGATGTTTGGGTGTATTTCTAGAAATAGAATAATATTTTAGTAACTGTTTTTTACCCTAGAAGTTTTACAGGAAAATTTGAATTCTTAGCCACAGTGTGTGTGGCCAGCATGTTCCAGCAATTTGCATCTATTGCATGTACTTAATAAATGTAAAAAGCAGATGTCTCTATTTTACCATTATTTATGTGTCCTATTATAAAAGTTGCTATAGCATGGACATTATGTCATGTGATTATTTCTTATATCTAGAGTCCAAAGTAAGATGTAGAACAGTATTTAAAGTAACAGAAACCAAGGAAATCTAAGAAGTGATTTTGAAGGGATTTGGATTTTGAATAGTGACTATGCTAATATTTATGGACAGTCACTAAACACTATAACCAAACACTGTGAATTCTCTGTGGTTTCTATCTAGAAATTTGCATTATGTCTGCTTTTAATTTGCTTTTGGACAAAAAATGACATATTGTTTTCAGTAACAGCAAAATAGCTGGGTGTAGAATGGTTTAGATTTCAAAACCAGGACTAAAAGTTCTAGCACAGTGTACATTCTGGTCTTGAAATTTGTTATATTATTTTATAAAAACTTTCCGGGGAGCTTGCTATTCTTGAAAATAGAAAAATACTAAACAATTTGTGAATTACTTTATAGAGTTAGTATTTATTACAATTAAAATAAAACATGCTGTCTTTTAAAGTTCCAGTTCATATTAATTTGTGGTATGCAAATTCCTTTAATGTTAAAACAGATAAAATTATGAGATATCATAGTAGTCCTTTTGTCCTTATCTATACTCCTTTAGTTTTGTTTTGTATTCCCACTTTGTAAGATTATTTGCAGTCTTGTCTTGTGTGTAAAATAAAGAATTAATTATTTTACCCAAAGATGTCGAGCCAAGCCAAGTGCTGTCGAGTTGGATCGAAGAGTATCTTTTAAAAGTCAATATGAAAATAGTTGAATTTAAAGACTCTTAAAAATTTCATGTGGTATCTATGTAGTTATGTAACCACAGGAGGCAAGAATATCTGTATAATGGAATATAATAAAATACTGGTGTTAGAAATTCTTGTTAAGGAGATTAAATTTTAAAAGTTTGAAATTCATTTTAATCACGCCAATTAATCAGGATGCTACTCACAGCCAGTTTTGACCATCTCTAACTAATTTGCAGATGTAATTAATGTTTTAAATGCTGATTAATAGGTTACAATTCCAGGCATATCATTAGAATAAAACTGCTCTTGATATTGAAAAGATTCAATTTGTGTTCTTTTCTTAAAACATACGGACTTGACAGGACAAAAATAAGGTTGAAAAATTTGGAGGTTTGATTTCTGTTTCTTTTCGTTTAACAGCAGGAGATTCTGTATCATTATCCAGTATCCGAAGCATCTCAGAAACTTAAAAGCGTGAGAGGAATATTTCTCACACTCTGTGACATGCTGGAAAATGTAACTGGGACACAAGTTACCAGGTAATAACTGACTTTTAATTAGCTTAAATTCTGTCCTTTCAAATCTTTTCTTTGGTTCCAACAAACAAATGCTAATGCAAGAAAGATCATGTCTGTTATACAAATGTAATTGTATCTATTGTTAACCCCATATGTTTGTGCTGCGATGTCGGAAGCTGTGCCACTGGTCTTCAAATAAAAACAGGGTCACCCATGGTGGACAGATCTCAGCTGAGCTTCCAGACTGAGACAGACTATGAAGGAGGACCTGGCGGTCTACTTCTGGAAAAAAAAATAATCAGTGAACACCTTACAAATAGCAGTAAAACACTGATACAATGCCAGATGATGAGCCCCTCAGGTTGGAAGGCTCTCAAAAGAGGGCTGGAAAAGAGCTGCCTCCTCAAAGCAGAGTCAACTTAATAATGTAGATGGAGTAAAGAATTGAGGACCCTCATTTACTGATGCAGCATGACTCAAATGAGAACTAACAGCTGCAGACATCCATTGATAATTGGAATGTGAAATGTACAAAGTATGAATATAGTGAAATTGGAAGTTGTCAAAAATGGAATGGAACACATAAACATGGATATCTTAAGCATTAAGGAGCTGAAATGGACTGGTATTGACATTTTGACTTGGATAATCGTATGGTCTACTATACCAAAAATGACAAATTGAAGAAGAATGGCATTGTATTCATTATCAGAAAGAATGTCAAGATTTTGGAATGGCTTTTTCATGGCCTTTGGTTCCCCCCACCCCCTTAATTGTTAACTGTTGCTAGGCAGTCTCTCTGTCTTTGGTAAGAATGACTGAATACTGCATTTTTCATATAGTTAGAAAACATCTGCTGTTACAACAATGATATAAAATATAGAACAATGCACTCTAATTGGGTATTCAGTGTAATATTGTATTCACTAATAGGTAGCTTTATTCCGTGAGGAATCATTTTGTTAGGTGATAAAAGTTTTATTCATTGATAGTTTTATTCAAGTGATGGGTAGTTGTATTTGATGATGGGTAGTTTTATTCAAGTGCTGGATAGTTTTATTTGGTGATGGATAGACAAACCTTATTGACATCAAATAATTTTGAAAAATAAAGAAAGCAAATCATATAGTCTTTATAGAGCCAGGTATCCCAGACCATATTGATTTATGGAGCCTTGATTCTGAAATGCCATGTTAACTTATGAAGAGAAGGGTTCAAAGTTACTGAGTTTTTTTCTTTTTCATACAATAAGTTTAAGAATTAGAAGCCATTATCCTTCCTTAATATTTCAACACTTGTAGAAATTACAGAGGAAATTTATTACCAGTTTTAAGAGCCCCAAGGCACTGATAAAATATCAAGTTGGATTTTCTAGGGTTTAGCTTTTGTTTTCTTTTTCCATCTTCTGATAAACATTATATCTCTACAGTTTTAAAAGAGGTAGGATCTACAAAATAGCAAGACAGCAGAGAGAAAAATTGCCTTGTTTTTCTAAGTAAAAGTCACATTTAACTCTGGGACTTTTAATGTGATAGATATAGAAAATGGGAGCCCTGATAGTGCAGCTTGGCAGCTAGCCAAATGTTAGTAGTTCAAACTCAGCAGCCCTTCTGGAGGAGGAAGGTGTGGCAGTCTGCTTCTGTCAAGAGCACAGCCTTAGAAACCCTGTGGGGCAGCTCTACTCTGTCCTGTAGGGTGGCTGTGAGTCTGAATCAACTCAGTGGCACATAGCAACAACATAGAGAAAACAGTTTAAAAACAGTAGTAACTGAGGCTCTATTTAATGTATAAATTTTCATTCATGTAAGTATGTCACCAGCTTTTTTTCCCCCCTCTTACTAGAAATTTGTTTTAGATTTTTCTGTATAAGTTTGGGTTGTTTTTACTTTTGCTTTGTAACTGTAAAAGATAGATATTATTAATATTCAGATCCTGTTATTAATTACATGTGGAAAATAATACAGAAAATTTTTTTGAGAAACAAATATGAAAAGTATTTCAAGGGTTCTTTACCACTGTGTGTGTGTGTATGTAACTTTAGTTGTATACATTTTTTTTAAAACTGTGTTGATATTAAAGTGTGACTGTAACAGTCTAACATTTGCCTAAGTGTATACATACTTTTAAACTTCATGAAGGCAAAAATAGTATTCTTTTTGAAAAAAATGTTTAGTAATTAATACTTAAAATTCCATATACTCATGGTTAAGTACTATGTCTGCTAACCAAAAGGTTGGCAGTTCATATCCACCAGGCGCTCCTCAGAAACCCTATGGGGCAGTTCTACTCTGACCTCTAGGTTGCCATGAATCAGACCTGACTCAACAGCAGTGGGGGTATCTAAGGCATATAAAAGTTACTCTGTATGCTAAGGATTCAGCAAATAAAAACTGATAACTGTATTTTCATTTAAAGAAAAAAAGCACTATTTTTAACTGATCTTCCTACCCCATACCCACACTGTAAGAAGGAATCATTATGTCTCTTTGTTTACATAGTTCACTACTATATCTCTTTTTAGAACATATTCCATTTTTCCCAACTTCATTGAAGTACAGTAAAGTGCACATGTGTAAAATGTTTTCTTTGATTAGGGTTGACAGAATTATACATGCTGAAACCAGCTCTGCAATCAAGATAAAGAATCTATCTATCACCTCAAAAGTTTCACTGGAAAAACCTTTAAATTTGACTTACATTTTGGTTAAAACTTGCCATGAAGTCATTTTTGACTCATAGTGACACTATTACCAAGAAGAACTGTTCCATAGAATTCTTGTAATGAAGCAGATCACCGGGTCTGTCTTTCTTGGTGTCACTGAGTGAGTCTGAACCCTGAACCCTCTAGTTAGTAGACTAGCAGAAGCCATCTATGCCACCTAGAGACATATATTTTGGTTACTTGTTTACAGATCTACGTTCCATAATGAATTATCATCTTATGAGGTAGGACCACATCTTCCTATCTTCATAGTCTCGTTATCAAATCTTGTACCTAAATAGGCAATCAGAATAGGTTTGTTAAGTTTAAAAACTGGGATGAGAGCTTTCTCTTGAAAAAAATTGGGTATAACACTCATTTTTAGCTGAAGAATGGCAACTTTTTTACTTGGATGGGTCTACTTCTGTTTGACTTAGGCGTGTGTGTGTGTGCGCACTTAATATTTTAGATTATGTTTTTGTTGTCATGTAATCCCCTGCCTTTTCTGTGTAGTAGTTATGTACATGCCAAGAAATTTCCATGGCAAGCAAGCAGTCCTTAAATTGTGTACTACATAATCTTTTATGAATGACTGCTTATAATCTTAGCTATTTAAGGATATTCTAACTTTTTGATTTTATTTTTTCTTAGTTCTTCCCTTCTTGTAAGTGGAAAACAAATTCATGTAGCATACTGGAAAGAATCTGACAAGTTGTTGTTAATTGGCCTTCCTGCTGAAGAGTAAGTCAAGATTTTTGTTTACTTTAAAATCACTTCTAAAAACTATTGACAAAGTCTGTTTCATTAACATTATAACATTTACAACAATGAGCAAATTCTTTAAACACTTCCAGGATTTGAAGGTCTGTTCCACTGGTAGAATAGCTCCAAGTGTCCTTTTGGTATGAAGAGTATAGAGAAAGATGCTGTGAGGGCCCAGCTGGACCACTTAGTATGTGTCAGTACACTTTTCTCTGCAGTGTGGCCAGTACAGAAGTGGCTGACATATGAGCTTGTCCTTTGCTCAAACTTTTGGCAATATCATTGTTTTGATTTTACATATTGGAGAATTTGGACAATTCAGGGTCAAAAGGAGGGTGTCTTATCTGATGTTAAGTACTTTTGAGAAAATATCGAATATTTAACTCTGATATGACTTCTCTTCCCTCTTCACTTTGTTGCAAGTATTGTTAAATACATCTTATTTCAGTAGTTGGAGGTAAGAGCAGGACTGACATTTAAAAAGAGCTGACAATGAGCCCCTTGACTTCCTTAGGTACCATACATTCATTAATCTCACGTAATTGTCAAAACTAGCCTGAAAGCTATTTAGTGATCACTGGCTGTTTTATAGATGAGGAAAGTAAAATGAAGAGAGGGTTAAATAAATTGCTGCAGGTCTGATAATCAACAAGAGGCAGAGCTGGAAGTTGAATGAGGGTCTGTGTAAATGCTAGTATACTTCATACCTCTTATAGTAGGCCATTAGAAACTGAGTGGGGAGGCCCACTAAAAACCCACTGCCGTTGAGTCAGCTTCAACTCATAGCGACCCTAGAGGTCAAGGTAGAACTGCCCTGTAGAGTTTCCAAGGAGTGCCTGGCGGACTTGAACTGCAGACCTTCTGGTTAGCAGACGTTGCACTTAACCCATTACGCCCAAGTGGCAAGAAGGAGGTTGAATATAGAGAACAGTCCCAGGGAGATGGATTTAACTTCTTTTAGACTAATCTTACATCTCTGTTCAGTGATTTTTTTTTAATTATAACTTAGACTCTTGCCTACTTTAAAAAGCAATCAAACAACTTTTATTGAACTATTAAACACAATTCTAGTTTTTCCTTAAGGAGCCCTACTGGCCCAGTGGTTAAAGCACTTGACTGGTAACCAAAAGATTGGCAGATCAAACCCACTAGCTGCTTTACAAGCAAGAAAAGCTGGCCATCCCACAGAGATTACAGCCTGGGAAACTTTGTGGAGCAGTTCCCCTCTGTCCTGTAGGATCGCTCTGAGTTGATGGCACACAACAGCAGTTTTCCTTTTATTTAGAACTTTTGCATACTGTCTACCAAATAGTAATTTTAAAAATCTCAAAGTAAATATTAGAGAACTTTAGAGAATATTGTCTTAGTCATCTAGTGCCTCTATAACAGAATATCACAAGTGAATGGCTTTAACAAAGAGAAATTTATTTTCTCACGGTCTAGTAGGCTAAAAATCCAAATTTAGGAAATTAGCTCCTGGAGAAGGCTTTCTCTCTCTTCCCTTGGTCAGAGAGCATCTCAGTGCAGGAACCTCAGGCCCAAAGGACACGCTCTGCTCCTGGCACTGCTTTCTTTGTGGCGTAACATGCTTCTCAGTGTCAGTTTTTGAGGTCTGACAGTTAAATTCGTGAACTCATCTTAGAAAAAGTTCTGCATGCCTCACTGCTGAATATTACTATAGTCACCTTCAGAGTACTCCCCTTGGGAATCTCTGCAGTGACACCAGCACCTAGCCTACCTTTCAAAGCACTTTTGGAACTCTTTCTGGAATGGCCATCAGATCTGTCTTCCTATTACCCTTGATTTTCTGAATGTTGTCAAAGTGTGTTCCTTTCAATATTTTCTTTATCTTTGGGTCATTGGGGGTCATATCAGGGGAGTAGGGAGGGTGTTCCAATACAATTATTTTTTTACTGACTAAAAACTCCTTCACAGACAGCTATACAGTTAAGTTCACAAACTTGCCACCATGCCACCATGTGCAGTGGCCATTCCAGAAAGAGTTCCAAAGTTGCTTTGAAGAGCAGACTACATGCTGACATTAGTGTGTAGCTTCCCAAGGGGAGTACTTCGAAGCAATGAGTTATATAACACTTAAAGCAATTAAGTTCGTGTATATTTCTTTGTATGCATGATTTATAATTGAATTTGCAGGTCTAGGATTTTTCCCTTGTCAGCCATTGTGTTTCCCCTTGCCTTTTACAGGGCTAGGTGGAAAAAGTACTGCCCCAGAGAAAATTGGAGGAGGGTTTGTCATGACCTAAGGACATTTGCTTTTACAGGGAAGGTCATTTTTTTGAGTGGAAAAGAACATGGTGAATAATGGGGATTTAGCTAGGAAGAAAGCATGGGGTAGTGGAAAGGATTAACTTTATATAACATGATGTGTGCCCACTGGAACACTCCACTCTGTTTATGGCCTTGTACAAGTTAACTTCTTAGACCTCAGTTTATCCTTTGGTATAATGGTGTTGTGGATTGAATTGTGACCCCACTGTTGTATAGTTGTCCTCCATTCTATTTTCTGATGTAATTATCCTACATGCTGTGAATCCAAACCTTTATGATGTTAATGAGGCAAGATATAGAGGTAGTTGTGTTAATCTATAGGACTGGTTTGTTATCTTAAGTCAGTGTCTTTTGAGATATAAAAGAGAGCAGTGAGCAGAGAGGAGAGGGATATCATTACCACCAAACAAGAAGAGTCAAGGATGAACAAAGCTGCAAAATTGGATTCAGGATCCCTGTGCTGAGAAGCTCCTAGGCCAGGGGAAGACTGGACAGGGACCTCCCTCCAGACCAAGAAGAGAGAAAGCCTTCCACTGGATTCAGAATTCTAGCCTCCTAAACTATGAGAGAATAAATTTTTGTTTGTTAAAACTGTCCACCTGTGGTATTTCTTTTATATCAGCACTAGATAACTAAGACAGATGGGGTGTGCAGTAAATGAATCACTTGAACAAAAAAATGAAAATAAAAACACAGTGCAGCCCTTGTTCTTAGTTCCTGAGAGACAAGCATTGGAATTTCCTGAGTCTCTGAGATGGCCTCGTTATATAAAACCTCCAGATCACACCTGATAATTGGTACTCAGTGTAATGAGTCGGGGCTAACTAGACCAGAATAAGCACCTCATAGCCCAATACCAGCTAATGTCAGAAGGCATGACAGGCCTCAATCGTGATGACATAATAATTGGAACCAGTAAAGCTCTGAACATGGAGGCTCTGAGAGCTTTCTGTTTGAAGGGAGGTTGGCATGTCCGCTTTGGGATATAGAAGTTCTCGATTCAGATCCCTCCTAGGGCTTGCCCATGCATTTCTTCCCTGTGGTGACCCTGATTTGTATCTTTTTACTATAGTAAATCTGTAATTGGTATAGTATTTTCTGTGAGTCATTCCAGTAAATTATTGAACCCAAAGGAGTAGTGGGAGCCAGCAGGGGAAAGAGGGAGCCCAGGAGATGCACTTGAAGTGTGGCTGGCATCCTGAAGAGGTAATGGGAAAACTCAGGAAGTCAGAAGTAAAGGTGTCATGACTACTGAGCTTGCAGCCTGTTAGACAGTCTGAAGGACAGTGTCCTTTTAACTTGTGAGATCTACCCTAACTCCAGGTAGCTAGGAGCAGAGAGGCAGTAGTGCACAGGGGCTGGTGTCAGAGATGAAAAGTGGAATTGGATTTATATTGATTCTTAACCACAAGCAGAAATAAGACCTGTCTTGCAGAATTCTTACAAGGCTTCAGTGAGAAAATGTTTTCCTGTGGCCAGCTTTCTTTCCTTTCTCCTCTTGCACTTGGCTGGCTCTTTGTTTCTGGCACAAAGAGATATGTGATTGGAGATTTGTTTAAGATCTGCATAATACTGGAATTATAAAGCATTTATCATTTCTTTCTGTGGGCCTGGGAACTACACTAAGTATTTTATATACATTAATTTTATTGAATCCTCAGAATCAACCTGAGAAGTACTTAGTGACTTTTGGCCCCATTTTACAGATGAGGAAACTGAACCCTAAGGAGGGTTAAATAAGTTGCCTGTATGTGATCATTTAAAAGTTCCTCTGTGACTTATGCTGGAACCCTAAATCTAGACGTCAAGATGGTCAGTTGCCAATGCAGTAACAGCCATTTTTACACAGCTACACTCACAATGGACATACTTTTCAAATTCCATATATGTAAAACATATAAATGTCCTGCTTCTTTTAGATAGAGATCATCTGGTTTTGCTATAAAATAAATGGATGTGTTTTCGCATTTTTTTAGAGTTCCTCTTCCTCAGCTAAGGAATGTGATAGAAAATGTTGCCCACACTTTAAAATTTATGTACGGTTCTTTAGACAGGTAAGTGCTTCTTGGAGTTAAATCATAAGTTTTAAGTATATAATTCTAAACCAGCTTGTCTACTTCATTTGGCTCTTTATTTGGCAAGACAGTTGTTTTTGTTTTCTTTCTTATTTTCTCGTCTGTCGTCACTTGCTTTTATTTTACAACTCTTAAGTAATTTTCTGTTTAATCCACTGGTTTGCAGGGAGACAAGGGTCTTACATATTACTTTAGAGAAATAATAATGTAACCACAATCATATTGCAATTTGACCTATTTCTGTAGGGGTAAATGTGAGAGCATTTCTTCATATAGGTACAGAAAACAGTGAGAAGATTTTGAATATATTTTTCCCTGCTTTCATAAAAAATGTGTATACTGTTATTGTAAAAAAGAGTATAGCTAAAAGACATACAGTACAGAAAGGTAATGACTAGTTTTATGTTCATCTTTCATGTGTTTTTCTTTAATATGCTTTTTGTACCAGTAGATAAGGTTGCACTAGTTAGAATTATGCATTTGTTCTGCTTTCTTTTTAAACATTACAGTATTAATGTAGTGCTTCTGTCTTATTTGAATGAGAAAATTTGAGGTTACCTGCTCAACATTTAAACAAACATAATTATGGATGAAAGTAGATTTTTCCCTTAGTGGTTTGTTTGTAAAGTCCCAGTACATCAGAGCACTAAAATGATACCTTTGCTTTTGAAATCTTGAGAGTTTGCGACATAAAAATCCAAAAACAGTTTGCACCTTTTTCCAGGCGAGAGTGCTGCCTGCTGTCTTTCAGTAGTGTGTCCTCTTTGTTACTGTCCTCAGAGCAGCATCAAGGAACTGTGTGTGATTGTGCCATCCTAGAGACTGTCTTATATGCAGTGTTCTCTCAAACCTGGTTAGTTATCAGCACTTTCAAGTGTGTGAGCTGCAAAGGCTGGGCATCTTTAAACTGTACTTGTACTTTTTATGAAGAAAGAAATTTTTAATCAGTAAAAAGTAAAGATTGTAGTTATAAACCACTTCCTTACATTTACACCAGATGAGCAAACTCTGCTGTGTTTTGCCCTGCTTAATACTCTGCTTCCAGAAAACCAGAGATCTATCAAAGATTAAATTCCTTCAGTGAACTCTATATATGCAAACAATCCATTGAAGTTGTTCTGCGTATTGCAGCAGAGCACAGAAAGGCTCTGAATTTCTCTGCATTTTTGTCATGAAATTTAGCTTCCATGGACCAGAAAGTATCCTCAAGATGGCAGCAAATTAACTGATTTGTGTTTGTTCAATGAGCATTCGAAGGGCAAACTTAGATAATGAATATAAAGATCCTTTGCAATGTTAAAACCAAGAAATAGTGTGACTACAATTTGTTTTTTAGTAATTATTTCTTAATAAATTCTTTAATAATAAGGTTTTCCTCTGCACATAGAAGATAACAAAGTCCCATTGTGAAAAAATTTGGAAAAGACTAGAAAGCTCAAAGTCTTATTCAGGTATATTATTTAGTAAATACATTAAAAAATAATCCAGGGATACCCAACTAGGACCTATACAGTTTTCTTTTTTAAGTTACAAACTGATTAGTTTTTTGAGGCACAGAAAACTAATTAGTCTGATTTACGACACACTTAAGTTACGAATAACTACACTTAACAACCGTCCTTTCTTCTTTGCTACATTTTATCATTAGCAATGTGTACTACATAGTGTTACTGTACATAACTTGCTGATATTATCATTCTCAAATGTAATGTTTCCACACTTTAAAGACAAATAAAGATCAGTTTTATGAAACTGACACTATGATAAAGGGCAATAGTAATGAAAACTAAAAAAACAAAAATATAATATTCAACTTAATGTCATAATGAACTTCTGTAAGAGTCATCAAAATGGAACTTCATCATAAATTGGGGATTCCCTGTATACATTAACATACTTTAGCCTTTCTGTTGTAGATGTGCTATTTGTGTCAGCTCTATTGTTCTTCCACAGTACCATCTCCTAAATGCATAAGACAAAAAATATGGGAGGGGTGAATTTCTTAACAGTTTCCCCTGAGATTGGGCTGTTCAAGGTTAACTGGTATATGCCTTACTTTCTAAATGTGTGAATGAGAAGTCAATGGGTATAGAACAAGGCACAGCAGCAGAACTTGTTATTCTTAATCAGATTTTCCATTAATCTATTGTTTTGATTTGGGGAGACTGGGGGACCATGGAGGGATCTCCTGTATCACATTAGTAAATTAGTAATATAACCACCACTCTGTTTTGATCTGACCTATTTCCTTAGTGGCAAATGTGAGAGCATTGCTTATGAGCGGGTATAGAAAACAGAAATCCTAATGCCCAGTTGTGTCCTTTTCTGGGCCTTGGTGGTACAGTGACTAAGAACTCAGCTGCCAACCATGAGTTCAGCAGTTCAGATCTGCCAGCTGCTGCTTGGAAACCCTATGAGGCACTTTTACTCTGTCCTGTAATGTTACTGGGAGTTGGTACTGACTCTGCAGCACCTACAGTGGCAGTGCTGTCCTTTGTTCAAGACCTGTTTTTCCCAAGGTTTAAATCAGTGCTTGCCTGCATTAGTTCACCAGAGTAAATAAGCTGGACACTTGTTAGAGATGCAGATAATTGGTTCCCATCATAGACCTCTTGAGACAGAATAACGGGGACTGGGACCTGAATCTACATGTTTTAAACAAACTGCCCAAGTATTTATATGCAAGCACACCTTCATTTGGACA
Organism: Heterohyrax brucei; assembly: GCA_028571685.1. NCBI lineage: Eukaryota > Metazoa > Chordata > Mammalia > Hyracoidea > Procaviidae > Heterohyrax > Heterohyrax brucei. The sequence continues at coordinate 51,439,319 of CM053143.1, read as the reverse complement.
ACTGTAGCATAGATTAGAACTGCCCTGCCGAGATCCAGCCTGTTGTCCCAGAGTGTCAAGAGGAACTATAAAGTGTCTATAAATACTTGGTAGGTCTTCTCTTTTCTCTCTGATTCCCCAGGAGATATGGTGGTAAGAGAAACAGAAATAAAGATAAAAATATTAAACAAAGAGAAAGAAGGGTTTTTGTCTTAGTCCACTTCCATCCACGATGGGCTAATATACGAGTAGCTTGTTTTCTAGGTCTCAGTGCTCACCAGTTTTATTCTCTCCTAAGATCTTACTTCTTACCTTTGACTGTTCAGTGGGGATCTGCCCCAACAGTGTTAAACTGGTAGAGTCAATTCTCATTACTCTTAGTAGTTGTAGTCTCTAAAGTTGTCACAAACACTGAAGGAGTGAATACGGAACCATTGCTCCTAGAGGACATATAGGGACATGTTCGTACGAGTCACTGGTCATGTTTTCATCAACTGATCAATATATAACCTTGTTTTATGTGCATTTCCACGTAAAAGTACCCTATTACATATTGCTGATTAATATTAAACTCATAGCCAAGTGCTGTAACTTATGGCTAAGTGTGGCTTGCCTAACTCCCATATTTTCTCCATAAAGCACATAACAGCCTTCATATACTTGGGACTGCTAGACAGCACTTCAACACTATACTTGGGGGCCACTTTTACAATGCAGTCATCAACAATAAACACAGAAATGAGAAAAATGTGGCATTAGATAGACCATAAAAAAGGACATACGTGTTTACAGTATGAGAACTGAAACAAGGCAAAGCATTGCCTTGTTCAACTTCAACTAAGAACATGTCTCTCAGGCAGCTCAGTTTTTTTCTCCACTGTGCATATATCCACAGCTGACCACAAAAGTGCCATGCATACTGATTTTAGGGTTGTAAATAAATATGGAACTGAGGTAATGAGGATTGCCTAACTCCTTTTCTACTTCTTTTGAGGAGTCAGCTTCATTAAGGCTGAATCACATAAAATGAATCCTAGTGTTCTGGGTAACCAAAGCCAAATGTCAGCCTCCTCACACTTTTGCCTGGATCCCTTTCACTTAAGGACAGTCCTTCAAAATTAGCCTCATTTCCTCATTTAATACGGTTACTAGCAGAGTTGAACTATAGACATGATATCATTTGATTTTAGCAAAGCCTCTCTGTTATAGTTCAGATTGAGAAATATGATTAGACCTCGGTTTAAATCCACCTTCACTGTTTCCCAGCTGTAATGGTTTGGGACAAGCTGTTCACTAGTCTGAGCTGCAGTTTCTTTATTATGTAAAATGTGAGTGATGCAAGCATCTGCCTGGTGGAGTTAGGAGGAGCAGAAAGGTCACTACATGTGAACAATGCAGCCCATGTCAATAGTACACACACAATGTATATTTGCTACTGTGATGATGATGATGGCAATGATCAGGACACACTCCATCAGTAAAATCAGAGCAGTGATTCTTAAATTAAGGAAGGAAGTTGAGGAGGAGAGCTTGTGTAAATGGAAAAGATTCAGTCCCCTCGGGAGTATGCTGAAACGACCACTGATCCTGTATGTTATTCTAACTTACAGTTCTTGCTTCTTCAGTGCATTCTGCCAGGTCGAGAATGTTCCTCGTTTGGATCATTTTTTCAGCTTGTTCTTTCAAAGAACACTTCAGCCTACTAAACTGCATCCAAATGTCAGTCCCAGTGCACAACAGTATGATGCTTCCAGTGCAGTGCTTTTAGACAATCTTCCTGGAGTTCGGTGGCTCACACTTCCACAGGAAATCAAGGTAATCTTAGGTGTCATCAGCAAGAATCAGAGCAGAATTGCCTTGTAGTCCTTTGTGTTCTCTTTTCTGTCTTAGGCTTGTTATTTTCTGTATTATAGATAAATATTGGTAAGGCATTTGATGCATGTAGTAGAAATTCCAGAGAAGCGAATTTAGAAAGAAAAATTATTCTTTCCAAATGGAAGGCAGCTCTTGCATCTTCAACATGCAAGCTTTGTACAAATGTAGAATACTTTTCAGAAATCGTAATTACATGGCATGTCTTGCTTTTTAATTTTGTGACTTAGACTTTATAATGCAAGGTCACCAAATTAGGATTATGTTTATATACAGATTACATCGGACTAAATGATGGGCTGACAAGCAATATTCTTGATTTACAAAACATGCCACTAATAATAGCAAAATCTGTCTTTCCATGAACGTATGTAAGTACCTGTTGGGTTGTCCTATAGATAGCTGAACTTCCCAAGGTAAAGATCTTGATGATGCTTAAGTACTCTTAGTATGATCTTAGTCATAGCTTTATACACAGAGTAACTCTAGTGTTGAATGATTGATAAGATCACTTCAGACATCTTCTTCTGTATAGATCATGGTGTATTCAATCTATGTAGCCATAGCACTTGTATTAGTATAAAGTGAGGCACTGTGCCACAGCCACTCCCAACCTGTGATGAAACTCAACTTTGTAGTAAAAATCCCTATCAAGATTCTGTTCTACATGAAATTCTACAATGTATTATCAAATAACTGCCTTTTTGACAATTTAATAATAATTTGCTATCTCAGTCTCCACTCAGTTTCCTCATCTATAAAATGAGGATAATAATAGCACCTATTTTTACAGAGTTGTGAGTTACTACATGTAAAGTACTCAGGAGTGTTAATTTCTAATTATTTGAAAAGAGATGTTATTTAAAGGAACTTGCTTTCTGCTGTTTGTATTTTTCCTTACCTCTGGAACTCCTGATGATGCTTCTTTTGATGTCATAGGCCAGTGGTTACTATTCTCCTGAATTATGTGGAACTAAAAGCGTGATTGTCTAATCAGTCCTCAACAGTGTAGTCATAAGAAAATACACATGTTTCATAGAGATAGAAAGTAACTAAATAGCTCTACCTTTAAATTTAGAAAGACGCCGGGCTCTGTATAGTCTGTCCTGTATCCAACCTGAAAGGCACAGGGCCTGCATCATGAGGCCTGCCACTCTAGTCTTGCAGTTACCCGGATTCTTTCCCCTGTATCAGAATGTCTACAGTAGAGAAACCTCTTCCCTCCAAATTTGTAATGTCTTCTTTCTACTGTAATAGTGTACTTAGTGTTTTTACACTCAAGGTCTTTTGACTTTGGATACATTAGGATTAAATACTGTCTTCCCTTCAAGAAGTTTAAGATATTTTAAAGATACAGCCTATTTTGGCCTCATAAATCCCATGGTGATAGCAGCCCCTTATATTCATATTTCTTTTTTATATGAATTTTTTCCCTTAAATTTAGAATACATTTGATTGAAAAGATTTTTTATCTTTGTGAAGTCTAACTACTACTGTGTGGAGGTCACTCTCCATTGTGCCAGGTGCTCAGAACTGTGCTATGCTTTGGGGACTTCAAAACAGATCCTCTGGGTATCCTTTGGGTACTGGTTGACCAGTTGCTGTTGAGTTGACTATTCTTCATGGTGATCCCATGTTTCTCAGAGCAGAACTGTGCCCTGTAGGGTTTTCAGTGGCTGATTTGGGGCAGTAGATTGCTAGGCCTTTCTTCCAAGGTACATGTTCTTGAGTGTTAACCATTTGCCCACTCAAAGACTCCTGTCCTTTAGGTACACAAGATTAATATATGTTGTTGTTGTCGTCAGTTGCTGTTAGAAGTCTAATCTGACTGGTGGTGACCCCATCTGTGCAGAGGCTGTTCCAAAAGGTTTTCAAGGCTGTGTGTGACCTTCTAGAAGTGAATCTGAGGCCTGTATTTTGAGGCATCACTGGCTGGGTTTGAACCACCAGACTTTCAGCTAGTAATTGAACATATATCTGTTGGCAAAGACTCCTAATTAATACATATGAAATAGGATACAGCTAGACATTTTCTGCATTTTGTAGTTTGTTTAGGGGAATTAGTAGTACTTTTGGAAAGAGTTATAGATACCATCTGATTAAGTAATCTAAAGGTCTCTGATAAATATAGAATTTGCTTAAGATAATAATGCTTGAAGTTTTTATTTTGGTTTTACCAACAAACTCAAAGAACTTGTATACTTTCTTTTTCTGTTTGGGGATTTCTTATTTGAATAGTAGGATTTATTGACTATATATCTTCTTATAGAAAATATTAAGGAACTTTATGGCTTAAGAAGTCTAGTTAACAACATGTGATGTAACTTGTTCCTGGTTAATCTGGGTAGAAATTTTTTTTTAACGTCAAAAAAAAAGTCCTGACTTTGCATTTAGTGTATGATGAGGTCTCACATCAGTTTTCTCTTTCGGGTATTTGAGAATTTCCTTTTTCTACATATTTATTTGTCAGATTTCACTCTCCTTTTACCATTTTTCCTACAGTATACAGGAAAAGTTACAGAGAAAATAAACTTAATCTTTTCTTATCAAGAATATGAAGGGACAATTATAGTAACCTTGTACATTAGCCTGTAGGTTCATTAGCAGGACTAGCAAGTCATTAAACAGTTCTGAGATCAGAAGTTACAAGTAATTTTCTTTTTGCCCTGTAATTTTTCACAAGAGAAGCTGTAGCTACAAAAATAAAGAGAACATGAAGTATTTGCTGGATGGTATGAAATATAGAAGAATGAATGAGCAATAAGTCATACTGTGTAAAAAGCATTGAAAGGCATGACTAATGTTTCAAAAGCTTTTGTCATCTGAGTAAGACACAGTTTGTGAAACACAGTCCTGTAGAGAGTGCCTTGGCCTTTAAAAAAAAGTTCTTTTCTACAAGTGGCATGTATACTATAAACTTCAATTACTAAAAGTTTTAAATTTATGTGTATGCGTGTGTTACAAATTAAACTGCTAGTTATATTTATTTTGTTTTTAAATTTTGAATGCTTCAGGAAGATCAAAGGTAACACATGACAGAACTTGAGAAGTTTCTATAGAAACAAAAGCTAGATTCTAAGTAAAAGATTTTTTTTAATAAACTCTGTAGGGTAGTTAAATTGTGCCAGGTTCCAGGGGAACACTTGGCCTTCATGTTTTAATGCATGAATAAAGATTGAAAGCCTTTCTACACAAAATACTGTGTCTAGGAGAGAGACAGGGAAGAATGTTGATACTTTCCAAGACTACAACTGTAGAAAGTTATACAGAAAGTGGAACAACAATAACTGAAAATAGGTAGGCTACATTAAGCTTGGTTTTAATTTTCCTTTGAGGCAAATGGGTTAATTTCTTTTCTTTCCTTTTTTTAACTTAAAACTGCCACGACAAGTGTTCAACCTCATAAATTGTTTTACATTGAAAATAAGGAAACCCTGTTTGAGAATACTGGAGATTTAATGGAAAAAAAGATATATGTTAAATAACTTACTTTTGTAGTTATCAAGCTTGAAAACAAGGTGTTTCATTTTAGGACATTACTTAAGTCACACCAGGGAGTAAGATACTAATTCAGTTTTTCAAATAGTTGAGTACTTTTTATATGATCATTAATGAAAAATAGCTAAAATGAGTCAAATGTGTTACTTTTTTTCTCATAGATGGAATTAGACACAGCATTGAGTAACTTGGAGGCTGCAGATTTTGCAGAACTGGTAAGAGAAGGAGTGGATTTTAGGACTATTAGCTATGTTGATTTCTTATTATGTCAATCAGTCCTTACTCTAAATATTTACCAACTGTCATATGGATGTGTAATAATCTTGAGAGGCATAGTAGATCTGTTTTATTTAATATTACATAAGACAAAATCTGTTCATAAGACAGAATCTATTTTGCTAATCTAAAGATTTTCTACTTAGTTGAAAATATTTGTTCCACAACGTATATTATGGGATTAAAGAAAAAAATGATTAGTTACATTGGTGTCATTAAGGAAGAAAATACAGATGTAAGATTAAGTAAAAACTGTAGATCTAAATTTAAATTGGAAGTATAAATAGGTTTTTTATATTTTAAAAACATTTATTTCCTAGCTCTGTCCACTGAAGAGGTCTAGAACTACTGACCATCCTAATAGTGCTGAGCACCCCTAGTAGTAGCAAGGTCACTGTCTCCAAACAGCTGATCCCCCACAAGGAACTAGACTCTTCAGGAGAAATGTATAAGATACACCTGGGACCATCTTGTCATCTCAGAAATCCAGGAAGCTTTCAAAAACGACTAGGGTTATGGTAGGATTCAAGCTGTCAGGAGTTTCACAGTGCCTAATAGTAAAAGCCTAGAGTGCCTTAAAGAGACTGTTGATGGAACTTTGGACATCAAAGACAGTTGTGGTGAAGGTTCAGAAGGGAGTGAGGAGAGCTGTAACAGCAGACAGCACAGACAGATGCAGCAGTGAACCAGCAGGCTGAAATGTGGGAGCTGATCCACAGAGCAAAAGAGCTGAATGCCTTACTGCCAAGGTTTACTGATAGAGTAGGGTGTCTCCACCCACTGATCAGTAGAGCTAAAGAGCTTTGGAGCATTCACGGTAACAGGGCAGATGCCAGGCCAGTTCAAGTGGCCTAAGGGGCCAAGAGACCAAGAAACCAGGAAGGAGAAGCTGACGAGGCAGGGGACACAGGAAGCAGAACTGAGCAGGAGGACTTTCTGCTAACAAAAATGAAGAAACAGATGGGGGAATGTTTCCTTCAGACCCAGGGTCCCTGTACTTAGAAACTCATAGAAGACCAGGGAAAGATTGATAATAAGGACCTTTCCACAGACCCAACAGAGGAAGAAAGCCTTCCCCTAGAGCTGGCACCCTGAATTCAGCCTTTAGCCTCCTAGACTAAGAAAAAATACATTTCTGTTTGTTAAAGCCATCCTCTTGTGGGTACATCAAATGTGCTAGGAGGGACAGGAGTGCGGGCTTACAAAGGTGCATGTTAGGATGTTCCCATTATCTTGATTATGGTGATGGGTTTGCATTTTTACCTCAGTACAACATTTTTTTTTAAATAGTGATAAAAACCCACTGCCATCAAGTTGGGTCCCAACTCAGAGTGACCCTAAGGGTCAGAGTAGAACTACCTCATAGAGTTTCCAGGGAACACCTGGTGGATTTGAATTGCCAACCTTTGGCTTTTAAACAGTATAGTAAAAATAATAAAATAATACTGCATACGTATTGCCATTAGTGGATTCTGACTCATGGTGACTCCATACTTAGAGTACATAAAGGTCCTCCATAGGGTTGTTAAGGTTCTGATCTTTCAGAAACAAAATGAAAGGCCTGCCTTTTGAGGCATATCTGGGTGAGTTCTAATTGAGACTCCATGTAACTATTAAAATGACAACAACACAACAACAAAAAGATTTCCACTAGCCAAAACCAACTCATGGCAACCCTGTGTGTTTCAGAGTAGAACTGCACTCCATAAGGTCAGTGGTTGTGATCTTTTGGAAGTAAACTACTAGGCCTTTCTTCAGAGGTACCTCTGTGTGGATTCAGATCAGCTAGTAACCTAGCACTTAATTGTTTCCAGTCCCTATTTGGAGGGACTCCAGATTTCAAAAACCATAATGCCACATGCTAAGGAGGATGCAGTGCAGCTGGAATTCTCATGCACTGCTGGTAGTAATGCATTATAGTACAGCCACACTGCAAAATCATCTGGTAAATATGTCAAAAGGTAAAATATATACTTAACAACATGGCTGAGCAGTCCCACCCCTAGGTATTTACTGAAGTGAAATGAAAATTTAGGAATACATAAAAACCTGTACCTGACTCTTTATAATGGGTTGGTGGTTCAAACCCCCCCAGTGGCTCCATAGACAAAGACCCAGCAATCTGCTTCTGTAAAGGTCTGCAGACAAAGACCCAGTAATCTGCTTCTGTAAAGAAAACCCGATGGGGTAGTTCTGCTCTGTGATATGGAGTTACTGTGAGTCAGAAATTGACTTGATGGCACCTAGTAACAACAAAAACAAATAATCACCACAAACTGAAAACAGCCTAAGTGCCCCCAACTGAGGAATAGATAAACAAACCTTGGTACATCCATGTTATGGAACACTACTCAGCAATCAAAGAATCAAACCACTGGTACATACGAGCACCAGGGTAGATTTTAAGTAGTTTACATCAGTAGTTAATCCCTTTTATTGCTGAGTCGTAGTTCATTGTATGGATGTATCACTCTCTATTCCTCAGTTGAGAGATATTTAGGTTGTTTCTAGTTTTTAATTTCCTTTAAATTTTTGTTGAGTTTTTAATTTTAAAATTAGTTCTTGCATACTGGGTGAAAATGGAAACACTGCTGATAAAAAAAAAGGTCCTCTCTCTACATCCATCTTCCCCAGTTCCATCCAAGCTGCAACTGCTCTGTCATATATCCTTTAGACCTTTTTCCATACACGTTTGTCATATATCTTTCAGACCTTTTTCCATACATATGCCTACCCCCACACAAATCAGCGTACTGACATAAATACATATGTTTGTATAGTTAGAGGGAGGGGGCTATTTTTACCAAAAATTAGATATTAAAAATCTAAGTCTTGTCTTTTACCTTTTTTGCTTAACAGTATACCTTTGTGTCTATATGCACAGATCAACCTTATTTAACAGTATCATATTCTGTGGTATGAATGTAACCTAATTTAGTTAACTGTGTTTCCATTGTTAACCTTCACATTATCCCAATTTTTCCGTATTACAAATAATACAATAATATTTGATGCAAAGATTTTAATTCAGTTTGTTAAATATTACTGTAGATTTCTAGAAGTGGACTTACTCAATGTTTTGAATTTGTGTCCTCCAAATTATGTGTTGTAAATCCAAACCTCTGTGCATTTGTGAATGAATTTTCTTTCTGTTAATGAAACAGAATTACTGTAGGGTATGTCTTGAGTCAGTCTGTTTTGAGACATAAAAGAGATTAAACAAGCCAGCAAGTATGTAGAGATAGGGAAGACAGATGCCAGGCTATATAGAGTTAGCCAAGGAACTAAGAAACAGTGGGAGAGACAAAGATTTTTACTCCAGAGCCAGCAGAGACAGACAGCTTCCTCTAGAGCCAACACCCCAAATTTGGACTTCTAGCCTCCTAAACTGTGAGAAAATAACTTTCTGTTTGCTAAAGACACATACTTGTGGTATTTCTGTTATAACAGCACTAGATAACAAAGCCACTCCTTCAAGGGGTATATATACAATTAGAGATTTTTTTTCACATAGTTAGTAGTTCCTAAGTACCATACAGTACCATTTTGCATTGACTTGATTCCAGCTCATAGGGACCCTATAGGACAGAGTAGAACTGCCCCACAGTGTTTCCAAGGAGAACCTAGTGGATTTGAACTGCCGACCTTTGGTTTACAGCTGTAGCTCTTAACCACTATGCCACCAGGTTTTCCTGTTTCCCACTAGGTAGTATCAATGTGTACTCCCTAAAATAGTGTATGATACCATATGTTATTTTAGGTTATATGTTATTTAGCTTCTACTAAGCTTTCTGCCTTAATATATTTGTCTTTAAAAATTCTTATGGTAACAAATCTTATGCTCTAAGATGTCTCAATTAACAGCAGCTTATTAGAATGAAAAATAGCTGTTCTCAGTGAAAAATAAATATGCATACGTGTGTATTTTTACCAAAATACTTAGTATATTGATTTCTAAAGAAGGCAGTATGAGATACTCAGTTACTAAAGAATTTCCATTTTAAGTGTTATAACTTAATTAGAATATTTTTTAATCATAGAAAACTAGAAAGTTTGAATCCACTCTGGGCTTTTTTTTTTTCCCTCCCCTAGTCTGAGGATTACTATGATATGAGGCGGCTATACACAATTTTGGGGTCTTCTCTATTTTACAAGGTAAGTTGAAGCTTGACACTTTTATAAATGCCTAAGTGTTATATGTGGCTTGGCAAGTGTTATATGAACACGCTTAAAGGAAATTTGGGGCCTTTTACAAACGTGAAAAATACATTTATCCTTTTCCTCTAAGTGTAGGTCCCATATAAGAAAGATCATAAAAACAAGACTTACATCTGTGTATTTATAAGAAATATTTGCAGTTACTGCATTCAAAGTATTTGTAAATGCATAAAGGAGAAACAAACCTTAATCACCGAAGTTTATAAAAAAGAAAACCAGCAGTTTTCTTTTTGCAGCAACATGCTTTTTATCCTATCTTCAAAAGCAGTCCTGTATCTTTAAAGAAAATCTTCTCTTTAAATAGTTGACTTCCATGGAAAGAAATGTTAAGCAAGAAACTTATTTAAGTACTTTATTTTTGAAGTATGTTTCAAACACAATATAAAACACATCTGGAAATATGAATAGGATATACAGTGAAAAGTCTCTCCCACTTCAACCTCAAGTTCCCTACTTCCCTCCCCTCCTCAGATTTCAGTTCTTTCTCATGTTGTCAAACCCTCAGCTTAATATTATTTGGAGCCAATCTTACTTTGTGCTGAAGTCTATTTTGTTGGATCCCTTAAATTATCAATATTTGATCTCTAGCTTGACCTCAGATAAAGTTATTTATCTTTGACCTATCTTATTTTTTTCCATTAGAAACTGAAGTACTTTAAGCCAGTTTAAGAAGTGTCTCTAGAACTCATAGAACTATATTATGGGATTACTGCCTTATTTCACTAGTTGCTTTTGCTCTCTGTGTTCAATCCAAGGGTTACTTGATATGCAGTCACTTGCCCAAGGATGATCTTATTGATATTGCTGTGTACTGTCGCCACTACTGCCTGTTGCCTTTAGCAGCAAAACAAAGAATTGGTCAGTTGGTAATATGGAGAGAAGTGTTTCCTCACTATCACTTACAATCTTCTGAAGATTCAAACACCGAAGTCTTTCCTGAACCAGAAGGGAGATATTTTTTGCTAATTGTTGGTTTGGTAAGTTCACCTTCACTTTCTCCTTGGGATTTCTTTTTTGCCGTTTGTTGAACAATCAATCATGTAAAATTATGAACATTTCAAATACCAGTATTAAATAAAATATTATATGCGCCTTATTCCTTTGTATCCATTTAAAACTTATGGAAAATATTAATTAAATTCAGGAAAAAAAATTAGCAGGTTCTTAAAATATTTTGTTCTCACTTCTCTAGTGGTTGCAAATTTGCTGGTTTGTTTTGGGAAACAGGAGGGAAATACGAAAAGGGTATAGAATCAGAAGTGGAACAAATACAGAATTGTAAATGAAATGACTTAAAATAATTGAGGTTTCTTTGAAAGCTGGCTAGTTAGGGAATTCGATGTGCATAGAGTTGTTGAAGGTGTATCAGAGTAAGATGAGATTTTGTTTCAAGGGTAATGGGGAAGCATTGAGAATCACCAAGAGAAAAAAAGGAAGAATATTTAATAATCATTACATGAGTATGCCCATGTGTCCATGTGTCTTTATTATTATAAATTTATACATCCATGTTGCATGTAAATGTTTTCATGGTAGGTAAATCTGTATAAATAATTTTTTTTCTTATAGAGGCACTATATGTTATGTGTAATATTAGAAGCTGGAGGCTGTGCATCCAAAGCTATTGGGAATCCTGGACCAGACTATGTATATGTGGATCAGGTCAAAACAACTCTTTACCAGCTGGAAGGAGTAGATTCCCGCATAGATGAACGGCTAGCATCTGCTCCAAGTCCCTGTTTGTCTTGTGCTGACTGGTTCCTTACTGGATCACGTGACAAACAAGATAGTTTGACGACCTCACCTATCCTCAGTAGGCTACAAGGTACTTCCAGAGTAGCAACCTCTCCAACATGCAGAAGACCCCTTTTTGGTGACTATTCCTTAAAGACACGTAAGCCCAGTCCTTCCAGAAGCATTGGAGGATCTGACAATGGTTGTGGAGGCGAAGGTGTTGACCTTAGCCCCGTCACTACACCGGATGTAATACGGAAGCAGAGAGAATCTCAGGGCTCTGATGTTTTGGAGGAAAGTGGGGCCTTACTTAAGGTGTGTGTTTGTTCAAGTGTGTACATTCTGGGAGCTAAACTCTCTAATTCATCTTTTATAATCACAAGAGAATTTTTTTTTTTATGGCAGATCATTCTTTATTTGAACTGGTGGTGGTTTTAATCACTTTTTCTTCCTTTGGGAAGAAGTATCACTGATAAAACAGAAGCCCCACTGACATCAAGGAGTATCGGTATAACAGTACTTACAAACAGGAAACTCTTTTGACAAGCAGGAAAACTCTTCCGACAAGCAGGGAAACTCTTCTGTCCTGCTTTCCATGATCATCTCTTTTTTCTTTATGACAGGAAGTATACTAGCTGTGGGGGACTTAGGAGGCTGATTTGACTAAATAGCCATTAAAATGTTCAGCAAAAAGAAAAGAGAATTAGAAACTCAAAAGTGTGTGTGTGTGTGTGTGTGTGTGTGTGTGAGAGAGAGAGAGAGAGAGAGAGAGAGATACATGGTCTGATTTCTCAATTCAAGATAGATGTGACTGTAAAGAGAATGTTCATTTTTCAGAATGCTTATGTTACTGTTTTTTATTCTTTTTTTCCAGGAAAATGTCATACATATCCAAGTGATTATCATGAATAATCACACTGAGAGTCTTTGTACTTATCCTAGTTATATATAAGTGATATCAGATGAAGCATTAGGAGTCTGATAACAGGGCACAAATAAAATAAAGAGTTTCTGAGTGACAAGACATAAAACCCCATAGATTAGATAATCCCAAACAGCGGAGCACTCTTGGAACCCTCGATGGGATGTATTTAGGAAGTACATACATCCCTACTGTTCTCCTTATCTCTGTTGGGGAAATTGATAGAAAATAAGAGGATTCGGAGAGATTTAAGAATGACAAAGCCATGAACAGCTCCTAAGAGAATTTGAATTAACCTTTAGGATTCAGCCATTTAACACATGTTGACTGCATACCTACTAGGCAGCAAAGGACATGCTATGCAAAACAAAACTGCAAGATAAAGCACCTGCTCTTAAGAAACTGCAATGTCATAAACCCACTGTGGAGGTATATATGCAGCATGCATATATATAGACTGTAATAAAACTTAGTAATGGCTTGATAATGGTTCTGGCAAATTTTCAGGGAGAACTGTCAAAAGATAAACCAGGAGGTGCAAATAAGCATCAGAAATATTTAAAGGAAACATGGAAAATAAAAAGTAGTTCTCTTAGGTAGATTTTTAATTTTTAATTTATCTCTACTATTTGATTCCATAGATAGGCAAACACACTAAATCTCCTTAACTGTATTTTTTCAGGTCACTAAAAAGAAGTCTACTCTTCCAAATCCATTTCATTTGGGGAACCTGAAAAAGGGCCTTTCAGAGAAAGAATTGGAAGTATATAATACAGTGAAGTAAGAAACTTCCTTGTGATATTCTTTTTTTTTTATAATTTAAACTCAGCTTTTGCCTTTAAGGAAGTTTTAGTGTGAAAGCACAATTTCAGACTACACAGATACTTGACTCAACATCATTAATTACAGTATATCTTACATGTGAAAGTAATGTATTTTCCACTTCTCGTGCTTTTCATTACACATTGAGGTATATGAACATATGAATATATTTGAAAAGAAAAACAAAGTAATACTTCAAAATGTGAAAATCCCCTTTTGTTTTTCCTCCCCAGGAAACTACCCCTTCTGTGTTTAATTTAATTTTTTTAAGTTAGAGTTTATTGTTCCCAGACTGGGAAATGCTGTGGTGTGTGCTGCCCAGATACCGTTTACCAAGGTACCCACTACCAGTGCTTCTGAGTAATGGCTGCTGATGACTCACAGCTAATCCTTCCCCTGGACTTACCCTCCCCTCCTTGGAAGCTTGCCTACTCAAAGAATGTTACACCCCTCCCTGGAAGTAGCCTCATCTAAAGACTGATTGATAAGCAAGTTCAAAAGCTTGGTCCCTTGCCTAAATTCAGGACAACTCTGAAAGGCCTTCTAAACTTCTGAGTTCCTGATGGAATCTACTGAGACGTCAGCTGCAACTGCAGCCCAATTCAGCTTTTTCCTCTGCTTAATGGTGCTTATGCCTCCCCAGAAGATATTCCCAACAGTACTCCCTGAAAACTTCTTTCCCTTCGTAACTCCCTTTCAGAGTCTGGGTCTCAGGAAACTGATTCTCTTTTTTAAGAAAATAGGTAAAACTTCACATTTATATTGAATAGAGAGATAATGCTAAATTAAGACAAACTGAGTTAAGGAAGCTTGTTCAGCAATTTATCATATCTAAAATTGTTGCAGTGTGAAATGTTACATATTCACTTCTTGTTGTGCAATTGTTACCAGACAAAACTCTGGGTTAGTGGAGCTTGGGAGAACAATCAACCGGTTATATTTCTGTGTGCCAGCAACATAGGGGACAGGCAGCATTCTCATCCTCAAAGCCTGTCTGAAGAAGTTGTCAGGCAAGGTCAAGGTTTTTAAAAGCAGAGGCTACATGCAGGTCAGGTGTAGGGGCAGGTGTCAGGGAGAAACAATTTGGGCAATTTGGGGTGGGTGGGGGCGGGATTGACTAGGCAGAGGTCAACTGGGTGGAGGTCAACTGCTTTGCAATCTGGAAGGCCATCAAGGAAAACAAAGTGGTGCTAGACACCATCCGGCCAGCAATCCGATGCTCAAAAACAAGTTACTTCCCTGGCTCCCTGCTTCTTTTACCATTGGTTAGAGCCCAATTATCAAGACAAGAGGAGTCATTCGTAGCCTCCAGTTTACTAAATCTATGGTGGTGCTTGTAAGAGCCCCACTCCAGCATTGTCACCTGGGGCTTGTGGATTGTGGAGGTCATGTTTTCATTGGGGTGATCTGAAACCATGTCTGAGGTCCCACACCTGGCTCTTTTCAGCCACTAGTTTCATAACTATTGTATGGCCTCTGAAGCTAACTTCTCTGCACAAAATAATGCCTTCGAAAGCTACTGTGTTAAAATTTGATATTTAATGCCTCCAAATGTTTTAAGTTTTCAATAGTTAAAAAATCATCTTTACACAAAAAAAAGAATGTGAGCAAAATTTGACTCAAACTTACTGTAACACCCTGATGTTCCATTTAACAAAAAGTACTGCTGTGCAATTTTATTACCTCCATATATTAATTTTTATGTACTACATAAAAGTGATACATATTTTTTTAAGTGTTCTTCAACTTTTATCACTAGTAAAAGTAAAAATTTTTCCAAGGTCATTGACTTGAACTTAGAAATTCACTTGTATAAATCATGGGCTCTCCTATTTAATGTTATGTATTTATATGATACTAATTTGTATGTACGTATTTTTGTAAAATATGTAACATTTAAAATAATAATACATACAAAATACTCAGTAAGTGTTTTAGTCATTTAGTGCTGTCTTAACAGAAATACTACAGGTGGATGGCTTTAAAAAGAGAACTTTTATTTTGTCACATTCCAGTAGGCTAAAAGTCCAAATTCAGGGTGTCAGCTCCAGAGAAAGCCTTTCATTGCTGAATCTAGAGGAAGGTACTGTCATCCATCTTCCCCTGGTCTGCAAGCTACTGAGATGTAGGGACCCTGGTCCTTTCCACAGTATGCTCTCAGCTGCCAGCACTGCTTTTTGGTAGTATGAGGTCCCCCAAATCTCTCTGGTAGCTTCTTTCATTTATATCTTAAGAGACTGCCTAAAGGCACAAAACAGCCTTACACATTGAGTCCTGCCCCACCAACACAGCTGCCGCCCAGCTTCCCTTATTAAAATCACAGGGGCAGGGTGTGAAACACAAAGAAGCATCACATAATAACTGGAATCATGGCCTAGCTAAATTGCTACACAGATTTTTGGGGGAACACAATTCAATCCATGACAGGAACCAAGTCCTACCCATTCTGCATCCTAAGAGTTCTTGAATCCATCTGAACTTTATTTACTGATTCTCCTCTGCTTCAGGTTCCCATTTTTTTCACCTGGATTCACTACAACAGTCTCCTAACCCCTAGCCTAACCTGAATCAATTTTCCACTGCATGTGTTAAGCTTCTGATTCTCCTACAGTGTCATTAGTAGATTCAAACCACTACCCTCAGACTAACTATATTTTAAAGAACCTATCCTGGCTTATAGAGGCAGTATTCAATAGATTGTTACCGTTTTGTTACAGATGCTGTTCTTCTTTAGCTCTGTTTATTGTGCTTTGTGTTAGCAGCTTAAACATATAACCTTGTACCACCGGGACTCCTTATATAAACATATAAACCCAAGCCCATTGCTGTCAAATTGATTACAACTCTTAGCGACCCTATAGGGTAGAACTGCCCCATAGGGTTCCCAAGGCTGTAATCTTGAGGGAAACAGATGGCCACATCTTTCTCCCATGGAGCAGCTGCTGGGTACAAACCACCAACGTTATGGTTAGCAGCCAAGCACTTAACCACTTTGTTACCACGCCACCCATTTTCTGATCATACTGTCATCTAGCATAACAGATTAACAGAGATTTAACTAGCATGAGAGACTGAGGCAGTTCTTAGGAAAAGAGCTGCAATATGCCTCTTTGTTGCTTCCAAGTTTATAGCAGGAAAAAAAAATCAACTGAAGGACTTTAGTGTAGTCAGCCTTTATGATAGTAGAACAGAGCAGCTTGAGTGTTTGAGATGCAGTTGGGTAATTTCTGCCTATGTAAGTAAAGACTGACATTCAGAGGTCTGGAAAAAAGCAAGGGTGGAGCAAGCGTCATACTCAGTTAAGCTTTGACACTTAGCTGTGGGACTCCAGGTAAGTTAATAGAAGTCCTGTGAACATTGGTTTCCTCATGGTTAAAATGAGGAGAGTAATATTTAATATCTTGCTAAGTTATGAGAACTTAGACTAACCATATTTTAAAGAACCTGCTCTGGCATACAGAGGCAGCATCAGTAGACTGTTGTTACTACTGATGTTACATTGTTCTTTAGCTTTGCTTACGACTGTTGGAAATAAGCAATATTTGTAGGTTCTCCTGGCCTGAGACCTAATTAGGGGAACAAAGGATAGGGAGGAAAGGAGAAGTTAGAACAGTAAGCAAATATGAACAGAGAAATAGGAGGGAAAGAAGATTTTAATAATGAGAAGTGGTAGAATGCTACCAGTAACTGTTACAGTATTGTACAGACTATTAATCCAACTTTGCACTTGGTAATACTAGCTTTATTTTTGTTCGGTATCATTAGCTTGACTTTCGTGGTGAAAGACTTAAATGTGTTTAGTTTGTTGAAAGGTATTTTCATGTGTGGTCTACCCTACACTGATAACCTTGTTTATGGCTTATAAATCTCTGGGCCAGACATGGGCTGAGTTATTCATTACCAACCATGGAAAAAGAGAGGTTGAGCCAACTTGGGTTATTAGGCAAAGGGAGGATAAAGTTACTTGCAAATTAATTGGTGTTTACTTACCTTTGAATGTGTAGTATTTGCCTCCATTAAGGGGATTAATAATACCCTAGCCTGTACTTTAGTTAAGGAAAGAAGGAAGTCAATGTTTGGTCCAGTTTCCCTTCTCTGGTTTTACATTACTAATATGTTGTAGGTAACACCTTGTAAGAAGGTAACAGAATTCAAAATAATGTCTTCAAGGTCACTTAAGTTTCTTTTTTGATTTTTTTTTTGTCTTTTCCAGATTGACATCTGGTCCTGAGAACACACTTTTCCACTATGTTGCCTTAGAAACAGTACAGGGGATTTTTATTACTCCTACCTATGAAGAGGTGGTACAATTGAGCGGTTCTCTCCACCCTCAGCTAATAAGGAATTTCCATCAGTGTTGTCTTTCCATTCGTGCAATTTTCCAAAAGACGATGGTGGAAGAGGTAGGACACTGTTCTAAATATACTTCTCTGACAGTTTCTTATCCATATTTCTAAACATTCTCTCTAGCTCTCTAACCAGTGTGTTCCAGCAATGACTGTTTTCATTTAATTAAGCCTTTTTAACAATTACCCAATCTAACTTAGGTGCCAAAAGGATTATATTCACAGTATTTAGCTTCAAAACTTCATTGTGTAATACTGAATTGAATGTCCTGGAATACTGTTTCAGGAACTGGTGTCAAAAGTAAAACTCAACCCCATTGTAGCTGAGTTCATTCCAACTTGTAGTGACCCCACATCACAGTATAGAACTGCCCCATATGATTCCCAAGGCTGTAAGACTTGGTAGAATCAGGTAAGGAGGGTAAATACAGAGTGAGCAGCCCCCGATTGTCTATTAGTGGAGGCTTGCTTGTTGCTGTGAAGCTGGAAGCTATGCCACTGATAGTTAGGTACCAGCAGGGACACCCATGGTAGACAGGTTTCAGCTGAGCTTCCAGACTGAGGCAGACTAGAAAGAAAGACCCCACAGTCTACTTCTGAAAAGAACTACCTGGGGAAAACTTGATGAATAGCAGCAGAACACTGACAGATATAGTGCTGGAAAATGAGAACCCCAGACTAGAAGGCACTGAGAAGACAGCTGGGGAAAAGCTGCCTCCTCAAAGTAGAGTTGACCTTAATGATATGGATGGAGTGAAACCTTCGAGATCTTTGGTCTCTTGATGTAGTATGACTCAAAATGACATGCAGTGTACCATTTATGATTCTAGGAAAATTGGAAATTGTCAAAAATGAAATGGAACACATCAGTATCCTAGGCATTGGTGAGCTGAAATGCCGTGGTATTGGCCATCATGAATCCGACAATCATATGATTTACTACGCCAGGAACGAAAACTTGAAGAGGAATGGTGTTGCATCATCAGAAAGAAAATTTCAAAATCTGTCCTCAAGTACAGTGCTATCAATGATAGGATAATATCCATATGCACCTACAGGGAAGGCCAGTTAATGCGACTTGTTAAAATTTACACACCAACCACTAAGGCCAAAGATGAAAAGATGGAAGATTTTTACCAGCTTCTGCAGTCTGAAATTGACTGAAGATGCAGTCAGGACGCATTGATAATTATAGGTGACTGGAATACAAAAGTTGCAAAGAAGAAGGATTGGTAGTTGGAACATATGGCCTTGATGATACAAATAATGCCACAGATCACATGATAGAATTGTGCAAGACTAACAACTTCTTCATTGTAAATACCTTTTTTAACCAACGCAGATGGCAGCTGTTCACATGGACCTCACCACATGGAATATACAAAAACCAAATCAACTATATCTGTGGGAAAAGATGATGGAAGAGCTCCATATCAACAGTCAGAACAAGACCAGATGCTGACTGCAGCACAGATCATCAATTGCACATACACAGATTCAAACTGAAACTGAAGAAAATTAGAACAAGTCCATAAGAGCCAAAGTATGACCTTGAGTATATCCCTCCTAAGTTTAAAGACCATCTCAGGAACAAATCTGATGTGTTGACCACTAATGACAAAAGACCAGATGAATTGTCGAATGACATCAAAGACAATATCCATGAAGAGAGCAAAAGGTTATTAAAAAAAAATAGGAAAGAAAGAAAAGACCAAAATTGGATGTCAGAAGAGACTCTGAAACTTGCTCTCAAACATCAAGCAGCTAAAGCAAAAGAAAGGAATGGCTAAGTAAAAGATTTAAACAAAAGAGCAGCTCCAGAAGACAAAGTATTATAATGTTATATGTAAAGAGCTGGAAATGGAAAACCAGAAGGGAACAATATGTTCTGCATTTTTCAAGCTGAAAAAACTGAAGAAGAAATTCAAGCCTCAAGTTTCAATAGTGAAAGATCCTACAGGGGATACATTAAACAATTTAGGGAGCATCAAAAGAAAATGGAAGGAATACAGAGAAAGAAGTGGTCGATGTTCAGCCATTTGAAGAGGTAGCATATGATCAGGAACCAATGGCACTGAAGGAAGAAGGTGAAGCTGCACTGAAGGCCCTGGCAAAAAACAAGGCTCTAGGAATTGATGAACATCACTTGAGATATTTCAACAAACAGATGCAACACTGGAAGTACTCATCTATGCCAAGAAATTTTGAGGACAGCTACCTGGCCAACTGACTGGAAGATATCCATGTTTATGCCCATTCCAAAGAAAGGTGATCCAACCAAATACGGAAATTACCGAACAATATCATTACCATCACATGCAAGTAAAATTTTGCTCAAGATCATTCAAAAGCTACTGCAACAGTATATTCACAAGCAGCTACCAGAAATTCAAGCCGGATTCAGAAGAGGACATGGAACCAGGGATATTACTGCTGATGTCAGATGGATCTTGGATGAAATCAGAGAATACCAGAAAGATGTTTACCTGTGGTTCCCTGACTGTACAAAGACATTTGACTGTGTGGATCATAATAAATTATGGCTAACATTGTGGAGAATGAGAATTCCAGAATACTGCATTGTGTTCTTAAGGAGTGTGTATGTGAATCGAAATGCAGTCATGGAAACAGAACAAGGGGATACTGCATGGTTTAAAGTCAGGAAAGGTGTGTGTCAGGGTTGTACCGTTTCACCATACCTTTTCAACCTGTAAACCAAGAAAATAATCCAAGAAGCTGAATTATACAAAGAAAAACAAGGCATCAGGGTTGGAGGACAACTCATTAACAATTATGCAGACAACACCACCTTACTTGCCGGAAGTGAAGAAGATTTGAAACACTTACGGATGAAGATCAAGGACCACAGCCTTCAGCATGGATTGCACCCCAGCATCAAGAAAACAGAAATCCTCACAGCTGAACCAGTCAGCAGCAGCATCATAAATGGAGAAAGTATTGAGGTTGTCAAAGTTTTCAGTTTACTTGGGTCCACAATCAACACCCACGGAAGCAGCAGTCAAGAAATCAAAAGATATATTGCACTGGGAAAATCTGCTGCAAAGGATCTCTTTAAAGTATTAAAAAGTAAAGATGTCACCCTGAAGACTAAAGTGCACCTGACCTAAGCCATGGTATTGTCAGTTGCGTCATACACATGCAAAAGCTGAACAATGAACAAAGAAGAATGAATGCCTTTGAATTGTGGTGCTGGGAAAGAATGCTGAATGTACGTGGACTGCCAAGAGTACAAACAGATGTATTCTAGAAGTATAACCAGAGTGCTCCTTGGAAGCAAAGATGGCAAGACTATGTTTTACATACTTTGGACATGTTGTCAGGAAGGATCAGGACGTCATGCTTGGTTGAGTGGAGGGTCAGTGAAAAAGAGGAAGACCCTCAATGAGATGGATTGACACAGTGGCTGCAACAGTGGGCTGCAGCATAAAAATGACTGTGGACATGGCGCAAGACCAGGCAGTGTTTCATTCTGTTGTGCACAGGGTCCCTGTGAGTCAGAACCGACTCCACTGCATGTAACAACAACAACATTTATGGAAGTATATTTCCACATCTATGCACTACCGACCTTTCATTTAGCAGCCTAGCAGTTCAAACCACCAACCTTCCAGCTGACAGTTTAGCCATATTTTTCTGTAGCCAAGTAGAAAACATTAGCTTGTGCTATATAGTTCTTGGAACATAACTGAGTTAGGATCTAGCAATGGTTACAATACTATTGCATATTTTTTTAACCATGTGATTAGTTAGATGTTTGCTTTTCAATCCAAGATGAAATTTCATTTAAAACTGTACCTGTTGGCTAAGTAGTGACTTTATATAATTAAAACTTCAGTTATTGGAATGACAGGGAAAGACACATGTTTTCTTAAAAAGTATAAACATACAGAGGTTTACTTGTGACTGCAGATATTATGCTGCCCCAAAAGAAAAAAAAATTCATGAGGACAATTATAATCTATATGCCAATATGTGTGTTAAAGATATCAAATTTGTAAAGTCTTGAGATTAAAGGAAGAACAACATTGGTGGTGAATGAGAATGAAGAATCCTAAGTTGAGCTTTACTTATTCCTGTTTCTTTAGCTATTCAGTTGAATGGCCCAAATTATATCATCCTACGGCTCACTCAGCAGTAAAATTCTGTATCTTACAGGCTTTCTTATCAGAAACTGATATCCAGCAAAATACATTGCTGTGTGTTCTGGGTTCTTATATTCCACCTTGCCTATTTGACATAACTGATAGATTCTGGAAGAGGATTTTTATTAACTTATTTTGATACTTAGCAATATAAATTAAGTTTCCCTATATTACTTAAATACTGAAGTACCTGCTGTGTGCCAAATATTTAGATGCTATAGATATAACAGTGAACAAAACAAAGTCTCTCCCCTCATAAAGTTATGCCCTAATACCTTTTAGCACTGAGCGCACTCCAACCAATAGCGACCCTACAGAACAGAGTAAAAGCGCACTATAGGGTTTTCTAAGGAGCAGCTGGTCGATTGAACTGCCAACCTTTTGTTTAGCAGCTGATCTCTTAACCATTATACCCCAGGGCTCTGTACTCTAATAGAAGACAAGTGATTTACAAATGGTATAATAAATCAGGTAGGATAAGTGCCACGAGGAGTAATAAAACATGCTAAGGATGACAGGTGGAGATTACTGTTTTAAAAGATCCTCTGCTCAGGTCAGGTAACAGCGACCAGAATGAAGTGTGGCTGTCTACACACAAGCTATCTGTCTGGAAGTCCTGTCTCCAGATAGTGGGAACAGCAAGTTCAAAGCACCAGAAGCAGGAGTCTGGGAGAACACTAAATTGGGGCTGAGAAGGGAGGAACCTGGTTAGAGATGAGATGGCAAAGGTAGCAGAACCAGATCATGCCATAGCCCGAAAACCACAATTAGGACTTTGGACCTTGTTCTGAAGAAGACAGAACATCCTTGAACACTTCTGAGCAAAGGAAGGAATATATCTTAGTTTGTGAAAACAAAGGATCACAGGGTTTAGGGTAGCAAGGGTGAAGGCAGGAACCAGTTAGGAGACTATTGAAATTCTCAGAACAAGAAATGATAGTGGCCTCTGGATTCTGAATATATTCTGGAAGATAAACCAAAAGGCTTTGTTGATGGATCAGATACAGTTTATGACAAAAAGAGAGGAGTTAAGGAGTACTTTACCATTTCAGCTTGAACCTTGTAAAAAGTATGTTGTTCCAAATGAGTCATTGTTTTGCTATGCTTTAATCCATGGGGAACGTAAAGATCATGCATCATAAAACTAGTTGCTGTTGAGTTGATTCCAACTCATACTGACACTATCAGACAAACCAGAACTACTCCATATGGATTTCAAGGGGAGGCTGGGTGAATTCAAACTGCTGATCTTTGGTTTAGGAGCTATAGCTCTTAACTCCTGCACCAGCTCCTATGCATCAGCATAAGAGGATAATAAAGCTTTAAATACATGTGTATTAAGTATATTGCAGAACCGTCTATTCCTTCACTGCACATTTATTAAGCACCCAGAACTGCCTCAACAGCAACAGGTTTAGTTTTTTGTTTATATAGTGGTGTTTAAGTGGTATAAGTCTCGCTTTCCATGCAGAAAACTCAGGTGTATATAATTCTTACTTTCCATGCAGAAGACCCAGGTGTGTTTCCTGGCAATGTACCTCATATGCAGCCACTACCTGTCTTGTCATTGCAGGTTTGTGTATTGTTATGATACTAAATGACTTTCAGTGGAGCATCTAAATTCAGACAGACTAGAAAACAAGGCCTAGCAATCTGCTTTTTAAAATCAGCCCATGAGAACCCTATGAACCACAATGATTCAGTCCACAACCACCATGGGGATGGTATAGGACCAGACAACATTTCATTCAATTATGCGTAGGGTCGCCATACTGCAGGGGCTGACTGGATGGCAGCTAACAATAATAATGTGCCTGGCGCTGCTCCTTTAAAATCTACAGAGATGAATAGCACATTGTCTCTACCCTGGAAAAAGCTCATCACCTACTGGTAAGGACAGACTTGTAAACCGTTAACGTAAATATGAATGGAAGGTTGTGAACAAAGTGTTCCCTGGGAGGATCAAAGGACACTTTATCCATGAAGTCTGTTGCATGAGTTGACGTTTAAGTATTGAGGGAGGGTAGCAGTTTTCCTTAGGTTAAGAATTTTGTTGCAGGCATACAGATACTAAGATCAGCCAATTCACATGTGTTAAAATATTTTAAAATAATATTTCTTAATACTAATACCAAACCAAACCCACTGCCACTGAGTTGATTTCAACTCATCACGATCCTATAGGACAGAATGAAACTGCCTCATGAAGTTTCCAAGGCTGTAAATCTTTACGGAAGCAGACTGTCATGTCTTTATCCTGTGGAATGGTGGTAGGTTCCAACCGTCTGCCTTTATGGTTAACAGCTGCGTGCTTTAACCACTGTGCCACCAGGGCTCCTTTAATACTAACCATAGCTATTGATTTACAGAAAAAGAAAGTGATAAATGGTGGAAATCATTCAGATTCTGCAAAACCAGTGTCGTCTCTTAACCCTGTGAAAGAACACGGTGTGTTGTTTGAATGCTCGCCTGAAAACTGGACAGACCAGAAAAAAGCACCACCAGTGATGACTTACTGGGTAGTAGGGTAAGTGAGGAAAAAAAACATTTTAAAACTGAAGTAAAGTCATAAAGGAAGCAAATGTTTTAAAATGTAGGCATGGAATTACTAATGTAGCTGTAATATTTTAATAAATTTAAGGATATCATTTTATTTACTGTCTCCTTTAAATCCCTGTTTTTTTTCCTACTAAAAAAAGTTATACAGTCAAATTACAAAATTTTATTTGTATACACTAAAAAATTCTTAACAGTATTACTCCAGTTTCCTTTCTTTCTTTCTGTCATGGATTGAATTATGTCCCCCCAAAAATGTATCAGTTTGGCTGAGTTGTGATTTCCAGTATTTCCAGTATTGTGTGGTGGTCCCCACAGGCTGTAAATTCTGCTTCTGTGATGTTAATGAGAAAGGATGGGTAGCCTGTGTTGGTATGTTGCATGGTATTGTGCCGTGAGGCAATCTCTTCAGATATAAGGAAAGGGAAGCAAGCAGAGAGTTGGGGACCTCATCTCGTCACGAAAAAAGCAGTACCAGGACCACAGCATGTCTTTTGGACCCGGGGTTCCTGCGCCTCACAAGCTCCCAGTCTAAGAGAACACTGATGACAGGCGCTTCCCCCAGAGCCCAGAGAGAATGACTTCCCCTAGAGCTGACACTCTGAGTTTGGACTTTTAGCTTACTCTACTCTGAGGAAATACTCTTTGTTAAAGTCATCCATTTGTGGTATTTCTGTTATAGGAACGTTAGATGCCTAAGATACTTTCTTACGTACTTGCCCTCTCTTTCTCTTCCTTGTCTGTCTTCCCACCTTCCCCTGAACTACAAGGCCCTGCCTGATAGAGCCCTGCTCACCTCTCTGTTCCATCTCCTCTATCATTCTTCTCCTCCATTCATCGGCATCCACACTGGCACCCACAGAATCATTTCTGCTATTGCTTCTGTGTAGGATGTTCTACCACTTAACCTGTGCATATCTGGCACCTTGATACTCAAATCAGAGGATCCATAAATTTAGTCTTAGTTATCTAGTGCTGCTGCAAGTGGATGGCTTTAACAAAGAAATTTACTCTCTCAGTGTAGAAGTCCAGATTCAGAGCAGTCAGCTCCAGAGGCTGGCTTTGTCTGTCAGCTCTAGGGAAAGGTCCTTGTCATCAATTTTCCCCTGATCTAGGAACTTCTCATGCAGGAACCACAGGTACAAAGGACACATACTCCTGGCTGTTGTTGCTTGGTGGTAATGAGGTCTCCCTATCTTTCTGCTCATATTTCTCTTTGGTATCTGAGAAGAGACTGACTCAAAATACAACCTAACCCTATAGAGTGAATCCTTCCCTTATTAACATAACTGACCCTAATCCTGCTTCATAACAATTGTAAGAGGCAAGATTTACAACACATAGGAAAATCACATCAGATGACAAAATGGTAAACCACCACACAAGACAAGGAATCTTGACCTAGCTCAGTTGACATGTATTTTGGGAAGCTATAATTCAATCCCTAACAATTTCTTTCCCCCATTCCAAATAGCTAGGTAGTTATTCTTCATTGTATCACCCATCTGGAAACCCAGGTGGCATAGCGGTTACGTGCTACAGCTGCCAACCAAAAGGTCAGCAGTTAAAATCTACCGGACTGTCACTGGAAGCTCTATGGGGCAATTCTCTTCTGTGCTTTAGGGTTGCTGTAAATTGGAATCAACTTGACAGCAATTAAGTTTGGTTTTGAGGGGTTTTTTGTGTGTCTGTCTTGTTTCGTCATCTCCTTCCCTCCACTCCACCCTACCCCACCCCCACCCCAACTAGAATATCAGCTTTGTGAAGACAGGAATCATAATCGGTCTTACCACAATGGCCTGCAACAGCACCTACACATAATCGTCACATGATAAATATGTAACAGTTTAGTGAATGGAGCTGTGCTTGGCAAAATATAGTGGTGGGAGGGTAGAATAATAAAAACAGTTCACCTAAGGCATATATTGGAGCCCTGGTGGTGCAGTGGTTACAAGCTCAGCTGCTAACCAAAAGTTCCACAGTTTGAATCCACCAGCTGCTCCTGTGAAACCCTATGGGGCAGTTCTACTCTGTCCTATAGGGTAGCTGTGAGTCAGAAATGACTCAGCAGCAACAGATTTAAAGCATATATTAATTCATTTGGAAATAAATCTAGCTGTATTCCCCTACTATCAATTTAATGGTTTTTAAATTTACTGATTATTTCAGAAGCAAAATAAATTAAAGGGTTTTGTTACTGTTGTTTGGTCTCTAAGATGAGTATGTTCTTTTCCCCTGCAGGAGACTCTTTCTTCATCCCAAACCTCAAGAACTTTATGTCTGTTTCCATGACTCAGTCACAGAAATTGCCATTGAACTGGCTTTTAAATTGTTCTTTGGATTAACCTTGTAACTGTGTGTTCTGGATTCAGAGCAACACTGACAATGGAACATCAGTCTTATAATTTCTGAAATTGATACACAAAATAGATAAGTGTTAGCTCCTTTTCACTGTACAGTATTCGAATAATATTAACATTAAAATGAAATGCTGTTTGAATTTGATGGATGAAATCTCAGGTAGCACTGTTAAGACTTTTGAAAAGATACTTGATCCAAAATGTATAAAAAAGGGATTGTTAATTTAGTACCACCATTCTGGAATATAACATTAATTTATTGAATAGTTTAAGATAACGTGAAATGTTTTATATAAAATTGATATAGCAGATATTAGAAAAAATTGTTTTTCTCAAGACTAATATTGATATCTGATGAAAGAATAATGGAACTGGGAGGAGGTGACTAGGTTCTGTAACTAACTAGTACTGTGGCCATGAGCAAGTCTTTTTATCTCCCTGAGCTCAGAAATTTCATATATGAAATGAGATGAGTGCACTGAGGTTTCTAAAGCTTCTACTCTCTTGGTCAGTATCTAAGTTTATAATGTTGAAATACTAATTGCTTATCAGATCAAATTTTTCGTACTGTTTGTGATACCTCACAGGAGGTAGTGGGGATAAAAACTAAATTTTTCTTATTTGATTTTCTTTACTCTTTCAGGTAAGCTCTGTTTTGACTAGGATATATTTGTTAAGCTATTTGTCCATGAATTTCATTGTTATTCTTTGTGTTGAAATATATTCAGTTATACCATATCCAGTGCCGTCGATACATTGTATATAGTTGATAAATTTCAGGAAAAGTTTGTGAAAATTCAGGAAAATTTCTGAAACCAAATCATGCTAAAAACACTGAAAAGTTTGGCAACTTTTTTTTTTTACAGACCTTGTTAGGCCTTTTTTATTGTACTTTATTATAGATGAACATTTACAGAATTAGTTTCTCATTAGACAGTACTCATACTGTTTTATGACATTGGTTACCAACCCCACAACACCCTCCCTTCTCAACCTTGTGTTCCATATTACCAGCTTTCTGTCCCCTCCTGGCTCCCAGTCCCTGCCCCTGGGCTGCCATGCCCCTTTACTCTCCTTTTGTTTCGTGGGCCTGTTCAATCTTTGGCTGAAGGCTGAACCTCAAGAGTGACTTTATTGCTGAGATGAAAAGGTGTCTGGAGACCATACTCTCAGGTTTTTGCCATTCTCTCTCAGGGCAGCAAGTGTTGGTCTTTCTTTCTGAGTTAGAATTTGGTTCTACATTTTTCTCCATCTCTGTCCAGGACCCTCTGTTGTGACCCGTGTTAGAGCAGTCTGTGATGACAGCCAGACACTATCTAATTGTACTAGATTCAGTCTGCTGGGGGCTGCTGTAGATGTGGTCCATTAGTCCTCTGGACTAATCTTTCCCTTGCATCTTTAGTTTTCTTCATTACTGCTTGCTCTTGAGGGGGTAAGGCCAGTGGCATATCATAGATGGCCACTCTCAGGCTTTTAAGATCCCAGATGCTACCAACAAAAAGTAAAATGTAGAACGTTTTCTATGTACATTATTATGCCAGTTGAGCTAGATGTTCCCCAGGACCATGGTCCCCACAGCCCTCAGCCCAGCAATTTGATCCCTCTGGGAGTTTAGGTATGTCTGTGGAACTTCCATGACCTTTCCCTGTACAAGGTGGGCTGGCTTCCCTAACCCTTCGTCATAGTTACCACATATCTATAACCCCTCCCTGGTAGCCATCAAAGATTCTTTTTATGTGTAAACTTTTTCATGATTTTTTACAGTAGTGGTCTCATACAATATTTGTCCTTTTATGACTAACTTATTTCACTCAGCATAATGCCTGCATGTTATGAGATGACATCCACTTTTGTCAGCACCATTTGTTAAAGAGACTGTCTTTTCCCCACTTGATGGACTTTGGGCCCTTTTTGAAGATCAAGTGACCACAGGTGGATGGATTTACATCTGCATTGTCAATTCTATTCCAGTAGTCAGTATATCTGTTGTACTAGTACCAGGCACCTGTTTCTGCGGTGTGTCTCTTGTGAACAGATTGGTAGATCCTGTGTTTTGTTTTTTAATCCATTCTGCCAGTCTCTCTTTATGGGTGCATTTAGACCATTTACATTCAGGGTAATTACTGATAAGGTGTGAGTTTACTGCTGTCATTTTATAGGGCCTTTTTTTTTTTTTTTTTTTTTGGTGGTACTGACATTTTCTTGTTTTCTCTGACACTCCTGTGCTGAATTCCTTTGGTTTGTGAATTTCTTTTTCATTTGTTTTGTAGATTTTGTTTTTACTGAGACTTTGTTTTCCCTATTTTGATGTGTAGGTTTGTTAACTTTCTTTGTGGTTATCTTGATATTTACCCTTATCTTCTTAGGTTTGAAATCAGTTTATTATTACTTGATATTGCCTCATCTTCCACAAAGTTGTCTCTACACCATTTATTCCCTTTTTTATTGTTCTGCTGTTGCTGTCATTTACATATTACCCTCTCTGGTTCCCTGTTGTCATTACTTTGGTTTTAAAGAGTCCTTGGTCGCCATCCGACTCGACGGCACTTGGCTTTGGCCTGAGAGTTCATTTCCTAAGCTGGTATCTGGCCAGTATAGTCTTGCATCCTAGATTCAGGCTGCAGTCTGATGTTGTTTGTTCTCAAACCAAAGGACTCCCTTTAATAATTCTTGTAATTTTAGTTTGTTTTAGTATTCCCTTAATTTCTGTTTATATGGAAATGTCCTAATTTCACTATCATATTTGAACAAGAGTTTTGCAGGATATATTATTCTTGGTTGACCATTATTTCGTCAAGGTTTCGTATGTGTATCATCCCACTGCCTTCCTGTCTGCATGGCTTCTGCTGAATAATCAGAGCTGTCTTAGTGTTTCTCCTCTGTATTATTTTTCCCTCAAGCTGCACTCAGAATTTTTTGTATATGGTTTTTATCAAGTGTAATTATGTCTTGGTGATTTTCTTTTAGGGTCTATTCTATATGGAGTGTGTAGAACTTCCTGGATGGTCAGCTTTTCATCTTCACAATTAATAGTAAAGTTCTCTGTCAGCAATTCGTCAATGCTTCTCTCTGTTTTTTGTTTTCTCTTCCCCCCATCCCCTGTTCTGGAACTCCGATTACACATGGTAAAGTTTTGCTTTTCATTGTATCCCACATTATTCTCAGTGTCTTCATTTTTGTTCTTTTTCAGTTTTTCCTCAGAGTTCTAACTGTTTGTCTTCAGTTTTGCCGATCAAGTCTTCCATCATTTCAGACATTCTCAGCCCTTCTATGACAATGTCCATTTCTGAAATCTAGTTATCTTTTGGATTTGTTGTTGTTGATATATGATTTATAGTTGTGAATTTATTTTTCCATTTCTTCCTGAATTATTTTCATCAATTTTTCCATACATTTGTCTGCCTTTACCATGAATTTATCCATTTTTTTGTCCCTTACTTCTGTCTGCTTTTTGTCCTAAATCTTGGGTGGTTCTGACCACTAGAGATTTGAATCCCATCAGATTAATTGTAGTTTTTCTTCCTCTCCTGGAAATCATGTGGTCTTTTATTTTAGATACTAACTGAAACTATCTTGTCCTGTTTTGTTTATGTAGTGATATTATCTGCTGTCTTCAGATCATTCAGCAGTTATTTTCTTTGTTTATTGATTGTAGATCTGTTTTTTTCATCCTGCTGTTTTATTCAGTTATGTCAAAGCAGGTAGGTTGTGCATTCTTTGTTGTTTGCTCATCTGGGATGAAGATATTTTTGACCTCCCTGTCCAGTGGCCAGGGCAGTCACTCAGCAGTGGTGCAGCAGGTCAGGTCCAGTGAAAGGGAGGACACGGCATAGGTGGTCTATGACATGAACAAGGGCTGACAGGGCAGGCCAGGAATCAATGCTGGACAGATTCCAATAGGCCATGCTTGTGCTGCATGGGATGCAATGTTCAGCATACAATGCAAGTAGACACGAAAGAGTATAAAGCAAGTGATCTGTGCCCTCATGGGAGCTCCTGAAGGTACTTGTGCATACCCCATGCCTGCTAATGTCCAGTGTGGGTATAGCTAATCCAAACAGCAAAAACACTGCACTTCCCAGCTGGCTGAGCCACCACAGCTAGCTGGGAAGCATCAGAGGTAGAACAACAGAAAGAAGATGGGGGATGGGAAAGCATGTATTGCTTGTTACCAGGTGCTTTGTCTTCTGCTAAGATTTCTGTGAATCTACTTTCCTATGCTCCGTGTCTGCCAATCTATGACAGGAGACCAAAATGGCAAATCCATGCTTAGTTACCTGATAGGGTACTTCCACTCATACCTATTCTCACTCTGTTCTCTGTCAGTTTCTTATTCCATTTGGTGTTTGACTGAGATCTTGTATCTCTTTATTTGACCCTCTGTAGTCCACGATCGACATTTGTCTCTGCTTTACTTAGTTTTGGGGTCTTGGCTGTAGAAGGACAGTGTGGTTCATCTGTCTATGGCACCATGTTGGCTGCAAGTTGACTTTTTCTTTTTTTTTTGGTAAAATCCTAATTTTTGTGTTACATGTATGGATTATTGTGTATTGGGTTTTCCCAATGGAAGAACACTTTAATAGTTTATGTGACCTTTATTAGGGAAAGAAAAAATAGTGAAATGAGAATTTTCTCAGGCTGTGAGAATATGGTGGATTGGAAGGAATAAATACTGCACTTTTAATTGACATTTACCAAATGGATCCTCCTGGAGGCTCAAATGCCCCAGAAAATTTATCATACTGGATTGCTTCTTCTTTAGCACTTCAGCTTTGGAATTCAAGTTACATTAGTACATCTAAAGTCAATCCCTGCATTTCCACTGTTTCAAATGAAGACCCTCAAGCTTGGTTAGAACTAAATACAAAATATAATGGGTGCATAATTAGAGTCATTTGGTCTTAGATGAAACACTACTGTCCCTCAGTTATCATCTTAAAAGTTTCTACCCAGGTGTTTAAATGTAAACCTCTGAATACTGGGCCCACTAGTCACCCTTGGACCTTAATTCTAGCACTGAGATCAGAACAAGAACCTGAGATCTTGAAATATCATTAAAAATAGCTTGCAATATTACCCCCTTAAGATCACAATGGAAACTCTGGTGTGTAGTGGTTAAGTGCTATAGCTGCCAACCACATGTTGATGGTTCAAATCCACCAAGCACTCCTTGGAAACTGTGAGGCAATTCTACTTTGTTGTATAGGGTCCCTGAGTTGAAATCAACTCAACAGCAGTGTGTAAGATCACAATACTGAGTCAGGTGGTAGACTCTTAACTAGTACTGTCTTAGGACTGCTTGTGTGTGTGTATGAGAGAGAGA
Organism: Heterohyrax brucei; assembly: GCA_028571685.1. NCBI lineage: Eukaryota > Metazoa > Chordata > Mammalia > Hyracoidea > Procaviidae > Heterohyrax > Heterohyrax brucei. Next base: position 51,407,250 of record CM053143.1, on the reverse strand, counting down.
GAGAGAGAGAGAGAGAGGGAGAGAAGACAGTTTGTTTTTAAGTAATTAAGCATCATAAATTTCTGGATAGGGCCCCAGAGTACTGTGAGCTGTTTTTAATACTGAGAATTATTAATAAATGCAACTATGATTCCCCTCAGATTTTCAAACAGACTGAACTATCTTGGGATTTTATCACAAAGGAATTTTTTTTTTCCATTTAATGAAATTTTGGTCTGTCAAATCTTTTTCCTGGTATCAAAGAATAAGACCACCACTAAAATACGTAAATAGGAAAAAAATAAAAGACAAAACAGACTACTACTTATAAAAGGAAAATCATTCACTAGATTGTAGTTATATACTATAATGTTTATATTACAGAGACTTTTCATTTTTAATAAAACCAAACATCTTGATTTTCATCTCTAAATGGATACTGAAGTAGGTACTGTAAGTTAACATAGCTTCTTGTTTTCCAAATATGTTCAGATTCACATCTCAAGGTAGATCTAATTATTGAACAATAAGTGCCTTTCTATCACTTTATAAATAAAGAGGGACTAAGTAACAGTGCAGATACTCCAGAGGCATGCTGTAGCAAATAAACATTCCTAAGGTGGATTTTTGTAGCATCCAGTAAATGATCCCTTTCACCAAAGACTATAATATGAAAGATAACATAATTAACATTTGAAAAAACATAAGTACTGCCTTGTTACTATCATGTATTTTAGCCCCCAAAACACATCCCGAAGGTTACATTTTAGGGTCTTTGTCTCCTGTTTTTAGCTTCTTTCTGTGATGTTATAGAGCTGTTCTCAGCAAGACAATGTTTCCTCTTTATGTGCCAAGGGACTGTTGATGATGATGCATACTGGCAAGGTACTAAATATTCAATGCCTGTATTTGGGGGAAAAGATATGAAACTAATTTACTAGATTTGTCTTCTGTGAACATTCAAAAATAACATTCTGCATAGTTACTTGTTATATGTGTGGATTCCCTCTAAATAGTGCCTGGCACGTACTAAGTGCTATAAAAATGTTAGCTACTACTAATATTAAATATCCATTGATAGAAAATCAAGGGGTTAAGTGAACATACCTGTTACTGTACAAAATGTTGGAAAGAACAAAAATGATTAAGCATTAAACTAGGTAAAAACTTTAAAACAGGACTTACACTTTGGCTGCTTTAAATAAATTATCATGTTAGTAGAACTTTAATGCATACACTAAATAATGTCACATAATTTAATTTTGCAGAGTTTATTTCTATATTCTATATGATTGAAGTTATTTTTATACTGTATTGATAGTTTTTAATAAAGATGATTTGGAAGTGTGTGGTTTTGTTTTCTTTTCATGCATTCATCCAATAAATATTTATAGAAGTTTCACTTTGTGCGAAGGGCTGTTCTGAGTACTGAGGATACACAGTGAACGAAACAGCTTAAAAAAAACCCTGCCCTCGAGGAGCTTATATTCCACCTGCTAGACCACAAACAAGATAAGTAAGTATACTGGTAAATATTAAGAGGAAAACAATTGAACAGGATGCGAAATGTGGGAGGCCGAATGACATTTTAGATAAGGTGGCCACGGAAAAGCTTGCTGAGATGATCCTAGACCTGAGGTAAGTGAGGGAGCTAAGATAGCTTCTAAAGACAAGTACAGTGAGCACTGCAGAGGCCTGGAGAACTCTGTACTTGTATTGTCAGCACACTAATCACTAGAACCTCTTTTTCTTCCTTGAATTAGTAAGTAAATACAACACAGCAGATTTAAATGTTTTCAGCTCTCATCTGTTGAAAAGGGGATGATTAAGAGCTCTCAATAAAGTTTAAAAACTACAAAGTAGTTACATTTGCTTTTGTGTCTCTTCTGTAATTAAATACCTGACAGAAATGAGCCTGAGGATGTCAGAAAAAGATATGTCATGAACAGTGTCAATTATTTGAGGGAATTACACCTAAGAAAAAAGGAGATAAAACTGTCCTGGGGAACAGCAGGACATTTATTTTTCTGTCCTCAGAGATACATATGGTCCCCAAGACAAGACATGGTTCCCTTTTACCTTTCTTGGCATCTTAAAAAGGCAGTCTTGCTTGAAGTGTGATTAATTCTTCCCTGAAGTTTCTCCCTATTTGCTTTTTAATGCTTCATACCCCTTAAAGGAGGCTGAAGACTTTCATTTTTCAAATTTCTTAAGATAAAAGCCAATCATTTCTTGAACTTTCAATGGATTTTGCTAAAGGATTTTGAAGTCAGTGCAAGTAAGGCGATGTCAGATTTTTTTAAGCCTGAGAATAATGAGTACTATGACAATTTCACAGAGATTAATCTGGCAGCAGCATGTAAAATGGAGATAGGCTGAAAAACCAGTTAAAAGGCAAGTAAGATGCAATGGAGAGGAAAGTGACATCAAACACAGAACCAGGAGGACTTGGCAACTGGTTATATGTGAAGTAATCAAAATATTTAAGTTTCATATTTTCTGCTTATTAAAAATGTAACACTTCTGACACTATTTGTCACTAGTAAACGTTTAGGCCAGACCAAAAAAAGTGGAAGACCCTTGATGAGATGGACTGATGCAGTGGCTACATCAATGGGCTCAAGCATAACATCTGTGAGAATGGCACAGGATGGGACAGTGTTTCACTGGTACATCAGTGGCTAAGAGTCAAAACTGACTTGATGGCACCTAAGATCAATCACATTAAGATTCCTGGTGTGACCTAAGTGCTTTTTTAGTAATGAAGACATAAATCTTAAATTTCAAAAAAGCCAGTAACATCATGGCTGATGCTCTATAGATGCTACAAAGTTAGATGATAAGATGGCATCTCCATTTATTCAAAACCATCAAACAGACTAAAAAGAAACCAAGAACATAATATATGTTACCATAGAGGGTTCAGGAGTCCTGAGTAGCATCAGTAGGTTAGTACTTGGCTACTAATCAAAAAGTTGGTGGTTTGAACCACATGCAGACACACCTTGGAAGAATAATCAGGCAGCTTCTAAGAGGTCACAGCTTTGAAAACTCTGCATACATGCATCACCATAAGTCAGAATCGATGGCAATTGGGTTTGGTTTTGTTAATTTTAACAGAGGGATTTACAAACTTATCAAAAAAAAAAAAGATGGAAAAACACAGGTCAACACTATATGCAGGACAGAGGTACAACCACTGAGTATTCTTATCAAAAGAAATAAAATATGAATCTGCTAAGCCTGCAGATGAGTTTTCAAAGGGTGGTGAGGGGGTACCTCTAGTATCCCTGAGACCCTTTCAGTGAATTCCTTTCAGAGAGACTCCATCCAACACTCACACAACTATTTTCTTAATCATACAAAAACATTTGCCATTTTTACTCTCATTCTTGCATGTGTACGGAGGCTACACCAGAAGCTGCCTGATAAGGGACATTCCAACGAACTGAGTGCAAAAGTAGTCACATGAATCTAGCTGGCCTGTTAAGCCAGACACTTGAGAAACTCAAAAAATATAAAACAATGCTATCTTCACTTTTTTGTTCTGAGAAAATTATTTTTATTAAAAATATTGTTAGCATGAAATGTGCTTATAATTACTTAATGAATTAATACTTTAAATTTTTGCTTTACTTGCTGATATGGTAAATCTAGCAGGGGTCACTGGCTTACTTTCTTAGTCTTATGGCATGGTTTTGCTGTTACCCACATAGCAGAGGGGTAAATTTCTGATATATAAATAACATTGTGATATACAAGTAACACAAAACATAAGCTACGTTGTGCTCCACAATTTTTAAGCATGAAGAGAGGTCCTACAACCACAAAGTTTTAGAATTGCTGCTCTAGGTTATTGGTTTTCAACCTCACACATCAGAATCAGCTAAGAACTTAAGCATGACTGCCACTCCCCATTTCCAAAGATCCTGATTTAACTGGGTCTGACCCTTTTTTAAAAAAAAAAAAAGAATAAACAAAAAACGTTGTTTCCCCCTCTCCAACTTCGAATGTTCAGCATGGACTGACAACCACTGCTCTACATAGAATTACCAAGCTAAAATAAAGTACAGGAGAAAGGGGAACATGTCAAATTATCCTATGGGGATACAATCAAAAAACCAGACGGGGAAAAAAGTGACGAGACGATCTCGGATAAATTACAGGCGCAAATTAAACCGGTTTCTAAATGAAAGCAGAGAGAACGCACTGCAGAGTAAAACTAAACTCAGTTAATCCTACGCTAATGGTTTAATACCCTTACTGTGTCCTACTAAATCTCTTACATTACCAACTATGCCAGGTCACCACTCATTGCCGGCCACTTGTTGCCCTGAAGCTTCCGGTGCGTCCGCCATGACAGGAAGGTTACCCCGTGCCGCTAGTCACGTCGTCACGTGCCAGGAGGCCCGCCGGGGAGGCCGTTGGAGGCGCCTGCGCAACTCGCCCATTCCCCCCCTTCACTCTCTTTGTGCGTCTTTGTGCTCTCCCAGCATCCTGAGCGCTGCTTTCCCGCCATTACGACGGTGGAGCGGTTTTTCTCTGTTCTTCGTCGCTTTTAGCGGCTACGTTTTGAGCTGCCCGTTTTTAAGCCAATCGCACCAACATGCAGCGTGAGTCTGGGAAAAAGAAAGAGAAGAAGGAGGACAAACGGCTGTTCGACGTCGTGTCCTTTGGGAAAGACTTGCTTGCGGGTGGTGTCGCTGCGGCCGTATCCAAGACGGCGGTGGCGCCTATCGAGCGAGTGAAACTGCTCCTTCAAGTGCAGGCGTCGTCCAAGCAGATCAGACCCGAGGCTCAGTACAAAGGCATGATAGATTGTCTGGTGCGGATTCCCCGCGAGCAAGGTGGGTACAGGCCACAGAGCACCTACCTCTCAGCTCTCCGGGTCAGCTTTCCAGAGAAGGAATGGGTTGGGAGGGAGGCAATTGCCGGCGCCAAGGCCTTGTTTGTCAGTCATGTGTTTCCTCTTCACCTTTGAAAATTCGTTTTTTTAACCGATATAAGAGGCTCAGCTCTCTAGGAGCTACAAAGGCCTACTGGGTAACCAACATTCTTGGTGTAGAGATCAGTTGTTCTCGAAATTTCGCCACTCTGACAGAATTTACACCTTGGTGCACCTGTAGTTGGAAAGGGTATTGGTCTGTCAGGATTGAGGGAGATGCTGTTAGGCATGCTGCTGTATGTTAACAAGTCCTTAAAGTTATTTAAATGCTTCTTGAAATAGTATTTTTAAGAGGAGTATAAATACGAATGCATGGGTACCTTGCAGAACTCTGGTACTTATTCAGTGAAGGAGGGGTTCTACTTACTCTTGAGAGCTACTGAAGACCAAGTCCTAGACTAGCTTAAGGCAAGTGGCTAACTTCTGCACAAAGTTTTATGGGACATCAAAAAATGTAGTAATCCAGATAGGCAATATTTTAATATAATGTCTTTAAAAATCAAAACTAATGCAAAAAGTCCATAAAAAAGAAAACCAGAATCTTAAGAACAGGATCAGCAGTAGCTTCATCCACTTGGTGGGCACAGCGATGGCCAATATGCCAGTCCATAACTGTTGGAGTCTGAGGCAAAAAGAATAATTAATTACTACTGATCTTGTCTTTAACATTTTAGCATGTGGTTCATAACGGAATTGTTTCCATTAATGTTGGGTAATTTTAAGGACTAAACAACAAATGTGCTTTGTAAACCAGAAAGTGCTCCTGTGTTACAGAATACCTCCTAAATTGTTGTTCGGTGCTGTTGGTCAGTTCCAACTCATAGTGATCTTACAGTACAGAGTAGAGCTGCCACCATTGTATTTCCAGGGAGCTGCTGGTGGATTTGAACCACCAACCTTTGGTTAGCCACTACTCCACCAGGACTCCTGAATTCCAAACCCTCTACGGTGGAGTCGATTCCGACTCATAGTGACCCGACAGGACAGAGTAGAACTGCCCCATAGAGTTTCCAAGGAGGGCCTGGAGGATTTGAACTCCTTACCTTTTGGCTAGCAGACGTAGCACTTCACCACTACACCACCAGTTTCCAACTCCTGAAGTAGGAAGTGTTAATTTATCGGAAACTTCCTGTAATCCAGGCGTGCAATTGGATTCAGTTGAAAATGCTATAGGAGTAAGACATAAAGCAGCTTCAACTCTGGTGCCATCCCTTCTTCCATTCCTAACCAGGCTACTAGTGAAAAAAAACAAGCAGGCTTCCCATGGAGGTGTAGCTGCAACACTTCCTGACATCATGGTTATAGTATATGGGATTGGAGTTGGAATCTTAAAGCATCATCTAAATTGTGAATTTATCATGCCAGTCCCAGAGCTGAGCTCGGCTATTTCATAGTCTCCCCATCCGTTTTATCATAGCAAGTATCACATTTTCCCCAAGGTTATTGCGTGAAAAGCAGAAACCTATCTATTTGACTTACATTCTGGGACCTCCCCCAGAGAGTCAATTTTGACTCATAGGGACCCTGCTGGACAGAGTAGAACTGCCCCACAGGATTTCCAAGGCTGTAATCTTTATGGAAGCATTCTGCAACGTCTTTCTCCCACATAGTGGCAGTTGGGTTCAGACCGCTGACCTTTGGTTAACAGCCAAGCCTTAACCACTAAACCACCAGGGCACCTTGTCACAGAACGAGGGGCTTCTTTAGGATTAGCTCATGTGCTTAAATGTTTAGTCAAGAAAATTAAATGCAAAAATCTGAACATTTTTTCTGATCAGACTGTGCTCACCAGTGTTAATTTGTGTTTTAGATTTGTTTTCAGTATTTAAGCATGAGCATATTCTATATGGCTCTTGTAAATTGCTATCATTGTAAGTAGTGTGGTATGCTGGTTCCTTCTCTCTGCCTTCCAAAATGCAATAATCACAAGCAGAATTTTAAGACATTTCCTACTCTTATATACAAGGCATTGTTATGGATGCACCATGATAAAAGAAAATTTAAAAAGAAGCAAACCCAGTGCCATCGAGTCAGAACTTACTCATAGCAACACTTTATGGAAGCAATCCACTACATCTTTTTACCCCTGGCACAGCTAGTGGATTCTAGCAACTGACCTTTAGGTTAGCAACTGAGCATTTAACCACTACACAACCAGGACATCTTATGCTGTGCTAAAAACCAAAACCAAACATACTGCTATCGAATCACTTCTGACTCATTACAACCTTATAAGACAGACTAGAACTGCCTCATAGTTTCCAAGGAGTGCCTGGTAGATTTGAAGTGCTAACCATCTGTAATAGCTACAACACTTAACTATCATGCCGCCAGGATTACCATCCTAGGCTAAGGGACCAGTCATTCTCAGCAGGGATAATATGCCATCTATGGACATTTTTGGAAACTTGGAATCACTTTTGACTCATGATTTGACCCGTGGTGATCTCATGTGTGTCAGAGTAGAATTATGCTCCATTGAGTTTTCAGTGGCTAGTTTTTCAGAAGCAGGTTACCAGGCCTTCTTCCAAGTCTCCTCAGGAGATGCAAACCTCCAGCTTCTGGTTAGCAGCTGAGTGGGTTAATCATTTACACCACTCAGAGACTCCATCAGAAAGACAAGTGGAGTACAGTCCTACATTGCAATGGTAGAAAGGGCAAGGTTCAGGGATACTAAACATCCTGCTGTTGCAGGCCAGTCCTGTGCGGTAAGACTGGTTCTGCAACTTGAGTGACTTTCAAATCTCCCACTTGTGTGGCAGTAAAATCTGTTTATGATTATTTGAGCATGTAACCTAACTCTGTTTAACTTAAAAATCCAAACTATTTGGAACATAGCTTTTTTGTTTGGTTGGTTTGGTTTTTATTGTGATTAGGTGAATGTATAGAATCCAAATCAATTTTGCATGCCCACCTATCTGCAGCTCCATCTGCTCTCCTCACCCTGTGACAGCACATTCCTCCTTTTTACTTTGTACTAGCATCTTCTTAAAGAGCACCTGTCCCCTCCTCTCCACCTTTTTCCCTGTCATCTAGAAAGAAATCAGTATGACACTCTTCTATAAACGTATAAAACCATAAAGTACACATACCATATGGTCACACTGTGTCCCCAAGTCCAGTCCATTCTTGTCTGAAGAGTTCACCTCAGTACTGATTTATGGTTAAGGCCAGGAGCAGCAGGACTGATCTTTCCTGACAGTACATCCAAAGTATATAAGACGCAGTCTTGCCACCTTTGCTTTCACGGAGCACTCTGGTTGGACTTCTTCCAGAACAGATTTGTTTGTTCTTTTGGCGGTCTATGGTACATTCAACATTCTTCTTCAGCACCACAATTCAAAAGCATCAATTCTTCTTCTGTCTTCTTTGTTCATGGTCCAGCTTTTGCATGCATATGATGCAATTGAAAATACCATGGCTTGGGTCAGGTGCATTTTAATCTTCAAGGTGACATCTTTACTTTACAATACTTTGAAGAGATCCTTCGCAGCATGTTTTCCCAGTGCAATGCATCTTTTCATTTCTTGACTACTGCTTCCAAAGGCATTGATTGTGGACCCAGGTAAAATGAAATCCTTGACAACCTCAATCCTTTCTCCATTCATGACAGTGTTCATTACTGGTCAAATTGTGAGGATTTTTGTTTTCCTGATGTTGAGGTGCAATCCGTACTGAAGGCTGTGGTCCTTGATCTTCATCAGTAGGTATCTCAAATCTTCTTCATTTCCAGCAAGTAAGGTAGTGTCGTCTGCATAATGCAGATTGTTAATGAGTCGTCCTCCAACTCTGATGCCTCGTTCTTCGTATAATCCAGCTTCTTGGATTATTTGCTCAGCATATAGATTAAAAAGGTATGGCCTTTCCTGACTTTAAACCATGCAACGTCCCCTTGTTCTCTTTGCACAACTGCCTCTTGGTCCATATACAGATTCCTTAAGGCCACGATTAGGTGTTCTGGAATTCCCATTCTCCACAACGTTAGCCATAATTTAGTATGATCTACACAGTTGAATGCTTTTGCATAGTTAATGCAACACAAGTAAACGTCTTGCTGGTATTCTTTGTTTTCAGCCAAGATCCACCAGACATCAGTAATGATATCCCTAGTTCCATGTCCTCTTCTGAACCTAGCTTGAATTCCTGGCAGTTCTTTGTCAGTACACTGTTGTAGTCACTTTTGAATGATCTTGAGCAGAATTTTACTTGTGTGTGATATCAGTGATACTGTTTGGTAATTCCCATGTTTGGTTGGATCACCTTTCTTTGGAATGGGCATAAACATGAATTTCTTCGAGTCAGTTGGCCAGGTAGCTGTCCTTCAAATTTCTTGGCATAGATGAGTGAGTGCATCCAGTGCTGCAATCTGTTTGTTGAAATATCTCAATTGACATTCCATCAATTCCTGGAGTCTTGTGTTTTGCCAATGCCTTCAGTGCAGCTTTGACTTCTTCCTTCAGTACCATTGGTTCCTGATCATATGCTACCTCGTCATTTGGCTGAACATTGACCAGTTCTTTCTGGTAAAATGACTCTGTATTCCTTCCATCTTGTTTTGATGCTCTCTGAGTCATTTAATAAGTAAACTATGGACATGTTGAATTAAAATGATTGTTTTACTTAATATATGATACATAACCTCCTAAAGGTCTAATCTCAAAATTCTTTTACTTTAAGTGTTAAGAGTGTTTTCTTCCTCAGTAAGGTCATTTGCAGTTTTCACATCTAAGAGCCTACCAGAACCCTTTTCTCAGTAACTTCATCAGCTATCTTTTATCTGGTCTTTCTAAGCCTGGTTATCTAAAGGCTAGAACAGTGAGGTTTTTTACATTTTAGGGCTCACCTTGAAAATGATACTTTAGGTACATGAGAGGAAAATGTTAGGTATTATTTATATTTTATCTAAGTAAAATGGGAAAACCAACTTTACTAATATTTAATGTATGAATTGGCACTGGTACCTCTGCCTGGGCCGGCTGTCAATTACATATCACAGTATACTGAGATGTCCTGAGAAAAGAGTGGGAGTTACACAGTGTACAAGGTATAACAAACATGTTTCTTGAGTATTATATAATAAACATAGTTTGTTTGCTCAGTTAAGTGGAATTATAGATTCTGTTATCAAGTTTTAATTAAATCCTTGATACATACACAAAACTTCTTTGAAAAGGTTCTACCATGAAAACAAATCAAGAATGCTAGTAACAAGTGAACTATAAGAAAATGACACAACTGATAACATTTGCTGTTAGAATTATCTCATCCGTCACATTATATTGCAGTCAACATAGAAATGATGATATAGTCAGAGCTGAGATAAGAAGACTGAAATTATCAGGACTATTTAAAATACAGATTCATATATCCTATTAAGCAGGAGCCTTGCTCTAAGAGTGCCTTGCAGTAATAGCAAATGATGGTATGAAAACATCATGGTTAGAAACATAATTGAAAATACCATTTTTCAGGTATTCAAATAAGTGCTGGATTATGCTCTAATATCACTTAGTCATAGAGGTTTTCTCCGAAGCCTCCTATTTAAAATATTCATTATTCTCTGCGTTTTTTACTCTTTGTCTTCATAATCCTTATGTCCACCTGTTTATTTTCTGTCTCTTTGGACTCACCCCTTAAAAATATAAGTTCCGTAAGCTTTGTTGTTAATCCTATCTCCAGCAGGTAGAACAGTGTCTGACACACACTAGACCAAACAAACCCATTGCCATCGAGTCAATTCCAACTCATAGGGGCCCCATTGCACAGAGTAAAAGTGCCCCATAGTGTTTCCAAGGAGTGCCCTGTGGATTTAAACTGCCAGCCTTTGGTTAGCAGCTGTTGTGCTTAACCAGTATACTGCCATGTTTTCCAGTATCCAGTAGGTACCCAATAAAAGGGTTTTAAATGAAGAATCATTATCTCTTCCTTTAGTTTCTATTTAGGATATGTTTTATAAATGCAAATAATAGGGTAGTATAGTTGCAAAGGTATGTAATTTTTTTATTACAAATACATAGTTATCAATTATGCTTACATTTTTTACAGATAGGTATACTGTCAAAACATGTTGGAGTCCACTAGTCTAGAATATCTGTACAAACATACTTAGCGTTCTCATTCTTGATCAGTGAACAGCCCAGTAACTTTTTTCCCATTTTCGCAGCAGTTACATTTTAAGTCTTTTTTTTTTGTTTTTTTGTATTTCCAGAAGTAAGTTCTAAATAGATTTTTTTTTTTCACCTTTCTCACATTTTGGAGAGATTATTTTTTCTTAGCAATTAAGTGAAAAGCTTGACAGATAATCTGTTTTTTTAGTAGGGAAAAACATAATCACCATGTTTTTATCTACTAGGTTTATGGTGGCTACTGTTGGATACCATTGAGTGGATTCCAACTCATAGGAACCCTGTATGACAGAGTAAAACTGCTCTAAAGGGTTTCCAAGGCTGTAATCCACAGGGTCACTATGAGTCATAATTGACTCGACAGCACTGGATTTTTTTTAATCGTTACAGGAACTAACTGAACACATCTTCTGCCATGGAGCAATTTGTGGACTACAACCACTGACCTTTCAGTTAGCAACCATGTGCATTAAACATTGCACCACTAGAGATCCTTGGTTTTATAGAAATTATAGGAAATTATACATTTATTCTGTATGACTAAGTAGTTGAATACTTCTACAGTGGTATCTCTTCTATTTTTTCTCCTGTTTTATTCTAATCGAAATACTACTATTTTTATCCACAATGGATTTTTATGCAGAGGTAGTAGAAATTTTATTGGTCTAAGTCTGGTGTCAAACCTAAATCAAATCTGAGTCTTTTTTTTAATCTGTGACCTCAGATAACTTTTACTTAACCTTTCTCAGTCTTAATTTTCTCAGTTGTATGATGGGTATAATAGTAATACCTACCTGATATGGTAGCTGTAAAGATCAAACGAGATAGTGCATGTAAAACATTCAACATGGTGGCTACTGCATAATTAGTACTCAATAAATTTTAACAATTTAATTATTATCTCTGCATTCCTGGAGTCTCTGGGTGGTGCAAGCAGTTAAGTGGTCAGCTGCTACCAACAGGTTGGTGCTTCCAGCTACCCAGTGGCACTTTAGAAGATAGGCCTGGCAGTCTACTTCTGAAAGGTTACAGCCTTGAAAACAGGGGGTCACTATAAATTAGAATTGACTAGACAGCAATTAACAACAAGAACAATATGTATTCTTAATTTTACAAGCATGTTTTCTTCCAAGAGTTCTTTTGTAAATGTATTTATTTGAGATAAATGTGCATTACCTGGGAAATCCTGGTGGGACAACAGTGGTTGAGAGCTATGGTTGCTAACCAAAAAGTTGGCGGTTCAAATTACCAAGCACTCCTTGGAAACACTGTGGGACAGTACTCTGTCTTGTAGGGGTAGCTATCATGCAGAATCAACTCTGTGGCAATGGGGTTGGGTTTTTTTGTTCTGCAGTACTTGTAGAACAGATTTTCGTAACCTGCTTAAGGGAGCTTGTACAGTGTTCGTTATTTATGTGAGAAAATGTATTCAGAATTCCACTTTGGGACTCCTTCCCTTTGCACTATTAGCAAAGAAAATTTTTAGCAGCGTGGTACACCAGTGAGTTGTTAGGTGCCATCAAGTCAGTTCTGACTCATTGTGACTCTATGCAGTCTTGGCCCATGTCCTCAATCATTTTTATGCTTAAGCTCATCATTGTAGCCCCTGTGTTATTCCATCTTTTTGAGGGCCTTCCTCTTTTTCTTTGACCCTCCACTGAGGGTCTCCCACCAGTGAGAGACAAAGAAAAATACAAATAAAAATTTTTGGTGTGATCTATGGAAAAGGAGATTAGAGCAACCTGGAACCCTCAGCTTCAGAGAGCCCATGAATTCCGTGAAATTATACGCAGAAACTTTCTGTATTTGACTTTTTTTGGACACAACCTGTTATACTCTGGAGACATACTATGTTTATAGATTTTCACTGAGACATTGGCATTTGTTTTGATGAATGCTCTAGGTTTTGTTCATGCAAATGCATTTTTTTTAAAAGGAGCAAATCTGCTACTCAGTTTGGTCTGTATTAATTTCCAGATGTCTTTGTCATCAAAACCTTGTTTCTGTTCAGTACATTAGCCAGAGTTACAGACCTTCACTTCTCTTATTTTTGTGAAATAAATATTAATGTATTACTAAATATTCCATGCTGTCATCACAATTGGAAACCCTGGTGGTGTGGCACCTATGACTGCTAACTAAAAGGTCAGCAGTTGGAATCCTGCCAGCACTCCTTGAAAATTCTGCAGGGCAGTTCTGCTGTGCCCTGTAGGGTTGCTATGAGTCAAAAATCAACTTGACAGAAATGGGATTAGTTTTTTATGTTCATGATTACAGATTATAATAAGTGGCAATCTGAAAATTATAATGTCTCATATACCCAAACGGCTAAATCAGCCATTTCTGAAGTGATCATTGATGTTTAAGAAAGATGTGCATAATGTTACTCTAGTACTTTTCTGGTATATAATAGCATTTCCAAATTCAGTTTATTAGTTTTTCAAAACATAAATGATGCTTCTTTCCTTCTATGTAAGATTTCATTTTAAATCCCGCTCAGATTAACGAGTCTCCTGCCAAAATGTTCTTCCTAATCTTTTAATGTCAACTTTATTCTCTGCCAAGAAATTGCCGTCGAGTTGCTAAGACTGTGGTCCAGAAAATCAAATCTTATACTTTAATATTGTTTCTTTTTTTATTTTCTTTCTCTTCCAGAGATTAACTGTGTTCTTAAATGTTTTTGTTAACTAAGGGCTTAAAAATCACTAAAAATAGCTGCAAAGTTTACATTTGCCAACCTCCCACATACTTCAGTGTGGTACTTACTAGCAAGAAGTATTTCTTTATAATTTACCTCCATTTCTTATGTTTTAAGATTTTTGTTTTTGTTCTCTTAAAATAAAATAGTTGAGCTCTTTAGTGCAGAAAATGCCTGTGTGATTAAAGTATTTATGGAAAAACGTTGAAGATGCCTATATGGTGCAAATGGTTTGTACTTGACTACAAAGATAAAGGTTGGTGATTCAACCCCCCACCTCAGTAGTACTGCAGAATAAAAGCTAGGTTATCTACTTTTGTAAAGATTAGAACCTAGAAAACCCTATGAAGCAGTCCTTCTCTGTGGCACATGGGGTCACCATAAATCAGAATCAACTCAGCTGCAACAGGTTTAGTTTGTTTTTTAATTGAAATTAAGGGGGAAATGTGGTTCAGTGGTATAATTCTTATTTTCCATAGAGGAGACCTGGGTTTCATTCCCTGCCAGTGTACTTCATGCAACAAAACATCTGTCTTGTCAGTCGAGCCTTGCATGTAGTTATGATGGTTGAACAGGTTTCAGCTGGGCTTCCAGAGTAAGTGTAGGAAGAAAGGCTTCGTGATCTACTTGCAAAAATCAGCCACTGAAAAGCCTATATGGATCACAACAATCTGACCTATGGTCAATCATAGGGGTGGCACAGGACCAGGCAACATTTTGTTCTGTTGTGCATAGGGTTGCGACAAGTCAGGGGGCAACTTGACGGCCACTAACAGCAGCAACAGTGAATTTAAGGGGCTGAGCTGTTGAGCCAGCCTGCTTGGGTTTCAATTACAGCTCTACCATTTTATGACTGGGTGACCTTGGCTAAGTTACTAACTTCTCTGTGCCTCAGAAATTGTTATAAAGTCATTTCTTCATCTGTAAAATAGGGGGACTAATAGCACCTATCTCATGGACAGGTTGTGAGGATTAGAGTTAATAGTAGTTATTAACATTGTTGCTTTTCTTAATACTGCCTGAAAAATCATTACAGTAATTAATTTCCATTTTCTTTTATAGAGCTCATACTTTAAGAATTTTAGGACATATATATGTTGGTTTTCCTAGAAACCCAAGCTTGGAGTAGAGTCAGAAGATCTAGTGCTAAATTCTGGTGTGGCTCTTTATTAACCATGTCGTTTGACAAGTTTTAAGCTTTTTAAGTTTTAGTTTGCTCCTGTTTAAATGTGATGATTACATGAAATATACATGTAACCTGTTGCTGTCCGATTTCAATTCATAGCAACCCTGTAGGACAGGCTAGGACTGCCCCTTAGGGTTTCCAAAGAGTGGCTGGCAAAGGATACATATGTATGTAACCTCTAAAAGAGAAAGAAAATAGAAATATGGTATGCTAGTGCCTCACATATAGCGGTACCTATTATCTTTAAATGTCTAGTGAAGGTTGAATCAGTTTTGAGCACTAGGAAGATTATTTCTTGTTTATTAAATATGCTTCTTAATTGTCTTTATGCAGTTGCATTACATTTAGCCTGCAGTTCACCGAGAGTCTATATCTTTTTCTACAAGTTGTACTTATTTTACCAATAAATATCTTTTCATTTAATGTAACTTTGTCAGTTTCTGAGTGCTGCCCAGTCAATTAAGATTATTTTCATTGAAATCATTGTCTTTAAAAGACTAACTTCACATGTTCTCCAAGCTGGGACTAGAAGTATCTTTCTTGGTGTATCGGGGTCAAACCATTGGACAAGTTGCCCTCTAGTGAGAACACTCATGGCTACAGAAGAGCTAGCCTGGGACATCTCTGAATTATAAGAAGAATTATAGGGGTCTAGTAGACCCTGGGAGGGTTGGTCAGTCTATGGAAAATTGGAACAGGAAGATTATTGACCTCAGAAGTTTCTTAGAGGCTCTCCATCCAGCTTCTAGAGATGAATTGCAATTGAATATGGACCCCTTTTGTGACTAAATTCCACCCCCCATTCTTAATAGTTCCAGAATATAAACACAGGTCATTGTAGACTTCTTTATGTCTTTACCATTCTCATAAGTATACATACAAGCCAATAAGTAGATATATTTGTTATTTCTAGCATACACACTTCTAATAGGCTTATTGTCATAGAAATTGTACGTTATGTTTTGGGAATGAGGCTTTTCTGACTAATGCTATTAATCTTTGTTTTTCTATTTATGCATTCTATAGGCTTTTAGGTATCCAAGGCTTTTTATTAAAAATTAACAAAATTTGAGTGGGGTGCACAGAGTTAATACTGCCTTTTTTCTTCAGTGGGGACGCATGTTTTTTTCATGAGAATATTTATATGATTTAAATGCAGGCAATCCCTGGATTTCAAACCAGTTGTGTTGCTAACTCTGTCTTGAAGTTGAGTTTGTACATAAGTTAAAAAAGGTACAGTTTGTATCTAACATCATTCAGATGTTTGTCTTAGTAAATTGTATGTATTGCACTTTTCTATGCATTAAGGACATTAAATTCTTCCATATATACTAAAACAACTTTAAGAATAATGTTTTAATTCCCATCTGAAAGTAGCACCCATTTGTTATTATGAACCGTTGCATGTATCTCGTATTTTTAATATAAGAGGCTGTATGGGATTTGTTCATAAATGTGGGTTGTATGTAGTCATACATTTGTAAACCAGGGACTACTTGTAGCAAAATGCATTCAAACTATGGATATTATTTAGTGATCATACAACATAAATTTATCTTTACTATGTTTTGTAGGTTTTTTGAGTTATTGGCGTGGTAATTTGGCAAATGTTATCCGGTATTTTCCAACACAAGCTCTGAACTTTGCTTTTAAGGACAAATATAAGCAACTTTTCATGTCTGGAGTTAATAAAGAAAAACAGGTAAACATGTTTTAATGTCTGAAATGTTCTAAAAACTAACTGGGCTTGTCTTACCTTTGGTGGAAACCCTGGTGGCACAGTGGTCAAAGAGCTATAGCTGCTAACCGGAAGGTCAGCAATTTGAATCCACCAGGCATTCCTTAGAAACTCAACAGGACAGGCTTACTGTGTCTTATAGTGTCACTGTGAATCAGAACCAACTCAGTGACATTGGGTTTGGGGTTTTTGGAGGCTTTATTTAACCTCTCATACGTTTTCTGGGGAGGAGATGCTTGCATACTGGGAAAATAGTAGCAGAAAATATATTAGCTGTTGCATATACTATGTGTTAAGTTACAGAAATTATATATGAATAATAGAATTATCTTATTCAAGTTTCTGTAAACCTCTTAACATAACTTTAATGAGTAAGGAATCTTTTGTCTCAATGCATTTCTCTAAATAAATACTAAATTTAATGTAATTTGTATCTTACAATTCTGCTCACCGGGGAAATTCAGCATTTTATTTTCTTAAGCGAAAAAACCTTCAACAGATACGTATTTTCTGCCATGGATATAATTTATTCTCTGAAGAAGTAAATTGTATTTTTGTTTATGATCTAGGATCTGTCAAACAAAACCAGAAAATGCTAAGTTTAAGTTAGAGAATTCTTTTTCTCTTTTTAACTGAAGTGGTGCTTTTTGTTTTTATTTTCAAGGTAGTAACTCCCTTAGTTACCAAAAGTCTCAATTTCAAAATTTCTTATGCTCATGAACTACCATATTTTACAAAAATAATGCGTGTCTTCTATCTCTGTTTGCCAGCTTCTCCCTCGCCCAGTTGAGTTCTTTTCCTGTGTATTGCCATGCTAATTTTTTTACTTGTTTCTCTAAAGAATTAGCATGCTTATGAAAATACCTGCATATTTGTCATCTTCTGGCTTTTTGTTTCATACATAATACACCACTAACATTACTCTCAGGGGCTTCCCTCACCCTCTTTCTTTCCCTGTCACCTTTTTTTTGCTCCCTCTACGCCCCCTAAGGAAACCCTGATAGCATGGTGGATTAACTGCAATATCTGCTAACCAAAATGTTGGCAGGTGCTCCTTGGAAATTCGATGGAGCAGTTCTACTCTGACCCCTAGAGAGTCTCTATGAGTCAGACCTGACTCAAAGACAATGGGTTTGGTTTGGTTTGTGTTATGCCCCCTAACAAGCTATCTTAGCAGATTTTCCTAAGGCAACTATTTGTGAAATATTTCTTTGTTTTTGTTTCCTTTCATTTATACCCCTTATGCAGTTTCTCTTTCACTTAAAAAATGTTTATTTAATGTTTTATATTTGGAATTGGCCATAAAGATAATTAAGAAAACTCTTTGGCCTTGTAATGGGAAGATACGAATTTAAATCCTGGCGTTCTGCTTATTTAGCTGTGTGTTATTAAAGTGACTTGACTTTTCTGATCCCTAGTTTCCTGTAGTAATAGCTACCTCATAGTTGTATTGTGAATTGTAGATAAGATTACATGTGGAGTGCTTAGTATACTGATGTGCTTTACAGTAGACAGTAAAAAATACCTGTCTTCTTTAATTGACACCTTTAATAATTGGAACTTCCCTTGACAAAGAATCTTTCCTTCTCCCTGTGTCAGAGACTTTCAATACCACCCTTAGTTTCAGTGATCTACTAGAAGGACGTACCAAAACTCAGAAAAACTTATTTTCTTCACTACAGTTGACTACAGCAAAAGGACACAGATTAAAATCATAAAGGCAAAAGTCGCATAGGGTAGAGTCCGGAAAAAGCCATGAGCAAGCTTCCACTTGTCTTCTCCCAGTGGAGTCACACTGACAGCACTGAGTCCCCCTAGCAGCAATGTGTGACAACTGTGTAAAAGTATTGCCAGCCAGAGAAACACACAAATCTTGGTGTCCAGGGTTCTTACTGAGGATCAGACACATGAGCATACAGCAGGACTGACAAGTTAGTCCCCAGCCCCTGCCCACAATACCCCTAGAGGTCAAACTGGTAAGAGTGTGCCGAACACCCCAGACATATAAAAACAAGTGTTCACCGAGTAAATCTGTAGTGACCAAAGCTTACTAGTGGTATTGGGGGTGGGCAAGATGGGGAAAGGAAGAGTCATTGACTGAGAAGCCCTGAGTTTCTGTTAATGGTAATGGGATAATTTGGAAAAGGATAGTGATAATGGTAGCACAGCAGTATGAGTATAATTAATGTCACTGAATTGTGCATGTAAAAACTATTGAAATGACAATTGTTTTGTTATATATAATTTTACCACAATTTGAAAAAGAAAAGTGTTCATCATAAATAAAATTGTTAGCATGAACTATTTGGTGTACTCCAAAGCCTCAGCTATACAAACAAGTTATTATCAAGCAAGATAATCAAAGGGCTCAGAGGTTCTCTCTCAGAAGCCAGTCAGCTGGCCAGTCCTGAAAACCCCTGGTATATGCAGGGTTTGAACAACCTAAGACTGTCAAATTAAACCTTTACTGCATACTTCCCACCCCACGTCTCCCCAAAGTTAGTTTCTACAGAACTAAGCCCAAATAGAACAATTAGCAACTTTTGAATTAACCACAGTATTTATGTTAACATTTGTTCTAACTATAGATGGTATGGCTCAAAAAGTTGTCTAACAGTTTACTTTGTTACTTGTGAAAAATCTGTGGTAGGACCTGAATTGAAAATTATTTTAGTATGTGTATGGAAAGCATACTGTCTTGTACAGAATGTAAAAGTAGTTGTGATTAGTGATATGTTTAAATATATATTATTTTGTAAGTTTAGGTATTAATGATCATTTATTTCTACTCTTGGACATTAAAATTGTATTTCATTCTCTAGCCGCCACTCAAAATAATGAAGAAAAATAACTAAAAACCTAAAATCAGTGTTTTTGGTTTCTCACCTATTCTTAAAAGAAACAGGGAAGATAAAACAAACAGTATGTGAATTTAAAAGTTATTAATCTACCACAATGAGACATCGTGACACACGTATCAGAATGGCAAAAATTAAAAACAGAGATAACGTTGAATGATTTGAGGATGCAGAGAAACAATCACTCTTACATTGCAGGTGGGAATAGAAAATAATACTGCTTCTCTGGGAAAGAGTGTGGCAGTTTCTTACAAACTAAACATAGCGTTTATCATAAGACCCAGAAATGGAGTTCTTGAGCATTTATACCAGAGAAATGAAAATTTAAATTCACAAAGGAAAACTCATTGTACACAATGTTTGTAGCAGCTTTTTTCATAATAGGCAAAGTCGGAAGCCACCAGATACTTTCAGTAGGTGAATGGTTAAAACATACTGTTCTGTTACATCGTACCATGAAAATATGACTCAGCAATAAGAAGGAACAAAGTTTTAATACATACAGCAACTTGAGATGCCACATTAAAAAAAGTCACCTCAAAGGTCGTATACTGTCTGATTCCTTTTTTATAACATTCTTGAAATGACAGAGTTAAACAGATGGAAGACAGTATAGTGGTTGGCAAGAGGAGGGCTGTGGCTGTGGCTACGGAAAGCTAGCGTGAGGCATTCCTAGGATGCAGGTGTTGACTATTGCTGTTGGTCACATGGATTTGCATGTGTTATAAAACGGTTTGGAACTAAATCATGTACAAGTAAGTGTAACAATTATATAAGACAGTTGAAACTTGAATAAGTTAGGTTTTTATCAGTGTTAATTTCCTAAACTGTCGTTTTGCTAAATGTTGCCATGGGGGTAAGTTGGTTGAAGGATTTATGGCATACTGTTATTTTTTTACAACAACATTTAAATCTAAAATTATTTCAAAATAAAACGTTTTTAGAAACAGCTGTGGTAAAAGACAAAACAAACCCGTTGCCATTGAGTCAATTGCAATTATAGTGACCATATAGGTCAGCATCGAACTACCCTATAGAGTTTCCAAGGATCAGTTGGTCGATTTGACCTGCCAGCCTTTTGGTTAGCAGCCGTAGCTCTTAACCACTGTACTCCAGGGCTCCGTAGTATTGGTATGGGAGCCATATGCCATAGATTATTTTACTGAATTTTCACCTCTCTGTGTGAGGTAGTTATTTTTATCTTAAATGTACAAAAAAAGAAAGTGAAACTCAAAGCTTAAAATACTTGCCCAAGTAGTTTGTTCATGTCTTTTTAACTCCAAAACTCAGGTCCATCAACCACACATTACTGTTGCTCTGTTTCACTGGCTGTACTAGACAAGCCTTGGCTAGGCCTAGGCATGAAATTTCTCAGCCACCCCTTAGGAGCTTCCAGCGTAGTTCTCAATAAAGAAGACTAAAGATGCTCAGCTCTCTTCTCTGCCTAGACAAACTTGGTTTTAGAAAGAACTTTGTTCCCAGGGCATTTGTTCTTCTACTTGGTTTCCTCATACAATGCTTATTTGTTAGCAATTGAAAGTGAACAGTATTATTTTCCTTCAGAGCCTTCAGATTCATCTTTAATCCTTTTCCTTCTTGATTCCCCTCCATCCAGTCCCTCTCCTTTAACAAAACATGAGATTACAAACTTGTAATAAATGAGACTCATTTATTCTGATAACATTATCTCTCCTGGGTCTCTTCTCAAGCTTAACTGTAGGAGCACAGATTGCATCCATTACAAAGATACTTACAAGATCTTTGGTCAACACAGACAAGTGTTTCCTCCCTCCTTCCCTGTTTTCTTCTTGCCTTCCCCACCCCCTTGCTTCCTTTTTCACTGCTCCCACTAGGTTGGCCATCCTATTTATACATGTTTTACCTACCTGCATCATTTTTTTATAGCTCCTCCTTTGACTGTCAGAAGTGTCCTGGTTTGAATGAGAAATTTTTTGATAATCCGCTCAGAAAGTTACTGATGTGCCTTCTGTCTCATGTAAGGGAAATAAAAAAGGTTAAGTAGAATTTAAGAAATACTTTGTAAACCTTTATGCTGTACTTCATGTTTGAGTTGACATGTTTGATTGTAAATGACAGAGATTCACTTAAATTATTTTAGGAAAGGGGGACGTATGTAATGATACACTGGCATTGGAATTTGAACCAAGCAAACTGGAACTTGGAACCAACCCCAGAGATCAAACTGTATTCTTGATCTTCCTCTTCTAGGTCACCTTTTCTGTCTTTCTTTCTGATGAACTCTGTGTGTGTGTGTGTGTGTGTGTGTGTGTGTGTGTGTGTGTGTGTGTGTGTGTGTGTGTGTGTGTGTGTGCGCGCACGCACACACATGCACACTTTGTTTTCTTATTATTGCCTCCTCCTTTGTTTATCTGTATTTTTTTAATTCTTGAAGTTCAGTGTTAATATCAGGGAGGTCCGTTTTGACCTTCCTCTGACTCAGAGGTTCTTAATCCATGAGTGCTTTAGGTATACATTGAACACACTAAAATGTGTGTTTATGCATGCATTATTTTTTTCTCAGAAGAGATCTATAGCTTGCCAAGCTAGCCAAGTGCCATTAGTAACTTTTTTATTTCTGTCCTTAATGAAGATTGGCGTTAAGTCATATTACCAAGAAAGAGACTTTGACCCGCCCCATCTTTTTCTACCAGGTTACGGATCCATCTATGCATTAAGCTACCTTTGGGTCAGATACAATCTCTTACCTAATTATCTCTGTGAAACATACACACTAAACCAGTGCATTTTGATTGAAAAGAGCCATGAGAAGGTGGAAACAGGAATTGGCATTCCCAGTACACTTCATTAAACTAATACTGATTGAATGTTTTACCTCAGGCAAGATTTGATGACTTGCTTTGTGAGATAAAAAGATTGATTAAGAATATTAGACTCTAAAAAAATGGAAACAACTCAAATTTTCATGAAATGATGAATGTTTGAAATTTCAGTTCACAATAAAAAGGAATGAGATACTGATAAAAGCAGTGACATGGATGAACCTTGTAAACATTATGCTAGGTGAAAGAAGCCAGTCACAAAAGCCACATACTGTGGGGTTTCCATTTATGTGAAATGTCCAGAATGGGTATATCTATAAAAATGAAAGTAGATTAGTTCCCTAGGACTCAGGGAAGAAGGGTGGGAAGACAAAGAATGACTGTTAATGGGTACAAGGTTTCCTTCTGAGGTGATGAAAATGTTCCAAAATCATGGTGATGGTTGCACAACTCTGTGAATATGCTAAAATCCATAGAGTCATATGCTTTACATGTATGGTATGTAAATTTATGACAATGAATCTAATATATAAAAAAGTGATAATCTAACTTAAATGTACTGTCTATGGGTGATAAAACAAGACATGTCCATACGTTATAAACTGAAAGTAGAAAGTAGTATTATTTTCAAAAAAGATGAGAATCTGGAACATAGTGGCACATTTTACTTATTAGTTGTGTGATTTACCTTTAATTCTCTGAGAAGGGAATTATTTATGGGAAGAGAGTATGATTGCATACAGTTTTGGAACGTTGGACATAAGAGAAGATTTTACAGAAGAGGTAGAGCTTAAATTAGAGGATGAAGCAATAAGTAACTATTTTTTATTTAAAAAGATAAGAGCATTCCAGGCCAAGAGAAAATCAAGTGTTCCAAAGCTGAGACTTAAAAACTATTGTTAGAAATGAGAGCAGGAGACTAAAGCAAGAAACTGAGTATGGCTAGAACATATTTCACTTTGATATATATAATGGTTACAGTGGCTAGATAACCTAGATTTTTCTAAAGCACCTCCCCTTCAAATGTTCCTTTCTTTTGCCATGAATTCTAGGTGCTGAAACATTTGAATTGGAACTGTTATAATTGATTTTTACCAATTTTCATTCAGCATTTGAACATAATTTTCGAGCTGTTCAAATTTAGTTACACAAAAATTACGCAGTGAAATTGGGGCACTATGAAATGTTATCATCTCCCCATCCCATCTGTCATGGATTGCAGTGTGTCCCCCCCAAAAATGTATGTATTGATTTGATTCAGCTGCGAGTCCCAGTTTGGTGCATTTCCTCCTCTGTGTTGTGAATCCTGCATCTCTTACGTTGATGAGGGGGAATGGGCAGCAGTTGTTTTGGTGAGGCAGGACTCAAGTTACCAACTTGTGGGGCAGACGGGAGAGAAGTAAGCAGAGTTAAGTTAGGAACCTCATACCACCAGGAAAGCAGCACCAAGAGCAGAGCACATCCTCTGGGCCTGAGGGTTCCTGTGCCGAAATGCTCCCGTTGAATTTGGACTCAGCCTACTGGATTGCAATCATTTCTCCTATTGAAAAGACTTGGAACTCATGAATGGAGTTTACGAGCCTGTGACAATAAAATTTTTCTTCATGAAGCTTTCCACTCATGGTATTTTCTATTACAGCAGTACCAGATGACTGAAACACTGCCCTCACAAAAAAAGGGCACAACTAAAACCTCTACATATGTCTTGACATTTTAGTCATTAGCTGACACTGTTATTAACAAAAAATGTATATAGTCTAAAGGAAAACATATTTTTATGTGGCCTCTTTTGCTAATTTGGGCTGCTTTTACTGAAAAAACAACTGGTTGTCACTGAATCAGTAGCAACTCATGGCAACCCAGTGTATTGCAGAGTAGAACTGCACTCCATATCATCTTCAAGACTGTGACCTCCAAAGCAGATTGCCAGGCCTTTCTTCTAAGGCATCTCTGTATGGGTTAGAACCACCAGTTAAGAGTTGCACACAGAAATCATTTAAAAAATCCTGGAGTTGCAATATGTCAGCACCTAAACTGCATCACACATCTACCTGATGGGAAGCAAAAGCTACCTGGATATGAAGAGAAGTATTTTGGGTCAAATAAAAACTTTTATCTACAAGCTTATTAAAGGTCTAGTATTTATTGAGGAGTATAATAAAACAGTAGATCAGTGGAAAATAACATGGTAAAAGAAAGCTAAGTTTTAATAGCTGAAATCATTTTGATTTTAAAACCTAAGTAAAGATGCTGCCTTCATTTCTGCCATCTTAAAATATTCCTTATGTATTCAGTTTTAGAGGAAAGATGTTATATATTAGATGTTATACACTGTTTGTAAATATGGCTTTTTAACTCTGTAGAAGTAAGAATTTACCAAATGTTTTAAACAGGTTCTGTAGTTTAATAACGAATTTTTAATTAATGTGTTTCAGTTTTGGAGGTGGTTTTTTGCAAACCTGGCTTCTGGTGGAGCTGCTGGAGCTACATCCTTATGTGTAGTATATCCACTAGATTTTGCCCGAACCAGATTAGGTGTTGATATTGGGAAAGGTATGTATGGGGGTTTTAGAAATAGCTTCTCTATGTTTTGAACTGTGTGTTATTCATTGTAGAGTGACACTGTAACAACTGCATTCACAAGATATGATATAAAATTTTTATTTTTAACCAAACAGTACTCATCTGGCCCAAAGTATGCTGTTTTCCTCCATTGAAATGTACAAAGGGAAGGCCAGCACGGTAGTGTTGCAAACACAGACTACTAATGCTTTACTTCCGTTTTTTTCATAAAGAGTCCTTCTTAAATTCTTCCGTCTCCTCTCTCAACTGTGGATGTTCTCTAAATTAGATGTGCAAATAACACACATTCTCAGGATTATTTTTGCCTTTCTCCTTGTTTTAGCATATATTCCTATTTGTGTTCTTTGGTAAATTTCTGAGAGTGAATAAAACATAAATTGAGATCTTGCATGTCTAAAAATGCCTTTGATATACTCTGTTGAGTAATATCTGGCTGGCCATGTCATGGATTGCATTATGTCCTCCCAGAAATGTATGTATTGATTTGACTTGGCTATGGATCCCAGTATGGTGCAATGTATTATAAATCCTGCTTCTGTGATGCTGAGGGAAAATGGACAGAAGTTCTGTTGGTGAGGCATGACTCAAGTTACTAGCTTGTGGGATATAAAGAAGAGAAGTGAGCAGAGTAAGTTGAGGACCTCATACCACCAAGAAGGCAGCACCAAGAGCATAGCACGTCCTCTGAACCTGAGATTCCTGTGCTAAGATGTTCTCCTTAAATTTGGACTTAGCCTTCCAGACCATGATAATTTCTCCTATTGAGTGGACTTGTAACTCATAAATGGATTTGTGACTTATGGACTGTGACAATCAAGTTTCTCCTGCTGGAGCAGTACCAAGTGACTAAAACAGGCCGTGTGTACACACATCTGAATTTAAAGTCATTTTCCTTCACAGTTTTGAAAGCATTGCTCTGGCATCTTGTTTTCAATGTTGCTTTTAAGAAACTGGATCTCTCTTACTCCTGATGCTTCCTATCTCTGATAATCTGACATTTCACAGTGATGTATCTTGATACTGTTCTTTTCTCAATAATTGTGGAGCAACTCAGTGGGCACTGTTGAATTTGTAGACTCATGTTCAGTTTGGAGTAAATCACTTGGCTGCTTAGGGTGAGGATGGGGATTTTGAGCATCCAGCTGCAACCGTGCTTTTACTCTGGGATGGTATTTAGTTCCTCTAACTTCTGAGTCTTTTTCATTGTTAGAGGCAAAATGGTTTCTCAACAAAACCTTGCTCTATAAGAAAATAAATTTTAGCTTACTCCACTGAGTTTCAACTCCACTATTTCCTTTCCATCTTGGAAAAATGTGTGAATTTCATTGTCTATCTTATGTTGTTCTTTGTCAGTGTGGCTTTAAGCCTATTCTCTTCCTTTACTATCATTTTAATAGGTTTTCTTTAGGGAGCAGGATTCATTCAACAAATATTGTCAACTGTGAACCAGGCCCTTCTTTAAGTACAGGCTGTCTGTCACATCATATAAGACATGAAGCTCATACCTCATGTAACTTGTAGTCTAGTGGAGGAAACAGGTAATAAAGGAATAAATGACTGAAATTTGCTGTCACTTAACGATAAATTCTGTGAAGAAAAATTAAGGAAAAGCAGGTGAGACCAGTTTTAGGAAAGTGATCAGAGAAAATAGAAGTGGCAGTTTGAGCATGGATAAAAATGCAAGTTCCATCTGTCATGTTCAACTGTAACTCCTTGTTATTGCTAGATGTCCCAGTCACCCAGTGCTGCTGTAAGAGACATACCACAAGTGGGTGGCTTTAACAAGGAGAGATTTATTCTGTTAGTACAGTAAGTTGCTAGTCCAAATGTAGGGCATGAGCTTCAGGGAAAGGTTTTCTCCATCTTTTGGCTCTGGGGAAAGGTCCTGTTACCAGTCTTTCTTTGGTCTTGGGGCTTCTCAGTGCTGGGAGCTTTGGTCCAAAGGACGTGGTCCACTCCAGGTGCTGCTTTTTCTTTCTTGGTGGTACTAAACCCCCAACTCTCTGCTTAGTTTCAGTTTATCTCTTAGAAAAGATGATAGAGGCCACACCCCAGGGAAACTCTCTTTTCTTGGGATCCCAGATGTGGCCTGAGTAACGGTATTATATCCCAGCTTAATTCCTGTAACAATCTTACCTTGCCTCGTTAACCACAGGCAGAGATTAGCATTTACAGCACACAGGAAAATTACATTAATTGCACAATGGAGGGCAATCATACAGTACTGGTAATCATGGCCTAACCAAATTGATACACATATTTTGAGGGGATGCAGTTCAACCTGTGACACTCCATAAGTGAAAATAACTCACTGTATCCTGTTTTAAGTTATGTAGCCCTTGCTTTCTCTGAAAATTAGGAAAACTTTACTTTGGAATATTTCATTCTATATATAATAGTTAAAAAATATTGTCAGGAAGTTCTAAGTCAAGGAAATATGAAAAATAAAACCAACAAACACTGGAAAAAAAAATACTGTATCTAAAATGTTTACAATCCTAAATTTCCTAGTGCTTTGCTTTATCTTTATCCTTTATTTGTCTTTTTGCTCTTTAACCAGAGGCAGTATTAGAGAACTGCCTCATTGGCTTTCCAAAGCTGTAAATCTTTACAGAACAGACTGATGGCACAGCTGATAGGTTCTCACTGTCATGTCATCTGTCTTGTTAGCAGCCTGTCTTGTTCATCTAGTGCTGCAGTAACAAAAACACTACAAGTGGGTTGCTTTAACAAAGAGAATTTGTTCTCTCACAATCTAGTATGTTACAAGTCCATATTCAGAGCTTCAGCTCCAGGAAAAGGCTTTTTTCTCACTACTGGCTCTGGAAAAAGGACCTTGTGATGCATTGGTGTTCCCTTGGTCTGGGAGCATCTGAGCACAGGAACATCAGGTCCAGAGGATGCACTGTGTTCCCAACCACTGCTCTTTTGGTGCTGTGAGGTCCATGTGTCTCTACTGAATTCTGTCTTCTGTATCTCAAAAGAGACTGGTTTAAATAAAACACTGATCTTACAGTTT
Organism: Heterohyrax brucei; assembly: GCA_028571685.1. Lineage (NCBI taxonomy): Eukaryota > Metazoa > Chordata > Mammalia > Hyracoidea > Procaviidae > Heterohyrax > Heterohyrax brucei. The sequence goes on along the minus strand of CM053143.1, from coordinate 51,379,318 downwards.
TCAACAATGTGACTGCCTATAATCCATTTTATTACATCATGATGATGGGATTTACAGTCGTGGAAGTCACGTGGTACTGGCACAGCTAAATTGACAACAGTTTTGGAGAAACAATTCAATACATGTCACAGCTGAACACTTAGCCACTTGTCTCTAGGACAGCTTAATAATTTTATCAAAATGTTCTTAAGTTAGATTGCTTAAACTTGGTTGCTTTTGTAAGAAATTGGTATTTTTACTTTGGCTGGCCAAAGTTTGATATCTTAAGTATCTTTAAATAAATGGAAGGATTTTAGTATGTGCTTTCTTCATTAGATTTGTAAAAGTTTAGGAAAATTTAAATCTATAAAGTGTTTAATTACTTTTGTTAAGGTATTTAGCCTATAATATTGCTAATGAATTTTAAATAACTTTATTTTAGGTCCTAATGAACGGCAGTTCAAGGGTTTGGGTGACTGTATTATGAAAATAGCAAAATCAGATGGAATTGTTGGATTATACCAAGGGTTTGGTGTGTCAGTTCAAGGCATCATTGTGTACCGAGCCTCTTATTTTGGAGCTTATGACACAGTTAAGGTAATTTGGGGGAGTTGAGTTGGATATAGTAAATAATTCTTTTTATTGTTCTAATTATTAATAGTTTAGTAGATATGTTTATTTTAAAAATTGTAGAAATCTAAATGATAGAATAGGGAGAAACATGGAATTCTATTTAACCATTTGATATATTTATATTTATAAGCTGTATTTTGGATCTGATTTTAGACATAAAGATGTATGCAAACATTAGTCTCTTGTGGCATTTGCATTGCATTCACCATAAGTCACTGGTCATTAGACTATGTCAAAATCATACCTTTAACATATAGCAAGGAATCTTAATTTGTTATCACTTTTTTAAATGTAAATAATTGATCATTTACTATCTCACTTTAGGAAATAGGCGTGGTATGGTCAATTAAATATAATAAATGCTACTATAGCTTGTTTATCTCTAGATACTGCTAGATTTAGTATTGTAGTCTCTAAATAGTAATGTTTCCATGAAGTAGGAAAGGGAAAGACTGTAATAATAGTAGCTACCATTTTCTAAGCTGTTACTTTGTTCTAGGAACCTTGTTAAAGTGCTCTTTGTCCTTGCAGTGTTTTGCGATAGCTTTCGATATCTTCATTTTAAAGATAAATAATCTAGGAATGGTTTTGTAATTTGCCTTTTAAGTGGCAGACAAAGCCTATGCATTTCATCACATCACAATGTTTCCAAAAAACAAAATTAATATCAGTATTATTTATTAAAATTAAAACTTGAAGGAACTTTTGTAAGAGGCTTATGTATTACAGTGAAACCTGTGAGAGCGGAAACTCAGCAGGACTGCCTTGTTTTTCTTGATCTCAAAAGTCTTCCGTCTTTGACAGGATGCAGTTGTGCTCCTTTTCTGTTGCTCATTTTAGTGGAAAATACTGATATTTCCTTCTTTGACAGATTTTTGCCGTATACAGTGTCTGACTTTGACACGTTTTAGTGTATCTCAGTGTTCCTTTAAATATCATTTTATTGTAATTTGGACAGATTACTTCCAGTCTTCAGTGTATTGTAAGACATATAAGTCAATAGAAATTATAGAATCTCGTACTTTAATCACAGAAAATTTGTATTCTTCTCTGCTTTTCCTGTTACCACCTTCAATAGTAATGAAATTTAAGAACGTAGCTTCTTCAGTAGCTTAGGGCTTTGATATTGTTGAATATCAGTATCATCTGTTGATGCTGTAAGCAGGCTTTTTTTTTTTTCTTTTATGTTTTTCAACTCTGTAAGGAAGAGCAATGAAAGAACATTTTTGGACACTTGTTTTAGGTGCCATTGTTAACATATCCCTTGAAAATAGAAAATAGGCATTTAAAGTATAGTTGCATATGGAATTATCCATTCTTATTGATCGCCTATATTAGTGGCATCCTTCTATATTGAGCCCAGCAGTTTTTAATTGCTTTTAAAATACTAATAAAGCCCTCTTTCGTGTAGTAATTATCCTCTTAGTTAAGAAATGAAGATATCTTGGAAATTACTTGGTTACTTAGTAACATTTCTATTTTCTAGGGGTTATTGCCAAAACCAAAGGAAACCCCATTTCTTGTCTCCTTTTTCATTGCTCAAGTTGTGACTACGTGCTCTGGAATTCTGTCTTATCCCTTTGATACAGTTAGAAGACGCATGATGATGCAGGTATTTTATGGTATTTGTAAGTTTAATTGAACTATCTGATATCCAGTATCCAGGTATCATTTATTCAAATTTTAGAGAAACTTTGGCTGCGAGTAATGCATCTTTTTTTTTTACCTAGCTAAAATAAATACATGATCTTGTCAGTCTCAGATTCTGTTCTATCCTAAAACAGCCATCAGACAGCAAAGCTGTTGCTTAATCTGCTGTCCAAATCCAAAAGAAGTGCCTTCCACTCCTATAGATACATTGTTGGAGGGTGAAGTGGAATGCCAGAGATTGGATGAGTAAGTCTGTTTTAGAGAAAATGCTAGATTAAGTAGAATGAACTCAGTCACAAGTCACTGATATAGGTGATAATTTGTTATACTACATTTTAATAAAATAAATATTTTGAACTCAGTAAAAGCTTGTTTATAGTGATCTAAGTTCTAGAACTAAATTCCCAAACTAAAATTTTGGTATAGTCAATCTCCACTGCTATAGCTCGCTACATGTATTCTCACAGCAGATAGTCTTTGAATGCCTCATTTGTGCTGAGCTGGTGACACAAACAATTTGCTCTTGGTTAATAAAATGAAGGTTAGTGGTTCATATAACTCAGAGGTAACAGAAGAAAAGTCTACTAATCTGTTGTAAGGATTATAACCAAGATAACCGTGTAGGTCACTTCTACTCGGTAACAGGTAAGATCACCATGAGTCAGAATCATTTTGATGGCAGTGGGTTGGGTTTGATTTTTATGGTATGTTAAAAGTTCTTGGGAGGTACAGATGACTAACATGCTTGGCTGCTAACTAAAAGGTTGGAAATTGGGGTCTACCTACAGGTGCCTCACAAGAAAGGCCTACTTGTCTACTGCTGAAAAATCAGTCATTGGAAACCCTATAGAGTCAGAATCTACAGCACTTGGTTTCATGGTGACCTACAACAAAATCAGACAAAACTTGCACCCAAACTCACAGACTGATATTGAAGACATACTGTTAATCACTTAGACAGAAATATGCATAAGTACCAGGAATGCGTAGAGAAGGGGTTCCCATAAATGCATCCATTGCTTAGATGTGGCCTCTTGACGAGCTAAATCTTCATGAATAGGCTTCTTTCGGGCAGTGAGAAGGCATTCTATGCAGAGGGGAAAATATATATGGAGAATAAAAGATATTATCCATGACTACTGTGCTCCATTAAAAAACAATTTGTGTGAGCCCAGAAAGTTAACAGTTACTCTAAAGCAAAGATGAGAAGATAAGGAGGCAGGGAAACTGGAGTACTAGAAATGGAACCAGAACACAAAGAAAAGGATGACATTTTGTGAAAAAGATAACTTAGGTCACTGAATTGTTTATGTGGAAATCATCCATTGGGAACCTAATTTGTTGAGTAAACTTTCACTGAAAACTCAATAAAATGCTGTTTTGAAAAAAAACAATGCAGAGGTATGGCTTGAAAAGCAATTTCGTATAACTGATCATGAAAAAACTAAAACCAAGCCAGTTGCCATTGAGTTAATTCCAACTCTTGGCAACCCTGTGTGTGCCAAGTAGAATTTCATTCTACAGAATTTTCAAGGCTATGACCTTCCAGAAACAGATCACTAGGCATTTCTTCCAAGATACCTCTGAGTGGGTTCCAACTGCCAGTCTTTTAGTTATTGGCCCAGTGTTTAACCATGTGTACCACCTGGCTCCGTAAAGGCAAGTGAAACCAGAAAACTAGGATAGTAATATAATGCCAGGTACTATCCTAAGTATTTTACACTTTAACTCCTTTAATTCTCAAAATAACATACGAGGTGCAGGTGCTGTCATTTTATACACGTATGAAATGGTTCTGGAAGAACCCAGTAGGATCACTGGAAGGGTAAAGCTTATCTAAAGTATTCCAAGAGTGACCATTTTCATCTGTGTTTTCCCTAAATCTGAATCTAGCTCAATTTTAATATGAATACACTGAGAAACTTTTAAAAATGATGAGTTAATTTGCATGTGGACTGTAGATCATATTATATTAATGTTAAATTTCCTGATGTTAGTTAACAGTACTCTACAAGTATGTAAGAGAATATCTTTTTTTTAGAATATATGTACTGGAATATTGAAGGATAAAGGGGTGACGTGTGGTTCAGAAAAAAAATATGGGTATGTGTGTTTTTATATACATACATATGTGTAATAGAAAAAGGAAGGGAGAGAGGAGGAAAGGATGGAAGATCCAGCACATGGGACAGAAGGTTAACAACTGTAAATGTGAATTATTTAGGTTTTTTCATTCTTAATCCAATTCTTACTTGTTATTTTCTTCCTTTCTGCATTCTCTGAGACTTCTGATTCAGTTTTATATTAAAGAAATAATAGCTACCAACCTTGTCTTGTTTCTCAGTGTGTAAGAAATTCCCTCAGTGTTTCATAATTTAGTATTAGCTGTGTGTTTTTTCTGGTTATCATTTACCATGTTATGGCAGTTCCTTTCTGTTCCTGGGTTACAGCTGTTTTTATTTACAAATGGCTGTCATTTTTTTTCTGTATCTATATGATCTTTATTTTAGTATGTTAGTATATTAGGTTAATTTGTTTTCTAGTTGTAGACTATGCATCCCTGAAGTAAACCAGTATGGGCATAATATATTGTGATTTGTATACCCTGTTGGATTAGATTTGCTGATTTTTGTTTAGGACTTTTGGCATCTGTCTTTCGATGACACTGGCTTATAGGTTTTCATTCTATATTGTTCTAGTCTGGTTGTGGTACAAAGCCTCATTAAATGTGTTGGGGAGCCTTGTAGTTTTCTTTATAAAAATGTTTTTAACAAATTTAGTTTTTATAACAATTATAGCATTATTCCAATATTTTATTTCTCTTCTGTTGATCAATTTTATTTTTCCAGTAATTTACCCATTTCTTCTGAGTTTCCAAAATAATTATCATGAGCTTTTTCATAATATCCTCTTGACCTTTGTTTAGTCTGTGGGTCATCTTTGGTTATGTTGTCGTATGCTGTCATTTCCAACTCGTAGCAACCTGAAAATGACAGAATAGAACTCTCCCATAGGGTTTCCTGGGTGTAATCTTCAAGTGAGCAGATTGCTAGATCTTTTTTCCCTGAGTAGTGGGTAGGTACAGACTGCCAGCCTTTTAGTTAGCAGGTGAGCACTTAACTGTTTCATCACCAGAGCCCCTTGTAACTCTGTTACCTTTGCAGTTCAACTTGAGTCCTATTTCTCCCACACACACACCCCCAACTCGATTAATGGTTCTAGAAATTTTGAAGTACTTCAAAGAACTAACATTTGACTTCTTAAGCTTGCTGTTGTGTTTGTTTTGTTTCCTTTATTTCTGCTGTTTCTACTGGTTATTTCCTTATTTCCAGTTTCTTGAGGTTTTATTTGTTTTCTGAAAATGTTTAGGTAGCTCAGTAATCTCAGCTTTTCTAAGTTTTCTAGCTCGTCATTTCTTTATAAATACCACACACACTGTATCTTGTAAGTTTTGTTAAGTAGTTGGTGGTTATCATTTGGCTTTAAATATTGTCTAAGAAATGTTTTTCTTAATATCGAAACATACAGAATTTTTCTACTTTTCTAAATTTTATTGTGAAAGATATATAACAAAAGTTGGCCATTTTAACCGTTTTGAAGTGAACTGTTTAGTGACATACACTGATCATGGCACCCTGCCATCACCACTGTCCATTTCCAAAAGTTTACATCACCTCAAACAGAATCTTGGCACCCCTTTCTGCACCAACTTCCATTCCCTTCTTCCTCTGGTCCCTAGTAACCACTGATAAATTTTGTTTGTATGCATTTGCTTATTTTAGGTATTTCAGGTAAGTGGGATCATACAGTATTGTCCTTTTGTGTCTCACGTTTTATTTCCTTTTCTGTTTTCGTGGTTCATCTATCTATGTTGCAGTATGTATCAGAATTTCATCTTTTTATTGTAATTAGCCCGTTGTATGCATATGCCACATTTTGTTTACCATTCATCTGTTGATGCACACTTGGATTGTTTCTACCTTTTCACTATTGTGAATAATGCTGTAGTGTAAGCATCAGTGTACACGTACTCATTTGAGTCCTTGTTTTCATCTCTCTTGGGTATACTGTATTCCTGTGAGTTGACTTGGTAGATCATATGGTAATTCCTTTCTTAATTTTCTCATGAACTGCCAAACTCCTTTCCATCAAGGCTGCACCATTTTATATTCCCACCATTGATACAATTTCTCCACATCCTCAGCAACACTTGTTCATTTCTATTTTACTGATCATTGCCATGCTATTGGATATAAGGTGATATGTCATGATTTTGATTTGCATTTCCCTAATGACTAGGAAGCCCAGTTACTCAGTGTTGAAGTGATCAGCTGCTAACCAAAAGATTGAATCGACCAGCCACTCTACAGGAGAAAGATGTGGCAGTCTGCTTCCATAAACATTTACAGCCTTGAAACCATATGGGAAATACTGCTGTGTCCTATAGGGTCACTATAGTTGGAATCAGCTGGACAGGAGTAAAGTTTTTTTTTTTTTACCTAGAAACACTGAACATCCTCCATGTGCTTGTTGCCCATTTGTGTATCTTGGAGAAATGTTTATCAAGTCCTTTGCCTATTTTTTAATTAGGCTTGTTTCCTTTTTTGTTGAATTGTAGGAGTTCTTTATATATTCTGGATATTAAGTCCTTAGCAAATATATTGTTTCCAGTGTGTCTTCCCTTTGTTGGTAAAGTCCTTTGATGCAGGAAAGCTTTTGATTCAGTGTATCTTTTCTTTTTTCTTTTCTTTTACTCTCACTTTTAAGAGTTATATCTAACAATCCATTGTTAAAAACGAGATTTTGAAGTTTTACCCCACGTTTTCTTCTGAAGTTTTATCATTTCAATTCTTATATTTAGATCATTGATCTGTTAATTTTCATACATGGTATGAGCTATTGATACAACTTTATTCTTTGGCAGGTGGAGATCCATTTGTCCCAGCAATATTTTTTGAAGAGACTATTCTTTTCCCATTGAGTAGACTTAATAACGTTATAAAAAAAATCAGTTGGCCGTAGATGCATGGGTTTATTTCTGAACTCTTATATTTGTTCTATTCATCTATATGTTTATTGTTATACCAGTACCACACTGTGTCAATTGCTGTAGGTTTACAGTATGTTTTGACATCAGTAAGTGTAAGTACTCCTACTACATTCTTTTTCAGTATTGTTTCAGCTATTTGGGAGACCTTGAAATTGTATATGTATTGGAGGATACACTGTTCATTTCTTTTTAAAAAAATGAATTTTTATACGGAGTTTATTGATACATTACTTGGGGGTAATATTGGTATCTTGACAATGTTTAAGTTTTCCAGTGTGTGAACATGAGCTGTCTTTCCATTTACTTATGTCTTCTTTAACTTATTTCAGCAGTGTTTTAGCATTTTCAGTGTACAAGTCTTTCACTTCTTGGTTAAGTTTATTCCTGTGCACTTTATTCTTTTAGATTTTAATCATAAATAGGATTTTTTTTATTTCATGTTCAGATTGTTCATTGCTGAAACAGAGACACAACTAATTTTTGAGTGTTGTTTTTGCCATGATCGTTTACTAGTTCTAGTAGCTTGCTTGGCAATCCTTGTGGTATAGTGGTTAAGTGCTGAGAGGTGTGACAGTTAAATTCATGAACTCATCCTAGAAAAAGTGTTACATACCTCATTGCTGAATATCACTACAGATAACCTTAAAGTATCTGCCTTGGGAAGCTGTGCAGTGACACCAGGCCTAGTCCACCCTTCAAAGCGATTTTGGAACTCTTTTGCTGGAATGGCCGTCAGAGCTGTCATTGTATTCCACTTGATGTCCTGAATTTCATCAAAGTGTCTTCCTTTCAGTGTTGCCTTTATCTTTGGATAAAGAAAAAAAGTCATTGGGGGCCAGATCAGGTGAGTAGGGAAGGTGTTCCAATGCAGTTATTTGTTTACTGGCCAAGAACTCCGTCACAGACTATACAGTTAAGTTTGCAAACGTGCCACTGTGCACAATGACCATTCCAGAAAGAGTTCTAGAATTGCCTTGAAGGGTAGACTAGTTGCTGGCATTGGTGCATAGCTTCCCAAGGGGAGTACTTTGAAGGTGATCATAGTGATATTCAACAGTGAGGTATGTAACACTTAGAACAATTAAGTTCACAGACTTCAATTGTCAGACATTGTACAGTTGCTAACCATAAGGTTGGCAATTCAAATCCACCAGATGTTCCTTGGACACTCTATTGGGGCATTTCTCCTCTGCCCTTGTAGGGCCACTCTGAGTTGGAATCGGTTTAATGACAATGGGTTTGATTTTGTTGTTGTTTAGCAGTACTCCTATGTATTCTGTCAAATTTTCTATTTGTAGTATTACATCATCTTCAAATAGCAATCGTTTTTTACTACTCCCTTTCTGGTATGGATATATTTCTTTTTCTTGCCTGACCGTTTTGGCTAGAAATTCCAGTACAGTGCTGAGAAATTCTGGTACAGTGTTGAACAGCAGCAGTGAAAGCAGGCATCCTGGTCTTTCACCATTGAGTATGATGTTAGCTCTGGATTTTTTTATAAATGCTTTTATTGTGTTGAGGAATTTCCCTTTTGTAGTCCTAGTTTGCTGAGTGCTTTTATCATGAAAGTGTATTAGATTTTGTCAAATGCCTTTTCTGTGTTGACTGAGATAATGATATAGTGTGATCAGAGATTGAATTAGGGTCAGTGTACTGTCCTCCTTTAAAATTTGTTAACTCCAATATGTAACTGAAAATTATGTTTTCCCATGTATATTGTACCATCATAGAGTCAAAAGCCAAGTGTCGTCGAGTCGGATCGAATATATGCTGATTAATTCAACGTACTCACTCAAAACAGTATTCATCTTACCTATCCTTTAGTTCTGAATGAAAATTATCTTAAGATAAAAGATACGACTATAACAGCAAACTATCTTTTTTTTATAGAGTGGTGAGTCTCAACGGCAATATAAAGGGACCTTAGATTGCTTTATGAAGATATACAGACATGAGGGAATCGGTGCATTTTTTCGTGGTGCCTTCTCCAATATCCTTCGTGGTACAGGGGGTGCTTTGGTGCTAGTATTATATGATAAAATTAAAGACTTGCTTAATATTGATGTTAAACGTAATTCATAAAGAAATTAAGACATGTTTATTAAACAAATCACACAGCTGCTATTTGTATATATTTTGGTAATGTTATTACTGTCAGTATTTTCTTAAAAGTGCTAATTCTGCAGTAAAGCATTTTTTTCAAGAATTTGAATACTTCATATAAGATAAATATATGTTTATTTCCATTTAGACTTCAACTGACTTTAGTGAGGTGTTTTATGTATCATACGCAGTGTATGTTATCTCTATTCATTTAAAATCCCTTTCTTTTGTGATAAAAATTAAAATGTATGATACTGAACTCCAAAAAATTAAAATGTCTTCTTTTAAGTTGCTATTCTTTAATTGTACCTGCCCTCCCATCTTTTGAAATCATATAGTGTGATTAAGATGTCTTAGTAGCTTAAAGGATAAGTTGTCATTTAGATATAAGGGCATGCATCATGAATTTTCCTTCACAGCATCTATACTGAGACAGCATAGGTCTTGCCATACATAGTATTTATAGTAATGTAGTTCTTAATGTACAAATGCTAATCCTGGACATTAAAAACTTTGATTAATGACTTTAATGACACTTAATAGAAACCTGTATTTGGAAAATAAAAAATATAAAATGGCATATCTTTTAACCTTTATCTTTAAAATAAATATAATCTAATGTGACTGTATCTTGGAACAAAAAAATTTCCCCTTGAAAATTAGTTTCTGTACTCTGCACTGATAATAAGGGAAGTTTAAACTATTATAAGTGTGTTTTTTTTCATAACCCTACTATTAGTATAAGCAGAGAACAATAAATTTTTTTCAGAATTACAGGGGGCAGTAGATACTAATGGAGAAGTATAAGTAAGATTTCTTTTTGTATGGGGGATTGATTGTCTTGTTTCTTAGAAATGTGGAAGATAGTCATTTGAAGTTTCCGATATGTTAAAGTTATAGTGGATAAAGTAATTTTAAGCTATTGGGAATAAAGCATAGATTTTATGAGTGAACAAAATGGGGCAGGTGAACTTTCTGGGGCACAAGGAAGTTAACAGACTCTACTTTGTAATATTAGAATGTACCACATGAAACATCAGCTTTGAAGTGAACCCTTTTTTAATCCTCATTGGACATGTTAGGGTAAATGGCTACTAGATTACATAATTTCACATTACTAAGATAGCTTTTGTAATCATTTGACTTCATTTTCTAGGTGGTTCTTGTCTTGTGAGCAATGATTTGTGTCTTGTTTTGTCGCCCCATAATAACATGGTGACTTTTGAACAATCACCACTACTTTTTTTTATACAAATTCAGATTAGTACATAATGCAGCTGAGGCTGAGAAAAACATCATTTTGGCGTTTGGAGAGGGTGTTGCTAATCAGTGAACAGTGAAGCAATGGTTTCAGAGATTTTGCTCTAAAGAAAAGAGTCTTCAGAGTGAACCTTGAGGGAAAACAAAATCAGTCTTAATAGTGAAAAGAATTAGTGGAAAATAGCCTTCCAACAACTATTCAGAATCTTGCAGCAGACTTAGGAGTATCTCCAAGGACTGCTTCCTGCCTCTTGAGTGCCATCAGAAAAGTGACAACGTTGAACAAATGCGTTCTACACAAACTGATAGAAAAGCAGAAATCACATTGTCTAGATGTGTGCTCAACACTGCTAACCCACAACAAAAATGAACCTCTGGTAGTGTATTGTTACTCATGATGAGAAATGGATACTGTTTGACAATAATAAATTATCTGTACAATGGTTAGATACAGAGCAGTCTCCAAGACCTTACCCAAAACAACCACTGCACCCAAAAAAGGTTACAGTGACTGTATGGTAGTTTACAAAAAGTATGATCTATTATCCTTTTTTGCCACAGGGTCAATCATTGCAAACTTGTACTGTCAGGAAATTAATCATATTCATGAAAAATGGAGCTGAAACCAGCCGAGACAGGTCAACAAAGGCGGACCGATTGTGCTGTCTGACCATATGCAACCACACATTTCTCAAACCTCTCCTTGAAAATACAGAGCTAGATTATAGCTGACATCTCCCAAACAGATTACCACCTTTCTGAACACTTGGAACTCAATATGTAATAAAAGATTCACAAGTTCAAACATCTCATAACCTGGAATTATATGGAAGACATCATACTGAGTGAAATCAGTCAGCTACAAAAGGACGAATACTGTGTGAGACCACTGTTATAAGGACTTAAGAAAAGACTGACACAAAGAAGAAAATACTCTTTGATGGCTACAAGCATGGGGGAGGAGGGAAAGGTTTATTCCTAGATTAGATAGTCAATAGGAATTTGGTTATGTGAAGCAAGTGATGGCATACAGAAGAAAGGAGGTCAAACTGGACTACACCAAAGGACAGAGTAGCAGGGACAGGGGTACAGGGGCTATGGTTTCAGGGGATACTGAGGTCAGTTGGCATAACTAGTTTTTTCCTAAGAAATTATTCTGCTTCCCATAATCCTGAGTGGCACTGGGGATCTTACAAGTCAGCAAGCTGCTGTTTAAGGAACAGCAGTTGGTCCCAGCCCACCTAGAGCAGATGAAAACCAAGAACATCAAAGACATGAGGAAAAGATAAGCCCCAGAGACAGAAGGGTACATACAACCAGGAGACTACATCAGCATGAGACCAGAAGAACTAAATAGTGTCCAGCCACCACCAAATACTGCCCTGACAGGGAACACAATGTAGAGTCCCCAACAAAACATGAGAAAAACAGGAGTACATATCTAGAACTCTATTAAACCAGACTTGACGGTCCAACAACCTGGAGAGTCCTTGGAACATGGCACCCGGCCCTGCAGCTAGCCCAGAGCTGAAATCAATACTTTAGCCAAATCTTCAGACAAAGGTTGAACTACAGATATGGGACATAGAGTGATGCAGGTGATGTGTGTACTTTATACTTTAATATATGGATGAGACTGTCCAACTAGTTTGAGCAATTTACAGTCTCAAAAGATGAAGAGTTTTTTAAAAAGAGGAATACTTCACATTGGTTTGAGATAACAACATAATGGAGCATATTTTGATTAAATTGTTTCATCTCAATTTATAAGGTTTTTACTTTTCCTTCAGAAACCTGGTATTCATGTGATATACCCTAACATACTGGTTTTATAACCCAAGAAAGAAGTTTACTCTTTTTGAAAGCTCTCAACATAAGTTCTTGCAATGGTCAACACTCAGAAAATTATAGAAGCTGGTTTAGTCAGCTAGTGCAGCTTTAACAGAAATACCACAAGGAGATGGCTTTAACAAAGAAAAGTTTATTCTTGCACAGTCCAGTATACTATAAGTCCAAATTCAGGATCTCTGTTCCAGGGAAAGGTTTTTCCCAGAGGAAAGTACTTGTGTTGTATCAGTCTTTAGTCAGGGACCAACTTGACACAGGATCCTCAGATTTGAAGGACATACTGTACTCCTGGTGCTGCTTTCTTTTTTTATTTTTATTATGATCAAGTGAAAATCTACATTCCCATATGAATTTGCATGCCTGCCTATGTGCAGCTCCCACTGCTCTCCCTGCCTGGTGACAGCACACCCTTCCTCTCTGTTCTGTACATCTCGTGTCCTCCTAACAATCTCCTGTTCCCTCCACTCCACCCTTTCACCCACTTTCAGTAAGAGGTCAGCAGGATAACATTCTATAGATGCATAGAACTATAGTGTGCACACATGATATGGTCACTCTGTGTTGTCCAGTCCAATCCATTCCTGTCAGAAGAGTTGACCTCCCTTATGATTTATAGACAGGGGCAGTATCAGGGCCAGGGGCCATGCTCCCAGGGGAGCCCCAAGGCCCCTGGACCATCAATTGTGGTCTTTTAGTGGAGATCTCAGGGTATACCCCTTTTTATTCTTGTGTTGCCAGTGAGACTGAACTTTATGAGCCCCATCACAGTTATCACTGGTGGTAGCTGGGCACCATTCATTTCTTCCAGTCACACGTCAATGTAGTCCCCTACTCAAGAGGGTCTCTCTGTTTTCTGGGTTCTCTTTCCCCTATGTTGTTTTGGTCCTTGATGATCATCTGTTCCTATTGAGTCGAGACCATTTGTTGGATCTCAGATGGAAGTTTGTTGGTGCTGCTTTCTTGATGATGTGATGTCCCCCGAATGTCTCTGCTAGCTTCTTTCATTTTATATCTGTACAGACTGCCTCGAAGCACAAGACAATCTTAATACACATTGAGTCCTGCCCCTCCAACACAACTGCTGCCCATCCACCCTCATTAACATCGTAAAGGTAGGATTTACCATCTGACATTTAAGTTCATGAACCCATCCTAGAAAAAGTGCTACATACCTCATTGCTGAATACCACTAGAGTCACCTTCAAAGGGGTTTCTTCTACCTCTAACATGTTAATATTCTCCAGGGACTAGTTTTGTGCTCTTTTCTCATTTTACATATGCTCCCCAAGAGACTGCACCGATATCTTTTAACTTCAGATACTATCTACCTGTCACTGACAAAGGAATTTTGGAATTCTTTTTCTGGAATGGCCATCGGAGCTGTCATATTACCTTTGATGTCCAGAGTTTCATCAAAATACCTTCCTTTCAACACTTCCTTTATCTTTGGGTAAAGAAAAAAGTCACCACGGTCCAAATCAGGTGAGTACGGAGGGTGTTCTAATACAATTATTTGTTTACTAAGAAAAGCTCCTTTACAGACAACTGTACAGTTCAGTTCATGAACTTGTCATCGTGCCACCGTGTGTAATGACCATTCCAGAAAGAGTTCCAAAATTGCTTTGAAGGGTGGACTAGGTGCTGACGTCGGTGCATAGCTTCCCAAGAGGAGTACTTCAAAGGTGACTGTAGTGATATTCAGCAGTGAGGTATGTAACACTTAAACAATTAAGTTCACAGACTTAATTGTTGGAACTCTTGCAGCATGGAGGATATCACATGATATTAGGAATCATGGCCTAGATAAACTGCTGCACAGGTTTTTTGAGGAACAATTCAATCCACGACAAGCAAAATAGTATTCTCTTTTCCATCTATAGTATGAGTAGTTTTCTTTGCCACAGTAAAAGATTCAAGATGGTCAAAATAAAGGCAATTAAAATGATCAAATAGGAGGAATAATTTCCCACTTAAAGATTTAAGAAAATAGGAAAGCTTTTGTACAGAGACATTCTTAGAGGCAAGAAGTCTTTAAGATCCTGAATGGCAGACAACGGCAGAGGGCAAACAGGAATGCAGTCATTCAGTTGCCAGACCAACAAGCCTGTTTTTTGAAGCCTGGAGGATGTTTTATTAGGACAAAGGAAATGTTGTTTTTTATCCTGAACTGAGCTAAAAATGTATATTTTATGGAACTGTTGTTAGTGAAAGATGACTGACTTCTAACGAACAAAACAATCATGGATATTTCACAAAGACTTTTTTAATGTTAGACAAATGTTGGGAAAAATGCATGACTGAAGTATATTTAATGACCCCTGGTTGCACAATGGTTAAGCAATTGACTGGTATAAAGTTACTGGCCTGAAGCTTGTAGCCACTTGGAGGAGAAAAGACCTAGCAGTGTTCTCCCTAGGAAGCTCTGGAGCAGCTCTAAGGTTTCTCGTAAGTAGTAGTTGGAAGGGGAATCGTCCTAACTAGCTCCGTCAACCTAAGATCCCAGCTAACTCTGGTCCTTTTGTTCTAGCCTCCTAATCAGCACTTCATTCCCTGACCTAAAATTTTCTCCCCAGGTAGTCTAAAATGCTACTCTCAGAGCTTCATTTTTTTTAACTTTATTTAATTCATTAAATAAGAAATTCAGCAAGTCTGTAAGTCATTTATACTTGCTGAAACTATGTTTATCCTGTTGGTTCCTCCCAGCAAATTTTGCTAGAGAGAAAAAATATTCAAAAAACATGAAAATACCACTCCGCTGCCAGAGTAGTAAGATGCAGGAAACCACTGAAGAAATTTTTAGTTTCATATTCCTACAGTTGGTACTATAGTTACGACTTTGGGACCCTCAAATTAATTGTGGCTCCTTTGCATTATGCAAACGTTATGCTAAGTAAGAAATGATAACTTCATTCCTTTTCAGTTGATTGATATAAATCAGTGAATTCAACAGGGTTTGTTTCTTCTACTACCTTGAAAATATTAATATTCTCCAGGGACCAGTCCTATGCTCTTTTCTCACTTTGCATATGCTCCCCAACTGATTGCACCTACCCCTTTAACTTCAGACAGCATCTACATGCCATTGACAGTCAAGTTGCTCTCTAGCCTAGACCAGATTTCTCTGAGTTTCCTGAAGAGTGTTTCTATGTTGCACCTCTTTCTCTGTATGTAACTAACTTAACATTTCTGAAATCTAACTTGTTATCTTACCTCATAGACCTCTTTTCATAACTCCTATCTGGACTAATGGAAACCCTGGTGGTGTAGTGGTTAAGTACTACAGCTGCTAACCAAAAACTCAGCAGTTCAAATCTGCTAAGTGCTCCTTTGAAACTGTATGGGCTATTCTGCTCCATCTATAGGGTTGCTGTTGAGTCAAAACTCAGTGACAGTGGGTTCGGTTTATCCTGATTAATAATATGTACCCCTTCTACATAGCTGCCCTCATTAGAAACCTGGAAGTCACCTTTGATTTCCTTCTACCTTAGTCTGTTTAGTAAATAGCTAACTTGTGTATTCTCCACCTCCTAAAAATTTATTACTTGACCTTCGGACCCGACTTGGTGGCACTGGGTTTTTTGTTGTTGTTGTTGTTTGTTTTTCATTTTAACTGCCACTGCCTTAATTCAGGCATCACTATTGCTCATGGGACTTAATGATATCAGTGATGGTAAAGAGTAAGCAGCTATAACAAAGAGACTCAGAAATGCAATCGCTTCAGTAAGATAGGTGTTTCTTCTACATAATAATTGAGAGGTGAACAGTCCAAGCTAACAGGGTGCCTGCTGCATGAACTTCAGCTCTCAATTAACTTTGGTCTTTTTGCTCTAATACCCTAAAGTAGGACTCCTTAGCCATTTTTGTGTCACGAACTCCTTTGGCAATCTGATGAACCTTATGAACCCCTGTAATAAAAATATAGATGCATAAAATAAGATACATAATTTTACAAATATTGAAATAGTAAATACCTTGTAAATGTGTGTTATAGTAATATATGCTTCTTTTAAACACATTTACAGTAAGATTTAGCAGCTAGTCTACTGTAATTTCAAAATAGTAATAACAGTGAATGTTGTCTGAGATATGGCTAACAAATACAGTGTGATGTGAAAACACCTGACTTCTGTTGGTGGGAAAGTCACAGAGACTGATTTGTATTTACTGTGATTTGTGCTACATTCATAGTTGAAGGAAATGTTACATTTGACATTAAGAAAGAGTTCTCATTTTTTAAAAGATAAACTGCTGGCCTATAAGATAAAGACATAGCATGGCATACAGTATCCTTCTTGATCTAGATCTAGTCTTCAGCTATGCATTATACTTTGTCCCTTTAGGGCATTACATGTATGCATCTGTTCCCCGTAAATACACTGTGCTCGTCAAGACATCTGTTCTATAGCACCTTCTTTTCTGTTTATCATTTATTTTCTTCATGCCTTCTCTTTCCTCTGCCTATTAGTTCCTTCCTTCTCGTGAGTCGGATCTGACTCGATGATACTTGGTTTGGCTGGCTTCTCATATCTACATATTAACTGCAAAGTGATGAATCACTTACATGTGGCCTTTATCATCATGGCCTTTCAACTCCCACCCAAGAGACTGAGTGGAACTATGCAAATAGGAGACGCTGGTAGCACAGTAGTTAAGTACTACAGCTGCTAACAGAGAAATCAGCATTTGAAGCCATCAGGTGATCCTTAGAAACACTATAGGGAAGTTCTTCTCTGCCCTATAGGGTCACTATGAGTTGGAATTGACTCAACAGCAATGCATTTAAGGGGATTGGTAAGTTTTGTCATCTCACTGGGTTTCGAATGAACCATCCCAGAGACAGGAAGGAAAGGATCTCGCCGCCACCAAAGAAGAAGGGGCAGGAGCAGAGCATATCCTTTGGACCCAGGATCCAAGTGCTGAGAATCTCCTGGTACCAGGAAACTAAAGATGATGAGAACTGGTGGTAAAAAAAAAAAAAAAATGGTGGCAGGAGATGGTATGATGGGCTTCCTGACCCTTGAACAACAACCCACTCCTGATCCTTGAAGGGAGAGTTCAATGCCTTTGGCAAGAGGCTTTTTGGTGGAGTGGGATGCCTCTGCCCACTTACCAGCAGAACTAGAAGGGTTTCATAACACTTGCCTGAGCTGGACAGAGGACCAGGACCAGGGAGAGACCTGCCTGTGAGCATGATTATGAAGAAGTGGTCCTGATGGAAGAATTGTATCCTGAGCATTCCTCAACCTGAACTGTCACCTGTTACTTCGCTAGTAAACCACGTAATCATGAGTATTGTTTGTGAGTTTTATGTAGCCAGTGCAGTGAATTTTCAGATACAACAGAAAAGTAGAGAGTTGCCTAGGAGGGACAACTGGTGTCAGAATTGGTAAAGATGGCAGAGAGAGCAGAGGCGTGTCTGACCTCCACCTTATAGGAATCAGTCTGGGGCTGTTGATCTTGGTTCTCCTTTTCCCCTGAGAAGTTGTAGAAGGTCAGGCACTGCCTTCATGCCATTTGTGCAGTAATTTACACTTTACAGCATAATTTTAAAAATATCTCCTCTGAGAATACCTTCTTGCCTGAAAGGACTCTTCTTCCAGACAAGTGTCCCATTTTCTAGCCTTTGATACACCAGACTTCTAGACTTCATACATACCTGTTTCATAGCATTTACTACAGGATGAAGTTCCTGTTTATTTAATAATTATTTATTGTTCATCTCTTAATGCAAGGCCCTGGACTAGTTGTGAAGCCTACAGAACAGCTAATACATTCTATACCCTCATGGTCTAATAAAGTTCATAATCTAATAAAAGATAGAGGGTACAAATAAGTAGTAGAGGACAAAATGTGAACAACACCATCAGAAAGATACAAAGTGGTAGGCAAAGGGCAGAAGCTAAGTCAACTTTGGGCAGTCTGAGAGGCTTCGTGATACCTTACAAAACAAAGGGGGAAAAAAGTATTGGAGTCAATTCTGACTCACAGTGACCCTGTAATACTGAGCCTTAAGTAATACTGAATATTTTAAACACATAGAAATTGGAAGGGTATTCTAGAGAAAGATACTGACATGAAATTTTAGTGGGAAAACTCAAGGCATATTTGGGCAAAAGCAAGTGGTCAGACTGGCTGACATAAAATAGCAGATGTGGAAAAGTGAAAGGTAACAGCTGGAAAAGTAGGTCGGAGTCATGACTGAAGGGCTTTGAATGTCAGAGTGAAGAGTTTAGATACTGCGGAAGTCTTATGTTTTTTTAATCAGGTGCATAACAAGGTTGAATCAATGGTTTTGAAAAATAGTGTGATGCTGTAATAGGGAAAGGCTAAAGGTACCTGAAAAGAACCTACTGGTGTCAAGGCAAATCCAGTTCATAGTGATCCTCTAGACAGAGTAGAACTGTCACATATAGTTTCCAAGAGGCACCTGGCAGTTTTGAACTGCTGAGCTTTTGGTTAGCAGACATAGCGCTTAATTACTGCACCACCAGTCTGAAAGTCGCCAAGACAAAATTACTGAAACAATCCAGCTGAAATGGGAGATTCAGAATCATATAGCAGATTGAGCTGACTTCACCCACAAACACATGGACGTGCTGGATAAAATATATCCAGATGAGTTTTTTTTTTTTTTAATAGCTAAGCTTGAAAACTTAAAAAGGACTCAGATGTCAGAAGCAAAGATACTCGAGGCCAGGAGAAGTTTGAAGCTAACACTTCAGCAGCCCACAGAGTTCTGAAACATGTATAGACCCTAAAGGTGGTTCTGACATCCACATATACATACCCACTGAAAACCCACTGCCGTCAACTCAATTCTGACTCATAGAAAATCTAAAGGACAGAGTGGAAATCCTCCGTTGAGTTTCCAAGGAGTGCCTGGAGGATTTGACCAGCTGACCCTTTGATTAGCAGGTGAAACACAACTACTATACCACGAGGGTTTTCACATATACAGAGGAGTTGTAAATTGAGCCCTGGCAAAGGGTGGGGAGGGACTGAGATACACCTTGCCTGCCAATCACATAAACTGTCAATAAATCTTGGAAGTAGTGTTTCATTTAAGAACAGGAACTAGGAAAATATGCATCAACCCATACTAGACTATAAAGACTAAGATCAACCCCTAGGCAATAAATAGGAGGAAAAAAAATTCTGTGAGAAATCAAAAACCCCAGGCTTGTGTCACAAAAAAGTATAGGACCTATACCTAACACCACCTGCTTGGTAGAAGATTCCAAACTGAAGAACTGAGAGACACTGTTGCAGGACCAGTGAATTCCCCTCAGGGCTCTGGCAGAAACAAATACAAACCTCTCCAAGTCACTTCCACAACATAGAGCACAGAAACATCCCACAGAAATAATAACCTTCATTAAAGAAGAATTTGGGGTCAAACAATTGTAAATCATATAAGGAAGTGACAGAGTTGGTGGGTGCAACAAAATAGCACCACCAAAACTGTGTGCAACAAATAAATTTGCACCCCCAAAACTGAAAATGTGATAGAATACTCTGAAACTATGCAAGGAAGATGTTTAAAATGATTTTTAAAATATTAAGAACTATATAAAAACAGTAAAGAATGAAAAAGTACTTTGGAAAAAAAAAAAACTAGACATGTCCTATAGAGTGAAATTAAAACTAGATGGCAAAAGAGACTAAAAGTAATAGATGTTAGAATGAGATTCTACACATGTCTAATTAGAGATCTAGAAGAAACTAAAAAGAAAGGATCAGACACAATAATCCAAGAAATAATATTTGAGACTTTTCCAGAACTTCAAAAATCGCTCAGGTTAACAAAAAGTATTTAATACATAAATAAAAACAAATCCATGCTCAGATACATCATAATGAAACCGCAAAATATCAAAGACCAAAAAGTAGACCAACTTGATGACCTACTACACTGCTGTCTGTTTGAACTCACAGCAACCCCACAGGGTTTCTGAGGCTATAAGTCTCTACAGAAGCCAACTGTCATATCTTTCTTCTGAGGAGCTGCTGGTGGTTTCGCACTACCAACTTTTCCATTAGCTGGCAATGACTTGAGCCACTGCCCTATCAGGACTCCTTTAATGACCTACAAAGGAACAATTAGGCTCATCAGCATTGGTGGTGGTTTTAGGTGCCATCAAGTCGATTTCAGCTTACAGTGACTCCATGTGACAGTAGAACTGTCAAGAGTTTTCTTGGCCATAATCTTAGATAGTGGGTCTTCTGTGAATTCTCTAGGTAGGTTTTGAATTGCCAACCTTTGGTTGGTGTCCAAAAGCTTAATGTTTGTGCCACCAGGCTCCTTTCATCAAAATAATGAGGGTCAAAAGACATGGGAAAGTAACTGTCAATCTAGAATTCTACAGTCAACTAAGTTATTATTTGAAAGCATATGGTAAAATTTTGAGACAAAAACTGAGTTCACCGAAAATTTTGCTGGAAGAAAACAACTCAAAAGGAAGGACAAACATGCAGAAAGCAACAAAGAAATTGGTACACATGTTGGTGAACCTAAATAAGCAATGTTTATAGAAGGAAAAATACAGACTTGTAAGTCATTGAATAATAGAAATCAGTAAGTGTTTCAAGTCCTCACTTTCAGCAAGCAAGGTTGTGTCCTCTGCATAACACAGGTTGTTAATGAGTTTTCCTACAATCCTGATGCCCTGTACTTCATATAGTCCAGCTTCTCAGATTATTTGTTTAGCATACAGATTAAATAGGTACAGAGGAAGTATACAACCCAGACACTCACCTTTCCTCACTTTAAACCACGCAGTGTTTTGTTCAAATGACTGCCTCTTGATCCATGTACAGATTCTTCATGAACACAGTTACATGTTCTGGAATTCCCATTCTCTGCACTGTCACCCAAATTTGTTAAGATCCACACAGTCAAATGCCTCTGCATTGTAAATAAAACATAGGTAAACATCTCTCTGGTATTCTCTGCTTTCAGCCAAGTTCCATGTTACATCAGCAATGGTAACCTTGGTTCCATGTCCTCTTCTGAATCTGGCTTGAATTTCTGGCAGTTCTCTGTCAATATACTGCTATTGTTGTTTTTGAGTGATCGATCTTCAGCAAAATTTTACTTGTGTGTAATATTAATGATGTTCAATAATTTCCACATTCTGTTGAATCACCTTTCTTCGGAATAGCCATAAATATGGCTCTCTTCCAGTTAGTTAGCCAGATTTCTTGGCATAGACAAGTGAGCACTTCAGTGGTTTGTTGAAACATCTCAATTAATACTCCATCATTCCTGGAGCTTTGTTGTTCTCCAATGCTTTCAATGTAGCTTCAACTTTTTCCTTCAGTACGGTTGGTTCCTGATCACATGCTACCTCTTGAAATGGTTGAATGTCGATCAGTTCTTTTTGATGTAATGACTCTGTGTATTTCTTCTATCTTCTTTTGATGCTTCCTGCATCATTTAATATCTTCCCTGTAGAATCCTTCACTATTGCAACTCAAAACTTGAATTTTTCTTCAGTTCTTTCAGCTTGAGAAATGCAGAGCATGTTCCTCTCATTTGGTTTTCTGTCTCCTGTTATTTGCACATGTTATAATACTTTGTCTCCTTGAGCTGCCCTTTGAAATCTTCAGTTATTTTTTCTTCCTTTTGCTTTAACTTCTTGACATTCAAGAGCAGGTTTTTAAGGAGCCTTTCAGATGTACTTTTTCTGAGAGAAATTGTTTGTTTGTTTTTGGTAGACTGTTATATTCTGGTCTGGTATAATATAACCTCTATAAGGGTAGTTATAACCAGATTCTACAGAGAGTAAAGAAAAGAAAATTCAAGCCCAATCTCACTTTTAGATGCAAAATTCCTAAATAAACTAAAATAATCAAAGTCAAATTCTGTGTGTCCAAGAACAAAGCACAATCATCATAGCTGACTTTATGCCAGGAAAATAGAAATATTTGAAAATATTACCATTACATTAACAGGATAAAGAATGGGGAAATTTTCAATAAATGCTGAATGACATTTGTTAAACTTCAATATCCACTTGGAAGAAAACTCTTAACAAACTAGAAATAGAAGATAATTTTGTTAGTCTTATAACTTCATAAAAAATATTATTTTCTGTAATGTTAGGAATAAGATAAGGATGCTCATCACTACTGCATATATCACCACTATACTGTAGAACTTAGGTAACAGAGAAAAAAACAATAAAAGATATATGAATCTAAAATAAAACAATGACCAGATCATGTGAGTCTATGCAGAAAAAAATCCAAGAAACCACAAATATAAAAGCTGCTAGATAGATGATTTACATAAATCAATATCATTGCTATATTCTAGTGACAGATATATATTCTTAAAACTCAAACCACTGAGTAGATTCCAACTCATACTGACCCTATAGGACAGAGTAGGGTTTCCAAGCTGACTGCCACTGTAGCTGGTGAGTTCCAATAAATAAGTTTTATTGCCCTTTCAGTGTGCCAGGCATTGTTGCTATGCTCGCATAACTCCAAACCAAACGCAATGCCGTTGAGTCTATTCTGACTCATAGCAACCCTACAAGACCAAGTAGAACTGCTCTATAGATTTTCCAGCGAGCCCTGATGGACTTTGACTTGCTGACCTTTTTGTTAGAAGTCCTACAACTTAATGCTAAGCCACCAGGGTTTCCTGCTGTGCTTACATTATCTTATCTAATTATAAAATCAGCCCAGTAAGGTATCCTTGTCCTCATTTTAACAGATTCTTAACCTAGGCTTTGGAGAGTTAAGTAATTTACCAAAGGTCACACACTAATAAGTTAGGAAAACCAGTGACTACAACCCAAGTTTAGGTGACCCCTCTACCCCCAAAGCCTGTCAAGCTTTTAACCTCTAGGTACTCTCACTTCTTCCCAGTAATTTTATCAACCTCAAGTGTTTCTTGATGCTGTGATATTTTAAGTGGCTTGTGAAGTCGGATCCGACTCGACGGAACTTGGCTTTTTTGGCTATTACAGAAAAATCACTTTGACAGTCAAGTTTTAACCAACAAGAAGTTGGGATAAATAAATGGCCCCAAAAGAGTTTCAAGATATTTTGGAATAAATCTAGATGGTGATGGGCCCAAATGCATGACAGCTGAAGCTGCAACAGAGAAGAACGGCTAGACGCCTGGGCCACCCAGCAGCACTGAAGCTGAGCCGGGCCGTGGGTTCTGATGCGGTCACGGTACCCAATGCCCGCTCTGTTTGCGCACTGCCTGCTGGGAGGCCAAAGCCTGCGTGGCCTCAGACAGCTGGTCACCCTGTGGACAGAAGGTGTCTCGTGTACTGGTGAAATGGTGGCCCAGGAGAAGAGAGGTGTGATTCCGTAATGTGGAGAAAATCAGTGGATACAATACTGTACTTTCCATTTTCTTCAGTCCCCCTTGAAAATGGATTTCATGTTCTTTATAGTGACAGCTGCAGGAGTGCTAGCCACATTTGCTGCTGCTGCTGCTGCAGCGTTGATAGTAGTCCACAGTCTAAGTTCTTTTAAGAAATGGCTATCTGAGAATGAGGGGACTGAAGAATCTGGTAAAAATCATAAGTCTATCTTGACAACAACAGATACGGAAAAAGAAACTCAACAGGAAACACACGAAAAATTGGGCAAGAAGGAACAAGGCGCTCAAACTTCGTAAGTGTGAAATGTAACTGTTAACATTTTTAGCAGACAGTGCAACACAATGCTCATCAAATTAATGACGACAATCAGAATCACACCAGGCTCCTTTTCTGTGGGCTGAAGAACAGCGGCTGGAGCCCAAGTTAGTGGTGCCACAGTGTACACAAAGTTAAGTTTCCTGTAAAGCTGGTGTTCACAGATGAGAATCAGTGTAGGTGAGTGCATCTTTTAGAATATTGTAAAGGAAGAGACGAGGGGGAAATTCGTCAGTGGGTTGTTTCTTGACAGAAGCTTGGCTTTTCATATTTGAAGCCCTAAAAGGAAAGAAAAAAACCTCTCGTCTTTGAGTCGACTTTCACCTAAGACACTGTAGTTTGTGAGGCAATAAGGGATTCTTTCCTAAGGGATTGGGGCTCCCCTGGGGGACGGCAGCGCGGCACAATGGGTGCCACCTCACAGAGCTGGGCGCGGCGGGAGGTGGGGCGGAGGGGCGCGCGCCCGGACTGCAGAGCGCAACGGCAGGCGGCACATGGGCCCCTCGGGGCGGCGAGGCCGGCGGGTGGGTGAGCGGGCGACGGGCGGGCCCCCTGGGAGGAAGAGGCGAGGTGGCGGTGCCGGCTCCGGGCCTGCCATGCAGCGCGGCCCGGCTTTAGGCAAGCCTCGGCAGTGCCCTCCTGCTGTAGTCATGCCTCTTGTTGCCAAAACGACAAAACAGGGTGCTTCTAAACACATTCGCCAACCTGCCAGACCCGGAGGCCGCCTCTCGCCTAGCCCAGCCGCAGTGCGCCCAGCAGCCGCGCGGGGGCGAGCGAGCAGCCAACCCGGCTTCCCCTCCTCTCGCCTCTGCTCCGCCTTCCCCTCCCTCCCACTGCTTGGCCGGCTCAGCTCCTTCCATTTTCCAGATCTTTCTCGAACCCGCAGCTATTCGGGCAGCAGCTGCCCGAGTGCTGACGGAAGCGGCCGAAGCCGAGGCCGGGAGCAGCTTCGGGCCCGGAGCGGCTGCTCACGCGCCTCCCCGGCGGCCGAGTGCGCAGGCGCAGGTCCCAGTAACTGCCGGTTAGGGGCCACTGGACCGCAGTGGGAGAGACCGAGGCGGCGGGACCGGGCTGGTTCTGCGGCTCCGGTGGACTGTATCCCCTCTCCGGTTCCCCGGCGCCCTGCCCTAGATTTTCTGCGTAGCGACTTGGCGTCATCCCTCCTTTGCTTCTCGTAGGAGTCGCAATCCCAGCAGCAACAGCTCAAAAGCGGACGCAGTCCCCGCACCGGAGGCTTCAGCACCAGCACCCCGTTCATCAGGCGGCGGGATGTCTGTGGTTGGCATTGACCTCGGTTTTCTCAACTGCTACATCGCAGTAGCGAGGAGTGGCGGCATCGAAACCATCGCCAATGAGTACAGCGACAGATGTACACCGTAAGTGCCTCTGCTGGTCGTAAGCCCGACCCTGAGAAGCATTGCTGTAGACCCTGCCATCTGCCCGCCTGCTGGTTTCCTTCGATGTGCCTCTGGTGCGCGCGGAGCCCTGAGATGACAGGTGCAGCCCATCAACTGCAGTCTCTGGGGACCGCTGGTTGGCGGGCTTGGGTGGGAGTCGGAATAACTTGCCCGCAAAGCTGCTTTTCCTTCAAGGGCAGGGGACTTAGCTTTGATAGTTTGCCCATCTCCCAATCTGTGTCCACACCACCTTCTGCGCTGCTGTCCCCGGCCTCCTCAGCTTTATGGTGTGGAAGAGGGGTTGATGAGGGACCGCCTCGGCGTCCCGAAGGTTGGAGAAAGGTCTGCGGTTGCTGCTGGTGGTTTGCCTCGAGTCGTCGGCTGAGGGCCGGCTCTCCACCGTGGGTTAGTGGAGAGTTCTTCATTCATTCCACCCTTCCTCTCTTCCCCATCCTTCTGGATCCCAGCTTTGTTTCTGAAAAGTGAGAAGTGAAAACTTAGATGAGAAGATGAGTTGCAGGTTCATTTGGTCCCGAAGGCCATTGGTGGGGGCTGTGGAGGTGGGGGCGAGTGACAGGTTTAACTCCAGTATCCTAGAGAACTGGAGGTAATCAGACCGGTTTCCAGGGGCGTAGGCTAATGCTGCCTTTGCCTTTTCATTAATAGGGCGAGAATCAGGGATGGAGACTATGGTGTGATACGTTGGTAATGTTCCTGATTTAAAGGAAAGCCGTAGGTTAAAAAAAATAAAATAAAAAATAAAGGCTATTTCTTCAGAATGAATTGAGTCGAGGCGACTGCCCAGTATTAACATGACTGTGGAATGGGTCTATTATGAACACTTGATGAAAGACTTTGAAGAGGTGGCATTAGGTCATGGAAACATGTTCTCACTTGTTCCATTGTTTTCTGGTCTGGGAAGTTAGCTGGCAAAGAAATACAATAAAGTAAGACTGGGGTATGAAAAAAAAATAGCTTACTGTAGGCTCTTGTTACCAGTAATTTTATAAAGAAACCAACTGTTAATGTATTTCTGCAGAAGGAGATTAAACATTAATTTGACCTGTCAGAAAGGTCCAAAATATAATACCTACACTTAAATGAGACTAGTCTTAACCAAAATTATTATTAAGCAAAGCCTTTGCAAATCTTGTTACATTTAAGTTAACTTTACAGAAAATTGTGAATTCTGAGTTGTGAAGCTGTTTTTAAAATACAACAAGAGATGTTGAATAGATACAGCAGTCTGTGCTTTGGTTTCTTTAAAAGAATAGTCTGGAGGGTTTCTTACCACCTTTTCTAGATGTATCTATTTATCAAAATTTTGAATGTTTCTCAAATATGGGTGTAGATCAGGTATACTTAATTGCTTTTAGAACTCTTGTTTCTCCCTTTACATCCTTTTCTGGCTTTTATGTGCAATGAGAGGCAAAAGCTATAATCCCAAACTTACACTTAAGCCATAACAAATACAGGCTCTGCCAAAGAAGAACCAGCGTATCTCTTCTTTTTCAGCAAAGTAAGGGTTGATGGGGGCAGTCTCTGGCTTCAGAGATTTATTAACCTGTGGAAAAAAGTGAAAGGTAGAATGGATGTTATTGTAATCCTTAAAGCCGAGAAACCAGAACTATAAAAAAGATAACACATTTCCAAACTCAGAAATTGCTTTGACCCTTTAAAGAACCTAACCAGACTTGCAGAGTCCCTTAAAAATTAGAATGCTCTTGTGAGATTTCTAGAAGTCTCTGTTACTGTTCTTAGGCACATAAACTAATTCCATGTGGCTGAGCATTGATAGAGTATTCTGATTGTGTATAAGAAAGAGAATACTTATCTTTAGATTTCGCGAGCTTAATCCAAACTAGAATATACCAGAAGTGTAAGTATCATATTATCACTTTGCTTGCATCAGCAACTCTACCCTTCATTCCACTGACTATATAGTATAGAGCTATGTGCTATTACCTTGGAGGTATATCTTTTGGTATTACTGAACTAATACTTCACTGTAGTCCTCTATTCTTACACTGTGTATGTACTTTGTGGGACTCAAATTACTCTGAGAAGATTGGTGTGGTGGTTAAGTGTTGCGGCTGCTAACCAAAAGGTTAACAGTTTGAATTCACCAAGCGTTCATTGGAAACTTGGGGGCAATTCTAACATGTGTTTTAGGGTCATCATCAGTCAAAATCGACTCACTAGCAGTGGGCTTGGTTTTTTTTGGTTATATTCTTAGACTGTTATGTACTCTGTGGGACTCAGATCAGTGTGAGAAAATGACCCTTTCTCTTCCCAGAGACATGTATTCATTGTCATTTATTGAGTACGTGTCATGAAAAAGGCATAACTATTAGGTGATATTTAACTTTTCTGATGAACTGCACTATTTAATAACATATGATATAAGCCATTTTTTCAGTTCTTTTTTTATATTCCAGGTGCTAACATCAAGTTAATATGTCAGAGGTGTTTCTAAGATGCAAATACATCATAAAGAGACCCTAGGGGAAAAAGGAAGTGTTTTCTTTAGTTGATTGTAGAACCTATGCCTTTGCATTTTCCTTTCATTCTGTAAATACGTGATTTTGTGCACAGGAGAGTCCTAGGAGTAAACTAAGAAAAAGAGTTTAATGAAAAAAAGATTACTTAAATTTTGGCCTGAAATCAAGGACAAGTAATTTAATCTTTAAATTCACTGTCTGTAAAATTGGAAATGCTTATACTAGCCTCTCCTCATCTCATGCATAAGTTGAAGGGAAAAGAAATACGTATTTTTGAGAATTCTTGTCTTTTTTAAATTATTACGCAAATAATACTCATTGTAGAAAACACAGGTACGTTAAAAGATGAAAATAAAAACATAAGTCCTACATCCAGAAATGAAACTTCTAGGTAGTTTCTGTGTATTTTCAAAGGAAAGAGAAAAGATGGTTCTGTTTGGTAACCTTTCTATGTAGAACATGTTTCTGTTTCAGTTTTATTTAGTGCCTGCGGAAACATTGTCTTAATCCATCCCCTTTTGGGCAGTTAGTTGTTCAGGATATTTTGTTCTTACAGACAGAGCTACAATCTCTGTTGTTGTAACTAAATTTTTTATCTTTAGTTCCTTCAAATTCCTGGAAGTAGACTTGCTGAATGTGCACATTTTTAAGACCTTAGACACATTTGCATTGTTGAATTAAATATAGATGTGTAGGGATTGGAATTTCCATTCCAGATTTAAATATGTCAGGAAGATTTGTTTCAGGCATAGAAAAAGAAAACTGCAGACAAGACTCCTAATTCAGTATCACATTAAAGTTTGTGGTCAACTGAAACATGTTGCTTGTGTTGATGATTGTTACGTGCCAAACACCATGGTTGCACTGTCAACCATAATCATAACAGTTCAGTGAGGTAGGAAATACATGCTGCCTTTTAACCATAGGAAGCCTAAAGTAAAATTAAGTAGCTTTGCCCAGAATTCATAGGTAACAAAGTGGATTAGTTTCAGGCCTCTCTAACTCCAGAACCTCAGTGTCTTGCCTTTATCCATTGGTATGAGAGTGGTATGTACATGCTAGTTTAGCAGAGATGTAACAGTCAAAGAGGCAAATAACCTAGCTGGGCAGTTACTCTACAGGGAACAGTCTTAGCTCTGCCATCAATAAACTCATTTATTTTTAGCCAGTTTCTAAGAACTGTTATTTTTAAATGTTTTAATATGCTTAAAGAAAATTTAAGAATATGTAAAAATGTATTTTAAAAAGTATTTATACAAACATGTTAGTATAAATGAGGAAAGTGTGAAAGACTGTAAGCTACTATTCACAATGAATATTTTTTGAAAGTATTATGGAGGGGTGCTTTTAATATAGTTATATAATGT
This sequence comes from Heterohyrax brucei, assembly GCA_028571685.1. Lineage (NCBI taxonomy): Eukaryota > Metazoa > Chordata > Mammalia > Hyracoidea > Procaviidae > Heterohyrax > Heterohyrax brucei. Next base: position 51,349,867 of record CM053143.1, on the reverse strand, counting down.
TTTGAATTTCAGTGAACATATTGTACAATGAGGAAAACTGATTTTTAAATGAAGCTATTTCAGAAGATTTGTAGTCTTAATGTTCATTTCTCTGGTTATCTGACATGCTCAGTTTGTTTCTTTACAAGTATATGAATAATATGAAATAGGGGAGAATACTGTTTTATATTACTTTTCAGAAATGTGAGGTATCCTCCTCAATGCCCCAAAGTGGAAATTATTTACTTTGAGGAATTAAAAATAACTATGTGTAAACAATGCCAAAAACCAGTGGTTAACAGTATAGTTGGGTAGGAGGAATTTTTATGGTGATGGCAGTTTATGGGGAGAAGAAGACTTGCACATTTTTCTGTCAGTTATTCTTTGTACTGTATAAGCTGATTTTGTTTATATGTTGTGGTGTAAGTTTATATTAACTTTGATTTAAATTGTTTTAAATGCTAAATAATTACACAAAGAAGTCCTACCCTCTTGTCACTTCACAGCTACCTCCTGAAACTTAGTGTGTGTTGTATGGGCTTCTAATTTTATATAACTACGTAAATGTATGTATTCAGCTAGGATGTTTGTGTTTGTTTTGTAACAAAAATGGAATCGTAGTACTTGGCAAACAGTTTCTTTTTCATCTCAAAATATAAACACCTCACATCTCTATGTAGGTCTCTTAATTTACTGTATTGTTTTAATGACTGTACACTATTGGTAGATAAGCTATTAACATTTCACCTTATTTTGCTATTTGCAAGCAAAAATTCAGTGAACCCTTTTGCTGAAATTACATTGAAAGTGCAAAGGTGAGTAGAAGGGTGGATGATTAGCACTTTGACATAGAGCTTTTTTTAAAACCGAGTCGGATCCAACTCGACGGCACTTGGCTTGGCTGGCGGGAAATGTTAGAAGGCAAGGAACTATCAATACAAGTTAGTAACTGTCTTATGCATGTAGTGCTACTATAACAGAAATATCACAAATAGTTGGCTGTTAAAAGAAAAATTTTATTCTGCCACAGTCCAGTAGGCTAAAAGTCCAAATGAAGAGCATCCACTCCAAGGGACAGTTTTCTCCATTGGCTCTGGAAGAAGGTCCTTGTCACCAATATTCCCCAGGACTGGGAGCTTCTGAGATGCAGGGAGCCCAGGTCCTATCAAAGAACACACTCTGCTTCCAGCACTGCTTGCTTTCTTGATGGCGTGAGGTTCCCAACAGCCGCTTCTGCTAGCTCCTTTCTTTTATCTGCAGGACATGCTCAGCTCCTGGCATTGCTTTTTGGTGCAGTGAGGTCCCCACATCTCTCTGCTTAGCATCTTTCCCTTGTGTGTCCAGAGATGGCCTCAAGGCACAGTACAGTCCTACACATTGAGTCCTACCCCACCAATACAGCTGCTGCCTGTTTTCACTCATTAGCATTGGAGAGACAGGGTTTACAACATGGAGGAACATCACAAAATACCAGGAATCATGGCCTAGTTAAATTAATACACACATTTGGGGGAGGGGGAGGCACATTTCAATCTATTACAGTAATGTATCTTATGAACTTAAGATGTTTCAACATAGCATTAATAATCCTTTTACATTTCATGCAACATCCCAGTTAGTTGACCTAATAATGAATGTGTCTTAGTGCTTTGATTCTACTGCCTACTGGGGTCTCAAAAGCTTGCAGGGTCCATCCAAGGCACTCTAATTGAGGTCTGTTCACCTGGAACAGAGGAAGGATAGTCAGGAAATAGGGGAAAGTTACAGAATGTGTGGCTAATTACTTTCGTAAACAGCTGCCTCTTTTCCTATTAGACAGGATGAACCAGATAGTGCCTAGCTGAATATTGTGTTACTGAATACCATTACTGAATATTTTGGTCAAAGATTCAATAGCAAAATCCTGATAAAAAGTGTGAAAGTACAGGCTGGAATATCAGATGGATGTTCATAGATTCCAGGCTTCCTGGAACCAAGAAGTTTGGGTGAGCCCCTGAAATTATTGCCCTGACATAATCTTGAAATCTTAAACCAAAAATATTACCTGATGTCATCTTGGAACCAGAGAGTAATTTAGCTTAACTAGTAACAAAGATCGGCCTGGAGCCTTTTGAGATCTGTTCTGTGTGAGATCAGGTTAACAACAGCAACTGGAAAGAGTAAAGGGGGACCTTGGGGACAGTGAGTTTATGTTAATGAAGAAAGAACAATTCAGAAAAGGAGAGGCTCATTATGCAACTCAAAATGTAATCAGTGTCACTGAATTATGCATACGAGGTATGACAAGTTCACGAACTCATCCTAGAAAAAGGGCTGCAAACCTCACTGCTGAATATCACTGTGGTCACCTTCAAAGTACTCCCTTGGGAAGCTGTGCACCAACGCCAGCACCTAGTCCACCCTTCAAAGCAGTTTTGGAACTCTTTTTCTTGAACGGCCATCAGAGCTGTCATCATATTCCTCTGATGTCCTGAATGTCATCAAAGTGTCTTCCCTTCAGAATTTCCTTTATCTTCAGGTAATGAAAGAATCATTGGGAGCCAGATCAGGTCACAGTTGTTTGTTTACTGGCTAAAAACTTCCTTACAGACAACTATGCAGTTAAGTTCAAAACTGTGCACAATGGCCATTCCAGAAAGATTTCCAAAATTGCTTTGAAGGGTGGACTAGGCACTGTCATTGGTGCATAGCTGCCCAAGGGGAGTACTTCAAAGGTGACCATAGTGATATTCTGCAATGAGGTATGTAGCACCTAAAACAATTAAGTTTGCAGACTTGTTGGACCTCATATAACGGTTGAATTAATACATGTTTTGCTGTGCATTGTCAGTAATGACAGTAATTAGGTAAAAACTGTTTTTAGTTGTTTGGCAACTATTTTAGTCAATTTTTTTTAAATATTAGAGTTGTAGTAGGATTACTTGTAATCTTTGTCCCGTTGACCCTGTTTACATTTAAAAGATCTTTGTCTACCTGTTGCCAAGTCTATTTCAACTCATAGTGACCCCATGTGACAGAGTAGAACTGCCTCATTTGGTTTTCTTGCGTGTAATCTTCATGCAAATAGATTATCAGGACTTTCTCCTGAGGTGCTTCTGGGTCAGTTGAAACCATCAGCCTCTCAGCAGCTGAGCAGTTAATCATATTTATCACTAGAGTCCCTTTGTGAGCTGCAGTCAAGGGGAGTTGACCTGTCCCCTCCCCCTCGGTCCTTGTGTTTTCAGAGGTACTTCAAAAGCAAAGAGCAACAGGATGCGTAATTTTTTTTTTTAATTTCTGAAAGTGATAGTGTAATGTGGACTTTCTTAGATCGAAATTTTGTTCCTGTGACCAGAACTATTAGCTGGGTATCTCATTTATCTAGTGGTGTAGTGGTTAAGCGCTATAGCTGATAACCAAAAGATTGGCAGTTTAAATTTACCAGGGCTCCTTGGAAACTCTATGGGGCAGTTCTGCCCTGTCCAACTGAGTTGGAATCAACTCAGCAGCAGGGGGGTTGGTTTGTTTTATTTTTCTCTAAGCATTAGTTTAGAAAACAAAACAAACCAGTTGCCATGGAGTTGAGTCCACTCATGGTAAACCTGTGTGTGTCAGAGTAGAACTCTGCTCTGTAGGGTTTTCAATGGCTTATTTTTCAGGAGTTAGATCACCAGGCCTTTCTTCCAGGGTACCTTCAAGGTAACTTGAACCTCCAACCTGTCCGTCAGTAGCCAGGCACATTAATCATTTACACCACACGGGATTCCAAGCCTCAGATTACATATCTGAGGAAAAGAATTCAGAGACTTGTTATGAGTATGAGAATGAAAAAAATAATGTAATGTCTGCAAAGTATCCTATCTTTACATATAGAAAATTGTGTGTGTGTGTGTGTGTGTGTATTTTAGAATGATTAGCTGTTCTCTGAATAGAAATTTGAATTCTGGATTATTCTGTTGTTGTTAGCTGCAGTCAGGTTGGCCCCAGACTCATGGCATCTGTGCACAATGGATTATTTCGATCCACAGGGTTTTCATTTGCTGATTTTCAGGAGTGAATACCCAGGCCTGTCTTAGTTTTAAATCTTAGTCTGGAAGCTCCACTGAAACCTGTTAAGCATCACAGCAACATGCAGACCTCTTCTTCTACTGTTTAAAGTTGCATTATCTAATGTCAGCAATAAATTTTATATTTATAATACTTGACTTTATATCCTAAAGAAAAGAGTTCTGTAGGTCAAAGGTCAGCACGCGTTATATTAAAGGCCAGATAGTAGATGTATTAGGCTTTGTCAGGCACGCAGTCTCTGTCACAGCTACGCAGTACCACAGTAGTAGTACAGGAATAGGCATAGACATACAAAGCAAATGAGCGAGTATGGCTGCGTTCTGACAAAACTTCTCTAATAAACACAGGTAGAGAGTATTAGTTTACTTACATATCCCTAGTCTCAGCAGTCATAATCAAAAGAACTTTAAAATTACTATGTATTGATATTTATTTTTGACCTAAGTAAATTTTAAGAAAATTCTCAGCCTAATCAGCTTTTTAAATACAGCACCTGTGTGTGTGTGATTTCTGTTAATGGTTTCAAGTTATGGACTTCTTGGATTTATTACGCTTACTAAGAATTTAGAAACTTTTAGTTATTTTTATGTGTTAAGATTTTATCCATTTTCCAGAGTGAACGTTAGAAGCTTTGTTATTACAAAATTATATGTACCTAGAAGAAGGTTTCTTAAAAATAAAAAATACCAAGCTACGAAGCAAACAGCAACTAGGTCTCTTGAAAACATTCCTTCTCCACCCCCTTCTAGGGCAACTTTTTTGAAATTGTCAAGCTTAGGAAACAATCAGATACTCTTTACTGCAGAATATCTGAGATTTCTTAATTTGTTTATAAGCGTTGAAACTCTCTAAGAAAAGGCTGTGTACCTCAAACTTAACTTGAATGTAAACACAGAAGTCCTTTTTGCAGGAGCACCTCTAAGGATTTGTGTTCCACAGAGCACTGTTTTGACAATGATAAGACAGTGGTTTCAACTGTGGCAATTTTGCCTCCTAGGGGACTTCTGACAGTATCTGAGGATATTTTGGTTGTCAAAACAGGAAGAAGAAGGTGCTGCTGGCATTTAGGGGGTAAAGAACAGGGATATAAAATGATCTAGATGTCCTCTAAATAGAACATCTGACAGAGAATTTTAAAAATTTGAATGATGCCAAGATTGAGCAATCTTACTCCTGGCAACCATAGTTGAAACTAGTTGCTTAGCAATTGACGGTTTGATTCAGAGCCTAACTGAAAATGTAAGGGAATGACCTGTTAATTTACACTGATTGTCCGCTCAGATCGTCATTAATCCAGCTATTGTGTTTCTTAGCATCTACTTAGTGATAGCAAAGAGGCTATAAATAGCATTGTGATCTTAAGAGACAGGCAAGGGAAAGAGGAAAGAAAAAATAGGGCTATTTTTAAGTGATTAAAATTAAGTGGTTTGGGATCCTTAATGGAGATTGATTAGAGACAGTAGAGCAGAGTACTGACTTCTGCAGTGAAAAATCTTAGTCTGCATGCAATATGTGTCTTTCCAACCTATTCGGGTTTAATATGAAAATAGGCTATATGAGGATAAACTAAAGAAAATTAATTTTAAAATTTAGAGGAAAGCAAAAAACAGTAAACCGTGAGACAGCTGGAACCTGTATGAGGTGGAAGCCTGTCAGAGAAGGAATATGCAACTATTTTTCACTAAAACAAAAGCAGGTAAGACTGACCCCATCAAAGGCAGAAAACCTGACAACTAGAACAACACAGCAGTCTCCTGAAGTTCCAGCTTTCACAGGTTTCACTGTACCACTTTAAGATAGTATACTGTTACTGGATTTTTATACTTCTCTCTTCACTAAATGTGACATTAACCTTTAGAAGTTTTGTTCGGAATTTTGTGGCATTCTCAGAGAGTCTGGGACCACTACTGTGGTAGCAGCATCATATTGGATATTACAGGTTTAAGCTACCTTATAAACCTGTTTTCTTTAGGTATAAAATGAAATTCTAAAAATGGTTGAAGTAGTCATTAATTTAACAGCGTTTTAATAATTTAAATTGATTATACTGTATACATAGAGCCCATTGTATATCCTTTTCTGTTTAGATTTTTGTATTAGTCTAAAGTGTAATGTAATATGCCTATGTTCCTCAGTATTACTAAGTCAGATGAAAGCTTTAAGGAAGAATAGGTATTTGATTTTTTTTTTAATCCCTGAAAATCCTTGGCAGGTTTTTTTTTAGTGATTGTATTCTAGAATCTTTTTAAAAAAAAATTGGAAAATTGAAGGAAGAAGTTTAAAGACTTTAGCTTTATGAGGTAGATTTCTACATATTTGAAAGTGAACATTTCCAAGCCCTCTATTACAGTTTTCTAAGTTTTAAAATCTAAGTGCAGTTTTTGACTTCAGAGCTTGTCTGATGCTAGTAACTACTTAGCTTTCTTTGTGAAGTGATACATGTGTGAAGCATACTTCAGAGAACTTACCACTGAATAAATAAAAGTTAAATTTGAGTCTTACTTGAATCTAGTATTGTAGCAGAAGTTAAACTCTTAACAGTCAACCAAAGAATAAGAATTGCTGTGCAATCAAGTGATGGTAGGCTATTATTGAAAAACTAGAAGTACTGGAAAGTGTTGGGAGTTGAGAGCAGGAGAGATTATAAGTAGTCTGAGAGAAGGCAAGTCTGTATTTTTTCTGGTAGATGAGTTTCAGTTTACCCTGTTGGATATGCAAATTTTTATTCTGGCAAAGAATGGGAAGGGTTTTATTGGTTGTTGGCGGGATGTAAGCTTTTACTTTGTGAGACTACACACCACTGCAGGGTGTTCAGCCGAGCAGCTTCTTGATCTTAGTCTTTAAGAGAATTACTCAGGCTGTCATGTTGAAAATAGATTCCCTGTAAATGAAGAATGCAGGTTTCCACAACACCAAACCAAAAAAAAAGAAGAAGAAAACCAGACCCACTGCTGTTGAATTGATTGCTGCCATAGTGACTGCAGCACAGATACATATTAAATGTGTACTCTTCTTTCTATGTCCTAGTGCACAAATAATGTCTTCTACTTGCTTTTTTTAAACCCTGCTATCTGGATATGATTACTCTTTCTTTTGCTAATACCACTTATAGTCCTTTATAGTTTATGTGATTTATAGTTTTTGTTAAACCATAAATCCTGCAAGGATAGGGATTGTGTACAAAGAGAGCCTATAAATACTGATTAATTGAAAGAATATTTTCCTGTAGCAATATTTGAAATCAGGGAATTTTTTTTTGCATCATAACATGAAATAGTATTTTGATGAAAATGTTACTCTGCATTTCTGTAAGCAGAGTTACATCTAAATGTTGTAATAAACATAGCAGTTGCTTATTGAATACTTACTATGTGCCAGCTGTTTGCCAAAGCTCTTACTTACATTTACTCATTTAATCTTCACATAATACTATAAGAAGGTATTATTATCATAGTCTCCTGATGGGAAATCAAGATACATAATGGTTACAGCATTTCCACAAAGTTACTCAGCTGTTAAATAGCAGAACCAGAATTGGAATCTAAACCATCCGACCTTACTGAATACAGTTAGTTTTTGGTAGATCATGGACCAAAAGAATTTGAATACATTTTTGGAGACCAACATAGCATTGCCAGCTTGATTTTTTTTTTTTTTTTTTTAATTCTGACATTTGTTGTGAATACCATTCCATTATTAGGAAAGTTTAAAATTCTGATTTGCTATGATCTATTCTTCACATAGGAGCCTTGGTTAAAGCAGTCAACTGCTAACTGAATGGTTGGTGGTTCAAAAGCACCAGTGACTCCATGGGAGAAAAATATAGGAGTCTGCTTCTGTAGAGATTAGTAGCTTTGAAAACCCTCTGGAGCCTCTGCAAGTCAGGACAGACTCGGTGGCAGTGGTTTCAGGGTTTTTTTTGTTTTTGTTTTTTTAATTCTTGAAATATAGAGTCTGAGTTCTGGGCTGGCACAGGTAGTTAAGCGGGCACTGCTACGAACAGAAAGTTTGGTGGTTGATACCAATCCAGAGGTTCCCGCAGAAGAAAGAGCTGGTGATCTACTTTTGAAGGGTTACAGTCATGAAAATCCTACAGAGCACACACTTCTCTGTAACACATGGGGCTTTCATGAGACAGAATCAATTTGGTGGTAACTCAGATTTTAAAATAATATATGACTACATAATCATATAAATTAAAAATCATTTTTGTATAGGGAGAAGCAAAATAATAGCACAATAAGCATAAAAATACCATGAGAACAAACTTTATATTTTTTATCTTTTTAGGGCCTGTATATCTTTGGGTTCCAGAACTCGAGCCATAGGAAATGCAGCCAAGAGCCAGGTAAGTAGTTACCATGGATGTTTTCACTTATAGGAAGAATAAACTGAATCTTGGTAACAAGGGTCCCATTTTATGTAGTTAAATGTATTAAAAAAAGAAAATGAGAAAAAATGTGGCAGAATCCTAAGATCTTTTGTATTTTATTAGATGTATTTTGCTTTGAGTTGTCAAATACTCAACTTTTATTTATTTTTTTAAATTTTTTTAATTGTGAATTAGGATTTACTACCATGTGACATCAGTGTTTCCTGTATGATCACTGTTTCTATGAGATATATCCTATCTAGAATATGTACTTTAAAGATAAGGTGGAGCTGGGTCTGTATGGGAGGGAGTGAAGGAACTAATTTGCGGAATAATCTGATGTTGCCACCACTGACTCGTTCTGTTGAGACATTCGTATGTCTATGCCTGTGAAGTGCGTATGCGTGTTGACAGTGTTCTAGACTGTAAGTAGATTTTCCTTGGGCTTGCCCTCATCAGTTATTTCTTTCCTGTTAATATGCATCTTAGTCTTTCTTTTCTTCATTTTAAAATAACTCTTCAACAGGGCTTTTTGTATCATGGCTTTATTGGTATAATTGACATAGTTAATTTATCATGGAACTTTTTGCTTATGGTTTTTATCAAGGATCTTTTATAATTCATCTGTATGTGAACCTGTTTTTGTCTTCCACATTTCATACTATATATAAGCAAATGTTAGGGTTTTTTTCCAAATGGCACCTCAAGCTCTCCCATTAAACCCGTATCTCATAATTCTGCTGTCACCTTCTAAGTAAATGGCAGATATCAGAGTGTCTGAAAAAAAGCAAACTAAAGTTATTTGGCCTAAGCAGCTAAAGAGACTAACATGGTAATGCAACATCTCTGTTTTCCTTGCATAACTGAAAATCAAGATCTGTTTGAGTCTGTAGGTCACTAAGAGGAAATGGCTGAATCTCAGTAATATTCTGTAATTTTAACTATTTGTTACATTCTAGCTAGAGAAAAAGTTACTTTGCAAAGTAAAAAAATTACCTTGCAGAAACTTACCTTGCAAGCCATTACAAACGAAGGCACTTTCACTTAGCACCATGCTAGAAGACAAAGGCTGTAATTTTCTTAAGAGCAAGTTCTCAGCAGTGGAAGCAACCAAGAGTGCATGAGAAATTCCGCAAAGAATTGAATAATTAGAGGTAAAGAAAAACTAGACTAAAGAAAAAAAAAACCACAGACATGAAGGTAGAAAGAAGTGAGAGAAATAAACAATATTAATTCACTACAACAAAAGTATTATGGAAAATCAAAGGAATGAATGGTAGATAAAGATTTCCATTTTGAAGTTTTCATCTTTGTTTTTTGAAGACGCTAATTTTGAATCTAAAATTCCTAGGATAAGAGAGACATTTTGTAAGAAACTATTTGAGATGTATTTGGCCTAAGCCAAATATTAATTGTGAATAAGTGAAAGTATATGTTAGAGATACACATATTTTCATTGTTTAATTTTGCTACTGACTGGAAACCAGAAAAATGAATGAATGTGTGTAAGTCTCACTTGGATGTTTAACAAAAAGGGACTTGCTGCTTCTCAGTATTAGGATAATAGTATTTTGTATTCATTAAATAATAACTTTTATTGCCAACAGATTGTCACAAATGTAAGAAATACAATTCATGGATTTAAAAAGCTTCATGGGCGATCATTTGATGATCCCATTGTACAAACTGAAAGGATCAGGCTTCCTTATGAACTGCAAAAGATGCCTAATGGAAGTGCAGGAGTTAAGGTAAGCTTTATGTTCGCAAAGCACAAGGATACCATACTCAAATTAAAAAAATTATCAGTAGTATTGCTTATTTGTAGTATCTAGTAAAGTATTTTTCTTCTGGATACAGTACGTACATATATACCCAAGATATAGAGGGTTTTTTTAATAGGCTTTAGTGAACAGACACACACACAAAATCTATGTGGAGGAAAAGTTATTTGGAGAGTTTGAAAAGGTGAACAGTTTTCAGAGGATAAAAGCAGAGGTCTATGTGATTAGAAGAATAGACCACAAAAGTATGTTAATTGCTATAATGAATTTTTTTCCAATTTAAAAGATTTGTACTCATTATTTGCATATTATAGCTATGAATAATACTGTTGAGAACATTCATATACAAAAATGTGCACAGCATATGTTTTCATTTGCCTTGGGTATATGTCTAGGAGTGCGGTTGCTAGGTAATACTGTAACTCTTTGAGGCATTCTGTTGGCTTTTGAAAAATCCACATGAATATGTTTGCTTACCCAGTCAATGACTTACTGCCTCAGTATATAGAATTAAAAATCAGAATTCATCTCACTGTGTGTGTGTGTGTCTGTGTGTTTTAACTTCTTCCGTTTTGAAAGAAGAGTTTACATTACTTTTAATTCAAGGGAAAAGAGGGATAAGGACTCACTATTAATGGGCATAGAGTTTCTTTTTGGAGGGACAGAAATGTTCTAGAAGAGACAGTGGTGATCGCTACACAGTTTGATAAATATTCTGAAAACCACTGAATTGTACACTTCAGAAGGATGAACTTTGTGCTGTGTGAATTATCTCTCACTAAAGCTGTTACGTAAAAAAAAGAAAACTGGAAAGATAATTTTAAATGTGACGTTTAACACCATCTCCCTCTAGCAGTAACTAATCTACTTTGTGTCTGCGTTTGCCTACTGTGGATTCCGTTTCATTCAAACTGGAGTCATACAGTATGTGACCTTTTATGTCTAGCTTTTTCACTTCATGTGACTTCGTTCCTTATTATGGCTAAGTCATATCCCGTTATATAGCTATACTACATTTTGTAATCTGTTTATCAGTTAATGGACATCTGTTTATGCAGATATATTAATTTTTAGGAAAGAGTTCTGACTATAGGTTGAATGACGAATCATAGGAAGAAGGCAAAAGGCTGTTAAATAATTTAAGAAATATACCATGAGAGAGGTTAAAGATGAAACAGATTTGCTGATCAATAGTTGCTGACTGGGCAGCTGAATGGGTTGTGATAATGGTAACTGAGATAAAGAACAATGTTCAGATACTCTTTAAATCTACTACCCATCTGTCAGTTTGTCATACCATAGTGGTTTTTTTGTTGCAGTGATTCTGGAAGCTATGCCACCCAGTGTTTCAAATATACAAGCAGTGTCACCTGTAGTAGACTAGTTTCAGCAGAGTTTCCAGACTAAAACGGACTATGTGATCTACTGAAATTTAATCTATGAGAACAATACAGACACAAGAGAAAATTGTCCAACTTGCTTGTTTTGTTCATGTTATCAGGAGAGCTCAATCACTAGAAGGAGATAGAAATTTGGTGAAATAGAGGAACAGCAAAGGCTTGGGAAACCTTTGGTGAGATAAATTGGCCTACACAGTAGTGGACTGAAACACACTGACAGTTGTCAGGATGATGCAGGACTGCACAGTATTTTGATCTGTTATGCATAAAGTCACCAAGAGACAAAGTCAACTTGACAGTGGCTAGCAATAATTCTTTAGATATAATAAATTTTGGTTAATGCTTACTTAGAAAACAAGTTTCATATTGGTTTTCAAAGAACTTTAAAACTTGTGTTTTGTGGATGGGTTGAGAATGACAAGAATAAACTTTTTTTTTTTTTTTGAAACACAAAGCCAAAACCTAATTTCTAAGTGATACGATTTTTTTGCCTTCATTGTAAGTGCCTGTCAGCTAGTTCAGGAAGCTTTGAAAACATCTACCAGTTATGTGTTAAATGTCTCATATTTTGAAGATTAAAAGTCTTCAGTATTTGACTTCTCAAGCACTTTATCCAGTTTTTTTTATTTTAGATATTTGAATTTGATTTTTGTTTCATTTGTTATTTTTATATTCTTTTGTCACAAACATCCATGGACAATGTATTTTGTGACCATGGTCAGACTAAGACCATTCATGGCATTTGATTGATTTTTCTCTTAGCTCAGTGTGTTTGTTACCCCCCTACTCGGGGTTTAAAAGCAGTAATCTGACAGATGTTTTTGAATTCTGAATTTAGCACACAGAGTCACATACATGCATGCATGATGCTGCTTGGGAGAGCACTTCTTTAAAGCTATTTCAAAGTTCTAAAGTGCTACAAAGTAAAATCATTCACCCGGCTGAGAATACAGAAGGTAAAAGACATAGCTGTTTCCTTTTTGAATTAAAAAAACGCATGTAGGCCCTAACCTAGCTTTGTACTAATAAATTTTGTGTTCATCGTTATAAAAGAGTTTAATTTCTTGAACAAAACAAAGGTCATTCAGTAGTCCTTGGTCAAGATGCACTCCAAGGTTTCATTTTATGTGCTCAAGTCAAAAGCAACCTGCTGTTAAACCTGTGTTTAAGATGAAATGATTATCACTGAGCTGAACATCTACCTCAACTGTTACAACATAGTCTATAAAGAAAATGTTCTACATCTGGTCAGTAGCATCTGGGTTCCTAGAAGCTTGTGAGTGTCCATCTGGGATACTCCACTGGGTCCTACCCCTTCTGGGTCATGGGAGATTGAAAAATACCTAAGACACAAGGGAAGATTAGTCCAAAGGACTAGTAGAGCACAAAAACAGCAACAAAAAATGAAGCAGTTATTTGAGCTAAAATTTTCTTTTTACGTATACATTTCTAATATTCGTAATTGTTCCCACAAACATATTAATGCATGTTTTATTAACTTTTATTGTGGTGTATAATAGAATATTTGACAATTAAATTTTTTTAAATGAGGATATTTTTTATGTTCTCATTTCCTTTTTTTCAAACCTGCATGCCAAAAGTTTTCATTTTCAACCTTTTAAAAGAATATTTTATCTTTTTTTCCTTCATTATTTGGTCTGTCACATTTGGAAAATGAATGATAATTCTTCTCTGGGAGGGTAAGGGCCTGAAGAAAATAGATACTTGTGAAAACAATTGTTTGGTTATAATACTGTGTAGAAATCAGAGATGTTGTCACTGCTTTTTTAATGAGGACATTATTATAGAATGACAGTGTTTTTGGAATATAACTTCTTTGGGGCAAGGATTTTGCTTTTTTAACTGCCATATACCTGTCACATATAATATTGATGCTTGATAAATATTTGATGGATAAACAACTCTTAATAAATACATGAATTGTGGTTTTAGGTGCGGTACCTAGAAGAAGAGAGACCTTTTGCAATTGAACAAGTTACTGGCATGCTGTTGGCCAAGCTTAAAGAGACTTCAGAAAATGCATTGAAGAAACCGGTAGCTGACTGTGTGATTTCAGTAAGTTTTATTTCAGTGATGAATACTCTTGAATCGTATTTTCTAGTGTTACTAATGTTAAGGTGAGATATTTTTCTTCTGCTTTTTAATACTTTCTGTCTTTATCCAATAAGTAACCTAAAACTATTTCAACTTTATAAAAAATAAAATTATATATTGCTTTATCTCTAAGCTTAATATTGAATTTCCCATAAAATCTATTGTGAGAATCAATAGTAAATCTTGAAAACCTAAAGTATGTGATTAGTTATTGGATGTTCTACCTGCCACTGTCCCTAAGAATCTTTACAGGTAGCGCTTCCCACTTTCAGGGGACTTAACATTTTATGGTAAAAGCTGAAATTTTCTAATTGGGAATTTGAGATTGAATAATGTTACGTATCCAAAAGAAAAAATCTTTAAGGATTCTTAGTAAAACGTTTACTTATTTATTCAGTTTATCTCTTGAGGCTGTATTATATATATTCATACTTAGTTTTGAGTTACATGTTGTCACCTAAATATGAATATATTTTTAGCTATTAAACTCAGCTTCGTAAGTTCAAGTCACATAAAAATAAAATTGTCATAAAAATCATTATAAAAGTAGAATCAGGATAGTAACTGTTTAGTAATTATATATTCTTCTAGATATTTGGGATTTTAAAATGGGAGAAATATACTAGATTTTAATGTTTTTATGACCAGTTAGTAAAAATAAAAATACAGAGTTTACCATTCATTGACCCAGTACTATTCTAGGAATTTCATATGTATTAACTCACTTAATCCAGAGCCACTTCATGAAGTAGGATATTATTAACCCTAGTTTTACAGTTTAGGAAATGCAGGCATGGAGAATCTAAATCTAAATATAACATTTAGATAGCCCAAAATTACATAACTAGTAAGTGTGAGAGCCAGAAATCAAAGGCAGACAGATTTTTTCATAAGTCTATGCTCATAATCATTATAAAAAGTTGAGACTGTAGTCTTATTATATATTTGTAATGAAACCATACAAAAATGAAATCATGCTATATATCCTTTTTAAAAAAAATGTAATAAAGGTACTATTTCATGATACGTTAGTTCTACCTGATCTTTCTATCAGCTATGTAGAATTCTATTATATGAGTATACTGTAGTATATTTAATATATTTAACCAATTTCATTTTAACAGACTTTGGGGTTTTAAATTTTTTATGATTAAAGATGAAGATAAATATTTTTTAATAAAACAGATTAACAGGGTTTAGGTTAACACTGGAAATCCTTCATACTGTTTTATTTTATTAACTCATTGAGTGTTATACTATTAGGCCAAATCTTTATGGTATAGAAATTATCAAGCTTTAAAAACAAATGTAGTGCATATATATATTCTCAACAGCAATAAAAAAAATTTTGATATTTTTCTTTATTTAATTAAGAGCACCATTGAATGTGAGTTTGAATGCAGTTATTCTGCACTTGTCAGTTGATGAAGTGTGTTCAAGTAAAATCTGTTACATCAAACTGATACATTTAATGTTTTTAAAAACCAGATTCCTAGCTTTTTCACTGATGCTGAGAGAAGATCTGTGATGGCTGCAGCCCAGGTCGCAGGATTAAATTGTTTAAGGCTGATGAATGAAACTACTGCAGGTAAGCATTTTTTAATTTATAAACAACTGTCATAAAAATGGAGCCTTGCTGGCACAGTGATTAAGCATTCGGCCACTAACCAAAACTGCCAGTGAAACGGTCAGCAGTTGAATCCACCAGCCACTATTTGGAAACCCTGTGGGGCCATTTTATTCTGTCCTGTAGGCTCAGTGTGAGTTGGAATACACTCAATGCACAAGTTTGATTTTGGTCAGATAAATGCCTTTATTTTTTTTGTTTGTTTAACACAAATCATTTATTGTTTTAACACTATTATGTACTAATTCTTGTAAACTTGTCAATTTGGAGTATGTCCTTTTGGCAGAGATTAAATGTTTTATTTGATATGCTGCTGTTAGTTGCCAGTAGCTCTGTGACTTATGGTGATCCTATGTGTGTGGAACAGAACTGCTCCACAGGTTTTTCAAGGCTATGACCTTTTATGAGGCCTGTCAGTGTGTTTGGTGGCTAACGTTGTGTAAAGTAGGAATTCCAGAACACTTAATTGTGCTCTTAAGGAATCTGTATATGGATCAGTAGGCAGTTGTGCGAACAGAACAAGGGGACACTGCATGGTTTAATGTCAGAAAAGGTGTACATCAGGGTTGTATCCTTTCACCATACCGTTTCCATCTGTATGCCAAGCAAATAATCCAAGAAGCTGGGGCATCAAGATTGGAGGACGACTCATTAACAATCTGCATTATGCAGACAACACCGCCTTACTTGCTGGGAGTGAAGAAGATTTGAAACACTGATGAAGAAGATTAAGGACCACAGCCTTCAGTGTGAATTGTACCTCAACATAAAGAAAACAGAATTCGGGGGGCGGAGTCAAGATGGCAGACTAAGCACACGTCTCCTTATATCCCTCTGGAAACCAAGACCTGAATTGACAATCAGACAGAGCCTTCTGATCACCTAATCAGCCTCACGACACGGCACAGAGCTGTTAATGGGGACTTCATACCACTCAGTGGAAAACCTCCTCTCTTTCGCTGACTCTCGCTCCTGGCTAGCCCCGGCTCTCACCGAGGGAAGGTAAACGCACCATTTTGACATTTTTTTCCTCTGTCTCGGCTGACAGGTGGAGCTGGGTCTTCCTGGCAGCTGGACTCAGACGCGCTGCTGAGGGGTTAGGCAGGCGAAATTCCCATATTCTGAGAGCCAGGCTCGGGACTCTGGTAATCTAGCCACGTTGCGCCGTTCATTTTGTGGCTGCCTCAGCGGGGTTTGTGCGGAGCTCCGCGGTCAGGGTGTGGGACGCCATGTTGGTACCGAGATTTTAGCGGGACCTCATTCGTAGCCTGGGAGCCAGCACCTGCAAACGGGACAGCGCTTCTCCAACAGAAAAGTAGTGATTTTGCACAGTGCTGCCTACGTTGGGGGCCCTGCAACAGAATCAGAAGAATCACTACCTCTCGGCATCTTTAGCCCCTCTGTCTGCTGCCTGTGTGGAGGACGCCATTCTGGGTACGGTGGCCGCAGCTGGACCTAATTCTTAGCTTGGGAGCCAGAGCTTGCCCGCAGGAGAGCGCTTTCCTATCACAAAACCAGTATTCGACACAGATTTGGCTAAGGCTAGGCCCTGTCAGTAGAGGCCAACGGGGCTGTAGCATTGCTGTATTCTGAACTAGTTTGTTATCATCTGGGGTTGGATATAGTGGCGCTTACTTTATCAGATGAGAAGAGGGACCTGTACACCTGAAAACCTAACTGACTTGTGAACTGGTCAGATACCTTTTGCTATACATTTGAAGACAACTTAGAGAAATGTTTGCAATCCATCCTCACAGTACCTCTTCCAGCCTCTATATACTCACATGGGACCCAAAAAGCAACAGAGAATTGTGGCATACAAGCAATCACTCAAGGCTTCAGAAGGCTCCCAAACAAAGCAACCAAGGAGTTTTCCAGATGAAGAAACTTTTATGAAAGCATCAAGAAGTGAATACAAATTGATCATATACAGAGCCCTTCTAGATCTTATACAAAATGCAGCAGAACAAAGTGAAAAATTAAGCAAGTTGTTCGATCTGATGGAACACCAATACTCTGAAATCCAACAGATCAAGAAGAAAATCAAAGACATAGAAACTTCCATGCAAAGCCAAGAAAACAGAATGGAACAAATGGAAAAAAGAATTTCTGACTTGGAAGACAGAGCTACGGATGCCAGCATCTATGAGCAGAAATCAGAAAAAAGAAACAAGAAAAATGAAGAAACATGAAGAAGCATGTGGGACTCTATTAAGAAGAACAACTTTGGATTAATTGGAGTCCCTAAACAGGCTGAGACATCTGAACACAGAGAGTATTGTTGCTGAGCTGCTGAAAGAAAACTTCCCAGAAATCATGAAGGAAGAGAATATAGACATCTCAGATGCATATTGTACGCCACCCAATATAGATCTCAAAAGAAAGACTCCAAAACATATTATAATCAAGCTTAACAAAATGAAACATAAGCAGCAACTCTTAAAGGCAGCAAGACTTAAGACAAAGCTAACATTCAGAGGGAAACCCTGTAGGGTCTCGTCAGATTTCTCAGCAGAAACCATGCTGGCACGGAGACAGTGGCATAACACATTGAAAGTCTTGAAGGAGAAGAACTTCCAACCAAGAATTATATATCCTGCAAAGCTGTCTTTCAAATACGAAAATGAAATTAAGACATTCCCAGATAAACAGAAACTCAGAGACTTGGTAAAAACCAAACCCAAACTACAAGAAATACTGAAAGAAGTTCTTGGCTTTGGCTTAGAAGAACAAAACCACTAACTTTATATTATAGAACTACACACTACTCAATACTCTACTCATTTAGGGAAGGCTCCAAAGTAAATCACAGCTTTGATATGGAAAGAAGCAATCCAGTGATCATCATGAAAACTATGGTGTCATCATAATAAAAAGAGGGATGTACTACAGTCGTTATAGTCCTTCCAGATGGAGAGGAAGATGACAAGACTGGTAGTAATTAAAATTGGGTTTATAAATAGTTTATTAAGGGGGTTCATAGGGGCGGCTGTAAAGCACAACAAAGATGTGTCATACCATTTAAAGAAATCTAACACACAAGTCTCAACAACTATAAAACCAGCTCTGAAAAAGGTGAAAAATCAACTCACAATACAGAGTGTCCCAGAACAGACTAATAAGAACAGCAGAGAAAACATCAAGATAAAAATAAACATATCACAATGGCAGCAGTGAACACATACCTATCAATAATTACATTGAATGTGAGTGGACTGAATGCTCCAGTAAAGAGACACCAAGTGTCATCTTGGAACAAAAGACACGACTCTTCCATATGTTGTCTACAAGAAACTCACTTGAGACCTAAAGACAGGAGCAAACTGAAAATTAAAGGATGGAAGACTATATATCAAGCTAACAAAGAAGAGCAGGGGTGGCAATTCTAATCTCAGACAAAATCAATTTTAATGTAAAATCCACCATCATGGTCAAAGATGGTCACTATTTATTGCTGAAAGGTTCAGTACATAAGCAAGACTTAACTATATTAAATATTTATGCACCTAATGCCAGAGCACCTAAATATGTTGAAGAAACACTCACTACGCTCAAAAGAGAGTTAGATTATTCCACAATAATAGTGGGAGACTTTAACACTCCACTCTCATTACTAGACAGATCATCTAGAAAAAAGCTCAGTAAAGATACAGAAGACCTCATTGACACATACAGAACTTTCCACCCATCAGCAGACAACTACACCTTCTTCTCCAGTGCACATGGAACATTCTCCAGAATTGACCACATGATAGGCCATAATGCAATGCTCAACAAAATCCATACCATTGAATTACTGCAAAGCATCTTCTCAGATCATAAAGCCGTAAAATTTGAAATCAATAGCAGAGAAAACAGAGATAGAAAGTGGAACTCTTGGAAACTGAACAACATCTTACTCAAAAAAACATGGGTTATAGAGGAAATCAAGGAGGAAATAAATTCATGGATTCCAATGAGAAAGAAAACACTTCCTACCGGAACCTATGGATACAGCCAAAGCAGTGCTCAGAGGTCTGTTTATCTCCATAAATGCACACATCTGGAAGGAAGAAAGAAACCAAATCAAGGAACTAACTGTACAGCTTGAACAAGTAGAAAGAGAACAGAGGAACCCCTCGGGCGCCATAAGAAATGAGATCATAAAGATTAAGGCAGAGCTAAATGAATTAGAGAATAGAA
Organism: Heterohyrax brucei; assembly: GCA_028571685.1. Taxonomy (NCBI): domain Eukaryota; kingdom Metazoa; phylum Chordata; class Mammalia; order Hyracoidea; family Procaviidae; genus Heterohyrax; species Heterohyrax brucei. The sequence continues at coordinate 51,330,364 of CM053143.1, read as the reverse complement.
AAACAATTGAAAAAACTGAAAAGACCAAAAGCTGGTTTTTTGAAAAGATCAACAAAATTGATAAACCACTGGCTAAACTTACTAAAGAAAAGCAGAAAAGGAAACAAATAACCCAAATTAGAAATGAGAGGGGAGTTGTCACCACAGATGCAACAGAAATCAAAAATATCGTAACAGAATACTATGAAAGACTGTACTCTAACAAATTTGAAAACCTAGGGGAAGTGGACCAATTCCTTGACTCATACCACCTACCAAAATTATTACAACATGAGGCAGAACAACTTAATAAACCCATCAGAAAGGAAGAGATTGAAAAGGTCATCAAAACATTGCCAACCAAAAAGACTCCGGGCCCAGATGGCTTCACAGCAGAATTCTACCAAGCATTTAGAGAAGAGTTATCCCCAATACTACTGAGACTGTTTCACAGTATAGAAAGGGATGGAGTACTCCCAAACTGATTCTATGAAGCCAGCATAACCCTGATACCTAAGCCAGGGAAAGATCCAACAAAGACAGAGAACTACAGACCGATATCACTCATGAACCTAGATGCAAAAATCTTCAACAAAATTCTTGCCAACAAAATACAACAACATATCAAGAAAATAATCCATCATGACCAAGTGGGATTCATACCAGGGATGCAAGGCTGGTTCAACATCAGGAAAACAATTAATGTGATAAACCACATAAATAACACAGAAGACAAGGATCACCTGATTTTGTCCATTGATGCAGAAAAGGCGTTTGATAAAGTCCAACACCCATTCATGCTACAAACCCTTAGCAAAATGGGCATAGACGGCAAATTCCTCAACACAATAAGGGCCATTTATACAAAGCCAGTTGCCCACATCATCCTGAATGGAGAGAGACTGAAGGAGTTTCCCTTGAGATCAGGAACTAGAGAAGGATGCCCACTCTCACCTCTCCTATTCAACATTGTGCTAGAAGTTCTAGGCAGCGCAATTAGACAAGACGAAGAAATAAAGGGCATCTGCATCAGCAAAGAGGAAGTTAAAATCTCCCTGTTCACAGATGATATGATTGTATATGCAGACAACCCCAAGGAATCTATAAGTAAGCTACTCAAACTGATAGAAGAGTTCAGCAAAGTCTCAGGATACAAGATAAACATAAGTAAATCAGTAGGATTCCTTTTTACCAACAACGAGACTGTTAAGGAGGAAATCATCAAATCAATACCATTTACAATAGCCCCTAAGAAGATAAAGTACCGAGGAATTAATCTAACCAGAGAAACAACAGACCTTTACAAAGAGAACTACAAGCCCTTACTACAAGAAACTAAAAGAGACTTAGATAAATGGAAAAACCTACCCTGCTCATGGATAGGAAGACTTAACATTGTGAAAATGTCTGTTTTACCCAAAGCAATTTATTTATATAATGCAATCCCAATACAAGTTCCAGCATCATTTTTTAATGAGATGGAGAAACAAATCACCAATTTTGTTTGGAAAGGGAAGAAGCCCCAGATAAGTAAGGTACTACTAAAGAAGAAGAACACACTGGGAGGCCTCTCATTACCCGACCTTAAAACATACTACACTGCCGCAGTGGTCAAAACAGCCTGGTACTGGTACAAGAACAGACAGATCGATCAATGGAACAGAATTGAGACCCGAGAGATGACACCATCTGCCTATGAACAGTTGATATTCGACAAAGGCCCTAAGACATTAAACTGGGGTAAAAACAGTATCTTCAACAAATGGTGCTGGCAAAATTGGTTATCCATCTTCAATAAACTGAATCAAGATCCATATCTTACACCTTATGCAAAAACCAACTCCAAATGGATAAAAGACCTAAATATCAAACCTAAAACGATAAAGCTCATCCAAGAAAAGGTAGGAACAACAATGGAAGTTTTAATACACAGTGAGGACAGACTCCAAAATCTGTCAAACAAACCTCAATCAACAGAAGAGTAAGTAGATAAATGAGAAGTATTAAGAATCAAACACTTTTGCTCATCCAAAGACTTTATTAATAGAATTAAAAGAACACCCACAGAATGGGAAAAAATATTGGGCAACTCTATGTCAGACCGACGCCTGATCTCCTTAATCTATAAGATACTACAAAATATCAAGAAGAAGAAGATAAACCATCCAATTAAGCAATGGGCAAAGGAGATGGACAGACACTTCACTAAAGAGGAGATCCAGGCAGCCAAAAAACACATGCGAGCATGTTCACGATCTTTAGTTATTAAAGAAATTCAAATCAAGACAACAATGAGATACCATCTCACCCCAACAAGATTGGCCATGATCCAAAAAACACAAAACAACAAATGCTGGAGAGGCTGTGGAGAAAGTGGAACTCTCCTACACTGTTGGTGGGGTTGCAAAACGGTCCAGCCTCTTTGGAAGGCAATCTGGCGCTTCCTTAAAAAAATGAATATCGATATACCATTTGACCCAATAATCCCATTACTTGTAATATATCCTACAGATTCAAGGCCTTTCACACAAACGGCCACATGCACCAGAATGTTTACCACAGCACAGTCCACGATAGCAAAAAGATGGAATCAACCCAGATGCCCAACAATAGAAGACTGGATAGGTAAACTATGGTACATATACTCAGTAGAGCACTACGCAATGATAAAGAATAATGATGATTCCAGGAAACATCTCCTAACCTGGTTTCAACTGGAAGACATTATGTTGAGTGAAAGTAGTCAGCGACAAAGGGACAAATACTGTATGAGACCTCTATGATAAGACCTCAAAAACACACTTGTGTATAGAAGAAAAGACTGTTTGACAGCTGCAAGGGAGGGGAGGGAGGGAGGGTGAGGGGGGGAGGATTTAGTTTAGATAGTTACTAGAAATGTAGTTGGGAGAAAGCGGTGATAGCATGCATTAGAAACAAGAACAACATTAAGTGGACTTCAGCATAACGTCAGTACTCCTTCCATCTTGACTCAATACTGCAAGGATAGAGTAGCTGGGGCAGGGAGCGGGGGACCATGCTCTTAGGCAAATTCCAGGCCAATTGGCACAACTAGCATTTTGCTAAGAGAGCTCTCTGCACCCCACATTGGTGAGTGGTGTCTGGGGTTTTAAAAGCTGCCAAGCTGCCATCCGAGGACACAGTAAATGGTCCCAACTCAGCCAGAACGGATGCTCACCGAGGACCAAAATAACATGCGGTAAAGACAACCAAGAAGACAGAGAGACCCACAAGAGCAGGTGCCTACATCGACTTGGGACCGGAAGAACTGGATGGTGCCCGGCCACCACCAGTGATAGCCACGATGGAGCTCACTAGGTTGAATCTCACTGGCAACATAAGAATAAAAAGGGGTGCATCCTGAGATCTCCACTGAAAGACCTCAATTGATGGTCCAGCAGTTTCGGGGTTCCCCTGAGAGCATGGCCCCCAGCCCTGATGCTGCCTTTTCCCATAAATTATAACAAAGGTCCACTCTTTGGACAGGAATGGATTGGACTTGGCAATGCAGAGTGACCATATACTGGAAGCACTTTGTGGTTCTATACACCTACAGGATATCATCTTGCTGACCTCTGGCTGGAGGAAGGGGAGTGGATGGAGAGGAGGGGAAAGGAGGTTGTTGGGAGGATGAGACATGTATGGAACAGAGAGGAATAGTGTGCTGTCACTGGACAGGGAGAGCTGTGGAAGCTGCATATTGGTGGGCATGTAAATTTGTACATGAATGTGCATTTTCACTCAGTTATGTTAAATAAAAATAAAAAATAAAAGAAAACAAAATTCCTCACAACTGGACCAGTAAGCAACATCTTCGTAAATGGAGAGAGGATTGAGGTTGTCAAGAATTTTGTTTTACTTGGGTCCACAGTCAATGTCCATGAAAGCAGCAGTCAAGAAATCAAAGTATGCATCACACTGGGAAAATCTGCTGCAAAGATGTCTTTAAAGTATTGAAAGTATAAAAAAGTAAAGATGTCACTTGAAGACTAAAGTGCGCCTGACCAAGCCGTGGTATTTTCAGTCACATCATATGATGCGTGCTAAAGCTGAGCAATGGATAAAGAAAACAGAAGAAGAATTGATGCCTTTGAATTGTGGTATTGGAGAAGAATGTTTAATATGCCATGGACCACCAAGAGGACAAACAGATCTGTTCTAGAAGAAGTACACACAACTAGAGTGCTCCTTGGAAGCAAAAATGGCAAGACTGCATCTTACATACTTTGGACATGTCAGGAGAGATTAGTCCCTGGAGAAGGACATCATGTTTGGTAGAGCAGAGGGTCAGAGAAAAATCGGTAAGATGAATTGACAGTGGCTGCAGCAAAGGGCTTAAGCATAAAAACAATTGTGGCAGTGTTTCATTCTGTTGTGCGTAGGGTCACTGACAGCACCCAACAGCAACAGCAAGTGGGTTCAGACTGCCAGCCTTTCAACCAGTAGTCAAATATTTAATGGATTGTACCACCCAGGGATTCTGTGTGCTATAAGATGATTAATGTTACAGGGGTCTAGATGGGTAAAAAAAATAGAAACAAACCCACTGCTATCAAGTCAATTCCAACTTATAGCAACCCTTAAGTGCTACATCTGCCAGCTAAAAGGTCAGCAGTTCAAATATACCAGGTGCTCCTTGGAAACTCAATGGAGCAGTTCTACCCTGGCCTGTGGACTCACTATTAGTGTCTGAATGGAGGTAATGGTTTTTATTATTGCATTGTGTATTAATATGCAGTATCAGTGAAGTGACTTGTTAAAATCAACCTGTTTCTTTGTTCTTACACAGTTGCACTAGCGTATGGCATTTATAAGCAAGATCTTCCTCCTTTAGATGAGAAACCAAGAAATGTCGTATTTATTGATATGGGTCATTCTGCCTACCAGGTCTCAGTTTGTGCTTTTAACAAAGGAAAACTTAAGGTAAGTAAATAACTGATTCACTGTATTTACCCATAATTTTTAATTGTATGGATTAGATGTTGTTAGACGCCAACTCATGGCACCTATGTGTACAACAGAGTGGAACATTGCCCAGTCTTGTGTCATCCTTAAAATTGCCAGTATGTTTAAGTCTGTAGTTGAAGCTATTTGCCAGTCTGTTTCACTGAAAGTCCATGCCCTTGCTGACCCTCTGCTCCACCAAACATGATGTCCTCTTCCGGTGATTGAGCCCTCCTGATGACATGTCCAAAGCAAGCAAATCAGGTGGTGTTTTGTTGTGATGCAGGAAGTTTCACTAACTGATTTTCAGAAGCAAATCAGCCAGATCTTTTTCCTTATGTGTCCTAGTCTGGAACCTCTATAGGAGCCTTTCTCCCATAAATGAGCCTGCAGGTATTTGAAATACCAGTGGAATAGCCTCCAGTATCCTACTAATTGCTTTTGAGTTGATTCTGACTCATGACATCCCTCTAGCAACACACAAAAGTGCCTCAGTATAAGAAACTGACAGATGGTGAATAGACTATGTACTGCCAAGCCAAACCCATTGCCTTGGAATTCGTTCTAACTCATGTGACTAGAGTATCTAATGCTGTAATATACATAGACACAAACTGCCACATCTTTTCTCCCATGGAGTAGTTCATAGATTTACACTGCTAACCTTTCTGTTAGCAGCCAAGTACTTAACCTTTGTGCCAACAGGGATCCTGGATGAACAATATAGAGAGCCTTAATGCCTGGATAGGAGCCCTGGTTGTACAGTGGTTAAAGCACTCAGCTGCTAATCGAAAAGTGAGCGGTTTGAACCCACCAGCTGTTCCATGGGAGAAAGATGTGGTAGTCCGCTTCCGTGAAGATTACAGCCTTGGAAATTCAAAGAGGTAGTTTTGCTGTATCCTATTCTGGTAACTGCAAACCCTGATGGTGTTTAAGTGGTCCGTTTGTTAACCAAAAAAGGCAGCAGTTCAGATCTGCCAGGTGCTTCCTGGAAAATCTATGGAGCAGTTCTGCTCTATCCTATAGGCTCACTGTGAGTTGAAATTGACTTAACAGCAGTGGGTTTGTGTTGGCTATTACGGTAACTATGAGTTGTAATCAACTCAACAGCAAAGAGTTTGGTTTGGTTTTACTTCTTATGTACATCTTATTTGTCTGTTTATGGTTTTCTCTTCATTTTTACATTGATTATATTGTCCAGACTTACACTCCCTATTATGGAAATGAATGAGTACAGTTTCCTTAGAGGATCAAATATTTGGTGTTAGCTAACTTCTGTAGAGCCTTTTATCTTGCTAGTTGATATTACTCTGATAATCTCCTTGTAGTTAGAATATTAATACAGGTGTTAACTTGCTTCCTTTTTAGTAGAAACATTAGAGTAGTGATCTGTAATTTTTAGATCGTAGACCACTTAGAAAGTCAAATGAAGGCCATAACCCTTCTCTCCAGAAGACTATATACTGGTGCTGTTCACGTACCAGTACAATTTTGTATTTAATTTTGGGTAATACTGTATCTCATAAGCAGTCTCTGCAGATTCACCATGCTAGTCTGTTACAGTATCCCAAAGATTATGCTCACATCCTAGTATGATGTTTACTACCATTTCACCCCTTCCATATGGGGAAAAAAAAAAATCTAACAAACCACACCAACAGTGGGATTCTTATTAGTAACTGTTATAAGTAGTCATTTGTGCAGTCTAGTTTAGAGAAAGACTGAATGTCTTGGTCTTATGTTTTCAGTAACGGTAGTGTTAAAGTTCTTAGACATGTTTTCCAGTGGATAGACTGTATACCACCAAACCAAGCTCATTGCCATCAGATCCAGTCCAGTCCAATTCATAACTACCCTATAGGACAAAATGGAACTGTCCCATAGGGTTTTCAAGGCTATAATCTTTGCCAGCAAAGTGCCGTCGAGTCAAATCCAACTCATGGCGACCCTAGGGGCCAGGCTAGAACTGACCCCCAGAATATTCAAGGAGCACCTGGTGGATTTGAACTGTCGACCTTGTGGTTAGCAGTGGTAGCACTTAACTCACTACACCACCAAGGTTTCCCGTAATCTTTACAGAAGCCTACTATCACATGTATAGCTGAGGGACTACTGCTGTTCCCTTTTTTCATGCCTTCTCTTTTGGCCTCTCATGTATCCTTTTGTTTTATCTATGTTTTTAAGAAAATTGACCAACTATTTTTTTAAAAATAATACAAAGCTTAATTCTTGGTCTTTAAATTGTCCTGTCGTTCTGTGTTACATGTTATCTTTGGATATGCTTTTCTTGGATGCTTTGTACTTTTCATATGCTTACAGCTCTTTGCTCTTTGAACTTGGGTTTTAATCTTTCTAGTCTGCTATTCTAGGACAAGTGCATCACAAATAATGACGTTTTAGTTACTACAACTCGGTTACTTCAGAATTAGAATTAATTCTTTGTAATATATGGATTTATAATTATAAAGCACATAATTCAGAGTAGGGAAATATTTTGGTTAAGTATACATGATAAGTTATGTCTAATTCCAGATTTGGCATCATGTGATTTGACAGGTTCTTTGACTTCATGTTGTATAATTTTAAAAGCACTTTTTTTTCTTTCTCTTAAAAAAATGTATATTTCTGAAAATTTAATTCTTTTTTTTTTTTTTCAATCAAATAGGTGTTGGCTACTACCTTTGATCCATATTTGGGTGGCAGGAACTTTGATGAAGCTTTAGTAGACTACTTCTGTGATGAGTTCAAGACCAAATACAAGATAAACGTGAAAGAAAATTCTAGGGCCTTGTTGCGCTTGTATCAGGAATGTGAAAAGTTAAAGAAGCTAATGAGTGCAAATTCATCAGATCTTCCATTGAACATTGAGTGCTTCATGAATGACCTTGATGTTTCTAGTAAAATGAACAGGTACCAAATATGTTTTTAGTTTGAGTAGTGTGCTTATTTTATAATGTATGTATTATGTCTTGATTTTTTTCTCATTCTGTTATTTTAGAATATAGGCTTGAATTATTAACCCAACATAATGGATATTTCTCACAGGGCTCAGTTTGAACAATTATGTGCTTCCCTCTTGGGCAGAGTTGAACCACCTTTGAAAGCAGTAATGGAGCAAGCTAGTAAGTAGAAACCACTACGCTAACCATCCAAACTGGACCATGATGTTACTCACTTCACTGATAAATCTAGGAAATTGTAAGAGAAAAGTATTGTAGAAATGGACATATACTTGTTTTTCGTTAAGGTTTTTGTAATCAATTACAAGTATCTTCCATGAGGATTTGAGAAGTAGAATGATTTTTCTGGATTGAAACTCTAGGGAGTTTCTTGATAGTTCATGGGGTAGGTGCTTTTTCCTTACAGTCATTCTGTCATCTCTGGACCAACTGTAGTGCCTAGCATGATTACTGTCTGTTAAATTTGCCTTTTACCAAAATTTGCATGTTTTTTACATTTCATTTTCTTCTGAACAAATAAAAAATTGATCTACATTTTTAAAAAGTACTTTCCAAAGCCTACTGTACACAGTTAAGACTGTTTTGTTTTCCTCAATTATAAACCTCTTCTTTTCTAGACTTACAGCGTGAAGATATAAGTAGTATAGAAATTGTAGGAGGAGCAACACGAATTCCTGCCGTAAAGGAACAAATCACTAAATTCTTTCTTAAAGACATAAGTACCACATTAAATGCTGATGAAGCTGTTGCAAGAGGGTGTGCCTTACAGGTATGATTGTTACCCTTGTGTTTTAGAATATATTTTTTGTGAAAAATGAGAGATAGATCTGCTGCAAAAACTACACCAAATCTAGTGCTGTGAAGTTGATTCCAAGTCATAGGGGCCTTTTAATACTATCTGTTCCAGCCACCTATCAGTATGCTAATAAATTGAAATTATTCCTGATAAACAAGTATCATGTCTTTCCTGTTTATGTTTGTAAGTTATAATAGGACCATATATCTGTAACTGTACTGAAAGAACATTTGTTCCTTGAATTTTTGCAATTACTGTTTCTGAGATTTAAAAATATTTTAAATTTAAAATATATTAAATTTTGTTAGATGACAGAAGAGTGCTCTGGCCCTTTTCGTTTTAGTTGTTACCAAAGAACACTGATTTTTAAAATACAGCATTTTAATCTGAAGACATCATGAAACAATTTAGTCAGGATATGGTTTGTGTTTGTTGATTTAAATGTGATATACATCTTATTTTCAGTGTGCGATTCTTTCACCAGCATTTAAAGTGCGTGAATTTTCCATAACAGACCTTATTCCTTATTCAATCACATTAAGGTGGAAGACCTCTTTTGAAGATGGAACTGGGTAAGTTACTTTAGAGCCTGGTTAGACCTTGTCGTAACTCTTTAACCTGTTGAATCTACTCTTCTAAATTAAAGGAATTTACTTGCAGTTCTCAGAAGCGCTGTTTTTAAACATGAGGATATAGAAATGATATATTCTGTACACAGTTATGGATATATTCTGTAGTATTTTATTATTTTAAAATATGCTCATTTTCAAATGACAATCACAGTATGGAAATACACAAACTTTGAGACTAACTACATTTGCCGTTCCTCGTCTTCCTTAGGTAGATATATATCTATGTAGTCATTTTCTTTGATTATCCAAAAGTAAACACATACAGGCACCTTTTAATACCTGATCATCTGTGTATCTCCTATGCAACTTTTAAATGTATTGTTTATATTCTTTAAATGCCAGCAGTTGTATGGGCCATGAGCTGACCAATACACTATTAAGTAAGTCATAATTTTGCTGTTTCCAGCAATGCTCTTAAGAAATACCTTTGACTAAATTTCCTGGTTTATTTTTGTTCAGTATATCTATGAAATGACTGTAAGAGTAGAATTGTTGAGACAGTCTACAATTATTATCAGTTATGTTCTCTTTAGCATTACATGTGATTACCTGTTTTAGCTCATCTTCTCCTATACTTTTAAATTTAACAGTCATAATTGAATTTCTAAGTGTTGTAAGCTGAAAGTTTAAGTTTTCTATTATTTTTATTGAAATTTACGTTTCTTTTTCCATGAACTGCTCTAAGATTAGTTTTTTTCCTACCAGAATCAAAGTTTAGATCTTAAATATTTACCTACTTTTCAAAAGCAGCGAATTAAAGGTATATACAGTTTTTGAAGATGCTTTTTAAAATGTTCTGTGTTTTATGTACCCACACCCCCCCAAAATTCAAATTTTTGCACAAGTTTGAAAAAGAAAGATTATCAGTCTGATCTGAATGTCTTATAGAGCAGTTAAAAGACATGATCCAGCAAATAATTATAAGAAAATATATTGGGAGCCAAACTGAAAAGTAAATGCATTCTAGTGACTTCAGTGAGAGAGTAGAAGGTAAGGTATTGGCAGTTTCTTGAAAGCAAAGAGAAGGTTAGTGAATATGAGATTTTCAAACTCTGCATAATTAATGTGATACAAGGAAGTACAGTAGTATTAAATGGTGAGTTTCTAGGCCACTATAACCTGTGGTCATAGTGTTCTGTTACATTATTTAAGGAATTAGGAATTACTATATAGGTTTAAAAATTCCCTGTTTTGGAGGGAAGAAAATGCTATTAAAGGACATAATCATATCAAATAAAACAGAAAAACAGTATAGGTGGTTAGAGGTATGAACATAAATTAGTGAAGTTGACCACTGTACTCGTTTGTTAGAAGTTATCCCAAGTGGGAAATATGTGGAGACCCTGGTGGCACGTGGTTAAATGCTATGTGTGCTCACCAGAGTGCCACCAGGTGCTTTTTAGAAACTCTGTGGAACAGTTTTCTCTGTCTATAGGGTGACTAGGAGTCGAAATCAGGTCAACACTGGTGGGTGTGGTTTGTTGGGGTTTGGAAAATATATGCTGAAGTATATAGGGATTTTTGTTGTTAGTTGCCGTGAAGTCAATTCCAACTCATGATGACAGCCTGTGTGTGAAGTAGAACTGCTCCATAGAGTTTTCAGGACTGACCTTTCAGAAAGTATATCATCAGGACTGTCTTCTGAGGTGCTGCTGGGTGGGTTTGAACTAACAGTCTGTCAGCTAAATTTCTGCCACCCAGAGGACTCCATTTAGCAAAAAAGGGCCATAATGCATGTAATACTCTAAATTTATTTAGGAAAAAAAAATACACAGAGTACATGCACACAACTGATGAAACAAGTAGCTTAAAACGTTTACCAGACAAATTTGTGTCTTTACCAAGAATACACAAGTGTTTGTTGTACTGTTATTTTTGTACCTTACCACAAGTTTAAGTGTTTCCAAATAAGATATTTTTTGAAGGAGATGGAAAAAAAAGATTACATATGACAAATATTTTGAAAGCTAATTGATAAGATTTGATCCTCAAATGTGAGCAATAAAATAATTCCTGCATATTGGTATTAACATATACCTGTTGTCAAATAATTTTTTTTCTCTTTTTAGTTGTGTTGTCTGTTACGTGATAAACAATCTGAAACCTTTGAGTAATCAGTCTGTTAAAATGAATCTTTATAGCAAAAAGCTAATTATCTCCTTCGTGTATGTACTTGGAGGATTTTCCAGTTGCTGCTTTATGAATTAAAAATGAGCTGGATTTTGTAATTAGGTTCATAGACAACTTTTTATCTACTTTTATCTGTTTTATCTGTTTGCTTCCTTCTTTGTTGTAGGGAATGTGAAGTATTCTCTAAGAACCATCCTGCCCCATTCTCAAAAGTCATTACTTTCCACAAGAAGGAACCATTTGAACTAGAAGCATTTTATACAAACCCACATGAAGTGCCTTATCCTGATCCAAGAATTGGTAAGAAAACACTTTCCATAAATGGCCTTTTATAAATAATATGTTACATACAGAATTAAAAAAAAAAAGTAATTGACATCATAGCTACAACTGACAACTGGATTTTTTTATTAAATTTTTGTACTATTTTCTAAACATGTTATTCAGCATTCAGTTTACTTTTAATTCATTCTGTTTTCTGTGTTTAAAATGCTCTGTGCTTAGCCTGAGAGGTTTGTGTGTTGGTTACATTTTATGGACAAAGCAAAATTAGAGTACAGAAGTATATATTCTAAACTTGTATTCATTGGCACCAATTAGAATGAGAATCATTTGGCTAATATGAAAATGAGAATAAACCCATTGTTGTCAAGTTGATTGCCAGTCATAGGACATTGCCACTATAGGACAGAGCAGAACTGCCCCATACAGTTTCGAGACAGCACCTAGTAGATTTAAACTGCCAAATTTTCTGGTTAGCAGCCGTATACTTAACAGCTATACCACCAGAGTTTCCAAAAGGAGAATAAGCAACTGTAAATATCATCCATTTTAGCTGAGTAATCATTTTAAATGATATAGAACAGGATATGATTTTATAATATTAAACAGAGAAGGAATAATTGAGTTTTAAATATTTCTGTAGGTACTGCTCTATTGATACTATAAAAAGAGGATACTAGTAATATTGAAAGTCAACTAGATTTGCTACCAGTCTTTCTAATATTCTCTCTCTACTATGGATATTCTTAAGTATTTAAGATTCTGTTAAAGAGATAAGGCATTAGTGGGTTCCTTAAAACAAAAAAAAAAATGGGATATATACAGGTATTAATAACTAGATAAATTAGCATATTTTGCTATGGAAAAATCAAAAAATTTTTCGAAATTCCTTTTTTTGTGAATTGCTGATTGATTTAGAAAGCTTAGAGCACAAAGAAAATGTCTGGTTTTCACACAGAAATTGAATTTTTTATTTTGATATTATATTATACAATACTTAAAAGTGATGTTTCCTTTGAACCAGGTTATCCTTGGTTAAAATCCGAATTCTTTTATTCCTAGCATTAATGGTTTTGGACAGGTTGCTTTTCTGAGTCTCAATATCAGGGTTGGTAAGGTACAAAGAAAATAATCTGGGGAAAATTCCTGGCCCATGTTAGTCATTCAGAATGTGGTCATACAGATATGAATGTTTTCCCACTGTCTAAAACATGATAGTGAAGTAAATGAATGAATGAATTGGATGAATCAGGCTCAGGCTCATGTCCTAATCAAAGTTCTTTCTTTTTCTCTTAAGGGAGCTTCACTATTCAGAATGTTTTTCCACAGTCTGATGGTGATAATTCCAAAGTGAAGGTAAAAGTTCGTGTTAATATCCATGGAATCTTCAGTGTGGCTAGTGCCTCAGTAATTGAGAAGCAAAACGTGGAAGGGGATCACAGTGATGCTCCTATGGAGACAGAAGCTTCATTGAAGAATGAAGGCAAAGATGATGTGGTATGTAGAGATCCTGTTTGAGAATTTTTCTAATATATTATGTATTATTGAGTAGTCCACGATCTCGCAGTGATCCCAGGCACAACTGAACAGAGAACTGCCCAGTCCTGCACCACCCCTATGATCAGTTACGGATCAGAGCATCGTGATCCATGGAGTTTTCATTGGCTGGTTTTTGGACATAGGTTGCCAGGCCTTTTTTCCTAGTCCATCTTAGTGTGAAAGCTCCACAGAAACCTTTTCTGCATCAGAGCAACAGGCAAGACCCCTCTGATGGGTGGTAGCAGTACACGAGGTGCATTGGCCAAGAATTGAACCTGGGTCTCTGTGAAACATAGGAATTCCACCACTGAACTACCATTGCCCCCATCTGTTATATATACTATCTTAGTCATATGTGGTATGTGACAAGTTGGAAATATTAATCTCTGAGGCTTTGCTCTGAATTGAAGCTGAAGGAATTATATAAACTTTTTTTTTTTTTTTAAATAAAAGCACCAATGAGCAATTGTATCTTCAATGCTCTTCATCTTTCTCAGTATGATACACTTTTTTAGGGGCTTGGGCATCTTTCAATGTGTGTAAGTGTGATTAGTCACTAAGTTCTTTTCATTTAAAAAAAAATCTTTTATTACATGCTGTCCTTTTAGTTTACAGGTAAAACCAATTCAGAATGATAAATTTAGAGTTGTACAAATAGCGTTTTTAATAAATGTTATTTATTAAATGTTTAATAAAGAAAAATTTCAGAGTTTAGGGAGCAGCTACAGCAGTTAAGCAGGGGCAAGTGCTGTACATTCAGTAATGTTAAAATACAGATTTTTGATGGTATATTTCTGTGTGAAAAAGTTGTATGACCTAAATATTGCATTTACTCTTGCTTTACTATAGATGAAGAGATCCGAGGAGAACTTTACTATATCACGTTGTTTTAGGTGCCATCTAGTTGGTTTTGACTCATAGCAACCTATAGACCAGAGAAGAACTGTCCCATAGGATTTCCGAAGAGTGCCTGGTGGGTTCAAACTGCTGACGTTTTGGCTAGCAGCTGTAGCTCTTAACTGCTGTACCACCTGGGCTCCTGTGTTATAGTACACAAAGTTTTTATCTTCTTTTTATGGATATTATTTCTGGAGCCCCAGTGGTACAGTGGTTACGAGCTCAAGCTACTCATCAAAAGGTTGGCAATTTGAATCTACCACAGCTGCTCCTTGGAAACTGTATGGGGCAGTTGTGCCAATTTCTGTAGGGTTGCTGTGAGTCCAGATCAACTAGACAACAACAGGTTTGTTTATTTTTAAGTTCTTTTTAAGGGCATTTTTTTATAATTTTTTTTCCAGTCATAATTTCAAGATAACATCTCCCTTTCATGAAGATTGTTTAAAATTCAGGCACTTCTTCCTCAGCATTCCACCATTAACCTTTAAAGTACTTCATTTAAGGTCCATGATGTTTGATTTCTTTCTTTTTATCCCAGTGTATCTTTTTACTGTCACATCTTTTCTTCCTTGATTTGAGAATCAGGGAATAAATGTTACGTTTGTTAATCAGTTAATGAATTACAATCTGTTTGTCATTAAAAAAAAAATTAACTTTCAAGTTACGTTAATGTATTCACTGTTCACAATCTTACGTCACACATGTGAGGGTAATCCATTAAAATACATGTTTACGAAAACTGATTGCACTTATGTGCCTTCATGCTGATTTCTGTATTGCAAGCTTTTTTTTTTTTAATTGGTGATGAATAGATTTAAGAGGTACCCTAGAAATCTCTTACTGTTATTTGCCAAGTAGAAAGTCCATTTAAGGAGGGTTCATTGGTTGAAGGTTTATCTTGTAGACATGAAAAGCAAAAATCTAGAAAGTTTAAATTTTGGTAATTTAGAGATGTCTGCTGTGACTTTTGATGAATTTTGTATTATGTTTAAAAAGTATAACTGCGTTTGTCACACTTAAATTTTGTGTTTTTCCCTATATTTTTTGACATTTTTAAGTTCTTTATGAACAATTTAATGTAACTTTTAATTCCCTTTTTTGTAAACTTGAATTTTGTGACTTGATTTGTGAATTTTACTTGAGAGTTTCTATGTATTTCTTTTCATAATACTTGGACACAAATGAATATAACAACTCATTCAAATAGTATCAAGTAGATCTTTAATTTGATTTCCCTATTCATCTGTTTATTTGTAATTCCTATTTGAAAACCAGCTTTGGGTTTATTTTGTTCACGTATTTCAAGTCTTAAGATGAGTTTAATTTTTTTAAAAAGATACACACTATTCAGTCAAATACATGTTTTCTCTCCAGGATAAAATGCAGGTTGACCAAGAGGAAGGGGGTCATCCAAAGTGTCATGCTGAACACACCCCAGAAGAAGAAATTGATCATACAGGGGCCAAAGCAAAGGTCTGTTGTACTGCTTCTGGGGTTGTATCCTTTTGAGACTGCTACTTGAATTAGTTAATATATTTACTTTATAATATATGTTTATTTGATATTTTTAATTTTAGTACTGTGGAGAGTATAGAAGACATACATTCAGAATAAATACTTCTCAGTGTTTTATTATAGAGTTTTTTTTTAATTATAACTGAGTGAAAATGTACATTTCCATATAAATTTACATGCCCACCTATATAGAGCTTCCACTGCTCTCCCTGCCTGGTGACAGCACACTATTCCTCTCTGCTACATACATGTCTGATCCTCCCAACAGTCTCCTTTCGCCTCCACTCCACCCACTCCCCTTCCTCCAGCCAGAGGTCAGCAGGATGATGTCCTATAGATGCATAGAACCGTAAAGGGCATCCAATATATGGTCACTCTGCATCGCCAAGTCCAACTTATTTGTGTCCGAAGAGTGGACCTTCATTATGATTTATGGGCAAGGGCAGCATTATGGCCAGGGGCCATGCTCCCAGGGGAACCCTGAAGCTGTTGGACCATCAACTTCGGTCTTCTAGTGGAGATCTGAGGGTGCACCCCTTTTTATTCTTGTGTTGCCAGTGAGGCTCAACTTAGTGAGCTCCATCGTGGCTATCACTGGTGGTGGCCAGGCACCATCTGGTTCTTCCGGTCCCAAGTCTATGTAGGCACCCACTCACATGGGTCTCTCTGTCTTCTATCTTCTGGGTTGTCTTTACCCCATGTCATTTTGGTCCTCGGTGAGCGTCCGTTCCTGCTGAGTTGGGACCATTTGCTGTGCCCTCGGATGGCAGCTTGACAGCTTTTAAGACCCCAGACACCACTCACCAATGTGGAGTGCAGAGAGCCCTCTAAGCAAAACTCTAGTTGTGCCAGTTGGCCTTGATGTCACCCAAGAGCATGGTCCCCTGCCCCCTGCCCCAGCTACTCTGTCCTTGCAATATTGGGTTAAGATGGAAGGAGTATTCAAGTTATGTTGAAGTCCACTTAATATTGTTGTTTCTAATGTGTGCTATCACCGATTTCACCCAACCAAATTTCTACCAACTATCTCATCTAAACCCTTCTCACCTCGTCCTCCCCTCCCTCCCCTCCCTTGCAACCGTCAAAGAGTCTTTTCTTCTATACATATGTCTGTTTTTGAGATCTTATCGTAAGGGGCTCATACAATATTTGTCCTTTTGTCACTGACTACTTTCACTCAACATCATGTCTTCCAGTTGAAACCAGGTTATGAGATGATTCCTGGAATCATCATTATTCTTTATCATTGCATAGTGCTCCATTGAGTATGTATTACCGTAGTTTATCTATCCGTTCCTCTGTTGTTGGGCATCTGGGTTGATTCCATCTTTTTGCTGTCATGGACTGTGCTGTCATAAACATTCTCGTGCATGTGTCCGTTGGTGTGAATGGGCTTGATTCTGTAGGATATATTCCAAGTAGTGGAATTACTGGGTCAAGTGGTATATCTATATCCATTTTTTTAAGGAAGTGCCAGACTGCTTTCCAAAGAGGCTGGACCGTTTTACAACCCCACCAACGGTGTAGGAGAGTTCCACTTTCTCTACAGCCTCTCCAGCATTTGTTGTTTTGTGTTTTTTGGATCATGGCCAATCTTGTTGGGGTGAGATGGTATCTCATTGTCATTTCGATTTGAATTTCTTTAATAACTGAAGATGGTGAACATGTCCGCATGCGTTTTTTGGCTGCCTGGATCTCCTCTTTAGTGAAGTGTCTGTCCATCTCCTTTGCCCATCATTTAATTGGATGATTTATCTTCTTCTTGATATTTTGTAGTACCTTATAGATTATGGAGCTCAGGCGTCAGTCTGACATAGAGTTGCCCAATATTTTTTCCCATTCTGTATGTGGCCTTTTAATACTATTAATAAAGACTTTAGATGAGCAAAAGTGTTTCGTTCTTAATTGTTCCCATTTATCTGTTTTCTCTTCTGTTGATTGTGGTTTATTTGACAGATTTTCAAGTCTGTCTACATTGTGTATTAAAACTTCCATTGTTGTTCTTACTTTTTCTTGGATGAGCTTTATCATTTTAGAGTTGATATTTAGGTCTTTTATCCAGTTCGAGTTGGTTTTTGTATAAGGTGTAAGATATGGATCTTGTTTCAATTTATTGCAGATGGATATCCAATTTTGCCAGCATCATTTGTTGAAGATAACTGTTTTTACCCCAGTTTAATGTCTTAGGATCTTTGTCGAATATCAACTGTTCATAGGAAGATGGTGTCATCTCTGGGATCTCAGTTCGGTTCCATTGATCGATCTGTCTGTTCTTGTACCAGTACCAGGCTGTTTTGACCACTGTGGCAGTGTAATATGTTCTAAGGTCAGGTAATGAGAGGCCTCCCAGTGTGTTCTTCTTCTTTAGTAGTACCTTGCTTATCCGGGGCTTCTTCCCTTCCCAAACAAAATTGGTGATTTGTTTCTCCATCTCATTAAAAAATGACACTGGAACTTGTATTGGGATTTCTTTGGGTAAAATAGAGATTTTCACAATGTTAAGTCTTCCTATCCATGAGCAGGGTAGGTCTCTCCATTTATCTAAGTCTCTCTTAGTTTCTTGTAGTAATGGCTTGTAGTTCTCTTTGTAACGGTCTGTTATTTGTCTGGTTAGATTTATTCCTAGGTATTTTATATTCTTAGGGGCTATAGTAAATCGTATTGATTTGATGATTTCTTCATTAAAAGTCTCATTGTTGGTATAAAAGAATTCTACTGAATTACTTAAGTTTATCTTGTATCCTGAGACTTTGCTGAACTGTTCTATCAGTTTGAGTAGTTTACTTATAGATTCTTTGGGATTCTCTGCACATACATTCGTATCATCAGCAAACAGGGAGATTTTGACTTCTTCTTTGGCAATGCAGATGCCCTTTATTTCTTTGTCTTGTCTAATTGCTCTGGCTAGAACTTCTAGTACAATGTCGAATAGGAGAGGTGAGAGTGGGCATCCTTGTCTAGTTCCTGTTCTCAAGGGAAACTGTTTCAGTCTCTCTCCATTCAGGATGACGTAGACAGTTGGCTTTGTATAAATGGCTCTTATTGCATTGAGAAATTTTCTGTGTATGCCTATTTTGCTAAGAGTTTTTAGCATGAATGGGTGTTGGACTTTATCAAATGCCTTTTCTGTATCAATGGACAAAATCAGGTGAGTCTTGTCTTTTGTGATATTTATGTGTTTAATCACATTAGTTGGTTTTCTGATGTTGAACCAGCCTGGCATCCCTGGTATGAATCCAACTTGGTCATGATGGATTATTTTTTAAATATGTTGGTGTATTCTATTGGCAAGAATTATGTCGAAGATTTTTACATCTAGATTCATGAGTGATGTCGGTCTGTAGTTCTCCTTTTTTGTTGGGTTTTACCCTGGCTTTGGTGTCTGGGTTGTCCTGGCTTCATAGAATGAGTTTGGGGGAGTACTCCAACCCTTTCTGTACTGGGAAATGGTCTCAGTAGTATTGGAGATAATATCTCTAAAAGCTTGGTAGAATTCTGCAGTGAAGCCATCTCAGGCTTTTTTTGGTTGACAGTTTTTTTTTATGACATTTCAGTCTCTTCCTTTGTAATGGGTTTAGTCAGTTGTTCTGCTTCACATTGTGATAATTTGGGTAGGTGGTATGAATCAAGGAATTGTCCATTTCCTCTAGGTTTTCAAATTTGTTAGAGTACAGTCTTTCATAGTATTCTGTTATGATATTTTTGATTTCTGTTGTATCTGTTGTGACAACTCCACTCTCATTTCTAATTTGGGTTATTTGTTTCCTTTCCTGTTTCTCTTTAGTAAGTTTAGCCAGTGGTTTGTCAGTTTTCTGGATCTTCTCAAAAAACCGGTTTTTGGTCTTTTCAATTTTTTCAATTGTTTTTCTACTCTCTAATTCATTTAGCTCTCCTCATATCATTGTGATCTGGTTTCTTCTGGTGCCTGAGGAGTTCCTCTGTTGTTCTGTCTCTGCTTGTTCAAGCTGTAAGGTCAGTTCTTTGATTTAGTTTCTGTCTTCCTTCCAGATGTGTGCATTTATGGAGATAAACAGACCTCTGAGCACTGCTTTGGCTGTATCCCATAGGTTCTGGTAGGAAATGTTTTCGTTCTCATTGGAATCCATGAATTTCTTTATTTCATCCTTGATTTCTTCTATAACCCACGGGTTTTTGAGCAAGGTGTTGTTCAGTTTCCAAGAGTTCTACTTGCTGTCTATGTTTTTTCTGCTGTTGATTTCGACTTTTATTGCTTTATGATCTAAGAAGATGCTTTGCAGTAATTCAGTGGTATGGATTTTGTTGAGCATTGCATTATGTCCTAACACATGGTCAATTCTGGAGAATGTTCTGTGTGCATTGGAGAAGAAGCTATAGTTGTCTGCTGATGAATACAAAGTTTTGTATATATCGATGCGGTTTAATTGGTTAATTGTGGCAATAAGGTCTTCTTTATCTTTACTCAGCTTTTTTGTGGATGATCTGTCCAGTATTGAGAGTGGAATGTTGAAGTCTCCCATTATTATTGTGGAATAATCTAACTCTTTTTTGAGTGTAGTCAGTGTTGCTTCGACATATTTAGGTGCTCTGATATTAGGTGTATAAATATTTAACATAGTTAAGTCTTGCTTATGTACTGAACCTTTCAGCAATAAATAGTGTCCATCTTTGTCCATGATGGTGGATTTTACATTAAAATTGATTTCGTTTGAGATTAGAATTGCCACCCCTGCTCTTCTTTATTCATTGTTAGCGTGATATATATTCTTCCATCCTTTAATTTTGAGTTTGTTCCTATCTTTAAATCTCAAGTGAGTTTCTTGTAGACAACATATAGATGGGTTATGTCTTTTGATCCAAGATGTCACTCGATGTCTCTTTACAGGAGCATTCAGTCCATTCACATTCGGTGTAATTATTCATAGGTATGTGTTCACTGCTGCCATTGTGATATGTTTATATTTGTGTTGATGTTTTCTCTATTGTTCTTAATAGTCTGTTCTGGGACATTCTTTTTTGTGAGTTGATTTTTCACCCTTTTCAGAGCTGTTTTTGCAGTTGTTGAGACTCCTGTGTTACATTTCTTGATACGGTATGTTACATCTTTGTTGTGCTTTACGGCCACCCCTATGATCCCCCTTAATAAACTATATATAGATCCCATTTTAATTACTACCGGTCTTGTGATCTTCCTCTCCATCTGGAAGGACTATAACGACTGCAGTACATACCTCTTTTTAATATGATGGCACTATCGTTTTCATAATAATCACTGGATTGTTTCTTTCAGTATTAAAGCTGTGATTGAATTTGGAGCCGTCCCTAACTGAGTAGAGTTCTAAATAATGTATCGTTCTAAAATGTAAAGTTAGTGGTTTTGTTCTTCTAAGCCAAAGCCAAGAACTTCTTTCAGTATTTCTTGTAGTTTGGGTTTGGTTTTTACAAAGTGCCTGAGTTTCTGTTTATCTGGAAATGGCTTAATTTCATTTTCCTATTTGAAAAATAGTTTTGCAGGATATATAATTCTTGGTTGAAAGTTCTTCTCCTTCAAGGCTTTGAATGTGTCATGCCACTGTCTCCGTGCCAGCATCATTTCTGCTGAGAAATCTGACGAAAGCCTACAGGGTTTCCCTCTGAATGTTAGCTTTGCCTTGAGTCTTGCTGCCTTTAAGAGTTGCTGCTTAGGTTTCATTTTGTTAAGCTTGATTATACTATGTCTTGGAGTCTTTCTTTTGAGGTCTATATTGGGTGGTGTACAGTATGCATCTGGGATATCTATATTCTCTTCCTTCATGATTTCTGGGAAGTTTTCTGTCAGCAGCTTAGTAGTGATACTCTCTGTGATCTTAGCTGTCTCATCCTGTTCAGGGACTCCAGTTAATTGAAGGTTGTTCCTCTTAATAGAGTCCCACATGCTTCTTAATGCTTCTTCATTTTTCTTGTTTCTTTTTTCTGATTTCTCCTCGTAGATGCTGGCGTCAGTAGCTCTGTCTTCCAAGTCAGACATTCTTTTTTCCATTTGTTGCATTTTTTTTTCTCGGCTTTGAATGGAAGTTTCTATGCCTTTGATTTTGTTCTTGATCTGCTGGATTTCAGGGTACTGGTGTTCCATCGGATCGAACAGCTTGCTTAATTTTTCCTTTTGTTCTGGTGCATTTTGTATAAGGTCTAGAAGGGCTCTGTATATAATCGTCTTGTATTCACCTTCTGATGATTTCAGAAAAGTTTCTTCATCTGGAAAACTCCTTGGTTGTTTTGTTTGTGAGCCTTCTGAAGCCATGGGTGATTTCTTGTATACCACAAGCATCTGTTGCTTTTGTGGTTTCATGTGAGTAAGTAAAGGCTGGGAGAGATACTGTGTGGATGGACTGCAGATGTTTCTCTAGGCTGTCTTAAAATGTAAAACAGAAGGTATCTGACCACTTCCCAAGTCAGTCAGGTTTTCAGGTGTAGAGGCCCCTCTTCCCGGCTGGCAAAGTAAGCACCTATCTATCCAACCCCAGATGATACAAAGTATTTCAAAATACAGCAATGCTACTGCCCTGTTCACCTTTGCTGACAGCGCCCAGCCTTAGGTGACACTGTAGACTACTGCTCTTCTGGTAGAGAAGCGCTTTCCTGTGGGCAGGCTCTGGCTCCCAAGCTAAAAAATTGGTCCAACTGCAGCCACTGTATCTAAGATGGCACCCTCCACACAGTCAGCAGATAGCGGGGCTAAAAGTTTTGAAAGGTAGTCAGTGACCTCCACCTCTGTTGCCAGGCCCTCACTGTAGATGGCACTGTGTAAACTACTGCTTTTGTGTCAGAGAAGTGCTGTCTTGTTGGCAGGTGCTGGCTCCCAGGCTAAGAATTAGGTCCACTAAAATGTCCGTATCCAACATGGTGTCCCACACACAGGCATTGCAGTTCCATACAAATCATGTTGTGGCAGTGATAAAAAGACAGACCTAAAGTGACTAGATTAACAGAGTCCTAAGCCTAGCTCTCAAAATGTGGCAGTTTTGGCTGCCTATCCCACCAGCTGTGTGTCTGAGTCTAGCCACTAGGCAAGACCCAGCTCCACCCGCCAGCCAAGACTGAGAAAAGAAAAGTCAAAATGGTGCATTTGCCTTCAGTCCATGAGAGCCAGGGCTAGCGAGGAGCGGGAGTCAGTGGAAGAGAGGAGGTTTTTCGCTCAGTGGTATGAAGTCCAAATTAACAGCCCTGTGCCGTGTCCTGGGGGCTCACTAGGTGACCAGAAGGCTCTGTTCGATTATCAGTTCAGGTCTTTGTTTCCAGAGGGATATAAGATGTGTGTTTAGTCGACCATCTTGACTCTGCCCCCTAGAGTTTTTAAGAACAAATCCTAAGAATATAAATAAAACTATTTTAGTTATGGAAAAAAGATGTATTTTTAGTAACTTTTTCTCATTTAAAATCTAGAACCTAAGTGAAGAGAACTTAAATTAGCAATAACACTGCATCTCAGAATTAACCACTCTAAACATTTTGCTGCATATCATAAAATATTCTTTGTATAAAAACATTTTTACATAAAATTCTATGGGATAAATGACTGTCATTGAGAGTAATTATTTTACTAAGGTAATCATTGCCTATAAAAGAGAAGAGAAAGACCCTGTTCCTTCAGTCAGATGAATTTTACTATAGCTGTAAACTGTCATCTTTAACAGGTTTTTCTAACCTTAACAGAACTTAATCTGTGTATGTTAACTACCTCTGTCATTGTATGCAATCATCAGCAATGTCAATTTTAGAATGTTTCATCAACCCAAAAAGAAACCTTGTACCCCCTAGCAATAACTTCCTACCCTTGTCCCTCTCCTGCAGCCCTCGGCAGCTAACTACTAATTTACTTTTTATCTCCTTAGATTTCCTATTCTGGATATTTCAAAGCTTCAGGAAATACAGTCATACAATATATGGTCCTTTGTGACTGGCTTCTTTCACTAAGCATAATGTTTTCAGAGTTGGTCCAGGTAGTAGAAGATATCAGTACTCTGTCACTTTTTTGACTGAATGTTACTGCATTGTATGGATGTGTATCCATTCATTATTTCATGAGCATTTGAGTTACTTCTGCTTTGGGATATTATAAATAGTGCTGTTAAGAACATTTGCATTCAGGTTTTTATGTGGATATAACATTTTTTTTTTTCTTGGATTGTGCATCTAGGAAAGAAGCCCTGGTAGCACAGTGATTAAGCTCTTGACTGCTAACCAAAAAGGTTGGTGGCTCAAGTCCACCAGTGTTCCAAGGGAGAAAATTTGACATTATACTTCTGTGCGGATTTACAACCTGGGAAAGCCTGTGGGGTAGTTCTGCTGTATCCTGTAGGGTCACGAGAAGTAGAAATCGACTAGATGGCAATGGATTTGGTTTTTATGGCTCTAGGAATCAAATGGTTGGGTCATATGATATCTCTATGGTTGAGTACTTTGGAAATCAACATTTTATAATTTCACCAGCATGTATGAGGGCTCCATTTTCTCCACATTCTGACACTTATTTTTTTTGTTGATTTTGTTTTTAGCCGTCCTAGTACAGCGGTGGCATAGTGGTTAAGTGCTATAGCTGCTAACCAAAAGGTGAACGATTTGAGTCCACCACACACTCCTTGGAAAACACAGGGCAGTTTGCTCTGTCTGTGGGGTCACTATGAATCGGAATTGACTCAATGTCAGTGGATTTGGTTTGGCTTTGGTAGTGGGTACGAAGTGTTATATCATTGTGGTTTAGATTTGCATTTCCAAGTTTGTTTTCCTGAGATGCAGATTTAACATACATAATATAAAATGCTGTAAGTATGAAAGTAGTATTTGAAATAAATCAGTTGAAATATTTCTTTGATTCTGTTTTACTTCTTTCACCTGAAATCATTACCTAAATAAATTTTCTAACTCATTGGGGAATTTAAATTTCTTCTTTGCATTTGTTTTGCAGTCAGCTTCCTCAGACAAACAAGAGAAATTAAACCAGACTATTAAAAAAGGAAAAGTCAAGAGTATTGATCTACCCATCCAGAGTAGCCTGTATAGACAACTGGGACAAGATCTTCTCAATAGCTATATTGAAAATGAGGTATGTAAATTTGACCTGACACTGAAATAGGTGGTAGTGTATTCTCAAATTCTGTAGAAGCCAAGGAACATTACCAGATTTCAGGAAACCAGTAACTTCTAGAGGGATTAATAAATCATTAAAATCCTTCATTTTGGGCAAAATGTGCAGGTGCATTAGTGTCATATCTACAGAATAGCTTTCATCTTAGTTATAAAAACATGGATTGTCTTCAGCAAAAGATCATTCCAAAAATGCTTCTTCCTTTTACTCTGTCTTCATCTGTGACACTCAGCAGTCATGTGGAATCCTGTTAGCAATTCCTCTCTTGAAATGCATTGTTTTTAAAAGTGAAAGTTCTATTCAAAATGTTTTCTGACTTTGACTTAATCATTTTTTTAGGTTTTGTCATTTTTCAAATGTTATATGTTCTTGTCTATTTACATGTTTCTTTTTCTCTTGAGGAAATGAACTTTCCTTACCAGTAGATGTATAAGAAATATATATGTATATATTTAATTTGCATTTAAGTGGTTCCTAATTTTCACAAGCTTGGCTAACATTAAAGGAGATCAGTCTTCTTTGAAATCATCTTCCTTGAATTGCCCAATATTTTGACCATCATCTGCACATTATTGTAGGAATTTCCTCAGGAAAATTTGATTTTATAGTGCTTAGTCTTTTTGGAAACCTGGTGGCTTAGTGGTTAAGAGTTTGGCTGCTAATCAAAGATTGGCGGTTCAAATCCACCATACATTTCTTGGAAACCCTGTTGGGGCAGTGATTCAGTGGCAGCAGGTCTACTCTTTTTAGTACCTTTCAAAAACTTCTGTTACTTGTTCATTATTTACCAAAGGCTGCATTTTATGTGTCACAGTCATTTCTGCAGAGCTTGAATTATTCAGAATTTGTATGTTTTGAGACTGGTTTTCCCAAGGAAATTGTACCAGAACATAGCTATGGCAAATTTCTTAATTTTTAAATGTCTCACTGTTTTAAATGCGTAATTGTCAGTGTCCTGCAGTTTTCAAAGAGAGGCTTTTGCTTAAAAATACCGTGTGTTTTTGTTAAAACAAAAATTTTGTTCTTTAAATATTGCAGTCTGCAGAGATTTTTGCTTTCCTTTTGATCACAACGGTGATTGTTTGGTAACATCTTTAAAAACTTTGTTATTTGATCCTCAAAAGCATCCTATGAAGTATAGGTACCATTAGAGATCTGTGTATTATAGATGAAGAAACTGATGCACAAGTAAAGTAAATTATCCAAGGTGACAGAGTAGCCTTTGGCTTTAGATCCAGGTGGTCTGTCTCCAAAGCTCAAGGTCAGAATCACTATATTTTGTCCTCATCCATAGCTGATAACATTTATTCAGCATCAGTAATGTACCAATTACAGTAATAAAAGTTTTACATGTATTGTGACAACCTTTTATAACAGTGCTGTGAGGTAGATACAATTATGATATCTCTTTTAGAATAAGAAAACAAAAGCCTACACAGATTAGGTGACCTACCCATGGTCTCACAGCTAGTAAGTTGGGGAACCTGGGATTTGAGCCTGCATATGTATAGTGACATAATCAATGTTCTCAAGGAAAATTAATGTGGTACTTTTTATATAGGGGAAGATGATAATGCAGGATAAGTTAGAGAAGGAAAGAAATGATGCTAAGAATGCTGTTGAAGAATATGTATATGATTTCAGAGACAAGCTGGGCACTGTCTATGAAAAATTCATCACTCCAGAAGTAAGTTTAAATTTTATAATTTTTGATGCAGCTATTTGTTTTACTCAAGAATACTAGTTTGAATGACATAGTAAGTCTGTTTGTTATTATAGTAGTCTTCTTGAGCCCAAATGGAAATGTTTCTTAGTTATTTTTCCAAACTGCAGAGCCAAGCCAAGCCAAGTGCCGTCGAGTGTATGTCAAAAAATATGTTTATGAATGAGGAGTCAGAATAACATGAAATTTAATCATTCATTCTTGAAAAACATTCTGTACTTCTTGATTACTTTTATTTCTAAGGATATTTTCGGTTAATGTCTCTTAAATGTATAACTAGGACTTGAATAAACTCTCTACAATATTGGAAGACACAGAAAATTGGCTTTATGAGGAAGGAGAGGACCAACCTAAACAAGTATACGTGGATAAGCTGCAAGAACTAAAGGTAAACTTTTTAAAAAAACGAGATGTTGCCATTTAATAGAACATTAAGTTTTCCTAAAAACTGTGGAATAAGAGTACAGTGTGTTTTTAATAAATATATGATGAATTAATTGAGGCAGAGATGTGTAAGAGAAAGTGTTCCTTTATAAAAGCCTTTCAACAGGAGAATAATGCTACATGATTGAAATTAAATGTATGTTCATAATCGTCTCTCATTATAATCAGACATAAATGTTTAACAGACCTCTAGAGTATAATTCTTTTACATATTTCCATGCATTCCTGAGATGTCTTTAAGTGATAAGTTTGTCACGTTGACTCCTTGTCAACAGATTAGTCATGCTTTCTGTTTTTCTCTCACTTGACTGCCCTGATTTTGAGGAATAATACTATACACTGCCTTGTACCTTCACACTGCAATTGTTGGGGACTTCTGCTCTCACATGTCCCTTTGAGAAGAAATAAGTAGGTTTTCCAACGAGGTCAACTTTTCATAGGCCAGTGGTATAGTTTTAACAGAAGACTTCTGTTTCTCCTTCTTGTGACTTCCTACTCAGCCTCCACTAGAGGAGGCAGAGAGAAATGGAAGAGATTAAAAGTTCATATTGGAGGAGTGAAGGGAAGTTTTGCTCATTCCATTTTAGCATGTATCATAGCAGTGCTTACAATGCACTTAAATTACTTGGAGCTCTTGTTGAAATGCAGATTCTGCTTCAGAACATTAAGGGTGGGTTCCAAATTCTGCATTTCCTTTCTTTTTTAATTATTTTGTACTGCTTTTAAGTGAAACTTTGCAATCCAAATCAATTTTGCCGTACAAAATCCCACACACATACCTCTGTGCAACTGTAACTGCTCTACCCTGTACACTCCTTCTTTCCACCCTGTACTTCCTGTATTCATGCAGTCAACTCCTGTCCCCTCTTCTCCACCCTCTCATCTCACCTCTAAGAGGACAAGAGCAGCTCTAACAGGCTGATACATACATTTAAGCCAAGAAGCACACTCTTCACCAACATCACTTTGTCATGTAGTCCAGTACAGTCTTTGACTTAAGAATTGGTTTCGGTACTAGTTTCAGCTCTGGGCTGGAAGAGAGTCTGATTGTCATATCCTCAGGGGACCCTCAGGGGTGTGGGACCATCAAGTCTGATATTTTAATGGAGATTCAGATTGCACCCCATTTTTCTCCTGCTACATCAGGGACACTACACTGTGTTCCCTGTCAGGTTGTTGGTGGTGGCTGGGCACCATCTAGTTCTTCTGGTCTCATGCTGATATAGTCTCCAAATCATATGGCCCCTTCTGTCTCCTGGGTTCATATTTTCCTCATGTATTTGATGTCCTTCATTTTCCTCTGCTCCAGGTGGATTGAGACCAGTTGATACTACTTAGATGCCAGCTTGGTAGCTTTTAAGACCCCAGAAGCCACTCACCCAAAATGAGATGTAGAACATTTTATTAAAAAAAAAAAACTTAGATATGACAGTTTACATAAATGAAACAATGGTCCTGAAACAGTTGTCCCTGAAACAATGGTTCTCAGACCCTTGTGTCCTGCTGCTGTGTCCTTCAGAATGTTTTACTGTATTTAGGGATGGTGTTAGCTTTTAATATACTCCAGCAGTGTTCATTTCTCTTCTCCTGTGTGCTGACACTCCCTTCACCTAAACCCAATTGCTTTCTACTGTCTAATCTATGAATACCCCCTCCCTACCTCCCGTGTCTTATAACCATCAAAGATTGTTTCCTTCTGTGCTTAAGCCTTTTTTTGAGTCCTAATAATAGTGATCTTATACAATATTTGTCCTTTTTCAACTGAGTAATTTCACTCAGCTTACTATTCCAGATGACTCCGTATTATTAGATATTTCCCAAGAGCATTGTTGTTCTTTATCATTCCATAGTATCCCATTGTGTGAACAGGCCATAGTTTGTTTATCCATTAGGCACCTAAGTTGATTCCATGCTTTTTCTGTTGTGGACAGTACTGCAGTAAACATTGGTATCCATGTATCTATTCCTGTGGCAGCCCTTATTTCTCTAGGATATATTCCAATTAGTGGTTCCAAAGTGGTTGTACCATTTTACATTCTCACCAGCTGTATAGAAGAGTTCCAGTCTCACCACAACCTCTCTGACATTTGTTGTTTCATATTTTTTGAATTAATTCCTAGCCTTGTTGGGATGAGATGGTACTCATTGTAATTTTGATTGGGATTTCTCTAATGGCTAATGATCATGAGCATTTCCTCATGTGTCTGTTTAGCCACCTGGATGTCGTCTTTGGTAAAGTATGTGTTCATCTCCTTTGCCCATTTTTTAACTGGGTAATTTTTCTCTTTTTGTGGTACTGCAGTACCCTGTAGATTACAGATACTAGACACTGATCAAATTTCTGTTGCAAAAATTTTTTTCCCATTCTGTAGGTAGCCTTTTTACTCTTTTGGTGAAGTGTTTGGATGAGTATGGGTGTTTGATTTTTAGGAGTTCCCATTTATCTGTTTTCTAGTGTTAGTCTATTTTTAGTAATATTTTGTAGTCTGTTTATGCCGTGTATTAGGGCTCCCAGCATTGTCCCTATTTTTTCTTCCATGACTTTTATTGTTCTAGATTTTATACTTAGGTCTTTGATCTATTTTGAGTGAGTTTTTATGCATGGTACAGGATGTGTGTCTCGTTCCATTTTTTTACAGGTGGAAATTGAGTTTTGCCAACACCGTTTTTTGAAGAAACTGTTTTTTTCCCCCAGTTCATAGACTTGGGACCTTTGTCAAATATCAGCTGCTTATAGGTAGATGATACTATATTTGGATACTCTATTCTGTTCTTTTGGTCCGTGTATCTGTTTTTGTACCAGTACCATACTGTTTTCACTACCACGGCAGTATAATAGGTTCTAAAACAAGTAATGTGATGCCTCCCACTTGTTCATCTTCAGTAATGCTTTACTTATCCAGGGTTTCTTCCTTTTCCGTATGAAGTTGGTGATTTGTGTCTCCATCTCATTAAAAAAAATGCTATTAGAATTTGCATTGGGATTATATTGTATGTGTAGATCACTTTGGGTAGAATAGACATTTTCACTATGTTATCTCTTCCTATACGTGAGCAAGGTAGGTTTCTCTGCTTATCTGGCTTTCTTTTGGTTTTTTGCAGTAGAGTCTTGTAGTTTTCTTTGTTTAGGTCTTTTACATCTCTGGTAATACTTATTCCTAAGTATTTTGTCTTCTTAGGGGCTACTGTAACTGGTACTGATTTGGTGATTTCTTCTTTATGTTGTTTATGTTGATGTAAAGGACAGCTGATTTATGTATATCTGTCTGATATTCTGATACTTTGCTAAATCCATCTGTTCGTTCCAGTAATTTTTTTGTGGATTATTCAGCTTTTTTAACATAAATGGTTGTTGGACTTTGTCAAATGCCTTTTCTGCTTCAGTTGATAAAGTCAGGTGATTCTTTCATTTATACAGTTTACTTCTTTGTTTTCCTAATGTTGAACCATCCCTGCATCCCTGGTATCAATCCTACTTGGTTATGGTGGGTAGTCTCCAATTGTGTCCATCAGAGACTTTTCATAATTTGTGTTTGGTTATTGTGTGTGTGTGTGTGTGTGTGTGTATTTTTTTAATTTAGTTTTTCAGTATCCAAATAGTTTGACCATTTGAACTAGTTTGATTATTGGAGCCTTAGAAATTCTAACACCTTATCATTGGGTGGTTAGATGTATGAGCACCCTGAGACAGTTAGTGGGTGGGTTCCTGGCTCAGGAGAGCCAACAGACTTTTTTTTCCCCTTCACCCCCTTTATTTCCCACTCCAAGTCCAGGAGAATAGCTCAGAGCACACACATAAGACACCCTATTTCTGCCGCAGGTTAAAGCATCAGAGTTTAGCACCCAGTGCAGAGCAGAGAAGGAGGGTGGGAGGCACTGGGGAAGGGGAGAAAAGATAGCCAGTAGGAAAGATTTATATCCACAGGAGATCACAAACACTTAGCCTGTAACATTCAAGTGGCAGTCCTCTATGTAGCTGCAACCATCCAAAACCCAGCTTCCGTACTCAGAAAGACCGTGCTTCACTTTCTGTGCTGGTGTTCTGTTCACCACCTTGTTGTCACACTGTATCTCTGCCCAACTGGCAGAATTGGATCTCTCTGTGGGGTACGGATTTAATTCTGACCAAACTAGTTCATTCTGGACCTGCTTTCCCTTTCCTGTCACCTAGTTTGATCTGTCAGCTGCTTCCCCTCTGATATTCAGGGTTCCTAGAAGGGAACCTGATCCATGCAGCTGTTTTTCTGGTTCTTTGTTGTTGAGGTTCACTGTACATGTGGCTAGTCTGCCATCTCAGCTAGAAATCCAAAGTCTGCATTTCTAATACACTCCCCAGTGATGCCTACATTGTTAGTCCCTGAATCATTCTTTGAGTAGCATGTGATTACATGGAGACTAAATGGTACAATTAAGGATTTTTTGAATATGGGAAAAAGCAACCCTGTAGGACTGGATGGGGAGGTGGTGTTTAAAAGTAAAAGAAGTTAACATCTTTCAAAAATTACTTTCATGCCAGTAAATTACTTCCAGAGGGTCTAATTAATTAGACAGCAATTAGAAAGCATAAACTTATGATATCAAAATTTTACTCTATATTTTGTCTTCCTGGTGATCTTAATTCCCTGTCACCCTAAGAGGAATGTATATATTTGTAGCATTAGGAACAACTAGGTAGCTGAGGCAAATATAAAAATAACTGAAGAGTATAGTGGCTCTCAAAAAGGATTTGCCTGTGGAGGGCATTATGCTGAGTGAAATAAGTCAATCACAAAAGTATAAATATTGTATGAGACTGCTATTGTAAAAACCCAAGAAAAGTTTACACACAGAGACACACACACATGCATACACAATTTTGGTGGTTATGATGAGGGAAAGAGTGGGTGATAAAAACCAAACCCATTGCCATTGGGTAGTAACCCTATAGGACAGAGTGGAACTACCCTGTAGAATTGGCAGAGAGTGCTTGATAGAGTCAAGCTGCCAGCCTTCTGGTTAGCAGCTGTAGCACTTAACCACCACACCACCAGGATTTTCAGCTAGGTAACAGAGAAATGTTGGCAGCACAGTACAGGGAAAGTCAGCACAGGTTAACCAAGGCAAAGCTGTACGAATTTCTTAGACACATCCAAACACCTTGAAGGGCTAAGTTACTTGGGCTGAACGCTGGGAACCATGGTCTCAGGAGACATGTATATCAATTGACATAGAATAGTTACAAAATGTTCTACAGCTTACTTTGGTGAGTACCATCTGAGGTCTGAAAAGCCTGTGAGTGGCCATCTGAGATAAATCCACTGTTCTCAACCATTTGAGAGCAAGAAGAATGGGCAAAACCAGAGATGCAAGGGAAAGATTAGTCAAAGGACTAATGGACCACATCTACCATGGCCTCCACCAGACTGAGTCCCCTACAACTAGATGGTGCCCAGCTGCCAACACCAACTGCTGTGACAGGGATCACAGCAGAGGGTCCAGGACAAGGCCAGCGAAACATGTAGAAGAAAATTCTAACTGGTAAAGAAGGACCAGACTTGCTGGATGACAGACTGGAAAAGCAGTAAGAGCATGGCCCAGACACCCTACACCTCAGTAATGAAGTCACTCCTGAGGCTGAGCTCGGAGTCCAAGATTGGACAGGTCCATAAAGCAGAAGGAGACTAAAGGGGTTGTGCAGGACAGGAGCAAGGAGACGAAGGCCAGAGGAGGCAGAATAGCTGGTAATGGGAACCCCCAAAATGTTGCCCTATTGTGTGGTTGTTAACCAGTGTCATAAAACAGTATGTGTGCTCTTTAATGAGAAACTAGCTTGTTCTGTAAACCTTCATCTAAAGTACAATTTTTTAAAAAAAGAGAAGGAAGACAGTGTCAGATGTCAGTGACTTCTGCAGTTCAGCACAGTAAAAGCTGTGCCTATCAAGGGCGGGAAAAAAGGGAAAGGAGACCTGAACCCATGGACACAGGGAACCAGAGTATAAAGAGAAAGGAGGGGAGTCAAATAAGCCATGGTAATGGTTGTTACAGAAGTTTTCACAGATTTAACTTGGTTTTGATACAGCTTTTAGAAATTAAAAGTGTTCTTTTCTCCAATTGAATAATAAAATGTGTGGTTGAAATCAACTAAATGCAATATGGTGTTCTGAAACAGTAAACGATGAAATCTGAATAAAATCTGGAATTGAGTTAATACGTACACTCCTGTTTTGGTTTCTGAATCTTGACAAATGTACCGTGATATACAGAGTGTTAATGTCAGGGAAGATGGGTATGACATGTATGAAGGTCCCTGTATTACCTCTAACTTTTCTGCAAGTCTAAAATTATTCTAAAATAAGCTCATTGTATTTAAATATAGAAAATAATGTAAAGAAAATATCCATGTCATGTTTTCCTCCCCTGAGGTAGAATCTCTCGTAGTATATAGAAGCTTAAAAAATTCTAGTCTTGGCCCCTGAGGGAGAAACTAAAAGGTATTTCTTTTAAGCTGTACATTTCAGTATAATGAAATTTATGGTATTCCGTGCAGTACTCATTTCAGTCTAATTAGATACAATAAACTTATAGGATTCAATAGAGATTATCAGGAGCTGCCAGTAATTGTGTTGCAAGAGAATTACAGCCATTATAAATACATAGCTTATATGTATAGTATGGCCTTTATGGTTTTGTTAGTTTAATAATTCTGTAATGGTTTAATAGTGTATATAATAGTTATAAACTTGTAGCATCTCACTTTGAAAGTGTTAAAGTACTGATTGGGACTTTGGATTTGGGGAGGACTCAAGATGTAAACTTGAGAAAACAGGTTAAAGCCTGAATTAGTCATCCATGTACAGAAATAGGAAAGTGGCCACTAAAATTCATTTCCCTGTAGGAAATTAAGAAGTGACATGTGTTAACCTGATCAGCTTTCCTTCTTGTCATTCTGTGAGGGCATACTGGACATTGTTTTTTCATAGAAATAATGCCAACTTTTTCTTTTTTAAAAAATGTTTATGTTTACAGAAATATGGCCAACCTATTCAAATGAGGCACATGGAACATGAAGAGAGACCAAAAGCGTTAAATGACTTGGGGAAAAAGATCCAGCTTGTCATGAAAGTGATAGAAGCTTACAGAAACAAGGTATTAAATTCATGAAGCCAGGTGGTAATGCTGGCGTGCATATGGTACTTGGAGGAGAGAGAGTAAATGTGACAGTACTCAACCACAGAGATACAGCAGAGTTGTTGCCACCAAATTCCAGAGACATTGTGCACCAAAATTAAAACTTTTTATTAGAGAATTATTAAGGATTCTGATATATTTAAAATACAGTGAAGGTATGTGGCTATCATTTTTTAAATTCTACTGAACCAAGTTACAAGTTAATCCAGTGACCAAATTCGTTGTTTTCTTATTAGAGACTTCATTGTATTTTTCATAATGAAAAAGAGACCCTTGCAGAGACTTGACTCTGCCAGCTCTTGTTTTGTTCCTTGTCCTATTTTCTTTCACTTGCTCTTTTGTCTTCTAGTCTGTAAAAACCAAAACCAAACTTATTACCATCAAGTCATTTCCAACTCATAACAACCCTATAGTTACCCTTTATCTCCTGTGCCCTTTATTCCCTGATGTACATATCCAAATCTGTATTAGTAACCTTTCCACTGCTTTTAAGCCCCAAATAGTTGCGTGATAGATATCTCCATTTGCATATAACAATAAAATTTGACAAAATTAAGCTTGGAATTTTTGCCTTCTGAATGAAATAGTAGCAACTTTTTCTTTAATGACTAAATACCAAATATTTTAGGCCTTACATTCTATGTGTAACTATTGAGTTCTTTCAGTGTAGTACAAAAGCATCAAGATGATATGTAAACTAAAGGTCATGACCGTATTCCCAAAAAACTTTTGTTAAAAATACAGTAACTCCGGATACTCTTTCAGCTTAATGATGAAGTTCTTCCTGAGGTTCACCCTTCACCAAAGATTGAATGAACCCGTAAAACAAAACGAGACTACAAAGGCATGCCAACTCAGGGACAAGGACTAAAAGGTAGAGGGGGCAGTATAGTTGTCAATGGGAACCCAAGGTTGAGAAGAGAATGTTGACATGTCGTGCAGTTCTCAACCAGTGTCATAAAACAATGTGTGTTCTGTTTAATGAGAAACTAGTTTGTTTTGTATACCTTCTTCTAAAAAACAATTTTTAAAAAAAGAAAAACAAAAACACAGTTTGTAGGTCAGATTAGGCTGTAGTTTGCTGACCCCTCCTTTAAATATACATTCACTACACTTTCCCTGCTTTTATTATTGATGTTAAAATTGAATTTACGAAAAGGAGGGGCCAGCACCAGAAACATTCAGCACAGGTGTCATAATAGCTTACACTAAATTAAACAAATGAATTTTACGTACTGTACATGAATGATCTCACTTAATTCTCACAGATACATGCTGTAAAGCTAGTTGATACTGTTGCCTTCATTTGGCATATTAGAAGCTAGAATGCTTAAGCAATTTATGTGGGGTTACAGAAGCAATGAATGATTGAGTCAAGACTAAAATCTGAGGAGAATGAACTTGGCATACAAACCCTTGGCAACTGTACTCTAAAATAAGACGACTTATCTTAAAAATAAAGGACATTTGAGTTTTCTAAAACAAATTACAGTCCTAGGGTATCAAGCTAAAGCTGAAAGAAAAATCCAGGTAGCAGTTGTAAATCTGCCTAGCAGTGTCAATATCCGGATTATCCATATGAGCACAAGTAGAACATAAGGATAATAGAGAGGTAAGTAGAAACAAGCAGCCAAATAAAACAAAAGGATATTTGAAATCTTATCTTAGAGGATTACATATACAGTCATGATGGCCCAGGCTTCAGCATTCTTCTTAAGCGTGCAGGTGTAAAGATACCATCCAGAGCAAGGCAAGACTTCACCTATGCGACAGCATTTGCATGTTCATTGTGGATCAGGCTCTCTTCTAGGTAGTACAACTTCAACATAGACAATTCAGTCTGTTTCTAATATGCTTTACAGTTCAGTGGGGAAAGGTGGACAGTAAATAAATTATTGTAAAGTATGTCAGATGATGACTAAGGGCTATGGAGAAAATAAGGTAAAGGGTATAGTAGTTGCCACAGGTGGGGCAGGAGGTTTGTCGAAGAGAAAGGCAGACTAATAAGATAACATATAAGGAAAGACGGAAAGGAGGTGAGTGCTAAAGACATGCATGTAACTGGAAGATAAATGTAGAATGAAACATTTCAAGGGAATAGCAATTGCAAAATCCAAAGAGGGGAACATATTGAAGGAACCAGAAGGAGGCTAGTGTGGCTTATAACAATGAGGTTTGCCGTAATATTATAAAATTTTGGCCTTTACTTGAGATAGGGAGCCATTAGAGATAAGCAGAGCCTGGTTTGACTTTAAGGGATCTGGGAGCAGAGTGACTAGTTAAGAAGTTATTACAGTAATACAAACAAGAAATGATAGTGGCTTATACCCAGGTAGTGGAGGGGTAAGAAGTTGTATCTATTTTGAAGGTAGAACTGAAAAGATTTACTGATAGATATAAATATGACAGAAGAGGAATCAGAGGTTACTGAAAACTTTGACTTGAAAATATGAAGTTGCTGTTTACTCAGATACGGGAAACTGGGAAGAGGCAGTGGTGAGGTGATCAGGAGTTTAAAATGTAGATGGCATTTCAAACTTTACCAGTAGAAAAAAGTTGGAAGTTGGATATAAAGTCATATGTATACGGAAGAGATTCAAGTTGGAAATTTTTAAAAAATACATTAGTTGGAAAGATAAGTCAGGAGGAACTAGCAAAAGAAACTTAACAAGTAGTTGACCATGAAGTAGGAAGAAATTCAAGAAGATACAGCGATCCAGAAATTCAGTCAGGGATTGTGAATGCATAACTTGTAATCATACAAGCAGAAAGAGTATCTGAGGAGTTTCTGTGGTGTAAAAGAAATGACGTTTGCCAACCTCCCAGTTCTTAACTTTTCCAGTTTACGAAGTACGTGTTTGTTTTAGTCATCTGCTGCTATTTTAACAGAAATACCACAAACAGAAGACTTGAACAAAGAGAAGTTTATTTTGTCACAGTCCAGTAGGCTAAAAGTCCAAATTCAGGGTGTCAGCTCCAGGGGAAGACTTTCTCTGCTGGCCTTGGAGGAAGGACCTTGTCATCAGTCTTTCCCTAGACTGGAAGCTTCTGAGGCACAGGGACCTTGAATCCTTTCCAAAGGATGTACTCTGATGTCTGTACTGCTTCTTCGTAGTAAGAGGTCACCAACTCTCTGCATGCCTCCCTTTCCCTTATATCACAAGAGATTGCCTCAAGGCACAATGTGGTCTTAACGCGTTGAGTCCTGCCCCCCCAACACAACTGCTCCCCATTCTCCCTCACTAACCTCATAGCAGCACACACACAGTATCAGGAATCAAGGCCTAGCCAGATTGCTACACACGTATTTTGAGGGGGAGAGGGGGACACAGTTCAATCCATGACAATGTTATTTTGACATAATTTTAATAACAAAGTATTTCTTTGGCTTTGGAGTATTCTTTCATTCTCTTTCCATTTTATTTTCCACATCCAGTCCATAATTAGGAGATCTTGCTGAGAACTTTTTTGTGTGTTGCACTGCCATTTCTTTTCAGTTCTATGGCTACCAGTAGAAGTCAGATTTTCACCTGTATGTGACAGCTGCAGTTCCCTTTTTCAGACAGACTTGCACTATGTCGTTCTCTTCCTCAACAACTTACTGTGTTGTACTGTTTGCAGTTGAGAATTTTGTTTAGCTGGCCATGCCTGATCACCTCCTTTATATTTATTCCACAACAAATTACATTGCATAGAACTTCTTTCTTGGCTAAGTACTTTTCCCTTGAGTATCTTTCACTAATCATTTGTTGCCAAACCTGACTTCTGCGGGTGATCTTTTATTTTTATACCTACATTGATTATTTTCTTCTAGCCTTTTCAGGTCTGTGTAATTTTAATATGAGTTCTTCACATACGTATCTGTGAAATACATACTCAGTAAAAGTTTTAAATTTTTAGGCAGAGATTATCAGTAAATTAGTGCTTTCTGGAAAAGCTATTAAGTGACTTTTTTAAAATAGGATGAGAGATATGATCATTTGGATCCTGCTGAAATGGAAAAAGTTGAAAAATACATCAGTGAAGCAATGAATTGGCTGAACAATAAGATGAATGCACAGAACAAATTAAGTCTTACTCAAGATCCTGTCGTGAAAGTTTCAGAAATAGTTGCAAAATCAAAGGTAAGAAGCTATAAAGTTGTTTCTCAGTGGGTTCAAACACTAATCTTTTGCATTTGAAAAAAAGAGTAGAAGAAATACCTGTGCAATAAATGTACAGGAAGTGGTTTAGCCTCATGACTAATCTAAGAAATGTGAATAAATCATTTTATTCATCTGATTTGGTTTTGTTTGCATTTATAATCCTCACCATAGTTGTCAAGGATGTGGAGAAATGGATGGTTTCGTGAGATAAATTCATTAAATTTATTACAGCTGTTCTGGGACATTGTGTCAAAAGTATGTATAGAAGTTAGAAGCAGAGTATACTCTTTAACGTGTGAATTCATCCTGAACTGATTGTTGCACATTTTCATTCGGAAATTAGATAAATTGGTGTGTCCATACAATACTGTGCTGCCATTAAATAAAATGTTTTAGGTGTAGAGATATGTCTGTTTATATATAAAGGTGTGTGTTCATAGATTTGTATGTGTAGACATATATACACATATATCTGTATGCATGGACATAGTGTCTGAAAGGATGTTCACCAAAATGTTTGCAATAACATTAAAAAAGTGGAATTTCAGGTGATTTTTAGCTCATTCAGTGGGTTTGTGGGCATTTGATTTCTTTTTTAAGAAAAGGGGATATTTTTATACTCAGATAAAGCAGTATTTTCAGTCTGCAAAGGTTTTCCAAGGAAACTATATAGTTTACTCCAAATCAGATGAAATATTCAGAGTATGACAAGAGCAGTTTGCCATTGAAACTCCCTGTTCTAGTCAGCTAGTGCTACTTGAACAGAAATACCATGGAAGTGGATGGCTTTAAAAAGAGAAATAGTAGTTTGTCACAGTCCAGTAGGCTAAAAGTCCAGATTTAGGGTGTCATCTCCAGAGGAAGGCATTCTCTGTCAGCTCTGAAGGAAGGTCTTTGTCTTCAGTCTTCCGCTGGACGGGAAGCTTCAGAGGCGCGGTGACCCAGGTCCTTTCCAAAGGACGTACTTAGCTTCCAGCACAGCTTCTTGATGGTATGAGGTCTTCAAGTCTCTCTGCTAACTAGCTGCTTTCCTTTATATCTCAAGAGACTGCCTCAAGGTGCCAAACAGTCTTATAGATTGACTCCTGCGCCACCAACACAGCTGCTGCCCTGTCCACCCTCATTAGCATCACAGAGACAGGGTTTACAACATGGAAGAATACCGTACAGTACCAGGAACCATGGCCTAGCTAAACTGCTACACAGATTTTTGGGGAAACGCAATTCAATCCATGATATGCTCTGATAATGCTACTTCCTCTCTTTCCATCTTTACCCCAGTCTCCTTGACATTGGCCTTGAAAGGTTCTTAAATTTTACAATTATTTATGGAATGATTTTTTGTCTCTGTGTAAAAACAGAAATAAAAAATCTACTTATTGTAAATTGTTATTAAGCTGCGTTTAATGTCAGGTTTTTTTTCTTTCAATAGAAAAGGGTTAGGCAGCTATTTTCAAATTATTAATAAAGTTGTTAGTATGCTTTTTTTTATGATTCCACTGACTAATACCATTTTCATATAAATGAGAAATTTAACTTTATGAAATAGGTGATATTGTGACATAATTTTATAACAAAACATTAGACGTGACTTAAAGAAGTTAATTAAAAATTATTGCTGCCAAAGTAAACTATATTTAAATTAAAAGGAAGTAAGTTTTAGAAAGATTTTTTAAAAAATTGTTATTAGGGTGATTCTGACTCATGGCCAGCCCATGCGTGTCAGAGTAGAACTGTGCTGTATAGGTTTTTCAAGGCTGTGAGCTTTCAAAAGCAACTCTTCAGGCTTTTTTTCCAGCTGCTTCTGGGTGGGTTTGAACCCCCAGTCTTTCAGTTAGTGGTCAAGTACTTAACCGTTTGTACCATCCATATGGTTTCCAGTCACCACTGATGTGTGCTGACCTAGAAATAAATCTTTTATTGAGGTATATAAAAAGTTGTTTCCTGGCTGAGCCAATAAAAAGTATATGGAATTATGTGGAAATTTAGTAAGTAATAAAGAATTTAGAAAGTTAATGGTAACTTGTTCTGCAGTATTTTTAATATAACTATTTTCCTTCCTGTCTTTAGGAACTGGATAATTTCTGTAACCCTATCATTTACAAGCCCAAACCCAAAGTTGAGGTTACTGAAGACAAAGCAAAAACTGATAATGAACACAATGGACCAATGGATGGGCAGAGTGGAACTGAAACTAAACCAGATACATCAAAAGACGGCCCTCAGCATACTAAATCTTCTGCAGAGATGGAAGTGGACTAGCTCTTAATTTCTCCTTCACATAATTCGAACAGTGCAAGTAACCACACGGTCCATTCCTCCTTTATGTCTGGTACACACAACAGATGTTCAGTTGTTGTTAACCACTTTCTGTCATTTGTTTTTTGCAGTAGTTCTGAAAATTCTTTTATGTTGAATGCACCTCTCTTCATTTCCGTTGCTGCTTATGTGAAGCTTTAGCTGAATATAGATTTACAAGTCAGTTTAAGCTTTGCTAGTATACTTTATATCAAACATGCCAGATTCATACATAGTTGGCAACAATCTACCTTATTTAAAGCTTCTACTTGGATAAATCTCAGCTCTTTATAGAGGAAAAAGTACTGTATTGTGCTGTTGTTGCAGAAGCATAAACTTAATTGCATCATTATTTTAGGGGAAAAAAATGTGGTTTAAAGCCACTGAGACACTGACCGTTTTCTAGTAACTGTATTGTTACACTATAAACATTAAAACAAGAGGTTCGCTGATGAATTAGTCCATCTCATTGATGTATCATGAGAAGTCCAGGGCTTTGTTACTATCACGTACATGAATGAAAACAGTTGAAAGGGAAAGCAGTTTTATGTTACAGTAGTACCAGCATCAGTTTGCTTGGTTTGTGATATTTTCTGGGTTACCTCAGTGTTTTTGTCACTTGAAACTTTTTTTCAGATCTACTTGTCCTGAATACCAGCTGCTGCTCAAGTCATGCTAGCCTAAAAATGTAGAAACTTTTTTTTTTGATGAAAATACCTACATGTAAAGGAGACAGTGCTGTTGACCTACTCAGATATGCATCTGTGATATTGATAGCCTTGTTCTGGTTTTCATGGTTGTTTGGTTTTCTTAGTTGATTTTGTTAGTAGTAACAGGTTAGGGAGAAATGGCACAATGTATTACATTATATACATTTATCACTGATTTAATGTTATAAACACTGTTGAGTAAGTGCTCATACTTGAAAAAGAACACTTATACCATAAAGCTTAGGAAATAATGCTTGTAATAAACTTACCTGTGTTACGTATCTACAGGCAAAATATAGAATGTTACACAGTGTAATATGATATGATATGATTAAATTATAGTTCCTGCTGTTACATTACCTGTTGAAAAACTTGGCTCCAGTTTTGGTGCTTTTTATATAAATAATATGGGAAAAGGGACTGTATAATTAAGCTGCATTAAGGATTGGATCTGTGCTTCACCAGACTTGTTCACATTTGTTCATTTCTGTACAGACTTGAAACTGTTTAAGTATGGAGAAAACTGACATGGCGTGTCAACCTGCAAGAGAAAGAAGCATAGGCAATGCAGGGGCGCTAGTGTACTTAATGTGAGTGAGCTAGATTGAGCTAGGTGAAAATTTGAAAGGCTTACTTTTTCCCAAAGCTAAGTCTTTGTATTAAGAGAAACTAACACTGACTTTTCTTAAGTAATGAAAATTGAGAGTGTAATATCTTTAGGGATAGTCATTATTTCTAACAACTAGTTCTCTAAGAGAGATGTTTGTTTCTACCATGTAGTCTGCACTGAGGGGGGAGCACGGAGCAGCGCTTTCTGTAGGGACTGTCGTTCAGCCTCGGTGGGAGGAAGTGTCCCCTTGTGTGTATTCAGAAGTTACAGAGACGCCCAGTATAGGAGTTTTAAATGTCTACTTGTCCTTAAACTGTTCTTCTAGTGGTACTCCTAAAGTGAAATAACTATGTCTATTAGTATTATTTTATGATATACATTTTTAAAAACATACACCAGTTACTTTTATTTGTGTGTTGAACATATAGGTGTACTACAGGAAGAGCATGAAGGTTGTAAAAGGAGGTATATACAGTACATATAAGGAGTTTGTAACTTTATCTTGAGTTAATAAGAAAACCTCCATCTACTTTAAGAGCTATACCTCAGAAACTTCTTGGGAATAAATATGGGAATATAGCTGTTTCAGAATCTGAATTGACCAGTATAAACTGACCTTAATAATTCCTACTTTCTTAACTCATTTATGTAGTTCTGTGTTTTAGTCAGATGTATAACACTCAGTTCTTGCAGTTAGATAATACTTTGTTTAATAAGTTAAGTACATCTAAAATAATAATTTTCCTATCCATTCTACTAAAGAAAATTTTCAAAAGCCCTTTAGCCTTGCAGTTTATTGACTATGTTAATGAGAGAGAATGTTATCAATACAATTCTGAGTAGGATATTAGTGGTCTATTTAATTTTAATCTGTATCGAAATACTCAATGCTAGACAAAAATTATTTTTTTCCAAAATAAAAAGCCACTGTTTTAGAAGTTACTTTAAAAGATACATAGCAAAGTAGAATATTTGCCTTTAGTAAATGAGAGCTAAGTTTATAGGCAACATTTGGAGTGATCAGTAAACACACGTTAACACACTGTTATCTCCATGAAGAAGTGTAAATTATTTTGGTTTCAGAAACCAATTCTTGATAGCCAATTATTAGTCATTATTATAAAAATAAAGTTTGTTAAGTAGTATAACAAAAGGAAGTGTCAGATATTTTAATTCCTTAGCAGCATATACAGATTTCTTAAGTTTAAAAAAATCTAGAAACAGCACACAAAAAATTTGACTATTGAAATAACAGATAATCTCAGTGTTAAAATAATAAGACTTTAAAAGCCCAAGGAGAGTAATAAAGAATTTTTAGATATTTTTGATCAATTTTTACTATGATTACTTCCTAGATAGAAGTCTTTATATTTAGAGTGAATTTTGTGGTCCAGATGGCAATACAACTACATGACAGTAGTAAAGCATTTTATCAAAATTGACATACCTTTAACTGTATTGAAATATTATCCATATTTAAAGGTAGTAGATATTTGAATGTAGTAATCAAAATAGCTGACTTCTCTTTGATCCTGTATAGATATGAGCATCCTTCTATTTTCATAAGTTTGAATTATAAGCCTATGTACATTCTCATTAGGAGTGTCTTGGCTTGGTTTGGTTTTGTTTTAATACTTGGGCTTTGGAGTCCCTGAATGGTACACATGGTTAATATTTGGAGCTGCTGACCAAAAGATGAGAGGTTCAAGTCTACCCAGAGGCACTTTAGAAGAAAAACCTGATTGTCTGCTTCCAAAAGATCAGCCACTGAAAATGCTGTGGAGCACAGCTCTACTCTGGAACCCATGAGTTCACCCTGAGTTGGCATGAATTTGATGGTAAATGGTTTCTTTGGTAGTAGTCCACTACAGTTAAAGCCTTTGCCATCAGTGTACATATATACATAGTCTTCAGTAGCTAGATAACATAATTTCACCTTTTAGAATTTTATAGCAGAAAACTTCATTTTACAGTAAATGTTATTTTGTGGTTATTTAAACTTTGGAAGTTTGAGTTTTAAGTGGAATTCAGCTTTGTGAAACTGAGTTTTTAAAACTTGATGAGAGATATACTTTATTGACTGTCAGTATTAAATTTGAAGTCTGGTACATTGATTCAGTAAAGTTAGCCAGTAATACCTTCTCAAATGTCACCAGTCAGATTGCTTATAAAATTTAATTCTAGAATCTTACTATACT
The DNA here is from genome assembly GCA_028571685.1 of Heterohyrax brucei. Taxonomy (NCBI): domain Eukaryota; kingdom Metazoa; phylum Chordata; class Mammalia; order Hyracoidea; family Procaviidae; genus Heterohyrax; species Heterohyrax brucei. The sequence continues at coordinate 51,286,274 of CM053143.1, read as the reverse complement.
TTTACTACAGTATTTTTTATAACAGCCCATTTTAACAGCCTAAATTTTCTCAAAGTAGTCAGAGAAGGTATTTTTGATCAGAAAAAAATCTGTCAGATTTGAACTTAACCTTTTGTTCAGATTTTAAAACTGTGATATAAAACAAATAATCTTCTGATAAAAAGTAACAAAAATTTAATGCAGACCAAAGAAGAAGGCTTTTAAAAAAAAAAATCAACTGTTGTAGTCAGCTAGTGCTGCTCTAACAGAAATACCACAGAGATGATGACTTTAACAAAGGAAGGTTTATTCTTACACAGACCACGGTAGGCTACAAATCCAAATTCAGCATGTCCGCTCCAGAGGAAGGCTTTCACCCTTGATGGCTCTGCAGGAAAGTCTGGTACTGCATCACTCTTTGTTCAGGGGGCATCTTGGCACAGAAACCTCAGGTCTGAAGGAAGCATTCTTCTCCTGGTGCTGCTTTCTTGATAGTGTGAGGTTCCCAGTTCTCTGCTTGCTTCTCTTTACTTTCATCTTGTAGGATGAAAGGATTAAGGGTGGAGCAAACCGTATTCCAGGGAAACTCCTTCACAGTGGAGCAGGGCCGTAATCCTATGAAGGGATTTACAGTCCCACCCTAATCCTTTAACATACAGCACAGGAAAATCACAAAATGGAGGACAGTCACAAAATATTGGGAATCATGGCCTAGCCACATGGCTACACATATTTGGGGGGAAGGGAACACAACTCAATCCATGATGTCAGCTATTTTCTATCATGTCTCTCATAAAACCCACTAAATATGTTCTTTCCATATACTAATAAGTTTCGTAACAAAACAGCTTAGAGTTTACAGTATTGCCCGATGTTTGCCTAAATGATTTTGGGTTTTGTTTTGTTTTGTTTTGCTAAGTGTGGAAGTAATTACTTTAAGCAAAAAAAGGGGTACCTTGAATTTTAAGAATGTTAACAAAGTGCAACTGCTTAGAAGAAAATTTGAATGTGTGATAGAGTTGCTGTGAGTTGGAATCAATACAACAGCAGCAGGTTTTTTGCAGAGAGGGTGTAGTACCAATAGGTCACCACCTATTGGTGGTGCCTCTTTCGTCTGTAGATCCCTAAGGATACCCGTAGCATATTGTTAGAGTAAGTATTAAAAGGAAGAGTCTGTTTGTTAAACTCAATTTATGTCAAATGACTTGAAACATTCAAATCAAGGAAATAAAACTAATATTTGAATCATGACATTGAATTCAGTTGGTCAGAATCCATAACCAAAAAGTTAGTAGTATGATATTTGTTGTGGAATCTCTAATTTGCTGTTAGGCAGTAAGTCACAGGGTGATTATTAGTAAAATCTATTGATATCTGAAAAGTAATTCGCTACATAAAGAGATCGGTGAAATTTAGTGTATTCTAATTTAATGGTATCACAGCACATATCTATAAAAGGATCTTACTCTTTGCTATTACCTTGCTTTAGCTATCATCTTTTCTAGTTCTAGACTTAAATAACTTGTGCTTTTCTCTAGTATACTTTGCTTGCTTTGTTTTAGATTATCCTTTAGCTCTCATTTCATAGCTTTATAAAAATTTTTATTGATAATTCTGTCATTTTGATAGCTAATTTTATTACCTTTGTCTCTATTTTATACCAAATCTTACTGCTAAGAATCTTTTGGCTATAAGTTCATTTCTTGATAAGCCACCTTACAAATTTCCATACATAGTATATCCAAAATATATTAGTGGCAAGTAGATTTTTCACATTCTAACCTTACAATACTTTTACATAGTTTTGGACCAAAAGTGATCCGTTTTGTGTGTATTGTATATTAAGTAACCAGCATCCCTTGTTTTTAATCCAGATACAAATGTAACAAAATCACAAAGGTCACAACTCATTCAAAATAGTTTGTTTGGACTCCTTTAATCTTTTGCTGCTTTCCTGTTACATTTATGTGTTAAGCATCTTTGTGTTTTTCTAGTCTTATAGTTTCTTAAATAATTGTTTTTCTTCTGAGGACTTAAAGTATTCTTTGAATCATTTAGATGTACCCACGTTACAAATGGTAAAATGTAATTAGAATTGGAAATCTAGATAAAATAAACTTCAAAGAATTGTAATTTTCCCCCTGAAGTAAAATTGAATGGCTTAAGTCTTGGAGGAAGACTCACGTTAAAGTGGTTACCTTTTATACTTGATAGGATAAAGCCATTGTTATTTAATACCACAGTATACAGAAGTGATGTTTTAATGAATTTACTGAATTGTTTTAGTATAAACAACATGACATCCAAGTTATTTTTTCTTTTTCAGCCATTATTAAAATAATTTGTGTACATAGTGACTTTGACTCTAGTCATTAGCATAAAATAACTTCTGGCAGGTTAGTTGTTACTAGCTAATAATTTCTCTTTTTTCAAGAAAATTTTAATATATTTCATTTCTCAGTTTCCTGATTCTTTTTCAATATAATTATGACCAGTGCTTTGCAGAAAATCATAATCAAGTGTGGTATGTCTGTAAAACTAGTGGAGTTTTGTATGTACTAGATCTTTAGCTTCAACAAACAGACATCAGAATATCTGTGAAGTAGATAATGTTCTAAGAATATATATCTGGCATACAGTTTTGGTTCACAAACATATCCATAAAAATGTTCACATGTGGTAGTATCAAAGTATATAAAACATTTAATATGTGTATAAATTGCAATCTTCACTTTAGTGAACAGACAAGTAGCAGTGGATAACAAATGCAGTCAGTTATTTTGGGATGGCAGAGCACATTGTCAAGTGGTTGTGCAATTGTAATAAATATGTCTACCATATATCTATCTATATTCCTTTGAACCATGAGTTTTGCCCACCTGAGTTTTCATTGTTGCATATTGACATTCACTGATAGGAGAATAGTTTGTAGACAGGTCATCAGGATCATTTACAGAAATTTACTTGCAGTGAATTTTGATTAGATTAGCAATTTTTTCAAATCTTCGCATCCTGTTGATTCTAAAACTAAGATAGTAGTTTGTTAATGTTGGAACTGTCATATTGGAAGAGAAAACCTAGAAAGAAAGGACTTTGAAGACACTAAGAAAGGGGAGCTAACACCTCCTCTGAGAATTGATGTTGCTGTTCCTCATGAAAATGTATATTATAGCTTAGGATGTTGGGGTAAGAAAATGAATGAAGTTTTCTGGTCAAAATTGGAAACCCTGGTGGCATAGCAGTTAAGAGCTATGGCTGCTAACCAAAAGGTTGGCAGTTTGAATCCACTAGGTGTTTCTTGGAAACTGTCCTGTAAGGTCACTGTGAATAAAAATCAACAGCAAAGGGTTTGGGTCAAGATTAGAGCATTGGTAGCTAATCTTTAAGGGTTAGACAATTTGTAAAGTTTGAAGGATATGAACCCTGAATCCAGAAAAGTGTGTATACCTCATGCATGTGAAATTTTGCATATAATTTTAAATATGTGTATGCTAGGAACTTCTGCTTTAAACTCCTCAATGAAATAAATGCAGATGAATATGTCTAAAGTCTAGAGGGCTGACCAGCAGACATTTCATCCCTGTTTGGTTCCTCCTGTGTGGAAGACTTGGAGGTCTGTTAGATACGATTTTTTTTTTTTTTTTAATTAAAAGAAATCTTTGCCCCTGGTAGTTAAAAAGGAAGGAAAGAGGTTAAAAAAAAAAAAAAAAGGAATGTCTTTTGTTTGTTTAATATCTCCCAATACTTTAGCCTCAGAATTGTTACCTCTTTTTTATAGGTGAAGAAATAGGCCCAGAATGGTTTATATAGCCTGAAAAAATATCAGAAGGGGCTGTTACGCTTGACTTCCTAAATAATAAAGTAGTATAAACCTGAAAGCTTTTTTGTGTTGGTTTTAGAAATAACAAGGACTAGGTAATTTATGAGAAAATAATTGGGAAACAACATGTAATAAAAATAAAACATGTTGCATGCAAAAAAAGAAGCTGAAATATAAATGTTAATAACTGTAATAAGTGTTTAAGTGTTCTAAACTTGACAGTTTAAAGACCATCTATATATGGCCTTTCCAGTGATATTTTGACAGAAGGACATAACAATTGAAGATAAATGGCTAAGAAAAGATACGCCAAGAAAAGAACAATTTCCATACCAACAATAACCAGAAAAAGAGTGTGATCACGTGTGTATGTATACAGGCATATGTGTATCTGGGTAGGTACAGGTATACATGCATGTACATGCATAATTATGTGTACATTTACATGTGTGTGCACACATGTATTCAGAGGATACAATCACTAATACTTCTCAGACATAACCAAAAACCTTGCAGGTTTGGTTTTCTGTATTTGAAGGCTTGGGACCTTAGTCTCATGGGACAATTCAAATCATTTGGCATACTGGAGTTTACAAAGTTTGTGTTCCACATTCTACTGAGATGAAGAGCATCTGGGGTCTTGAATCTTGTAAGCAGCCATCTGCAGTACAGCTAGTGATCTCATCAGTACTGATGAGAAACCAAAATCTGGAAGAAACTAGTCAAAGGGCTAACAGCTTACACAAGCCAAGGCTTCATCTACCCTGAGACCAGAAAAATGAGATGAAGCCTGGCTGCTACTGCCAACAGATCTAATGAGGTCTATCAGAGATGGACCCTGATAGAATGGGAGAAAATGTGGAACAGAACTCAGAAATCTTAAGTCCAGAGTTAATGGACCAATTAAGATTGCAGGACTCGGAATCCATCATCCCGAGATACTCTTTAAATCTGGAACTGAAACTATGCTGAGGTTACCTTTTTGAAAACTAACAGATTGGCATACAAGGGATATTATTCAGGACTACAGTGCACCATTAAAAAACCATCTGTCTGAGACCAAAAGGTGAAAAGTTATCCTAAAGCAAACATGAGAAGATATGAGGTAGGGAAAATAGAGCACTTGGAAAGAACAACCAGAACACAAATAGGGAATGTTGACACATTGTGAAAAATGTAATGTCATTAAACAACTTGCATAAAAACAAAATGAAACCTACTACTGTCGAGTTGATTCCAACTGTATAGCAACCCTATAGAACATAGTAGAACTGCTCCTTAGAGTTTCCAAGGAGTACCTGGCAGAATGGAACTGCTGACCTTCGGTTAGCAGCCATAGCATTTAACCACTACACCCCCAGGGCTTCTGACAGCTTGTGTAGAAGCTGTCAAATGGGAAGCTAGTTTGCGTCTGAACTTTCTCAGGAAACACAATAAAATACTTTTAAGAAGTGAGTCATCACAAATCTTTAAAAATGTAGCAAAGAAGCTTCCAAATTGTTCATCAGGAAAAATTGATTTTAAGGTAAAAGAAAAAAATAACAGCAGATGTTGGAATAAAAATCCATCTTTGATAATGACAGAAACAACTCACCAGGAACGTTAACAATCCTGAAACAGCAGCTTCAGAATGTATAAAGCAGATGACAGTTAAGGAAGTTGAGATCCACATGACAGTGATTATTGGTAGTCAGTCAGTAGCACATAAAAGAATTGAACACAGTGTGAAATGCTAAACCTAATGAAGTTACATAAAGTCTGCCACTAAACTGTTAGGGAGAACTTTTTAAGTACACATGGAATATTTATGAAAATTAATGTTGTAGACTACAAAGCAAGTCTCAGCAAATACCGCAAATACCACGTAATTCAGGTTTTCATGAACAGCCCAATGCTCCTGTGGATTCCTAAAAAAGAAATTCCATGTGGCCATAGGCTTGAAAGAGTTAACTTCTAGCAATGTTAAATCGTGTTTAAAATTAGAAAATGCTTCCAACTGAATGACAATACAAACTTATTCAGATGTACCCTTTTCCCACACAGCACTTGTTTTTGTGTGTGTATTTATGTAACTCCCCTGTTATTTTTGAAGCATTTCTGTCTTACCCCCTAGAATGTAAGTTTTGTAAGTGCAGAGATTTTTGTCTTTGTTCCCAAGCACTTGGATAAAATGAGAGCTCAAAAAATTTTAAGTATAAGCTGCATATAAAAGAGAGGCTGCAACTAAAGCACTGTTTGAGAAGCTTATGTGCTAAAGAATATACTTAAATTGAAGACTTAGTAACAATTCAAATAAAGTAGAACAGCAAAATAAGCCTAAAGAAATTAGAAGGAAATAAGTGAAAATTAATAGTAAGTGAAATAACAGATCAGCAAAATCAATCTCAAAAATGTTTGTTTTAAATAGCCTCCAGCAAAGTTAAGGAAAACAAGAAGGAATTATTAAAGACATGTACTTTGCTGTTGTTTTTTTATTATGATTGAATGAAAATGCACATTCCCATATAAATTTACATGCCCACCTGTATGCAGCTCCCACTGCTCTCCCTGCCTGGTGACAGCACAGTCTTGCGCTCTGCTCCATACATGTCTTATCCTCCGAGCAATCTCCTATCCCCTTCTCTCCACCCACTCCCCTTCCTCCAGTAAGAGGTCAGCAGGACAACATCCTATAGATGCATAGAATCATAAAGTGCACACATGGTCACTCCGTGTAGCCAAGTCCAATCCATTCCTGTTTTTTTGTTTTTTGTTTTTAAATCTACACATAAAAATGTATAACAGATCCAGACAGGCTTACAAATAAATATTCTAGGAATAAAGTCCTTTTAAGTAAAATGTCTCAACAGAAAAATATCTGCCACATCTTATTGTGAGAGCTGATTTTACAGTATAACCTTGATACCATACCAGAAAAGGTATGAGTAATAAAAGTAATTTGCCAAACTCATGATGATAAATACAACAGAACATAAATCTCAACAAACATCAGATAACAGTTCATATATGTACATAAACATACAGTTACTCTCTAGAATGTAAAGGTAGTTCATGTTAAAATATTCCTGTGTTAACAGATAAAAGAAGGAAAAATTACATGATTGCCTTAACAATGGGCACCTCTGCTACCCTAGGGGTTGACAGTTTAGGTCATCCGTAAGTGCCTCAAAAAAAAAGTCTACCAATTTGCTTCAGTGAGCAGTGAAAATGCTATGTAGCACAGTCCTACTCTAACACACATGGAATTGCCATGAGTTGGAGTTGGCTAGTAGTACCCAGTATTTTAACACATGCTGAAAAAAGATTATGATGTTTTCAGAATGTAATCTTGCGCTACTCTTTAGTCAAAGTCCCTGTCATGTCTCACCTAGATTATTGCAGTATTACTAATAGAGTCTTTATCATGTCGATTTCTGACAGAACTTAAATTGATCCTTTTAAAACTTGTGTAAAATCACTCCATGGCTCTCCGGCACACAAAAGGAAAACTTAAAGTACTTGTGGTCTGCAAGGTGTTCTGTATAACATGTACCAGTAACTCTTGCCTCATGTTTTACTGCTACTCTCCAACAAGGCTTCAACCCAGTGGTCTCCTGTTTTAAGAGCTTTGTAAAACTACTGAAAAATAAAATCTTTAAAATCCACCAGTAAAAAAAAAGACCTTCACCAAACAAAGCAACAGGAAGACTAACGCTGGGTCAAAAGGAGTGAGATCTTTGAAGTGCTGAAGGAAAAACAAACTACCAACTAGAATTGCATGCTGTTAGCTGTGGTTGAGTTAACTCCCTGACTCAACAACTTCCTGTGGTACAGAACAGAGCTGCTCCATAGAGGTTTCCTGGCTTTTATCTTCACATACACCTACCTTCCGGGGAACTGCTGGGTGGGCTCAAACAGCCAACTTTGTAATTAGCAACCAGTTGCAAACTACGCACATCACCTAGGCTGCTTAGTGAAAATACTCTTCAAAAATGACCACAAAATGCTCTTTCATATTAAAACAAATGTTCTAGTAAATCTCTTCTAAAAGAAATGGAATTCTTGAGGTTGAAGAAAAGCCAGGTGAAAAAGTATCAGAAAACAAACGTGTGCAAAGCTAGCTGAATGTTGAAGTATGAAACATTACTGTCTTGATAATAGTGTAAGAAATGTAATACATGACATGTTTAAAAAAATAACCAAAATTAGACTGGGGAGTGGAGTCAAGATGGTGGACTAAACACACATCTCCCTAAATCACTCTGGAAACCAATACCTGAATTGATAATTAAATAGAGCCTTCTGGACACCTAGTGAGCCCTAGGATGTGGCATAGAGGTGTTAATTTGGACTTCATACCACTGAACAGAAAGCCTCCCCTCTTTCACTGACCCCATTCTTGGCAAGCACAGGCTTACATGGACCAAAGGTAACTCACCATTTTAATTTTTTTTCGTCTGTCTTAGCCAGCAGGCAGAACTTGACTAGCCACTAATCTCAGCTGCACTGCTGGTGGGATTGGCAAGCAAAATTGCCACATTTTGAGAGCCAAGCTTTGGATTTCATACATTTTCGCACTTTTGGCCTCTCCTCCTCTGCCATAGAGTAACCTGGACCCAGCCAGGCAGTGAGCTTGTGCAGAACACCATCTCGATCCATTGGGAGGTGGATACACCCATACAGAGGCCCCATTTGGACTTAGTTCCTAGGCTGGGAGGCAGTGCCTGCCCAGGGGAGAGCATTTTTCTGACACAAAAGCAATATTTTACACAGGGTCACATACGGCTGGGGCCTGGCAACAGAGACTGTGGACTGTGCATCTCGGCACCTTTGGCCTCTCAACTGCCACCATAAACTAGCCTGGACCCAGCTACGTGGCAAGCATGTGTGGGACACCATTTTGTTCCACTGGAAACCTCACCTGGAACTATTTCCTGGGCTGGGAGGTAGCGCCTGCCCAGAAGAGAGCGCTTTCCTAGCAGAAAAGCAGTATTTTACAGTTTGACCTATGGCTGGGGCCCAAGAGCAGAGGCCAGCAAGGCAGTAGCCTTTCTGTATTTTGAGCTAGTTTGTAACATCTGAGGTTTGATATAGAGGTGCTTGCTTTGCCAGGTAGGAAGAGGGACCTAAACACTTGAAAGCCTGACTGTCTTTGGAAGCTGTCAGATACTTTTTACCTCTCATTTTAAGACAGCCTAGAGAAACAATGGTGGTCTGTCCTCACAGCATCTCTCACAGCCTCTATTGACTCACATGATGCTGAAAAAGCAACAAATTCTGGAGAAAGTGTAACCAAGAAATCACTCATGGATTCAGAAGGCCCCCAAAAGAAACAGCCAAAGAAATTCCGAGACAAAAAAAAAAAAATTCTGAAACTAACAGAAGGTGAATACAGAAGGATTATATAGAGAGCCCACCTAGCCTTATATAAAATGCAGCAGAGCAAAACAAAAAAATTGAGAAAGCTGTTCAATCTGATGGAACACCAGTACTCTGAAAACCAACAGATCAAGAACAAAATCAAAGACATAGAAACTTCAAAGCCAAGAAAACAGAATGGAACAAATGGAAACTAGACTTTCTGATTTGGCAGACAGAGCTACTGACTCCAGCATCTGTGAGGAAAAATCTGAAAAAAGAAACAAGAAAAATGAAGAAGCATGTGGGATGTGGAGAAATTGGAACTCTCCTACACTGTTGGTGGGATTGCAAAAGGGTGCAACCTCTGAAAAACAATCTGGTATTTCCTTAAAAAGCTGGATCTAGATATTCTGTTTGATCCAGTAATTGCACTGCTCGGAATATATCCTACAAAATTAAGGCCATTCACACCAATTGATACATGCACACGAATGTTTATTGCAGCACAGTCCACAACAGCAAAAAGATGGAATTAACCCAGATGCCCAACAACATAGGAATGGATAGGTAAACTATGGTATATATACTCAATGGAACACTATGCAATGATAAAGAACAATGATGATTTCAGGAAACATAGCCTGGTTTTAGTTGGAGCACATTATGTTGAGTGATAGTAGTCAGCAACAAAAGGACAAATATTATATGAGACCCCTACGATAAGAACTTAAAAACAGATTCATGCATAGAATAAGACTCTGACAGCTGCAAGGCTGGGGAGGGAGGACAAGGAGGGGAGAGTTTAGATAGTTGATAGAAACTTGGTTGAGTGAAATATGGGACAGCATACAATAGAAAGAAGATCAATATTAACTGGACTTCAACATAACATGATTACTCCTCCCATCTTAATCCAATATTGCAAGGACAGAGTAGCTGGGGCAGGGGTCTGGGGACCATACTTTCAGAGGAAACCGAGGCCAATTGGCACAACAAGCATTTTGCTAAGAGAACTCTCTGCACCCCCACATTGGTGAATGGCATCTGGGGTCTTCACAGCTGCCAAGCTGCCACCTGAGGGTACAGTATATGGTCCCAACTTAGCACAAATGGATGATCACCAAGGATCAAAACAACATAGGGAAAGAGAACCCAGAAGACAAAGAGACCCATGTGAGTGAGTGACTACATCGACTTGTGACCGGAAGAACTGGATGGTGTCCAGTCACCACCAGGCATAGCCATGATGGAGCTCACAAAGTTGAGTCTCACCGGCAACACAAGAATAAAAGGGGGTGCACTCTGAGAGCTCCATTAAAACACTGCAATTGATGGTCCAGGGGCCTCAGAGTTCCCCTGGGAATATGGCCTCTGGCCCAAATGCTGTCCATAAATCATAATGGAGGTTAACTCTCAGACAGGAATGGATTGGATTTGGTGACACAGAGTGACCATGTTGTGTGTACATTGTTCTATGCATCTATAGGATGTCATCCTTCTGACGTCTTACTGGAGGAAGGTGAGTGGGTGGATAGGAGGGGATAGGAGATTGTTGGGAGGATAAGACATGTATGGAGTAGAGAGGAAGAGTGTGCTGTCACCAGGCAGGGAGAGCAGTGGGAGCTGCATATAAGTGGGCATACAATTTATATGGGAATGTACATTTTCATTCAATCATAGAAAAAAAAAGAAGCATGTGGGAATTTATGGAGGAACGATCTATGACTTATTTGAGTTACTGAACAGGCTGAGACACCTGAGAACAGAGAGTAGTGCTGCCGGGCTGCTGACAGAAAACTTCCCAGAAATTAATGAAAGAAGAAAACATAGATATCCAAGATCTGTATTGAATGCCACTCAATACAGATCTCAAAAGAAAGACTCCAAGACATATTATAATCAAGCTTAACAAAATGAGACACAAGCAGAAACTCTTGAAGGCGGAAAGACTCAAAACAAAGCTAACATTCTGACCGAAACCCTGTAGGCTTTCATTGTATTTATCAGCAGAAACAACGCTGTCATGGAGACAGTGGCATGATACATTCAATGCCTTGAAGAATTTCCAAACCAAGAATTACATGTCCTGCAAAACTATCTTTCAAATATGAAATGAAATTAAGATACTCACTGATAAATAGAAACTCAGAGACTTTGTAAAAACCAAACCAATGTTACCAGAAATACTGAAAGAATCCCTTGGCTTAGAAAAACAAAACCACTAACTTTACACTTTAGGAGCAAATACAGGACACATCACCCAGAATCCTACTCAGGGAAGGCTCCAAACTCAATCAAAGCTATAACAGTGAAAGATAATCTAGTGATCACATCATGAAAACTATGATGTCATAATATTAAAAAGAGGGATGTACTACAGTTGTTATAGTATTTCCAGATGGAGAGAAAGTTGGTAGGAATGGTAGTAATTGAAATTGGGTTTATACATAGTTTATTAAGAAAGACCATAGGGGCAGCTATAAAGCACAATAAATATGCAACATATCAAATCAAGAAATGTAGTACAGGAGTCTCAACAACCACAAAACCCTGTAAAAGGTGAAAAATAAACTCACAAAGAAGAATCGCCTAGAACACATTAATAAGAACAACAGAGAAAACATCAATACAAAATAAACATATCACAATGACAGCACTAAACACATACCTATCTATAATCACATTAAATGTGAATGGATGGAACGCTCCAGTAAAGAGACATCAGGTGACTTCTTGTATCAAAAGACATGACCCATCCATATTTTGCCTACAAGAAACTCACCTTAGGCTTAAAGATACAAACAAACTGAAAATTAAAGGATGGAAGAATATATATCAAGCTAACAATGAACAAAGAAGAGCAGGGGTGGCAATTCTAATCTCAGATACAATCAATTTTAATGTAAAATCCACCATCGTGGACAGGGAAGGACACTATTGCTGAAAGTTTCAATATACAAGCAGGACTTAACAATATTAAATATTTATGCACCTAATATTAGAATACCTAAATACACTGAAGAAACTCTGACTACACTCAAAAATGAGATAGATTACTCCACAATAATAGTGGGAGACTTCAACACTCCACTCTCAATGTTGTATAGATCATCTAGAAAACTCAATAAAGACACAGAAGACCTTATTGCTACAATTAACCCACTAGCCCTCATCGACATACACAGAACTTTCTGTCCGTCAGCGGACAACTACACCGTCTTCTCCAGTGCACATGGAATAGTCTTCAGAATAGACCATGTGTTAGGACATAAAGCAATTCTCAACAAAATCAATACCATTAAACTAATGCAAAGCATTTTCTCAGATCATAAAGCCATAAAAGTTTAAATCAATAGCAGAAAAAAACATAGAAAGTGGAACTCTTGGAAACTGAACAACATCTTGCTCAAAAACCCGTGGATTATACTAGAAACCAAGGAATGGTTTCCAATGAGAATGAAACTGCTTACTACCAGAACCTACAAGATACAGCCAAAGCAGTGCTCAGATGTCAGTTTATCTCCATAAATGCACATATCTGGAAGAAAGAACGAAACCAAATCAAAGAACTGACCCTACAGCTTGAACAAGTAGAGAACAACAGATGAACCCCTCAGGCACCAGAAGAAACCAGATCATAAAGATTAGAGCAGAACTAAATGAATTAGAGAATAGAAGAACAATTGAAAAAAATTTAAAAGACTAAAAGCTGGTTTTTTGAAAAGATCCACAAAATTGACAAACCACTGGTTAAACTTACTAAAGAAAAACAGGAAAGGAAACAAATAACCCAAATAAGAAATGAGAGGGAAGCTGTCACAACAGATCCAACAGAAATCAAAGATATCGTAACAGAATACTATGAAGGAGTGTACTCTAACAAATTTGAAAACCCAGAGGAAATGGACAAATTCCTTGATTCATATCACCTACCCAAATTATCACAAGGTGAAGCAGAACAACTTAGTAAACCCATCACAAAGGAAGTGATTGAAAAAGTCATCCCAAAACTATGAACGAAAAAAAGCCCGGGTCCAAATGGCTTCACTGCAGAATCCTGCCAAGCTTTCAGAGAAGGGTTATCTCTGATACTACTGAGACTATTTCACAGTATAGAAAGGGATGGATACTCCCAAATTCATTCTGTGAAGCCAGCATAACCATAGTACCAAAGCCGTGAAAGACTCAGCCAAAAAGGAGAACTACAAACCAATCTCACTCATGAATGTAGATGCAAGAATCTTCAACAAAATTCTTGCCAGTAGAATACAACAACATATCCAAAAAATAATCCATCATGACCAAGTTGGATTCATACCAGGGATGCAAGACTGGTTCAACACCAGCAAAACAATTAATGTGATCAACTACATAAATAACATGAAAGACAAGAATCACCTGATTTTGTCTATTGATGTGATGCTGAAAAGGCATTTGATAATGTCCAACACGTATTAATGCTAAAAACTCTCAGCAAAATAGGAATAGACGGCAAATTCCTCAGTGCAATAAGACCATTTATACAATGCCAACTGTGTACATCATCCTCAATGGAGAGAGACTGAAACAGTTTCCTATGAGAACAGGAACTAGACAAGGATGCCCACTCTCACCTCTTCTATTCAACATTGTACTAGAATTTCTAGCCAGAGCAATTAGACAAGACCAAGAAATAAAGGGCATCTGCATCAGCAAAGAAGAAGTAAAAATCTCCCTATTTGCAGATGATATGATTGTATATGCAGAGAATCCCAAAGAATCCATAAGTAGACTACTCAAACTGATAGAAGAGTTCAGTAAAGTCTCAGGATACAAGATAAACATAAGTAAATCAGTAGGATTCCTTTACACCATCAATGAGATTATTAATGAAGAAATCACCAAATCAATACCATTCACTATAACCTTTAAGAAGATAAAATACCTAGGAATAAATCTAACCGGAGAAATTATAGACCTTTACAAAGACAACTACAAGTCCTTACTACAAGAAACTAAGAGAGACTTAGATAAATGGAGAAACCTACCCTGCTCAGGGACAGAAAGACTTAACGTTGTGAAAGTGTCTATTTTGCCAAAAGCGATCTGCTTATATAATGCAATCCCATACAAATTCCTGTAACATTTTTTAATGAGATGGAGAAGCAAATTACCAACTTTGTTTGGAAAGGGAAGTAGCCCCAGATAAGTAAAGCACTACTGAAGAAGGAGAACACACTGGGAGGCCTCTCACTACCCAACTTCAGAACCTATTACACTGCCACCATAGTCAAAACAGACTGGTACTGGTACAAAACGAGACAGATAAATCAATGGAACAGAATTGAGACCCCAGAGATGACAGTGTCTTCCTATGAACAGCTGACATTCAGCACAGGCCCTAAGACGTTAAACTGGGGAAAAAAAACAATCTCTTCAACAAATGGTGCTGGCAAAATTGGATATCCATCTGCAGTAAATTGAAACGGGACCCATATCTCATACCTTATACAAAAACCAAATCAAACTAGATAAAAGACCTAAATATTGAATCTAAAACAATAAAGCTCTTCCAAAAAGTAGTAACAACAATGGAAATTTTAATACCTAATGTAAACAGACTTCAAAATCTGTCAAACAAACCACAAACAACAGAAGAGAAAATAGATAAATGGGAACTGTTAAGAATTAAACACTTTTGAGCTCATCCAAAGACTTTATTAATAGCATTAAAAGGCCACCTACAGAATGGGAAAAAAAAAATTAGGCAACTGTATGTCAAACCGATGCCTGATCTCCATAATCTATAAGGTACTACAAAATATCAATAAGAAAAAGATAAATCATCCAATTAAGCAATAGGCAAAGGGGATGGGCAGATGCTTCTCTAAAGAGGAGATCCAGGCAGCCAAAAAACACATGTGGACATGCTTGCGATCATTAACTACTAAAGAAATTCAAATCAAAATGACAATGAGATACCATCTCACCCCAGCAAGGTTGGCCATGATCCAAAAACCACACAACAACAAATGCTGGAGAGACTGTGGAGGAAGTGAACTCGTCTACTCTGTTAGCAGGATTGTAAAAGGGTGCAACTTCTCTGGTAATCGATCTGGCGCTTCCTTAAAAAGCTGGATCTATATATAGCATCTGACCCAGTGATTCCACTGCTTGGAATATATCCTACAGAAGAAAGGCCATTCACACCAACTGACACATGGACGCAAATGTTTATCACAACACAATCTACAATAGCAAAAAGAATCAACCCAGATGCCCAACAACAGAAGAATGGATAGGTAAACTATGGTACTATGGTATATATACTCAATGGAACACTATGCAATGATAAAGAACAACTATGATTTTAGGAAACATCTCATAACCTGGTTTCATTTGGAGAACACTATGTTGAGTGAAGGTAGTAAGCAACAAAAGGACAAATGTTGTATGAGACTCCTAAGATAAGAATTAAAAACAGACTCATGCATAGAAGAAAAGACTTTTTGACAACTGCAAGGGTGGGGAGGGAGGGAGGACGAGGAGGCGAGGGTTTAGATTAGATAGTTGATAGAAATTTGTTTGGGTGAAATCGGTGAGAGCACACATTAGAAGATCAGTATTAACTGGACTTGAACATAGCAAGATTATTCCTTTCGTCTTAGCCAAATATTGCAAGGACAGAGTAGCTGGGGTGGGGGCCCGAGGACCATGTTCTTGGGGAAATCAAGGCCAATTGGCACAAGTAGCATTTTGCTAAGAGAGCCCTCTGCACCCCCCATTAGTGAGTGGCAACTGAGGTCTAAAAGCTGTGAAGCTGCCATCTGAGGGTACAGCAAATGGTCCCAACTCAGCAGGAAGGGATGATCACCAAGGACCAAAACAACTTGGGGTAAAGAGAACCCAGAAGACAGAGAGACCCACATAAGTGGATGACTACATCGACTTGTGACTGGAAGAACTGGCTGGTGCCCAGCTACCACCAGCAATAGCCATGATGGGGCTCACCAAGTTGAATCTCACTGGCAACACAATAATAAAAAGGGATGCACCCTGAGATCTCCATTAAAAGACCACAGTTGATGGTCCAGGGGCCTTGGAGTTCCCCTGGGAGGATGGCCTCTGGCCCTGATGCTGCCCCTGTCTGTAAATCATAATGGAGGTCAACTCTTGGACGTGAATCGTTTGGACTTGGCGACACAGAGTGAGCATATCATGTGTGCACTTTATGGTTCTGTGCATCTATAGAATGTCGTCCTGCTGACCTCTTACTGGAGGCAGGGTAGTGAGTGGAGAGGAGGGGATGGGAGATTGTTGGAAGGATAAGACATACGGAGCACAGAGAAAGAGTGAACTGCCACCAAGCAAGGAGAGCAGTGGGAGCTGCAGATAGGCAGGCATGCAAATGTATATGGCAATGTATATTTTCATTCAATCATAATAAAAAAAAATTAGACTCTGGTTCTGAGTTGGGAAATAACTCACTCCGATGCCCTTTATACCTGACAGCAACAAAATGAAAATGTAGCAAGCAAGTAGTTTATAAGGACAGCTGCTGTGTACTGACATACATGTGAATGTATGTGTGTACGTATACTCGTGTGTGTGTGTGTGTGTGTGTGTATATATATGCCCATATGTGATACAGTACAAGCCCACTTGTCATTATGTTGATCTCCCACTACAAACGCATTTTTAAAAATCAAGTTCTTGTATTTCTTAATCTTTTTTTTTAAATGTTCTTTTTAATGATGAATACACCATTCCTCTTCAAGTTTTTGTTCCCAGCTTGGTAAACCACATGATTATCAGTTTCTAAATGGCCAATACTGATCCATTTCAGCTCACTAATGCCTAGGATATCGATGTTTATGCATTCCATTTCATTTTTTTAATGTTTTTTTATCATGACTGAGTGAAAATGTACATTCCCGTATAAATTTACCTGTCCACCTATATGCAGCTTCCACCATTCTCCCTGCCCAGTGACAGCACACTAGTCCTCTCTGCTCCATACATGTCTCATCCTCCCAACAGTCTCCTTTCCCCTCCTCTCCACCCACTCTCTTCCTCCAGCTGGAGGTCAGCAGGATGATATCCTATAGATGCATAGAACCATAAAGTGCATCCAATATATGATCACTCTGCATCGCCAAGTCCAATCCATTCGTGTCCGAAGAGTTGACCTTCGTTATGATTTACGGGCAAGGGCAGCATCAGGGCCGGGGGACATGCACCCAGGGGAACCCCGAAGCTGGTGGACCATCAATTGAGGTCTTTTAGTGGAGATCTCAGTGTGCACCCCTTTTTATTCTTGTGTTGCCATGAGACTCAACTTAGTGAGCCCAGCCACCACCAGTGATAGCCACGATGGAGCTCACTAAGTTGCATTTCTTAATCTTTGATTAACTTAGCTGCTTTATTTTGGTTTATAAAGGGTTTATAACATCTTTTTAAAATTAGCTACAACTTCTATCGTGATGTAACATCCTTTATGGCTGTTACCCTTTTAACTTTATATTTTACCTCATCCGACAATGAGTCTTGCTCCTTGCTGCTTTGTGCTACCTCAAGCCTGATCATAAGTAATTACAGAGTGTTTGCCTGACGGGCCTGTTGGGAGAAAGCTTCACACCCTCAACTAGACTCAATGTGCAGTCTGGGCATTGCGGTCCCTGGAAGGCAGTGTGGCAATAAGGACTGAGTCCTGTCTCCCCAGGCTGGCCATGCTCATATTTGTGTCAGCATTCCTAGTCCAGGTTCCTCTGCTTGAAGACTTCTGTATTGTGAGGTGATGTGCGTTGCTCAGCCCTGGTAATTTAGAGGAAGCTTATCAGAGGGGCCTTGACTATGACACTTTTCTTCCGCAATGACTCAGTACTTTTCCATTCCTAGCCCTTCCCCACACCTGGTGTCTAGTGTCCATAAAACAGCATGAAGCCTTTATTTACTTCTCCTCAACAGTGAAGTTCCCCCTCCCCACCCATTTATCCTTAAACTGCATGTCCTCAGACTGACCCTCACCTGGCAGATGTTCCATGCAGGAAAATGAAACAATGAAGAGGCAGCACTTTTTCTTTGCTTCTTGCCTTAACTATTACAGTAAGTGAACATAGAATAAAGTCTTGGTTATTTTCAGTCTGGCTTTTTGTCCTAATTGACCACCTCAACAGCTGACAGCTTGACAGATCATACTTCTACGTCCCTGCTTTCTAAGTTTCGGTTTTGACCTGGTGGGTATGTATACCCTCAAGTATATTCCAACATATGTTGATCCTGTGGGACACAGTAGAACTGCCCCATAGCGGTTTCAAGGAGCACTTGGTGGATTTGAACTGCTAACCACTACTCTACCAGGATTTCCGTATATACATGTATATATTCTCTACATTCAAGCGTGAAAACAAAGACAAAGTGAGAAGAGGAAAGGAGAACTTTCTCCTTGCACAAATTAAAAAAAAAAAAATGGAAGCATTCCTGGGACCCACTCAGCAATTTTGGCCTATATGCCATTAACCAGAATTTAGTTTCGAGGTTACTCTTTATCCCTAAGGAAGGATAGGAAATTCAGTTTCTCAGCTTATACTTTGCTGTCTCCAACAAAGCTGGGATTCTCTGTTGTGAAGAAGGCAAGAAAGAAGTATATGGAAAGACCAAGACACAGTAAATGGTAATTAAGGACATAGAAGAATGTCACAGTTAATATTGAATTGTTATAGCCATCAAAATAGAATTTACATATGTCTTCATATATCCGTAGAGTGTTAACATAAATTGATTATGTATATTACTAAGAGAAAATTTTTGGCCAACATTCTCAACAGTTTGCAAATTAAGAGTAAAAGAGGATTATATGTATCAGATAGGGAAATTAATACCTGGAAACCAACGAAAAGGCAAATGTGAGATCTGACAGTTAAGTCTGAGAACTTAATTGTTCTAAGTGCTACATACCTCATTGCTGAATATCACTACAGTCACCTTCGAAGTACTCCCCTTGGGAAACTATGCACCAACGCCGGCACCTAGTCCACCCTTCTAAGCAATTTTGGAGCACCACCTGCAGTGGCCATTGCACACGGTGGCATGGTGACAAATTCATGAACTTAACTGTATGACTGTCTGTGAGGGAGTCTTTAGCCACTAAACAAATAACTGTATTGAAACATCTCCCTACTCAACTGATCTGGCCCCTAATGACATCTTTAACTGGTGATAAAGGAAATATTGAAAGGAAGACATTCCAATGACATTCAGGACATCAAGGGTAATACAACAACTCTGATGGCCGTTCCACAAAAACAGTTCCGAAATTGCTTTGAAGAATGGACTGTGTGCTGGCGTTGGCGCATAGCTTCCGAAAGGGAGTAAGTCAAAGTGACCGTAGGAATATTCAGCGATAAGGTATGTAGCACGTCTTCCGAGGATGAGTTCGCGAACTTAATTGACAGACTTCGTATATACTCTTCTAAATAAACAAGATTAGGAATGAGAAATGAAATGCAAACTCAAGAAAGATTTTAAAAATAAATTGTTCTACTCCCAGATAATAAATGTGACAACCTGAAAAAAATTATTTCCTGTCAAACATGAACTGTTAACATTGACCAAACAAGAAATTAAAATTTTGAGATACCAGGCAGCATAGAAGAAACTATATAATTGACCAGTGGTTCAACTTGAAATAAGTACAAATGACTAAGTTGGCTGTATAGCTCAATTATATTGAACTGCTAAAGAAGAAGAATGTTTATAAACCATTTCAGAAAAAAGATGAAAAAAAAGCAAAGATGAAAACTATAGACCAAATTCATTTGTACAGTCTAAAAAATCTCAATTAATTATTGTTAGTTGCCATAGTGTCAGTTACATCCCATAACAATACCATGTGTTCAGAGTAGAACTGCTCCATAGAGTTTCAAAGGCTATGACCAGTGGATGGGCTCAAACTGCCAACCTTTCAGCTAGTAAACCAGCTCTTAACTACTCAAGCCACCAGGAACTCATAAACCAAACATTAACAAGTAGGGTTGAACACTGTATCAAAATAAAATTTACTGTGACTGATCAAGGTTAAGAAATGGAAGAGTGATCAAGTAATCTGTCAAATAGTTTTTTCTGCAGCCTGTCAAGAACTGAGAAGGATCTGGGATTTTACACTGTTCGAGCTAATGAGTTAGCCTGCCACAGTTTAACTGATGCCAACAGACCCTGTCAGTGGCTGGTAGAGTTCCCAAAAACCCACAGCGTGATAGCATTCTTGAGACTCCCGGGTCGGAAATGCAGAGCAGCTTCTAATAGAGATAGAGGTAGCCAGTGAGTGCCAGTTCCTGGAAAATGATGTTCCTTGATCTGGTTCAGCTCACAGTCATGTAAATAATTTTGGTTTTGCTTGTTTGAAGATAATCACTGTAGTCTGGTATGCAGCAGCAGTTGTTTATGCATACTTCCCATTTCGTCACATAGACTATGGAACAGGCGTGTCCTCAAGAGTCAAGATTTAATAAAATGAGTTTTCCTACCTCATCAAGGACTTCCTTAAATGAAACAAGGGGTGTGTGTGTAGGTGTGTGTTGTGGGGTCTGTGTAAAATTCAAACACTGCAAGTCCAGTTTTGGGTTGCTGCTACAATTCTTGATAAACTTCAGCAGTTTTCCTACCATTGCTTTTGTATCATCAGTACAAATCAACACAGAAAAGCAAGCAACGTTTTATATAAAACTACTGTAAAAATGGTTCTTTACCTCCAGGGCCCATGAAAGAATCTGAGAGACTGTCTTTGTTATCTAGTGCTGCTATTACAAAACTACCCGAAGTGGATGATTCTGACAAAGAGAAATTTATTCTCTCACAGTCTAGGAGGCTAGAAGTCTGAATTCTGGGTGCCAGCTCCAAGGAAATGTTCTGCCTGTTGGCTCTAGAGGAAGGGCTTTGTCATCAGTATTCCCCTGTTCTAGGAGTTTCTCTGCATCCTTGGATCCAGAACTGCTTTCTTGGCGGTGTAAGGTCCAAACTTTGTCTATCTACTTAATGTCTCAAAAGAGATTGATTCAAAGCACAATCCAATCTTGTAAGTTGAGTCCTGCCTCATTAACATAACTGCCACTAATCCTATCTCTTTTAGCATCACAGAGATGGGATTTACAACATATAGGAAAATCATAGCCGATGACAAAATGTTGGATAATCCATAATATTGGGAATCATGGACTAGCCTAGTTGACTTATTTTGGGGGAACACAATTCAATTCTTAACAGGGAACCTCCTAGGAGTACGCAGACCACATGGAAAACCACTGCTCTAGAATAATCACTGAAAGAGTAAACAATTTACAAGCTGATAAAGGAGGAATGTAATGTACAGGCTGTCCTGATTTACAGATGTTTTCCTAAGCCTGTATTTAAGTTGAAGTTGTACCTAAGTCAGGACGGTTAGGTACAATCTGTTTCTAACATCAGTTAGTAAAAGGTTCATCTCAGTGTGTATTCTATAGTGTGCCTTTCTATGCACAAAAAACACTGAAGAAGCATTGCAAGCACAGTAAAAGTGTCTTTAACATAATAAAGGAAGAAAGACCTGACAGTCTACTTTTGAAAAAAAATTAGCCATGGAACCCTTATAAGAGCTGAGCATTGACACAGTGCCAGAAGATGAGACCTTCAAGTTAGAAGGCCCTCAGAAAATGACTAAGGGCTAGGGTCTTAAAAGCCTGTGAGCATTCATCTGAGGTACTGGTCTCACCCTTTGGGAGCAAGAGAGAATAAAGAAAACCAAAGATAGAAGGGAGAGATTAGTCCAAAGGACTAATGGACTGCAGCTCCCACAGCCTCCACCACACTGAGTCCAGTACCAATGAATGGTGCCTGATTACCACCGCTGACTACTCTGATGGGTATAATAATAGAGGGGATGGAGAGAGCTGGAGAAAAATGTAGAATAAAATTCTGACTCACAAAAACAACAACAACAGACTTAGTGACCTGACAGAGACTGGAAAAACCCTGAGAGTATGGCCCCCAGACACCCTTTTAGCTCAGTAATGAAGACACGAACAAGGTTCACATTCAGTTGAAGATCACACAGGCCTATGGAACAGATACGCTGGTGGCATTGCTGTTAAAAGCTACAGCTACAAGCCAAAAGGTCAGAGTTCAAATCCATTAGGTTCTCCTTGGAAATTGTTGGGCTGTTCCACTTTGTCCTATAGGGTTGCTGTGATTCAGAATCAACAGGAAACGTAATGGGTTATTTAAAAAAAACAAAAAATGGAGACTAAAGGTATAGTCTAGCCCAGGGACAAGGACTAGAAGGCAGGAGGGAACAGGAAAGCTAGTAATAGGGAATCTAAAGCCCAGGAAACAGTGTTGACAAGTCGTGGCATTGTTAACTAATATCATAAAATAATATACATACTGTTTAATGAGAAACTAGTTTGTTCTGTAAACATCCATCTAAAGTACAGTTAAAAATAAAGAGAGAAACTGAGAAAGAGCTGCCTCCTCACAGTAGAGTCAACCTTAACAACACAGATGGAGTCAAGCTGTAGGGACCTTCATTTGCTGACATGGCACAACTCAAAATGAGAAAAAAAAATCCATTGAAAATAGGAACATGGAATGTATGAAGTATAAATGTAGGAAAATTGAAAATCATCAAAAATGAAATAGAACACACAAACATTGATATCCTAGGCATTAGTAAGCTGAAATAGATTAATATGGGCCACTCGAATCAGACAATTATGTGCTCAGCTATGCTGGGAATGACAAATTGAAGAAGAACAGCATTACATTCATCATCAAAAAGAGCAGTTCAAAATGTCATGACATTCACTGCTGTCAGTGACAGGATAATACCCATATGCCTACAAGGAAGACCAGTTAATAGAACTAGTATTCAAAGTTATGCATCAGCCACAAAGCCCAAAGATGAAGAAACTAAACATTTTCACCAACTGCTGTAGTCTGAAATCAATCAGACATGCAGTCAGGATGTATTGATAATTACTGATAATTGGAATGGAAAAGTTGGGAAGAAAGAAGGATTGGTAGTTGGAAAACACGGCTTTGGTGGTACAAATGATGCCAGAGATTATGTGATAGAATTTTGCAAGAATTTTTTCATTGAAAATAACTTTTTTCAACAACATAACAACATAAATGGCAACATATTTGTAGATCTCACCAGATGGAATACACAGGAATCACATTGACTACCTAGATCTGTGGAACGAGGTAAAGAAGAAGCTCCATATCATCAGTCAGAACAAAGCCATGAGCCATCTGCATAACAGACCATCAATTACTCATATACAAGTTCAAGTTTGTTTTAGTTACCTAGTGCTGCTTTAATAGAAATAGCACAAGTGGATGGCTTTAAAAGGAGAATTTGGGGCAGGGAGCAGGGGACCATGCTCTTAGGCGAAATCGAGGCCAATTGGCACAACTAGCGTTTTGCTAAGAGAGCTCTCTGCACCCCACGTTGGTGAGTGGCGTCTGGGGTCTTAAAAGCTGCCAAGCTGCCATCCAAGGACACAGAAAATAGGCCCAACTCAGCAGGAATGGATGCTCACCGAGGACCAAAATGACATGTGGTAAACACAACCTAGAAGACAGAGAGACCCACAAGAGTAGGTGCCTTCATCGACTTGGGACCGGAAGAACCGGATGGTGCCCGGCCACCACCAGTGATAGCCATGATGGAGCTCACTAGGTTAAGTCTCACTGGCAACACAAGAATAAAAAGGGATGCATCCTGAGATCTCCACTAAAAGACCTCAACTGATGGTCCAGTGGTTTCAGGGTTCCCATGAGAGCATGGCCCCCAGCCCTGATGCTGCCCTTACCCATAAATTATAACAAAGATCCACTCTTTGGACAGGAATGGATTGGACGTGGCAATGCAGAGTGACCATATATTGGTTGCACTTTATGGTTCTATACATCTGTAGGATATCATCCTGCTGACCTGGGGCTGGAGGAAGGAGAGTGAGTGGAGAGGAGCAGAAAGGAAGCTGTTGGGAGGATGAGACATGTATGGAGCAGAGAGGAATAGGTGTGCAGTCACCGGACAGGGAGAGCAGTGGAAGCTGCATATAGGTGAGCATGTAAATTTATAAGGGAATGTACATTTTTACTCAGTCATGTTAAATAAAAAAGAATAAATAAATAAATAAAAGGAGAAATTTTTTGTCATAGTCCAGTAAGCTAAAAGTCCAAATGCAGGGTTTCAGCTCCAGTGGAAGGCTTTCTCTACTAGCCCTAAAGGAAGGCTCTTGCCATCAGTCTTCCCCTGCACTGGAAGCTTCAGAGATGCATCATCTCTCATTAACATCACAGAAGTAGGATTTACTGCATACACAATACCAGGAACCATGGCCCAGCCAAACCACTACAAACATTTTTGGGGGAACACAGTTCAATCCATTACAAAGTTGAAGCTGAAAAAATTCAGAACAAGTCCACAGGACTCAAAGTGCAACCTACAGTATATCCTTCCTAAATTTAGAAACAATCTTCAAGATAGATTGGATGCACTGAACACAGGTGACCAAAAGATTGAATTGTGGAATGACATCAAGGACATCATGTATGAATCTAAGTCAGCTAGTGCTGCTGAAACAGAAATACAGCACCTGTCATGAATTGAATTTTGTTCCTCCAAAAACAAGTGTGGCAATTTGGCTAGGCCACGATTCCTAGTATTGTATGATGTCCTCCATATTGTCACCCTGCCTGTGGGATGTTAATGAGAGAGGACAGGCAGCTGTTGTGTTGGTGGGGCCGGACTCAGTGTGTATGATTGTGTTGTACCTTGAGACAATCTCTCAAGATATAAAAGAAAGAAGCTACCTGAGAGATTTGGGGACCTCGTACCACCAAGAATCACTGCTAGCAGCTGAGCATGTGCTTTGGAAAGAACTCTGGGGTCCCGGTGTCTCAGAAGCTCCCAGTCTAGGAGGAGACTGACAACATGGTCCTGCCTCCAGAGCCAGCAGAGAAAACTTTCCCTTGGAGCTGATACCCTGATTTTGGACTCTCTTTCTGAAGTCATCCACTTGTGGTATTTCTGTTAAAGTAGCACTAGATGGCTAAGACAATGCCCATAGAGACAGCAGTCAAGAAATCAAAGGGTATCTTGCATGTGGCAAATCTGCTGCAAAAGACCTCTTTAGAGTGTTAAAAAATAAACATGTCACTCTGGGGACTAAGGTCTGCCTGACCTAAGCCACAATATTTTCAATTGCCTCATATGCTTGCGAAGCTGGATAATGAATAAGGAAGATTAAAGAACTGACAGAGTTGAGTTGTGGTGTTAGGGAAGAATATTGAATGTACCATTGTCTGACCAAAAAAAAAAAAAAAAAACCCCACTGTAGTCGAGTCAATTCTGACTCGCAGCAACCCTATAGGACTGAATAGAACTGCCCGACAGAGTGTCCAAGGAGTGCCTAGTAGATTCAAACTGTTGTCCTTTTGGTTAGCAGTGACAGGACTTAACCACTGGGCGACCAGGGTTTCCATGGACTGGCAAAAGAAGGGACAAATTTGTCTAGGAAGAAGTACAACCAGAATACTGCTTAAAAGCAAGGCCAACAAGTCTTCATGTCACATAGTTTGGACATGTTGTCAGGAAGGACCAGTCTCTGGAGACGAACATCATGCTTGATAAAATGGAGGAGCAGTGAAAAAGAGGAAGACCCTCAATTAGACCGACTGACACAATAGTTACAACAACAGGCTCAAGCATAACAGTATCATAAGGATGGTGCACAACTGGGCACTGTTTCATTCTGCTGCACCTAGGGGGCTGCTGTCAGTAGAAATCAGTTCAACGGTGCTAAACAACTACATGTTTGTTTGTTTTTAATTGTTCTTTAGATAAAGATTACAGAACAAAACAGTTTCTCAATAAACAGTTAATACATACCTGTTTTCTGATATTGGATAACAACCCTATGACTTGCCAACACTCTCCTTTCTCAGCCTTGAGTACCTTATTACCACCTTGCCCATCTCTCTTGCCTTCTAGCCCATGTCCCTGGGCTGTTGAGCCCCATTAGTCTAGTTTTGTTTTATGGAACTGTCCAGTCTTTGGCTGAAGGGTGAACCTTGGGAGTGACTTCATTACTGAACTTGAAAGGGTGTCTGGGGACCACACTGTCTGAGTTTCTCCAGTTGTTGGTCAGGCCAGTAAGTCTGGTCTTTTCTTGTGAGTTAGAATTTTGTTCTCCATTTTTTTCCAGCTCTGTCCAAGACCCTCTACGGTAATCCCTTTCAGAGCAGTCAGTAGTAGTAGTTGAGCACCAGACAGTTGTACTTGACTCAGTCTGGCCGAGGCCATGGTAGGTGTGGCCCACTAGTCTCTTGGAGTAATCTTTCCCTTGTGTCTTTAGTTTTCATCATTGTCACTTGCTTCAGAAGAGGTAAGACCAGTAGAGTCTCACAGGCTTTTAAGACCTTAGATGCTACTCACCAAAGGAGAATGTAGAACATTTTCTTTATAAATTGTGTTATGCCAGTTGAGCTAGGTGTTCCCTGGGAACCACGGTTCTCACAGCCCTCAGCTCAGCAATTCAGTCCCTCAGGCAGTCTGTGGAGATTCCATTTCCTTGACTTGTACAAATCATGCTGGCTTCCCCAGTAGTGTATACTGTCATACACTTCACCAAAGTTGCCACTGATCTATTGTCTCCTTGGTGGTTTTCCATACCCACCTTTTCCCTTCCTTGTAACCATCAAAGGTTGTTTCTTTTTGTGTGTAAACCTTTTCATGAGTTTTTATAGTAATGGTCTCCCACAATATTTGTGCTTTTGTAATTGACTTAATTCATTCAGCATAATGCCCTCCAGATTCATCCATGTCACTAGATGCTTTGTGGATTCGTCATTGTTCTTTATTGTTGCATAATACTTTACAGTGTGTTTCTACCATAGTTTATCCACTCATCTGTTGATGGGCATCTAGATTGGCATGATCTTTTTGCTACTGTGAATAATGTTTCAGTGAACATGGGTGTCCATATGTATATTCATGTGATGATTCTTATTTCTCTAGGACATACTTCTAGGAGTGGGATTACTGGAACATATGATACTTCTCTTTCTAGCTTTCTAAGGAAGCACTGTAGTGTTTTCAAAAATGGTTGTATTATTTTGTATTCCCACTAACACTGCATAAGGGTTTCAATCTCTCTGCAGCCTCTCCAACATTTGGTATTTTCTGTTTTGGTGATTTGTGCCAGTAATGCCAGGATGAAGTAGTGTCTCATGGTGGGTTTGATTTGCACTTCTCTAATAGCTAGTGATTGCAGGCATTTCCTTATGTTGTCTGTTGGCCGCTCAAACGTCTTCTTTGGTAAACTGTTCATTTCTTCTACCCATTTTTTAATTGGTTTGTCTTTTTGATGAAGACATTTTTTATTTTCTTGTAGATTTTAGAGATAAGACTTTTCTTTGACTTCTGTTTTTTTTTCCCCAGTCTGCAGGTTCTTTTGTTATTCTTCTGGTGAAGTCTTTTGGTGAGCCTAAGTGTTTAATTTTTAGAAGATCCCAGTTGCTCAGCTTGTTTTCTGGAGTATGTGTGTTGTTGGTTATTGTTTGTATCTATCAATGCCATGTATTAAAGCTTGTACTGTTGATCCTGTTTTTTCTTCTGTGAACTTTATAGTTTGGGGGTTTATATTTATGTCTTTGATCAATTTTGAATTAGTTTTTGTATAAGGTGTGAGCCTACCAAACCAAACCAGATCCACTGCTGTCAAGTCAGTTCCAACTGATAGCAACCCTATAGGACACAGTAGAACTGCTCTACAGAGTTTCCGAAGATCATCCAGCAGATTCAAGCTTCTAACTATTTGGTTAGTAGACATAGCATTTAACCACTATGATACCAGTGTTTTCAGTGTGAAGTATGAGTTCTGTTTATTATTTTTGCAGATGGATTTGCACTTATTAGAGACTGTCTTCTCCCCGTCTGATGGACTTTGGGCCTTTGTGGAAGATCAGGTGACCACAGGTGCATAGATTTACATGTGGGTTCTCAATTCTGTTCCACTGGTTAATGTATCTGTCATTGTACCAGTACCATTCTGTTTTCACTACAGTAGCCGTATAGTAGGCTGTGAGGTAAGGTGGTATAACCTGACTTAGGACTTTTTCACTTTTCATGTAAAATTAATTGTAAGTTTTTCCATCTCTTTAAAGAATACTGCTGGTATTTGGATTGGTATTTCACTGTATTCACAAATGACTTTAGGTGTAAGTGTCATTTTCACAACGTTGAGTCTATAAATACCAATCCATTAACATGTTATGTTTTCCAACTTGTGTAGCTCTCTTGTGATTTCCTGCAGTAGCTTCTTGTAGTTTTCTTTGCATAGATCTTTTACAGTTCTAGTTAGATTTACTCTTAAGTATTTTTTTTTAGGGGCTATTATAACTGGTAGTTTTCCTGATTTCCTTTCCATCATTCTCTCTTTTTTTAAAATTTTTATTTAACATAACTGAGTGAAAATGTACATTCACGTATAAATTTACATGCCCACCTATATGCAGCTTCCACTGCTCTTCCTGTCCGGTGACTGCACACCATTCCTCTCTGCTCCATACATGTCTCATCCTCCCAACAGTTTCCCCTCCCCTCCTCTCCATCCACTCCCCTTCCTCCAGCCAGAGGTCAGCAAGATAATATCCTATAGATCTATAGAACCATAAACTGCTTCAAATATGTGGTCACTCTGCATTGCCAAGTCCAAGCCATTCCTGTCCAATGAGTGGACCTTTGTTATAATTTATGGGAAAGGGCAGCATCAGGGCCGGGGGCCATGCTCTCAGAGGAACCCCAAAACTGCTGGACCATCAATTGAGGTCTTTTAGTGAAGATCTCATGATGCACCCCTTTTTATTCTTGTGTTGCTAGTGAGACTCTTCTCTGTGAGCTCCATCGTGGCTATCACTGGTGGTGGCCGGGCACCATCCGGTTCTTCCCGTCCCAAGTCGATGTAGGCACCCACTCTTGTGGGTCTCTCTGTCTTCTCAGTTGTCTTTACCGCATGTCATTTTGGTCCTCGGTGAGCATCCGTTCCTGCTGAGTTGGGACCATTTGCTGTGTCCTCAGATGGAAGCTTGGCAGCTTTTAAGACCCCAGACGCCACTCACCAACGTGGGGTGCAGAGAGCTCTCTTAGCAAAACGCTAGTTGTGCCAATTGGCCTGGAATTCGCCTAAGAGCATGGTCCCCTGCCGCCCGCCCCAGCTACTCTATCCTTGCAGTATTGAGTTAAGATGGAAGGACTACTCAATTTACGCTGAAGTCCACTTAATGTTGTTCTTGTTTCTAATGTGTGCTATCACCACTTTCTCCCAACTACATTTCTAGTAACTATCTAAACTAAACCCTCCCACCTCACCCTCCCTTCTTCCCCTCCCTTGCAGCTGTCAAAGAGTCTTTTCGTCTATACACAAGTCTGTTTTTGAGATCTTATCTTAGAGGTCTCATACAGTATTTGTCCCTTTGTCGCTGGCTACTTTCACTCAACATAATGTCTTCCAGTTGAAACCAAGTTAGGAGATGTTTCCTGGAATCATCGTTATTCGTTATCATTGCGTAGTGCTCCATTGAGTATATGTACCATAGTTTACCAATCCATTCTTCTATTGTTGGGCATCTGGGTTGATTCCATCTTTTTGCTATTGTGGACTGTGCTGTGATAAACATTCTGGTGCCTGTGTCCGTTGGTGTGAAAGGCCTTGATTCTGTAGGATATATTCCAAGTAGTGGAATTACTGGGTCAAATGGTATATCGATATCCATTTTTCCATCATTCTCTTTATTAGTGTAGAGGAATCCAACTATTTTGTATGTTTATCTTGTATCCTACTTCTCTGCTGAATCTATTAGTTCCACTAGTTTTCTCAAGGAGTCTTTTGGGTTTTCTATGTGTAGTGTCATATCATATAGTGTTATACCATCTGCAAATAAGGATAGTTTAACTTCTTCGTTACCAATTTGGATGCTGTGTGTTTCTTTTTCTTACCATAGTGGTTTAGCTAGGACTTCCAGTACAATGGTAAATAGGAGTGGTGATAAAGGGCATTCTTGCCTTGTTCCTCTTCTCAAAGGGTATGTGTTCTGTCTCTCTCCATTAAGAATGATGTTGATGTTAGTTATGCATAGATGCTGATTTATTGTGTTTAGAAATTTCTATAGTTATACCTATTTTATGGAGAGTTTGTGTTAGGAACGCCTTTTCTGTGTCTGTTGAGAGAACCACATGATTACACTGATTGACTTTCTAACATGGAACCATTCTTGCATAACTAGAAAGAATCCCACTTGGTCATGGTATGTTATTTTTTTTATATGATGTTGAGTTCTACTGGCTAGAATTTTATTGACAGTTCTTGATCTATAGTCTTGAGAAATATTGGTCTGTAATTTTCTTTTTTATGGTGTCTTTGCCTGGTTTGGGTAACAGGCTTATGCTGGCTCCACAGAATGAATTCAGGTGTATTCCTTCCTTTTTCTATGTTCTGAAATAATTTGAGTAGTACTGGTCTAGGTTCTTCTCTGAAAGTTTAGTAGACTTCTCCATTGAAGCCATCTGGGCCAAGGTTCTTTTTGTTGGGAGTATTTAAATTACCTTTCAATCTCTTCTCCTTATGGGTCTGTTCAGATATTCCACATCATTTTGTGTTAGTTTGGGTGGATGGTATGTTTCTAGAAATTTGTCCCTTTCTTCTATATTTTTAAATTTGTTTTAGGTATAATTTTCCATAATACACTGTTATGATCCTTTTTATTTCAGTTGGATCTGTTGTAACATCCCCCATGTCATTTACTTGGGTTATTTGCATCCTCTCCTGTTTTTCTTTTGTCCGTTTGTCCAGTAGTTTTCCAATTTTGTTGATCCTTTCAAAGAACCAACTTTTGGTTTTGCTATTTCTTTCTCTTATTTTCTAGTCTCTATTTCATTTATTTCAGCTCTTTTCTTTCTTCTTTTCTTCTGGAGGCTGTATGCTAAAAAACACTAGTGCACTCTTTCTGTCTGTTCTAGTAGTGCAGCTAATGTTGGAGTATTGTCTCTTTTTTTCTTCTTTCTCATTTTTCAGTGTGTGCATCTATTGCTATAAATTGACCTCTCAGGAGTGTCTTTACCGTAACCTCAAGGTTTTGGTATGATGTGCTTGACTGTAGGAATTTTCCTACCCCATCTCTGATTTCTTCTATTGCCAGTGGCTTTTAAGCAGGGTGTTATTTTGTTTCCATGTAATTTTTATTCTCTTAATCTTCCTCTTATTAATTTCCACCTTAATGGTGTTAAGATCAGAGATGATACTTTGTATTATATCCATGTTTTGGATTTCGTTGAAGGTTGCTCTGTGGCCTAAGATATGGCCTCCTTTGGAGAATGTTTCCACGTGCATTGAAAAAGAATGTGTCTGTAGCAGCTGTTGGATGAAGTGTTCTATATATGCCAGTGAGGTCAAGTTGACTGATCATGCCCTTTAGCTCTTATGTATCTTTGCTGAGTTTCTTTCTAGATGCTCTGTTCTTTACTGAGAGAGGTGTGTTGAAGTCTCCTACTATTATCATGGAACTGTCAGTTTCTCTGTTCAGTGCTGTTAGTTTGTTTTATATATTCTGGAACCCTATTATTGGGTGTGTAGATGTTTATGATTTTTATGACTTCACAGTGGATTGTATCTTTAATCACTGTATAGTGTCCTTGTCTTTTATGGTAGATTTTGTTTTAAAGTCTATTTTATCTGAAATTAGTATTGTCATTCCTTCTCTTTTTTGGTAGCTATTTGACTTTTTTTCATTATTTTTTAATAAATTTATATCTTTGTATCTAAGGTGTGTCTCTTGTAGACAGAATATTGATGGATCTTGGTTTTTTTTAATCCATTTTGTCACTGTCTGTCTCTTTATCGGTGCATTTAGTCCATTTACATTCAGTGTAATTGTTGATAGGTGTGAGCTTATTATTGTTTTGTAGGGATTTTTCCACCCCTGTGGTGCTGACATTTTCTTTGTTCCTCTTACTCTTCTATGCCGAATTCCATTTGTTGGTGGACACTTTTTCTCATTTCTTTTGTTTTCATGGATTTTGTTTTTGCTGAGACTTTATGTTTTTTCTTTTTTCTTTCGACGAGTAGGTTTGTTAACTTTCTTTGCAGTTACCTGGAAATTTACTCTTATCCTCCTAGGTTTGAACCAGTCTATTATTATTTGGTAGTGTTTTGGGAGGGGTTGTTTATGTCATGTACTAGGACTGACAGGATTGGCCAGGAATCAGTGCAGGGCAGGTTCTCGTAGGCCATGCCTGTGCTGCCAGGGCTGTGATATTCAGCATACAGTGCAGGTAGGTAGGAAGAAGGGCAGATGTGACGTGTGGAGCTAAGATGGGTTTGGGAAAGAGGAAAGAAAAACTGGAGCCAAAAAAACAAAAACAAAAGAGTGCTAAGGGAGCTTGCCATTGGAGTGGAGAGATGAGAAACCAAGAAATGGAGAAAAACAGAAAGAAAAAAACTAATTTTAAAAAATTATAAAAAGAAAAGCCTCAAGGATCCTACAACTGTGGCTGCAAAGACTTGTGAAGTGGCACCCTGGCAACCCCAGGCTAGAAGACATAGAGAGGTCCCACAGTTCCAGGTATTCAGGATACAGGAAAAGATGGGTAAGTGTAGAGAGATGAGAAACTGAGGAATGAAGAAGGACAAAAGGGAAAAACTAGAATGAAAAAAGAAAAAAAAAATGCTCCTAGGATCCCACCAGTGTGGCTGTGCAGACCAGGAAGAGTAGCTCCTGAGATGCACAGTACAGCCCTGCTAGAAAGGGCTCCCAATCCACAAGAAGAAAAAGAAAACAAACAAAACAGAATGGTGACAACAAACAAAAAAAAAGTCCCAGATATCTCACCAACATGGTAGCACAGGCTGGAGAAGCAGTTCCCCAGTTGAATGGTGCTTTCACAGTCCTTCAAAAAAGCAATGACGGCATGTAGAGCCAGGTCTTGAGCAGAACGGAAGGGGTGGTGGTAAGAAGCACAGAAGAAACCCAAAGAAGCAACACTAGCAACAAACAGCTGGTACTCAAGGTGTCAGCCAGTGTGGGTGGGGTGAATCCAAGATATACAGGGCAGAAGCTAGTGCCTCCTGACTAAGCAGTATCATCTGGCAAAAAGCAGAGGAAGACAAGCAAGGGGGGAAAGGGCGGGAGAACCGCAGAGGCTGGGAAACTGTATATCCCTGGCTACTGTGTGATCTGTACTCCTTGTCCTCCAAATTCCAATGTGGGCAAGACAAATCCAAGTGATACAGACACTGCACTTCCTGGCCGACTGAGCAACTGCAGCCAGACATGTAGCCCTGGAGGTACAACAGGGAAAAGACAGACAGTGTGGGAAAGCATATATTGCTGGTTAATGGGTGATCCTGTCTCCTTCTGGGAGTTCTATGAAGCTGCTTTCCCCTACTCTTTGACCACCAGCCTCTGACAGTTCAGGATAGCAAATCCCTGCGGCATTAGCTCATGGAGACCTCTGCATGTATCTTTCCTCACTTTCTTGTTCCATTTGGTGCTTTGCTGAGTTCTTCATCTCTTCATTTGAACTTAGGGTTAGGATTGATGTTTATCACTGTTTTACTTAATTTTTCAGATCATTGCTGTGGAGGGACAGCATGGTGCTTCTGTCTATAGCACAATCTTGGCTCTCTCTCTCTTTTCATTTCTTAACTGATGCTTCCATGATCATTAATTGTTTATCCAAGTAAAATGAAATCCTTGACAACTTCAATACTCTCTCTGTTCATTATATTGTTTATTGATCCAGTTATGAGGAATTCTGGTTGTGTTGTGGTGCAATCCACATAGAAGGACAAAAACATCTACCTAGAAAAACTACAGTGAGACTGCTCCTTAGAAGGAAAGATGGTAAGGCTTTTTCTCACATACTTTGGACATGTTATTGGGAGGAACCATTCCCTGAGAAGGGACATCATGCTGGATAAAGCAGAGATTCAGCAAAAAAGAGGGAGACTCTCAATAAGATAGACTGACACAGTGGCTGCAACAACCACCTCAAACATAGCAAAGACTGTAAGGATGGCACAAGACCAGGTGATGTTTCATACCATTGTACAGGGGATCACTATATGTGGAACTAATTTGACGGCATCTGACAGCAACATAATATATAAATAAATATCACATGCACAGAATAAGTAAATGAATGTGGCAAAATGTTAAACACTGGCGAATCTGAGTAAACAGCAACAATATTATGATTTTTCTAAAGTCTGAAATTATTTGAAAATAAATGTTTTTTTTTAAAAAAAAAACCACACATAATGGTGAATTATAGAAACCTTTGAAAATCAAAGGCAAAGGAAAGCCCAATGGGAAGACCAAACTCTGAGACCTCAGTGAGAACTGCTGAAGCACTGGAACATATGACCTTTAAGGAAAGATTTCAAGAAATGAAAAAAAGGTTGACTTTTTTTCTAAGCAAGAGGTTTTTACAAGCTTGTTCTATCCATTAATGTAGGAAAAAAAGAGCTTCGATTTAGAAATAAACCCAAACCCACTGCTGTTAAGTCCAACTCATAGTGACCCTCTAGCACAAGAGTAGAACTGGCCTATGGAGCTTCCAAGGAGTGCCTGGTGAATTTGAATTGCTGACCTTCTGATTAGCAGCTGTAGCACTTAACCACTACACCACCAGGATTTCCTCTATTTAGAAACAGAAAACCTGAATTTGTGGATTAGGTCTCATTGGTTTGTTGTATGTCCTCCAGAAGCGTCACAACTGCTCCCTGCAAAAAGTGGATCATGCAAACCTTAGTGAGGGCTCATTTGTTCAATACACATTCATAGTCGTGTCAGATGTCTTTAACCATAAGATATACAAACCACATTACACTTAATAGGAATTTACTTAAGAATGGAGTTAATTTTTTAAAGTACCAAAAACCACACCAAACTAGTCATCCAGTTGACTTGAACTCACAGCAACCCTACAGGACAGAGTGTAACTGCCCTATAGCGTTTCTGAGAACATAAATCCTTACAGAAGCAAACTGCCACATTTTTTGCTATGTCTCTTAACCAGAACTCCTTCTTCTAAAGGACGGAACCCGTTGCCGGGAGTCAATTCTGTCAAGCAACCCTACAGAACGGAGTAGAATTACCCTATGGAATTTCCAAGGAGCTGCTGGTGGATTTGAACTCTACGCCTCTTGGTTAGCAGTAGAGCTCTTAGTCATTGTGTCCTTAGGGCATTAATAATAGTTCCAAAAAACTGTGGAATAAAGATGTAAATTGTTCGTTTAAGCAAGGTAGTGATGTTTCTCCCTGTGCTGTCAAGTTTATAAACATTTGAAATTTTAGAATCGCTTTAAACTCCTCGTGGGAGTCGTTGTTCAGGCCGCGATGGCTAGCCGATCAGTTGTAAATGTCATTTTTCTACGGTTAGCTCCCATAACCGACTCGCTGATCTTTGCTGCAGCGGACCGCGCACACTTTCAACACAAGCCTGTTTTTTAACCACTTATTCCTTCTCCGCCCCGGCGCTGAAGACTAGAAACTCCGGAGGTCAGTCCAGGAGAGCTCGCACGCATGCGCCATTGGAGCAGCCTTTGCGGAGCTACTCAGGACGTTACGTCACCGCCAACCACACTTGGGCGGCGACCGGCGGGAGTTTTTCAAAATGGGAGCGCGGAGGCGCTGCCCAGGCCTCAGGACGTGTCCGGGAAATCTTTTGGTGGCTGTGCCGTCGTCGCCAGGAGCGGCGGCGTAGAGAGCCGAGCCTAATGGGCGCCAAGACCGGCTGGCTGCTTGGAGCGCTGCCTCGAAGGAACTGCGTGAAGGGAGCTAATCCGGGAAGCATAGACCGGGGCCGGGAAATATGGCGACCTGCATCGGGGAGAAGATCGAGGTAAAATAAATAAATAAATAAAAACCTCGCCGACCTGCGCCGGAGCGGGCGGGAGTCCGGGCGGCAAGACTGGAGACCGCTGCGGGAATGTGATCGGGGGAAGCTAAGGGCGGCAGAGCGGGCGCCGAGCTGTGTAGGGTGGGGCCCGGCCGTCTGGGGCCCGGCTCTGGCCCTTGGGGTGGGCCCAGCTCTGTGGGGGCGGATCGGCACTCCCCTCTGGGACTGAGGGACAGCGGCGCAGGTGAGACGCTCGCGCCCCGCCCTCCGGCCCCAGCCCGGCGGCTTGGTGTCTGTTGTCCCGCCGCGTCTGCCGCGCTGGGGATGGGCGAGGCTGCCTCCCCCTTCTCCGAGGGCATGGCGGTTACCTCCGGCGGGCGCTGCGGCGGGATTCCGGCTCGGCCCTAGTTGCCTTTGGCTGGAGCTGGGAGGAGGGCTTTGAGGCGCACTGAGGTTTAAATCCCAGGCCATTAGTTTACGCTATCTCAACGCAGCTTAGACGCGCGGGGAGATCCTCAAGGAGGCAACATGCCTCACACCCCGGGCACCTGCAGTATCGAGGTGTGACACCTGCTTGAATTTTGTCCAACTCTCCTACGCGATCTATTTTATCTTTTCCCATTCCCCTTCCCATCTATTTTTCGTTCTCCTCCTATGACTCATCACATATAATCTTTAATTTTAACTTTTAAGGATTTCAAAGTTGGAAATCTGCTTGGTAAGGGATCATTTGCTGGTGTCTACAGGGCTGAGTCCATTCACACTGGTTTGGAAGTTGCGATCAAAATGGTAAGAATGTATTAATCTACTACTCCCCTGTACTTTGCAAGTACCTAAAGATGCCTGCTGTTTGAGGTGTCAGAAATTCCTTACTATCAGGTTTTTTTTTTTTTTTAATTGAAGAACCCATTGCTTAGGCAAAGACGAATACAGCCACTTCCAGCAGTTGAGTTTAAGGACATCTTAGAAGAGCCATAACCATGCTTACTTTAGTTACGTAGTGTACAAGTGGTTTTTTTTTTCATTAATGTTGAATAGACTTGGTATCCGCTGTAATTATGTGTACAGGCAGTCCCAGGTTTTGGTCGTCTGGCTTAAGTACAACCCATAGTTATGAACTAACCCTCGTAAAGCCTATTATATTAAACATTTGAGATTTACACCCAATGGTTAGTAATAACAAGTGATCTCGGTATTTCAACATGCATCAAAACATTGGTATTACTGTATTATAATGTGAAATGCTTTAGTGTATCTGGAAATGTTTCTTTAATGATTTTTATGCATAGAAAGGTGCACTACATACAGTATATTAAAACATTTGACTAACATTAGAAATGAACTGTACCTAAGTGTTTTGACTTACTTACAAATGTGACTTAAAGACATGCTTACGAATGGAACTTGTCCATATTCTAGGGACTGGTTTTACTTGGAGTAATTGGTAGAAGCAAAGAATAAACAATAATTAGGTGTAAACTTGTGCATGGTTCTTACTATATACGGTAACAAAATTAATCCAGAATACTATTTTCAGTTATTAGAAGTCAGTCTAATAGGAGTGATGTAATGATAAGCTATTTGAGAATCATTTGTCTAAACCAGTCAGGAAAGATAGAAGAGGTTTTATTTCCAAGTTCGGCTAAGTTTGATTTTTTGTTGTTGTTGTTCTTAGAGATAGGATCGTTGTGTTATTAAATTGTTTAGGTTGTAAGAGGGTATTATAGTACATTGGAAAAACTTAATGAGTGTCCATCTATCAAGCACTCTAGATGCATGGGAAAGATGAAGAATAACTTGTCTTCACAAAGAAGTAAACAAAATACTTGAGACTGACATTTTATGTATTTGTTGGAAACCTTGGTGCCACAGTGATTTAAAAATTCTGCTGCTGACCAAGAGGTCAGCAGTTCATATCCACCAGACACTCCTTGGAAACCCCGTGGGATGCTTCTGCCCTGTCTCATAGGGCTGCTATGAGTCTGAATCAACTGGATGGCGATGGTTTTTTATTTTTTTAGTTTATTTTGCTTTAGGTGAAAGTTTATAGCTCAAGTTCATTTCTTTTTTTATTGTAATTAAGTGAGAGTATACAATCCATATCAATTTTGTATACTCCTTCTGCTTTCCTTGTCCAGTGACAGCACACTCCTCCTTTTCATTTTATACTTGTCTTATCCACTTAACAAGCTCCTGCCCTCTCCTCTCCACCCTCTTCTCTCCCATCTGAAAAGAGACCAGTAGGACAGCCTCCTGTAAATGCACAGAACCATAAAGTACACCCACTGTATGGTCACACTGTATCCCCAAGTTCAATCTATTTTTTTGTCTGAAGAGTTGACCTCAGTAGTAGTTTCTAAACAGGAGCAGCAGCAGGTCTAGGGGCTATGCTTCCAGGGGTACACTGGGTTGTCGGGCCATCAGTTGTCTTTTAGTAGAGTTCCTGAACTGTACTCCTCCTTTTCTCGTGTTGCTAAAGGGACTCAACATTGTGTGCCCCATCACAGCTGTCTTTGGTGGTGGTCAAGTACCATCTGATTCTTCTGGTCACATATTGATGCAGTCACCCATTCACATGGGTCCTTCTGTTTCCTGGGCTCTTTTTCCCTTGCGTCTTTGTTGTTCTCGATGATCGTCTGTTCCTGCTGACTTGGGACTGTTTGGTGTACCTCAGAAGGCAGCTTGCTAGCCTTCTCACGCCACTCACCAGTGTGAGGTGCAGAAAACTCTTAGCAGTAGGCTAATTATGCTAATTGATCTCAGAGTCCTCCAAGAACATGGTCCCCAGAGTTAATTTCTTACTAACAAATGTATGCATATATTGTTTTGCAACATTAATTACAATCTCAGTAAAGTATATTTTTTCTTTTCAAAATGATAATTACAGTGACACCTGTGAGAACCAGAGCTTGATGGAGCTACCTTGTTTTTGCAGGTCTCACAAGTTTTCTGTGTTGGACAGGACATAGTCATGCTGCTTTACTGTCACTTGTTTTTGTAGAAAAGATTTTTTGTTTTCCTTTTCCGGCAGATTTTTTACTTACATACGTTCTAGCTTTCACAGGTTTTACTATTACTTTCATCGTGTTGACAATCCTATAAAAGTATTCTTTCCATTTTGCTCGTTAACAGGCTTACAGGAATTAAGTTACTTGCCCAAGAACACATATTTATTAAGTAGTATATCCAGTACTTGATATACTAGGCATCTCTGACAACAAAGTCCATGCTTTTTTATTACATACTGGTACTACCCATCAGTTATACATTGATGTCACATCCATATTTTATAGTGTTAAGTGTCGTAGAGATAGAAGGGAAACGGGCAGGTCTCTCTGACTTCTTTGGACGGCATCTTCCCATCTGTAAAGAGCCTTCAGTAGATTGGTGGTTTTAAAACGTCTCTGTAGAAGCTTAAAGGTCCAGGGACCCTCTTAGGAATCAGACAGGGTGAGAAAAGGGGAGGGGGTTGTCAGAGGACCTAATCTGGTAGGACCCAGGCTTTTTCCTCCACTTCAGCCACAGTTGTTTTCTTTTTTCCTGTTTGAGTCATTGAGATTTGAGGAAAGATTTAATTTTAAAAAAGTATAGTAAAAAAAATTGCACTATAACTATTTTTAAGTATATGATTCAGTGATACTAATTATGTTCAGTGTTGTACCACCATCAGCAGTATTTCTTTCCAGAGTGTTTTCATCATCCCAAACAGGAATGCTGCACCGCTCCCTCGAGCCCCTGTTAACCACTAGTATTCCTGTCTCTCTCTGTTTCCTTATTCTAGATATTTCATAAGAATTAGGTCATACAATATTTGTGCTTTTATGTCTGCCTTAATGTTTTCAGTCCATGTCATAGCATGTATCAAAAGTTCATTTCTCTTTTTATGTTGAATAATACTCCACGTATGTGTGTGTGTGTCACTATCCATTCATTTGTTCATGGACACCTGGGTTGTTTCCACCTTTTGGCTGTTTTGAATAATGTAACATTGATATATAAGTATCTGTTTGAGTCCTTGCTTTTAAGTGTTCTGACTATATACTTATGGGTAGAATTATTGGGGCATATATGGTGAAAGTTCATTTTTGACACTTTTAAAAGTTTATCATCAACAATTAGAACCCCTCATCTGTTGTTTTTAGATAGATAAGAAAGCCATGTACAAAGCTGGAATGGTACAGAGAGTCCAAAATGAGGTGAAAATACATTGCCAACTGAAACATCCTTCTATCTTGGAGGTAAGATAAATATTTTCCAGAAGCTGCCAGGGAGACCAAATTTTTGTCTAATATATTATCCACTTTTATGTTTCAGCTTTATAATTATTTTGAAGACAGCAACTATGTGTACCTGGTACTAGAAATGTGCCATAATGGAGAAATGAACAGGTATTTAAAGAACAGAATGAAACCTTTCTCAGAAAATGAAGGTAGGTTTCTTTTTTTCTTTTTATGATAGTTATAAATTTCCCCCTTTAAATTGTGGTGTTGAAGAATGTGCTATTGTGTAATCTTCAGTAAAACTGTTTCAGTTGTTACTTTGTGCTAGAGAAAGATTTTTTTTTCCTCCCCAAATTATAAAAGCAGTTAATTCTTGCACATAATTCAAGCAGTGTGGAAGTAAGTAAGAGAAGAAATTTGTTACCCTTCTTATTCTTAAACTCATGTTAAATCATTGGTAGCATTTAGTGTGCATCCTTTCACATCTAGAAAGAAACTTTACAGGATGTTCTTAATAACTATAAAGAAGTTTCTAAATCAGGTACAAGTAACAGAACATTTTATTATAAAAAATATGAAACACATAAGCAGAGAAAGTATAGTAAGTCCTCATGAACCCATCACTGAGCTTTCAACATGACTGACTGGTTTGATCAAATCATTTCATCTATACCCTTTTTGAAACATTGACAGGGCGGTGGTTAAGAGATTGACTGTAACCAAAAGGTCAGCAGTTTGAATCCATTTGCCCCTCTGGAAACCTAATGGAGCATTTCAGCTCTGACCTTTAGGGTCACTGCGTGTTGGAATCCATTCAATAGCAGTGGGTTTGGTTCTGTTTTTTTTATACCCTTCTTAGTCCCAGAGATTTCCCCAGACTATTTAGGCACCACAGACATCATTTTATCTATAAATATTACTATGTATCTTGAAGATGTAAAATATGTATCTGTAGTCACAAATTCAGTATTACACCCAATAGTTCTTTAATATCAAATACATAGTTTCAGAATACTCCAGTTTCTCAAATAATTTTTTACAGTTCAAATCAATATGAGTGTCCATGCATTGTCACAGAAAAGTTATTGTTACCTTGCCCTGTGAACTGGTCTTGCAGATAGTTTAAAAAAGGTGATTGCTAATGAAGCTTATGTAACTCATTTGGAAAATGATTTAGTCATATCTATTAAAAACCCCAAACCAAACCGATTGCCACTGGGTTGATTCTGATTCATAGTAACCTTATAGGACAGAGCAGAGCTGCTCTATAGGGTTTCCAAGACTAACCTTTACTGGTGGCTCAATGGTTAAGAGATCAGCTGCTAACCAAAAGTCAGCAGTCTGAATCTAGCAGCTGTTCCTTGCAAACCGTATGGAGCAATTCTGCTGTGTCTCACAGGCTTGCTGTGAGTCAGAATCAACTATATGGTGCTGGATTTTCAGTTCTTTTCAGGCTTTAAAGGAGCAAACTGTTGCTTCTTTTTTCTGAGGA
Source organism: Heterohyrax brucei (assembly GCA_028571685.1). Taxonomy (NCBI): domain Eukaryota; kingdom Metazoa; phylum Chordata; class Mammalia; order Hyracoidea; family Procaviidae; genus Heterohyrax; species Heterohyrax brucei. The sequence continues at coordinate 51,244,503 of CM053143.1, read as the reverse complement.
CTGACTTGTTGGTTCAAGCTTTCAGCTTCTGGTTTAGCAATTGAGGGCTTAGCCATTGCTTCACCAAAGTGCCTACTGATTATCAGCACATTTTTAAAGCTATAAATAAGTGTAAGTACATAGAATGATGGAACAGCGTAAAGGCTAGAAATTGATCTGTGTGTATAACTGGGAATTTCATATTTGGTAAAGATAGCATTTCAAGTCTTAAGGATGAAACTATTGAATGAACAGTGCTTGACAGATTGGTGTTATTTGGGAAAACATAGAACTAATGTTGTTTCATACAGAAGTATATCTACTTATTTATCAGATGGTGGCACAGTGGTTAAGAGCTTAGCTGCTAACCAGAAGGTCAGCAATTTGAATCCTCCAACTGTTCCTTGAAAACACTGTGGAGCAGTTCTGTTCTGTCCTATAGAGTCACTATGAGTAGGAATTGACTTGACAGCAACAGGTTTGGTTTTGGTTTAGGTGCCCATTGAAGGAGCCCTGATGGTGGCACTGTGGGTAAGTACTGAACAGCTAACTCAGGTCAGCTGTTAGTGGGAAAAAGATGTGACAGTCTGCTTCTGTAAAGATTACAGCCTTGGAAGCCCTATGGGGCAGACTATATCCTGTGGGGTCTATATGAATGGAATTGACTCAAGGGCAGTAAGTTTGGTTTTCTGATTTAGGTGCCTGTTGGAGTCTCTGGGCTGTGCAAATACTTATGTGCTCCACTACTAGTGCAAAGGTTGGAGGTATGAACCTACCCTGAGGCTCATCAGAAAACAGGCCTGACTATCTGCTTTCAAAAGGTCACAGCCTTTAGATAGTAGACACTAGTTTTAGTGGTAAGTAAGGCAGTAGTGAATAAGGGTGAGGTCAGCACAACTGGACAAGGTAAAAGATGATACCAAGAAGTCCACAAGAATAAAGGATGATTTTGGTGTAATTCACAGCATACGCAATTAAGTAACGATAGTAATAGCCAAAAATGTGTGTGGTTACATAGGTTAATATGTACGCACATACGTATAGGTAAGCACATGTGAATATGTGGGTATGCATGTATAGGTGTTTCTGTAGGCAAATGAATATACACGTTTGTGTGTGCTCTTTATATACCAAAAAACCATTGCTGTTGAGGCACCGCTTCTGACCCTTCGAGACCATCTAGGACTGACTAGAACTGCCCTGTGGTGTTTCTAAGGAGCAGCTGCTGGATTTGAACTGCTGGCCTTTTGGTTAGCAGCCATGCTGTCAACCACAGAGACCAGGTTCTGCTGCATATAGAGTCATATATAAAGTAAAGCACATGGGGAGCACAGTTAAGAAATACATCCTACATATAAACAGTTTGTGGGATTGGGTTAGGGTGTTTGAGGGCTTTGGACCATAGTCTCGTGGTACAACTTGGTCAGTTGGCATAATATAGCTCATAGAGGTAATGTCTACGTCTTAATTTGGGGAGTAGCTTCTGGGGTCTTACACTTTTGAGGGCAGCCATCTAAGATGCAGCTATTGGCCTCTACTTGTCTGAAGCAAAAGAGAAATAGGGAAACCAAAGACTCAAAATAGTAATCTGCAGGACTAATAATCTACATAAACTGTGGCCTCACCTACCTCAAGACCAGAAGAATTAGATAGTGCTTGGCTACCACTACTGACTATTCTAACGAGGGACACAATAGATGGTCCCAGATAGAATGGGGGAAAAAGGAGAACAAAACTCAGTTCCCATAAAAGGTCTTACTGGACCAGTAGACACTAGAGGAACTCCCAAGACTGTCATTCTGTGATACCTTTTAAGCTTGAAACTCAGACCACTCCTGCAGGTCACCTGTGAGCCAAAAGACAGAATGGCTCGTAAATATCAAGTAGTATCACCCGTGAGTAGTGTGCTCCACTGATTGTTTACATTTACCCTGGACCAGTGATGAGAAGGTTTAAGTGGGATAAGGAAGCTACATTAATGGAAACAGAACAACCAGAATGGAAATAATGAGAATGCTAACACATTGTGAAAAGTGTAGTTAATGTCACTGGATAATATGTATAGAAATTTTGAAATGACAACCTAATTTGCTATGTAAATTTTCTCCAAAATCACAATAAAATATTAAACAAAAAGTCACAGCTTTGAAAACTCATTGGATCACAGTTCTGCTCTAACATAGTTGGAGTCATGTAAGTCAGAATTGACTCTATGACAACTAACAACAGATTCCAGTTGCCATGCCAGATGCTAGGAATAAGTTATTATCTACACAGCTATCTCATCCTGTACCCCCCTAAAGTCTCTGTTAGTGCAGAGATTCCCAGAAAATAGGTAAGTAGATGTGTGACATAATTGCAAATTCTCATAAGGGCTGAAAAAAGAAATGAAAAAGCGTGAAATAATTGAGAAAATATATATAAGATAATGTGAGCAGGTCAAGTTTCTGAGGAGGTGACATGTAAACTGAGAGCTAAAGGGAGGAAAGATCCAGTCCTAGGCATATGCGAAAGCCTTGAGGCATGAAAAATATTTGACATACTCAGAAATGAGGGAAGACCACCACGGATGGAGCTTAGTGAACAAGGGAAAATGCCACAGAACTATTAGAGACATAAATAGGTGTTAAGAGTAGATAATGTTAAGGTATTTCCCCCCTGTACTTTATTGCAAACTATAACATATTGAAACTCTGGTTGCGTAGTGGTTAAGTGCTATGTCTGCCAATCAAAAAGTTCGAGTATATACACCACACATTCACACTGTGTCACCAAGTCTGAAGAGTTGATCTCAGTACTGATTTCAGGTCAGCGCCAGCAGCAAGTATAGGTGCCATGTCCCCAGGGGACTCTCCAGGCTGTTATACCATCAGTTCTGGTCTTTTGGAACAGTTATTGAACTGCACACCTCTTTTTCTTGTGTTACAGCCCTCCATGTTAAAGAATTTCAGTTTTAAAAGTGCTCTGAGAAATTTCTTGAGTAATGATACCATATGTGTCTGGAAATTATTGTTTGTGAAAATAGAGGAGGAACAATGAAAACAGGAAGACTTTTAGGATCACTCAGAAATGATGGCAGCTTGCACCAGTGTAGTGGCAGGGCAAATGAAAAGAAGATAGTGGATTCCGTATTTATTTTGAACATTGACTTGCTGAAGAAATAGAAAAGGAGGCATCTAATATACTACCTAGGTTTCTAGAGTAGATAATATTAGGAACATCATCAGTTTCTAAGTAACTGAGTGATGGTGTTACTGCCATTGAGTGAACAGGGAGGTTTGGGTAGCAGGTGTGATAGAGTTAAAAATTAAAATCTTAAATTTGAGCTGTCAGATAGACAGTTATATTTCTTGAGTATGAAGTTCAGAAGAGAGAGCTCTAAAGATTTAGGAATCATAAGCAAACTGAGTCTATAACAAGCATCAGGATAATAAAAGAGAGTGTATTAAGTTGCAGAAAGGCAGCCTTGAATAAAGCTTAGAAACAGCTGTAAGGAAAAAGAATTATATTTTAACAAAGTTAAAAGAAAAAATGAGAAGAAAATATTTGCAGGATATATAACTGGCCAATTGTGAAAAATATAATGTGTATATAGAAAGCAAAAGATTATTGAATAGGAAAATGGGCAGTATGAGAAGACTGTTTATGGGAAGCCAAGCCAAGTGCCATCGAGTCGGATCCAACTCATGGCGACCCTAAGGGCCAGGGTACACATGAAAAATGCACATGAAATAATGCCCCAAATTAGTGGGAATGCTGACTAAAATAATGAGATACCATTTACTCATTGGCTTGAGACTACCTTAACGTTAATAAGGGAGTATGTGAAAAATACATCCTTTTGGAGAGCAATTTGGCAAGGTATGGAAGTACAGAATGTTCATATCCTTCAACCCAGTGCTTCTAGAATATACATAAGGTACCACCCCATGCATATGTAGAAGAAAAGTATGTATAAGGATGTTTAGTGCAGTATTTTTATAATCTTAAAATATAAAAAACACTTAGCAATTAAATAAAATGGTCCATGTGTATTGACACAGATGGCTCCAAGAAATACTGTAAAGTAGGAAAAAGTAATGCAACTAGGTATTTATGATACTAGTTTTCTATTTAAAAGACATTTATTGCAGTGTATTTCTATAGATTTAATGTAAGGATGTGAAAGAAAACTATGAAAGAATACATGAATCTGATAACAGATTTGGGGATTAGGGGATTAGAAGGTTAGGGGATTAGGAGTCATTACATTTCAGCTTGATTGCTATGCTGGTTACCCTTTTTACCTTAGCCACTCCCAATTGGTAATGCAGTTAAGCTTCCCCTGACTATATATTGAAAATTTTTATCTGTTGGAAAGGGACTGATAAAAAGGAGTACCTAGTTGTGTTAAAGGGAATTAGAAAAAAATGAGGAAATTGTCAGAGTAGTATTTTTGTTGATAAAACTAATCTGTATGCTAGCATTCAAGTAAAATACTGTGGCTTGTATACTCTGGGTTTCATAATTTTTTCTAAGTGTTGAGTCTTCCAAACTTCTTAAATTGTAAGTTCTATTGTTTTATATCCTAACAGCTCGACACTTCATGCACCAGATCATTACAGGAATGTTATATCTTCATTCTCATGGAATATTACATCGGGACCTCACGCTTTCTAACCTCTTGCTTACACGTAATATGAACATTAAGATTGCAGATTTTGGTCTGGCAACTCAATTAAAAATGCCACATGAAAAGCATTATACATTATGTGGAACTCCTAATTACATTTCACCAGAAATTGCAACTCGAAGTGCACATGGATTGGAATCTGATGTTTGGTCCTTGGGCTGTATGTTTTATACATTACTTATTGGGAGACCACCTTTTGACACGGACACAGTCAGGAACACATTAAATAAAGTAGTATTGGCAGATTACGAGACACCAACTTTTTTGTCAAGAGAAGCCAAGGACCTTATTCATCAGTTACTTCGAAGAAATCCAGCAGATAGGTTAAGCCTGTCCTCAGTATTAGACCATCCTTTTATGTCCCGAAATTCTTCAACGAAAAGTAAAGATGTGGAAACTGCAGAAGACTCAATTGATAGTGGACATGCCACAATTTCTACTGCAATTACAGCTTCTTCCAGCACCAGTATAACTGGCAGTTTATTTGATAGGAGGAGACTTTTGATTGGTCAGCCACTCCCAAATAAAATGACTGTATTCCCAAAGAATAAAAACTCAAGTGATTTTTCTTCTTCACAAGATGGAAGTAGTTTTTATACTCAGTGGGGAAATCAAAAACAAGAAACTAGTAATAGTGGAAGAGGAAGAATGATCCAGGATGCAGAAGAAAGACCACATTCTCGATACCTTCGTAGAGCTCACTCCTCTGATAGATCTGGTGCTTCCAGTAGTCATTCTCGAGCAAAAACGTGCACAGTGGAACGATGTCACTCAGTAGAAATGCTTTCAAAGTCTAAAAGATCAGAACTAGATGAAAACGAAGACAGAAGCTCACCTACAGACAGCAATGTCAGTGTTTTCCATTTTAAAGAAAAGACACCTAATAGTTCTGGAACTTTTGAAAGAACTGACAGTGATCAAGACCTGTAAGAATAATTCTGTTGAAAGTGTTTTAATTTTTGGTATAAAGCTTTAAATAAGGGGGTGTTGCCAGGGCACAGAATACCTTTTTTTCCTAACTCTCAGGGCTCCTGAGGTAATTCTCAACTATGATTCTCATTTCTTTTTTGTAAGCCATTTTATTTATTAAATTTGGTGATGATTCTCATTTCTTAGTAAGACTCCAAATGATGATTTTCAATTCTAGTTGAAAATCTTTTTTTTTAAATTCATGTATCTGTTCATAGCACGCTACTTAGGGGATCTCAAGTGTTCTTGCGTACGTGCAAACAGAAAGAAAAGCTGAGCCTGGCTAGCTAGTCACGCTGCTGTTCTAGATTTTCTCGTAGTTGTTTAAATCAAAAGAAAATCTCCCTTTTCTAATATTTTATGTGTAAAAGTTACCAGGTGATTTTTCATTAATGGGAGTTTATTTATTTTTTGCATGTTTAGTCCCAGTCATCTTGCTCCACGAAAAGCTTTTCCATTTTCAGACCAGACATCTCAGACTGAAATGGTGCAGCAGTGGTTTGGGAATATGCAACTAAATGGTGAGTTTTTAGCAGAGTATTTTAGTCAAAAGTTAGTAACTTGGGCAGTCACCCAGCAAGCATTGCCGTTTTCTAATGAAAATAATGCATTTTTAATGAAGACTTAATAGTTAACATATTTTGAATATTTACTGTAAGTCAGCCACTGTTCTTAATGCTTGAATATATTATTAACTTACTAAATTCTCACCAAAAAAATGTGAAAAATACTATCATAATCCCCCATTGTTACAAATTTTACAGATCTGCATTTTCTCAGGCTACACAGCCATTAGGTAGATGGCCAGGATTCTAACCCAGGCAGTCTGACTCTGGCTTTGTTTTAACATTCTGTTCTTGCTTCTTCTCTATAAATAAATGCCTATTCAACAGTACCTATAAAACAATTGAAATATGTGTGTGGAAATTGATACAGCCATCATGGTTTAATAATGGGACCTCACATATGCTAAATTATACTGCTACTAGAACAGATGTCATCTGTGTTATTTTATTTATGGATATAGAGTTTCAAGGTCAAACATTTCTCATTAGTGAGCTTACAGATTTACAGAAGGTAGGCTGAAAAATAATGAGGGCAAAAAGAGAAAATAAAGAAGCATATGGAAAGGAGGAGATCATTTTTTACTGAGTATTGTATTACCTCACAGACTGTGACTAGGTAATATGACTAATTTAAGCCAAGAGTTAAGTCTTCTCGAAAGTCTGTTCTTTTTTCTTGTTTAGTGTGTGTGATCTTTTCAGGAGTCCAGAAGAAATTAATCTGTTATATGTCGTTATTAGATTGATAATTTGTTTGTTTTATAGACTATAAAACTGCCATGGAATTAGTCTTGCATTTAACCTTCTGTTATGTTTATAGGTACTCTTATTTGGTAACATGGAGATGTCTAAAATGGAAAGCTAACTTTCTTTATAATAACCTAGTAGTGCTGCTACAACTTGAAAGTATACTACTTGTTATAAAGTATTTTTTATTGCTTACTTTTTTTATAAAAAGTATTTTACTGTGCTTGAAGGACAGTTTACGGTCCATATCAGTTTGCCATATAAAACCTTGCAGCACACATGCACACATTGCCATGCAACTAACTGCTCTTCTCCCCACCCACCCCAGAACAGCAAATTCCTCCTTTCTACCCTGTACTTCTGTCCATTCAGTCACCTCCCATTCCCTTCCATCCTCTCATCTCACCTCTGGACAAGAGGTGCTCAGACAGCCTCCATTTTTTGCCAGTCTTTCTCAAGAGCTGGCTTTGGGAATGGTTTCGGCTCTGGGCTTACAGCGAGTCCAGGGGCTGTGTCCCCAGGGGACCCTCCAGTCTGACGGACCATCACACCTGGTCTTTTAATAGAGTTCCAGTTCTACACACCCGTTTTTCTCCCGTTGCATCAGGGTTTGTACATTGTGTTCCTTGTCAGGGCAGTCACTGGTGTAGCCAGGCACCAGTCTAGTTCTGCCCTCTTGCTGAAGTAGTCTCTGGATCATATGGTACCTTCTGTCTCCAGGACTCATATTTTCTGCATGTCTTTGATGTCCTTCATTCTCTTCTGCTGTAGCTGGATATAAAGTATTTTATTCATAATGGGAGTAAAAGCTAAAAAGTCATTTAAGGAAAGAAATTGCAATACAAATTTTTAAGATTATCATCTGAAAAATTGCTGCTAGATTGCATAATCGAATCATTTTAAGAGTTTTAAAAAAAGTGTTCCCATGCAAACTCTAAACCATATAAACTATATATTGGTAAAATTCATTTAGTTAAATTTTAGTAAGAATTTTTTTTTGATGTGAGGACGATTAGACATTTGTAACATTAGTAATACTAATGTTATTTCATGTTAGTCTTTTAGCTTTTAGTTGCATATTTCCTAACTAAAGGTGGGCTAGACAGTCCTTACATAAAAGTAGTAAATTTACATATTTTTCACATGGAGAAAGATTAGTTAGGAATTCTTGTCAAGTCTGTTTTTTCTGAACCATTGGTAATTGCTTGTTTTAGAACTAGTAGCTAATCCTAAGGTTATTAGTTTTTGACTTAAGTGAAAACATATTCTTTATTGGTCTTGTGAATATTAAAAGTATTTCTTCTAGATACGAGTTAAAAATGGCACTATAAAAGTCACTTTTATTATATCTCAGACTGTGTGCTTTTTTTTTTAACTACATTCATTTTCCTTAAAAAAAAAATCTGTTAAGCCAGCAAGTCTTTGTTTTGTGTAGACTTGTGTCTGTTGGTAGTTACTCACTAAATTGCGTTATTGTATGTATATTATAGCTCACTTAAGAGAACCTACCGAACTTCATGGCATTGGTCCAAACAGAGATTGCCAGGATCATCCAGGTTTGCAAAAGGACGCATTAAGAAACGCCTGGACTGATAAAAGCACCAGAAAGAACCCTGATGCTTCTGATAATGCGCAGTCTGTAAAACAGCTGAATTCCATGAAATACATGCCTGCACTTCACAGTAAACCTGAGCTAATTCAGCAACAACCTGTTTTGGGATATGATCCTTTTTCTGAACAAAGCAAGACTGGGAATATGGAGCCACCATCGGGTTATCAGAAACATACTTTACGAAGCATTACATCTCCTTTGACTGCTCACAGGTTAAAACCAATCAGACAGAAAACCAAAAAGGCTGTGGTATGTCTGTTATTTTTCTAAGTTACTGTGTTACATTTTTCTTTAGAATAGGTTTTTAGTGTCAAACATGTGGTTTTTATTCCATGTAATGTCCCTGTACTTTGGGGTGTGTACATGATAAACTCATTGAAAGAGAAAAGAAGCTGGGTATATATGGGACATAGTTCTTGTTTTCCTGTGACAACTTGAGAATGGTGACCTGATAACTTTTGAATTTTAAATTATTGATAATGAAAAATATTAAATTCTTTAAATTATTGGTAATATTAGCTATATATTGTGTTATGTATGTTATTCATAATTCCAATTACCACACAAATATTTAATATTATCCTTTGCTTTTGTTAACGTTGATTTAACAATCTTGTCTCAAATCCAAAAGGTAAACTACAGAATGTATTGCAGGTTTTATTTTTTTAATCTGAAATTTAAATTGAAAGGAGTATGCATGAAATCAAAAAATGTCATGTGTAAATTGAGCAGGTGTTTGCTGTTTTTTAAGTTTTTTGTCTTCATCTTGTTTGTCCTTCGTTTCCCATTTCACCAGTCTTCCTTTGTTTGGCTTGCCATTGTCTTTCCAAAGTCTGTGTTCTCCACCCTGCCTTCTGCTTCCATTGTGCTCATTGTTTATCATTTCACCCGTCACTATACACTCTCACCTTTGCTCCGTGTGGTTCACAGCTGTGCTCAGATATCGCCCTGGTCCGGGCTGTCATACCTGGTGAAGCAGCTGTGTGATTTTTGGCTTTCAGTTTTGTTCCTGCCATGGTTAAGTACTGTTTTCTTAACTATCCCAGGGCTGTTTTAGTAAATAATAGAATTGTTATTGATGGAAGTTTTATTTTTCAGGTGAGCATACTTGATTCAGAGGATGTGTGTGTGGAGCTTCTAAAGGAGTATGCATCTCAAGAATATGTGAAAGAAGTTCTTCAAATATCTAGTAATGGAAATATGGTAATGTGGGTTTACTTTATTGCTTTGCACCTTCGGTTATTACTTAAATATTTACCATTCCAATTCATTCTGCAGTGATATTCCTAAAAAGTTTTTTCAGTCAGTTCCAATAGGATACTGACTCTGAAATTGACAAACTTAAATAACATATTAAACACATTTAAATTAATGTGATTTTAGAAATAATAACTGGTAACAATCTTTAATTTTGGCTTATGTTTAAAATGACTAAAAAAATTCATTTGATGAAAATGCAGTTATTTTTTAGTAAAATGATTGTTAATACTACACTTAAACTTCATAATTTTTATTAATGAAATACAGCGTTCTAACTTAATGATATATAATTAGAGTTCTTAATTTTTTTGGTGCAGATAACTGTTTACTACCCACCTGATGGAAGAGGTTTTCCTCTTGCCGATAGACCACCCTCACCTACTGACAATGTCAGTAGGTACAGCTTTGACAATTTGCCAGGTATGTACATTTGCCTGGGAATAAATTTAGGTAATAGATTTTTAGATGAATAAGCTATGTAGACATGACGAGTATGGTAGGTTGTAAATGTCTTGGCGTGTTCAGGCTGCAAGTCATATTCAGGTACTTAGTGTCTGATGAGATATGGTGTACATTATTAATCCAGTGTTTCTCTTTCATATTTTGTGTTGTAATGATACTTCTACTAATTCAAGTAAAACCTAATTCTAGAATACCAGTCATATACAACAGTTATAATTTGTGTACTTGTATAACTAATACTTTTAACTGTGCTAAAAAATTTAACATGAAGTATCTAGTTTATGACTTGCAGTCATAGCTGTGCTATCTAAATGATCATTTATAGTGTGTTTAACCACATTATCTATCTCAGGTTTATAGACTGAGAAAATAAGTACTGAATAGTAAGACTTCACTGAGGTAAATTATAGAAATAAAAAAGTGTCTCGTCTAACCTTGTTAGAAATCAAATCCATTAGATAAGAATGTTAAATACTACAAATGATCATAGTTACTGGGAACAGCAAAATTTATTTGTGTGTATTAGGATTATAAAACTGTGGTTTACTAACATAAAAAGAGCTGCTTTTCTTTTCCTGGAAGGTATTTCGTCCTAAAGATTTGTTAAAACTTGGAATCATTACCTTATAAGTACGGAGTCAGTGATTCAAAGGAGATTTTTAAAATAATCATACTGGTCACTGGATGTTTTTAATTCAATGTTTCTTTGGGAGTTTTATTTTGCTGTTTTTAGTTTTCATTGAAATAAATAGATATTTCTCTATTTTTATTTTGTTAATGGGATTACAAACCTATCAGTTTGAATAAGGATAAATAGAAATATACTATGTATATGTCAGTGGTTTCTTCCCTATAATAAGTAATATATGTACATATTTTATATTTGTCCTTTTAGAAAAGTACTGGAAAAAATATCAGTATGCTTCCAGATTTGTACAGCTTGTAAGATCTAAATCTCCCAAAATCACTTATTTTACAAAGTATGCTAAATGCATTCTGATGGAGAATTCCCCTGATGCTGATTTTGAGGTTTGGTTTTATGATGGTAAGTACCACCTAGGAATGTTTTTTCCCTTTTAGTTCATAATTTAGTAGTTGTGTTTTGTTTTTCTAATTTAACATAGCAAATCTAATACATGTAACTTTACATGTTAATTCTATGGTACAGTATACTATTTATCAAATCCAGTTAACTAAAATTTGTTTATTATCTGTACCTTCCTGAAAACAGTTTATCCAACAGTATGTACCTACAACACTGGGTTTTTTTGGGGGGGTTTCCCCAGTTTGGCTCAAGTTGAACAGCTTCCAGATTGGTACTATAAAAATCATATGAAATAAATAATGTCTTACTTTTTACTTGAAACTTAAATGGATATAGACCAAGCTACAGCAGTTATAAATGTGGCAAGAGTAAAGTTAATCCTGTCTTCTAAATATCTTTTATACAAATGATGAACTTTCTAATATGTAAAGCTTCCTACTTGAAGGAACACAGTACACACAGTACACATACAGTTATAGCTATCCTTTGTTTTTTTAGAGCAATAATTTTTTTTAATGTCATGAAAAGTGTCAAACTAATGCCAGGTATATGTAGAAAAGAAAAATGGATGGCCTATATTTATTGAATACTTTGAGAATCTTACTATTAGTGAATAAATGAACATAAATGGTACCCTTCTTCTAGGACCCCTAATGTAATAGTATAATAATGAATATAAATACAGGAATATTTAAAGAAAAGATAAAACAATAGTTTCCTGCTTATGTTTTAGGAGCAAAAATACACAAAACAGAAGGTTTAATACAGGTGATTGAAAAGACTGGGAAATCTTATACCTTGAAAAGTGAAAGTGAAGTTAATAGCTTGAAAGAGAAAATGAAAGTGTATATGGACCATGCTAATGAGGTGTGTATCTACATGTAGTATGTATTTTTCATACAAATTAATAGTGATTCTAAATAACATGAGTGACATAATGATGGAAAGCACTCTTCTTTTGAAACAGGGGCATCGTATTTGTTTAGCATTGGAATCTATAGTTTCAGAAGAAGAAAAGAAAAGTGGAAGTGCTCCTTTTTTCCCTATGATTATAGGAAGGTAAATGTAAATATAGTTTGCTATTTTTGTTGTAAACAATTTTTAGTTTTTTTGTGAACAGAAAACTAAGGTGCGTGTTTGTACATTTCTTCTTCAGAAAACCTGGTGTTACTAGTTCCCCTAAGTCCTTATCACCTCCTCCTGTGGATCCTGGTTACTCAGTCAGGGAAACACCGGCTTTGAATACAGTGATCACAAATAGCGCAACTTCTCTAAAACAGGCACCAGTACCTAATCCTGTAAGTAAATAAATGAAAATTTTGTACTTTAAACCTTCAGTGCTTGCCTGATACCCTTGATGTGAAATCAGAACTCCTTACTATGGCTTTACTGCCATCTACACACTTTTCCAACCTCATCCTGAGCTACTTTACCCCACACTTCATGTGCTTGCACATCAAAGGCCTTCTTTTAATTCTTTGAATCAGGGTTTCAAACAGGTTCTGCCCAGTACAGTCATGGCTGAGGAAGTGTCAAGAGAACAGACTTGCCTTTTTAAAGATACAATGAACTGGAAACATGGCCAGAATGGGAAAAATCAGGGCTCAAAACCCTGCTAAGGATTTAATCTCCCTCTTAGAGAACAAAAGTGTCCTGGTAGAGCATTGGTTAAGTATTTGGTTGCCAACCAAAAAGTTGGCAGTTCAAATCCACCATGTCTTCCTTGGAAACCCTAAGGTGGTTCTACTCTGTCTCATAGGTTGCTGTGAGTCAGCAACTTGACAGCAGTGGGTTTAGTTTTGGGTTTTTTAGAGAACAATGGTAGTGGATAAACCATGTAGCAACCAAATCTCTTCCCTGTAAATCTGAAGACAGTCCAAGACAGCACTGCTCCACTCAAAGCTGGCAACAACTGGCTCAAAGATGGTGGCCAACTGCACCACTTTGAATATATGTCACTTTTCTAAAATGATCCAGTCTCATGCATCAGGCTCCTAAAAGGGCTTGCTATGCCTCCTCTTAGTCTCCCATTCCAGGGGTTCAGCTCATCATTTTTCTTATTCTGGGTGCCACGCCAAAACTGTCCAATTATAAAACTTCTGGCCTATTCTGTTTTGCTTCGTGGGCCATGACTGAACCAGTTTGAAGCCCTGGTGTAAACATGTCAGACTCTGCCTTTTCACACATTGTACACTTGTCCTGGAACTGTTATACCCAGCTCGACTTCATATAGCTAATTCTTTCTCATCCTTGAGGTCTCTGGTTTTATTTATTTATTTAATAATGTTTTATTATGTTTTTGATGAAAATTTACACAGCATATCACATTCCTGTTCGACAATTTCTTTATAAATTGTTGAGTGCTGTTTGTTACATTTTTCACAATTTGTCAACATTCTCTTATGTTCTGGTTGTTACACTTCCAGTGCCCTATAGCATTCTTGCCCCCTAGCTTGTCATCTTTGTTTTAAGATAGTTATAGACTTTTGATCTCATATACATGGTTGTTTAATGAAGCACCATACCCACAAATAATAAATACCCTTAATCTTGTGTGCCTGTGTGTTATCTTGCTGAAAGGTGACCTTGGAATAGTTTCAGTTCAAGGTTCAAAGAGTATCTCTGGGAATGGTCAAGGAATTCTATAATCTCAATTGGTCCACTGAATCTGGACTCTCTAAGAATTTGAATTCTGCTCCATGTTCTTCTACCATTCTGCCAGGGTATGTCTAGTCATCCTGATTAGCATGGTCGATAGTAGTAGCTGGTCACCATCTAGTTCTTCTGGTCTCAGGGTAGATGTTCAGCCTCAGTTTAAATGTTATTTCCTTGAGACCTAACCCTTTGGGAAAAAGCTAGATATATTAACAGGCATTTTATTTTATCCAGTAAATATCATTATGTTTTCCTCAATATTCCATTATAGACACATGGTTAAATAAACTTAACATTTTTACTCAATTAATTAGTGATAGTGATGGCTAATGAAGACTATTTAACAATGTAGAAATGTAAGTTTTAAGAAATAGACGTGTATGTATTTATGTTCACATACATGCATACTATGTTTGCAGCTATGAAAAAATTATGCCTTAGGGAAAAAAAGATGAAAAACAAACTGAAAACTGATTGTGATTCTATTTTTCGTTTCTGTGTTTTCTCCAGTTTTCAATAATGTGGTTATAGTTTATATTTAAATTGTTTTACAAAATGTTCTTTAAGCTAATGGAAATTGTTTTTATACTTTTGTTGAAGTTACTTTATAAAAATGCTGTTCTTTATTTGTAGGTCATTACAAACGAAGAACTTGGCTTTACAGCTACAGCCTGTAAAACAAATATCTCTTCTAGTAGCCTAAATGATTGTCTTCCTAGATCAGCACAGCTTTTGAAATCTGTCTTTGTGAAAAATGTTGGTTGGGCTACACAGGTGAGAAGTTTTCTAGAAAAGTGAATTTTCACATTATGAACTTGTTTTCTACGGTAATTAGACAATTATCAAAAAACAAATTATTTTCAAGCTTTCTCTTTACAAGAAAATGTTTGTACTATTGTTTATATTGGTTGTATCATCAAACATTCAAATGTATGTTTTCTTTTTTTTAATACACTTGGGAAATTCTAGATATTGGTGATAACAGGTTGCTTGATAGGGTCTAAACCCAAACCAGTCCCATTTCCTTCAAGTCTGTTCTGACACACAGTAACCCTGCAGGACAGAGAAGAACTGTCCTATAAGGTTTCCAGGGCTGTAATCTTTATGGAGGCCGCCTGCCCGTCTTTCTCCCATGGAATGGTTGGTGGGTTCACACTGCACACCTTTAGTTTAGCAGCCAAGCACTTAACACTGTACGACCAGGGCTCCTTTGATACAGCCTACATATCTTCATTTTGCCATTTTTGTCTAAAAGTCCAGGTCATAATAATGGTTAATTGTGAGAAGCAGAGAACAATGTCAAGGACATTTTAAGTTAAAAAACTACTTATAACACATATTATTGTTATAATATGTTGAGTCATTTTGGTGGGGGGAGGTAGGAAAGGATTTATATATTTGCAGATTACAGCTACCTCAAGATTGAAACTTAGAGAATTTATGTAGGTGTGAATATGTACCATATATTTCACATATATTGTCCCATTTATTCTCCCAAGTAACAGTAAAATTGATACATTTTCTTTAATATGGCTCATAATGGTGATTGACTTGCACAATCATATACTTTTGGCAGAGTCTGAATATAAATCCTGGTCTGTTGATTCCATTGTCTTTGTCTTTTGGACTGTACTATGTGTGTCCTTATTTGGAATGACATTTTCTTATTATCAGTGGTAATGGAACCAATTTTAAAGGCTAAGATGTGAACTTCTCAGGCATGGGAGAATATCTGTATTCTAAGGACAGAACAGAATGAAATCCTGTTTGAAGAAAGTGTTGTTATTTCCTAAATGTCTTCTTGGGAATAAATAGTATGTGAAAAAACTGAAAGATGATTCAGATACCCTAATGAAAATTAATAGGAAGCAGGATTCACTTAGAAGATCTTTGATATTATAGTGTGCTCGCTATTAAATGAGTAATCTGGGAAAAGAGGGAATATTCTCAGTGCTGCTTATCATCATAACCCCAAATCTGTAATCACCTAACAGGGTTTTTTTTTTTTAAACTATGGTTGCTATGAGTCAGACCTAACTCGATGGCAGAAGGTATGTTAGTTAAACAAGTACATTTTAAGAACCTAAAATTCTTTACTGCAATTTTGTATGCTTATTAGTGTGTAGCAATTTTGCATACTCATTACTATATAGTAACTTGGAGTCTTATTCTTTTTCTAGTTAACCAGTGGAGCTGTGTGGGTTCAGTTTAATGATGGGTCCCAGCTGGTTGTGCAGGCAGGAGTGTCTTCTATCAGTTATACATCACCAAATGGTCAAACGACTAGGTAAGTTCTTAAAATGCTAGTGAGATTCAGTCCTTCGTTATAATTTTATTTTCTCTGTATGTTGAAATAAATAAGTTACTGTTTTCATTTTGACAGTGTTTATGATGTTCTTTAAGCAGTTAGTTTTTATCAGTTTTTGTAGTCTTTTTTAATGTATATTTTGATTATCTACATTCATGCAGATTAAGAGGTATGGCTCATCCACTCCAAGTAGCTACATTATGTGTAGACTTCTTATACCTCTATATCCTAACTAGATTGGAGATATAATCCCTTTCCGGGATAATGGACTTCAAAATAATATGCCCAAAAGACTTATGTAAAAGAACATAGAAATGAGGAATCTTTGTTCTCAGGGGTCACCTGATTATTTTCTCAAATAAAAGAATGGATCCCCTCATCTAGAAATACAAAGTGCTAATGTTCAATAGACTTTTATATATTTATTCTGTATGAAAATGTGTGCCAGGCACTATGCTAAAAATGAGGAATTTGGCAATAAGAATAAGCAGTAGTTTGATTTTCAAATTTCATTTCATAACTGAGAGAGGCAGAATGCTGATGATACTATTACAGACATGCTACTTGGTGAGAATTGTTTACTGTAGAGGAAATTCCTGGTAAATATGATTAAGAACTATTTTTCTAGTGAGAGGCTTTGTTAAAAGCTCTTTCAAAATGGAAGGATGCAAATGTAAAGTGAGTAGAGCTCATGTTTTGAGGATAACATGTTCAAATTAATCATGGTCATTTGAAAATTGTTAACATTTTAATAAAAATATATTTAGATAAACATTCTTGTGCATGTGTCTGTTGATGTGAAAGGCCTTGATTCTGTAGGATAATTCCAAGTAGTGGAATTACTGGGTCAAATGGTATATCAATATCCATTTTCTTAAGAAAGCGCCAGACTGTTTTCCAAAGAGGCTGGACCATTTTGCAACTCCACCAACAGTGTAGGAGGGTTCCACTTTCTCCACAGCCTCTCAAGCATTTGTTGTTTTGTGTTTTTTGGATCATGGCCACCCCATTGTTGGGGTGAGATGGTATCTCATTGTAGTCTTGATTTGAATTTCTTTAATAACTAAAGATCGTGAACATGTCTGCATGTGTTTTTTGGCTGCCTGGATCTCCTCTTTAATGAAATGTCTGTCCATCTCCTTTGCCCATTGCTTAATTGGATGATTTATCTTCTTCTTATTGATATTTTGTAGTATCTTGTAGATTATGGAGATCAGGCTTTCACTCAGTCATATTAAAAAAAATAGAAATATATTTAGAATTAGTTTAGTATTTTCTTTAGAATTAGGGTCTTTGATTTAATGAAGCATCTATATTTTCAGCTTTCTTTAGAAATTATAAAGCCAGTTCAAGTTTTTGTACATAATTTTCTTTGTATTACTTAAATTCATTTAGAAATGTGTCTATTTTAACAGCAGATAAGTTGGATATGCTTAATTTGATTTTGATATCCTAGTAATTTTGCATAATTTTTCTGAAGTCTTCTGTTGTCATTAAATTACTGAGAAGTATAATGTACCTTTTGGTACTCTCATAACAGCAAAATGGTTAAATTATGTTTTTTCTTTGCTTCACTTAGGTATGGAGAAAATGAAAAATTACCTGAATATATCAAACAGAAATTACAATGTCTGTCTTCCATTCTTTTGATGTTTTCTAATCCAACTCCTAGTTTTCGTTGATTAAAATGTCTTTTAGATAAGTTTAATAAATAACTTTGTTGGCTTTCAAGTAAAGTGACTTTTTATTTGATAACTTCAGAAAGCCTTCCTGCTAAAGAGAATTTTAATCTGTACCATAACAAATGCATTTGAAATCAGAGAACAACAAAACAGATTGGAAACCTCACTTTGCTCTTAGAACATGCTCCTAAACCTAGGAGTTCGTATGTTTGTACTGAACAATCTTTTAAATGTGAAAATAGAAATGATGTGTGGTGTATTTGTGGTTTTATGGTTTTCCTTACTTCTCACACATGTTGAGAATCATGGACAAAATATGCTATTTGGAGTTTTTTGAACATGTAAATATGTATTTATGTTACAAATAACATGTAAAAATGTATATTTGTTTTATATTTATTTTTGTAGCACCACTTACTCATGAAATATTTCTGCAAATGTATTTTATAAAAAAAATAAATGCAGTGATGTTACTTTATCTTTTGAGTTACTTAATTTCTTTTTAAAAGCAAGTTCATAATAAACTCATTTTTGTATTTTATTACCTGTGTGTATAGGAGGAACAGTTAAATTTTAATGACATATTTTAGCAGTGGATAACTTAACAATGCCATTAATTAATTAACACAAAGAAAAAGGAATATTTGGTAGTAGGTCAGCCATTCCTAATAAAAGACTCTGAAGTAGGAGTAGAATGAAACTACTTAAATATGTTAAAGACTGTTTTTTGTTTCCTACCGATTTTTATAATTGGGAATATTGAAGCTGTTTCAATTACATAGACAGGAATACTCCATGGCACAATTATTCAACATTGTTTTGGAGGTTTGTGCCCACGTCAGTCTAAAGAAAGATTATTATGTTTGGAAAATATATTGCAGAATTAATTTTAAAAGGACAAACAACCCAGTAAAAAAAATGAACAAAAGATATGAGCAGGTAATTCACAAAGTAGGAAATTCATATGTTCAAAAAAAAAGCTGAACCTTATTACTAGTTGGGGAAATACAAAATTAAAACAAGAATCATTTTTCACTTTATTAAAGAGATTGGTAATAAAACAATATTACCCACAAAGATGTAGAACGTTCTTCAGTACTGTTGATTAGAATGTAAATGTTAACTGTGAAACTAATTTGACAGTATGTACTTCAATGACACATTTTTACACACCAGTGATCCAACTTTGGTGTTCCTGGGTGGTGTACACAGTTAACATGCTCAACTGCCAACCCAGCCAGAAGGCTGGAGGTTTGAGTCCGTCCTGAGGCACTGGGAAAGAAAGGCCTTGTGACAGAGTGGTTCAAGAGCTTAGCTGATAACCAAGAAGTTAGCAGCCATTCTTTGGAAATCCTATGGTGCAGTTCTGTTCTGCTCTGTAGGGTTGCTATGAGTCAGAAGTGACTCAACAGCAAACAGGTTTGTTTTATATATGTATTTATATGTGTGTGTGTGTATATATAAAATGTATACGTGTATATAATATATATATTGCACACAGTGCATACACACATTTGTATATAAGTTTGCACACACACTATATATAAAACAGGTAGACAGAAATCTATCTGGAATTTATGGACAGGGAGATAACCACATAGTTGAGATGTGGGTACCATGTTGAAAACAGAGGGATTGAATAATTACACAGTGAATGCTGAATAGACACCCCATCTCTACTCCCTACCTCTTCTTACATAGCTCCCAGACTCAAAGTTCGCCACACTTTGCCCTTCCAGACCAGGAGATTAGAGACTTGTCTGAAGAATCTGTCCAGCCCAACAGGAAAGACCTAAAGTTACTCATGTGGCAGTTCCCCAGCAAATGGACTACCCAAATCATACTACAAGGGTACCTGAAATGAGCCAGCCCCACTCAGCTTTTTTAGTTCCTTCCTTCTGAAAGTTTTCTATGATGGAAAGTTTCATATAAATAGTATAATGAGCCTCCATGTACCCATCCTCTAGCTTCAACTGTCATCAACATGTGGCAAATCTTGCATCACTCATACTGCTTTTTATTTTCTTCCAGTTAGATTGTTTTAAAGAAAATTCAAGGAATCATCGCTATCTTTAAATACCATTTTAATCACCATAATGATACATAATGTCATTATTGCACTGAGAAGAAAGTTTTAATTTTATATAATATCAAATATCCAGTGTTCACTCCCCCTAATCCTGATAGTCTTACAAAAAATAAAAGATTATAGTTCATTTGAATCAGGTTCCAAACAAGGTTCACACATTCCATTTGGTTGACGTATTTCTCTTTTTGTCAAAGCCAATAAACAAGGGGTGGAGGTGGGAGACCAGAAAGGTAGTTTTATTTTGTTGTGCAAAGAAGGAAACAGTCAGCTGATGCCTCCAAGACTGCTCAAAAATACGGTTTAGGCAGGTGTGCTTTAATGAGGCTTACAAGTAAGGAGATCAAATAAATTATATAGACAACATTCTTGATCATGCTACACAGGTACAGTAAGATAACAGCTTCATACATCACTTGTTTAAAAATGGCAGCCTATCTCTATCCAAAAGGCTTGGAAGTTACTATGGATGAAGCACTAAAAGGTATCACCCAGATGTCACTATTGCATCTAAACTGGTTTCAGCCAGTTTCATCTACTGGGCAGCAGTTAAAGGAATGGGAACCAGAATGTTAATGTAAAGCTACAGGGCATGTCAGGGAAACTGTTTAAGGCAGTGGAATTACCCGCAGCCTGATGACCTCTTGTTTTCTAACCACTATATATTATTCTGTCATCCTGTTTCCATAGTTCCATACTTCCATCAGTGATACCAGTTTACAACCAAAATTCTTTATTTCATTATAATAGTAATTTAGACTTACTACTTGAAGGTCACCTTGGCTGGATATAAAATACCTGGCTCATACTGCCATTCTTTGAACATCTAAAGTATGCTATTACAGTGCCTTTGGGGCATGAAGTCATCAGTGACTGTAAATACAACTTTGTAAGTGACTTAGTCATTTTGCCTGGATACCCAAAGTTATATTTTAATCCATTATTTTTACTAGAATACATGTCAGTGTAGACCATTCTGGGTTAGTTTCCCCAGGCACATGGAGAGTGCTTTCCACATGCAGACACAAGTCTCACTTTAGTGAAGATAAATTTTCTTGTTTCATAATTTATAATTTGTTCTGTTTCCACTGTTTTAATTTTCTTCTTTAAGGGCTTTTATGTATGTTCAATAATCTTTGCCTAGTTTCTGTATCTACCACTTTTTCTAGAATAATTTTTCTCTATTCTGTTTAATTTTCCTACATTCATTTCCATTGTCTTATTCTTGTGTTACTGCTAATTTGATCATCACTGAAATTATTTTTAAAGTTTATTTCCAGAGCTCTGCCAGCAATATTTTTAGTTTTGTTCCTCATTCTACGCCCCTAAATTACAAGGTGATTGGCACATAGGGGTTGTCCCTTAAATATGTGTTGAAGTATGAAAGAATAAAGTTTTAAGGCTTAAGACATATATGCATGATAATCTTATTTATTAAATGCACATTCACAGTATAAAATACACATTAAGATACAAAAAAGTCTACAGTAATTAAAAATGGTACCCAAAATTTCTTCGCAAAGTAATGCAGGTTAAGTATTTTTTCCTTAAAACAAAAAATTACATACAGATTTATTTCACTTCAGAGAAAATTTTTACATGAACAAGAGGAATTTATTTTAAACGTAGCTAAGGTTTGCTGGAAGACAGATGCTTTTGTGAAATTATAAATTACTACATGGCATGAAAAATTACCCTTCTCAAGTTTAAGTTCAATTTTTAAAAACATATCTTAAAGACATTTTTTTTTAACACCAGTTTTTTTTCATATCTTTAAGGCCTTGTATCTTTTTTGATTTATTCTCAACCTGTCTCACTGAAGTCCTCAACTGGGTACTTTTTTTCTCAAACTTGACATCTCAGTTCTCTCCCCAAACCCATGGCACTTCTTTATTTGTCTTCTTTTGTGCCAAGATGTGCACAGATATAATCTCTGTGTTCTTTACCAAAGAAAGTGTTCTCAATAGATATGTGGGAGTCATTCTGGCAATGCCACAGTTGATGGGAATTTCATCCCAAGAAGTTGAAAAATTTATCTATGTTTTATTCTTGCCTGGAAACAGGGTAAGTATCATGCTAACATAAAAGCCCCTTTTGATGGGCTTGAAATTATGTTCAAATATTCCTGCTAATAGGAGTCATTGATACAGGTAACTTAAGTTTGCATTTACCTAACTGCTATTACAGTTTTCTCCACTGTGAAAAATACAGTAGTTAAGAGTGTAAACTCTTAAGGTAAACTGTTACCTAGACAAGTTCCTTCTCTCTGCCTCTGTTTCTTCATGTGTAACATGGGAATCATAAAACCTTCGCACTGAGAATTAACTGTACATTAAGTAGTCTCTGGAATATACAAAGAACTCTACAGATATTTGCTATTATCAATTTCACCATTACTATTAGTGTTGTCGTACACACTATAGCAACCAAGGGTGGGGCTTACTCTAGGATTAGCAGTACTAAAGAGGAAGAAGAAGCGGGGAAACAGCTAACAGCGATCACAGGGTGTGACCAAACAGACAGAAATGTGGCGATGGTTATGATAAAATCTAACTGAATCAGAGTTTTGCTATGAGAGGTAAAGATGAGGGGGGGGGGGAAGCCAATATTTAATTATAGGATGGTTTCTGTCAGGTTAAATTTTCTATTAAAGCTGAAGAAAATGGGTTTAAGAGTACAGCAAACTAAATATAAAGTACAGATTGAAATACTCCAGGATTTGAAAATATTCATAATGTACACTAGGGAACATTTGGAAGAGTATTTAGAAATATTTCTGTATTTTTTTAATAATACTGATAGCCAGTATACATAGTTCCACACGAGTTCATTTCATCAGCATTCAACTTAGGTAGAGGTAGAAATGTATACACAAGTAGTGTGCTGTGGCCAGCGTCAGGTAAAGTCAGTAAACTGACATAATAAAGCTGTTTTGCCTCAGTTAATTAGCCTAACTGGATTGGGTAGGTCATGTCTCATCCAACTTTAAAATTCAGCTAAAAGTCTACAGCTTGTAATAGTTATATATAGATTAAAAACTGTCTTACTCCCTGACTACCAATAGATCAGAAAACTATTACATTAAATAGTCTCTGTCCAGGATTTAATGGAGTTGAAAAATGCCAATAATTTTAATAAATCATTTCTATTCCATATATCCATAACACATATCTGTCCTCTGTTTCTCAAGTCAATTGTTGTTAGCACTTGAAACACAAAAGTAGTTAGCCTTACTAAAGATAGTGAAATCCATCTTGATTTGCTTTTCCTCTTCCATTGCTCCATATTAGCATTATTCTTACTCTGTCTTAGTGGCTGCCTAGTAAGATCCTGAACTAAAATAAAGTAGAGATTACACTATTGGAATAGATCTTCTTAAAGAAGGAGATGGTACGATGGGAGGCATGGTAAGTAGAAAATATAAGGGTCATGATTTTTATTTTATAAAGAAACCTGATAACTGAAAAATGTATATTTCATGAATAATTAGATATCCTTAAATAAAAATACTTCTATTTAGGAAAAATTTCAATACATGGGTTCTGTCATTGCCAACTCAGACAGATCTCTCCTGTGGTTTCAGAGCATCAAGTCTCTAATTAATAGCCCCTCTGTGGTTTATATTATGAGTTTTAAAAAATTTTCTTTTGAGTCAATTCCAACTCACAGTGACCCTACGGGACTGGGTAGGAGTGCACCATAGGCTTTCCAAGGCTGTTATTTTTATGGAAACAGACTGCCACGTCTTTATCCTGTGGAGTGGGTTGTGGGCTTGAATCACTGACCTTTGAATTACCACCAAGTGCTTCACCAACTGTACCACTGGAGCTCCACAAATTAACGAGTATAACTTCATATGTATAGGCAATTGTCCATTCAGTTCATGTAACCCCAAAAGGGTTATAAGAGGAATATTTCACTTGGGGATAAGGAATTATGATACAGAATGTTGTCATCCTATCTTACCATTCATAATTACAACAGAACTGCAGAATCTCCTCTGTTACTCAATATGTGTTCCTGCTATTCAAAATATTCAGTCTGGCTCTTAGAGACTGGCTCATAGCAATTTTCTGGGACAGCCTTAGACTACGAAGTTCCTAGCAGCAAGTACTTACCATCACAGTCTTAGCTAGTTAATTCTTGGGTCCCCCCCATGTCTGAGAGAAAAAGCAATGAGTCGTTTGTAAACCACTCCGAGGAGAGTGATGGTGAGTACCACTATTCCACACACAAGGCTAAATGCCCATCGTGGTCCCCAGTAAGTATACACTTGGCTGATGAACACAGGTCCGAGGATCCGAGCTCCACTTCCAGAAGCTGTTAACCAACCCATGTACACACCCTGTGGGGGACAAAGGTAGGGACAAGCAGATTGATATTCAAGGTTATTTACTAAACAAAGATAATGCTGCTATTACCAAACTGTGAAAAAATTCACAACTACTTTTTCTCCAGATTTGACTCAGCCAAAGCTCCTTATTTAAAACTATTTTAAAGTGAGTAAGTATCTCTTTGAATAGGAATAGAAAAATGTCTTGAACAGTACCAGTGAAGTTAACAGTGGTAGACTTTGGTGTGGTGCAGCTCAGAAGAGCCTTCACTTTGTGCTCCAAATGTTTCTACGTGATTTCAATTTTGTTACAATCATCAAGTGTTACTTTTATTCTTAATTTTGGAATTAATTTGCTTTTAGTCTTAATCTGGAATAATTTAAAATACTATCTTAGATTAAAAACAAATCTAAAATAATTACCAACATGTTTTATTTGATGTTTAGTTTCAGAACACAAGAATTTAAAAATTTTTTTTCTTTGCCTTATTTTAATAGAGAAATGCTAATTCTCATTTGAAAAATTAAGGCTATCAGGTTAATTACTTTATTTTATTGTGCTTAGGTAAGAGTTTATAGCACCAATTATATTCTTAGCGAAAACCTAACACACTGGTCGCAGTTCCTGTGCTGTGTCAGTGCTCTTCCCCCTTTCTCTTTACACCCAGGTTCCGCAT
Source organism: Heterohyrax brucei (assembly GCA_028571685.1). Classification (NCBI taxonomy): domain Eukaryota; kingdom Metazoa; phylum Chordata; class Mammalia; order Hyracoidea; family Procaviidae; genus Heterohyrax; species Heterohyrax brucei. The sequence goes on along the minus strand of CM053143.1, from coordinate 51,219,453 downwards.
GACCGCTTGTCAAGTCTTCCTATCCCTTCCTGCGTACTTGTCTTCGCTTTTCAGGCATGTGTTGCCTGTTTGATCTCATAACTTGATTATACTGAGAAGCATGTTCCTCATGTGTGTTATTGTTTGATAGGCCTGTCTAACCTGGCTTCAGGTGGACTTGAGGAGTGGCATCAGTTCTGAGTCAGCAGGGTGTCCGCAGCCACAGTCTCAGGGATTCTTCCAGTCTGTCAGACCATAAGTCTGGTCTTTTTTGTGAAATTTGAATTTTTTTCTGAATATTTCTCCCACTCTGTTAAATTTCAGTATGTAACAGAACATGTGAGTGCTTACAAAACATACTTCACATAACTGCAACATCAGCATAATTGACTCACCTGAGGTTCTGGGCCCAGAATTTTCGAATATAATGTATAAGACATAACATTGCAGGCTGGATAACCAATTCCAATTAGCACAGATGATATGAGGAACTGGGCCAGATGGATCACAGGGGTGTAGAGGCACCAGGCTTGTTCAACTGGACAGCCTGTTGGTTCTTCATAGTGATCTTCTCTTGAAGACTTACAGAAATTAATAATAATCTCCCCAAACGTGGCATTAGGGATTGAATTATTATGTAAATCTATATTAAAAAAATTAGTACAGTGTATTACTTGTTAATTTTAGATGGATAACAGAACTAACATTGTAAGATTATGTATGGCTATACCTTCCCACTGTATTTTGGGTAACTGATTTCCCCAGGGTAACATGATAAAGAAGCCAACCCATACAATGGTGAGTCCGCCCAGCAGAATAGCACGCTCGCCAATCCTGTTAAAGAACAGAAAATGTACTTTAAAAATGAAACACTACAACATAGTTTATAATTAGATTTTATAATTAATAAAAAACTTTAAGATCTTGATACTTTTGGTAACATATCAACTAATATGAATTGTAAATGTAGTTTCCCACTAAAAAAGAACTAGAAATCATCTGAAAAATATCTAATTTTTAGGCCTGGTACAGAAAATGTGTAAGATGAATCCGAATGCCCTGTCACATCAGAGACTAAAGAGGCAATCAGTGACTGCTAGATTATGACAAAAGGACTCTGAAGTCAATATGAAGGGGCTGGCCAAAATTGTGACAATGTGACCTGCCAAAATAATAGTAACTGTAATACACTGAGACACATAAAAATGTTAAATCTATGAATTCATACTAGAGTAAAATAAAATACTCATTGGTCACTTTCAGAAAGTGACACTAGCAAACCAATTTGTGATTTTAAAAACCAGTGATTTGTAAAAGGAAATAATTAAGCATTTGTCCCGCTTTTCTTATACAAACAGGATAACCAAATATTTGGTGAGGGGAAGGTTTTCTTTATAGAAAGTAGTCCATCAAATAAAGGACTGACAGAAGTAGAATACTATCATTTTGCACTCTATAATGACTTAATGGGACTAGGGAATAATCAGTAGCCACTCATATCATAAAAAGAGGTTAAGTAGAACGTCTTTCTCCTATGTAAGCAAGCAGCAACACTTTGGGGTGTAGTGGTTAAATGTTATGGCTGCTAACCAGAAGTTTGGCAATTCAAATCTGTCAGGTGCCCACTGGAAACTTTATGGGACAGTTCTACTGTGTTCCACAGGGTCACTATGAATTGGAATTGACTCAATGGCAATGGGTATAGTCTTGCCCCCAAATTGAAAAACTGAACCCAAAACTTATCATGCTTTTAGAACTAAGTTATCAATTTTAAAGAAATGTAATGCACAAAATTTTTTTTTTTTTAAACGCCATAGGGATACAACTAGCAAGATTCAAAATGTGGGCAGCTTAGGAAAATAGAGAATGATAAACATTCCATCTTAGTTTTTTCAATTTGTAAAGAGATGTCTTAGTCATCTAGTGCTGCTACAACAGATAACACGAGGGGATGGCTTTAAAAACAGAAATTTTTATTTTGTCACAGCCCATGAGGCTAAAAGGGCAATTGCAGGGTGTCACTGACAAGGGGAGACTTTTTCTGCTGGATCTAAAGGAAGGTCCTTGTCATCCATCTTTCCCTGGACTGGAAGCTTCTGAGGCGCAGGGACCCCAGTCTTTTCCAAAGGGTATACTCAGCTCCCAGCACTGCATCTTGCTGCTATGAGGTCCCCAAATCTCCACTTGCCACCTTTTCTTTTATATCACAAGAGGCTGCCCCATACCACAATGCAATCCCACACTTTAAGTCCTGTCCCACTAACTCGACTGTCGCCCATCCTCCCTCAGTAACGTCACTCAGGCAGTGTTCACAGTGAACAGGAACCTCACACAGAACTGGGAATCATAGCCCAACTGCTACACTTATTTTTGGGGAACACAATTCAAGCCACGACAGGAGAAGAGAGAACACTATAGATTAAAAGGGTCTTAAATTTAAGATCCTGAGTCAAGTCAACTGTGAAGCAGTATTTAAAAGAAAGAAAAAAAAAAAAAAACTGACAAGTGGAAAAATTAAATACTGCTTGGATATTAGATGATGTTAAAAAGAAATCACTGTTAAACTTTTTAGATGTGATAATGTCATCAGTAACTTCTAGAGATACAACCTGAATATTTATGAAGACATGAAATGATATCTGGAATCCAGGTACAGTGGGTAGAGACTGTGGACACAGGGAGGTATAGATGAAACAGTGATTCTGAAGAGTTTATAACTGTTGAAGCTGGGTAATGGCTATTAGAGGCTTACTAAATGGTAGTCTCTATACTTTTGGATACATTGAAAATTTCCCTTAATAAAAAGTAAAACAAAACCAAAGGCTTCTCATCACTGTCAGAATATCTATTTTTTCTAGCGTTTTCTAACCCTTGCCCATTTCTCATTCCACTCTGGCCAAAAGGGCCTTCCTGCTTGTTCCTTAAAGAGAAAAGCTCTGTCCCAAAGGCCTCTGTACTACCCCTCCCTCAGGGGAAGGGGCAGAGTTCCAGGCCATTGCCTGGCTGTTCTCTCACTTCACTGAGTTGTCTGCTTAAATATAACTTCCTCATTCTTTCTTGACCAAACCAAAAAAACCAAATCCACTGCCACTGAGTCATGTCTGACTCATAGCGACCCTATAGGTCAGAGCAGAACTGCCCTATAGAGTTTCCAAGGGGCGCCTGGTGGATTTGAACTGCTGACCTTTCAATTAGCAGACACAACACTTAAACCACTACGCCACCAGGGTTTCCTTCCTTGACCAGGTTATCACATACAACACTGCCCTGCTCCACCCACCCACTCCACATCCTCTTTTATCTCCTCTGCTGTATCCCGCATCACACACCACATTTCAATTTTTTATTGCCTCCACCACTAGAATATAATCTCTATGAAGGTAGGGAGTTAGACACTCTGCGAGAATGTGCATCAGCAGATACATGACAATTACTTATGTAGTAAGTGTTTACTATTATTTAACTTTGAATATTTATAGCTAGTCAGCCACTCTACTTGGTTTCATAAGAGCAGAAATCCTTGTAGTATCTCCTATAGCACTTCATTATATACATTAACTTAATTATTGATTCATTCACAGAATCTTATTAAAATATTTTAACAATCATTAAATCTTAGGAGGACTATCTAAATTCATAAACTAATGCCCCAAACTATACAACTGAGCTTGTCTACAAACACATTTCCCCCTAAAGTGTGTTCCTTACGGTTGCACTTTTATAAAATCTTTCTTTAAAAAGTGTTCTGTAGTCAAATAATTACAAGAAATACAACACACTATATTTGCCATGTGAGTGATATAGTAAATATATTGAAGACTTAAAAGCTGTAGAACAATAAGTTTAGTCATTTTAACCAGAATTTCCAAACAGGTTAATTAATGAATCTTTTTCTTGTTTAACATCTACTACACAGCAGAAAAATGTTTTCTGAAATGTATTTTCAGAAATACATTCAGAAAAAATGTAACATATAAAAAACACATTAACATAAAAACCAAACCAAACCCATTCCCATGAATTAGTTCTGACTCATAGATACCCTATAGAACAGAGTAGAATTTACCCAAAGGGTTTCCAAGAAATGGCTGGTGGGTTCAAACTGCTCACCTTTTGGTAAGCAGCCTTATATCTTAACCACTGCACCACTATGGCTCCAAACCATACATCAGGAGACAATTATTTTGTTTGTAAGATATGTTTGCTTTACCAAAGAATTCACAGAACACCTTTAAATACCATGTTTCCTTAATACATTTTCAATCTATTTGCAAACTTGCAGACTACAACTAGTATATAATAATAAAAAATTCTAAATTATTTTACTAGCATATTCATTTACATCAACTGTTTTATATTTCATTTAAAGAAAAACAGACTTGAAAGAAAACAGAAAATACATGACTTACTTTTTAGAAAGTAATTTAATCCCCATGAAAATAAGAACTGCCTCAATTCCAAGAGCTGCAAGTATTATTCCACCATATAAAACGGCTTGCTCTCTAGTCCAGGCATACATATCCATCGTCAAAGGAGTAACAATGCTAAAGAAAACAAAAAAACAAAGAACGCTATTCTTATTTTTATTCAGATCAGTCATTGTTACTCAAAGCTGAAATATAAACTTTTTTGATTATGACAACTACACGTTCATGAATCTGCATCCCTTTTAACACCAGATCTGTATAAGAAAAAATCTGAACACGTCTTAAACACATACTGTTGTTATATATATGTAACTATTGCCAATGAGTCAATATAAAACAGAGACCCCACAGGACAGAGCAGAACTGCCCCATAAAGTTTTCAGGGCTGTAATTTTACAGAAACTGACGGCCACATCTTTCTCTCACTGAGTGGCAGTGGGTTCAAAGCTCTGACCTGTCAGTTAGTAGCCTATCTCTTTAACCACCGCCACCAGGGCTCCTTGTTGTTACACAGATAAGTTGCTGAATTTGCATTGCTATTTTTCATACTTAATTATTAGCCACACTGCAGAAATTTCAACAGAAAAAGAAATCAACCAAAACTCCTACCATTCTAACATAACTAATTATGGCTATATTGTGGTTTATACTGGTCTCTTTTCAATGAAATAATGTTACTACAGTTATCAGAACCTGTATTTTTTCCTCTTCCTCAGTCTCCTCATCCCTGCGTTGAATATATATATTGTTCTTCCTATCTCAAAAGGTGTCTCTTCCTTTATGTGGTTACCTGTCTCCTTCCTTGACCAAGCCTCTTCTTCTACTTTCTATCTCATTCTATTAAGTGGTTATATAACAGAATTGAAATGCATTTAAAATACATGTTCTGGAAAAAAACCCTGCCATTTTAAATTTTAAAATTAGATGTGCTGAAGTGTTCATGTATTTCTATAATTTTGAAGACAAAGACACATCTACATGCACTGGCATAACAATATCACAGTGTATTGATAAGTGAATAAACTAAGTTGTCAGAGGGTAATACCGCATCTTTTGTGTTAGTTTAATAGACATACATGTACATACACACACAAACACGTGCCCACATGGAGAGCTGCATGAAAAACACACAGAGGTATTAGTAGAAACGCTTACTTCTCAGGAAAGGAACAGATGTGGAAACAAAATAATACTGTTTGGAAATTTTATAATGAGAATTTAATGATTTAATGGAAAGGTCTTTAAAAATCAAATGAGTGATATGGTAAAGGTCAACAAGACAGTAATATATTTTGTAATATATTTTACTAGTGTTATTTCAAGATCAAGACTTATATAGAGTTAAAATGGCTACTGTACACTGTATGGAAACTCTGGTAGTGTAAGTGTTACAGCTGGTAACCAAAAGGTCAGCAGTTCAAATCTACCAAGGGCTCCTTGGAAACTGTGGGACAGTTCTACCCTGACCTATAGTGTCACTATGAGTTGGAAGCAAAGGGACAGCAGTGGGTTTGACACACTGTTATCTAATTTATGTAATACATAAGCAGGGAGTTATATAGCTTATAGTTAAATTACGGTACTAATATAGTTTAAAATTGTATTCATCATAAAACTCAGATGAAGGGCTAAAAACCAAAATCAAACTCACTGCTGTCAAGTTGATCCTGACTCATAGCGACCCTATAGACAGAGTAAAACTACCCTATAGAGTTTCCAAGGAGCACCTGGCAGATTTGAAATGCCAATCTTCTGATTGGCAGCTTTAGCCACTAAGCCACCAGGGTTTTCAAAAAGGGAGAAAACTACCAACAACAGAAGAATGGATAGGTAAACTATGGTACATATACTCAATGGAGCACTACGCAACGATAAAGAATAACGATGATTCCACAAAACATCTCCCAACCTGGTTTCAACTGGAAGACATTATGTTGAGTGAAGTAGTCAGCGACAAGGGACAAATACTGTATGAGACCTCTACGGTAAGATCTCAAAAACAGACTTGTGTATAGAAGAAAAGACTCTTTGACAGCTGCAAGGGAGGGGAGGGAGGAAGGGTGAGGGGGGGAGGGTTTAGTTTAGATAGTTGCTAGAAATCTGGTTGGGAGAAAGCGGTGATAGCACACATTAGAAACAAGAACAACATTAAGCGGACTTCAGCATAACCTGAGTACTCCTTTCATCTTAACCCAATATTGCAAGGATAGAGCAGCTGGAGCAGGGGGCAGGGGACCATGCTCTTAGGCAAAATCGAGGCCAATTGGCACAACTAGCATTTTGCTAAGAGAACTCTCTGCACCCCACATCGGTGAGTGGCGTCTGGGGTCTTAAAAGCTGCCCAGCTGCCATCCGAGGACACAGAAAATGGGCCCAACTTAGCAGGAACGGATGCTCACCGAGGACCAAAACAACATGGGGTAAAGACAACCTAGAATACAGAGAGACCCGCAAGAGTGGGTACCTTCATCGACTTGGGACCAGAAGAACCGGATGGTGCCTGGCCACCACCAGTGATAACCACGATGGAGCTCACTAGGTTGAGTCTCACTGGCAACACAAGAATAAAAATGGTTGCATCCTGAGATCTCCACTAAAAAACCTCAATTGATGGTCCAGCGGTTTCGGGGTTCCCCTGAGAGCATGGCCCCAGCCCTGATGCTGCCCTTACCCATAAATTATAACAAAGGTCCACTCTTTGGACAGGAATGGATTGGACTTGGCAATGCAGAGTGACCATATATTGGTTGCACTTTATGGTTCTATACATCTATAGGATATCATCCTGCTGACCTCTGGCTGGAGGAAGGAGAGTGAGTGGAGAGGAGCGGAAAGGAGACTGTTGGGAGGATGAGACATGTATGGAGCAGAGAGGAATAGTGTGCTGTCACTGGACAGGGAGAGCAGTGGAAGCTGCATATAGGTGGGCATGTAAATTTATACAGGAATGTACATTTTCACTCAGTCATGTTAAATAAAAAAGAAAGAAAAAAAAAGGAAAAAACTAGTGAAACAGATTCTTTTATGAGGAAGATAAAATAGTAAGATTATGTTTACAGAATTAACTACATTTACATTAAAGATCACAAAATTTATACATGCTTTTTACATCACTGTAAAATATTTGTCTTGCATGAGATTTTCAATAATATCTACATGCATACTGCTGCATTTAAGAAACACAGATTAATACATAATCTCATTTGAATGAAGACAGAATAAAACTTACGTTTCAAAAAGGGCAAAGATAAACAGAACCACAAAAAATAGAACATTAGTGGCCACAACAGCAACTTGATCAATATTTCCTTGGGGTATATCAACTTCATTTGTACTTGCTATAAGTAAACAGAAGACAAGTAAAATTACCCACACATCTAATTTAGCTACGATCTTACAATAATACAGAAATTGTATTTATCAAGTTCTATATTCAAAATAATTTTTAGGTTTTAATGAAACTGTAAAGTAAAAAAAATACATAAGAGAAAAAGAATTTTAAATGGCTTTAAAAACTAAACTGAATTTTCTCCCTAGAAGATACATTTAAATTCTGTTAAGTACCGTGTATATTCACATTTTTAATTCCTTTCTGCTTGCTGTCTCAATCCAAAATGAGAATGTATTTTATGCAAGTACTATAGCCTCCACCAGACTGAGTCCTGCACACCAACATGATGCCTGGCTACTACTGCTTACTACTCTGACAGGGATCATAATTGAGGATACAACACAGAGCTGAAGAAAATGTACAAAAACTCTAACTCCAAAAAAAAAAAAACACACTTACTGGTCTGACAGACCGAAGAGACCCTGAGAGTAGTAGTGCCCCCAGACACACTTGCAGCTCAGAAATGAAGTCACTCCTGAGATTCACCCTTCAACCAGAGATTAGAAGGCACACCACCCCACAGGCACAGAGTAAAGGCAAGAGGGCCAAGAAAGCTGGTAATAACCCAAGACAAAAAGGGAAGAGTGTTGACATGTTGTGGCGTTGGTAACCAATGTCATAAAATAAGTGTTTAATTAGCCAGTTTGCTCAGTAAACCTTCATTTAAAGTATAATTTGAAAAATAATGTGTATTACAGAATTCTATCTAGGGTGACTATGAGTCGGACCTGACTTGATGGCAGTGGATTTTTATAATAAAGTGAACTTAAACTAAATACCTTTGCTTCAAATCTCAGTTGCAGATTTTTTCCGAACACACCTAAGATAAATTTTAAATTTACAAGGATTGCATAAAGATGTCAACTAGTTGATTAATAGGTTCTCAGTTCTATATTCATTTCAATTGATATTCTGAATTTCAATTTGATAACCCTGAATTTCATTGCTATTAAAATATTATTAGTAAAAATCATTATCATGTTTTTACAAAAAAAGTCAAAATTTGATGGTGGTTTTATATAAAGTAAGTGAATTCACTTGTCATCTTGAACTATGTGGTTAAGTTACACAGTCAACATAAGCCATTCTTGATATAATTGAGAAGAGTGTAAGGCCACACATACACCTCCACTCATATACATTCATCACGTCATTCTGTAATTTATCTACTTTTTCAGAGTAAGCCAGGTAATAATACAAGACTGTATTCATTTATACTTTTTAAGTGTGTATGTACTCTGGAAGATGTTCACAAAGGAGGGCCAGACACAAATTTAAATATTTATGCACTACTGTACTTCTAAAACAATCATAGTAACATATATAACAACATAAAATTAATCATTTTAAATGTACAATTCAGTGGCATTAATTACATTCACAATGTTGTACAGCCATAACTATCTATTTCTAAAACACGTCCATCACTTCAAACAGAAACCTTGTAATGATTAAGCAACAACTCCCCATTCCTCCTACCACATAACCTCTAACCTACATCTCTATGATTTTGCCTATTCTAGGTAGCTCAGGGAAACCCTGGTGACATGGTGGTTAAGAGCTATGGTGGCTAACCAAAGGTTCAGCTGTTTTTATCTAACAGATGCTCCTTGGAAACCCTATGGGGCAGTCTTACTCTGTTCTGCTCTACCGGGTCATTGTGAGTTGTTTCAACTCCATGGTAACAGACTTGTTTGTTTGTTTGTTTAGGTAACTCATATAAGCAGACTGTGTAATATTTGTCCCTTTGTGTCTGCCATATTTCATTTAACATAATGTTTTCAAGACTCATCCCTATTGTATTTGTCAGAGTTTCATTCTTTTTTAGGGCTGAATAATATTCCATTATATACATAGAAACACACACACACACATATACATATATGTATGTATCACATTCTGTTTATCCATTCATTCATTGACAGACATTTGGGTTGTTTCCACCTTTTGACTACTGTGACTAATGCTAATATGAAGATTGGTACACAAGTATCTGAGCCCTTGCTTCAAGTCTTTTGAGTATACAACTAGGGTCATATGGTAATTCTGTGTTCAACTTCTTGAAGAACTGTCAAACTAGTGCATTTTTTAAACTGCAATCAACAAATTCTCATGTAAGTATATATAACATTGCCATCTGTGCCACTGGCAAAAATATCCAAGGTAAAAACCACAGTCATTGTCTTCAAGTAGTATGTGCTAAATGTAATTAAGCTGCCTTTTTGTGATTTCATTTGTCTTCTTTGATTTGGGGGAGATTTCAATATCTAATTTGTTTAATGTTAATTATAAAAACCAGAAGCAAATCCACTGCCACTGAGTCAGTTCAACTCACAGTGACCCTGTAATCAGAGTAGAACTGCCCCACAGTTTCCAAGGAGCACCTGAGAGATTTGAACCACTGACCTTTTGGTCAGCAGTAACAGAACTTAACCACTATGCCACCAGGGTTTCCACAACTTTGAATACACAACACCTCTATTATTATGAATCAATGCTCCATCATCAAGACTGCTCTTATATATATAAATACTTTCAAACATGTGAAGAAAAACAAAAGGAAAAAAATTGTAGAATAGTACATTTGCATTATCTGATACAACTCAATACATACTCTTTGTAACACTGATATATATTCTTCAAAGAATTTTTAAATTAAAATTATTACTTATGTTAAGCCATCAAAGGATAACTTGCTTATATGAATTAATCAGTTCAAGTAGGCACCTCACTGGAGGTGAGAATTATACTTAAACAAGTTGGGAGATATGCTTTCAATTTTTTTACAGAATCATTATTACCAGTTACAAGGCTTTCCAAGGCCCGGCTGTGTATTCCTGGTATGAGACCACTAGTAGCTGGTCCAACTTCACTGAAAAAACTTTTTGTTACTACTACATCACCACCTTACTCTGAAACTGGTAACAACAGGAAACATTTAAATATTTACTCTGCCTTTCTAGAACAACAGTAGTTCACCTCCAGGTGCTGAGGGACAACTCTTCTTTACAGAAGAATACCAGCTAATAAATGTGTAAGAACTGAGAGAATTAGAAAAGTCACAATTTGCAATCCCAATGAAATAATGCATTCAGAAAGTCATCAGCAGATATTAAAACCATAGGCAAAAGTTCGCTATCTGCATGATGCTGAAGCATCACCCAACAGCTTTATGTGCTATTGCAAAAGGGAAAGGAAAATGTTACGGAGGAGAAATGTGGCTGTCACTTACGCAAGTGATCTAAGTCACCATTAGTAATAACTGTGTCAGCCAAATTATACACAAAGCATAACCTAAACAATATTCCTGCCTAAAATGCTTAACCTGACTCAGATTAAGCATAGAGAGGCAATTTCCAGGCTAAGGGAAAGGCAACAGAGGAACAAGTTAAACAATACTATGAGGCAGTAACCGGAGAAATAAAAAATGTGGGGCATTCTATAATGCAACTGGTCTGTTCTATTAAAAAAGTTAATGTCATGATAAAACTCTTCTAGATTAAAAGAAACTAAAGAGACATAACAATCAAGTACAATGCATAAAGTCTGACAGGTCAGAACTTTTTTTAAAAAACTAGCTATAAAAGACATTTTTAAAAACCAGGGAAATTTGAATATAATCTGTATATTAGATGTTATTAAGAAAGTATTTCTTATTTTAGGAGAGTTCTGAAGATGTGTTCTTACTGTTAAGCAATGTACACTGTTACTCAGAGCTGAAGTATGATGCCTGCAACTTACTTTCAAATGGCTTGACAACAAAAAAAAGATAAACACAAAGACAGTTGTGTAACACAGACAACTACACACTACACGTTAACATTTACTGAATTTAAGTGGCAGGTACATGGCTTTCCCTTATACAATTAGTTCAACTTTTCTGTTACGCGTTTTCACGTAAGTTGAAGGGACATTTTTTTAAATGTCTTTGTGTTTACTGAACATTTCCTCTTTGTTCTTAATCCTCACATATCTTCTTATACCACTAACTTACATTTTCCAAACTTTAGTACTTTTAGGTCAGTAAGTTCTCAGCCTTTTACATAAATACACAAAAATAAAACCTCTTCTCTCTCATCTTTATATATAGTCATCATTAAGCTTATTATCACTTGAGACTCAAACATACAAACCTAGTTTGAAATTCATCAATGCTTAAATGGACTTTGAAACTAGGCAAGAAATTACTTTCCTAAAGCACATTAAGTTTCTATAGTTTTTTTTTTTTTTTCCAAAATAGTGCCTGTTTTTCTATCTCAACAGTCTAAAGACGGAGTTCCTTTTCTGGTAATAAGTGGGATTTCAAAATAGACTAGTGTACTTGAGGAATTTAACACCTTAAACATTCAGCATAGGGTTGTGACCTTCCCAGCTACAAGGATCTAGTCACAACTTGGAGCTAGACTCATGTTCTCTATTGGATGTTATTTTAAATATTTTATTGTGCAAAACACTTTGCTCTTTAAGTCTTCTTAAAACCAAACGGTAGTTTAGCTTAACTAGTAAAAAAAAAAAAAAAAATGCCTAGAGCATTATGCTGTTTAAAAACTATCTATATGGTATCAAAATGATGATAACAACTAGAAAGATTAGATAGGAACCCTAAGGGGCACTGAGTTTGTTATAAGCAACAAAAAAAAACCCAGAAAAGGAAAGTGAGAATGATTGCACAACTAGAAAATCAACTGTCACTGTACTGTACATGTAGAAACAGCTGAGTGTATATTATGTTGTGTACAGTCTCAAAAACAAACAAGAAAGACTGATCAATGAGTTCAGGTATCATCAGGGTGATTCTCCATTATACATTTACCTGTTAACCTTCACAAAGTAATTTTGCTCCCTAGATTCATTAGTTCATTAGAAACTGTAAAATGATTTTCTAGTTCTAAGATTTATTTTGCATTTCCTGGCTGTAATTCTTATATTCACAAGAACTTTCCCTCATCCACTATTGGCTATCCTGAAGTATAATTCTTATGAAAAAGACAAAAGAAATGCTTGATAATTCCTCTTTATTTAAACTGATTTCCAGAATGATGTATATACCCTAGAAACCTGCATGGAAGTCCAATAATGGTTTTTTGTTTGCTCTCTTTTTAAGAATATTGTTTCTAACTCATAGGTGTATCCAAAAAGTTTCTATCAATTATAGTCATGCAATACTCAAATTGTCCCATTCTTAGCCAGTGGAAGCCTTTCAACTTGGCTTGTGTCCTTTTGATAAAACTCCATTTTCCCTTAATATCTTTTTTTGCCTTGTTGCATAACATGACAGACCAGGCTCATCTTTGTACAATTACTGCCTCAGACTTGAAATAAGCCATTTCTCCATGATGCTATGGTTCCCTTTACTAGGAAATAGTACTCTAGGTCATAATTTGGGTATTAGTGGTAGTCTTTATTACTAGTTTTTAGTGCTTTACAACTCTTCAGTGGTCAGCACTAGAAAACACATACTTTTACAAACAAACAAAAAATCATAGATTTAACTGATAGTTTCACTTCAAACTTTGTATTACAGAGTTTGAATTTAACGTTTCATTTTATATTTGATTCTCTTTTTCTATTACAATGAAAATGTTGGTTGCTAACAATGTTAACATAATTATTTCTTTTACCTTGCAATATACATTAAAAATTTTCAAAATAACAGTATCAATATTCCACTAAAAATAAAATTACTAAGTTTTAAATTTCTAGGGCACTCTTTCTTCTCTTTAGAATATACCTACTAAGTATAGTCCAAAAACTGTCATTGGAAATAGTGTTTTATCGTGGTCTGGTATGTATCACTTTAACCTGCCAATGTATTTGTTACTTGAACTGGGCTTGGAAAACAATACTGCATTATTCTGGTTCTCCTATTTCCTGATAACACTCTAGACTCAAAACCTGGCACTCATCCACAACCACCTCCTGTAATCCTTAACATTTTCTATCTAATCTGTAAGAACCTTGATTCTTTTCTTCAGAAAGTTATACTTAACCCTTCTCCGTTCTCAGGGGCTGCCCAAGTTCCAAGTTCCAGTGTTAACACATCTGGATTAGCTTCAGATGGAATCTCATCATGGTCATGACTCTCCTCTATTCAAAAAGTTACTACAGCTGCTCATCACTGCATCCCTTACCCCACTACATTTAACTTGCCTTCTACTGTTTTTGTTGTGACAATACCTATGGAAGTACTTGGTAAAATGACATTGTGTGTCTTCCACAACTTTATGAACTCTGTGAGTGTAAGTACTGAGTTGTATGAGTTGTAGTCACTTGTTTTGGGACATAATTAGCAGTTAAACAATAGTTTATTTGGCAAAATGTAACTGTTTCCCAAATTGGGTACTTATTCAACAGTCAGAGAAAAATCTAGAAGATAAAAATGTATATTTGCAAAGTGTATCAAATAATAAAAACATAAGAGAGAAACCATGACTATTCCTGTGATTAAGGGATTAGAGAACTGCCTGAATACATATTTCATTGCAAAGTTACTCAAATCATTCCAAACATCTTAAGGGGTTTAAAATGCTGTTTCTTGTAAAGCAGGACAAGATAATTTTTAACAGTGTTTTTAGTCTTGCCAATTGTAACCACCAAATATCTGATATGAGTACGCCATTAAAAAAAAAATTTAAGCCAGTTCAGGAAACTTTCAACTTAGAAGATTTTTTCCAATCATCCATTGTATTTTCTTCAGAAGCAAAAGACAAAGAAATGCTAAATACACAGAATCATTAGAAACATTTTGATAATAACTTAGTGAAACCAGTTAATAGTACCTTCTTCATAATTAATACTTTTATACTGTCGTCCTGAGTCATCCACACGATGCTCTCTTAAAAAAAAAAGAATAAAAATTTAACTGTATTTCAGTTACCATTACTGCTTTCTCAGTCCTTATTATTTTCAGTGTGATAAGGTAGCTAATTATAGTTTACGTAGATTAACATAAATTATAAATCCATTTGTTTCTAAACATTATACTTATGAAAGGATTAGTGTAATAAAGAAATGGCCTAAATTTATTACTACTCTTCTATTTTTTTATATTCTGATATAATTTATACCTTCTGAGTAATAAAATTATTAATGAAATGTAATAAAAAAACAGAAGTTATAATCCTTATACAAAAATTCTTAAATGTTCATCTAAAAGCACACATAATGTAACCTAGTAAGGTGATTTTCAGTCATTTCAAACATTAGTTATAAATATTTTTTGCCTTTTGGATAAAGCATTTTAAAGAAACAATGTAACAAAACTTCAGTAGTTTTAGAAACTTCTTTCTACTATATAAAAGATAAGAGATGTACATTACAAGTAACTTTTTTGTTTAAGGCTGATCCAAGAACCCCAACCCATTGCTGTCGAGTCAGTTCTGACCCATATTGACCCTAAAGGACAGAGTAGAACTGACCCCCACAGGATTTCCAAGGAGAGCCTGGTAGATTCAAACTGCCAGCCCTTTGGTTAGCAGCTGTAGCTCTTATACACTGTGTCACCAGGGTTTCCTTAAGGCTGATACAACTTCATTAATCTACTTAAAAAGCTGTTTTCATGCCACTGCCTTACTTAGAAATCTACAGTAAGTAAACAAAATCTGAATCTCAAAGCTTTGAAGAGCTTCATGATATATTCTTCTTATGTTATTAGTCTATTACTTTAGTTGTAAGTACTATACACATGATAAAAAATATAAACACAACTATAGATATCCAAAACGAAGTTAAGACTTCATAGCATAATTATCATTCAACAATGATGTTCATTTAGCTTCATAATTTACAAAAGTAAATTTATTGTTTCTGTCTAATTACCTTAATATAATAAGGATCAGAATAATATTTAAAACTCCCAGGAAGGCACCAAGTAAAACTGGTGCTGTGTACATGTTTATCTGGAGATCAATGGCATCCCATGTCACACCCTTTTCACCGATGAATGCAAAACAAGTCTGAAAAACTTATTAAAATGAAATATATACAAATGAATTATTAAACATGAGGCAGACTAGAAAAAATATGAAAGAAGTTTACCATAGAATCAGAAGTAACATTATGGTAGCATCCACCTACAATATGCATTTTCAACAGGGGCAATATACCCTTAAAGGGGAGGCAGTTGGTTCTTCATGGATGAGGGGATAGAATGAAAAAGTTATTTTTTTTATAAAGCACAGATGTATGAGCCAAGCCAAGTACCGTCAAGTCGGATCTAACTCACGGTGACCTGACAATTAAGTCCACCAATTTAATTGTTCTAAGTGCTACATACAACATCACACATTACTGCTATGGTCACCTTCAAAGTACTGTCTTTAGAAAGCTACACACTGACGCCAGTGCCTAGTCCACCCTTCAGAGCATTTCTGAACTCTTCCTGGAATGGCTCTTGTGCACCATAGCATGGTGGCAAGTTTGCAAACTTAACTGTATAGCTGTCTGTCAGGGAATTTTTAGCAGTAAACAAATGACTGTATTGGAACACCTTCCCTACTCACCTGATCTGGCCCCCAGTGACTTCTTTCTTTACCCTAAGATAAAGGAAATATTGAAAGGAAGACATTTTGACGGCACTCGGGATATTAAGGGTAATACGATGACAGCTCTGACGGTCATTCCAGAAAAAGAGTTCTAAAATTGCTTTGAAGAGTAGACTACGCACTGGCATTGGTGCATAGCTTCCCAAGAGGAGTACGTCAAAGGTGACCATAGTGACATTCAGCAATGAGGTCTGTAGCACTTATTCTAGGACGAAACCATGAACTTAATTGGCAGACCTCATACACACAGTACATAAAAGATATACAGAACAACTATGGTAGTAAAATTTCATGATGTAGGGTAGTTGGGAAATAAACGTCTTAAAAGGCTCTCTAGGGGGATGGTGATGAAAGAAAGGTTGAGAAACTGATCCACATGAATTCACAAGATTTACACCTTGAATAACTTGTCAACATCTCCATTTTTAAAAAACAGAAGAAACTCTATAAGAAATTTAAATTATACAATTTATTCCATAAATCAATTAGAAAAGATCAATCAACTTCATTATATGAAAGCATATGTCATCTAAATAATATATATTTAATGTCATTTTTAAATTAAAATCTGTGGTATAACTCAGATTAGAAAAGGACTGGTTTGCTATCCTGTCTTGGATTCCACATCTAGCTCTGCTAATAATTTGCATGTAACCACAGAGTCAGGATTAAGTCAGAAACAGTATCTAAAGTACTCAGAACAGAGTCTAGTGCATTGGAAAATACTCCACAAACGTCAGGGTTTGTTGATGTAGTTATTTTTGTCGAGAAAGTCATATAATCTCTTCAGGCCTACATTTACCCACATATAGTGCAAAATGTTTAAATGACGTCACTTTTCAAATGTCTTTCAGGTGGTTACAATATTTACCAAAGCTCTAAGTCTATGTCAAGTACTGTACTGGGTACTGGAGATAGAGCAATAGATACAATAGCCTAAGACTATGTTCTAGAGCATTATAGAACATGATGTCAAGGTTCAATTATTCCACAACTGTGCTTCCATTTATTCCAGATTACTAAACTGAAATACTAGATTTTAGTGAACAGCAAACTAGATTTCCTTCTACTGAATCTTTTCTTGGCTGAATAGAAGGCAGTAATGGACACATGCAGGGGATGGGAGGGAGAGCTAATGACAAAATTAACTGAATTAGATTCACACTTGATATTCATAACTGCAATAGTTCAGGCATAAAAAATCATAATAATTTTGTCCAGTTTTTAAAGTTTTTCCAGACATAAAGACATTATTAATTTCCTTACTTATTTAGCAGAAAATAAATCAGCCTTTGGGAAGTATTAGATCTCACACCACCTTTTTATAGGGAAAAAAATAAAATAAAACAGAAGCGTTGGAAGAAGACCTTACCGAAGTCTTAAGAGTATGGACAAAGAGCAAAAAGATAAACAACTTATACCTTCCTTTCAACCCTTCAGTCTAAGGATTTTTTCTAATAAATATGGAAAAAGAAAGTAAATGGTTACACGATAGCACGCTAAATGAGTGTTTGATGGAAAATACATTTTGCCATCAGATAAGAGAGGTTGGAACTATCCTGGACAATTTTGTAAGTTCTTTATGCCTTGGTGTCCTCATTTGTAAAATATGACTAAAGAAACAAAAACAAAACCCATCGTTGTTGAGTCAGTTCTAACTCAGAGCAACCACACGGGACAGACTAGAATTGCCCTGTATGTTTCCTAACGAGTGCCCAGTGGATTCCAACTGCTGACCTTTTGGTTAGGAGCTGTAGCTCTTAATCACTATACCACTAAGTTTTCCAAAAAATGTGACTAGGAGCATTATTAAGATTAAAAGAGTTAAGATATATGAAAAGTCAAACCTTGATGCTAGATCCAATAATATTCTCATTTTCCCTTTAGCGATGTGATAATCTAATTAGGTTTCACGTAATATTTGTATCTCAAAAATTTTCCCAGTGTCAATTCAAGAATGATATATGGAGAACACTCACCTGGACCAAGAATAAAACCTAATGCCTGACATGCACTTGTGTTTGCCATGGCACTTGTTCTTTCCTGAAGAGAAGTAGCACCAGCAATATATGATCTAACAACTGCCACATTTCCTAAGAAGACACAACAATCCAAAGTAAATGAAAGTATCCTCTGATTTACAGAAATCAATTTAACTTCACTTTACATGGAAGAATAAATACTGGTTGATGATACAATCACTGCTGCTTTTTTGTAAATATAAAAAGCACTTAAGATAATTTTAATGAGCAAATGCATCAATTAATACAATATGCTACTTTGAATAATATGAATACACAGTTTAAGATGTGGATGAATGAAGATATGGCATTATAGGAATGCCAAACTGTTTTTGATGGCTAAAAACAGTGAAAGAACAGAGTGAAAAGCACACTACTGACTATTAGAACTATTTTTAAACGAAAGGTGTTACAAAATCTGTATGCACAGAACTGTCATGTAAGAAACAGAAAAAATTCCACTAACAATTTAATGGAAAAATTTTTTGAGCAGCTGTTACATTCAAGAGATTGCCAGGGGCCACAGACTATTAAAAAAGTATACTAAATTGTTTCCAATTTGCAAAAATTTACCATCTAGTTAGTGAAAAAGGATAAAAACTGTGTAGAACAGTACATAAGTAAAGGCCAGAAATAATGCCAGACAAATAAAAGATGCATAAGAGGTAATCTAAGAAAATCGCAGGGAAGTAGTACAATTTGAACTGAATCTCGAAGGATGAACAATGATGAGAACAGAACAGAGATACTCCAGGTAATGGAAACATGAGCAAAGACAAAATGATAAGAAAGGTATCTGGTTTCAATGACAGATGTGTAGGAGACATGGTTCAGCGGAAAGGAGGTCAGATGGTACAGTGCCTTAAATGTCAGGGTAAACATGAAGTTAACACATTCAAACATATACACACATTACCTGCTCCAAATCCCACCAGTCCACGAGCAGCCAACATGTAGTATTTATTATGAGAAGCCGGAAGGTGGACATATGCATAGAGGCAGTTGGCTGCCACCGAAATGAAGAGGGAGACAGTAAGAGGTTCTTTTCTTGGTCTGTAATTAGACCATAAACCAAACACAGGTGAGGCTACCATTTGGCCAATACTAAACGAAGCAATAACCCAGCCCAGAAAACTGGCATCGGCTGTCTGATCAATCTGCAGAAAAAAGTACAATGCCTTCAGAACTGTTATTCAAGGAAAGCAAAGTTTAAAATATAATTGTCTGACCATGCGACATTTCCTATATCAAAAAGCACAAGTCTAAAAGGCTTTATAGCACTACTACTTATATTAAGAGACTCAAACTTCTGGCTTTATAATTTGCTAATAATTCATTGTATACAAAGAAAGATTGCTTAGGAAGCCTCACCTTTTAAAAAGATTATGGAAATACACAGTTTATAAAAATTTTGTTGAAAATACAATCACTTTATATACAGCAATAACATCATAAACAAGCAATACACGGCATGATTTAATTCTTATAAAGTAAATATACTTATTTAGACTTATGCTGACCTGTAAGCTAAATAGACATTAACACTGAATCTTTTTTTTTTTTAAAGTGGGCACAATTATCAAACGCTTAAAGAAGATACCTAAAACACAAAGACTTAAAGACACTTCTTTCACTGAACTGATTATTTTTCCTTTACACATAGATATCGAAAGACTACTATTTTAAGGGGGTTTGCATTCTATGATGACAGTTGAGAGGACAACCAATGATGATTAAAATTCAGAAAATAGTTTTCAAAAGTAGAAAATTTTAGCCTAGAAAAAGCAGTGTGGAGTAAATCAACCGATTTTTAAACTGAAATTTATTTTTAAATATAATAGGCTATAGAATGGTTTGGAAAAATGAGAACCATTAAAAGTTACAAAATAAGTTTAGACAAATATAGGTACGTAAAACAACTTAATAGGGAAACGCATGGCCTTTTCTTTCCCGAAGATACATTAAAGTAGCTTAAAATAGAAATATTTAGGTATCTTTGTTTTGGGGGGAAGAGAAATAAAAGTAAATACAATAATGTTTGAGAGTTAAATATATCTTCCTATAGATATTCTGGTTTTCATTTTCTGCCTCTCAGTATTTTATTCCTTTTGTCTTTTTGTTAGCATATAAAATAACATCATGTAATACAAATTTGTAAATTTTCAAAATAACAATGGAAACCCAATTTTAATTTTAAATATATAGTCATTTGAAAGTCAAAGGATAAAAGTGTCTTTTTAGGATATCAACTGATCACAGTCAAATATCAGTTTTATGGACAAAAGTGAGCTGATTCTTAATATTTGGTAGAAAACCATGGAAAACTTTATTTTCCTTAGATATTATAAAGTGACCAGAAAGCTGGGGTCTGCTTGAATTTTAACAGCAAAGTACAGTGGTTTGGGAACTACGGGCCTCTACAACAGAAACTATCATTCCAGGAACTTAACCATCTGTGCCCTGTGCATCAGTCAGAGGTTTACAGGATAAGTTGAAACTACTTAGTATGATAAAACAGCTCACAAACTCTCTACCCTCATCTCTCTGCATGCTCTTCGCCACTTCTAACTTCCAATCATCTAGAACTGGTGGAAGTTTCCAAAGTGAATCAAGTTCTTCCTTCCCTCTTGGCATTTGCACAGGTTCCCATACTGCCTATGTCACCAAGATTACTGTCCCAACTTTCTACTCTAGCCCTTAACTTTTCTTTAGGTGGCCAATTTCTGAAGGCTTTGAAAACTCGCTCAGTTATTACTGATTTTGAAAAGACTTCCAGTATCTCTTCAGTCTGAATTAGCAATACTTTGTAACCTACGTGTGTATGTCTGCCTCTTTCACATACACCCGCACACACAAATGCACATACACAAACACACAAACATACATACAAACCATACTTTTAGACCTTTTACCCAGGCACAGAACTAAACCTTTCATGTACATCATTTTTTGATCTTCGTAACAGCCTGTGAGATAGTTATTGTCACTCCTGTTTGACAGATGAAGAAACTGAGGTTCAGAGATGTTAGGTAGCTTGCCCAAGGTCACATAGCTAGAAAATAGCAGAGTCAAGTCTATCTGAAATCAAAATAGGACTCTTAACAACAACGCAATATTACCCTCTACCATAAAATTTTTAATTGTTAATTTACGGCTATTACCCTTGTTATAAGGAGCCCTGGTGGTGCAGTGGTTAAGAGCTCAGGCTGCTAACCAAAATGCTGGCAGTCTGAATCCACCAGCTGCTCCTTGGAAATGTTATGGGGCAGTTCTACTCTGTTCTCTAGAGTTGCTACGAGTCAGAATCAACTTGACAACAACAAAGTCTTTTCAAAATAGCAATGAAAATACAGTGCAGTCAGTAAAAAGTAAAATTTGAAATTTTTATTCTTACATTCCTTTTTAAATATCTTCTAGAAATAAAGAACTGCAGTTTTGAAAAGTAAAAATTAACAAAAGCTAAAAAATCTAAAATGAAAGATGTTGAAAAATTTATAGTCATTATTTTCATTTACTAAACATTCACTGGGTTTCTCTAGTATTTTTGTTGAAACCTTCTGACTATCCTAATAATCAAGTGTGGAGGTCCATACACTTTCTGTAAATATAGTGTTATAACACTTGGTAAGTGCTAATGATAAAGGGATATGGAAGCACAGAGGAGAAGCTTCTAACTCAGACTGGAGTGAAGAACAATCAGTGAAGGCTTTCCAAGGTGACACTGGAGCCAAGCCTTGAGGGATGAATAAAAGACAGCAGGCAAGAAGGGAGAAAGGTAAAAACAATAAAAAAACAATGGAAAGAAGGAAAGCATTCCAAAAAACAAAGAAGAATGTATGAAGACCCCAGGAGCCTGGATACATCTATGTGGAAACAATCTAATAAATGTTTAACTATGTATCTAGTATGAACCAAGGCTATGGATTTAGGCCAAAATACAGACACACACAGAGATACATCAAACTCTGGAAAGGCCAACAGAGCAAGCTGAGAAAGAATACACAAGAGTTTTTGAGAAAAAGTAGCTACCACTAAAAAGAAAGCCAGGATAGAGAAATTTCACGGAAGCTAAGAGGCTTCATTGAATAAGCAGAGAGAAGACAACAGAGTCAAATGTTCCCCAAAATGTCACCTAAAGAAAGGGCTGTAAAAGTGGGCATCTAAGTAGCATCAATTTGTCCCAATCCACCAGGAGCAGAAGCAAATCAAGAACATCATAAACATGAGAAAAACATGAGCCTAGGAGACAGAGGAGGCCATATGATCAGGAGGAGACTACATCAGCATGAGACCAGGAGAACTAGATGGTGCCCAGTCACCACCAATGACCAGACAGGGGAACACAACCTAAAGTTCCTGATGTAGCAGGAGAAAACTGAGTGTGAACAATTAAAACTCTATTAAAAGACCACACCTGATAGTCTGTCAGACTAGAAGTTGCCTTGAGGACAGAGCTCCTAAACTCTCTGTTAGCCTAGAGCTGAAACCCATACCAAAACCAATTCTTCAGACAGAGATTAGACTGTAAGACACAGTGTAATGCTGGTGAAGAATATGCTCCTGGTCTTACAAGAGATACATGGGGCTGCCTGAGCAGCAACTCTCTAGAGGTGAGATGAAAGGGGAATAGTAGTTGTACATGGAGTACAGGGTCGAAAGGAGTACGCTGTCATGAGGTGGTGGTTGGGGAGAGCAGTTGGAGTTGCACAGTAGTAGTGTGTACTTGGGGTCTTATATTGCAAATTGATTTGGACTGTAAACTATAGGATGTTGTCCTGCTGACCTCTTACTGGAGGCGAGGGAGTGGGTGGTGAGGAGGATATAGGAGGTTGTTGGGAGCATAAGACATGTATGCAGCGGAGAGAAGAGTGTGCTGTCACCAGGCAGGGACAGCAGTGGGAGTTGCATATAGGTGAGCATGCAAATTTATATGGGAATGTACATTTTCACTCAATCATAATAAAAAAATTTAAAAAATAAAAAGCAAGAGCTGTAAGCATCTATCTAGTCACTAATGAAATAACTGGAGACCTTAACAAGAGCCTAGTCAAAATAGAAGATGTAGCAATTTAGGGAATGAACAGGAGGTCAGGAAGTACAGAGGAACTCTTTCAAGAACCTTATTGTTTAAATGAGTAAGTCTTCTATTTAGATACTGATTTTCATCAACTTCATTTCTGGTATTTGAGATAAAATTGACAGAACTTGACGATCAACTGGTATCTACCAAACTTGCAATTTATCGTTCCTTCCTCCCGGTACAATAATCATAGTATCAAAACATACACATTAGCTATTCTTCTCACAATACAACTGGAAGTCTCAAGTTAATTTTACAGGAAAAGCATGAAATTATTCCATAGAAATATCATTTGCACATTTGGGGAATTCAGACTGTTTTTTTTAAGGAGGAAGTAATGATGGGATGCAAAAGTGGCTTATAAATTTATAATCATAAGACGTATGTGACTATGCAGCTATCTGTCCTGGTATTACTCTATTTTCCTGGCCTGTCAGACCGTGCACTTCAAAAGTGTTCTAGTTTGCACAGTAAAGTATATGACCACCTTATTTACAAACCTCTTTCAAGGCACTGTATCTCAAGTTATTCTAGTAGAGAGTATAAAATAAAATACCAAAGAGACTCTCTAGAAAACTCTTAAACTACATAAGAGTTTCTGTTACTACAGCTACTTAAGATGAGAATAAATAGGAATGTACAAACCTTTTGGAGATATGGCCATATTGACATTACCACAATAGAAAACCCTGTGAAGAGGCAAAATTTGTTATATATACTTAAAATAATTTTGTCACTTAACACACAGATACAATTTTTGAACTACAACACAGATTTTAAAATATTCTAAACTGACAAATTTATGTACACAAACGTCTAATTTATCAAGGAATGGGATTTTATTTTACAGAAGGCCAGTAAATACTAAAGGCCTGAAAATAACATGTAAGTGCAGTGCCTGACAGTAATTAGTACAAGAAAAACAGAAGACCTTTATCCTCACTCACATACCTCTGCTGTGATGGAAAATTACTGGAAGTTTTGTTTAGCTTCTCATAGCAAAAATGAACAGAGAAAAGGCCACTTTGTTACACAGACAATGCTAGTCCTCTAGTCTGTGTTGTCTGGGGGTGGCAACTGACTGCAGGAAAGACAATGAAGAAGTACAATGGTCATCTAGAGGGAGCAGATATTCCAAGTGGTCATACCTTAAAAGAAAATTCATCTTCTTTCTAGCCTTTGTTCTGTAAGAATCGTAATAATAAATTTCTACGCTATTTGTCAAATAGCACATCCAATCAGAAATTCTATAAAGCCTATTATTTTTAAACATTTTTATTAAGATGTAACTCACATACCATACAATGTACTCATTTAAAGTATATAATTCAGGAGGTGAGACTAAGATGATAGAACAGTCAGATGCTTCTTATGATCCCTCTAACAACAAAGACTCAGAAAAGAAATGAATCAATTATATATAACAGGTTAAGGACCCTAAACATCAAAGGGAAAGTTGAGAAATCATACTGAGTGACAGGGAAGGGAGAGTAGATTCAGAAGTACCTAGGACTGGCCAGCCTAGACTCAGAAGGAATGCTACAATATGGATAAACCTTCAGAACTATGATAAAGTCATGTTAAGTGACGGAAGACAGACACAAAAGACCATATACTGTACAATTCCATTTCCATAAAAGCTCAGAATAGGGAAATCTATAGAAATAAGATAGATTGGCATCTGGGGATACAGGCTGCATGTAAAAGAAAGGGAGTGATAGCTAAAAGGTGGAGCCTTGGTGGTGCAGTGGCTAAAAGCTTGGCTGGTAACTAAGAGGTCAGCAGTTCAAATCCACCAGTCATTCTTTGGAGACTTTATGGAGGAATTTTACTGTGTCCTATACATTTGCTGAGTTGGAGTCAACCTGACAGCAGTGGATTACAGACCTGTGGACAGATCAGAGGCTGCAAGTGTGGTGAAGAGCACACTGGCATTTGGAAAGCGTCTTCAACAGAGGGAGAGATTGACTACTGGAGAACACACTCATGTCTCCAGAATCAGCGAAAAATGGCATTTGATCATCAAAAGTTAAGTAGCTTGCATCCAACCTACCTCACTAACATAAAGCTTTCCTTTGGAATAAAACTTTCCCCCCTTTACTAGCACCTCCCCTCCTTTCTCTGCACTGTGCCAGGCTCCAAAGACTGATGCATCCCCTAGGCAGGAAGTACAACCCTTTACAGGTCCCAAGCCACTCTCTCAGACTTGGAGAGGGAACAATTTAACAAAAAAAGGGGAAAAAATAATCTGCCACCTCCCTGGGAGATCAGGGCAGAAACAAGTCCTTTGCTTAGGCACAGATATAAAGGGTCCTTGGATGCCTCTCACTTCTGCATACAGCAGCAAGTACCTGAAGTTCTGCAGCAAAACCTATGCACTTACTCACTTTAACAAACAGGGACACGCTTTTCTCACAGACACTCAGGACTGGCTATTAGCTCCCTGCTTTTTCAGTGCATACAGCCAGATAACTGTGCCTAAAACAAATCATCCCTGTTCACTGAGGCCTGTAAGGGAAAGCTTGCACCACACACTTAGTGATGGACTACCTGGACAGCTGAGCTGAATACATACACAAAAAGTAAACAGACTCCTGGGTTTACATGCATAGTAACCACTCTAATCACATGGTGACGGGACTTTAGAGCCTCAAAGCCATCAATAATCAAACTAGCTCATACAAGCAGCCTATCTGGGCATTTCAAAACAAAGTATACAATTCAGTGGTTTTTACATTGACAGATAAGTGTAATCATTACTAGTCAACCTTAAAATATTTTGATTACTTCAAAAAGAAATCCTGTAATCCACTGCTGTCAGGTTGACTCTAACTCAGCAAATGTATAGGACACAGAATTCTTCCACAATGTCTTCAAAGAACGGCTGGTACATTTGAACTGCTGACCTCTTAATTACCAGCCAAGCTTTTAGCCACTGCACCACCAAAGCTCCACCTTTTAGCTGTCACCCCCTATGTTTTAGGTGCAGCCCATATCCTCAGCCACCAATCTATCTTATTTCTATAGATTTTCCTATTCTGAGCTTTCATGGAAATGGAATTGTACAGTATGTGGTCTCTTGTGTTTGTCTTCCTTCACTTAGCATGCATTTAGCATAGTTCCCAAGGTTTAAGCATCAGTGCTTAATTCTTTTTGTAAAATTTATTTTAAGAATAACTTAATCATTATTTTCCCTTTGCTATATTTTAGTCTGTTCATTTGTGGTGAAAACGTACACATCAAAACATTTGCCAGCACAACAACTTCCACATTCACAATTCAATGACATTGATTACATTTTTCATGTTGTGTTATTATTCTTGTTATTCTTTTCCAAAATATTTCACAACCATTAATGTAATCATTTTAATATACTTTTAAGAGCCACATTGATGAAAAGAGGACTTAGAAGCCAACTAATATTTGAAATCAAGGCTTCAATTTTTCAATCAAGAAACTTGTAAATGAGTAAGATGTTTAACGTGTCAATTACAATCTAATGTTTTGTTAAATTTATTTGAAGTTGTTTGCTATAAATTTTAGATAATTAATATTTAATTATCTTATAACTTCAGATAATTAAATACTAAAATTTATAACTATTTTAGAGAAAAAAAAAAAGAAATCCAGTCTACTGCAGACATTGTTACCCAACTGCATTCATGTGCCCCCTTTCATCCTCCTAATGGCATTCCAATTTTAATCAAGTACCTATTCTTCCTTCACAAAGCCTTAGGCTTCAAGGGAAATTGTCCCACTCCTAACTCCAGAGGGTAGATCCTGATTGGACTGGAAAATTCAACTGGAGTAATCTTTTTATTCTGTTTGATGACAGGTTTAGAAATGGACAGATAACCCAGTTCTGACCAATAAGAAGTATGGGCAGGTCTACCTGGGGACTTCTGGGAAAGGACTCTTCCTAACCCCTGAAGAGGTTATCAAAAGACCCTTTTGGTCAATAGAAGTTATTGTGAATGAATGTGACACCTGGAAGTACTACAACTATCTCGCTATAACTTGAGGATGAAGCCAAGAAGGGGGCAACATTAGAAAAGTTACTGAAAAGAAATATTATAAGAAATAATAAATTACATTACTCCTTAAACCAATTTGAATATACTTTTTTTTTCTGGTATTTGCAGAACACATCCTTATATACAATCCAAAACAAAATTACAGAGGACTGTTGAAAATATTCTTTATCTTGTACTTTTAGCTTTATTTAAAATGTGTTTCTACCCAGTGTTAGATTATGCAGAAAATTGGCAAGTAAGACAAAACAGGACAATGACTAGGCTTTGTAAATTTAGGAAATGACCTCACTAAATTAGTTTCAGGGAAAGAAACCACTTGTAAAACTGCTGCTTATACAATTGGTCTCTATACAGCTGGCACAACAGAGGAAGAAGCATTATAACTAGGACCAGGAAACAGAATGTGCTGTTAATTCTCTCCATGAACAACTGCCTCCTTTCACGGGAGACCAGAAGAATTGGTAGTACTCAGCTATCATTACTGAACATGAGTCTGTACAAGAATCTTTATCAAAAGTGGGAAAATAGAAAACAAAATTTCCAATTATCATGGACTGTAGACTTTCTGGAGTCATGAAGGCTAGATGAACTCCTGAAACTACTGTCTTGGAATAATCTTTTAACCTTAAATGAAACATTTCCTGAAGTCTTCTCAAAACCAAACAATAATTTACCTTCACTAGTAAGAAATGCCTGCCTTGAATATAATGCTCTTTTGAGAACTATCTTTATGGGATCAAATTGATAACAACAACTGGAAAGATAAGAAACCTATGGGCAGTGACTTTATACTAATTAGGGGAAGAACAACTCAGAAAAGGGGGGTTAGAATGGTTGCAGAATTCAAAGAATATATTTAGCATAATATGTTGACTGTTGAATTGGTATATGCTTTGCTGTGAACACTTTCAACAATAATAAAATAAATAAAATTTTAAAAAGAATAGTGCCTATAGACTTCCAAGGTCAAAATGTAAATAAAATGAAAAAATCATAAATCACTGGAAACATTCCTTTAAAAAATCACTGCTGACTAAAAATCCTTATTTTCTTTCCTTATCCCTTTTAACATGTTAATCACATATAGATATTAGTATTTTGAAAATGTTTTCCTTATAAAATTTTACTTTTTAGTAGCTGCCCACTCATCACCCACTGCTGTGGAGTCCATTCCGACTCACAGCAACCCTATAGGACAGAGTATAACCGCCCAATACAGTATCCAAAGAGTGCCTCATGGACTTGAACTGCTGACCTTTTGGTTAGCAGCCACAGTAGCATTCAACCACTATGCCACCAGAGTTTCCTCAGTAGCTGCATATTCAAAAACAATGTTAGTACTTTAAAATACATCAAGCTACATAAATTAAGACTCTTACGTTTTACTGTACATGTCAATTTAAAAAAATGAAGTTAAATATATTTTATATAAATTCTTTAAATAATGTATAATTTGTAACACTTACCTACACTGCTGAGAAACATAGTAAGATACAGAATCCGTATAGACCTCCAACGGCTTTTATAATGCTCTTCAGTTTCTACAACATCCCATACTCTAGGTGTAAAGAAGAAAAAAGTAATATAATTTTATCTTACTATGTATGGATTGTTAAATGGCATAATCCTATTTTTCTCTCTCCTATAGACATAATATGACATGATCTACCCATTGCCATTGAACTGATTCCAATTCATAGCACCTCTATAGAACATAACAGAATTGCCCCAAGGCTGTACTCTTTTCAGAAGCAGACTGCCTCATCTGTCTCCTGCAGAGTGGCTGGCGGGTTCTAACTGATGGCCTTTAGGTTAGCAACTGACTGCATTAACCACTACAAAACCAGGGCTCTTTGATGATATGATAGTGAAGCAGAATATACTAACTTAGGATTTTAATGCAATAACTCACCTATTAAAAAAAGTTTATTTTTAAAAAGAATTTCTATGTATTGTATTTATGCATCATTTAACATAGAAACTTGGTAGACAAAGGAAAAAATGTTGCTAATACAGATTTAATAATCACAATTGCTCAAATTTCTTAAACTGAAAATCGAAACAAAATATAACACAAATCAAGTAAACTAGCTACAATAATTAGATCACTCTCACGTAGGATATAGAGCTGTTGTTGGTGTTAGGTGCCATGGAGTCATTTCTACTTCCTAGTGACACTACGCACAACAGAATAAAACACTGCTAAGTCTTGCACTATCTTCACAATCATTGCTACGTCTGAGCCTATAGTTGCAACCACTGTGTCAATCCATCTTGTTGAGCGTCTTCCTCTTTTACACTGACGCTCTACTTCGCCAAGCACGATGTCCTTTTCCGGGGAGTGGTCTCGCCTGATAACTTGTCCAAAATACATGAAACAAAGTCTCACCATCCTTGCTTCTAAGGAACATTCTGGTTGCACTTCTTTCAAGACAGATTTGCTCATTTGTTCATTCTTCTGGCAGTCCATGGTACATTCATTATTCTTTAACCAGCACTGTAATTCAAAGGTGTTGATTTTTCTTTGGTTTTTATTCACTGTCCAGCTTTTGTATGCATATGAAGCAAATGAAAATACCATGGCTTCAGTCAGGTTTGCCTTAGTCCTAAAATGCTTTGAAGAGGTCTTCTGCAGGAGATTCCCCTAATGTAATACGTCCTCTGATTTCTTGACCGCTGCTTCCAAAGACAATGATTGTGCATCACAGTGAGATGAAATCCTTGACAACGTCAATATTTCTCTGTTTATCACAATGTTGCAAGGATTTCAGTTTTCTTTTAGGTGAAGTGCAATACACACTGAGGGCTGCAGTATTTGATCTTCATCAGAAAGTGCTCTGAGTCCTCTTCACTTCCAGCAAGCAAGACTGGGTCACCTACATACTGCAGGTTCTTAATGTGTCTTCCTTCAATTCTGATGCCTCTTTCTTCTTCATATAGTACTGCTTCTTAGATTATGTGCTCAGCATACAGATTAAAAAGTATGGTGAAAAGATACAACCCTGACCTACACTTTGTTAACTTTAAACGATGCAGTATCCCCTTGTTCTGTTTGAATGACTGCCTCTTGGTCTGTGAAGACTGCCAATTTAGTTTGCAAACACGTCCTAGAAAAAGTGCTTACCTCACTGCTGAATTTCACTGTGATCACCTCTGAAGTACTGCCCTTGGGAAGCTATGTACTGATGCCAGCACCTAGTCACCCTTCAAATCAATTTTGGAACTCCTGATGTCCTGAATGTCACCAAAATGTGTTCCTTTCAATATTTCCTTTATCTCTGGATAAAGAAAAAAAGTCATTAGTGGCCAGATCAGGAAAATAGGGAGGGTTTTACAGTACACTTACCAGTTTATTGGCTAAAAACTCCCTCACAGACGACTATACAGTTAGGCTTGCAAACTTGCCAGGGTGCCACCACATGCAATGGACATGTGAGAAAGAGTTCCAAAATTGCTTTGAAGGGTGGACTAACCACTGGCGTCGGTGCACAGCTTCCCAAGGGGAGTACTTCAAAGGTGATTGTAGTGATATTTAGCAGTGAGGTATGTGGCACTTACAACAATTAAGTCTGTAGAGTTGTCAGACTTCGTACGTATGGATTCCTCACAAGCACAAACAAGTGTTCTGTAATTCCCATTCTTCACAGTGTTATCCATAATTTGTTATGATCTACATAGTAGAATGCCCTTCCATAATCAATAAAATACAACTAACATCTTTTTGGTACTCTCTGCTTTCAGTGAAGATCCATCTGATGGCAGCAACAATGTCCCTTGTTCCACATCCTCTTTTAAATCTGGCTTGAACTTCTGCTGGTTTTGTATCAATGTACTGCTGCAATTGCTTTAGAATGACCTTCGGCAAAATTTTATTTGTGGTGATATCAATGACATTTTTCACCTTTCTTTGGAATGGGCACAAATACAGGTCTTCCAGTTGGCTGACCAGGAAACTATCTTCCAAACTGACATAGACGAGTAAGCACCTCCAGAACTGCAGCCATTTTCTGAAATAACTTGGTATCCCATCAGTTCCTTGAGTCTTGTTTTTCACCATTCCATTCAGTGCAGCTTGGACTTCTGGTGCTTAACCATATACTATGGTGCTTAACCATATGATATGGCTGTATGTCAACCAATTCTTTCTGATATAGTGACCTAGTGCATTCTTTCCATCTTCTTTTAATGCCTCCTGCAACTTTCAATCTTTTCCCCACATAATTCTTCAATATTGTATCTTGGGGCTTGAATTTTTTTCTTCAGTTCTTTCCATTTGATAAATACCGAACATGTTCTTTCCTTTTGGTTTTATTATTCCAGGTCTTTGCACATCGCATTATAGTACTTTATTTTGTCTTCTCCAGGTGCCCTTTGAAATCTTCTGTTCAGCTCTTCTACTTCATCATTTCTTCTTTACTAATCTTAAACTTCACAGTGTCTCCTTAACATGTTTCTTGGCTTAAATATATATACAAGACTGTATGAGCAGCTCTTGTCCAGAGGCGAGATGAGAGAGTGGAAGGGGAGGGGAGTTGGTTGAATGGATATGGGAAGCACAGGGTTGAAAAGTGGAGTGTGCTGTCAGAGTGGGGAGAGCAGTGAGAGTTGCATAGCAGTGTGTGTGCAGGATTTTATATGGCAAATTGGTCTGGATTGTAAACTTTCACATAAAGCACAATAAAATATTGGAAAAAAAAGAAAATTAAGTTTATCGTCTTGTTCCATTTGCATGATAGCCTCTTGGTCTAAGTACAGGTTCTTCATGAGCACAATTAAGTGTCTTGAATTCCCATTCTTTGTAATTTTATCCACAATTTGCCATGACGTACACTGTCAAATGTCTTTGCATAGTCAATAAAACAGAGGTAACCATCTTTCCGATATTCTCTACTTTTAGCCTACATTCATCTGATATTAGCAACAATATCCCTTGTTCCATGTTCTCTTCTGAATCTGGCTTGAATTTCCAGCAGGTCCTTGTTAATGTACTGCTGCAATTGCTTTTGAATGATCTTCAGCAAAATTTCACTTGCCTGTAATACTGTTTGATAATTTCTGCATTGTGCTGGATCGTCTTTCTTTGGAATGGGCATGTGCATGGAGCTCTTCCAGTCTGTTGGCCAGGTAGCTGTCTTCCAAATTTCTTGGCATAGATGAGTGTTCATTGAAACATCTCAGTGGGCAGTCCCTCAATCCCTTGAGCCTTATTTCTCACTAATGCTTTTAGTATAGCTTAGACTTCTTTCTTCATTACCATTGAGTCCTGGTCATACACTACCTCCAGAAATGGCTAAACATCAACCAATTCTTTTTGATACAATAACTGTGTTTCTACCATCTTCTTTTGATGCTTCCTTGTGTCATTCAATATTTTGCCCCCCAAACAAAACAAAACAAAAAAACCATTGCCACTGAGTTGATTCTGACTCACAGTGATTCTGGAATCCTTCAACATTGCAACTTGAGACTTGAAATTTTTCTTCAGTTCTTTTAGCTCAAGAAACGCTGAGTGTGTTCTACCCTTTTGGTTTTTGAACTCCAGGTCTTTGCACATTTCATTACAACACCTGACCTTGTCTTCTCAAGCTGCTCTTTAAAACCTTCTGTTTCGCTCTTTTACTTCATGTCTTCCATTCACTTTAGCTACTCTATGCTTAAGAGCAAGTTTCAGAATCTCTTCCGACATTCACTTTGGTTTTTCTTTCTTTCTTGTCCTTTTAATTATCTATTATTTTCTCCATGTGTGATGTCCTTGATGTCATCTCACAGCTTGCCTGGCCTTCAGTCATTAGTGTCCAATATGTCAAATCTATTCTCAAGATGGCTTCTAAATTCAGACAGGATATATTCAAGGTTGTACTTTGGCTATCATAGACTTGTTCTCATTTTCTTTAGTTTCACTTTGAACTCGCATATGAGCAACTAGTAATCTGTTCTGCAGTCAGCCCCTGGCCTTGTTCTAATTAATGATGCCAAGCTTCTCAGCTGTCTCTTTCCACAGATATAGCTGTTATGATTTCTATGTCTTCCATCTGGCAAGGTCCATGTATATTACTGTTGACATTGTTAAATGCTGCTGAGTTGGATCTAACTCATAGCAACTTTATGTACAAAAGAATAAAACACTGCCTGGTCCAGAACCATCCTCGCAACTATTGTCATGTTACAGCTACGTTTATATGGTTCATGTTGCTAAAAAATGTATTTCTAATGAATAAGTCTCAGGTCTTGCAAAAGTCTATCATGTGACTTCTGGTATTATTTCTATCATCAAGGCCATACTTTTCAACTGTCAATCCTTCTTCTTTGTTTCTAACTTTTCAATTCCAACAGTAATAATGGTCTAGGCACCTTGACTGGATGTTTAATTTCAGACTGCGGAAGTTGTTAAAAAAATCTTCAATTTTTTCATCTTTGGCCTTAGTGGTTGCTGAGTAAATCTGAGTAAAAGTTGTATTAACTGGTCTTCCTTGCAGGTGTAGGGATACTATCCTATCACTGACAGTACTGTACTTCAGGATAGATCTTGTTCTTTTTGACAATGAATGTGACAACATTCCTCTTCAATTTGTCATTCCTGGTAAAGCAGACTATATGACTCTCCAGTTCAAAATGGATAACAGTCTTTTTCTGCTAACTAATGCCTGGGATATCAATCTTTATGTGTTGCATTCCATGGAATAGACAGTTTGAGATATACAGCTACTAACTATTAAAAGATAACCACTGTCATCATTATGATATTCTCCACTTGATGACAACAAATTAACTTTATTGCAAGAAGCTGTTTGTTCAGGGTACTTTCAACAACATTAGTGTAGAAATGATACCATGAAAGTTTGATGTGACCTAAGGTATTCCTAGCCCTAGGACCTACCAAAACACTTATCTCTCTCTAGCATGGGTTGTCAGTTTTACTAGCTGATAAGGAGCCAATACTCCCCTCAGACTGGGCTAACCTAAACTAAGAGCAAGTATGTTGCTGTTGTTGAGTGTTGTCGAGTTAGTTCTGACTCATTGTGACCCCACGTACAACACAAACAGAACAAAACATTTCTTGGTCTCTGTCCTCCTCAAAATCACTGCTATGCTTCACCCTACTGTTGCAGCCACTGTGTCAATAAGTCATTGTGTCAAGAACAGATATATTAACCCCAAATCCTACCTCCATCGAGACATGTGTATGTAGTCATTACATCTTTACATATGCACAAAGAGTTAACAAATCTATCTCAACTTGAGCATTGTGTCTTCAAATAATTAAGACAAGCACAACAGATTAAATGCTGTATGTTTTGAGTTTATTTTCTAGAACAGGCTTTTTGTCATTTCAGTTGTTTGCTGCTATGGAATCCACTGTGACTCACGGAGACCTCATGTGCAAAAGAATGGAACACTGCCCATTCTTGTTCCATCTTCATGATCATTGGTATGATTGTTCCTGATCAGTTGTTGTGGCCACTGTATACTTTGAGTGCTTTCCTATGTAGGTGGCTCATTGACCAACACTATACTGGACAATATTCTGTTGTATTCCATAGGGTTTTCACTGGCTGACTTCTCAAAACACATTGCCAAGCCTTTATTCACAGCCTCTCTTAGACTGGAAGCTTCACTGAAACTTGTCCACCATAGGTAATGATGCTGGTATTTGACATGCCAGTGGCATGCCTACCAGAATCACAGTAACATGCAAGTTGCCACAATACAACTGACAAACAAGTGATAGAAAAATAAACCTTACAGCCATCATATGTCTTCAATACAAAAACTATATTTAATAGATGATACAGTTAGAAATAGTAGAAAAGGAAGAAAGAAAATAACATTTTTTAGATCTGTTGAGTTATGGTTTATACCACAGTTGGTACATAACGTATACAAAGTACTTAATACTGTGTATGCCATTCTATAAAAATAAATCTTTAACTGTAACATTGTTAGCTGCAACAGAGTCAGCCCTTGATTTATGGCAACTCCATGAACTACAGGACAGAAACATTGTGATCCACAGCACTTCCACTGGCTGAACTTTTGGATACATATTGCCAGGCCTTTCTTCCTAGTCTGTAAGGTAGCATGCTTGAAGATAACTGAACACAGATGCCTGTATTCTAAATTCAGTACACTGGGACATGGAACACATAATGCAGATAATTATATAACAGCAAATGACTATAGTATTCAAATCTCACAGTACTGGATTCACGTATCACTTTAAGGCACTAGGTTATTGTTATATTTTTAATGAACTCATTGTTATTTTCTGGTGATCAGAAATTAAACTTAAAATTGTTTACTCAGAACTATTATTAAAATCATCCTGAGAAGTTTCAAATAATTAGTTTTGCACAGATCTTACCTAAACTAGAGAATCAAGGGAAGCAAATAATTAGATTCTGGAAAATACTATACAGAAATTGTATCTTTCTCAATTTGATTTAGTAACTTCAATTTGATTTACATCCCAGTAAAAACATTTTTCTTTTTTTAAAAAACAGCTAATAGTATTGCATGGAATGACAAAATCAGAAAAATTACCATTTACTAACTAGCCACCATGGATAGCGGCAAGGATCATAAAGAATGTACATAACTAGTTGAAGACAGAAGAGTCACAGGGCTCAAAGTATGACCCCACAGAACCAACGTCATAATATGTGTATTAATTGTTTAATGAGAAACAATTTGTTTTGTAAAGCTTCATCTAAAAGATAAAAAAAAGATCCCACAGTCTATACAGTAATCACAAAATAGAAAAATGAATCTTTAACATGAACACATCTTGCATCTGCTCTCTTAATCAAGTGGTCGAGTTTCGGATACCCAATAGTGGGATGGCCTAGCACCATGTGCCTCTTGATGTAATGCCTCGGGAGGTTTTCAATACAACCCATGTGTCATTCTTGCTGAAAATGGTTGGCAGGAATTTACCCAGGAAGAAACAGTCCACAAATCCAGAACACGTCATGTTCTGCGAAACATTTAGTGTTATGAAGACGAAAGAGAGGATGTTAGGGGACAGTTTTAGGTTAAAGAAATCTAAAAACACTTGAACACTGATTAGATTCTGTTTTAAAAACCAGATGTAAAGTACATTCCTTGAACTATCGGAACAACTTGAGTGTCGACTACACGTTGCATAATATTCTTAAGTTAGTATTATGTTTCTAAGTGTGGTAACAGTGATGAGGTTGTATAAAGAAATAAAAGTACTTGAGATAAAGTGTCACAAATGTCCACAGATTACTTTTGGATAGTTTAGCAAAAAAGGTAGGTGTAGATGTGCATGCCTCTCTCTGTGTGTGTGTGTGTGTGTGTGTGTGTGTGTGTGTGTGTGTGTGTGGCTCTGTAAGGAACACCCATAGATGTGCATGCCTCTGTGTGTGTGTGTGTGGCTCTGTAAGGAACATCCATAGATGTGCATGCCTCTGTGTGTGTGTGTGTGTGTGTGTGTGTGTGTGTGTGTGTGTGTGTGTGTGTGGCTCTGTAAGGAACACCCATGGAAGCAGCAGTCAAGAAATCAAAGGATGCATTACATTGAAAATCTGCTGCAAAGGACCCCCTTTAAAGCGTTAAAAGTAAAGAAGCCACCTTGAAGATGAACCGACTCTACCACACCTAACAACAATAAGATAGCTTGCTTGGCAAAGTACAAGATGGCTTGGAACCTCAGATGGTGTGGTGGTTAAGCGCTAGGGCTGCTAACCAAAAGGCCAGCAGTCTGAATCCACCAGGTGCTCCTTGGAAACACTTAAGAGGCAGTTCTACTCTGTCCTAAAGAGTTGCCATGAGTATAAACCAACTCAACAGCAATGGGTAAGATAGCTCAGATAAAAACAGGGAACAAACGTCAGTGAGGATGTGGGGAAATAGGAACGTTTACCTATTGCTGGTGGGAATTCAAAATGATACAATCACTGTGGAAGACAGTGTGGTGGTTTCTTAAAATCTGAAAATACACCTACCATCTGACCTAGCAATTCTACTCCTCCGTATATACACAAAAAATTTGAAAGCAGAAACTCAGAGACTTGTATACCAATCTCCTGCAATATAATACTGCACAATAGCCAAATATTGTGTAGTATAATACTAGTCACAATAGCCAAAAGGTGGAAACAACCTAAACGCCTGTCAACACACAGATGTATAAACAATATACTACACACATACAACAGAACATTACTCAGCCTGAAGTAGAAATGAAGTCTTGATATATGCTACAGTACAGCTGGAAATGGAAGACATTAGGCTGAGTGAAATAAAACAATCACAATAAGACAAATATTGTATGACCTCACATACATAAAGGCAAATGTAAGAGAGAACATAGTTTATTAGCAGCTATCAGGAGTGAGGGAAGAGAAAATGGGGGGTGGCTATTTAACTGTAATGGAAATATTGCAGTGATTCAGGGTACAGTTGTACAAGCAATTACTGCAATGGCTGTCAATAAACTGTATACCAGTAAAAAGTTGTGTGATGCATTTACAACAACTACAAAAAAAAAAAGAAAAAGAAAGAGTAGCTGCTGAGGCTGGTTATGTACAATCAAAAACCTCACTGGATTTGTTTTTTTGGTTTGGGGTCATGGTTTCATGGGCCATTCGAGTTGGTCTAATGACATCTTTAGAGCTTATGTTTTACTTCCTAGTTTGATACATTGTACCTAGGGTCTTAAAAGCTTGCAAGTGGCCACCTAAGGCACAACTGGTGGCTACTCCTCTAGAATAGAGAAGGAGGAGAGTCAGAAACAGGAAAAGGAATGCGTGGCTCTAACCACCTCTATGAAACAGTTCTACATCCTTTGCCACGAGACCAGAAGAAACGGATGGTGCCCAGCTACTATTACTGAATATTTTGATCAAAGATTCTATAGAAAAATCCTGTTCCAAAGGGGAAAAATGCAGAATAAGATTCAAATGCTCATGGACTCCAGACTTCCTGGAACCACGAAGGTTGAATGAAACCGTGGAACTGCAGCTCTGAGAAAATCTTTAAACTGTAAACCAAAAACATCCTCTAAGTCTTCTTATAACCAGTTTACCTTAACTAGTGAAAAAGAAAAAGTGTCTGCCTTGAGCATTTACACTGTTCTAAGAACTACCAACAGGGGACCAAACTGACTACAGACAGGTATCTTTGGGAGCAGTGAATTTACATAATGGGGAGGGTACCACTCAGAAAAAGATGGTGAAGAATAGTTCCACAACCTGAAGAATGTAATCACTGCCACTACATGGTACATATACAAACTGTTGGTGTATATTGTTGCTGTGTATATTCTCAACAACAAAATAAAATTCTATTTCAAAATACCTGGCACGTCATCTCTTAAGTGCTTAAAAATTTGTCTTTATTTGTATATTTGGCACAGGACAAAGGTCAGCACATTTTCAAACAAGTTTACTTGGTAACAAATAGTAAGCAACTAGGTACGTCAGCAATACAGATTAAAGCCATTACTGGAACGTCTATGAAACTGTGAAAAGTGATCGGCTGTAACAGGCCAATCGGGTACCGCAACAATGTTGAAATACGAGTCAAATAGGTGGCTAAACCCAAAATAATACTAAACCCGTTGCCGTCGAGCGGGTTGGGATTCATAAGCGGCTAGGGTTTCCCTAACATCTCCACCCAGAGCCCTTGGGTTCACAGCGCCGTGCCGGGCGCCGTCTGAAGCCCTCGCAAGCAGTGCGAGCGCATTTCACGGGCTCGTACGACCCTGCGGCGGCAGCACTCGGGCAGTGATGGTTGGACCATGTGAGCTGAAACGGAAACAAGACCAACCTCAACTGCGTGGAAAGACTGAGGAGCCTTCCGTCAGCATCCGCTCACCTGCTTCCGGGAGTGCGGTCGCCTAAGAGGGGCTCCTGCTCAGCCTCAGTCTCAGTGTCCAGGCTCGCCATAGTTACAGTCGCCACAGGATGGCGTGAGCCCAACTCTCGCGACACCTCCTCGTTCACCAAACAGCCAGAAGCTGTCACACAAACTTAGAAGTGCGCGTGCGCGTCCAGCGCCCAGAAGTGGGCGGAACGCCCCGAGGTCAGAGGCTGGGTTACGAGGAGCCTTAGCTGTGGTGGCGAGCAGAAGTCAGGGGCGGGGTGCTGTTGTGGACGCGGTCCAGGTGACCTAGTGCTGCTCTTCCTCCTTTGATCTGCGTCTTCCAGCTATACGACTCGGGGCGTGTCCAATCGTCCGCCCCGCCCCGGGCTCCTCCGCCTCTCGTGCCTTGGTTCCTGCCGCCTCTCAGGTCTGTGGAGACGATGCGGCTGCACTGACTACTAGGTCACGGAAGGGATCGCAAGTTCCCGAGAGCCCTGGAAGCGGCGGTGCTGGGAGGCTAGTCCAGCTCCGTAGCAGGCGCCTGCCGGTCGGACAGTGAGTAAGTTGCCGGCTAGGCCTCGCTTCCCGCTCTTCTTTGGTCGCCTAGTACGTGCCAGGAGGCAGGGACTGTGGCGAACAGGAGACGAGGCCGGGTCCCAGAGCGCGGGACGACGCAGGAGACGAAGTCTGGGTCCGGGGCGCGTTCTGCCAGCTCTAGGTGAGGTGGGCGTGCGGGCAGTAGCTTCCCTCTGTCGTAAGTGGAGGTGACCGCGCGCCCTCTCCCTCTTGCTCCGCTAGCTACAGAGGTACCTTACCCGTGGCGCCCTGGTAGTCCCGGGGCTGAAGATAGGGTTTGGCCTCTCTAACCTGCTGGACCCTCGTTCCGCACCCCGCTGCGCCAGTTGGGGCCTCAGCCTTAAGATGCAGTAGAAAGCCTGCAGGTAG
Organism: Heterohyrax brucei; assembly: GCA_028571685.1. Taxonomy (NCBI): domain Eukaryota; kingdom Metazoa; phylum Chordata; class Mammalia; order Hyracoidea; family Procaviidae; genus Heterohyrax; species Heterohyrax brucei. Next base: position 51,179,204 of record CM053143.1, on the reverse strand, counting down.
AAAAGGCGCAGCACCTGGTTAGCAGTGACCAGTTCCTTTCATTAAGGAAGATGACATTTTTAGAAAATAATGGGTTTTTCTCTTCCTGTCCTGATGCTTAATATAACCTCTTATCCCTACAAAAAGTGAGCTTTAGCTCTTGGTGGCAGTAGTCATTATGTCGCACAGTTAGTGTTTTATTAGCGCTAGACTTTCTCATATGATTTCATTGAATGACAACTATCCTGTGAGAAAGGTAAAGCAGATACAGTGCTATTTTACAGAGTTAAGGTCCAGAAAAATTAATAACATCCACATTCACTCTTCGGGGAAGTGAAGGAGCTAGAATTCACACTCAGTTATTTTCAGTGAGTATTTTTCAGCACTTATCTATGTCAGGTCCTGTCCTAAGTATACACTGTGTGTTGTATAGTATGCCATCACTTCTGATCTTTGTCTGTTTTGTAATCTTCTGGTGCGTATCAGACACATTTCACTGGTGAACAGCTAAACTTGAACTGTGTTTTCTGTTAGCTGAGAATTATCTTGATATAGACCTGACATTTTGCACTTGGATTGAGCCTTGGAAATTCAACTGTAAAACACAAAAAAATGCATTAGGTTTCCTATGATTAATTACAAGGAGGTACATGGGTAGAAAACTTAGTGTTTTCTTGCCATAACTTTGCACAAAACTTAGCAGTGTCATGGTTGTCTTCTCTTTTAGGAGTCTAGCACAGTGGGTGGCACATAGTAGGTAAAAGAACATTTAACCACTATAGCTTCAACAGAGTGGTTGCTAGGTAAATATCTTTTGAATGAGTGCTTATTGAATTACCTTATTTCATCCCCACGACAATTTTGTGAGATGGGAATTGTCTCAAATTTACAAATAAATTGAAGTACAGGGAGAGTAAGTAATTTGGTAGGATCACCCAACTAATACGCAAAAGAGCTGGAATCCAAGGAACACAATTCTCCAGACTTTTCACCAGACTTCCACGGAAAAGAAAGATAAGAATGGTCTTTTCTCATATACCTTAAAAAGAAATCAAAGGAGTTATTTTGATTTTTTATGTAGATGAAATAATGTGCTATTATGTATTAGATCAGGTGTTATTTCCCTTTTATTAGTTAAGCTTAACCAGGATCACACAGTTAGTTGAGGAACCTAGGTCTGCTGACATTGCTGTTTTCCGTGGCTGTTTCCAAGTGATGACTTGAGGCCACAAATGAGCTCTGTAGAACAATAGAAAAAAATATTTCGTAGGAGCACATACATACAGGACCCAAACATCAACATTAAAAAATATTTTCTTTAAAGCCCATGGAAAAGAGGATCTAAGTTTGAAAAAGAATCTTTGCTGAATGTTTCATACAAGTATATGAGACAGCCCACCTGTTGGATCTTAGATGACTGCTTAGAATAGATATCCACCCCACAGAACAAATGAACAGATACCTATTTTCCTACTTTTCTTCAGTACAGAGTAAAATGAGTGAAATTTGTTGAGTTCGGGTAGTAGATTTTAAATGTAGTTATCTAAAGCCTTTCACAGCTACTTAAGCTTATATTCAAAAGAAGCAATTTAAAAGTAGTTACAAAGACTTGAATGGTCTATTTTTTTGTAGTGTAAAACTTTTATACATATTTGCTTATTTTTTTCTTTTATTTATGCATTTGAAATAGTTACCAGCCAAATGAGGAGTCCCCAGGTGGTACAAATGGTTAAGCGCTTGGTTACTAACTGAAAGGTTGTCAGTTCCAATCCACTGAGACACCTTGGAAGAAAGGCCTGGCAATCTGCATCTCAAAGGTCATTGAGAACCTTGTGAAGCATAGTTCTACTCTGAAACATGAGGAGAGGGTCACCATAATTTGGAATTGATGGCAACTGTTTATGGTGTTTTTGTTAATTTTTTTTTTGAACATGAGGATACAGGTCCAGAACACAAATTAGGGTTGAGTTGTTTTAGTTCTTAGAGATCCGAGTTATAAGAAATAAACATACTAGATGGCATAATAGATACTGAGTACTACTTTAGCAATAGAACTTGTTTCTAGGAATGACTTGGCACTGTACTGTGCCTTCTATTTTTGTTTCACTTTGTTTTTCATATGAGTTATATAAAAGTAGAGGTGACACTAGTGTCATTTTGGCTTGATCCATACTTCAGAAGTGGGTCCTATTTCTACAGCAACTCATTGGTGTCAATCCAGGCTGATGTGGGGACTTTATATATCTGGCTTAGCTCCAGGTTATGCCTCACTGGGAAAGACTGAAGTTGTTTCTAACTTTGTCTTTACCCTTGGCTTGGATTATTTTCTCTCTTTGGTGGCACTAGATACCCTGAACCCAGCTAGTACTGACTGGAAGAACCTACATGTTTAGAAAGTCCTGGAAACACCTGGTCGTTTATATTTTTCTTGGAGAGGAAACCTTGGTGGCATAGTGGTTAAGTGCTACGGCTGCTAACCAGAAGGTCAGCAGTTAGAATCTGCCAGGTGCTCCTTAGAAACTCTGTGGAGCAGTTCTGCTCTGTCCTATAGGGTTGCTGTGAGTTGGAATTGACTCGATGGCAGTGGATCTTTTGGTTTGGATCTTTTGAAATGGGATGGATTAAGTGCTACATCTGCTAACCAAAAGGTTGGCAATTCAAGTCCGCCCAGTGCTTCTTGGAAACTCTATGGGGAAATTCTACTCTGATCTCCAGGATCGTGATTAGTCATACCCAGCTTGATGGCATTGGGTTTTGGATAGTGTTGTTTCATTTTAACCTGATTTAGATAGTAGAAGATGGTATTTAGAAACCATTCTCTAGAGTCTGGCATGTTTATTGCTACTGGATACCATTCCTTCTAAGACCTCTCAGTAGACAGAGCCCAGAGATAATATGTATGTCTACACATGGACTCCGAGCCCTGGTGGTGCGGTGGTTAAGCATTTGGCTACTAACCAAGAGACCAGCAGTTCATATCCACCAGCATTCCTTGGAAACTATGAGGCAGTTACACTCTGTGCTGTAGGGTTGCTGTGAGTTGGAATCAAATAGATGGCAATGGCTTTAAAGGGGTGCAGTGGCAACAGAATGTAACTCCACTGGAACCAGATTTATGGTGAGCTGTGAGTATTTTTCATTTGCCTTCTGTTCCTTATCAGTCAGTGGTTTACTGGTGGATAAATACTGCAAAGAGTATGCTGGCTCTAAATTTGGAAAACTGACACTTCAGGCTTGTAGTGTATGGAATTCAAGTTATTTGGGAAGCTTTTCCAATGTAGAGTGTAAAATTAGGAATGACTAAGAAATTTAGGCATATGATACGTACAGCACTTTATAAAATATTTGATAAATTTATTGTTTTCAGATCCTTTCGGCTTCCATTGCAGCTTTATGCTTCCGTATGTTTTGTCTTTAGTCTGTTACCTAAAAGAATGTTACAGTTTAGAAATGCAATGTCTTGTGAACCAGTTAGTACTTTTCTTCTTAAGGTACAATATGAGTGTTTGAACTTGTTTTCTAACCAACGTGGAATCTGTGTATTGCCACTGATGCCGCAGATATTAAACTGTCTTGGTCCTTTTCCTGTCATCCTTTAATACATATACACTGAAACAGTGTATCAGTATCATGTAGCTTTAACAATCCCAGGAATGCTTACAAAGCAAACTGATTAAAGCTATCATTCATCACTGAAAATTCTCTCTACTTACGCTGTAGAGCTCCCCCAAATAGGCTTGCATATCTAAATAATATCCAAAGAGTTGGCCTCATGTTTGCGACAGGTAATAGTACTTTAGGATTTGGGCAGTTGGGTGAAGGATAAACTGTTATTTGCCCTTCAGGAAAACACCAGTCAAGAAATTTTAATATATGTGTATATTTTATGTCTGGGTCCTTTAGTGTTCTACATGTAGTTGATTTTAATCATTGCACTAACATATAGGTAAAGCATAAGGAGCCCTGGTGGCATGGTGATTAAGTGCTCAACTGTAACTGAAAGGCCAGCCAATTCAAAATCACCAGCCTCTCTTCAGTACTGGTCTGCTTACAGCTTTGTAATCTTTGTCCTTGTAAACTCTGTAATGTCTGTCCTATAGGGTTGCTATAAGTCAGAATCAACTCAGGGGCAACTGGTAGATATGTATATAATGAAGATAGCCTTTCAGAAGCCAGTTTGCCTTTTACTATTTGTTCAGTGATTGAAGATCAGTACTTCAAGGCATGGGTTTTAAGTGAATGGAAATATATAGACCTGTTTGAGACAAACTTTGAAGAGCCAATTTGCACATAAACAAATGTTTATTCAGGTCTAAGGAAGGAGGATCATGTCGTCTTTCTCTTCTCTGTGGAAAAGCTGCTGGGGTCTAACTGCTGACCTTTCAGTTAGCAGCAAAATGTTTCCAGTAGCCCACCAGAATTCCTCATTTGTTTGTAAACAAGTCTTTATTCAGGTCTAAGGGCCTTCCCAGTCCCCATAGGAGAAAAATGGTAAGACGGTAATTGCCACCTGGTATTGAAAGCCAGAGCAGAGCATGTCCTTTGGAACTGAGGTCCGTGCACTGAGATGCTTCCAGACCAAAGGAAGACTGATAATAAAGGCCTTCCTCCAAAGTTGACAGAGGAAAAAGGTCTTCTGGAGCTTGTACCCTGAATTTGTACTTCTAGCCTGCTAGAGTGAGCAGCCACCACTTGTCTGTCAGTGGAGGCTTACCCGTTGCTGTGATGCTGAAAGCTATGCCATTGGTATTTAGGTACCAGCAGGGTCACCTATGGTAGACAGGTTTCAGCTGAATTTCCACACTAAGGCAGAGTAGGAAGAAGGACTCGGCAGTCAGTCTACTTCTGAAAAGAAATAGCTAGGGCAAACCTTATGAATAGCAGCAGAACATTGTCAGATATGGTACAGGAAAGTGCTGGGAAGGTACCTTCCCAGGTTGGAAGTCACTTAGAAAATGTCTGGGGAAGAGCTGCCTCCTCAAATAGAGTAGATCTTGATGGAGTAAGGTCTCCAAGATCTTTGTTCACTGATGTAGCATGACTCAAAATGGGAAGTAGTAGCTGCAAACATCCATTAATAATTGGAACATGCAGGGTACAAAGTATGAATCTAGGAAAATTGGAATTCATCAAAAATGAAATGGAGCACATAAACAATGATATCCTAGGCATTAGTGAGCTAAAATGGACCAGTCTGGGTCATTTTGAATCTAACAATAGTATGGTTTACTATGCTGGGAACAAACATCTCAAGAGGAACAATGTTGTGTTCATCACCAAAAACAACATTTCAAGATCTGTCCTGAAGTACAATGATGTCAGTGATAGGATAATATCCATATGCTTACAAGGAAGGCCAGTTAATACAACTATTATTCAAATTTAGTCACCAATCACTAAGGCCAAAGATGAAGAGACTAAAGATTTTTACCAGCTTCTGCAGTCTGAAATTGATCGAATATGCAATCAGGATGCATTGATAATTACTGGAATGCAAAAGTTGGCAACAAACAAGAAGGATTGGTAGGTGGAAAACACCGCCTTAGCGAGAAAAATAATGCCAGAGATTGCGTGGTAGAATTTTACAAGACTTAACAACTTCTTCATTGCAAATACATTTTTTAAACCACACAGGCAGTGACTGTACACATGGACCTCACCAGATGGAATACACAGGAACCAAACCAACTGTATCTGTGGAAAAGATGATGGAAAAGCTCATATCAGCAGTCAGAACAAGACCAGGTGCTGACTGTGGCACAGATCATCAGTTGCTCATATGCAAATTCAAACTGAAACTGAAGAAAATTAGAACAAGTCCACAAGAGCCAAAGTATGACCTTGAGTATGTCCCTCCTGAGTTTAAAGACCATCTCAAGAACAGATTTGATGTGTTGGTGACTCTTGAATGAAGACCAGATGAATTGTGGAATGACATTGAATCATCTGTGAGTCATCATCTGTGAATAGAGCAAGAGGTCATTTAAAAGACAGGAAAGAAAGTAAAGACTGAATTGGATGTCAGAAGAGACTCTGAAACTTATTCTTGAACGTCGAGCAGCCAAAGCGAAAGGAAGGAATGGCAAAGTAAAAGACCTAAGCAGATTTCAAAGAGCAGCTGGAGAAGACGAAATAAAGTGTTAAAATGATATGTGCAGAGCTGGATATGGAAAATCAGAAGGAAAGAACACATCCTGCATTTCTCAAGCTGAAAGAACTGAAGAAAAAATTCAAGCCTCAAGTTGAAATAGCAAAGGATTCTACAGAGAAACTATTAAACAACTTGGGGAACAATCAAAAGAAGGTGGAAGGAATACACAGAGTCATTATACCAGAAAGAAGTGATTGATGTTCAGCCATTTGAAGAGGTAGCATGTGATCAGGAACTGATGGTACTAAAGGAAGAAGGTGAAGCTGCATTGAAGGCATTGGCAAAAAACAAATCTCTAGGAATTGATGGAATATCAGTTGAGCTGTTTCAACAGATGCAGCACTGGAAGTGCTCACTCATCTATGCCAAGAAATTTCAAGGACATCTACCTGGCTAACTGCTGGAAGACATCCTTATTTATGCCCATTCCAAAGAAAGGTGATCCACTTGAATGTGGAAATTACTGAACAATATTGTTGATATCACACACAAGAAAAATTTTGCTCAAAATCACTCAAAAGCAACTGCAATAGCATATTGACAAGAAACTGCCAGAAATTCAAGCTGGAGTCAGAAGAGGACATGGAGCCAGGGATATCACTGCTAATGTCAGATAGGTCTTGGCTGAAAGTAGAGAATACCAGAAGGATGTTTACCTGTGTTTCATTGACTATGCAAAGGCATTCAACTGTGTGAATCATAATAAATTATGGCTGATACTGCAGAGAATGGGAATTCCAGAACACTGAGTTGTGCTGTTACGGAATCTGTATATGGATCAAGAGGCAGTTGTGTGAACAGGACAAGGGGATGCTGCATGGTTTAAAGTCAGGAAAGGTGTGCATCAGGATTGTATCTATCCTTGCACCATACCTTTTCAATCTGTATGCCAAGCAAATAATCTGAAAAGCTAGATTATACAAAGAAAAATGAGGCATCAGGATTAGAAGAGGACCCATTACCGACCTGCATTACGCAGATGACACCACCTTACTTGCTGAAAGTGAAGAATATTTGAAACACTTACTGATGAAGATCAAGGACCATAGCCTTCAGCATGGATTGTACCTTAACATCAAGAAGACAAAAGTCCTCACAACTGGACCAGCAAGCAACATTGTCGTAAATGGTGAAAGGATTGAGGTTGTCAAGGATTTCATTTTACTTGGGTCCACAGTCAACACCCATGAAAGCAGCAATCAAGAAATCCAAAGACACATTGCAGTGGAAAAATCTGCTGCAAAGGATCTCCTTAAAATGTTGAAAAGTAAAGATATCACCTTGAAGACTAAAGTGCTCCTGAGCCAAGCCGTGGTATTTTCAATCACATGATATGCATGAGAAAGCTGAACAGTGAGCAAAGAAGACAGAAGAAGTAATGACTTTGAATTGTGGTGTTGGAGAAGAATGTTGAATGTACCGTGGATGGCCAACAGAACAAATGTGGTCTGGAAGAAGTGCAACTAGAGTGCTTCTTGGAAGCAAAGGTGGCAAGGCTGCTTCTTACATACTTTGGACATGTCAGGAAGGACATCATACTTGGTAGAGTGGAGGGTAAGCAAAAAAAGAGGAAGACCCTTGATGAGACGGATTGACACAGTGGCCACAACAATGGGCTTAAGCATAAAAATGATTACGGACATGGTGCAGGACTGGGCAGTGTTTCATTCTTTTGTGCATAAGGTCACTATCAGTTGGAATCTACCCAGTAGCACCTAATATCAACAACATTGAAAGTCAGGCCAGACTTTCTGTTCAAAGAATGAGAAACACAGTTGATTTCTCCCAGTATGGTGACCAGTCTATAAAGTGGTGCCCATAATCCCTATGTTGTTCACACTTTCAGTCTTGAGTATGGGCGGAACTGTGACTTGCCTTCTAACTAATAGACTGTGGTTACCACTCCCATGATTGTATTAAGTTATGTAAGACTCTTTCTTGGTAGCACACTCACTGTCATTCTCCTGCTAGCCTTCAAGAAACCAAAACCAAACCTACTGCCATGGAGTCAATTCTAACTTGTAACAACCCTACAGGACAAAGTAGAACTGTCCCATAGAGGTTCCAAGGAGGACATGGTGCCACCAGGGTTTACAGAAGTAAACTGTTTAACTGCCTATGAGGAGAGCCATGTGGCTTGAACCTGTGAGTGGCCTTGAAGAGCTGAGGCTGGGCTCTGGGTGACAGGTAGTAAGGAAGTGAATTCTGCCAACAACCTGAGTGAGTTTGGAAGTGGATTCTTCTCCATTTGAGTCCACAGATGAGTCCACAACGTCGGCAGTTCAAATCCACCAGGCGCTCCTTGAGTACTCTGGGGGTCAGTTCTACCTGGCCCCTAGGGTTGCCATGAGTAGGATCCGACTCGACGGCACTTGGCTTGGCTTGGCTGATGAGGATGAAGCCCAGGTGACATATGATTGTAGCCAGGTGAAACCCTGGAGCAGAAAACTTGGCTAGGCTGTGCCCAGAAATTGTGAGATAGTAAATGTGTGTTGTTTGAAGCAACAAAATAATCTAGTAATTTGTTACATGGCAGTACATAAGTAATAAACTTAGCTGCTTCTTCCTCAGGAATTCTTGGAAAACAATTCTTAATGCCAAGAAAAAAGGAGGCAGGATAGAGAGAAACAAACTAAAGAGATTTGTTCTTCCAGGTGAAGAGATTCAGAGATTCATTCTTCCAGTTCTTATATGTAAAGGCTTTAGTGAAGCCTTCAAATGTTTTGAGTTATGCAGTGAGTTTAATTGAGGAGAATAATATTAGCTTTGAATTTTGGTCTAAGATCAGTGAATACAATAATGAACAGTAAGTAGTCCCTGACTTACGATATATTCCGAGTTCATTTACGACCATCCTGTCTATGTGTATGATTTGTGTATATATTTTTTAAATGTTTATATGTATTAAAATAGCCCTGGTGGTACAGTGGTTAAGCATTTGGCTGTTAACCAAAAGGTTTATGGTTCAAACCTAACTGCTGTCCCATGGAGAAAGATGTGGCACTCTGCTTCCATGAAGATTTACAGCCTTGGAAACCCTGTTGGGGTCAGTTCTCTTTTGTCCTGCGGGGTCACTTTGAGTCAAAATCGACTCAACAATAACAAGTTTGGTTTGGTTTTGTGTATTAAAATTTATCTATAAGTTTACATGTAATGTTTCCAACCCTCAAAAACAAAGATTGGATTTATAAATACACTGATAGTAAAAGGCAGTAATAATGAAGACTAGAAAAAGAGTATTTGACTTATTTCAGAACTGACTTTTGATGGAGTCATCGAAATGGAACCTTTTTGTAAGTCATTCCATTGTAAGTCAGGGACTGCCTGTATGTTTGCTTACTAAGAAAGTTATCAAGAGAAAAATAAATCATCAATCTTTCCCTCGTCTAAAGATATTCTAAGTCTAAATTCTAAATTTTAAGAAGGCAAATAAAGGCTAAATAATTACTGTTTCTATTCAATAGAATATTAATTTTTAGGTCTGTGGCGTATTGCGTTCTCTTAAAGTCAATATTCACATTATATTTATTCCTATTTTGTAGGGTGTTGGAGCTTTGGTGGTATATTGGTTAAGTACTTGGCTATTTACTAAAAAGTCAGCAGTTCAAACCCACCAGCAATTCCACGGGAAAAAGATGTGGCAGTCTGCTTCCATAAAGATTATAGTCTTGGAAACTCTATGGGCAGTTCTACTCCGTACTGTAGGGTCACTGTGAGTTGAAACTGACTTGATGGCAAAGTTTTTGTTTTTTTTCCTTGTAGGGTTTAGATAACATAATTCAGTAAGTATAGTTTTGTATAGTTCTATCTGTGCATTTGTAACATCATTATGACATACTGTTTTAGTCAGCTATTGCAGCTCTAACAGAAACACCACAGAGTGGGTGGCTTTAGCAAAGAAAAGTTTACTGTTACACAGTCTGGTAGGGTACAAGTCCAAATTCAGGATGTCTGCTCCAAGGGAAGGGTTCCCCCCTTGTGGGCTCTGGAGGAAAGTCCTTATGTTCCATCAGTCTTTGTTCAGGGAGCATCTAGGCACAGGAACCTCAGATCTGAAGGACGTGCTGTTCTTCCGGTGCTACTTTCTTGATAGTATGAGGTTCCCAACTGTTTGCTTGCTTCCCTTTCCTTTTACCTCTTGTAGGATGGAAGGATAAAAGGTGGTGCAAGCCACACTCCTGGGTAACTCCCTTTACAGTGAAGCAGGGAGGTGATCTTTTGAAGGGATTTACAGTTCCACCCTAATACTCTCTAACATAATCCACTCTGTTAACCATAGGCAGAGATTGGGATTTACAGCATCAGGAAAATCACAAAATAGAGGACAATCACAGAATACAGGGAATCCTGGCCCAGCCAAATTACTACAAATACTTTGGGGGGGACACAATTCAATCCATAACATATACTTATGATTTTTTTTTTTTTACTTTCTAGCTCAGAGACTGGCGAACTATGGCCGTGGACCAAACTGCCTATTTATGTGTGGCCTATAAGCTAAGAATAGTTTTTACATTTGCACTTTATTTGATGATAAGGGATGTTAAGTGGGTTTTTGTACTTCAGATGAAGTTGTAAAGAACAAACTGGTTTCTTATTTAAATAGTTCGTACACATACTGTTTTATGACATTGGTTAATAATGCCATGACATGTCAGCATTCTCCCTTCTTGACCTTGGGTTCCCTATTACCAGCTTTCCTGTCCCGTCCTACCTTCTAGTCCTTGTTCCTGAGGTCTTGTCGCTTTAGTGTTACCTGTGCCAGTTGAAATTGACTCGACTGCAGTGGGTTTGGTTTTAGTTTCATAAAAGAAAACAAGACCAAAGAGGCATGTCCCCAGGAGCCAGGACTAGAAGGCAGGAGGAGACAGAAAACTGGTAATAGGAAACCCAGGATCAAGAATGGAGAATGGTGACATGTCATAAGCCTGTCTGATCTTTGCCTAAAGGGTCAGTCTTGAGAGTGACTTCACTACTGAGCTGTAAGAGTGTCCAGGGGCTGTACTGTATCTCCATGTTTCTCAACTTTGTGTCAGGCTAGTGAGTCTGTTTTTGTGGTTTAGAATTTTATTCTATATTTTTCTCCAGCTGTGTCTGGGACCCTCTACTGTGATCCCTGTCAGAGCAGTCAGTGATGGTAGCTTGATATCATCTAGTTGTACTGAACTTAGTCTGGTGGAAGCCATGGTAGTTGTGGTCCATTAGTCCTTTGTACTAATCTTTTCCTTGTATCTTTTGTTTTCTTCATTTTCTCTTGTTCCTGAAGTGGTGAGACTAGTGGAATATCTTAGGTGTCCATTCACAGGCTTTTAAGACCTCAGATGCTACTAACCAAAGTAGAATATAGAAATTTTCTTTATACATTGTTTTGTCAGTTGAGTTAGATGTTGCCCAAATCATGATCTCGGTAATCTTCAGCTCAACAGTTTGGGGATATATTACCTTTTGTGTGCATGTGTGTGTGCATTTTAAGTGAAGGATTACAATTCAAGTCAGTTTCCCTACAAAAACTAACATACTTTATTTTGTGATCCTAGCTGCTGTCCCCACGCTGTAACAGAACCCTCTTCGTTTCTACCCCGTGTTTCCAGTGTGCATTCAACCAGCTCCTGTCCTCTCTGTCTTCTCATGTCTTTTAGACCAGTTCGATCTTTTTCTGAAGACTTGGCTTTGGGAATCTTTTCTCTCTGGCCTAAGAGAGAGTCTGGAGTCCCAGTCTTCTGGAGACTCCAGTCTGTCAGACCATGAAGTCTAGTCTTTTTGCTAGAGTTTGAGTTCTGCTTGCCATTTTTCTCCACGAGGATTCTTTGTTGAGTTCCTTGTAAGGGCGGTCATTGGTGATAGCCGGGTACCATCTTAGTTCTTCCATTCTCATGCTGATGTAGTCTTTGGTTTATGTAGCCCTTTCTGTTTCTTGGGTTCATGGTTTCTTTATGTCTTTGATGTTCTTCATTCTCCTTTGCTCCAGGTAGGTTGAGACCGGTTGATGCTTCTTAGATGACCGCTTGCTAACTTTTAAGTCCACAGACACCATTCACCAAAGTGGGATGCAGAACATTTTCTTAATAAACTTTGTTATGCCAACTGACGTAGATGCCAGGGGAACATTAACTTTTAACTCCAACTAAACTAAATGTTACCTAAGAAAAAAATTTCATTGTTGTTGAATCCATTCCAGTTCGTAGCCACCCTACGTACAATGGAATGAAACACCTTCCTGTCTTGTGCCATCCGCACAATCATTGTTATGCTTAAGCCCATTGTTGTAGCCACTATGCCATTCCATCTTATTGAAAGTCTTCATCTTTTTTGCTGATCCTCTGCATTACCAGACATAATGTCCATCTCCAGGGGCTAATCTTTTCTTCTTATTAGTAGATCTGTACTACCAAAAATTTCTACCCAGTTATTGTTATTGTATTTTTAATTTCCTCAGTTACGTTTTTGTAGAAATTAGTTTTCTCTCATATTATTTAAGTACCTATGTGATATCCTCTAGTTTGTCTTCTGGCCCTCAAAGTGTAAAATAGTTGTTATCTGACCCTATGCAGAAAAAATTTACAAAATCTCTCTGCTAATTTGTCTATAATAATTGTTCTTTTGAGACACTGGGAAACATTACAACAGAAACTAAAGTTTTATGCTGGTATAATATTTAATATTTCTTCTATGAGGCATTCTTCTAGATAATCTGTAGTTCCTGCCTGTGATTGGATATGTTTAGTACTAAATGTCAAAAAATTTTTTTTTCATTTTCAGATTAATATTCTTTTCCAACTAAGATGTCGTCATAAAACATTATTCAGATATAACCAGATAACTGTTTTAAAGGCAAGATTATAAAAATGTTTATGGTAGTATGGACCAAAAAGCCTAATCCTGTAAGGGTGGTAACGTGAAACTTTTTCACTTAGTAGCTTATGATCTTAGGCTCCTGATATGATTTAGCTTGGAAGAAATTTGGAGAGTTGCTTGACATGGTGGAGAGATTCATATTTCATCATAGAGGAATAAGTCTCTCCTAAATATTTCAAACATTCTGAAGGTAATTCTGATACAAAAGTTGAAGGATATAAGAAAAATCTAAAATAAATTACTGTTGTATGTCTTAGTAATAACCATCTAAAGGGAATCTATGAAGAAAAAAAGTAATTCTGTTTGTAGTATTAATCGCAAATATTAAAGAATTTATTAGTAGTATTATGTATAGTAAAGATACTCACTGAAGGAATAGAATAAAATATTAATGGAGAAAATAAAGAAAGCCCTGGATAAATGAATCAATAGGTATATCCTATCTTTCAGTGGGAAGAATAAACAGTTATAAAGCTACTCAAGTGAATTTATAGATGTAACATACTATCAGTTAGATTGAAAATGGAATATTTTATAAGCTATGATAAACACAAATGGAATGTATGTGAAAAATTCATCTCCCCCCAAAAAATATCAAAGGAATTTACCTTATTAGCTTTTAAATACTAAAGCAGCAGTTGTAACAGCTCTTTGAGAAGGGATTTTAAAAACAGAATTTAATTTAAGAACTAAATCTAAGTTTATAAACGATTTCTAGCTTCAAAAAATTGAAGTTAGGAAACAGAGAAAACAATGCTTCTGAAAAACTAACTAGTAATGATAAGAAAATATTTTACTGTAACCTCCAATGAGGAAAATAAGTTTTATATTTAAAAGGAAATGAATTTGCCACTTATTGCAGTGTGTTTGGAAGTTCTTGTTGTGTTTGTATTAAAACAGATTATTTGTATACACATAACAAAAATTTGCAATTCTACCTAAAATTAAAACAAATACACCTAAAACTAATAGAAAATTAATGTAATGGTGAAACCTTTTTGTTGTAAATCTGATGGCTAAAGGCTTAATATCCTAACTTTGTGAAGAATTGTTAGGAATCAAATCAATAACCAGTCTTCACTGCTTAAGTGTTGATCCTAGTGTTACACATTTCCTGCTAATTAGACATCTAGTTCTGCCCTATACGTTCTTTCAACACGTCTTTTTTTTTCGTGTTTCTTTCATGTTGTCTCTCCACCTGATTAATCTGTGTTCTTCCTTGAAAACTCAATTTAAACTTCTATTTTATGGTTTTTCATACTCCCTCCTAATACTGTTAACTGGAACTGTTATCTCTGTCAGAAAAGCTGTGGTTTACTTTGTGAATATTTATCATGTTCTACACTTAGCATTTGTACAGTGTTGAGATATGCTTCATTTTTTAAAAAATTAGCTTTAACAGCAGCAGCAACAACAGCAATGACAAACCTGTGGTGAACTTGTGAATCTTGGGAAGATTTTTCCAAGCCTCATCTTCCTGTGATTTTCTTAAGTGTCTCCAAATGTTCAAATGATACAGCTTTTTAAAATCATGGCTCTTTGTCTACAGTTTATGTGTAGATATCCATAACTCCTGGAATAGTACTATGGTATTTGTACCTTGGCTTCACTAGGCGGAACAGCTGAAGATTATTAAGCAGATTGTGTAGTAATATGTTAGAATGTCACATAGTTGTAAAATATATGGAAATGTGTCATAGATGAAAATTTGTCAATAGGATATAATTTCATGACAAATCTGTAAAAACTGTTCAGTGGGAGAGAGTTATATGAGAGGTTAGTGCGCTAAGGTGAAAGTTTTCTTGATTCTCCTCCACCCCATAAGATTAAATTTAAAAAAGAGTCACTAGGTTTAAGTATTAGTCTATAAGCACTTGAACCATTGCTACAAAAATCATGAACAGGGTTTCCCCTCTATAATTATCAATGTACATCAGTTGAGTAGAACAATTATAGAAATTAATTTTTAAAAATTATCTACATTTCTTCTTAGTTAATACTAAATTTTGACTATGAGTTCTGACAGTTAAGTTCAGGAACTGATCCTAGAAAAAGTGCTACATACCTCATTGCTGAATATCACTATGGTCACCTTTGAAGTACTCCTCTTGGGAAGCTATGCACTGACCTCAGTGCCTAGTCCACTGTTCAAAGCCGTTTTGGAACTCTTTTTCTGGAGTGGCCATCAGAGCTATCGTTGTATTACCTGTGATGTCCTGAAAGTCATCCAAGTGTATTCCTTTCAATACTTCCTTTATCTTCAGGTAAAGAAAAAAGTGACTGAGGACCAGATCAGGTGAGTAGGTAGGGTGTTCCAATACAATTATTGGTTTACTGGCTAAAAACTCCCTCATGGACAACCAGACAATTAAGTTTGCAACCTTGCCACCATGCACAATGTCTATTCCAGAGAGAGTTTCAAAATTGCCTTGAAGGGCGGACTAGGCACTGGCGTCGGTGCATAGCTTCCCAAGGGAGTATTTCGATGGTGACGTAATTGTTGGATCTCATATGCTTATAAATAAAATTAATCATACTTTTGTTGTTGAAATGAACCACAGGGTTTTTGGTCGTCGTTGGTAAATACAGGATACTTGGGAACTTTGTCATTCTAATTTCTGTATTAATTTTGAAAGCACCTTGAATTTTGAAGGATACTGAAATTGTTAGAATGTTTCAGGAGAATTTTCTAAAATTTTTTTAAAGTGGCAGATAAATGAGTACAGTACACATTTTTCAAATTGTTTTTTTCTTATGCCCTCTTTTTTAACATCATTGATTTTCCTACTATAAACGCAGATAGAAATAAAGTCTGCAGAATACTTTCTTTGCAAGTGAAATTTGATCAACTGGTTCACTCATTTAACAATATTGTGAGCTCTGGTGGTACAGTGGCCAGCAGTTCAAATCCACCAGTGACATTGTGGGGGAAAAGATCTGGTGATCTGCCCTCATCAAAGATTACAACCTGGGTATATCTATGGAGCTGCTGTACTCTGTTGTATAGGGTTGTTATGAGTCAGAATGGAGTCAATGGCACACAACAACAAAACCCATTGATGTCAATTCCAATTCATAGTGACAGTATAAGACAGAGTAAAACTGCCCCATAGGATTTCCAAGGAGTAGATAGTAGATTTGAACTGCCAACTTTTTGTTCAGCAGCCATGTTCTTAACTATTGCACTATCAGGGCTGCAATATTGCTATAGTACTATGATAATAATATCTTATTACAATAATGGTGACAGAACTGTGTGTGGAGTTCTTATGGAAATGTGTTCATATTTAAGAATGCTTTAGAACTAGTCTTAAAATGTTTAACAGAAATCACATTTTGGAGTTTGGTTTTTTTGTTTCCAATTAGTAGACTTTTGTTTTTTAAGAACAGTTTTATGTTTACAGAAAATGTGTGCAAATAATAGAGTTCTCATATATCCCCTCTCCCCCATGCACAGATTCCCTATTATTAATAGTTTGTATTAGTGTTACAAATGGATAGACCATTGCTGATACATTATTATTAAGTAAAGCCCATAGTTTACATTAGGGTTTACTTGTTTTGTTCAATGCTGAAGGTTTTGACAAACATGTATTGTCACATAGTCATCATTACAGCATTCTAGAGAAACAATTTCAGTGCCTGAGAATCCTTGCTTCTCATCTATTTATCTGTCTTCCCTTCCTCTGTGCCCTTGGCAACTGTGATATTTTTATTGTGTCTGTACTTTTGCCCTTTTTAGAATGTTGTATAGTTGGAGTCAGTATATGGCTTTTTCCCAGTAGCTTCTTTCACTTTGTAATTTGTAGTTAATGTTTTTTTCATGGCTTAATAGTGTATTTGTTTTTATCTGTGAATAACATGTGATAAAATAATATTGCTGCAGTGATGTGATAATACTATGTTGATACAAGAATTGTAGTATTATATGGATTTACTACCGTTTGTTTATCTATTCCCCCTATTGAAAGGGTATCTTGGTGGTTTCTAGTTTAGGGCAATTATGAATAGAGCTGCTACAAACATTTGTTTGCAGATTTTTTCTGTGGGCATCAGTTTTCAGCTCATTTGGTTAAATAACTAGGAGGGTGGCTGCTGAATCTTCTGATTAAGACTGTTTAGCTTAGTAGAAAAAAAACCTGTCAAACTATCTTCCAAAGTGGCAATACCATTTTGCATTCCCACTAGCAGTGAATGAGAGTTCTTATTGCTCAACATCCTTGTCAGTGTTGGATGTTGTCAGTTGTTTTAGCCATTTTCATAAATGTGTAGTGATATGTCATTGTTTTAGTTTGTAATTCCCTAACAACATGCAAAAAACTGCCTGGGTGGTGCAAATGGTTAAGTGCTCTGTTGCTAACCAAAAGGTTGGCAATTTGAGTTCACCCAGAAACACCTCAGAAGAAGGATCAGGTGACAGGCTGGAGATTGCTGCAGGCTTGTGTACTAAAATCTAGATGTTAGATCATGGGAAGTATAAAGAGTGAGGGAGTTCTAGCAAAATATCTATAGTCTGGAGGCAGACCATACGCCAGATAAATTTCCTTTTTGCTCTTTAGGCCAAAACAAGGCTAATTGATTGGTGAAGTCCTACCCACATTTTGAAAGGTAATCTGCTTCACTTAAAGCCACTGATTTAGTCACATGTAAATACTTCATAAGAGGGTATAGATTAGTATTTGACCAAATTACTGGTCACCATATCTTAGACAAATTGAATCATAAATTTAACCATCACAAGTGCAGAAGGCGTCTAATATTAATGAGATTTTCAATGTAAAGACTTGCCTGTTCAGCTAAAAAACACATGCAGAAATGTTCACGATCTTTAGGTGTTAAAGAAATTCAAATCAAGACAACAATGAGATACCATCTCACCCCAACAAGATTGGCCATGATCCAGAAAACACAAAACAACAAATGCTGGAGAGGCTTTGGAGAAAGTGGAACCCTCCTACACTGTTGGTGGGGTTGCAAAATGATCCGGCCTCTTTGGAAAACAATCCGGCGCTTCCTTAAAAAAAATGGATATTGATATACCATTTGATCCAGTAATTCCACTACTTGGAATATATCCTATAGAATCAAGGCCTTTCACACCAACAGACACATGCACCAGAATGTTTATGGCAGCACAGTCCACGATAGCAAAAAGATGGAATCAACCCAGATGCCCAACAACAGAAGAATGGATAGGTAGACTATGATACATATACTCAATGGAGCAGTACGCAATGATAAAGAATAACGATGATTCCAGGAAACATCTCCTAACCTGGTTTCAACTGGAAGACATTATGTTGAGTGAAAGTAGTCAGCGACAAAGGGACAAATACTGTATGAGACCTCTATGATAAGATCTCAAAAACAGACTTGTGTATAAAAGAACAGACTCTTTGACAGCTGCAAGGGAGGGGAAGGAGGGAGGGTGGGGGGGAGAGTTTAGTTTAGATAGTTGCTAGAAATCTGGTTGGGAGAAAGCAGTGATAGCACACATTAGAAACAAGAACAACATTAAGTGGACTTCAGCATAACTTGAGTACTCCTTCCATCTTAACCCAATATTGCAAGGATAGAGTAGCTGGGGCAGGGGACAGGGGACCATGCTCTTAGGTGAAATCGAGGCCAATTGGCACAACTAGCATTTTGCTAAGAGAGCTCTCTGCACCCCACATTGGTGAGTGGCGTCTGGGGTCTTAAAAGCTGCCAAGCTGCCATCCGAGGACACAGCAAATGGTCCCAACTCAGCCGGAACGGATGCTCACCGAGGACCAAAATGACATGCGGTAAAGACAACCGAGAAGACAGAGAGACCCACAAGAGTGGGTGCCTACATCGACTTGGGACCTGAAGAACCGGATGGTGTCCGGTCACCACCAGTGATAGCCACGATGGAGCTCACAGAGAGGAGTCTCACTGGCAACACAAGAATAAAAAGGGGTGCATCCTGAGATCTCCACTAAAAGACCTCAATTGATGGTCCAGTGGTTTCAGAGTTTCCCTGAGAGCATGGCCCCCGGCCCTGATGCTGCCCTTACCCATAATTATAACGAAGGTCCACTCTTTGGACAGGAATGGATTGGACTTGGCAATACAGAGTGACCATATATTGGATGCACTTTATTGTTCTGTGCATCTATAGGATATCATCCTGCTGACCTCTGGCTGGAGGAAGGAGAGTGGGTGGAGAGGAGGGGAAAGGAGGCTGTTGGGAGGATGAGACATGTATGGAGCAGAGAGGAATAGTGTGCTGTCACCGGACAGGGAGAGCAGTGGAAGCTGCATATAGATGGGCATGTAAATTTATACATGAATGTACATTTTCACTCAGTCATGTTAAATAAAAAAAATAAAAAGGACTTGCCTGTTCCTCCTTGTCACACAGGTCTTAGCTTAAATGTTACTACTTCCTTGGTAAGTAAGGCTTTCTTTGATTACCAAAGGAACCCTCTCGTCATCATCACATTGTATTTTCATCACAGGGTCGGTCATTATCTACTCTTGCTTATTATTATTTTTATTTGTTTTTGTCTACTAAAATATATGATCTGTGAAAACAAGAATGTGGCTTAATCATTTTTGTAGCTCAGGGCCTAAAATAATGCTTGGCATATGGTTGTTGTTGCAGTATGTTGTTGAGTTGATTTTGACTCACAGGGAATGTACAGGACAGAGTAGAACTGCCTCAGGGTTTCCTAGGCTGAAATCTTTATGGGAGCAGATTGCCAGAACTTTTCTTCCATGGAACTGCCGATGGATTTGACCTGCTAACTTTTTGGTTAGCTGCCAAACACTTGAACATTAAGCACTCAGTAAATGGTGGTTGACTGGTCTCAACTGGAAGACATTATGCTGAGTGAAATCAGTCAACATGAGACCCCTGCTTTAAGGACATAAAATAGACTTATATACAGAAGAAAAGAGTCTTTGATGGCTACAAGGGTGGGGAGGGAGGGAGAGGGTTGGTCCTAGATTAGGTAGTTGATAGAAATTTGGTTAGGTGAATGCAGTGACAGCACACAGTAGAAAGTAGATCAACTTAACTGGACTTCACCAGAAACTGAAAGCTCTTCTAATCTCAACCCAGTATGGCAAGGATAGAGTAGCAGGGGCAGGGGTCTGGGGGCCATGCTCATCAGGGACATTGAGGCCAGTTGGCATAACTAGCCCATTGCTAAAAGAGTCTTCTGTACCCCATATTGGTGAGTGACATCTCGGGTCTTAAAAGCTAGCAAGCTGCCATCTGAGGCATTCCAAATTGTCTCAACTCATCTGAAACAGATGATCACCAAGAACAACAAAGACACAAAGAAAGAGCTCAGGAGACAGGCGGACTCATGTGAATGGGAGACTGTATCAACATGTGACTAGAAGAACTAGATGGTATCTGGCCACTACCAAAGACAGCCATGATGGGGTACACAGTATTAAGTCCTAGTGGCAACACAAGATAAAGAGGGGTACAGCTTAAGAACTCTTCTAAAAGACCAGAATTCATGGTCTGACAGCCTGGAGGATCCCCTGGCCTCTAAACCTGCTGCTTCTCCTGAGGTCAACTCTTCATACAAAAATGGACTGGACACAGGGACACAGTGTGACTATATGGTGTGTGTACTTTATGGTTCTGTGCATTTATAGGAGGCTGTCCTACTGGTCTCTTTCTAGATGGGAGAGAAGAGGGTGGAGAGGACGGGACAGGAACTTGTTAAGAGGATACCACAAGTACAGAGTAAAAAGGAGGAGTGTGCTGTTACTTGGCAGGGATAGGAGAGGGAGCTGTGGATAAGTGGCCATGCAAAATTGATTTGGATTGTATTATTTCATTTAATCACAATTTTAAAAAATTTCAACTATTGAATGAATGAATAGAATAATGCTTATTATTGAAAGTTCTGGAACTTAACATTTATTAGGCTATCTAGAGATGGTTCCTGACTTAACAGCACTTGTCTTGGCTTGGCTAGAGATGGTTTGACTATGATGAGCTGATGATAGTTCATAGATGTCTTCTAAACAATATGAGTAAATTTATGGTAGTGTTAGAAATGAATAATAAAGTTGGATATGCAGTACAATTTTTTTTTTTTTTTTTTTTTTTAGCATTTTTCTGCCAAAACCAAGTTTACATCAAGAGTAGTTGGATTATTTCACATCATGCACAAAATTGGAAACCCTGGGCTAGTGGTGAGTGCTATGGCTATTCACCAAAAGTTGGCAGTTCATATGCACTGGGTGCTCCTTGGAAACCTTACAGGCATTTCTACTCTTTTCTGTAGAGTTGCTATGAGTTGGAATCAGCTTGGCAGCAGTGGGTTTTTTGTTGTTTTGTTTTCTTTCCAAAATGACCTCAAAGTGATTAACAGCTAAAATGAGAAAACTAGAACCATAAGGCTGTACAACAAAACAGAGGTAATTCCCTGGGATCTAGTTTTCAGCATTGGATTCATAAATATGACACCAAAAGCTTTAGCAATGAAAGGGAAAATATATATATTTTGACTTTTTCAAAATTAAGAAGTTTTAATGCATCAAGGGACTTGTATCAACAAAATGAAGAGACAGTCTGTAGAAAGGGAGAAAATATTTGGAATCTGTGTATCTAAAGGGCTTAATACAGGCATACCTCAGAGATATTGCTGGTTCAGTTCCAGACCACTGCAGTAAAGTAAATACTGCAATTAGGGAGTCAAACACATATTTTTAGGTCTCTAAGTGCATATAAAAGTTACATTTAACCTATACTGTAGTCTTACTAACTGTGTAATAGTATTACATCTGGAAAAAGATGTACATACTGTAATTACAAAATGCTTTATTGCTTAAAAACTACTAAACAGCATTTGAACCTTCAGTGAGTTATTTTTGCTAGTGAAGGGTCTTGACTTGATGTTGATGGCTGCTGACTGATCAGGGTGGTGGTTGCTGAAGTCTGGGGTGGCTGTGGCAGTTTCTTAAAATAAGACAACAATGAAGTTTGCTGCATCAGTTGACTTCTTTTCACAAAATATTTCTCAGTAGCATGTGATGCTATTTGATAGTGTTTTATGTACAATAGAACTTTCAAAATTGGAGCCAGTCCTCTCAGACCTTGCTGCTGCTTTATAAACTGAGCTTATATAATATTCTAAATCATTTGTTGTCATTTTGATGTTGTTCACAGCATGTTTACCAGGAGGAGATTCCATCAAGAAACAGTTTTTTTGTTCATCCATAAGAAGCAACTTCTCCTCTGTTTTATCATGAGATTGCAGCAACTCAGTGACATCTTCAGGCTCTACTTCTAATTCTAGTTCTCTTGCCATTGCCACCATGTGTGCAGTTACTTCCTCCACTGAAATCTTGAACCCCTCAAAGTCATCATGAGGCTTGGCATCAGCTTCTTCCAAACTCCTGTTAGTGTTGATACTTTGACCTCCTCCCATGAATCATGAATGTTATTAATGGCATCTAAAATGGTCAATCCCTGCCAGAAAGTTTTCAGTTCGCTTTGCGCAGATCCCTGAGAGGAATCATTATCTATGGCAACTATAACTTTACAACATGTATTTCTTCAATAAAAAGACTTGAAAGTTGAAATTACTCCTTGGTCCATGGACTGCAAAATGGATGATGGGTTAGCAGGCATGAAAACAATGTTAATCTCCTTGTACATCTCCATTAGAGCTCTTGGGGTGACCAGGTGCATTGTCAGTGAGTAGTAGTATTTCCCCCACATGTTTGTCAGTTTGTCATAATTGCTGTGATGCTGAAAGCTCTGCTGTTGATATTGGAATACTAGCAAGTCACCCATGGCAGAAAAGTTTCAGGTGAGCTTCCAGACTAAGACATACTAGGAAGAAGGACCTGGATGTCTAATTCTGAAAAAAAATTAGACAGTAAAAACATTGTGAATAGCAGCAGAACATTGTCTGATACAGTGCTGGAAGATGAGCCCCTCAGGTTGGCAAGATGACTGGGGAAGAGCTGCCTTTTCAGTAGAGTTGATCTTAATGATGTGGATGGAGTCAAGCTTTTAGGACCTTCATTTGCTAATGTGGCATAACTCAAAATGAGAAGAAACAGCTGCAAACATCCATAAATAATCAGAATGTGGAGCATAAGAAGTGTGAATCTAGGAAAATTGGAAATCATCAAAAATGAAATGCAGTGCATAAACATTGGTATCCTAGGTATTAGTGAGCTGAAATGGACTGGCATTGGCCATTTTGAATTGGAAATCATGATCTGTTATGCTGGGAGTGACAAATTGAAAAGGAATGGCATTGGATTCATTGTCAAAGAGAACATTTCAAGATCTATCCTGAAGTACAACACTGTCAGTGTTGGCTAATATCCATATACCTACATATATATACCTACATGGAACATTAATTAGTATGACTATTAGTTAGATTTATGCACCAACCACTAAGGCCAAGGATGAAGAAATGGAAAATTTTTTACCAGCTCCTGCAGTCTGAAATTAAACATGCAATCATGATGCATTGACTAATTGCTGGCAATGATAATGTGAAAGTTAGAGACAAAGAAGAAGGATTAGTAGTTGGAAAATATGACCTTCCTGACAGAAACAGTGCTGGAGATTACATGATAGAATTTTGCAAGATGATGACTTTTTTTTTATAGGTACCTTTTTAAACAACATTGATGGCAACTATATATACGGACCTGACAACACGGAATACACAGAAGTCAGATTGACTACATCTGTGGAAAGAGAGAAGAGAAAAGCTCAGTATGATCAGGCAGAAAAAGGCCAGGGGCCAATGGCATAACAGACCACTAATTGCTCATATTCATGTTGAAGTTGAAGGTGAAGAAAACTAGAACAAGTCTATCAGAGCCAAGGTATCTGCCACCTGAAACTAGAGACCATCTCAGGAATAGATTTGATGCACTGAACACCCGTGACCAAAGACCAGACAATTTGTGGAGTGACATCAAGACATCATACATGAAGAAAGCAAGAGGTCATTAAAGAGACAGGGAAGAAAGAAAGAAAAGACCAAAATGGATGTTAGAAGAGACACTAGAAGTTGCTCTAGAATATAGAATAGCTAAAGTAAATGGAAGCAACCATGACATAAAAGAGCTGAACAGATATTTGAAGGGTAGCTCATGAAGACAGAGTATTATAATGAGATGTGCAAAGACTTGGAGTTAGAAAACCAGAAAGGAAGCTCAGGCTTGACATTTTTCAGGCTGAAAGAAGCAGAAGAAAAAATTCAAGCCTTGAGTTGCGATACTGAAGGATTCTATGGGCAAAATACTGGATGATGTAGGAAACATCAAAAAAAGATGGAAGGACTATACAGAGTGACTGTACCAAAAATAATTGGTCAGTGTTCAGTCAATTCAGGAGATAGCACATGATCAAAAACCCATGGTACTCAAGGAAGATGTCCAAGCTTCATTAAGACATTGGTGAAAACAAGGGTCTAGGAATGGATGGAATAACAACTAAGATATTTCAACAAATGGTTGTAGCGCGGGAAGTGCTCACTCGTCTGTGCTCAGAAATTTGGAAGACAGTTACCTAGCCAAGTAACTGAAGGAAAAAAATGCATATACTAAGCCTTGTGCTGTTGAGTTGATTCTGACTCATAGTGATCTTATAGGACAAAGTAGAATGCCCTGTAGGATTTGTAAGGAGTGGCTGGCATATATAAACTGTGGGCCTTTTGTTTAGCAGCTGAGCTCTTAGCCACTGTGCCATGAAGCCTTCAAAGAGATCCTTATTTATGCCTATTCCAAAGAAAGGTCATCCAAGTGAATGCAGAAGTTATTGAACTTTTTTTTTATTGTGATTAAGTGAAAGTTTACAGTCCAAGTCAATTTTCCACATAGAACTCAAGTTGCTCTATGCAACTCTTTCTGCTCTTCTCACCCTGTAACAGCACTCTTCCTTTTCACTCTTTACGTCTCCTCCATTCCACTCTCTCCTCTTCCCTCTAGAAAGAAGCCAGTAGGACAACCTCATATATATATATGCACACTAAACCGTAAAGTACACATACCACATTCATTACTCTGTGTCCCCAAATCTAATCCTTTCTTTGAAGTGTTGGCTTCAGTACTGGTTTCTGCTCCGGGCTAGCAGCAAGTCTAGGGGCCGTGTTCTCAGGACACGTGATGGTTGTCAGGCCATCAATTCTGGTCTTTTAGTAGATGAACAATATTAACATCACATACAAATAATATTTTGCTAAAGATAAAAGCAATTACAGCATACATCAACAGGGAACTGCCAGAAATTCAAGCCAGATTCAGTAGAGGACTTGGAATGGGATATCATATGGATTTGGGCTGAAGTCAGAGAATATCAGAAAGATGTTTACCTGAATTTTATGGACTATCCAAAGACATTCGACTATGGATCATAACAAGTTATAGGTAACATTGTGAAGAATGGAAATTAACTGTGCACATGAGGAAACTGTACATAGACAAAGAGGTAGGCTTTTGAACAAAACAAGAGGATACTGCATGGTTTAAAGCCAGGAAAGGTGAGCATCAGGTTGTATGCTACCCCTGTATTCTGAACAAATACTTCTGAGAAACTGCACTATATGAAGAAGAATGGGACGTCATGATGGGAGGAAGAATCATTGACAGTTTGCTTTGAAAGTGAAGAGGAGTTGAAGTAATGAAGACCAAAACTACAACCTTTGGTATGGATTACACCTTAAAATAAAGGAAACAAAATCCTCACAACTGGACCAATAAGAATTATCATGACAGAGCAGAAGGAGCTGCAGATAGGCAGGCATGCAAATTTAACTTGGATTGTATACTTACTCATAACAGAAAAAAATTATTGTGATCAAAGGAGGAAAGATAAAGTTGTCAAGGATTTCATTTTATTTAGGTCCACAATCAAAATTCAAATGAGCAGCAGTCAAGAAATCAAAAGATGCATTGCACTGGGCAAATCTGCTGCAAAAGATCTCTTAACTAAAAGTGCTAAAAGCAAAGGTGTTAAGGTGTCCCTGACCCAACCCATAGGGTTTTTGGTAGCTTCACGTGCATGTGAAAGCTGGACAGGGAACAAGGAAGACTAGAATTGACAGTTGAGTTGTGGTATTGCTGAAGAATATACCATGGACTGCCGAAAGACTAAATCTGTCTTGGAAGAAGTACAATGGGAGTGCTCTTCAGAAGTGAGGATGAAGACGAGGGTGACATGGCTCTGTCTTGCATACTATGGACCTATTATCGGGAGAGACCAGTCCTGAGAGGAAGACATCATACTTGGTAGAGTGGATTCATCAGAAAAGAAGACAACCCTGAAGGAGGTAGATTGACAACAGTAGCTGCAATAGTGGATTCAAGCATGACAATGATCATGAGGATGGCATTTCGTTCTCTTGTACACAGAGTTGCTGTAAGTCAGAACAGACTTGACCATACCTTGCAGCATCAACAGTAATATTTTGAAAACCTTGTTTTTCTGAGCCATAAGTCTCTACAGTGGGTTTAAAATAGTAAACCATGTTGTAAAAAAATTTGTTGTCATCCAGACTTTGTAGTTCCATTTATAGAGGACAGGCAGAGAAGATATAGTGCAGTTCTTATGGGGCCCTGGGATTTTGAGAATGTTTAATGAGTACTGGCTTCAACTTAAAGTCACCAAACTGCATTAGCCCATAATGAAAGTCAGCCTGTCCTTTGAAGCTTTGAAGCAACACAATGACTTCTCTCTAGCTAGGAAAGTCCTAGATGGTATCTTCATCCAATATAAGGCTATTTTATCTACATTGAAAATCTACTGTTTAGTGTAGCCACCTTCATCAGTTATCTTAGCTAGATCTGGATAATTGACTGCAGTTTCTACATCAGCACTTGCAGATGTCACCTTGCACTATTGTGTTATAGAGGTGACTACTTTCCTTAAACCTCATGAACTAACCTCTGCTAGCTTCCAGCTTTTATTCAGCTTCCCTACTTCTCTCTCAACTTGCATAGAATTAAACAGAGTTTAGGGCCTTGCTCTGGATTAGACTTTGACTTAAGGAAATGTTGGCAGTTGGTTTGATCTCTATCCAGACCACTAAAACTTTCTCCACATTAGCAATAAGACTGTTTGACTCTGTTATCATTAATACATTCATTGGGGTAACATTTTTAATTTTCTTCAAAACTTTTCCTTTGTGGGTGTGCAGAACTAAAACTAGAACTCTATTAAAAGACCAGACTTGATGTCTGACATACTGGAGGGTCCCAAGCAGACATGGTTGCTGGATTCTGTGTTATCCCAGAGCTGAAACCAGTCCGGAATCCAAATTTTCAGATAGAGATTGGACTAGACTCTAAGACATAAAGTGATATTGGTGAAGAGTGTGCTTCTTGGCTCAAGTATGTATATATGAGGCTAACTGAGCAGCACCTGTCCAAAGAGGAAATGGTGCTTGGCTATCACACTGACTTCTCTGACAGGGATCATAGCAGAGGGTCCTCAATGAGGCCAGTGAAAAATGTAGAACAAAAACCTGACTTACAAAAAACAACAACCCTAACTTACTGGTCTGACAGAGACTGTAGAAACCCCAAGAGCATGGGCCCCCAGATACTATTTAGCTCAGTAATGAAGTCAGTCCCAAAAGTTCATCTTTCAGTCAAAGATGAAACAAGTTGTTTTAGTTTATCTAGTGCTGTTTTAACAGAAATACCAAAAAGTGGATGGCTTTAGCAAAGAAAATTTATTCTTACATAGTCCGGTAGGCTACAAGTCCAAATTCAGGGTGTCTGCTATAGAGGAAGGCTTTCCCTCTGTGTCAGCTCTAGAGGAAAGTCTCTGTGTTGCATCAGTCTTTGTTCAAGGAGCATCTTGGTGCAGAAACCTCAGGTCTGAAGGACGTGCTCTTTATCCAGTGCTGCTTTCTTGGTGGTATGAGGTTCCTAACACTCTGTTTGCTTCCCTTTCCTTTTAGATAAAAGGATAAAGGGTTGTACAAGCCATACTCCAGGGAAACTCCCTTTACATTGGAATAGTGAGGTGACCTTTGTAAGGGATTTACAGTCCCTCTTTAACATACAGCCTAGGAAAATCACAAAATGGAGCGCAGTCGTAAAATGTTGGGGATCATAGCCCAGCCAAATGGCTACACAAATTTTTGTGATGACACAGTTCAATCCATGACACGAGCCCATAAAACAAAATGAGACTAGGTGGTACACTATCACAGGGGCAAGGACTAGAAGGCAGGAGTGCACCAGAAATCTGGTAAAGGGGAACTCAAGACTGAGAAGGGGAGAGTGTAGACATGTCATGGGGTTGGCAGCCAATGCCACAAAACAATATCTGTATTGTTTAATGAAAGACTAATGTGCCCTGTAAGCCTTCATCTAAAATACAATTTAAAAAATTACTAGCTGTTAGTCTTTTTAACCAACAAATAATTGGGTACTTAGTGTCAGCCACTGTGCTGAGGATAGATCTTACCCTAGAGCAATCTAGTTAATTTAGGGAAACTCGGGGTTCTACTCCTGTACTTGTATTTCAGTTCTTTTTTTCCATATCTGCTAGCTTATTCATGGAGTAAATTCAAAGTTCTTAGTTTACTCTCAGTCTTTAAGATCTGATATTTAAAGAAATGTATAGAAAGCTGACTTGCCAAACCCGTTGCTATTCAGTCACTTCTGACTCATAACTGATGTGCAGCATTGATAAAATGCTTTAAAGCCATTTAAAATTTTCTTTCCTAGATGTTTGATTACCGCTGATGGGCGTGAGCAAGTTAGATGTTCTATACCGGAGGCTTCTCCTCACAAAACTTTTTATCAGAGGATGGGGGAGGCCAGAAGATCTCAAAAGGTAAGCTTTTCTTTTTTTTTTTTTCCTGAATGCTGACTCTGATTTTGTTGTTTTAGTAAATTTTAAAATTTTGTTATCTAAGCCTTCACTCTCAAATAGAAATTATCCTGTAAACAAAGCACTAAGAAATATAAAAAGAAATTATTTCCTTTTCCCTTTTGTTTTTAATTATTTCTCAACTTTTAGCACATAAAATCATGAGACTATTTTTAAATAATTCAGATTTTAAAATAAAAAGCTCTCAGAAATGTCACCTTGATCTTTATCTTCAAAAATTAAGCCAAATAGAATTGCATATAATATCCAGAAACTGAGTTTTCTTTAGTAACCTGAAATGGTAATAGGTGTAAAATTGGGACACCCTAGTATTTGTAGGAAAATCTAAATCTAAGAATATGAATTTTCAGGTTGGTCCCCTTAATTTTTAGTATTGTTTGTGTTAACTACTTTCTGAACTGTGTTATTTCCCACATTTTCTGAGGCAAATTGTCCAGTTTGGGGAGAAAACAGCCTAATCTTTTTTCATTAATGTTTAAAATTCAAGTTTGACACAATTTATAAACTGGATTTGCTAATTTGTATTATTTTTCCTCAGTTTCACTATAATGAGTGTAAAAGCTGAATTTTTCCCCCTTTTTCTCTCCTTTCCCATGATAGAATATTTGAATTCAGAAAGGTGATTGGAAATCGAGAAAGATGCCAGCATCTGGTTTCCAGTGATTATCCAGTATACATTGATAAGGTATTCAAAAGAAAGAAATGCAATTATGAAAATTCTGGTTGAACATAAATATATGGCCAAAAAAAATGAATGTTGGAGTAAGATAACAATAACCTTTAATACATGAGTATACATCAGAGAGATGCAAATGAAAACCATAATGAAATACCACTTAACTCACACTGGGATGGCTAAGATTAAAGAGAAAGTGAACAAGGATGTGTGGAAATTGGAACCCTTATGCACTGCTGGTAGGAATGCAAAATGATATAGCCATTATGGAAAATAGTGTGGCAGTTTCTCAAAAAACTAAAACTACCATATAACCCAGCAATTCTACCCCAGATATGTACAGCAGATATTTAGACTGAATCTTTCTGAGCCTCATTTTGAATCTTAAAGCTCTAAACCAGAAATCCTAACCCATTGCTGTCAAGTCTATTCTAATTCATAGTGACCATACAGGACAGAGCAGAACTGCCTCACAGTGTTTTTAAGGCTGTAAATCTCTACAGAAGCAAACTACCACATCTTTATCCTACAGAGCAGCTCGTGGTCTTAATGGCTGATTTTTTGGTTAACAGCTGAACCACCAGGGTTAATCACTGTGCACCGGGTTCTTCTGTCTTTAAGCTCAGGAGAGTTAAATAAAAATCATTCCATATTATAGAAGATTTGTTAATTAGTAAAGGGGAAGAATCTAGTTGGAGGTAAGCACTTGTCTACTAACCAGAAGGTTAGTGGTTTGAGTTCACCCACACCTCAGAAGAAAGGCCTGACAGTCTGTTTCCAAAAATATTAGATGTTGAAAACCCATGGTTAAATTAAAAAAAGAAAGAAAGCCTTATGGAACACAGATCTACACTGACACACACAGTCATCAGAAGTCAGAATATACTCCATGACCACTGGTTTGGTTTATTTACTTTTTAAATCTTACTGGAGAGTCACCACAAATCAAAAACCAAACCCAGTGCCATCAAGTCAATTCTGACTCATAGCGACTCTATATAACGTAGTAGAATTGCCTTACCGAGTTTCCAAGGAGCACCTGGTGGATTTGAACTGATAACCTTTTGGTTTGCAGACATAGCACTTAACGACTACACCAGCAGGGTTTCCAGAGAGTCACCACATGAGGAGTTTTTTTTTTTTTAAATATATATATTTTTATTATAACTGAGTAAGACTATATAGTCCCATGTAAGTTAGCCTACCCTCCAATGAGCAGCTCCCACTGCTCTCCCTGCCTGGTGACAGCACACTCCTCTTCTCCATTCTATGCATGTCATATCCTTCTAACAGTCTCCTATCCCCTCCTCTCCACCCTCTCCCCTGCATCCAGTAAGAGGTCAGCTGGATGACATCTTCTAGATGCATAGAGCTATAAAGTGCACACATGATATGATTGCTCTGTATCACCAAATCCAAACCGTTTCTGCCCGAAGAGTTGACCTCCATTATGCTTTATGAACAGGAGCAGCATCAGGGCCAGGGGCCATGCTCCTAGAGGAGACCTGAGGCCAGACCATCAGTGCGGCCTTTTAGTGGAGATCCACATGAAGAGTTATTTGCAAAATAATGTATAAATTTTAAGACTAGTTTAAGAGATACAAGCCCAAAATAATGGAAGAAATAAACCTACTGCTGTTGAGTTGATTGTGACCCATAGTGATAGGACAGAGCAGAACTGCCCTGTGGGGTTTCCAAGGAACAGTTGGTAGAATTGAACTTCCTACCTTTTGATAGTTCTTAACCACTGCACCACCAGAGCTCCTTAAGAGGCATGAAAATGGCTAAAGTGGAAAGACTTCTTGGATTAAAAATTTAGCATTATACAGATGTTAAGATTTCTTGAGCATTTTTAAAAATGCAGTACTATCCCAATCAGAGTATTCAATTCAGAACTTCCCAAAAAGATCTTGAAAGTATTTTGGGAAAATATATGAAAGTATAATTAGATTGGCAATGCTCTGAAACAGGAAAGTGGTAAGGAAAAGCTAGTTCTGTCATACATCAATGGATATTATAAAACTGCGATTATGAGCAAAGCATGATGTTGGTACAGAAAAAAAAATAAGCTAATAAAACCAGATATGGAAATTTGTTACATGATAAAGGTGTTTTTTTAAGTCAGTTGCAAAATAATGGATTATTCAGTAAGTGGTATTGACGCAACTAGCCAACAATTCGGGTTAAAAAACAACAACAAAAGCTGTATATACACATCATCCATAGGTTTTTAGGTTTTTTTTTTTCCTGTTTTGATAAATGTATCTGGTGTTTTATTACCAATTTAATTTTTAACTGTTGGCCTGAAATATATTTCTTTATTTTAGAGAAAAAAGCTATTTGAGAGGAAGTAAGTTTAGATATTGAATGTTAACAAATGCCTTTTCTATGTACAAGGTCTGAAAGTTAAGTTTGTGAACTCATGCTAGAAAAAGTGCTACATACCTCATTGATGAATACCTTTGACATACTCCCCTTGGGAAGCTATGTACTAACACTAGTACCTTGTCCACGCTTTAAAGCAATTTTGGAACTATTTTTCCGAAATGGCCATCAGAGCTGTCATTGTATTACTCTTGATGTCCTTAATGTCATTGAAATGTCTTCCTTTCAATATTTCCTTTGTCTTCAGGTAAGGGAAAAAGTCACTGGGGAGTAGATCAGGTGAGCAGGTAGGGTGTTCTAATACAGTTACTTGTTTACTGGCTAAAAATTCCCTCACTGTACAGCTAAGCTCATGAACTTGCAACCTTGCCACCATGTGCAATGGACGTTCCAGAAACAGTTACAAAATTGCTCTGAAAGGTGGGCTAGGCATTGGCATCATTGCATAGCTTCCGAAGGGGAGTATTTCAGAGGTGACCATAGTGATATTCAGCAACGAGGTATGTAGCACTTAGAACAGTTAAGTTCATGGACTTAATTGTTGGACCTCGTATGTAAGTATCTGCTTTTTCTTTATTTAATCTATTGATATGATTCATTATTACATCAGTTGATTGTCTGATATTGAGCCATCCTGACATATTAACTTTTGTTTGATTGTGTTAAATTATTTTTATAATTTGCCTATAAATTGTTCTTATGGCTTTTTTATATGGTTGCATATTGTTGAATTCTTCTGACTAGTATTTCACTTTTTTCTCTAGTGTATAAATGAGATACATTTGAACTTTATTTTCCTTGCAGTGAAGAATCTAGAAGGAAAAGAAATGCGTGTGAAAAGTCGTATAAACATCTATAATAAACCAAGATAGTTAAGTCTAATGCTACATGTTGATTTTGCTTTTTTTTAGATTGAGGAGCAGTCAGACTGTAAGATCCTAGATGGACACTTTGTTTCTCCTATGGCCCATTATGTGCCTGATATTATGCCAATTGAATCTGTTATTGCAAGGTAAGAATTGTTCAAAAACTTAATTGAAGTAGTAAGTTATTTATTTTCATTTAAAAATATAATAATATCAGTTCCATGTTATTACAAATTATCTAAAAAACACCCACTGCCATCAGGTTGATTTCCACTCATGTCAACCCTGTAAGGACAAAGTAGAACTGACCCATTAGGTTTCTAAGGCTGTTATCTTTATGGAAGCAGAGTGACATATCTTTCTTCTGTAGAGTAGCTGGTAGGTTCAAATTGCCAACTAGATTAGCAGCTGAGTGCTTAACTACTTGCTCCACCAAGGCTCTTTTCCAAATTACTAAGTAGGACTCAACAGCACTTGGCTTGGCTTGGCAAGTAGGCCTAAACTGTTGAAAAGTCAGAATTGCAAGATATTTCTTCTAAGAACATGTAGTAATGCATGTATAAGGATGTTCCTTGAAGCATTGTTTATAATTGCGCCAGTAAGGGATTTAGTTACATCTATTGGAGATCCGACTCGTCGGCACTTCACATGCCATGGATACTATTATTCACATGGAAATGTGGTCACAACATGTGGAAGTTTCAAAAGATTGTTTAGTTTTATTTTTGTTAGACACAGCGCATACTTACAAACATATAGAAAAGTTTCCAAGCAGTATTTATGGATGTGCTAATCCTGATTATTAATGAGTGGAAAGATTATGACTTCTAAATTTTTCTACAGTGAGAATGTGTTGGTTTTATAATAGGAAGACAGATATTTTTAATTGCAGAAACTAAAGAATGTGTAGTTAGACTAAGTAGACTGCATAGTTTTACTAAGTAGAGCTCAGGCTGGTTTGTAGTTAGCGTATCTGTTTGTGAATATGAGTAACCCACCCACTGCCATGGAGCAGGGTCTGACTCATAGCAACCCTAGAGGCCAGAATAGAACTGCCCCATAGAGTTTCCAAGGGCACCTGGCAGATTTGAACTGCCAGCCTTTTGGTTAGCAGCTGTAGTACTTCACTCCTTTTGCCACTAGGTTTTCCATGAATATAAATAGATTTATACTAAAATATCTGAGTTTCTTAAATAGTTAATTATATAGTAGTTGAAACTTGGTTTTTTGATACTTTTCATTGAAACATTTGTTATAAATAATAACTGTTTTAGCTCAGTGTTTTTTTTAAAAATTTAGATCCATTTTTATTACTGTACTTTAGATGGTTTACAGAACAAACTTCTTTCTCATTAAACTGTTAGTAAGCATACTATTTTATGACTTTGGTTAACAACTCCACAATAGGTCAACTCTCTCCCTTTTCAACCTGAGTACCCTATGACCGACTTTACTGTCCCTTTTCTGCCTTCTAGTCTTTGCCCCTGGGCTGGTGTGCCCTTTAGTCTCATTTTGTTTTATGGGCCTATCTAGTCTTTAGCTGAAGGGTGAAAACCTTATAAGTGACTTCACTGCTGAACTAAAGGGATGTCCAGGGGTCATACTCTCAGGGTTTCTGCAATCTCTGCCAGGCCAGCAAGTCTGGTCTTTCTTTTTGATTTAGAATTTTGTTTTACTTTTTTCTCTACCTCTGTCCAGGACTGTCAGTTGTAATCCCTGTCAGAACAGTCAGTGGCGGCAGGAGGGCACCGTCTAGTGGTACCAGATTCAGTCTACTGGAGGCTGTTGTAGATGTGGTCCATTATTCCTCCTGGCCTAATTTTCCCCTTGTATCTTTAGTTTTCTTCATTGTTCCTCGCTTTTGAAGGGGTGAGTACAGTGGAGTATCCTAGATGACCACTCACAGTTTAGCCGAATCTCCTTGTTAATGAGGTTTTTTTAATTGTTTTTAATTCTAAATCCTGTTGAAGTTAGATCTTTTTGTGGTTTTCTGTTTTATACTTTTTTCTGTTTATTTAGAAGGAACATTTTTATCTGCATTGTTGATAATAAAGCATTTGCTGTTTCTGTTAAGTGGTTTCTCTTTAAGACTTATTTGAAAAAGTTATGATAATACAACAGTGATACATTTATGTTCATGTGAAAAATCCTTCAATCAAGAAGAGATTATTCTAGAATGGAAACATACCTGACCTTTCATACAAGTGCATTGGAATTCCAAATTATTTCACCTGTTAAGTGTAAACTAACAAAAAAAGCAATTTGATAGACTTGATTTTCAGCTATTGTAGTCAGCTGTCTATTGTGTTGTTACCCCTAATGTATTATTTTAAATTTCTACTTTTTTCTGTTAATGAATTCATAATGAAAGGCAAGTAGTATCATGTAGGGGCAAAAAATAGGACTTTGGAATCAACATACCTAGGACTGAACCCAGACTCCACTGTTAGTGGAGCTTAATGACTTTTGGTCAGTTACATAATTTCTGAGTCAGTCTTCATAAAGTATAAATAATATCACTTACCTCATAAGATTATTAAAATGTATAAATGAGATGAGGAATGAAAATAGTCTGCAGGCAATCTAAAAAGCCTTAAATGGTAGCTCTTCTTTTAGATACAGCCTGAAACAGCAGGATGTAGAGGAAAAGAAATTTTAGATTTCTAGATGTCATCAGTTAAATCCCATTCTTATAAGTTCTTTACTTTATGTGGAATGCCAAATATAATACCCATTTAAAGAAATAGGAAAATTATGTTCTTTGACTTAGTCTAAGAAGTAATGTTCAACATCTACTTGGAATTAAGGAAGCATTCTTTTTAGCTGGTGACAAGAAGGGAAAACATATGACTTCCTGTCTCTGTGGTGGTATATTTTTGCAGCATAATTTATTTTGTTGGAATTATATAAATTCTCAAATCAGGCACATTGCAACTATTTTTTTCTGTTACCATTTGGGGCCGTTGTTTGTTTTACTGCATTAAAAAATTAGACAATACAAAGAATAAAATTATTGGTACTTCCAACAAGGAGGGATAATGCCAAAATTCATGTATTTCCTTCTAGTCTTTTTCTTTTGTATTCACATACAGATTTGCTTGTTTTTCTTTTTGATCTAATTTAACATTTAGTGAGTATGTAGTCTGTCATGTGAATGGCCACTTAGTATTCCATTCTATGGCTACCATAATTCACTAATTCTTTATAGTAGACATTTAAATTGTATTATTTTTCATTGTTATAAATCAGCACCACACTGAGCATCTTTATGTATACCTCTTTGTCTCCTATCTGATTATTTTCTTACCATAAGTTTCTAAAAGTAGAGTTTTGAGGTTTATAAGATTTTCACAAATTTTAAATCTTGTGTCCATATTGCCAAATGACGGGTGTGTTTAATTTACATTCACCAAAGTTCAGAGAGTGCTTAGTTCCCTTACCAGGACTGACTCTTGGCATCTTTTAAATCTTTGCTAGCAGAACAGGCATCTTTAAATGTAATTAGGAAGAGTGTTAGTAAAGGCAAACATGCTAAACCTTAGATTAATCCTCAAGGAAAAACCTTTTTGTCCTGTTGTCATTTGCTTCTTCACCCATGACCTGTCTCTTCTGATAGAATTTCTACTTTTATTGTTGTTAATGTGTCAGTGGGTTGACACTCTGTAGGGTTTTCTTGGCCCCAATCTTTATAGGAGCAGATTACCAGGTCTTTCTCCCACAGAGCCACTGGGAACTGCCAACTTTGAATTAGCAGCCAAGCACACTCATAAGTTATTTAATAATTTAAATAAATTTATACTGACATGACATAGTTTCTCAACATTTTACCAAAGATTAAATTTCAATGAAAAAATTAAGGCAAGTGTAATGTTTGTCTTTGGGTGAAATACTAATGTTTCTGCAGGGATAACTTGTAGGCCTTCTGTAAAAATTTTTCCAGTGTTGTTTGATAGGTTAAAAACAGTTTTGAAATAATTAGATTTAGATTTTTGAAAATTTAGTGATGACTAGGGATAAGTCATTTTAAATTATCATGTTTTCAAATAAAATGCCCCGGCATTAGTGAAATGTTAGTGCATTTGTAAAATAATGTGTCTGTATGTGTATATACGTATGTGTGTATGTGATAAAAGCCGCTTTTCTTGTTTTGGGCATTAAAGGTGCTCTCAGTGTTATTTATTTATTTACTGACATTTGAAATTATACCAAAGAAGAAGGAAATTGTTACTCAACTAGTAAAATGCATAGAATTCATGTCGTGATTTCATGCTTAATAATTTACATAATAAACCTTCATAGGAGGTTATAATTCTGTGTCACTAAACCTGTAGTACTTGAAGAATAACAAAACTAACAAAAAATGGAAAAAGGCAGAAAAAGATAAAAGAAGAACATCATAATTTTTTTTTTAATAACTGGCATATGTCTTCAAAGGAGTCCTGGTGATGGCAATGGTTAAAATCTCTTGGCTCCTAAACAGAAATTTAGCAATTTGAACCACCATTCTCTCCTTGGGAGAAAGATATGGCAGTCTGTGTCCTTAAAGATTACAGCCTTAGAAATCCTATGGGGCAGTTGTGCTCTGTCCTGTAGGGTCACTATGAAATAAAGCAACATTTTATTGCAATAGAAGAATACATGACAGTCCTGAATGTAGTACATCAAAAACAGCTTCAGATACTTGAAAAAGAAAAGCCCTCCCTGCAGGTAACCATGTATAACTAGTAACTTTTAGTTCTTTTGGTGTTCAACTCCATAACTCTGGAAATAGGCAGTATTTGTCTAGTGCTCGTTTTACGAGTATTACACAGTATCAGTTGATTTCTGCTTTGATAAGGAATTTATCACCTTCACTTCTCAAATCCCACCAGATTTTTAATTTAGCTCTTGTATTGGTTATCTTGATGGCTCTCAGTAGTATACTTTATTTCCTGCTGCTTTAAGTTTTGGACAGACTCTTTTGTTTCTCATTGTTTAGAAGGAGCAAATTAGCGCTTCTACATTTTCCTCTGCCTATCTTCCGCCTAACCCACTTCTCATCCATATCTTACAACTTGCTGTTATTTTTACGTTGCTGACAGTTATTTACATTCACTCTAACTACAAGAGGCCATGCAGCGTGGTTTTTAAGGGCTGTAGTTTAAAACTAGACTACCTAGATTTGAATTCCAGCTCCACCGTTTCTAGCTAAGACATTGAGCAAGTTGCTTAACCTTTCTGTATTGCAGTTTTGTCATCTGTAAGCTGGGAGTAATAATAGTGCCTACCTCATGGGATAGTTATGAGAACTGAATAAGTCAGTATACCCAAAGCACATAAAACAATACTTGGCACACAATAAATAGTATGTAAATAGTATTTATTGTGATTTTTATTTTATAATTTTTGCATGATTTGTATATTGAGTCTGAGTGTTGAAAATCAATTTTAAAATATTGTGAAGTTTAAGAAATGTGGTTGGCAAGATAACCTTCATAGGAGGTTATAATTCTGTGTCACTAAACCTGTAGTACTTGAAGAATAATAAAACTAACAAAAAATGGGAAAGGGCAGAAAAAGATAAAAGGATAACATCTTAAATTTTTTTAAATAACTGGTGTATGAGTTTCAACTGGAAGACATTATGTTGAGTGAAAGTAATCAGCGACAAAGGGACAAATACTGTATGAGACCTCTACGATAAGATCTCAAAAACAGACTTGTGTATAGAAGAAAAGACTCTTGGACAGCTGCAAGGGGGTGGGGGAAGGGTTTAGTTTAGATAATTGCTAGAAATCTGGTTGGGAGAAAGCGGTGATAGCACACATTAGAAACAAGAACAACATTAAGTGGACTTCAGCATAACTTGAGTACTCCTTCCATCTTAACCCAATATTGCAAGGATAGAGTAGCTGGGGCAGGGGGCAGGGGACCATGCTCTTAGGCGAAATCGAGGCCAAATGGCACAACTAGCGTTTTGCTAAGAGAGCTCTCTGCACCCCACATTGGTGAGTGGCATCTGGGGTCTTAAAAGCTGCCAAGCTGCCATCCGAGGACACAGCAAATGGTCCCAACTCAGCAAGAATGGATGCTCACCGAGGACTAAAATGACATGCGGTAAAGACAACCGAGAAAACAGAGAGACCCACAAGAGTGGGTGCCTACATCGACTTGGGACCTGAAGAACCGGATGGTGTCCGGTCACCACCAGTGATAGCCACGATGGAGCTCACAGAGAGGAGTCTCACTGGCAACACAAGAATAAAAAGGGGTGCATCCTGAGATCTCCACTAAAAGACCTCAATTGATGGTCCAGCAGTTTCGAGGTTCCCCTGAGAGCATGGCCCCCGGCCCTGATGCTGCCCTTACCCATAAATTATAACAAAGGTCCACTCTTTGGACAGGAATGGATTGGACCTGGCAATGCAGAGTGACCATATATTGGTTGCACTTTATGGTTCTATACATCTATAGGATATCATCCTGCTGACCTCTGGCTGGAGGAAGGAGAGTGGGTGGAGAGGAGGGGAAAGGAGGCTTTTGGGAGGATGAGACATGTATGGAGCAGAGAGGAATAGTGTGCTGTCACCAGACAGGGAGAGCAGTGGAAGCTGCATATAGGTGGGCATGTAAATTTATGTGGGAATGTACATTTTCACTCAGTCATGTTAAATAAAAAAGAAAAAAATAATAATAAATGGTGTATGTATTCAAATGAGTCCTGGTGATGCAGTGGTTAAAAGCTCTTGGCCCCTAAACAAAAGGTTAGTGATTTGAACCACCATTCTCTCCTTGGGAGAAAGATGTGGCAGTCTGCATCCTTAAAGATTACAGCCTTAGAAACCCTATTGGGCAGTTCTGCTCTGTCCTGTAGGGTCACTATGAGTCAGAAATAACTTGATGGCAGTGGGAGTGGTTAGTACATGTCTTAACATTAGCATTTATGTAATCTGGTTTCTTAATCAGCAAATGTAGAACATCTTTGAAGTCTCTAGTCAGATATTAGTCAACTATAATTTGAATGTTCAAATTCTGAATAATCCTTTCTCTCAAGTAATTTAATTATAAACATTTAAAAAAATGTACTGAAAGTCTTACAAGAATAATGTCACTGTTCTTTATTTAAAAATAGGTTCCAATTTATTGTGCCTAAAGAATGGAACAGTAAATACAGACCTGTATGTATTCATCTTGCAGGAACAGGAGATCATGTAAGACTTTATTATAACACTTTATTCCCTAAATTGTTAATATATTCTCTTCATTAGTTGTGGTTATTATATTCCGTAATTATGTCATCTTTTTTTTCCTTAGCATTATTGGAGACGAAGAACACTAATGGCTCGTCCTATGATTAAAGAAGCCCGAATGGCTTCTTTGTTATTAGAAAACCCTTATTATATCCTTCTGTGATAACTAAGGACTGTTTTGTCTTGTTTATTTATTTACTTAATCATGAAAAGAAAGGATACATAGTAAACAACATTTCTAAACCAGTTAACTTTAGTGGTTGGTTCATAAAATACTTAGAGTGAAAAAAATGTTTCAAAACTTTTGAAAGCCATCTTAAAGATTATAAAACTTAAATTCTACTTCTATTTCTGCTGTTTGAGGAAATTCAAATATTTGCTATTATTCTGTTTACTTTTAAGGAAACCCTTGTGTCTTAAATGCATTTACAGTATCAGTGAGGTTTAGAACAGTTCTTAACTTAATTTTCAAGATGACGTCAGACTTTCACAGAAGAAGAAGCGAAACTGATGCACAGATATAAAGAAATGTTCAACATTGATGGTAATAAACAATGTAAAATTAAAGCAACAATTAGCAAAATACTTAAAAAAAAAACTACTGATGAGGTTGTTGTGAAATGGATATTCTCATTACTGAATACTGAAATTCCTTTGGGAAAGCATTTTTACCTTAAAAAAAAAATCACACATCCTTTCTCAGAGTAATGTTGATTCTGGGAAGTTCTAAGCATAAGATGCAGACAAAATGGAAAACTTAAAGACATTTATGCAGTTCTGTTTATACTATTTCTAGCAATAGTTTAAATGTATACAAATAGAGAAGTGGTTGAGTAAATTGCAGGTCATAATATTGGAACATTATGTGTAGGTTATGCTACGTGTATTGGTCTCTATGACCCTGGGCCTGTTACTTAACATTTTAGTACTTCAGTTTTCTCAGGCGTGGCTGGTAAATAGTAAGCATTCAGTAAATTTTAATAGCTGGTTATTTAGAAGTTCATAATAATGTAGAAAAAGTGATTATGATGCATAAAAATGGTATGAAACTATGGTTTGAAAGTTATGCATAAAAATCTATCAACAGAAAATTCAAAACAAAAACTGTACAAAAGGAAAAATATAGGAAAGATACACATCAGAATGATCCCCTGTGGATTGCCTTTCTTCTCTCTGCTTTTGTGTATTTTCATAAATAGACATGACTGTATAAAATGAAATAAACCAAATCAACAGACATTTTAAAATTAAGTTAAAGGCTGCATAATCCTGTGAATATATTTTTTAAAAAATTGAATTGCAGAGTTTAAATGGGTGAATTGCATGGTGTGTGATTATATCTCAATGAAGCTTTTAAAAAAAGAAAAATAAATTGAATTTAAATTGATACCTTCTAAATAGCCTACTTGAAATAACTAGGTTATTTTTATATTTCAATTATATTTAGTATTTAAGTCCTCTGATTTTATTACTAAGTTAATATGTTTTGAGATACAGAGTATATTTAATTATTTTAAAATTTTCTCTTTGACCCACATTCTTAAATGGCTGCAGGAAACCTAAAGACCAAGTGTAAGTACAGTATCATGTTCCTTTGCATAGTCATTTAACCAAGTGTTCAGCAATAGTAAAATTTTGG
This sequence comes from Heterohyrax brucei, assembly GCA_028571685.1. Classification (NCBI taxonomy): domain Eukaryota; kingdom Metazoa; phylum Chordata; class Mammalia; order Hyracoidea; family Procaviidae; genus Heterohyrax; species Heterohyrax brucei. Next base: position 51,137,553 of record CM053143.1, on the reverse strand, counting down.
TAACCTTCCAGGTAACTATTTCCTATGTTTAAGAACCTACAGTTGTTGGGAAAAAAATCTATTATAAAACTGTAGTGGAAATGAGTAGGCATGACTTAAGTTTTCAGTGTAAGATCTTTGAATGTTAATGTCTGATAAGGAGATACAGTAACAATTTTTAGTAGACTAATTTAAGATGTATTTCTTTTTTAAGACTCAGTGAAGAAATGGTAAAACTTTTTAAGGTAGATTTTACTTGCTTTATGAAGGCAAACACTTTTTCTGTTCTTATAGTTCACAGTATAGAAAATCTTAGGATAAACTTTCCCTTTCTGGTCTTTTATCATGAACTTTGAAAACTTTTTGTTCATTTGTTTCTTTTGCATTTTCACTGTCTATATTGTGTTTGGTTATGGTTCATTCAGTAAATACTGGACACTGGAGTATAGCCACAATGAGTCAAAGTCCTTACTGTCATAGGTGGCATAGTGGTTAAGAACTATGACTAAAGGTTAGCAGTCCTGTCCCACCAGCTGTACTTTGGAAACTCTATGAGGCAGTTCTACTGTGTCCTATAGGGTCACTATGAGTCAGAATCGGCGGCAGTGGGTTTGGTTTTGGGGTCTTATTCTCAGAGCTTATCTTCTAGGTGGGAGATAGATAAAAACAGTAAGATAGTTTCAGTTATTTTTTCAATACTTTGAAGAAAATAAAGCAAGGCAGTGGTTTGGAGAATAATGGGAGTACAGGGCAGGAACAATATTAGATAAGAGGATATGATAGGATAAGATGGTGAAGACCTGAGGGAGAGCAGTCACAGAGAAGGAATAGCAAGTGAAAGCCGAAAGTAAACAGAAAGTGGGGAAAGTAGTACAAAATGAGGTCAGAGAGGTAACTAAGGGCCACCATGCTTTGGATCTCACTAGACATGCAGGAGAGTGGTCTGGTTTATTTTTAAAAGGTTATCTTGGCTTACGGGAGCAAGAGTAGCAGCAGAGAAACCGAATAGGGAGCTATTGCAGTAGTGTAGGCAAGAGATAATGAAGACATTAAGGTGGTGACAGTGGAAATGGAGAGTTTTTAAGGGACTTGGGATATAACTTGGAAACCAAAATGATAAGGCTTGTTGATGAATTACATGTTGTGGGTGGGGAATCCAAAGTTCTGTTTTGGATGTGTTGAAGTTATGATGTTTGTTAGATCTTCAAGTGGAAAAGTCAAATAGGACATAGATTTGGAAGTCACATGTTCTTTGTGATTGTGGCATAAAAGAGGTATAGATGAAAGTGGATGAGATAGAGACAAACCTATATAGTGCAGAGAATAATTTTGAGTGAACTGTGTGACACCCTGTGAAAAATTAAAGTCCAAGCTAAATAATTAAAGAATTCTCACTCTAGAAACCAAGTCCTGAATTCAGAAGTAAATGGTTTGGCATTTGTCCTATCCTTAGGTGGTTAAAAACCAAAAGAGTTTGTTAAGTTGTGAGAGGCAGCAGGAGTTTAATAGAAAGATTGTTAACTTTGGAGTCATATGGCCTACATTGGAATTATAACTTGACATTTACTGACAGTGTGACCTTGGCCTCTGAGTATCAGTTACCTCATTTATAAAATGTGAATTTTATATAACTTTTTAAAAAATAATTCATCATAAGAAATAGCTTGCAATTTAAACTGTATCTGTGTCAGTTTTCATCAAAAGTGGCTGAACGGTTTGAGCCTGGATCCATCATTACAAATAACCACAGTTCAGAGTCATCATTCAGAGTTATAAGTAACTTCTGTATAAAAAGCAAACTTGAGTGAACCTGAGAATTCAGGACTTCCATACCAGGCTAAAATAGTCAGGGTAATATGTAACCACAAAAAAATAACTTTAGAATAGAAAGCAAAAGTAAGGATGAATGGGCTCTTTTCTGCTAAAACCATGAGTATGATTCGTTTTTACAGAAGATAACATAGTTTCTGTAAATAGAAAGTTTCTGAAACTTGAAACTCTGAGATGGAGTTGGTAGGACAATGCACACAGGCTCTTTGGGTGCCAGGAATCCGTTTTTCACAACTTGGTGGTGTTTATGGCTATATGTTTTTATCACTGTATGAAAGTGATTCCAGGATCTAAAAAGATGTATTTAAGTACCTCTTGCAAGGACATTACTTCTATATAAAATAAATTATTTTCTAAAAACAGAAAATACCAGCTGAACTGGCCTTTGCTAAAACATATACTTCTTTAAAATTTTAATATTTTGGTAATCTGTGAGTCCAGTATTTCATTAAGTAAATTCCTTTACATGTTTTTCCTTTAAATTTTATGGTTTAAGTTCTGTTGTAATGATTTCTTTCTGAGGGGGAATCTGTCAGTTTGCTTTTATTGACTGATAATTTCACTAAAAAAAATAGCAGTAAAGAAATATTTTCCCATAACTATTTAACAGTCTAAATGGTATCAAATACATATTTTTTCTGTACTTTAAAATAGTTATTTAAATAGGTGAAATTCAGTTAATCTGTTATCCTTATTGGAAACTTTGATGATGTAGTGGTTAAGTGCTACATCAGCTAACCAAAAGGTCGGCAGTTCAAATCTATCAGGTATTCCTTGGAAACTTGATGGAGCAGTTCTACTCTACCCTACAGGGTTACTATAAGTAGGCATTGACTTGATGTCAGTGGGTTTGGCTTTTGGTTTTGGTAGTATCCTCATCAGCCAAAAAGCCAAGTGCCGTCGAGTCGTATCCTTATTGGGATTCAATAAAGATGATACAGGCAGATACACATTTAAACCATTGCAGGTGACTTAAAGAATACTGTTAATAGCACACTGATTTCATCAATTTATTTTATTGTTATATTTTGATTGTCTCATTCTTTAAAAGAAAGGCATGAAGTCTACCTGTTGTAAAATTGCATATACTGAAATGTAAATGCAGAAAATAAATCATTTTCTATTTTTTTTTTGTGAGGCTAGAAGGTCCAGCTTAAAAAATGTGTCTGACCTTTTTGTGATGGGAGGAGCTCTTGTTTTAGAATCTGCAGCTCTCTTGCACTGGCTGGAGAGGGAGGGTTATGGACCTCTGGGAATGACCGGAATATCCATGGGAGGACACGTAAGCCTTTCATTTCAATTTTTATTTAATTGAGATTATGTTTGTAATAGCTAGGGAATCTGGTTATGTTAAAAATTCACTTTAGCTATAGAATTATTTTTAGTTTTGGTGAAAGTACAAAACAGAAACAAATTCTAAACTTTCACTCCAATTATGAAGTAATGATTTATGTATAAATTGGTTGTCCTCCACAGTTATACCTCGTATGTTGTATTTAATATTTTATTAAAAGTGAGTATACGGTTTAAATTTTCAAGTCTCAAATATAAATGATGCCTATTTTACTGTTAAATTCGTCAAGATAGGAAATTTGGAAAATACTTTTATCTTAGCCCCACCCCTAGTGCCACCAACATAGTTCACCCTCATCTGCCTCCTAGAGTGTACTGAAACAATGTCCCCATTTGTTTCTCTGCCTCTTCTCATTTCTCTCAATCTTTTTCTGAGACTCATAGTTACAGGTTCTAAATCTGATCCCTGCTGTCCCTTAAAACTCACCCAAGATTTGCTGTTATGTTGGGCTCTAGCTTTGTTATGTGCTAGGAAACCCTGGTGGTGCAGTGATTACGTACTACAACTGCTAACCGAAAGATCTGTAGTTCTTATCTACCAAGTGCTCCATGGAAACTCTTTGGAAACTCCTGTGTGCTTTAGGGTTGCTATGAGTTGGAATCAACTAAGTAGCAACAGGTTCCCTTCCCCCCCCCCACAATGAGACGCTCTTCCTAACTCCTTCCCTGTCCCTATCATACTTCATCTCTCATTAGTACTTATTATATTGTGATTCTTGTTTAGCAAGATGAAGCAGTAGGACTTTATGAAGATCGGGAATATGCTTATCTACTTCAGTACCTGGTATAATTAGTCCCAGAGTACTTTTTGTGAAAATAAGTGTATGATGTTTCTATAAGTCTTTTGAATTATAAAATTAGTTCTAAAGTTTTACTCAGATCCAAAACAACTACCGGATAGTAAAATGGAAGAGTTGAAAAGGATTTATTTTACCTAGTTAATGTTTCTGTGGAAACCCTGGTGGTATAGTGGTTAAGAGATATGGCTGCTAACCAAAAGGCTGGCAGTTCAAATCTGCCAGACACTCCTTGGAAACCCTATGGAACAGTTCTGCTCTGTCCTTTAGGGTTAATATGAGTCAGAATCAACTTGACAGCAGTGGGTTTTTTTTTCTTTTGGAGTGTTTCTGTAAGGAGACTTGGTGGTGCAGTGGTTAAAGCATTTGGCTTCTAACCTAAAAGTCACTTGTTTGAACCCACCATCAGTTCTACAAGGGAAAGATGTGGCAGTCCACTTCTGTGAATGTTACAGCCTTGGAAACCCTGTGGGGAGTTCTCCTCTGTCCTATAGGGTCACAGTGAATTGGAATCAACCCTACAGTGATGGGTTTGGTTTTGGAATAGTGTTTCCATTGTTTTGACCTTTGTCAAGTTCTATCACCGGGACTACTGCCCATAAACACTCTTGGAATCTCACCCTGTCTAATCACTGCTATAAGTTGCTATCATTTTAACTTCCTTAAATCATGTGCTTGATCATGCCACTCCTTGATTCAGGCCTCTTTATTATTTCCTCATTAACTTTAGAATATAGCCAAGTGCCAACTTTAGAATATAGGGACCTCTAATCTGATCCTGGAAACCCTGGTGGCCTAGTGGTTAAGTAGATCGGCAGTTCAGATCTACCAGGTGCTCCTGGGAAACTCTGTGGGGTAGTAGTCTGTCCTATGGGGTCGCTATGAGTTGGAATTGACTCGATGTCAGTAGCTTTGGTTTTTTAATCTGGTCCTCATAAGTCTTTGCAGTCCTACCTATCCACCATCCGATTAGCCACAGGTGCCTTATTGACTAGCCAAACTGAAGTATATTGGTTGTTCCCCTACTGTACCCTATGCTTTTTTACCATCTCTCCTTTGGTCATACTGTCTCCTTTATATGGAGGACAGGGTCCCCATCTTCCTTTCTCCATAAAAGACCCAGCCATTTTATGAAGCCTTCTGTGACTCCTTCAAAGAAGTCCAGTCTGCCCAGCCAAGGGCTTCAAACTGGTTCAGATTGGTTTGATTGTGGCTGATGAAGTGAAACTGGAACAGACCTAAATTTTTATAATTTAAGTGAACCAGAACAATAACCAAAACAAGTCAGATTCCTGGAATGGGAGGCTCCGGAAAGGAATACTATGCCCTTTCAGGAGCCTGATGTGTGAGATTGGATTATTGGCAAGACTGTGAAGAGCACCATTCAAAGTGGTGGTCAGCGGCCATCTGTGAGTAGGACATCACTGTTTCCCACTCTGATCAAAAAAACTAATGGAAAAGAGATTTGATTGCTATGCAATTTGTATACTGCCTTTGTTTTCTAAAAGAGATTAGATTTCTAGCAGTGCTGTGGTGGAGAATTTTTCCCATTTCAGTTATCTTTCCAGTTCACCCAAATTTTAAAAATTTAGATCTGCTGTGGTTTCTCTTCCTTGGCTACGACTGAACCAGGAAGAACCATTTCAAATCCCTGTTCTGAACACATATATAATTTTATACCAGTTATAAAGTCTATCCTGGAATTCTGCAGGTTCTTGGCATACTCCAGTCATCCTCAAAGGTCTGAGGTTTTATAACTGTAATTTTGCTGCACATGAACAAGTCACTTGGGTACATGAGTGTGCTAATTCTGCAGTCTAGCATTCACACCTCAGCTTATTTGTTCTGTATTTACCCAGTAGAAGTTGTTCTCAGTGAAGGGTCTTATGGAAGACACATACATTTTCTGTTATACTGTATTGCTTTTAAGGGGGAGATTATGTGTCATCATTGAATTTATGATTTTGGCAGTTTGGAGAGGATGCTAGACATTCTTATAAGTGTTTACAGACTTTGTGTTCATGTCTTATATCACCAACTACTTCACAAACTATTTTGTAATATTATATTTCTCTCTATTTTAATGAATAGAAACTTTAAACAGAACCTCTCTGACTATTATTCTATTACAGATGGCTTCCTTAGCAGTATCCAACTGGCCTAAGCCCATGCCATTAATTCCTTGTCTGTCTTGGTCCACAGCATCTGGGGTCTTCACTACGGTAATTTAAGCTGTGTATAATTCAACATTATGTTTCAGGATCCCTGTAGCAATCCTTAGATTTGGTGATTGTTAGAAGGATCACAGGGCTCTGCATGTACTCACACTCAAGGCTAAGATTTATTACAGGATATAGATATAAAGCAAACTCAGCAAAAGGAAAGGCACAAGGCATGAAATCCAGAGGAAACCAGACACAAGCTTCCAAAAGTCCTCTTATAGTACAGTCTAACAGGACACATTTAATTCCTCAGAAATGAGTTGTGACAACATTTACAGAATGTTACCTACTAGAGAAACTCCTAGGCCTTGGAGTCCAGGGTTTTTTCAGAGGTTGGTTACTCAAGCACTATTTGCCTAGCGTATTCCAAAATTCGAGAAGGAAAGAAAGTGTTCTGCAATATTATACACAGTTTCCAGGGAGCTAGAAAAGCAGTATTATACACAAATTACATTGTTTATCCAAATAGTTTAGGCATAGTAACCTACTCGCATTATTAGGAAACCTCTGTGTCAATGTAAGGAACTTTTTACCAGTTGAGTTCCCACATGTCAGTCAAGGGCCAGCCTTGCAAGCAGGCCTTTGTAAGGCTAGGTAATCTCACACTTGCTATAATAACTCTTTTCTGAAGAGTAATATTAATAAAAGTATTAGACAAATACTTCATAATGTGGTTTGATCTTAATTTAGCTTATTATTTCAGGGTGTGCTGAGCAAATCAGTTAATTGGAGGGAGCTGGAAAAGCAGTATTATACACAAACAGTTTATGAAGAAGAAATCATTCATATGCTTGAATATTGTGGTGTAAGTATTTTTAATTTCTGTATTAGGGGAAAAAATTGATTGTGTTAAAAGATTTAAGCTCTTACAGAGAATAGTAAAACTTCAAAATTAGTTGCATACACTATTTTTTCATTTTTAACAACTGAAACAGATAACTATGAGTCATACAGTGCAGATGCATGGCTTGGTCAGTTTATTAAAAGGTAAGCCTACTTGTAATTACACATAGGACAAGACATAGAACTTGGTGACCTACCCCATTCATGCCTTTTCAAGTGTCTTATTTGCAAGTTCCTGCCCCAGTTAGTAATTACTATCTTGATTTTTATAAGTAATTATTTCCTGAGTCTTTAAAATAATTTTACTATCCAAATATACACCCCTAAACAATTGTTGTTAGGTTCCATCAAGTGGGATCTGATTCATAGCAACCCTTTGTACAGCGGAATGAAATGTTGCCCAGTCTCGTACCATGCTCAACAGTCATTAGTTTCACCCCATTGTTGTAGCTACTGTGTCTTTCCATTTCACTGAGAATCTCTCTTTTTTTCTTGCTGAACTGCTTTATCAAGTACAGTGTGCTTCCCCAGGGACTTATCCTTCCTAAAAATATGTCCAAAGTACATGAGATGAAGTCTTGCCATCCTCACTTCTAAGGAGCATTCTGGTTGTACTTCTCCCAAGACAGATGTGTTTATTTTTGTCACAGTACAGGGTACAGTCAGTGTGCTTCCTCAACACCATAATTCAGAGACATAAATTATTCTTCAGTCTTCCTTATTCACTGTCCAGCTTTCCCACACATCTGAAGCAGTTGAAAATATCATAGGTTGGGTCAGGTGTACCTCAGTTCTCAAGGTGACATCTTTGCTATATAACACTTTAATGTGTTTTGCAGCCGATTTGCTGAGTGTACTATACTGTTTGATTTCTTACTGCTCCTTCCTTAGGTGTTGATTGTGGGTCCAAGTAAAATGAAATCCTTGACAACTTCAGTATTTTCTTCATTTATCATGATGTTACCTATTGGTCTAGTTGTGAGAATTTTTGTTTTCCTTTTGTTGAAGTTTAATCCATACTGAATGCTGTAGTCTTTGGGATTTTTTTATCAGTGCATCTTTGTCTTAGTTATCTAGTGCTCCTGTAACACAAATACCCCAAGTGGATAGCTTTAACAAAGAGAAATTTACTTTCTCACAGAAAAGGAGGCTAAAAGTCCAAAGGCAAGGCATCTGTTCTAGGGGAAGACTTTCTTGGCTCTGGAGGAAGGTCTTTGTTGTCAGTCTTCCCTTGGACTGGGAGCTTTTGAGGCACAGGGACCCTGGGTCCAAAGGACACACTGTACTCCCAGTATAACTTGTTTCCGGATGTTATGAGGTCCCCAACTCTCTGCTTGCTTCCCTTCCCTTTGTATCCCCAGAGATTGCCTCAAGGCACTGTACCCTACTTAGAAATTGAGTCCTGCCTCAGTAACACAACCACTGCCCATCCTCCTTCATTAACATCATTGAGAAAGGATTTACAATATAGAGGAACATTATATAGTATTGGAAATCATGGCCCAGCGAAATTGCTACAGACATTTTGGGGGGAACACAATTCAATGCGTAATAGTCTTGAAATCCTCTTCACTTTCAGCAAGCAAGGCTATCTCATCTATGTATCACAGGTTGTTAATGAGTCTTTAATCCTGGTGTCACATTCTTCATCTATTCCAGCTTCTCAGATTACTTGCTCAGTGTAGAGACTGACTGTGTATAATGAAAGGATACAACACTTAACACCTTTCCTAGTTTTAAACCATGTAATATCATATTATTCTGTTTGAATTACTGCCTCCTGGTCTATGTATAGGCTCCTTCACAAGCAAAATTGTTTTGGAATTCCTTTTCTTCACAATGTTATCTGTAGTTTGTTATGATTCACGTAGTTGAATGCCTTTGGATAGTAATTAAAACCGAGATAAACATCTTGTGTTTTCCGCTTTCAGCCAATATCCATGTGACTCAGCAGTGATATTCCTTGTTTCACATTCCTTTCTGAATCCCCTTTGAATTGCTGGTAGCTCCCGGTAGCTGTACTGCTGCAAACAGTTTTGAATTATCTTCAACAGAAGTTTAATTGTGTGTGATAGTGATACTGTTCAATATTTTCCATGTTCTTATCTCTTCTAGTTAGTTGGCGAGGTAGCTGTTTTCCATATTTCTTGGCATAGATGAGTAAGCACTTCCAGTATTGCATGCATTTGTTGAAACATCTCCATTGGCATTCCATCAATTCCTGGAGCCTTACTTTTCGCCTATACTTTCAGTGTATCTTAGACTTCTTCCTTCGGTACCATCAGTTCTTGTTCATATGCTGCCTGTTGAAATGGCTGAATGGCACAATTCTTCTTGGTATGGTGGCTGCATAGTCCTGCTATCTTTTTTGGATGCTTCCTGCATCAATAAGTAGTTTGCCCATAGAATCCTTCAATGTTGCCACTGAGCCTTGAATTTTTTCTTCAGTTCTTTCAGCTTGAGAAATGCTGAGTATGTTCTTTCATTCTGCTTTTCTAATTCTGGGTCTTTGCACATTTTATTTAGCTCTTCATCATTTCTCCCATTTTCTTTAGCTGCTGTATGTTCAGGACCAAGTCTCACAGTATCTTCTGACATCCATTTTGGTCTTTCCTGTCTTTTTGATGACCGCTGGCTTTTGTCCTATATAATGTGCTTGCTGTCATCCCACAACTCATCTGGTCGTCAGTCGTTAGTGTTCATTGTGTCAAATCCATTCTTGAAATGGTCTCTAAATTCAGATGGGATATACTGGAATTTGTACTTTGGCTGATGTGCACTTGTTTTCATTTTCTTCAGCTTCAGCTTGAGCTTGATAGGAGCAGTTGATGCTCTGTTCCATAGTTGACCTGTGCCCTTGTTCTGACTGATAATATTGAGCTCCTCTATTGTCTTTTTCCACACATGTAGTCGATTGGATTCCTGTGTGTTCCATCTGGTAAGATCCATGATGTAGTTGCCATTTATGTTGAAAAAGATACTTCCAGTGAATAGGTTGTGGGTCTTGCAAAACTCTTTTATCAGACAATCTCTGGCTTTGTTTATATCAGCAAGGCCATGTTTTCCAACTACTCATCATTCTTGTTTATTTCCAACATTGACATTCCAATCACCAGTAGTTATCAGTGCACCTTAATTGCATACTTGATTAATTTTAGACTAAGGACATTGGTAAAACCCTCCAATTTTTGTCATTAGTGGTTGGTGCATACATTTGAATAATAGTTGTAGAAGTGGTCTTCCTTGTAAGTATGTGGATATTACCCTATCACTGACAACATTCTACTTCAGGATAAATCTCACAGTGTTCTTTTTAACTATGAATCTGGTGCTATTCCTCTTCAACTGGACATTCTCAACATAGTAGACCACGTGATTGCCTGAATCAAAATGGCCAGTGCCAGTGCATTTCAGCTCACTAATGCCTATAATTTCTGTCTTCAAATATTCTGTTTCATTTACAACTTCCAATTTTCCTATATTCCTACTTCATACTTTCCACATTCCCATTATTATGAATGGTTGTAGTTTAGCTGTTTCTTTTTATTTTGTGTTACGGCCCTAAACACTACACTTCTTTAATTTGGTATATCTTTTAATGTGGGGGGACCTCTTACATTCCTTTCTTTTATAATTTACCTGTTAAAAAGCCTGAATTCTTTGACATGCCGTTTCTCACAGTCAGGATTTTGCTGAGCACATTCTAATGGTATAATTTGGCACATTCTGTCATACTCTGTACTGGCTGCAAATTGCTTAGACTCAGTTTCCATTTCTTTGGAAGCACATAATGTCTGGTTGTCTATAATTTTGTGATATAAATCTCTATTGATACTTACTGAAAGCCTACAAGGCACCCCTCTGAATGTTAGCTTTGCTTTGAGTCTCGCTGCCTTGAAGAGTTTCTGCTTGTGTTTCATTTTGTTAAGCTTGACTATAATATGTCTTGGAGTCTTTCTTTTTTTTTTTAATTATGACTGAGTGAAAATGTACATTCTCATATATATTTACATGCCCACCTATATGCAGCTTCCACTACTCTCCCTGCACGGTGACAGCACACTATTACTGTCTGCTCCATACATGTCTCATCCTCCCAACAATCTCCTTTCCCCTCCTCTCCACCCACTCTCCTTCTTCCAGCCAGAGGTCAGCAGGATGATATCCTATAGATGCATAGAACCATAAAGTGCATCCAATATATGCTCACTCTGCACCGCCAAGTCCAATCCATTCGTGTCCAAAGAGTGGCCCTCCATTATGATTTATGGGCAAGGGCAGCATTATGGCCAGGGTCCATGCTCTCAGGGGAACCCTGAAACGGCTGGACCATCAGTTGAGGTCTTTTAGTGTTGCCAGTGAGACTCAACTTAGTGAGCTCCATCGTGGCTATCACTGGTGGTGGCTGGGCACCATCCGGTTCTTTGGTCCCAAGTCGATGTTGGTACCCACTCATGTGGGTATCTCTATCTTCTGGGCTGTCTTTACCCCATGTCATTTTGGTCCTTGGTGAGCATCCGTTCCTGCTGAGTTGGGACCATTTGCTGTGCCCTCGGATGGCAGCTTGGCAGCTTTTAAGACCCCAGACGCCACTCACCAGTGTGGGGTGCAGAGAGCCCTCTTAGCAAAATGCTAGTTGTGCCAATTGGCCTCGATTTTGACTAAGAGCATGATCCCCTGCCTCCTGCCTCAGCTACTCTGTCCTTGCAATATTGGGTTAAGATGGAAGGAGTATTCAAGTTATGCTGAAGTCCACTTAATATTGTTCTTGTTTCTAATGTGTGCTATTACTGATTTCACCCAATCAAATTTCTAGCAACTATGTAATCTAAACCCTGACCCCTTCGCCCTTCCTTCTTCCCCTCCCTTGCAGGTGTCAAAGAGTCTTCTGTACATAAGTCTGTTTTTGAGATCCTACCGTAGGGGTCTGATACAATATTTGTCCTTTTGTCACTGGCTACTTTCACTGAACATAATGTCTTCCAGTTGAAAACAGGCTAGGAGATGTTTCCTGGAATCGTCATTATTCTTTATCATTGCATAGTGCTCCATTGAGTATATATACCATAGTTTACCTATCAATTCCTCTGTTATTGGGTATCTGGGTTGATTCCATCTTTTTGCTATCGTGGACTGTGCTGCGATAAACATTCTTGTACATGTGTCCGTTGGTGTGAAAGGCCTTGATTCTGAAGGATATATTCCAAGTAGTGGAATTACTGGGTCAAATGGTATAACTGTATCCATTTCTTTAAGGAAGTGCCAGTTTGCTTTCCAAAGAGGCTGTACCATTTTGCAACCACACCAACAGTGTAGGAGAGTTCCATTTTCTCCACAGCCTCTCCAGTATTTGTTGTTTTGTGTTTTGGGATCATGGCCAACCTTGTTGGGGTGAGATGGTATCTCACTGTAGTCTTGATTTGAATTTCTTTAATAACTAAAGATCGTGAACATGACCACATGTGTTTTTTGGTTGCTTGGATCTCCTCTTTAGAGAAATGTCTGTCCATCTCCTTGGCCTATCGCTTAATTGGATGATTTATCTTCTTCTTGTTGATATTTTGTAGTATCTTGTAGATTGTGGAGATCAGGCGTCGGTCTGACAAAGAGTTGCCAAATATTTTTTCCCATTCTGTAGGTGGTCTTTTAATTCTATCAATAAAGTCTTTGGATGAACAAAACTGTTTGACTCTTAATAGTTCCCATTTATCTATTATCTGTTGATTGTGGTTTGTTTGACAGATTTTGAAGTCTGTCTATGTTGTGCACTAAAACTTCCATTGTTGTTCCTACTATTTCTTGGATGAGCTTTATCATTTTAGGTTTGATATTTAGGTCTTTTATCCAGTTGGAGTTGGTTTTTATATAAGGTGTAAGATACGGATCTTAATTTATTGCAGATGGATATCCAGTTTTGCCAGCACTATTTGTTGAAGATACTGTTTTGACCCCAGTTTAATGTCTTAGGGCCTTTGTCAAATATGAACTGTTCATAGGCAGATGGTGTCATCTCTGGGGTCTCAATTCTGTTCCATCGATCGATCTGTCTGTTCTTGTACCAGTACCAGGCTGTTTTGACCACTGTGGCAGTGTAGTATGTTCTAAGGTCGGGTAATCAGAGACCTCCCAGTGTGTTCTTCTTTAGTAGTACCTTAATTATCCGGGGCTTCTTCCCTTTCCAAACAAATTTGGTGATTTGCTTCTCCATCTCATTAAAAAATGACACTGGAACTTGTATTGGGATTGCATTATATAAGTAGATTGCTTTGGGTAAAATAGACATTTTTCACAATGTTAAGTCATCCTATCCATGAGCAGGGTAGGTTTTTCCATTTACCTAGGTCTCTTAGTTTCTTGTAGTAAGAGCTTGTAGTTCTCTTTGTAAAGGTTTGTTATTTCTTAGGTTAGATTAATTCCTAGGTACTTTATCTTCTTAGGGACTATAGTAAATGGTATTGATTGGATGATTTCTTCCTTAACAGTCTCGTTATTGGTATAAAGGAATCCTACTGATTTACTTATGTGTATCTTGTATCCTGAGACTTTGCTGAACTCTTCTATCAGTTTGAGCAGTTTACTTGTAGATTCTTTGGGATTCTCTGCATATACAATCATATCGTCTGCAAACAGGCAGATTTTGACTTCTTCTTTGCCGATGCAGATGCCCTTTATTCCTTGGTCTTGTCTAATTTCTCTCGCTAGAACTTCTAGTACAGTGTGGAATAGGAGAGGTGAGAGTGGGCATCCTTGTGTACTTCCTGTTCTGAAGGGAAAGTCTTTCAGTTTCCATTCAGGATGACGTAGGCAGTTGGCTTTGTATAAATGGCCCTTATTGCACTGAAGAATTTTCCATCTATGCCTATTTTGCTAAGAGTTTTTAGCATGAATGGGTGTTAGACTTTATCAAATCCCTTTTCTGCATCAATAGACAAAATCAGATGATTCTTGTCTTTTGTATTATTTATGTGGTTAATCACATTAATTGTTTTTCTGATGTTGAACCAGCCTTGCATCCCTGCTATGAATTCAACTTGGTCATGATGGATTATTTTTTTTTGATATGTTATTGTATTCTATTGGCAAGAATTTTGTTGAAGATTTTTGCATTGAGATTCATGAGCAATATTGGTCTGTAGTTCTCCTTTTTTGTTGGGTCTTTCCCTGGCTTTGGTATCAGGGTTATGCTGGCTTCATAGAATGATTCTGGAAGTACTCCATCCCTTTCTATACTGTGAAATAGTCTCAGTAGTATTGGAGATAACTTTTCTCTAAAATGTTGGTAGGATTCTACAGTGAAACCATCTGGGCCCGGGCTTTTTTTTGGTTGGCAGTGTTTTGATGACCTTTTCAATCTCTTCCTTTGTGATGGGTTTATTAAGTTGTTCTGCTTCACGTTGTGATAATTTGGGTAGGTGGTGTGAATCAAGGAATTTGTCCATTTCGTCTAGGTTTTCAAATTTGTTAGAGTACAGTCTTTCAAAGTATTCTGTTATGATATTTTTGATTTCTGTTGGATCTGTTGTGATAACTCCCCTCTCATTTCTCATTTGGGTTATTGGTTTCCTTTCCTGCTTTTCTTTAGTAAGTTTAGCCGTGGTTTTCAATTTTGTTGATCTTTTCAAAAAACCAGCTTTTGGTCTTTTCAATTTTTTCAATTGTTTTTCTATTCTCTAATTCATTTAGCTCTGCTCTAATCTTTATGATCTTGTTTCTTCTGGTGCCTCGGGGGTTCCTCTGTTGCTGTCTCTCTACTTGTTCAAGCTGTAGCGTTAGTTCCTTGATTTGGTTTCTTTCTTCCTTCCAGTTGTGTGCACTGATGGAGATAAACACACCTCTGAGCACTGCTTTGGCTATACCCCATAGGTTCTGGTAGGAAGTGTTTTCATTGTGATTGGAATCCATGAATTTCTTTATTTCATCCTTGATTGCTTCTGTAACCCATGTTTTTTTGAGCACGATGTTGTTCAGTTTCCAAGAGTTCCACTTTCTATCTGTATTTTTTCTACTATTGATTTTGACTTTTATGGCTTTATGATCTGAGAAGATGCTTTGCAATAATTCAGTGGTATGGATTTTGTTGAGAATTGCATTATGTCCTAACACATGGTCAATTCAATGTTCCATGTGTACTGGAGAAGAAGGTGTAGTTGTCTGCTGATCGGTGGAAAGTTCTGTATATATGGATGAAGTTTAGTTGGTTAATTGTGGCAATGAGGTCTTCTGTATCTTTACTGAGCTTGTTTCTAGGTGACCTGTCCAGTATTGAGAGTGGAGTGTTAAAGTCTCCCACTATTATTGTGGAGTGATCTACCTCTTTTTTGGGTGTAGTCAGTTTTCTTCAATGTATTTAGGTGCTCTGATATTAGGTGCATAAATATTTAATATAGTTCAGTCTTCCTTGTGTACTCAACCTTTCAGCAATACATAGTGTCCATCTTTGTCCACGATAGTGGATTTTACATTAAAATTGATTTTGTCTGAGATTAGAATTGCCACACCTGCTCTTGTTTGTTCATTGTTAGATTGATATATATTCTTCCATCCTTTAATTTTCAGTTTGTTCCTATCTTTAGGTCTCAAGTGAGTTTCTTGTAGACAACATATGCATGAGTCATGTCTTTTGATCCAAGATGTCACTAGATGTCTATTTACTGGAACATTCAGTCCACTCACATTCAGTGTAATTATTGATAGGTATGTGTTCACTGCTGCCATTGTGGTATGTTTATTTTTGTGTTGATGTTTTCTCTGTTGTTCTTAATAGTCTGTTCTGGGACATTCTTTTTTGTGAGTTGATTTTTCACCTTTTTCATAGCTGCTTTTGTAGTTGTTGAGACTCCTGTGTTGCATTTCTTGGAATGGTATGATACCTCTTTGTTGTGCTTTATGGCTGCCCCTATGATCCCCCTTAATAAAGTATATATAAACCCAATTTTAATTACTACCAGTCTTGTCATCTTCCTCTCCATCTGAAAGGACTATAACGACTGTAGTACATCCCTGTTTTTAATATGATGGCACCATAGTTTTCACGATAATCACTGGATTGCTTCTTTCCGTATTAAAGCTGTGATTGGCTTTGCAGCCTTCCCTAACTGAGTAAAGTTCTGAGTAATGTGTCATTCTAAAATATAAAGTTAGTGGTTTTGTTCTTCTAAGCCAAAGCCAAGAACTTCTTTCAGTATTTCTTGTAGTTTTGGTTTGCTTTCTACAAAGTCTCTGAGTTTCTGTTTATCTGGGAATGTCTTAATTTCATTTTCCTATTTGAAAGATAGTTATGCAGGATATGTAATTCTTGGTTGGAAGTTCTTTTCCTTCAAGGCTTTGAATGTGTCATGCCACTGTCTCTGTGCCAGCATGGTTTCTGCTGAGAAATCTGATGAAAGCCTACAGGGTTTCCCTCTGAATGTTAGCTTTGCCTTGAGTCTTGCTGCTTTTAAGAGTTGCTACTTATGTTTCATTTTGTTAAGCTTGATTATAATATGTCTTGGAGTCTTTCTTTTGAGATCTATATTGGGTGGTGTACGATATGCATCTGAGATGTCTGTACTCTCTTCCTTCATGATTTCTGCGAAGTTTTCTGTCAGTAGCTCAGTAACAATACTCTCTGTGTTCGCCAGTGTCTCATCCTGTTCAGGGACTCCAATTAATTGAAGGTTGTTCCTCTTAATAGAGTCCCACATGCTTCTTAATGTTTCTTCATTTTTCTTGTTTCTTTTTTCTGATTTCTGCTCATAGACGCAGCATCAGTATCTCTGTCTTCCAAGTCAGAAATTCTGTTTTCCATTTGTTCCATTCTGTTTTCTTGGCTTGGAATGGAAGTTTCTGTGTCTTTGATTTTGTTCTTGATCTGTTGGATTTCAGAGTACTAGTGTTCCATCACATCGAACAGCTTGTTTAATTTTTCCTTTTGTTCTGGTGCATTTTATATAAGGTCTAGAAGGGCTCTGTGTATAATCATTTTGTATTCATTTTCTGATGATTTCATAAGTTTCTTCATCTGGAAAACTTCTTGGTTGTTTTGTTTGGGAACCTTCTGAAGCCATGAGTGATTTCTTGTATGTCACAAGTGTCTGTTGCTTTTTGGGTCCCATGTGAGTAAGTAGAGGCTGGAAGAGGTACTGTGAGGATGGACTGCAGATGTTTCTCTAGGCTGTCTTAAAATGTAAAGCAAAAGGTATCTGACCACTTCCCAAGTCAGTCAGGTTTTCAGGTGTAGAGGTCCCTCTTCCCAACTGGCAAAGTAAGCACCTCTATATGCAACCCCAGATGATACTAACTGTTTCAAAATACAGCCATGCTGCTGCCCTGTTGACCTCTGCTGACACGGCCCAGCCTTAGGTGACACTGTGTGAACGACTGCTTTTCTAGTAGAAAAGCTCTCTCCTGTGGGCAGGCACTGGCTCCCAAGCTATGAAATAGGTCCAGCTGCGGCCACCGTATCCAAGATGGCTCCTTCCACACAGGGAGCAGTTAGAAGGGCTAGAGGTGCCCAGAGGTATTGATTCCTTTGCTTCTGTTGCCGGGTCCCCACCGTAGGCAACTGTGTAAAGTACTGCTTTTGTGTCAGAGAAACCACGCTATGGCAGTGATAAAAAGACAGGCCCAAAGTGGCTAGATTAACAGAGTCCTAAGCCTTGCTCTCAAAATATGGGAATTTCGCCTGCCTGTCCCCCCAGCAGTGCATCTGAGTCTAGCTGCTAGGCAAGACCCAGCTCCGCCCACCAGCCAAGATAGAGGAAAAAAAAAAGTCAAAATGGTGTGTTTACCTTCAGTCCGTTAGAGCCAGGGCTAGTCAGGAGCAGGTGTCAGTGGAAGAGAGGAGGTTTTCTGCTCAGTGGTATGAAGTCCAAATTAACAGCCCTGTGCCGTGTCCTGGAGGCTCACTAGGTGACCAGAAGGCTCCATTTGATTGTCAGTTCAGGTCTTGGTTTCCAGAGGGATATAAGGAGATGTGAGCTTAATCTGCCATCTTGATTGTGCCCCTCTGGAGTCTTCCTTTTGAGATCTATATTGAGTGGTGTTCCGTATGCATCTTGGATATCTATATTCTCTTCTTTCATAATCTCAGGGAAGTTTTCTGTCAGCATCTCAGCCACAATACTCTTTGTGTTTTCAGGTGTCTCACCATGTTCAGAAACTCTAATTAATTGTAGATTGTTGAGTCCCACATGTTTCTTAATGCTTCTTCATTTTTCTTGTTTCTGTTTTCTGATTTCTCCTCATGGATGCTGGAATCAGTAGCTCTGTCTTCCAAGTCAGAAAGTCTGTTTTCCTTTTGTTCCATTCTGTTTTCTTTGGCTTTGAATTGAATTTCCTATCTCTCTGATTTTGTTATTGATCTGTTAGATTTCAGAGTACTGGTGTTCCATCAGATCAAATAGCTTGCGTAATTTTTCATTTTGCTCTGCTGCATTTTGTATAATGTCTAGGAGGGCTCTATGTGTAATCCTTTTGTACTCCCCTCTGATATTTTCAGAAAGGCTTCTTCATCTGAGAAGTTCTTTTGTTCTTTCTTTTAGGGGCCTTCTGGAGCCATTGGTGAATTTTTTGTTACGTTTCTGTCCAAAGTTTGTTGCTTTTGGGGCACCTGGAGGTTATTTTGTTTCTCTGATTTTACCTTAATGGGATCTAAAGCTCAATTTGAAAAGAAGGGTGATCCCCAGTCACCTCTGTGTTCTCTAGTAACTGAGCCCAGTGGAATCTCTGGGATAGCATCCTCCACCTCCTGATTGGCAAAAACACGGCCCTACTTACAGAGTCACTGGGTGGCCATCAGCTGACCCAATGATGTGAGTCAGTAGACGCTGGAAGAGATACTTTCAGGATACTCCACAGGTATTTCTCTAGGCAGTCTTATATTAGTGACACCTATCTCACAGTTTCCTAGCTTAGTCAGGCTTTCAGCTGTACCAGTCTCTCTTCCCAGCTGGCAAATAAGCACCTTTTTATCCAACCCCACATGCTGTAAGCTAGTTCAAAATACAGAAAGACTACTGCTCTTCTGTCATCTGCTGCCGGGCCCCACCCCGTAGGGCCACACTGTGAAAAACACTGCTTTTCTGCCAGAAAAGCACTCCCCGGGCAGGCACTGCCTCCTAGCCTGCTGAGTAACTGAGTTATCCTGCTGGGTAACTCCTCATAGTCAAACAAGATGGCGTCCCACATAAGCCCTCCTGCCTGCTGTGAAATAGCCAAATCAATGGTGGAGGTTCAGAAAGAGAGGGTGGTGGGGCCTATGTGCACAGAGTCCAGAGCTGGGCTCTCAAAATGTAGCTATTCTGCCTGCTGGCCATTTCTGCAGTTCGTCTGAGCTTGGCTGTCAGTTAAGCCCCAGCCCTGCCGGCCAGCTAAAACAGAGGAAAACAAGTTAAAATGGTGAGTTACCTTCAGACTGTGAGAGCCAGCACTCAACAAGGGTGGGAGTCAGCAAAGGAGAAGAAGTTTCCCTATTCAGTGGTGTGCAGTCCAAATTGACAGCCCTGTGTGTCCTAGGGCTCACTAGGTATCCAGAAGGCTCCATTTAGTTACCAATTCAGGCCTTGGTTTCCAGAGGGAATTAAGGAGACATGTGTTTAGTTTAGTCCACCATCTTGACTCTGCCTCCCACACTCCTAGAACTTTTGAAAAGTAGTAAGGCTAAGGCATAACATAGATTTCAAAATTTTGGCAGTGAGTACCTGACATAGACTAAATGATACCCTTTAGTAGGAAACATTTAAGCAATGAAGCATGTCATTTATCATAGCCCTTTCCTTAGTTAAATTTTGACATATGCTTTCCTCTCTATTTAACAAAGTTTTTAAATAGACACTTTTATGTTAAGTGATGTTTTCTTTTTTTTTTTGTTTTTCAACATTCAGACAGATTCCTTCAAAATGGGACAAGAGTTTGTGAAACATTTTCCTAACAGTGAAGACAAGTTAACTAACCTTAACCTGGTTTCCACAACTTTAAAGTTAGATTTGACAGACCAAGTTGTGTCCCCGAAATCTGCTGAATGCCACAGTTCTAATAAAACATCTATCAGCACCACATCAGAAAGACTGTTGTTGCAAGATACCTCTAAGATGGAGTGCTTCAGTCAACCGCTGTCAACCAGCAAAAGTAGTTACAGAGGTTGCAGTAGTCAGTCATACCACCTACTCAGTAAAGAACAAAGAAGAAATAATCTCCAGGAAGAATCTTTAAAGTTTATGAAAGGAGTTATGGATGAATGTACTCATGTAGCAAATTTCTCAGGTACTGGTTTTATTTGTAATTGAGAATAGTTGCTGGTAATGTAAATATTTATGAAATATTTTTTAAGAATATTTCATATTTTTCAGGAAATCTGTCTTTATTATAAACTCCAGAATGTTTTCTCTGGGATAATTTAGTTACTACACTATGTGATATTTTATCCATGAAACTCTATAACTGTCATATTAGTTTATTAAAAAAAGCACCATTGGAAAAAAACACATTGGAGTTTGTATCTTCTTTAGAATATTCATCTCATTTTATTAGAGATGAACACTATGATCTATCACAATTTTTTAACTTAAAAAAATTTAAAGTTACAAATGTTTCAGTGTACTATATAATTGTTTTATTTTCTCATATGATAGTATGTACATAAGAATCTTAGAGGTTTTAAAAGTATGTGTCTTATCTTTTTTAAAATGCTATACTTAGTTCCTGTTGACCCAAGCCTAATTATAGTGGTTCAAGCCAAAGAAGATGCCTATATTCCACGAACAGGAGTTCGAAGTCTCCAAGAAATTTGGCCTGGTTGTGAAGTCCGATATCTAGAAGGGGGTCATATTAGTGCTTATCTTTTTAAACAAGGAATCTTTAGGTAAGATGATTGGTCTACATAGGTATTCATTTGTTGTTTGGATTTTTTCTTCTTAATGCTTTTTGCCTCAAATATAAAAACTTAGGTATTTTTGTTATATGTTTTAGTCCTCTTATTTCCCCTGGCTTCTCTCAAATCTCTTGTTGTCATACTTTTCCTTTTTTGTATCTGGTCCTCTCCCTTTTTTTTCTAAACAACAGGGGAAGTAGTGTATCATAGTCATACTATATTGTATAGGTGTACCCTTTTCATATATTGTGTTGTTGTTAGGTGTCACTGAGTTGGTTCTAACCCATAGTGACCGTATGCGCAGAGTAGAGCTGACCCATAGCGTTTCCACTGAGTGTCAGATGGATTTGACATTTTCAGTTAGCAGTTGAGTTCTTAACCAGTGTGCTCCCAGGACTCCTCTTTGTATATTAATGGCCAGGTATCTTATGATGTGAGGAAGGACATCAGAGTTTGTAAAACTTGCTTTGCAGTAAGAGTTTTTCACTCTACTCTGATATTCTGCTCTCAAAATGGCCTCAGTATCTGTGGAGTAGTTAAGTAGTGTTTCTCAGCTAGAGAATATTAACCTATAAATGAGAAGTGAAATATTAGTTTTAATGTAAACAATCTTATATGACCCCAGTATTTTAGTTAGAACTTCTGAAATTTTTTATGCTGTATCTCCTGTTTCCTAATACCCTGCATTATGTCTGCTTCCAGCCAGGTCTCATTGACATATATTTGTCATTCCCAGTGCCATCGAGTCAGATCTGGCTTATTACCACATTGTTGTTAGGTGCCTTTGAGCCAGTGCTGACTCAGCAATCCCATATAAACAGAATAAAACACTGCCTGCTCCACCAACCATCTTCAAAATCATTGCTGTCTTTGAGCCCACAGTTACAGCCACTGTGTCAGTACATCTTGTTGAGAGTTTTTCTCGTTTTTGCTAACCCTCTACTTTCCCAAGCATGATGTCCTTCTCCAGGAACTGGTCCATCCTGTTAACTTGTCCAAAGTACGTAAGATAAAGTCGCATCATCCTCACTTCTAAGGAATATTCTGGCTGTACTGCTTCTTCCAAGCCAGATTTGTTTTTCTGGCAGTTCGTGGTCTAGTCAGTATTCTTCACCAACACCATAATTTGAAGTAATCGTTTCTTTGGTCTTCCTTATTTATCATCCAGCTTTCTCTTGGATGTGAGGAAATTGAAAATACCGCATCTTGGATCAGGTACACGTTAGTCCTTAAAGTGACATCTTTGCTTTTTAACACTTCAAAGAGTTCTTTTTCATCATGTTTGCCATGCAATACATCATTTCATTTCCTGACTGCTGCTTCCTTGGATATTTATTATGGATCCAAGTAAAAAGAAATTGTTGACAACTTCAGTATTTTCTCCATTTATCAACAAAGACAGTGCTCAGAGCTAACTCTGGGGGAATATTTGTCCAGCAGACAAACATCTCAGGCCCTCTCTCCTTTTATTCAAATATTGAGAGCTGACACCTACCTCAAAAGAAAATCTCTTCATGTGTTTATACCAGTGAATGTCCAGCTTTAATTTATTTCATATCTCATGGTTTATTACATTTTAACAGAGGGCATATTCTTTTTTTTTTATTATGACTGAATAAAAATGTACATTTCCATATAAATTTTCATGCTCACCTATGTGCAGCTCCCACTGCTCTCCCTGCCTGGTGACAGCACACTCTTCCTCCCTGTTCCATACATGTCCTATCCTCCTAACAGTTTCCTATCCCCTCTTCTCCACCCACTCCCCTTCTTCCAGTAAGAGGTCAGCAGGACGACATCCTGTGGATATAGAGAACCATAAAGTGCCCACAAGATATGGTCACTCTGCATCACCATGTCCAATCTATTGCTGTCTGAAGAGTTGACCTTCATTATGATTTATGGACAGGAGCAGCATCAGGGCCAGGGGTCATGCTCCCAGGGGAACCCCGAAGCCACTGGACCATCAATTGCGGTCTTTTAGTGGAGATCTCAAGGTGCACCCCTATTTATTCTTGTGTTGCCGGCAAGACTCAATTTTGTGAGCTCCATCATGGCTATCACTGGTGGTGGCCGGGCACCATCTGGTTCTTCTGGTCGTGAGTCGATGTAGAGACCCACTCGTGTGGGTCTCCCTGTCTTCTGAATTCTCTTTGGCCCACGTTGTTTTGGTCCTCGGTGATCATCCGTTCCTGCTGAGTTGGTACCATTTGGTGTACCCTCAGACTGGGGGCAAATTTTCGAGCCAAAAAATATGTGCATGACAGGAAGCTGTGTTTTCCCTACATACAGAAATCATAGTCTATTGGCAGGCTGTCATCTTAATATCTTTATGACGATGTGAGGAAATGCTTAGTCAGACAAGCAGGATTCGAAAGTAGTAGTATCTCATGGCTATTATTGAAATTAAGTGAAAATATAGAGATACACATTAAAAAGAAAAAGCCTGGAAGAAAATGTGTGAAAAGATTAACAGTAGATGGCTTAGGGTGATGGGATTAACACTTTGTCCCTTCTACTTGAAAAAAAAATTTTTTTTTTTAATAATAATCTGTAATGAAAAGTATTGCACAATAGGAACAAACAAACCAAAATAAGCTTAAAAAGTTCTTATGGTCCTGTGCCAGATGAAGTTGTATCTTCATTTTCAATTGAAATATATGTTGTGAAATTAATACAGTAAATTAGGGCTTTTGATTTTAAATTTAGTTGCTTGGAACATGTTTTTAATAAGCTAAATTTCATACCTTTATTATAAGGTATAAATGATTGAATACCACATTCTGAAAAGTTACACCACTATTTAGTTTTTAACAAAGGGATAAAATAAAGACAGTAAAAGAGCCAGTTTCATTGCTTTATCACTTAGGTATATAAAATGTGTGTATATAGATATAAGCTTCCCCTCCTATCCAAAAGTAAAGCATTCCTGTGAAACTTCTCATAAGCCAAAATGGCATAAATCAAAGTACCATTAATTTGTATGGGAAAATGTTTTGAACATTGCCAGCCAAAAAATAACCTACCAAATCATACTAAATACCACATAAAACCTGAAGTAACACACAGTAGAAGTTAGGACCACTTGATGCTGAGTGTACTTCCAGGGGAAAGAGCTTGGTGGGGCTACTCTCGCTACAGAGGAGGCTTGCTGCCTTATTAATGGCTAGCTGCAAAGCAATGCTGAATGCTGTTTCTGCTCTTTGTCTTTTTTTTTAGAAGCTAAAATACTCTTTGAATTTCTTTCAGTTAGCAAGAACAGGTAAGTCATTTGTAAAAGTACAGTGGCATATAGCAAACTTTGAAAAAGTGAGGGGATGACTGTAGGTGTGTGTACGTGTATGTAGGATACCTGTGTGTGTATACACATACGTAAGTGTTCAGCTGTTATCTGAAAGACTGGTGGTTCAAACCCCCAGGCTGTTCTGTGGGATAAAAAAATCCAACTATCTCCTCCTGTTTCCTATAAAAAACACAGCTTAGGAAACCCTGTGAAGCTGCTGTCTGTCATAAAATGTTGCCTTGAGTCAGAATCAGCTGCACGGGACACAACAACCTGTATATATAGCCCCTAGGTGGTACAAATAGTTAATGTGCTGAAACACTAACCAGGTTGGGCAATTTGAGTCTACCTGGTGGGGTCTCTGAAGAAAGGCCTGGCCATCTCCTTCTCTAATACAAGCCACCAACAAATCCATACAGATAGGAAGTAGGTTAGTGGTTGCCAGTGACTGTGGGCACGGGAAATGGGGAATAACTACTAATGGATATGAGGTTTCTTTTGGGAGTAATGAAAATGTTTTAGAATTAGATAGTGGTGATGGTTGCACAACTCTGAATATTTTAAACATCACTGAAGTGTATAATTTAAAGGAGTAAATTTCATGGTATGTGAATTATATCTCAATAAAGCTGTTCTAACAAAAACAAGCCATTGAAAACTTGTGCAGTTCTACACTGACACACATGGGGTCTCCATGAGTTGAAATTGACATGACTGCAACTGGTTATTTTTTTATCTATCTATCCATACCCATCCCTAAGTCGTGCAAATTGTTTGCACTTGACTGCTAACCTAAAAGTTGGTAGTTCAAATCCACCCAGCAATGTCTTGGAAGAAAGGCCTGGCAACCTGTTTCTCTAAAGATTATGACCAAGAAAACCCTATGGGACATTTCTGTAATGGGGCTGCCATGGGTCAAAATCAACTTGACAGTGATAGGATTTTTTTAATATAATCTGTGTATATACATATATGTATGTATGTGTACGTGCACATAAATTTCTAAGGCACAGAAAAGTGCTTCACCAAAAAAAACGGTGCGCCAGGGGCCATCATCAGTTGGAAATATATTTCAGGTTTTCCAGTAGTGGTAGTGAAGTTGCATGGATCCAAACAGTCACCCTTAGCTTCCTGCCCTTCTCATAACTGAAATAGAGGTCAGATGGCAAGCTATAAGTGATTTTGGAAATTACAGTAAGGGCACCGTCCCCCCTTTTCTAAAAAAATATTGTACTTCAGGTGAAGATTTACAGAACAAACTGATTTCTCATTAAACAGTTTGTGCTCATGTTATTTCATGACATTGATTAACAACTCCACAACATGTCAACACTCTCCCTTCTTAACCTTGGGTTCCCTGTTACCAGTTTTCCTGTCCTCTGTTGCCTTCTTCTTGTCCCTTGGCTGGCAGGTCCCTGTAGTCTCATTTTGTTTCATGTGTCTGTCTGTTTTTGGCTAAAGGGTTTTACTTGGGACTTACTAAGCTGAAAGGGTTTCCCAGAGCCATGTTCTCAGGGTTTCTCTAGTCTTTGTAAGGCCAGTTAAGTCTGGTCTTTTTTTGTGAGTTAGAATTTTGTTCTGTATTTTTCTCCAGCTCTGTCCTGGACCATCTATTATGATCCCTGTCAGAGCAGTCAGTGGTGGTAGATGGGCACTATCTAGTTTCTGGACTCAGTCTGGTGGAGGCTATGATAATTGTAGTCCGTTAGTCCTCTGAACTAATCTTTTGTCTGTATCTTTAATTTTCTTCATTCTCTCTTCCCTTTTGTGCTAATTACTTACAGTTTTTTCTTTCATGTTTAATTATAGACGAGCCATCTATGATGCATTTGAACGGTTTCTCCATAAATATGCTAACTGATGGAGCATTGGATGTTACCATGTGTCTTACAAAAAGGAGTTTTCATCTTCTGATGTAAAAAACAAGAAGACAGCATTATACATCTAATTGTTATCGGTGGCTTGTCAGTGGATTCAGTGGCTTGTCAGTCAACTATAAATATAAAATATATTTCAATCATTTTAAACCAATATTTGGATTAAATAATGTTGAAGTACTTTGCTGATGTTTGTGGGTTCTTAGATATTTGGTATCTAGCCTACTGTTGCTATTTATGAAACCTTTAAATTTTTAATTCTGAATAATTTATTAGTTTTAAATAAATTCAATCAGAGACCCTACCCTTTCTTTCTTTTTAAATAATAATGTGTTTTAGGAGCCCTGGTTGCACAGTGGTTCAGAGCTTGGCTGCTAGTCAAATGGTTGGCAGTTCAAATCCGTTTCTTGGAAATCTTATGAGGGCAGCACTGCTCTGTCCTCTAGGGTCACTATGAGTCAGATCAATTCCATGGCACAGGGTTTGGTTTTGTTTTTTTGTGTTTTAGGTGAAAATTTACACAGCAAATTAGACTCTCCTTTAACAATTTCATACAAATTGTTTCATGCTATAGGTTACATTTTGTACAGTGTGTCAGCATTTTCGTTATTCCCATTCTCTTTGTTCTCTTTCCATTGATCTCTTCCAGTTTTTAATAAATTGCTAAATTAAGTTTATAACACATCAGCCTGAATTGTATACTCTTACAAGAAATTTCTGTTACTGACTTGATGTGAGAAATGTGTTTATTTCAGTTTTGGATCCATGGTGAGTTTATAATGCTGTTTTCAACATTGGTTAATATTCTGCTATGGAAGTATTTATGACATGTAAAATCTGTGTTAAGTTTGAATTCTAAAAAGTCCTGATTGCAAGTGCGCAGAGAAAATACTTAAGACTTGATCAGACTTTAAAACTTGCCAAATACTATGTTAAAACAAAATGCCAGACATATTTCCCTTACTTGAAAAGTTTCCATTCAGGCAAAACAGAAATAGTAGGAAACTTATTGCATAATTGACAGATACAGTGTCTAATATTTTCTTGTGTACCTCCTCTGGGTGCACTAAGCATCTAACTTGAGGCCAGCTACTTAACAACTCTTGCCTTTTAGTTTCAGGATGTAGTAGCTAGATATAAAATTGATTTGTCCCATATTTATACAAAAAACAAAGTTTTATATAGTAACTACTAGCTTTTTAAAAGAAGAGACTGTATGGCTAGATTTGGTGCTGTCTTTTTGTGTTAAACTTCTTAACCAGCAAGCTAGAATGTGTTTTAAAAAGTAGAAAATACTTTTGGTATCTGTGAAGGTCTGGAGTGAATGTATTTGAGTTTCATTTTTTGAAATCTGTTTTGTCTGTGAATTAGTTTTACATGTGTATTCTCATTCTGGTTAGGATATTTGAATATTGATATTACTTTGCATCCTTAAAGGAAATTTTGTCACATTAATGCCTCCATCTTAATTTCTTTTGAAACTATTAAAAATTATTAATGTGAAGCCCTTGGTGGCAAAATGTAGTGTGATTTCTTTAAAACTTCATTGGCATAATAAGCCAACACAGTACAACTATTTGAACTATTCTGCAGATGTATGTGTTGACTGGAACTTTTAGTATTAAATGAAAGTAAAAGGTCTGTTAAAGTTTTCCCAAAAAAAATACCTTTGAAAGATAATGTAAAACTTATTGTCAAATGATTGACGTATATTTTGCTGTATTATATATTTACTGAGGTGATAAGATTGAATACTTTTCCTAATCAAAGGCTTTAGTAATACCAGTATTATTTTTCACATAAACATTTCTTATTAAGCAATAAAGTACTAAGATGTGTGAGTTTCTATTATTAAAAGAATAAAATTTCACTAACTTGTAATTAACTTTTAGGTGTAACTAATTTTTCACAAATAAGTGTGAAAGAAGTTATTTGTAAAATAAAAATATGTCCACATGACTGCTTGAGTTGATGAATTCAGAGTACAAATTTTTTTTTTTTTTTTTTTTAGTTTACCCTTCCCAAAACAATGGCTTAAGCTATAGATATATATATACATATACACACACATGTCAAGTAAATTATTTTTCTGCTATTTTGAGATTTAGGTACATAAACTGCTACAAATTCATTTAGAGCAGAGTTGCAAAGTAGCAGCCTATGCAGGTTAGTTTGGCTCATAGTTGGGTTTTATTTGGTGGATGTAATGTTTCTGAAAATTTTGAATTTGAGAACACTTGAAATTGGGCACACACTCCCCAGTTTGCCCTCCACAGTATACTAGACTTCCTCTTGTATCAGACTACTTTATTACTCTGCATTTCCTACACAGCCCCTGAAGCCATCTGAATTTGATTCCCCTGATTTATATCTGTATTTAGAAAACGTCTCTGAATTTCATGATTTGCTACTGCTGTAGTTACTGTGAAACAATTTCAACATAGGCATTTTAGGTTGTTTTGTATGAATGTAATTTCCTTAATGTGGTGCTTTCTCTCATAAAGAGTATTGAATTCTTAACAATGTCACTGAAATTTTAAAAATCATTTCCAAATATTTTATACTTCACAATAAAGTCTGTTTAAAATCTTTTGGTTTTTCAAGATGTATTATTGTAAGTACAGAAAACACATGTAACTGTTGATTAATGTACCCCTGAACTGAGTATATGCAAACAAGGCAGAAGATAAGCAAGGCAGGCTCTAGCAGAACAGTATTAGTATCTCTAAAAGGAGAACTCAGTTTTCCCCGTATGTGTGTGATCTGGGAGAAAACATTCTGACAGAAAATTATCTGAATGTTGTATAACTCAATACTGGCTATGAGTATATTTATACTAATAAATGTACTGTGACCAGGTGTACAGAATGTGAACTGTAGGATTTACCAGACATGGGAATGGGGCTGGGGGGAGGTTGCTATAGCAACTAGGGAAAGATAGCAGATAACTTAGAGGGGGGAAAAAAGAATATTGGGGGCATTTTATAGGATGTAGGTAACCTAATTCTAGGAATATTCATGTAGGCAAAACCCTAGAAAACCCATAATTGTTTGGTGGAAAATGAAAAAAGTTTTCACTAGAAAATACCGGAACAAAAACCTGAAAAGATTTTCCTCAGGACCAACAGACCAACATGCACTCAATTAGGAAAAGAAATTGTAAGCAACTGTAAAAGCCTAACCTGTGTATAAACTTGTGACTCATTGACATGAAACAATTTTCCTATGTATAGCACCTGGATAATTTCACAAAGGAGTAAGTTTACTGTAGCATCTTGCTACTCAGAGTGTGGTCATTGGATTGGCAGCATCCTCTGAGAGCTTGTTAGAGATGCAGAAACTCAGGTCCCATCTCAAACTTACTGAGTCTGAATCCTAACTTGAACAAATCTCCAGATGGTTCAAATACTAAATTTTGAAAAGATCTCCACCCAAGTCAGTGACTCTCAAACTATCAGACTCACCTAAAGTCTTGATAAAACAGATCTAGACACCATCCCCCAGAATTTCTGATTTAATAAGTCTGGGGTAGGGCTGGAGAATTTGCATTTCTGACAGGTTTATTGAGATACTGATACCTATCAGTGAGTCACAAACACACTTTGAGAAGCACTGCTCCAGTGTTTTGTTTTTTTTTTTAAAAAAAAAAAAAAGGTCAGTTCTCACCCGAGATCCAGATTCAATTGGCTGAGGTTTTGTATGTATGAGTGTGTGTGTGTGTGTTTTAAGCTAAGTGTTCTTTAAACAATAATTAAATTCTATAGCTATAACTATAGGAACACAGATGTATTCTCTCAGCTTAACTTTGATGACTTCCACCAATAACTTAATTCAGTGGCCTCTAAATTTAATTTAGGATTAACTAAACATGCAAAATTATGAAATCAAACTATGTCTGCCATTCAGAATTTACCTAGCTTCTGCCAATCTGTTCTTCATTATTTTTTCTTAATTGTGGTATGATATAACAAAAAATTGCTATTTTGACAGTTTTCAGATATACAGTCAGTGGGATTAATTGTGAAGTGTTGAACAATGATTATTGCTATTTGCTTCCAAAAATTTTCTATTACCCCAAAGAGAAATTTTGTACTAAATAAAGATTAAGTCCCATGTCCTCCTCCTTCTAACCCATAGTAACCACTGATAAATGGGATAGGAAAAGAAATAAAAGGAATCCAGATTGTCAAGCAAGAGGCAAAGCATCTCTATTTGCAATTGATATGATCTTATACACAGAAAACTCTAAAGAATCCACCAAAGGGGGGAAAGAAAACTGGAACTAATAGAAGAGTTCAGGAAATTATCAAGATACAAGATAAGCATATGAAAGTCAGTTAGATTCCTTTACACCAACAAACACAACATCAAAGAGGAAACCATCAAGTCAATACCATTTACAATAGCACCCAAGAAGATAAAATCCCTGGAAATAAATCTAACCAGAGATATAAAAGATGCATATAAAGAAAACTACAAGGCACTACTGCAAGAAACGAACCAAGACCTACATAATTGGAGAAAACTGCCTTGCTCATGGATATGAAGACTCAATATTGTGAAAATGTTCTACTTAAAGCAATCTGTAGATAAAATGCAATGCTGATCCAAACTGCAGTGATGTCTTTTCGTGAGATGGAGAAACAAATCAACAACTTCATATGGAAAGGGTAGAAGCCTCAGATAAGTAAAACATTACCAAAGAAGAGGAACAATGTGGGAGGTCTTACACTACATGACCTTAGAACCTATTACACTGCCACAGTAGTCAAAACAGCCTGTTACTGGTACAACAACAGATACATAGACCAATGGAATAGAATTGAGAATCCAGACATAAAATCATCTCCCTGTGAGCAGTGTGATGTTTGACAAACGCCCAACATCTGTAAATTGGGAAAAACAGTCTCTTTAACAAATGGTGTTGGCATAACTGGATATCCAGCTGCAAAAAAAAGGAAACACGACCCACATGTCACACTATGCACAAAATCTATCATCTAAATATAAAATCTAAAACTATAAAGATCATAGAAGAAAAATTAGGGACAACACTGGGAGCCATAATACACAGAATAAATAGAATAGAAAACTACTAACGATGCACATTAACACCAGAAGAGACAATAGATAACCAGGAACTCCTAAAAATCAAACACTAAATGCTCATCCAAAAGAATAAAAAGACAACCTGTAGACTAGGAGTGGACAAATTCGATCAGCATTTATTCTCTAAAATCGACAACATTCTGCAAAACCTCAACAACAAAAAGACAATTAAAAATGGGCAAAGGATATGAACAAGTACCTCACCAACGAAGACATTCAGGCAGCTAACAGGTATGTAAGGAAATGCTCATGATCATTACATATGAGAGAAGTGCAGATCACGAATATAATGAGATACCATCTCCAAGGCTGGCGTTAATAAAAAAATAATAAAAGTCGGAGAGGCTGGAACACTTACACACTGCTGATGGGAATGTAAAATAGTACAATCACTTTGGAAATTAATTTGGCACTTTCTTAAAAAAGCTAGAAATAGAAATATTATATGATCCAGCAATCCCAATTCTTGGAGTATATCCTAGAGAAATAAGGGCTGTTACATGAATACATACATACACAGCAATGTTTATTGCAGCACTATCCACAATAGCAAAAAGATGGAATCAAGTTCAGTGCCTATCAATGGATAAATGGTTTTAAAAAAAGTGTGGTATATTCACACAAGGGAATACTACAAAATGATAAAGAACAGTGATGAATATAGGAAACCGAGGAATCTGGAAGGCAATATGCTGAGTGACATTAGTTGCAAAAAGACAAATACTGTATGAAACCACTATTATAAGGACTCTAGAGAAGTTCTAAACACGGAGGAAAACAATCTTTGATGGTTACAAAGATGGAGAGGGTTGAAGACGGGTATTCACTAATTAGTGGAGAAGAATTATTTATGTGAAGGGGGGACAACACAAAGTAGAAGTCACAACTGGACTAAACCAAAAGCTAAGAAATTTCCTAAATATAACCAAATACATCAAGGGACACAGTAGCAGGGGCAGGGGTTTGGGAACCATAGAGGGACATCTAGGTCAACTGCTATCACCAAGTTTTTTTTCTTTGTTTTTGTTTTTCATTATGACTGAAAATCTACATTCCCTTATAAATGTTCATGCTCACCTATATGCAAATCCCACTGCTCTCCCTGCCCAGTGACAGCACACCCCTCTTCTCTGCTCCATACATGTCCTATCCTCCCAACAGTCCTCTATCCCCTCCTCTTCACCCACTCCCCTTCCGCCAGCAAGAGATCAGCAGGATGACATCCTATGCATGCATAGAACCATAAAATTCCCACAAGATACAGTCACTGTACATTGCCAAGTCCAATCCATTGCTGTCTGAAGAGTTGACCTTCATTATGATTTATGAACAGGGGCAGCATCAGGGCCAGGGGTCATGCTCCCAGGGGAACCCCAAAGACCCCAGACCATCAACTGTGATCTTTTATTGGATATCTCAGGGTGTACTCCTATTTATTCTCTTGTTGCTAGTGAGACTCAACTTTGTGAGCTCCATCGTAGCTATCACTGGTGGTGGCCAGGTACCATCGGTTCTTCTGGTCACGAGTTGATGGAGAGACCCATTCACATGGGTCTCTCTGTCTGTTGGGTTCTCTTTTCCCAATGTCATTCCTGTCCTTGGTGATCATCCATTCCTGTTGAGTTGGGACCATTTGCTGTACCCTCAGATGGCAGCTTGGCAACTATTAAGACCCCAGATGCCACTCACCAATGAGGGGTGCAGCGAGTCCTCATTAGCAAAATGCTAGCTGTGCCAATTGGCCTCGATTTCACCTAAGAGCATGGTCTCTGGCCCCCTACCCCAGCTACTCTGTCCTTGTAATATCGGGTTAAGATGGGAGGAGTACTCAAATTGAGTCCAGTTATTATTGATCTTCTTTCTAAAGTGTGCTGTCACCGATTTCACCCAACCAAATTCCTTTTAACTATCTAGTCTAAACCCTAGCCCCCTCACCCTCCCTCCGTCCCCACCCTTGCAGCCCTCAAAGAGTCTTTTCTTCTATGCATGAGTCTGTTTTTAAGTTCTTATTGTACGAGTCTCATACAATATTTGTCCTTTTGTCACTGCCTACTTTCACTCAGCATAATGTCCTCCAGTTGAAATCAGGTTAAGAGATGCTACCTGCTGTCATCATTGTTTTTTATCATTTCATAGTGTTCCATTGAGTATGTATACCATAGTTTACCTATCCATTTCTCTGTTGTTGGGCATCTGGGTTAATTTCCATCTTTTTGCTATTGTGGACTGTGCTGCTGCGATGAACATTCATGTGCATGTATCAGTTGGTGTGAATGGCCTTGCTTCTGTAGGATATATTCCAAGCAATGGAATTACTGGGTCAAATAGTGTATCTATCCATTTTTTTAAGGTAGCGCCAGATTGCTTTCCAAAGAGGTTACACCATTTTGCAATCCCACCAACAGTGTAGGAGAGTTCCAATCTCCCCACAGCCTCTCCTGCATTAGTTGTGTTGTGTTTTTTGGATCATGGCCAACCTTGTTGGGGTGAGGTGGTATCTCATTGTGGTTTTGATTTGAATTTCTTTAGTAGCTAATGATCGACAGCATGTCTGCATGTGTTTTTTGGCTGCCTGGATCTCCTCTTTAGAGACGTGTCTGTCATCTCCTTTGCCCATCACTTAATTGAATGATTTATCTTTTTCTTATTCATATTTCGTAGTACCTTACAGATTATGGACATCAGGCATCAGTCTGACACAGAGTTGCCAAATATTTTTTCCCATTCTAAAGGTGGCCTTTTAATTCTATTAATAAAGTCTTTGAATGAGCAAAAGTGATTGATTTTTAGTAGTTCCCATTTATCTATTCTCTCATCTGATGATTGTGGTTTGCTTGACAGATTTTGAAGTCTGTCTGCATTGTGTATTAAACCTTACATTGTTGCTCTTACTTTTTCTTGGGTGAGCTTTATTGTTTTAGATTTGATATTTAGGGCTTTTATCCAGTTTGAGTTGGTTTTTATATAAGGTGTAAGATATGGGTCTATTGAAGATGGACATCCAATTTAGCCAGCACCATTTGTTGAAGAGATTGTTTTTACCCCAGTTTAATGTCTTAGGGCCTTTGTTGAATATCAACTGTTCATAGGCAGATGATGTCATTTTTGGGGTCGTGAGTCCTTTCCACTGATCTATCTATCTGTTTTTGTACCAGTACCAGGCTGTTTTGACTACTGTGGCAGTGTAATGGGTTCTAAGGTCAGGTAATGAGTGGCCTCTCAATGTGTTCTTCTTCTTTAGTAATGCTTTACTTATCTGGGGCTTCTTCTCTTTCCAGACAAAGTTGGTAATTTGTTCCTTCCTCTCATTAAAAAATGTCACTGGAACTTGTATTGGGATTGCAATCACCAAGTGTTTTTTGTTTTTTTTTTAATTAAATATTCTACATCCCACTTTGGTGAATGGTGTCTAGAATCTAAAAAGCTAGCAGTGGCTATCTAAGCAGCATCAATTGATTCCAATCCACCTGAAGCAAAGAGAACGAAGAACATCAAAGACATATGAAAAATACGAGGCCAAGAGACAGAGAGGGCCACATAAACCAGAGACTGTATCAGCACAAGACCAGAAGAACTAGATGATGTCTGGGTACCACCAATGACTGCACTTACAGAGAACTCAACAAAGAGTCCTTGATGGAGTGGGAGAAATGTGGGGTGCAGAACTCAAACTCCCAACAGAAAAATCGGACTTGATGGTCAGACAGACTGGAGAGTTTCTGGAAGACATAGCTACTGGAATCTCCATTAGCCCAGAACTGAAACCATTCCCAAAGCTAGCTCCTCAAAGTTTTGAACTGGTCTGTAAGACCTGGTAAGGAGTGTGCTTTTTGGCTCAAGTAGATTCAGGAGACTAACTCAGCAGCTCCTGTCCAGAGGTGAGATGAGAAAGCAAAGGTAGCCAGCAGTTATGGAATGGACATGGGAAATACAGGGTGCAAGGATGGAGTGTGGTGTCACAGTATGGAGATACAGCTAGAGTCACAGAACAAAGTAAGAGTGTTTGTATGAGAAACTGACTCGAATTGTAAATTTCCACTTAAGACACAACAAAAAAAGAGAGAGCATAACATTTCCTTTCTTTGTTTCAAACATTTTATCTTGCATTTACTGTGAAAGTTTATATAGTAAATTAGTTTTCCCATCAATATTTCATACACAAATTATTTATTTTATTATGAGTGAATGAAAATGTACATTCCCATGTAAATTTTCATGCTGACCTACATGCAGCTTCCACTACCCTCCCTGCACGGTGACAGCACACTCTTCCTCTCTGCTCCATACATGTCTTATCTTCCCAACAGTCTCCTATCTTCTCCTTTCCACCCAATTCTTTTCCTCCAGTATGAGGTCAACAGGACGATCTCCTATAGATGCCTAGAACCATCAAGTGCCCACACAATATGGTTACTCTGCATCACCAAGTCCAGTCCATTGCTGTCTGAAAAGCTGACTTTCATTATGATTTATGGACAGGGGCAGCATCAGGGCCAGAGGACCTGCTCCCAGGAGAACTACAAGGCCCCTGGACCATCAATTGTGGTCTTTTAGTGGAGATCTCAGGGTGCACCCCTATTTACACTTGTGTTGCCAGTGAGACTCAACTTTGTGAGCTCCATCGTGGCTATCACCGGTGGTAGCCGGGCACCATCTGGTTCCTCCAGTCACAAGTTGATGTAGACATCCACTCACGTGGGTCTCTCTGTCTTCTGGATTCTCTTTTCCCCATGTCGTTATGGACCTTGGTGATCATCCATTCCTGCTGAGTTGGGACCATTTGCTGTGTCCTCAGATGGCAGCTTGGCATCTTTTGAGACCCCAGATGCCACTCACCAATGTGGGGTGTGGAGAGATCTCATTAGCAAAACGCTAGTTATCATACACAAATTATTTTTTGATGATGATTGTAATCCTATCAGCACTCACATTTCCTTCCGTTTCCCTGTTTCCACTTATCCAGTTACCATGCCCTCCCTTCCCTTCTAATCTTTGCTTTTGAGCATACACTATCTTGTTGGTCCTGTACAGTTGATTATTCTATGAAGCACATTGCTCATGGGTATTATGGTTTATTTTGAAGACCAGACTATTATTTGTCTGAGTATATTATTTTTCTTGAGTGGACATGAACATCCCAAAAGTCATATATTAGTATGTTTCATGAAGTAGAAATATTGCAATACTTTTCCATCACATGTGATAAACTCAGAATTTAAAAGTAAAACCAAAAATACAAAAACATAATACTAAGTGTTAGGAAGAATGTGGAATAACTGAAATGTTGGCATAACTGAGAAGGCACCATGATACTGTCACTTGGAAAAACAGTTTGGCAGTTTCTATAAAGTTAAACAGTGTCACTGTTGGCTAGTTCTGCTGTAACAAAAATATGTCAAGTGGATGGCTTTAATAACCAGATTATTCTATCACTATCTAGTAGGCTAGAATTCCAAGTTCAAGATGTCACCTCCAGGAGAAGGCTTTCTCTTACTTCAGGCTCTGGAGGAAGATCCTTTTCAGCCATCTTCCCCTGGACTAGGTGCTTCTTCTTGCAGGAACCCCAGGTCCAAAGGACCTGTTCTGCTCCCAGTGCTGCTTTCTTGATATTAAGAGGTGGACTACTCTCTGCTCACTTCCCTTTCCTTTTATCTCTTGTAAGATAAAAGGTGATATAGGCCATACCCCATGGATACTGTTTTTGCATTGGATCAGGGAAGTAACCTGAGTAAGGCTATTCCATGTTAAATTCTTTAACATAATCTAATCTTGCCTCAGAAACCCTGGTGACTGATTGGCTAAATGCTAATAAGGCTGCTAACCAAAAAAGGTAAGGGTCAGCAATTCAAATCTACCAGGCACTATGGGACAGTCCTACTCTCTTCCATAGCGTCACTATAAATTAGAATTGATGCAAGGTTTTTAATCTTGTCTCATTAATCACAGGCAGAGATTAGGATTTATGACATGTAGGAAAATTATATCAATCACAAAAGGAAGGATAATTACACAATACTGGGAATCATGGTCTAACAAGGTTGATACATATTTTGGGGGGACAAAATTCATCCATGATGCTCTACCTTTCAGCCCCCTCCAACTCCTGGCCTTGCCATGTAACACATTCATCCTGTCATATCATAACAAAAGTCTTAAATCAACTCCAAGTCCAAAATCCAAAAAATTTCTCTTCATTTGTGAAATCTAGTTATCTACTTCCAAAGTACAATGGTGGAACAGGCACAAGCTAAACATTTCCATTACAAGTGAGAATGAATGAAAGGATAACTGGCACCAAATAGAGGACAGAACACATTACATTAACCCCCAAGAATTGAAAATAATCCTTCATACAATGGCCTGGTCCCCCAAATGCTAGATATTGGCAACATTCTCCTGATTCTGAGTGGAGGCCCCTTAGCCCTGGGCTTCGGCTTTGCCAGTAAACTTTGGCCAGAAGGCATTCAGCTTGCTCTGTGGTTCAGTAAGCCTAGCTCCACTGATAAGTGCCTGTAGACACCCTACTCCACAAGGAAGCCTCCAGTGCAAAGGTGCTCGGCTCTCTTGCTTCATGAGTCAGCTTGAGCACTGTCTTGCACTGGTTTTCTGGTTTTGCTGCTGCTGGCCCTGTGCTGCTGCTTCTCATCATCTGGACTGTATCCAGTATTAACAGTTCTCCTCAGTTCTTTCTGATTCCTCTATTCATTAACAGTTTCAAAAATGCTTCCATGTTTGAAGTATCTGTTTAGAGCAGTATCCCAGTCTCCCAGCACCAAATTCAATCCGTGACAATCACACATGCTGAGAAAATCAGAAAAACTGGACTCTGTGAAGAAAATCATGACATCAGGATTGCAGGAAGACTCATTATCAACGTGCAAAATGCAGGTGATACAACCTTACTGAAAGTGAAGAAGACTTGAAGTACTTATTAATGAAGATCAAAGTCTACAGCCTTAAGTATGGGTTACACATTAATATAAGGAAAACAAAAATCCTCATCACTGGATAAATAAGTAACATCATGATGAACACAGAAAGACTGAAGTTCTCAAGGGTTTCATTGAACTTGAATTCACAATCAATACCCAAGGAATTAACGATCAATACCCAAGAAATCAACTTACACATTTGATCTGTGAAAGACCTCTTTAAAGTGTTAAAAAGCAAAGACAACACTTTGAGGAGTGAGATGTGACTCACTCAAGCCAGGATGTTTTCAATTGCCTCATATGAATGTGAAAACTGGACAATAAAGAAGGAGGAAGAAGAAGTAATGCCTTTAAATTAGGGTGTTGGCCAAGAATATACCATGCACTGGCAGAAGAACAAACTAACTGGTATTGGAAGTACGGCTAGAATACTCCTTAGAAATAAAGACGGCAAAACTTCCTCTTACATACTTTGACATGTTATCCGGAAGGACCAGGCCCTGGAGAAGGACATCTTGCTTGGTAGCATAGAGCATCGGCAAAAAAAAGAAGAAAACTCCTAACGAGATAGACTAACACAGTGCCTACAACAAGGGGCTAAAGCATAACAATCATGAGGATGGCATAGGTCTGGACAGTCTTTTGTTCTGTTGTGCACGGGATCACTATGAGTCTGAATCAATTTGACAGTACCTAACAATAAAGTTAAACAACACTTAACATATGACACAACAATTTCATATCTAGATATTTACCAACAAGAAATGAAAACATACGTTCACATGAACACCTGTATGTGGACAGTCATAGCAGCTTTGTCAATAGTCTAAAACCAGGAACAATTTAAATGTCAGTCAACAGATAAATAGCAAACAAAAAATGATACATCCACACAGTAGAATACTGCTCGTCAAGAAAAGTGGACAAACTGTTGATACACAAAACACATATATATATATCAAAATAATTATGCTGATGAAAGGAGCTAGAAAAAAGTACATAGACTGTGTTAGTCCATTTACATAATATTCTAGAAGATTCACTAACCAGACAATAGGTAAGTGGTAACTTTGGTGAAGCGTAAGACAGTATGTGACAGTGCGAAAATCAGCATAACCTGATCAAGGCAAGGTTATGGAAACTTCATAGACACATCTAAACTCTGAAGGACTGAATTACTGGCCTGAGGGCTGCAGATATCTAGCTCAACCAGAACAATGTAGTTTATAAAGAAAATGTTCTACAGCCTATGTTGGTGAGCAGTGTCTGGGGTCTTAAAAGCTTGTGAATGGCCATCTAAGATACTCCACTGGTCACAATCCATCTACAGCAAGGGAGAATGGGGGAAAAAAAAAAGATACAAAGGAAAGATTAGCCCAAATGACCAAAGGAAAACAACTACCACAGCGTCCACCTGATAGAGTCCACCACAACTGATGGCACCTAGCTACTACCACCAACTGCTCTGACATGGATAACAACAGAGGGTCTGGGACAGTCCAGACTTACTGGTTTGAGTAAGACTGGAGAAACCCCAAGAGTATCGCCCCCGAACACTTCTTTAACTCAGTAGTGAAGTCATTCCTAAGATTCACTCTTGGGTCACAGATTAGACAGGCCCATAAAACACAACAAGACTGAATGGGCACAGCCACCCATGGGCAAGGACAAGAAGAGAGGAAGGGACAGGACAGTCGATAATAGGGACCAAGGGTAAGAAGGGGAGAGTGTAGACATGTTATAGGTTTCGCAGTCAATGTCATAAAACAGTGTATATATTAATTGTTCAAATAAATTAATTTCCTCTGTAAATCTTCACCTAAAAAACTCTACAAGATGCAAACTGAACTGTAGTATTAAAAGCAAACCTATAGTTACCAAGACTAAGACAAGGGGAGGTTAGTGAAGGAGAGACAGATTACAAAGGTGCATGAGGAAATTTTGGGGGATGATGTATATATTCATTGTCTTGCTTGTAGTGATGATTTAAGAATGTCTACATATGTAAAAAAAAACCCATCAAATTGTACATTTCAAAGCAATGTCTTTTTGTGTTAATTATATTTCAATAAAGACATGAAAATATTAATGACAGATGCTATGTGATGAGTATTTGGGTGTTCATTATAAAATGTTTCAACCTTGCTGTATGTTTTAAAATTTTTATAGAAATCTTGGGAAGAAAAAGATTAAGTTTGCTAAAGAAAACCTGACAACACAATATGATGATGAGACTGTGGGGGAAATAGGTACTTCCGTCTGTTGTTGTTAGAAAGGAAAACTGATACAACCCATGGCAATATGGAGCAAAACAACCTATGTATTTGTCTAATAATTTATCCTGAAGAGGTACTTTTGAATATGAAAATATATATGCATGAAGCTATTCGTTGCAGCATTGTTAGTAACTGCAAAATAGTGGGAATAACCAAATGCCCCGAGTAGGATAGTGGTTTAAAAAACTACCATATATTTATGCAGTGAAGTACTATGCATCTGTCAAAAAACCAAAAAAAAAAGAATAAGGAAAATCTTTATGAACTAACGTAGAATGATTCCCAGGATACATTGTTGTTGTTGTTAGGTGCCATCGAGTCAGTTCCAACTCATAGAGACCCTGTGAACAATAGAATGAGACACTGCCCAGTCTTGTGCCATGTCCACAATCATTTTTATGATTATGCCCACTGTTGTAGCCACTCTGTCAATCCATCTTATCGAGGGCTTCCTCGTTTTCATTAACCCTCCACTCTACCAAGCATGACATCCTTCTCCAGGGACTGATCCTTCCCGACAACATGTTCCAAGTATGTAAGATGCAGTCTTGCCATCTTTGCTTCCAGGGAGCACTCTGGTTACACTTCTTCCAGAACCGAACTGTTTGTTCTTTTGGTGGTCCATGGTACATTCAACGTTCTTCTCCAACAGTACAATTCAAGGGAATCAATTTTTTTCTGTCTTCTTTGTTCATTGTCCAGCTTCTACACACTTTACACAGTTCTACACACTTTGTCCTTTTTGTATAGACAATACCACGGTATTGTAAACCGTAAATGAAGAACAATCTACACACTTCACCAAGTTGTAATTTTATACTAACTTGTTGCCATCAAGTC
Source organism: Heterohyrax brucei (assembly GCA_028571685.1). Taxonomy (NCBI): domain Eukaryota; kingdom Metazoa; phylum Chordata; class Mammalia; order Hyracoidea; family Procaviidae; genus Heterohyrax; species Heterohyrax brucei. The sequence continues at coordinate 51,096,363 of CM053143.1, read as the reverse complement.
AATTCTGAGTCATAGCATCCCTATAGGACAGAACAGAACTGCCCTGTATGTTTTCCAAGGACTGCCTGGTGGGTTTAAACTGCTGACCTTTCAGTTAGCAGGTGTAGCCCTTAACCTCTACACCCCAGGGTTTCCAGTTTCACACTAGAGAACAATTTTAAAGTAGTAGAAATATCTCCTCTAGTGGTTTTCTAATTGGGTTTCGCATATTCCTGAGAGTTAAAAATGGATTCTCACAGGTCCTCAAATTAGAATTTTAAAAGTAGTTTTTAAAACGTTAATATCAGAATGTTCTGTAGCACTTAGATAAATAGTTCTCAATCCTTGTCATACATATGAATCCTGGCAGGGCAATTTTAATAAATTCTGACATCTACTCCCCACTCTACATCTATTAAATCAGACTTTTTGATGGTACCTGCTATGGATTGAATTATGTTCATCCAAATATCATCCAAAAATACATGGCAGAAATCCTAACCTCTGTGCCTATAGTTATAATCCTGTTTGAGAACAGATTGTCTTTGTTATGTTAATAAGGTAAGATTAGTGTGGGGTGTATTTTGCCTCAGTCTCTTTGAGATAAAAAAGAGGTTAAGCAAGCAAGCAAAGTAGAGATGGGGTAAAACAGATGCCAAGGCACAAGGAGATATCCAGAGAACCAAGAAGCAGGAGTTGAAGAGACAATGACCTTCCTTCAGAGGAGACAGAGAAAAAGCCTTCCCCTAGAGCTGGCACCCTGACTTCAGACTTTTATCCTTAAACTGTGAGGAAACAAATGTTTCACAGTGATAAAAAATGAAACCAAACCCAATGCAGTTCAGTCAATTTCAATTTATAGTGGCCCTATAAGACAGAGTAGAACTGTCACATAGAGTTTCCAAGGAGCGACTGGTAGATTTGAACAGCTGACTTTTTTGTTAGCAGTTGTAGCACTTAACCACTGTGCAACAACATACTACCAAATACTGGTATCAACCCAAGTATATGATTTTAGTTGAGCATTTGTGGTGTGATTAATTACTTCTGTGCATGGCCTTTCTAGCCATGGGCTTGTAACTCCCACCCAGGTGATTGTGTGATAGAATAATTGTAGCCTACCAAGGGGATTAGTAAGTTTTGCCTTAAAAGAGAGCCAGTTTCAGGGCAGAAGGGGCCAACCACTGCCAAGGAAGGAGATATAGATGGTGGGTGTCCTGGCCAATGGAGGGAGAAAGGTGAGGGCCTCTATGCAAAGATAGGACCAGCGAGAGGCATCCCTGTGAGCACAGCAGAGGAGAAGCTATCCTGATGGAAGAACTGTATCCTGAGTGTTCTTGAGTCTGAATTATAACTGTTATTTCCTTAATAAATCCCATAATTGTGAGTATATTTTGTGAGTTTAGTGTGGCCACTGTAATGAACGATTGAACCCAGTAAAAACTATTGTGAAAGGACAGTTGGTATCAGAATTAGTATAGGTGGCAGAGAGGAGGTTTATCTAGCTTCCATTTCAAGGGAGTGGGCCTTGTCCCATTGATCATGGTTTTCCTTCCCCATACGGAACTGGAGGAGGTCAGACACCTCCCCTTTGCCATTTTAACAGCATACTCATCATTATGAAGGCACTGAAAAAAATGCTATTAGATTTTTCTCTTGGTATTTGCCTTTTAGCCTTGTTGCAACGATATTAAGCTCTGATGACAATATCAATATGGACTCTGTTGCAACTACTCAATTCTGCCTCTATAGGGCAAAAGCAACCATAGACAACACAGAATGGATGAACATGCCTATTTCTAATAAAATGTTATTTATGAAACTGAAATTTGAATTTCAGATAATTTGTATGTTACACAACTAATCCATTAATTGTTTTTCAACCGTTAAAACATGTTTAAAAAAGAAATCTTAGTTTGTAGCTGTATAAAAACAACGTGAACGTGATTTGGCCTGTGGGCCACAGACTGTTGAGTCCTGACCCAGACAATCTATATAATCCTTAATTGTTTCTTAAGTAATATATTTCAACTAGTGTGTACAATTGGTGCCCTGGTACTGCACTGTTAAAAGCTATTGCTGCCAACCAAAAAGTTAGCAGTTTGAATCTACTAGCCACTTCTTGGAAATCTTATCGGATAGTTCTCCTTTGCCCTGTACAGTCACTATGAGTCAGAATCAACTCAGTGGCAATAGGTTTGGGTTTTTTTTTATGTTTTGCTTCGTTTTAGTGTTCATAATTGTCTTAGAAATGGAGCAGTTATATAGTGATAAATATGGTTGCTTATATTTAAGAGACAGAGACATATAATTATAAAAACATTTAAGTCATAAAAAAAGCTATTGGTCTTTCTTACCCTTTATCCTACCTGTGTATGATTTTATAACACTCTTCTATTATTTGGAAAATATTGGGTTCACTGAGCTATACATACTTTCTACGTATTGATACATTACAATCACTTGGCTTGGCTAACATTAAAAAATCACATTCATTAACATTATTACTGAAATCATCAGAATAGTCTTTTTAGCATCCATTAATAAGCTGTAGAGCACTTGGTAGTGGTTAAAATTTCTCAAAATTCTAATTTTCTCTTGTAAGCTAGGACTTGATCATTGGCAACAATTATCAGCTGTTTATACTAACGCGACAATCTTATTTCACTCATTTTTATGAGTGAACAACTTAAACATAATCATAGTTTGTTGTCAGTTCTTTCAAGAAAAGATGTGTTCCATGAAAAAAGTAAATAGTTCAGCTTGCAGCTTGACCAACATACTCTATAAATAGCAAAACTATGTGTGCTTCCTATTTCATGCCATAAAGTATTTAAAAAGGCAAACTCAAGGATTAAGATTTTATAAAGTTCATTTTTACTGCTCCATCAAAGACAATCTTATGTGAAGTTTATAATTTAAAAAAATTATTGTGGCAAAATATAATAAAATTTGCCATTTTAACCATTTTTAAACATACTTGCTTTTCTTTTACTGTAAATATGTTGCACTTAATAATACAGTGACTGCTAGTAAACTTTGGTGCCCTTGCCTGATTCAAGCTAAGTCACCAGCATATTTATACACCATTGTCTTTATGCTAACAGTACAAGTGTCAAAGCAAGAGAAGGCAAATAACATCTTAATACTATTATGAAAATAGTTTTGACCTCACTGACTCACTGAAATGGAGGGGGATACAGATGACAACTTGCTATCCTGGAACATAGCTTTGAATGTCCTACCAACAATATTCAGGCGAAGAAGGATTAAGGAGGTAGATTGAGTGGCTAGAAAGGCAGAAGGAACAATGAAAATCTGGTGTCATGAAGCTGGGAAGAGACGAGAAATCAGGATTTTATGGAAAAAAAGTACCAGAAAAATCAAGAAACATACCTTGTGTATATGAAGCAAACTAAATTGCAGAGAGAATTTGCTACTGATGGAGTATAAAAATTCATATGACTTTGTTTCTGGGGGACCATTGAACTCACAAAGAAGGAAATGTAGTCCTAACATATTACATGGTTCTACAGTCAGGAATATCTACATACTCAAAAATAATTCCAAATGATCTATGAATCTTAAATTTAAGAAGCCAATCTATGAACAAAGCACAAAGAAGCCCGTTATGGTTATACAACAGAATGTAAATGTGATCAGCTTTGACAATGTAAAAGAAGAAGTGAAAAAGTCAGTAAGATACACGAAACGGCCAGAATTTGAAGAACTCTCCTACTTCATCAGTAGGAGTGTAAATCCATACAGCAGTTTGAAAAGTGGTTTGGCAATACACAGAACAGACGAAGATATGCATACACTATGACTCAGAAATTCTATTTCTAAGGTGATACTGTAGACAAATTGGCACATGCACATCAGAAAAGAAAAATGTCTGTAACAGCAAGGTTTACATCACACCAAATTGGAAACAACCCAAATATCCATTCAACAGTAGAATAAGAAATTGTGGCATAGTGGAATATACATACTGTAAGAAAACGAATGACCTACAGGTACTCTCAGCAACTTGTATAAATCTTAAAAACAAAATACAGAATGAAAGAAGACTCAAGAGAGTATCATTCCATTTACAGATAGTTAAAAGTTAGCAAAATACGGGACACACATTTAGGTAACGTACTATAAAGAAAAGTAAGGAAGTGATTACCTCGCGGTAAATGATGTGAATGAGGAGACACAGAGATTCTAATTCTTGACGTGAATCGAGGAGATCAGAATGTGTTACCCAATACAGGTAGTCCCCAGCTTACAACATATTCAAGCTAGGATGAACCACACTTGCCACTGTCTGTTTATATGCTCCATACATTATCATTTGCAGTCAGTCACTGACAGATACTCAGTTCTTTGATTTACTGTTCAAAACACTGATGTATATAGATTTTAGTTTTCTAAATTGAATCAGAGGCTTTGGTTGCTTGAAAAATGGACCCAAATACTGATTGTTTTGCTAAAATTGAAAGGTAGATTCAGGGAGCTGTGAGATGTTACTGTAATAAATGAGGAAAATAAGGACTGTACAGACAGCTCTCACTAATTTTCTAACTAGACATGGCATCCTTATTCTCAGGGATAACTCAGATGACCCAGAATCTTCCAAAAGTGGTGTTATTGCTACAACTAACAACATGCCAATATAGTCCAACTCTTCACTGTCAGAATACATTGTTTTAAAGATTTGTGTTTTTTTTATTTATGGATGTATTAAAACATCTCTGTAATTTATATGTAATGTTTTCATGCCTCAGAGACACAGATTGAATTTATAAAGATACAGAAATAATAAAAGGCAATAATAATCAAAATTTTAAAAAAGGGGGAGTATTTGACTTAAATCAGAACCAGTTTACAACAGTCATCAGAATGGATCCCCATTGTAAGTTGGGGACTGTTTCAGTCACCTGGCACTGCAAATACCACAAGTGAATGGCTTTAAAAAGAGAACTTTTATTTGTCACAGTCCCATAAGCTAAAAGTCCAAATTCAGGGTGTCAGCTCCAGAGGAAGTCTTTCTCTGCTAGTACTGCTGGCACTGGAGGAAAATCCTTGTCGTCAATCTTCCCCTGGACTGGAAGCTTTTGAGGCACAGGAACCCTCATCCTTTCTGAACCACCAGCTGAACTCCAAGCACTGCTTTCTTTCTGATGGTATGAAGTCCCCAACCTCACTTGCTTCACTTTATCTCTTGTAGGATGAAAGGATAAAGGGTAGTGCAAGCCACACTCCAGGAAAACTCCCTTTACAAGAGTTTTGCAGTCCCACTCTAATCCTCTTTTAACGTAACTATCCTATCTATTAGTCACAGGCAGAGATTAGGATTTATATGATAAGAATATCCAAAAATATTGGGAATGACGGCCCAGCCAAATGGCTATACACATTTTTGGGGGGATACAGTTCAATCCATGACAGACACCACCTGCAATTTGTACATTTGTGGGTATGATAGTACTGTATTAAGCACTTTAATAGTGTTTGGTCGAACACTAGTCTAGATGTTGCTATAAAGACATTTAAATATCTTCAACATTTACAATCAGTAGGTTTAAGTGGATTGTGCTCCATAATGTGAGCAGGCTTCATCCAATCAGCTGAGTGTCTTCAGAGCAAAAATTGAAGTTTCTCAAAAGGAAGGAATTCTGCCTTAAGACTGCAACAGAGAAATTCTGCCTTGGGGTGGAGTCAAGATGGCGGACTAAACGCACGTCTCCCTAAGCCCCTCTGGAAACCAAGACCTGAAATGATAATTAAATGGAGTCTTTTGGACACCTACTGAGCCATGGGATGTAGCACAGGGCTGTTAATTTGGACTTCATACCACTGAATGCCAAACCTCCTCTCTTTCACTGACCGCACTCTTGGCGAGCAGAGGCTTGCACAGACTGAAGGTAACTCACCATTTTGATGTTTTTTTCCTCTGTCTTGGCCGGCAGGCAGAGCTGGGACTTGACTAGCTTCTAGTCTCGGATGCATTGCTGGTGGGACCAGCATGCATAATTACCAGGTTCTGAGAGTCTGGCTTTGGACTCTATACACCTCAGCTCCCCTGGCCTATCTTTCTGCCTCCGCCATGTGGTAGCCATACAGATGCGCTTGTGAGGGACACCATCTTGATCCACTGGGAAACAGAGAAGCCCAGGTGGAGGCCCCAGCCAGACTTGGTTCCTAGGCTGGGAGGTGGTGCCTACTGGGGGGAGAGTGCTTTTCCAACAGGGAGGCGGTGTTTTGCATAGTGTCACCTGAGGCTGGGGCCCAGAGGCAGAGGCTATGGACTCTGGGCATTTCGGCACTCTTGGCCTCTTTTTCTGCTGGAAGTCTGGAACCAGCCAGCTGGCAAGCTTGTGCAGGACGCCCTCTTGTTTTGCTAGGAGGCAGATTCATCCATATGGAAGCCTCAGCTGGAACTAGTTCCTGGGCTGGGAGGCAGTGCCTACCCAGAAGAGACTGCTTTTCCAGAAGATAAGCAGAATTCTACACAGTATCGCCTGCAGCTGGGGCTCGACAGCAGAGGCCAGCAGGCCAGTAGCCTTTCTGTATTTTGAGCTAGTTTATAACATATGGGGTTCAATATAGAGCTGCTTATTTGGCCAGCTGGGAAGAGAGACATATACACCTGAAAACCTGACTGACTTTGGAAGTTGTCAAATACTTTTTACTTCTCCTTTTAAGACAGCTGAGAGAAACAACTGTGGTCCATCCTCACAGCATCTCTCCCAGCCTCTATTGACCCACATGAAGCCCAAAAAGTAACAAACATTGGAGAAGATGGTAACCTGGAAATCACCGATGGCATCAGAAGGCCCCCAAAAGGAACCACCTCAGAACTTCCCAGACGAAGAAGCTTTTCCGAAACTATCAGAAGGTGAATACGAAAGGATTATATGCAGAGTCCTCCTAGACCTTATACAAAATGCAGCAGAGGAAAACAAAAATTTAAGCAAGCTGTTTGATCTAATGGAACATCAGTACTTGGAAATCCAACAGATCAAGAACAAAATCAAAGACATAGAAACTTCAATTCAAAGCCAAGAAAACAGAATGGAACAAATGGAAAAAAAATCCTCCCTGGTGGCCTACCCTATGGATTTCAGACTTGTCAGATCTCACAGTCCAATGAACCAATACTTTTATGATCAATCTCTCTCTCTCTCTCTTTCTGGTCTTGTTTCTCTGGAGAATGTTGACTGATATAGATTTTGTGTCAAAAGTGGTTATAGAGGAATAGAATTTTAAAAGATCAGCTTTCTAAATCTGGCTGAGTGATATGGAGAGTCTGGAGGGGAAAAAGTGAGGTGACAGAGAAGCATACTAAAGCATTTAAAAGCAAAATTATGACATCTAAATTTAGTTTAAAATATTCTAGGAAAAAAAGTATATATGTATACGTGTTTGGAAGTTAGGCACACACCCCTAAAGATGTCCAGCAGCTAACTGAAGTTTCAGCTAACTGAAAGTTTGGTAGTTCACTTCCAGGCCAAAAAGGTCTGGTGATCTACTTCAAAAAACTCAACCACCGAAAACTCTATGGAGTATACTTCTACGTACTCTGACACATACGGAATTGCCAGGAGTTGTAAATGACTTTGACAGCAGCTGGTAAAGATGTCTAAGTCCTAGCTAGGAACTTGTGAATATATTATCTCACATGGCAAGGAGATTTTGAAGATGTGATTAGGTTTATCATTTTGAGATGGGGTGATTATCCTAGATTACCCAGGTAGGCCAATCTTAACGCATGCGTTCTCAAAAGTTGAAGAGGGAGGAAGAAAGAAGCAGAGGGAGATCTGACAAGAGAAGGGGTAGTCAGAGAGATGCTATGTGAGAAGGACCCAACTTGCCATTGCTAGCTTTGAAGACAGAAAAAGGTGACCACAAGCCAAGGAAAACTGGCAGACTCTAGAAGCTGGAAAAGACAAGGAAATGGATTCTTCCCTAGAGCCTGTGTAAAGGAATACAGCTCAACTGACATCTTGATTTTAGGCCAGCGAGACTTGTGTTGGACTTCTAATTTACAGAACTATAATAAATGCATGCTATTTAAACCCACTAAGTCTTTAGAAATTTGTTACAGCAGCAATAGAAAACTAAGACAAGGGTGTGTATAAATGAAACAAAAATGACAACAAAATAGAGCTAATTATTAAAGATAGATATGAAAAAATAGGAGTTAGTTATATTTTTCTCTGTAGTTCTGTTTAAAAACATTCATAATAAAAGGAAATATAAAAGAATGGATTTGATTTCAAGAATAATGCTTTAAATCTCAAAGGTAAGTTATTATTTTTCAACGCATAATGTAACTATTAAATGAATAAGACTCTTGTCTTCAGTAATCCACACATTCCTTCTCTGTAGGCAAATCTTGATCAGAAACCAGTTTTGGACATCACAGAATCCAGAGCAATGTAGAGCAGAGTTAATAGATGTCTGCATGCTTATGTACTTAATCTCTGATGGATTGATACAGCCATCACTACTATGGGAGAATGTTCAAGTTCAGAAAACAGACCACCCTCACTTCAAGACAGCACTAACTATATACTAACATATATTACAACCCTGATCAATTCAGAAATTTCCATTTTATTGCTACATACATATAGTAACTACAATAGCTTAATAGTACTGTCTACTCTCCTTTCACTCTCTATAATGCAGCAACAGTGGTATCGATATTTTATAAACTTCCAGTGAGTCGCCATTGCTCTGAGAAGAAAATTCAACTTCAGCCATAAGCAAGATCTGCTTTAGGCTGCCTCTCTAATCTCAACTCCTCTTGCCAAACCTTGTTAAGTATATTCTAGCTTCACTTATCTTCTTTCATGCCTTAAAAACAATAAGCTTCTTTTTATCTTAGGGGAAAACTTATCTCAGAGCTAGCTCAGTCTCTTCCTTTAGGTCTCTGGACAGTGATTAAGGTTCAAACCTGAGGGAGACAGATGGTTTGTAGAGGGATGACTCATCCTACCATGTTACATCTGTCTTTGTTTCCTTCAGAACACTTATCAACAATCTGCAATTACTTATATGCTTTTTGTCAGTCTCTTCTAATCAGATAATAAAAATAATAGTTATTGGTCTTTACTATTTGGCACCAATCTATGGGGTTTAAATAAATTAATACTTTTAATCCTCACAATCACCACGTAAAGTAGGTACAATTATTATTCACATTTTACAGATGGGGAAACTAAGACATAAAGATGTTACGTGATTTGCCCTTAGTTTTACAGTTAGGAAGTGGCAGAGCTGGCATTTGAACCTAGATAATCTAGCTTCAAGGAGCCTTGGTGGTACAAGGGTTAAAGTGGTCAGCCACTAATGAAAATGTTAGCAACTGAAACCACGAGCAGCCTCTTTAAGGAAGAATATGTGGCAATCTGCCTCTGTAATGACATACAGCCTTGGAAACCCTGTGAGGACCACTGTACTTGTCCTACAGGGTCACTGCAGTTGGAATCAACTGACAAAAACTGGCTGGGTTTTGAGTTTTAACTTAGCTTCAGTTTAGCTACTAAAACTGCATATTGTTAGTATTTTTAAAAATACTAGTATCATTGTCATTTAAATAACAACAACAACAAAACTATAGGTTATAATCTGTACCCAGATCAAGAAATTAACATCATTTTTTTAAAAAAGTGAAATGGAATACAGTACATCATATCAGAAGGTATTTCATTTAACAAAGGTAAGTTCTATTAATTAAACTCTTGGTTTAATTAAACACATTAAATCATGAAATGCAAAAGCCACTGCACTGTACATACCACCTCCAATGCTGTTGTTGCCAAGTTGATTCCAACTCACAGTCACACTTAGGACAGAACAGAACTGCCCCATAGGGTTTCCAGGGAGTAGCTGATGAATTCAAACTGCTGACCTTTTAGCTAGCAGCCAAATGTTCAACTGCTGTGCCACCAGGGCGCCTTTCTGTAAACTCCACTTTTCCAGGGGTCTAAACTGCTGGAACATCAGCATATTCCTAGAATCTAGCCCTGGTACTGGATTATAATAAGTACATAATAAATATAATATAGCAAATTGGCACTTGGCAATATAATGTAATGTAATGTAATCTAATATATAAATATAATAAGCATATAATAAATATAATATTGCTTAATTAAAATAATTCATGATAGGTGATAAGAAACTAATAAAGAAAATGTTTCCCTCAATTTTTCTACAACGGGTATTTTCTTCTGATGTCAGGCATTGAAGTTCATATGAACTTAAATTTGAAGACCTCATTTATATGACCTGTGCATAGTTACAAGACTGTGCTAATATTAAATATATCTGTAAAACAGAATTCAAAGAGTTTACTGTATCCCTCACTAATCATGTTGCTGGAAAAACTCCTGTTCTTTGGAAACTAGAAAACAGAGTTTACAGTACATTGTTAGTATTTTTTAAAAAAATAAACATTATTTACTATTATTTGTGTTACTAGAAGTTGTTATAAAAGGTGAAACACTACACACAGTGGCAGAAACGGCAGACTTACTGGAATGTGAATCCTAGATCTATTATTATTACTGGCTGAGAGTTCTCATGCAAGAAAACTGGCCTATTAAATATCTACCCAAAACTGAACACAGGGCAATAGTTGTGACTTTTTCAGTAAAGACAGCAACAAAATTTCTACTTGCAGTGGGGGACTGAGGAACAACCAGTCTTGTTGGGAGGTAGCCTAGATTTGTCTTGAAACTGTTTCCATACCAAGTATAGGGCTTTTTTGTTTTTGTTTTAACATATTTGTATGATACAGATCAGTGAAAAAGGAGCAAAATTTTCTAAGACACTTTTATTTCCACTTCATTAAGATTGACTACGTCATTTGTATTTATCACATTATATCATTATTTTACTGAAAGGGAAGGTCGAAGGAAATTACGGAGGAATTTATATATATATTAGCATCCTCCCTGTCTTTAAGGTTAAAGATTTTGTGAAGTATAATCTTTCCCAAGTGTTTAGTACAACATTTAATCAAGGATTTAGTTCAACAATGGAAGCTATTATTATGATAAACAGTGCTCAGGGTTCTCAGTCTTGCAGGCAATAATGTGAAGTCTATCTTTTCGAAAAACTGCTCTTTTTAAAAATCATGATTCTGTAGGAAGTTAAAAATCTCTGGGTTCAGTTTTATCTTCTCCTTGGACTGCTGATCTTTGACATGCATTATTTCTAATGCATTCTCTGAAGCTTCTCTACCATCAAACACAGCTATTTGCACATTGGTTTTTTGTCAGCCTGAACCTAATTTACACTGGTAATAAAAAACAAGTATTGGGATGTTCTCAAGGGACTTAAATTTCCTCAAACATCAATGGGATGGAACCAAAAAACAGGGTTCAATCTGATGTTATAGTAGCATACTCTAAGCAAGAAAAACAAGATTCATTTTTAAAGGCCTATTTGAACAACGTGATCATCGTTTGTTTAAAGTGAATTTCGTAACTTCTGAGGCTCTAGAGAATCATTCTCCCTTATCTAAGAAGATAAACCTAAACCTGTGCCCTACATTCCAGTTTTCCATTATTGAAAAAAATAAAAATAGGGCTTTTTACTTTAGTAGATCAGTAAATCAGGGGACACTGGTGGTTCAGTCTCCTTGCTGGAAACCCAGGTTCTATTTCCAGCCAATGTAGCTTCCTCAAAGCCACCACCAGTCTCAGTAGAGGCTTACGCATTGCTATGTTGTTGAATAAGTTTTAGTGGAGCTTCCAAGCTAAGACTGACTAGCAAGAAAGGCTTGGTCATCTACTTAAGAAAATTATCCAATGAAAACCCTATGGATCACAATTGATAACGGGATGGCACAGAACTGGCAGCATTTCCTTCTGTTGTGAGTGGAATCGCCATGAGTGGAAGCCAACTGAACAGCAACTCACATCAAAGTTTGGTAAAATTAAGGTCACTCTCTTGGTTAAGGAAACCCTGGTAACAGTGGTTAAGTGCTATGTCAGCTAACCAAACAGTTGGCAGTTCAAATCTGCCAGGCACTCCTTGGAAACTCTGTGGAGGAGTTCTCCTCTGTTCTAAAGGGTTGGAATTGACTCGATGGCACTATTGTTTTTTTTTAAACCCTAGTTAGGGAAATCCTGGTGGCATAGTGGTGAAGTGTTAGTCTGCTAACCAAAAAGGTGCTCCTCATTAACTCTGTAGGGCAGTTCTACTCAGCCCTATAAAGTCGCTATGAGTTGGAATTGGCGCAATAGCAGTGGGTTTCGTTTCTGATCTGGTATCCTGGTTGAGGAAACTCTGGTAGTGCAGTGGTTAAGAACTACAACAGCTAACCAAGAGACTGGCAGTTCGAATTCATCCAGTGTTCCTTGGAAAACTTATGGGACAGTTCTACTCTATCCTACAGGGTCTTTCTCCAGGTCAGGTGGGACCCTACCCAAGGGTAAATAATTTCTAGATTGGCTAATGATTTGTAATGTGGCTCAAATTAGGCAATCTGAAGAGAACTGTTAAAAAGACCATTTTACAGAAGTGTAGGCAAGAGTCAGGGACGCCAACAAGAGATAATGCAGTATCCTAAAGGCTGGCTACAGGCTGAAGGCTTAAAGGGACAAAGGGAGGGATTTGGAGGGGTTAACTGTACAGAGAAAGCACTATAGCCACCTCATGGTGACCTAACTACAGGAATAAAGCCCCATGACATTATTCTTCTCTGGCTCCCAATCCGTTCTACCACCAATTTACTGAACCCAGCCTGACACCAGGGAAGGTGACTTCTAACAGAAGTACCACAAGTGGATGGCTTTAACACAAAACAGTTCATTCTCACACAGTCCAGCAGGCTGGAAGTCCGAATTCAGAGTGCTAGCTCCAGGAGGGAAATCTCAAAGAATTCTTTTTATGTTTTATTTTATTTTATTTAATATGAGTGAAAATGTACATTCCCATATAAATTTACATGCCCATCTATATGCAGCTTCCACCGCTCTTCCTGTCTGGTGACAGCACACTATTACTCTCCCTGAATCCGGACTTCCAGCCTGCTGGACTGTGTGAGAATAAACTTTTTTGTGTTAAAGCCATCCATTTGTGGTACTTCTGTTAGAAGTCACCTTCCCTGGTGTCAGGCTGGGTTCCGTAAATTGGTGGTAGAACGGATTGGGAGCCAGAGAAGAATAAAGTCATACGGCTTTATTCCTGTAGTTAGGTCACCATGAGGTGGCTACAGTGCCTTCTCTGTTCCATACATGTCTCATCCTCCCAACAGTCTCCTTTCCCCTGATTTCTACCCACTCTCCTTCCTCCAGCCAGAGGTCAGCAGGATAATACTCTATAGATGTATAGAACCATAAAGTTCATCCAATATATTGTCACTCTGCATTGCCAAGTCCAACCTATTTGTGTCCGAAGAGTGGACCTTCATTATGATTTATGGGCAAGGCAGCATCAGGGCCAGGGGCCATGCTCCCAGGGGAACCCCGAAACCGCTGGACCATCAGTTGAGGTCTTTTAGTGGAGATCTCAGGATGCAGCCCTTTTTATTCTTGTGTTGCCAGTGAGACTCAACCTAGTGAGCTCCATCGTGGCTATCACTGGTGGTGGCTGGGCACCATCTGGTTCTTCCGGTCCCAAGTCAATGTAGGCACCCACTCATGTGGGTCTCTCTATCTTCTGGGTTGTCTTTACCCCATGTCATTTTGGTCCTTGGTGAGCATCCATTCCTGCTGAGTTGGGATCATCTGCTGTGCCCTTGGATGGCAGCTTGGCAACTTTTAAGACCCCAGACGCCACTCACCAATGTAGGGTGCAGAGAGCCCTCTTAGCAAAATGCTAGTTGTGCCAATTGGCCTTGATTTCACCTAAGAGCATGGTCCCCTGCCCTCTGCCCCAGCTACTCTATACTTGCAATATTAGGTTAAGATGGAAGGAGTACTCAAGTTATGCTGAAGTCCACTTAATGTTGTTGTTGTTTCTAATGTGTGCTCTCACCGATTTCACCCAACCCGATTTCTAGCAACTATCTAATCTAAACCCTCCTCCCCTCGCCCTCCCTTCCTCCCCTCCCCTGCAGCTGTCAAAGAGTCTTTTCTTCTATACACAAGTCTGTTTTTGAGGTCTTATCGTAGAGGTCTCATACAATATTTGTCCTTTTGTCGCTGACTACTTTCACTCAACATAATGTCTTCCAGTTGAAACCAGGTGGTGTTTCTTTGAAGAATTCTTGATCTGGTGTAGCGGTTAGGTGCTGTGGATGCTAACGAAAAAGTCAGCAGTTCAAATCCACCAGGTGCTCCTTGGAAACTCTATAAGGCAGTTCTACTCTGTCCTGTAGGGTCACTATAAATGGGAATTGACTTGATGGCAATGGGCTCTGGAGGAAGGTCTTGTGTTGCATCAGTCTTTCTTTGATCTGAGAGCAGCTTGGCACAAGAACATCAGGTCTGAAGGATGTGCTTTCATTTCTAGGAGGTTCTCAACTCTCTATTTGCTTCCCTTTCCTTTTTCTCTTGTAGAATAAAAGGTGGTATAAGCCACACTCCAGGGAAAATCCTTTTACATTGGAGCAGGGAGGTGACTTTAGGAAAGATGTTTACAGTCCCACCCTAATCCTCTTCATCATAATCCAGTCTTGCTCTGTTAACCACAGGCAGGGATTAGGATTTACAACAAAGAAAAATCACAAAATGGAGGACAATCACAAAATACTGGAAATCATGGCCTAGCCAATTGCTACACACAGTTTTTTTTTTTTTTTTTTGGTTAGGGTGGGTAGGGGCAGGGGGACAGAATTCAGTCAATGACAGTGATGCTTTAGGACAGGTCAGTCCTCCCTGGCACAAGAGCAGAAGGGTGGAGAGTGGATACAGAGGGGAAAATGGAAGATAGATGAAGTTGTTTGCAAAAGATAGTTCTGTGGAAGTAGGAGTTATTAGTATACATTTAAAAGAGGGACAAGTTGCAAACTCAGTGACATAGCTGGTGAGTTGACCTTAGCAGGCACTGCATTACAATGAAGATGCAAACACCTATTGTTGAGTTCTCTGGAGCTCTACCATCACTTCTCAGCTTTTCTCTCCCTGCAACCGAAAACATTTCCAAGAAAGCTCCTTGGGATCTTTCAATAAGCACTTTTACTTGAGAAGTTCCCTATATGACCTTTCACTTAAAACAATAAACAAACATAACAACAAACCATGGTTAGGCAGTCCACAAAAATCAAAGTCTAGAGAAATATTGCACACAATCTTTTGCTCAACTAAATCAGTCTTTAAGCCACACATATTTAAATAAGTTATGAGAAAATAGAATGTTATTCGAATCATCCTAAGTGAATCTGGTGATATGATTTCCAAAAAAAGAGTCAAGTATTATCAAGTGTGTCTCTGGAGAGCTAATTATAACAGGAAGTAGTTAAAAACATAAAACGTCACCAACAGGAGTTAGCAAAGGTGGCACCTCTCCGGGAATACGATTGAAAACACAATCGTCACTCAATAGGAACGGAGGTTGTTTCCAAACCAAACTCTTTGCCACCCAGTTGGTTCCAACTCATAGTGACACTACAGGACAGGGTAGAACTGTCCCATAGAGTTTCCAAGGCTGTAAATCTTTAAGGAAGTTGACTGTCAAATCTTTCACCCAAGGAGCAGCCGGTGGAAACTGCCAATATTAAAGTCAGCAGCCAAGCACTTAACTACTGGGCCACAAGGCTCCTCAGAGATAGGATGAACCAAACCCAAAGCCACTGCTGTGGAGTCGATTTTGACTCACAGTGACCCTATAGGGCAGAGTAGAACTGCCCCATCGAGTTTCCAAGGAGTGCTTGGTGGACTTGAACAGACGAGCTTTTGGTTAGCAGAGTTATACCTAACCACTACACCACCAGTGTTTTCAGAGGTAGGGTAGGGTAGTGTCAGGTAAATTAGAGATTATTGATATGAGAATCTGTGTTTATAGCTATTATAATGTATGCATAGCTTATTAATAATGTATGTCTACTACAGCTATTGAGTAAACAAAATAAATCTTGAGTTTAGGGTGACTGGAGCCAGATCACAGGAAGGGGGGGGGTTCTGTACCAATTATTTACCTGGCCTGACAGTTTTAAAAGAAGCTGTTGGAACAGTTGCAAGTCAAGGTCACACAAATTGTGACTACAGATTTTTAGCAGAGGTAGAAGTGGGAGAAAGGGGACCTTTAAGCGAACAAATATTTTTAAACTGTGAGCTCACTTTCAGCAACCCTGCACTTCAGCATAAACACTAACTCACAGTACCTGCACACGAAACCAATAAGTGAATGAGTGCCAAGTAGAAAGCTCTCATCAAATTTCCCCCCTCCCCCCACATACGTATCTGCACTGTTTTAAAATAAAACTATCCTAGGGGAAAAAATTACTTGGCATAGGGTTAATCTGTAATCAGATACTATTTTCCGAAATTAAATAAAAAAAAACAGCAAAATTTTAACTATTTGTTTTACTCAAGAGCACTTTAAAGATACTTCAATTCGTGGGTGTAAATAAGGACGGGGAAGTGAACTAAACCACAGTCCGGGCAAAGGTTTCATAAACAGTTATCTACAGATAACACCGTTTTCATTTGGGACGTGGCTCAAGGCTACAGGTGGTCGAGCTGCCGGGGAAAACTTGGACCCCGTCACAGCGCCCTGCCCAGGGGAGCTGGCACCCATGCCACTGGGAGCCGCCCCCGGGTCGGTGGCAAAGAGCGCCCTACCCAAGTTCGATTCGGCTCTAGGGACTTAGTGTAAAACGACAGCCCCGCCTGCCGAGGCCAAGTCCGTCCGGCACCCCGTGCGCAACCCGCCAGGTCCCGGCCCACAGCCACCCCAGCGGGGAGCGAGCCGAGGTGAGTCACAGAAGCCGGATAAGCGCTCTGTCCAAGCTCCCCAGGCCAGCGCCGGTCATCCGCGAGCCCAGTAATCACCCGGTTCGCCTAGCTGCCCACTAAGGCGCGCTGCTGGGGCGGGGCAGCTGGGGCGGGGCGGGGCGGGCAGGGCGGGGCGGGGCGGGCAGGGCGGGGCGGGGCGGGCAGGGCGGAGCGGGGCGGGGCCTGAGTCCGGCGGCGCCGGCGAGTCAGTCAGCCTGCCGCCCAGGAACGGCTGCGGCTAGGTTAAAGACAGTAGTTGGTGAGTAGCTACGTCACGATCCAGTGGAGGACCACGCCCCCTCACGGACCGTCCCTCCCACCCACTCAAGTCCCCGCCTTCGCGAGCAGTTACCGGCTCTCGCATCGCGCGCCCTCTTCACTGCGCTAGAGGTGGTACGGCGCCGGCTTGCTGCTGCTCTGCCACTGCCAGCGCCAGGTGAGGGCTCGCGGCTCCCGGCTGCGGCGCCCGGCGCGTGTTGGCGGGCGTGCGGCGTGCGCTGCCGAGGCGAGCTGGGCCAGCGGGCGGTTAACACTCAGTTCGGCGCGGGGAGGGGCGACACGCCGGGTGCCGCACGGCCTCGGGTGACGCGGGCCTCTGTGGCGACGGCGGCCGAGCTCTCGGTTTCTCTGTCTCAGGCCGGAGCTGGTCGGTGCTCGGACATAGAGACGGGCAGCCGGTCTCCCTGGCCCCAGAGTCTCCCCGGCTGGGGCCTCTGGGGCAAGCGGACGATGTCTGCTCCTGCCCCAGTGCCCGCCGCGCACCCTCGGGAGGAGCCGTCCTCAGCGGCTGCTGAGAAGGAGTCGCTCTCGGCCGTGGCGAGTCGGCAGGCCGAGCAGCCGCCTGCGCCCGAACGCGAGGGGAAAGAGGCGGTAAGGGAGGAGAGGGCCGCGGCCGCCAGCAGCGCGGGGGCTCGTGGAGAGCCGTCGCCGGCGCCGGTACTGGGACACCGTGTGCCCCAGGCAGCCGTCCCCGTGAGGCCCTTGGCGCTGCACCTGGCGTACAAGGCGCGCGGGTCTGGGGGCCCTTTCGGCGGGGAGCAGAAGCCATGGGACCCACCAGCCGAGGACGCCCGGGAGGAGGAGGCGGCGGCCGGCCCTGAAGAGAAGCTGCAGCTGCCGCCGCCGCCGCCGCCTAAGGAGAACCCCTGGACCAAAAAGCTTCCTCAGCACCTGTCCCCCACCGGGACAGAGCTGCCACCGCCCCTGCTGGAAACCCTGGAGGCAGGTCTGTGGCTCCTCTAGGGTGGGAACCGTGAGGGTGCGGGCATGGGTGACTCGTGGGACTTGCCGGCGCGTGGCGGCGAATTGGGCTCCGGGTTGGGGGAGGGGCAGACTTCATCTCCCTGTCAGTCGAAGGTATTTCGTTCCAAGGTGTCATTCACTCTGCTTGTTTACATAAATGGACATCTAGGAAGGGAGCGGCAGGAAGAGGTGGGACCTCAGGTTCTCCTTGACTAGTGGGGGCACAGCTGGGGTAAAGTGACCGCGCTGAGGGGCCGGCGGGACTGCGATGGTGTTTTGCCTCCACGTGTTAGCAACTTGGAAGGTGGCAAACTTTCAGATAGAATTGCATTTCATCCTGGTGCAAAACGTGCTGTGGACTTCTTTTTAAAAAAGGATGAACCATGACGAACAAGGGGCTTTCTTTGCAAGAGCAAAGGGAAGCACGGTTGTGATACCTTATTTTAAAATAATTGAAGAGCTGAAAGTGTCAGAATTTTCCAAGAATTATTAATATTAAAATGTAGTTGCTGTTTCAGTGTTTTAAGTTATTGTTTTCGGAAAAAAATGAAGATAGTTGACGTGGATGTATTTACACATTAGGTAAATTGTTCTTAGATGCCATCGAGTCGGCTTCGACTCGCAACGACCCTATGTACCACAGAACGGTAAATAGTAGTCTTTCCTTTACTGGAGAGTAGCCGCTGTTTTTGAAATGCTGACCAATACATTATGGCCCCTGGCACTTTCTTTTGGTTGCAGCAACTGCAGTTTAAAAAAAAAAAAAGTTAAAAATGGAAATACTAAATAAAACACAGATTAAAGACATACTCCAAGTTTGATATTTTAGGTTGTAGTAGATTAATGAACTTAATATAGAAGTTGGAAACCGTGGTTACGTGGTTAAGAGCATCTGCTAACCAAAAAGGTCAGCAGGTTGAATCCGTCAGGCACTCGTTGGGAAACTCTGGAGCAGTTCTACTGTCCTATTATGGGGCAGTTTTATTCTGACCTATAGGGTCGCTATGAATCAGAATTGACTGGATTGTAGTGGATATAGGGTCGCTATGAGTCGGAATCGAGTGGACGGCAGTGAGTTGGGCTTTTGGTATATAGAAGTTAACTGCTGTTCTTTTTCTTAAAGGTTAACAGTGGAATAGGGAATATCTGAGCATGTTATAAAAAGCAGGGTTGTGAGGATCAAATGATAAGTAATGTGGTATACCATGAAAGGTGTTTACTGAAGACACATTATGTCCCAATATGTTCTTTTTTTTCAGAGGAGCTCTCCGATACAGTGAGATAAGTCTTGAGTTCTTTGCTTTTGCACGGAAATACTGATCATTAATTCTTGATAAGTTTTCACATTTGCAAAAATTTGCGCTTATTTTGATGTTGCCGTTTCCCCCTCTTACCTAGAAAGATCTATTTGTTTACTGCTTTTACTGACTAGAGAAAACTGTTAAGGAAAATCTCCGTATAATTTAGTAAAGAGAAAGCTTTAGTTAATCTTTGTGTGTGTCTCTTTTTTTCACCTTTCTACTTTTATACTTAAATACAATTATACATTATATTTAGTGAATATAATATAAAGAGCTGTTTTTTGTTGATTATAAACTGAAGTCTTTAGAATTTTAATTGTAGATGACCTTGTTAAAAATAACAGATTAATTAATTTGTTGGTACTGTCATTGAAAGGGGATCTTAATCCCATTGGAGAGAGTCCCTGGATATTGGAAAGTGTTAAGTGCCTCAGGGAAAGCAGGCAGGGCGTACTGTATCTGAAAGGTCAGCACCCTTGAGAATCCTATATAGCAGTTCTACTTTGCATTTATAGGGTCACCAGGAATCGAAATCAATTCCACAGCAACTAACAGCAATATTCAATGAAGATTAAGAACAATGTGATGCTTGATGTGTGATGTGCTTTGTAGAAATGTCAGTTTTAGAGATGGCTGTAGGCAGCCTGGAAACCCTGGTGGCCTAGTGGGTTAAGTGCTACGTCTGCCAACCAAAAAGTTGGCAGTTCAAATCTGCCAGGTCCTGCTTGGAGACTCTATGGGGCAGTTCTACTCTGATCTCTAGGTTTGCTGTGAGTCCACTGACAGCAGTAGTTTCGTTTTGGATGGTTGGTAGGCAGCTCTTTTCTTTCTCCTTGGAATACCATTTGGAAGTAATGTCGTAACTTTGTCCGCATTACTAATTACGCTGTTGAACTGCTAATGGCTTCTGTTTGAAATGGAAAAACTTAGATTATGGTACACAAATGCCATGTTCTGAGAGCCTTGGATTCTAGGCCAGATGTTGTTACTAAATAGTGGTTGACTTTGGCAACTCTTGTGGACCTTGTGAATGTGGTTAGGCTTAGGTCTTCTACTTCTAAGTACCACTGTGCCATCTATAATCTTCATGGCCTGGCTTCATCTTCCTAAGGAAATTTGCAAGTTCAAGAATAATGAAAAAGGAACAGAGGTCCTTGAGGTTCAGAGTAGGTGCCACCTGTATAATTATCTTACAGGTAGGGTACCTGTACAATTATCTTACAAGTCAGGATACTCTTGAAAGACAAAAGGGACACTATTAGTTATGCTGGGATAACAGAGGTAAATGAGGTCTACTCTGCCAAACCTGTATAATACTGTCACTCTGTTAGTGAGGCAAAAGAATTCTACCCATAAAATTATGCTAAAATGTTTATTACCAGAGATAGAAATAATATAAGAAATGTAGGGGTATATTTCAGGACGT
Source organism: Heterohyrax brucei (assembly GCA_028571685.1). Taxonomy (NCBI): domain Eukaryota; kingdom Metazoa; phylum Chordata; class Mammalia; order Hyracoidea; family Procaviidae; genus Heterohyrax; species Heterohyrax brucei. The sequence continues at coordinate 51,075,529 of CM053143.1, read as the reverse complement.
GAATCCCATGTTTTCTCTACTGTAAAATCTGCAGTTCTAAGTGAGGTAGATACTTGTTTCTTCAACTTTATGAGAGTCTTTCCACTTTTAGGATGGTTCTCCTGGCTAGTGTATTGTGCTGTCTGATGATCCAGATGTAATAGCTGTGAAATAAGGCCCTCTCCTGTCCAAAGCCACCAGAGAGGTCTAGAATAGTCCTGCTGTCTTGAATTTAGTGAGACTGGAAAGAACTTCCCTGCAGTCTGTTTCCTAGCCTTGGTTGGTTTTATTTTGGAAATCTTTACTGAAATCAAAGTGGAATTTATTGACTGCTTACCTGTAGCCATCCCTGTGTAGTGGTTATTAAAAATCAGTTTTATTATATACTTTGAATGAATTCTTCTCTCATTCTTGAAATCAAAACTCATGGCCATCAAGTCATTCGAACTTGACAGTGACCCTGTGGAAACCCTGATGGCATGATGGTTAATGCTGCAGCTATTAACTAGAAGGTCACCAGTTCAAATCCATCAGATGCTCCTTGGAAAATGTATGGGGCAGTTCTACTCTGTCCTGTAGGGTCACTATGAGTCAGAGTTGACTCTGTGGCAGTGGGTTTGCTTTTTTGGTTTGGTGACCTTATATAACAGAGTAAGACTGCACCACAGAGTTTACAAGGAGTGGCTGGTAGATTGAAACTACCCAAGTTTGGGTTTGCAGTTGAGCTCTTAACCACAGTGCCACCAGGGCCCCCTCGTACCTGAAAGCATGTACATGACAGTATTGTTTTTGCCATCCTTGAAGGATCTCTCTGACTCCGTGTTGATCATTTCAACTACTGTCCCAGCATCTGCTCCCTTTTAAAAAAGATACTCATATTAATGGTTTACAGGATAGCATTTCAGAGCTTTTTCTATGCCGTTACTGCTAAATGTTTTCTGTATATGTTTAGAATATAAACTGTCATAGTGCATATTTCTGTTCAAAATATTGGCTGATCCATTTTAATGCAGACTTTTAAAAATATTTGAGGAATGGTCCTTACGTACAGCTGTATATCATTAATTTAGCAATGCTTACCATCACCTTGGTTGTTTACATTTTGTTATATCAGCATTAAGGCAATGAAAATTTTTACATGTGCCTCTTACACATGTGTGTGACTTAATCTTAGGTGGTGTTACGGATTGAATTGTGTCCTCCAAAGATATGTGTTGTAAATCCTAACCTTTATGTCTTTGGTTATAGTTTCATGTATGAATGAGTTGTCTTTAATACTTTTTTGTTTTGTTATGATTAAGTGGAAGTACCAAATCCAAATCAGTTCCTCATGCAGCTATCTGCAGCTCCATCTCCTCTCCTCACTCTGTGACAGCACATTTCTCCTTTTCACTCTCTAATTCTACAGTCCTGTTAATGAGCACCTGTCCCCTCCTTGCCACCCTCTTTTCCCATCTAGAAAGCAACTGGTAGGACAGCCTCCTCCTATAAATGTGTAAGTCCATAAAGTACACACATATGCTCACATTGTGTCCCTGAGTCCAGTCTGTTCTTGTCTAAAGAGTTGATCTCAGTACTAGTTTCAGTTCAGGGCCAGCAGCAGGTTTAGGGGCCATGTTCCCAGGGGATCCTCCAGGTTGTTGGGCCATCAATACTGGTGGTTTACAAGAGTTCTTGAACTGCGCACCTCTTGCTTGTGTTGCCTCAGGAACTGTGTATTGCGTTCCCCATTACGGCTGCGTTTGGTGGTGTGAGGTACCATCTGGTTCTTTGGTCTCATGCTGGTACAGTCTCCCATTCATGTGGATCCTTCTGCCTCATAGGCTCATTTTTCTTCATGTCTTTGATATTTGTGGTTGTCATCTATTCCAGGAGGATTGAGACCATTTGGTGTTCCTCAGACGGCAGCTCACTAGCTTTTAAGACCCCAGGTGCCACTCACCAATATGAGGTGCAGAAGGCTCTCTTAGCAAAAGACTAGTTCTGCCATTTGGCCTTGATGTCCCCTGAAAATGTGATTCCCCAGACCCCTGTCCCTGCTACTCTATCCTTTGAGTTTAGAAAACCTTTCAGTTAATGTGGTGTAGTCCAGTATGCTGATCTGCTCTCTGCTGTGTGCTATCACTCCCTTCACCTAACCAAACTCCTATCGACTATCTTATCTGTGAACATCCCACTCCGTCCCTCCCCACCCTGTAGCCATCAGAGTCTTTTATTGTGTTCTTAAGTTTTCAAGTCCTTATAGCAGAGGTCTGGTACAATACTTGTCCTTTTGCAGGTGACAAATTTCACTAACCATAATGTCTTCTAGTTGAAACCAGGTTGTGAGATGCTTCCTAAAATCATTGTTCTTTAACACTGCGTCGTGTTCCATTGTGTATATGTACCACAATTTGTTTATCCTTTCATCTGTTGACAGGCACCTAGGTTGATTCCATCTTTTTGCTGTTGTGGACAGTACGGAAGTGCCAAATTGTCTTCCAAAGAAGTTGTACCATTTTGCATTCCCACTAGCAGTATAGGAGAGTTCCAGTCTCTCTACAGCCTCTCCAGAATTTGTTATTTTGTGTTTTTTGGATTATTGCCTACCTCACTGGGGTGAAATGGTATCTCATTGTAGTTTTGATTTGGATTTCTCTAATAGCTAATGATTGTGAGCAATTCCTCATATGTCTTTTGGCTGCCTGGATTTCTTTGGTGAAGTGTCTGTCCGTCTCCTTTTCCCATTGCTTAATTGGGTTATTTACCTTTATCTTGTTGATATTTTGCAGTACCTTGTAGATTATGAAAATCAGACATTGATCCAACATATAATTGCCAAATACTTTTTCCCATTCAGTAGGTAGTCTTTTAACTCTTGATAAAGTCTCTGGGTAAGCATAAGTGTTTGATTTTTGGTAGTTCCTATTTATTTTCTCTTCTGTTTTTGTGCTTTGTTGGTTAGATTTTGTAGTCTGTTTCAGCTGTGTATTTGAACTTCCATTGTTGGTCCTGTTTTTTTCTTGCATGAGCTTTACCATTTTAGATTTGCTCTTTAGAGAGACTATATCGTGTGTGCACTTTATGGTTCTATGCATCTGTAGGATGCTGTCCTGCTGGCCTCTTACTGGAGGCTGAGGAGAGGGTAGAGAGGAGGGAATAGGAGATGGTTAGGAGGATATGACATGTATAGAATGGAGAGGAAGAGTGTGCTGTCACTGGGCAGGGAGAGAAATGGGAGCTGCACGTACGCAGGCATGCAAATTTATATGGGAATATACATTTTCATTCAGTCATTAAAAAAAGATTTGCTCTTTAGGTCTTTGATTCATTTTGAGTTAGTTTTTGTGTAAGGCATGAGTTATGGGTCTTGTTTGTGTTTTATGTAGATGGATATCCAATTTTGCCAACACCATTTGTTCAAGAGACTATTTTTACCCTAGTTTACAACCTTTGGGCCTTTTTTGAATATCAGCTGTTCATGGGGTCTCTATTCTGTTCCATTGGTCTATATGCCTCTTTTTGTACTAGTACTAGACTGTTTTGACTACCGTGGCAGTGTAGTAGGTTCTGAGGTCGTGTAGTGTGAAGCTTCCCACTGTGTCCAGGATTTCTTCCCTTTCTAAAGAGCGTTGGTGATTTGTTTCTCCGTGTCATTAAAAAATGACACTGGAATTTGTATTGGGATTGCATTGTATATGCAGATTGCTTTAGGTAAAATAGACATTTTCACAATGTTAAGTCTTCTTATCCATTAGTAAGGTAGATTTTCCCACTTATGTAAATCTCTTTTAGTTCTTGTAATTTTTTCTGTGTAAGTCTCTTGCTTCACTGGATAGGAAACCCTGGTGATGTAGTGACTAAGTGGTACAGCAGCTAACTGAAAGGTTGGCGGTTCAGATCTACCAGGCAGTCCTGGGAACCTCTATGGGGCAGTTTTACTGTGTCTTCTATGGTTGCTATGAGTTGACATCACCTTGGTGGTACTGGGTTTGGTTTTCTTTTGTGTGTGTGCGTCCTCTGGATATATGTATTCCTAGGTATTTTATCTTTTGGGGGGTTGTAGTAAATGGTATTGATTTGGTGATTTCCTCTTTGATGATGTCTTTGGTGGTACAAAGGAATACTACCACTTTACTTATGTTTATGTTGTATCCTGATACTTTGCTGAACTCTTAGTTTTGGTAGTTTACTTACGGATTCTTTAGGATTCTCTGCACATACGATCATATCATCTGCAAATAGGAGATTTTAACTTCTTCTTTGCTGATGCATATGCCTTATATTTCTTTGTCTAGTCTGACTGCTCTGGCCAGAACCTCTAGCACAGTGTTGAATCGAAGTGGTGACAGTGAGCGTCTTTGTCTAGTTTCTGTTCTCAGGTGGAATTCTTTCAGTCTGTCTCTAATCAGGATACATTGGCGCTTGGCCTTGCATAGATGCCCTTTATTGCATTGAGGAATTTCCCCTCTTCATATTTTGCTGAGAGTTTTTAACATGACTGGGTGTTGGACTTTGTAAAATGCCTTTTCTGCCTCAATTGACAAAGTCAGGTGATTCTTTTGTGTTATTTGTCTGGTTGGTCACATTAATTGTTTTTTAATGTTAACCAGCACTGCATCCGTTGTATGAATCCAAGTTGGTCTTGGTGAATTATTTTTTTGATACACTGTTGAATTCTGTTGGGTGGGATTTTGTTGAAGATGTTTGCATTTAGGTTCATGAGTGATATTGGTCTGTAATTTTCTTTTTTTGTGGGATCTTTCCTTGGCTTTGGTATCAGTATTATGCTGGTTTCATAGAATGAATTTGGGAGTATTCCATCCATTTGTATGCTGTGAAGTAGCCTCAGAACTATTGGAATTAACTTCTCTCTAAAAGCTTGGTAGAATTCCCTGGTGAAGCCATCTGGGGCTAGGACTTTTTGGTTGATTGTTTTTTGATTACTTTTTCAATCTCTTCTTTTGTTATGGGTTTATTAAGTTCTACCTCCCCTTGTGATAAATTTTGGTAGGTGATATGAATTTAGAAATTTGCCCATTTCCTCTAGGTTTTCAGATCTGTTAGAATACAATATTTCGTAGTATTCTGTTACGATACTTCTGATTTTGGCTGGATCTGTTGTGGCATATCCTGTCTCATTTGTTATTCAGGTTGTTTCCTCTCTTGTTTTTCTTCTCTGAGTTTAGCCAATGGTTTATCAATTTTGTTGATCTTTTCAAAAAAACAGCTTTTGGTTTTGTTAACTCTTTCAATTGTTTTTCTTTAATTTTTTTTATTATGATTGAATAAAAATGTGTGTTCCCATATAAATCTACATGCCCACATGTATGCAGCTCCCACTACTCTCCCTGCTCAGCAACTGCACACTCCTCCTCTCTGCACCATACATGTCTTATCCTCCCAACAATCTCCTATCTCCTCCTCTCCACCCACTCCCCTACCTCCTGTAAGAGGTCAACAGGACAACATCCTATAAATGCATAGAACCATAAAGTGCACACATGATATGGCCACTCTGTGCTGTCAAGTTCAATCTGTTCCTGTCTCAGAGCTGACCTCCATTATGATTTATGGACAGGGGCAGCTTCAGGGCCTGGGGCCATGCTCTCAGGGGAACTCTGAGGCCTATGGACCATCGATTGTGGTCTTTTAATGGAGATCTCAAGGTGAACCCCTTTTTTTATTCTTGTGTTGCCCGTGAGACTGAACTTTGTGAGCTCCATCACGGCTATCACTGGTGGTGGCTGGGTACCATCCGGTTCATCCAGTCAGAAGTCAGTGTAGTCAGTCACTTATGTGGGTCTCTCTGACTTGCGGGTTCTCTTTCCCCCATGTTGTTTTGGTCTTTGGTGATCATCCGTTCCTGCTAAGTTGGGACCTATCCTCAGATGGCACCTTGGCAGCTTTTAAGACCCCAGATGCCACTCACCAATGTGGGGTGCAGAAGGCTCTCTTAGCAAAATGCTAGTTGTGCCAATTGGCCTCGATTTCCCCAGAGAGCATGGTCCCCAACCCTCTGCCTCAGCTACTCTGTCCTTGTAGTATTGGATTAAGATGGGAGAAGTAATTATGCTATGTTCAAGTCCAGTTAATATTGATCTTCTTTCTAATGTGTGCTGTCCTGGATTTCACACAACCAGGTTTCTATCAACTATCTAATCTAAACCCTCACCCCCTTAACCTCCCTTCCTCCCCTCCGTTGCAGCCATCAAAGAGTGTTTTCTTCTATGCATAAGTTTGTTCTTAAGTTCTTATCTTGGAGGTCTCATACAATATTTGTCACTTTTGTTGCTGTCTGCTTTCACTCAACATAATGTCCTCCAATTGAAACCAAGTTATGAGATGTTTCCTAAAATCGTCATTGTTCTTTATCATTGCATAGTGTGCCATTGAGTATATATACCATAGTTAACCTATCCATTCCTCTGTTGTTGGGCATCTGGGTTGATTCCATCGTTATGCTATTGTGGATTGTGCTGTGATAAACATTCATGTGCGTGTGTCTGTGTGTGTAAGTGGCCTTGATTCTGTAGGATATATTCTGAGTAGTAGAATCACTGGGTCAAATGATATATCTAGATCCAGCTTTTTAAGGAAGCCCCAGGTTGTTTTCCAAAGAGGTTGCACCATTTTGAAATCCCACCAGCAGTGTAGGAAAGTTCCAGTTTCTCCACAGCCTCTCCAGCATTTGTTTTTTTGTGTTTTTTGGATCATGGCCAACCTTGTTGAGGTGAGAGGGTAACTCATTGTCATTTTCATTTGAATTTCTTTAGTAGCTAATGATCAAGAACATGTCTGCATGTGTTTTTTGGCTGTCTGGATCTCCTCTTTAGAGAAGTGTTCTGTCAATCTCTTTTGCCCACTGCTTAATTGGATGGTTTATCGTTCTCTTACTGATATTTTGTAGTACCTCGAAGATTGTGGAGATCAGGCATCGGTCTGACGTATAGTTGCGAAATATTTTTTTTCCCATTCTGTAGGTGGCCTTTTTAATTCTATTAATAAAGTCTTTGGATGAGCTTAAAAGTGTTTGATTCTTAGTAGTTCCCATTTATCTATTTTCTCTTCTGTTGTTTGTGGTTTGTTTGACAGATTTTCAAGTCTGTCTAGATTGTGTATTAAACTTCCATTGTTGTTCCTACTTTTTCTTGGATGAGCTTCATCATTTTAGATTTGATATTTAGGTCTTTTATCCAGTTCAAGTTAGTTTTTTGTATAAGGTGTAAGATATGGGTCTTGTTTCAATTTTTTGCTCAGTTGTTTTTCTGTTCTCTAATTTGTTGCATTCTGCGCTAATCTTTATTATCTGTTTTCTTCTGGTGCCTGAGGGTTTCTTTTGTTGTTCTTTTTCTACTTATTCAAGATATAGGGTTAATTCTTTGGTTTGGGCCCTTCATTCCAGATGTGTGAGTTTATAGAGATAAGTTGTCCTCTGAGCACTGCTTTGCTGTATACCTTAGGTTCTAGTAGGATATGTTTTCATTCTCATTTGATTCCATGAATTTGTTCATTGTGTCTTTGATTTCTTCTGTAACTCTTGAATTTCTGAGCAAGGTGTTGTGCAGTTTCCATGAGTTTGAATTTCTACCAGTGTTTTTTGGCTACTGATTTCAACTTATATAGCTTTATGGTCCAAGAACATGCTTCGCAACAATTTATTGGTTTGGATTTTGTTGAGATTTGCTTTATAACCTAATACATGGTCTATTCTGGAGAATGTTTCATGTGCATTGGAAAAGATGTATTTATCTGTTATATATATGTCAAGGAGGTCTAGTTTGTTGATTATCACAGTAAGATCCTTTATATCTTTATTGAACTTTCTTCTGGATGATCTGTCTGTTACTAAAAGTGGAGTGTTGAAGTATCCTGTTATTGTGGTGTGATATATCTCATTTTCAGTGTTGTCAGCATTTTATGTATTTAGATGCTGTGGTGTTAGATAGTCCCTTCTGGGTCATTTTTCTTTATGTGTTTTCTTTTGTGTTTTGCGTGTTGGTTTTGTGTTGAGACCCTTGTATTATGTTTCCTGTTTTGATATATTACAGTGTCAGTTTGCTTTGCAGCCACTCTTTTGATATCCCCCTTCATGTTCTAAGTTTAAGCCAAACTTTAACTTCTGTGTATATCTTTAACTTACTTTCCATCTGAAAGAGCTATAACTACTGAAATATGTCTGCCTTTATAGTGTGATGATGTCCTAGTTTACATGTTAAGATCTCTGGTTCTGTACTTTTTAATGTTTTAGCTTTGATCAAGCTTTGTGACATCCCTGAGTAGGAGTCTGGATGCTGTGTCCTGCCATGCATTGTTGAGTATAGATCTGATGTTACTCATTTGCTAAATGAAGAGCTTATAGTTTTGGTTTGTTTTTTTTTCCAAGTTTGTAAACTTCTGTTTATCTGAAAGTGTCTTAATTTCACCGCCATATTTGAGAGACAACTTTGAAGAATATATAATTCTTGGTTGGAAGTTTTGCTCCTTCAAGGCTTTGTATATATCACCCTACTGCCTTCTTGCAGGTGAGGAAAGCCTTCAGGGCTTCCCTTTGTAAGTTAATTTTGCTTTAAGCCTCACTGCCTTTAAGAACCTCACTTTATGATTCATTTTATTAGGCTTGATTATGCTATGCATTGACATCTTTCTGTTGGGGTCTACCTTTTGTGGAATTCAATAAGCATTTTAAGTATCTTTTCTTTTATGATGTCAGGGAAATTTTCTGTCAGCAAGTCTTCAACAGTTCTCTCTGTATTTTCTGCTATCCCTCCCTCTTCTAAAATTCTGATTATTTGTAGATTATGCCTCATCATAGAGTCCTACATGCTTCTTGTTTTTTTTATTTCTTTTATCTGATTTCTCCTCATAATCTACTGTGAGTTGCTTCTTCAATCTCACTAATTCTGCATTCAGTTTCCTCAATCCTGCTCTTTTGACTTTGCACTGAATCATTTAACTCTGTAGTTTTATCATTGATCTGCTGGATTTCAGGTTGTTTGTGTTCTGGCAGTTTATATAGCTTACTTAATTTTTCATTTTGTTCTGCTGCCCTTTGTTTAATTTCTAGAAGGCCTCTATACAGAATTCTTTTGTATTATACCTCCAATAATTTCAGGAAGGCTTCTTCATCTGGGAAGTTTTTAGATTCTTTATTTTTGGAGGTATCTAAAGCCATGGTGGTGTGCTTCTTTAAATGGTTAGACAGTAATTGTCTTCACGCCGTCAAAAAGCTGTTTAGTTTCTCTGGTGTTATACCAATGGGAGCTGTGGCGAAGCTCTACGAAGAGGGTGAGTGAGAGCACTACTAGACTTGGCTGCCAGCTGCTTCTGTGTTGTCTAGGTGCAGGTGACTTATGTGCAACTTCTGTGGTAATAGAGATGCTGTGAAGCCCCGTGATGCTGCTTGACTTGTGGCTGGCCCCAGCTGGGACCTCAGGGGTGGCAGGCTCTGCCTCCTGGCTGATAAAGATGGCGACCTGTGTGCTGACTCTAAGCTGTCATGTCGGTCGAGACTATGACATATCTTAGGGAAGGGAGGAGAGAAGGATGCCTTCACACTTGACTGCTAGAGACTGCTGTGTTCTCTAAGTGTGCTTATCTTAAAAACTACTTTTATGTTGAGAGAGGCATTGACTAGCCACAGCTGAGCTCTCAGGGGTGGAAGGCCCTGCCTCCTGGGTGACCGTGGTCGTGCCCTACTTATGGAGTGTCTTGGGGGCTGTCATCAGATGCTATGACGTGGCTTGGCTTAGTGAAGGGAGATGGAACTGATGCTGACACACTCGGCTGCCAGTCACTGCTACGTTCTCTGCATATGCTTATCTTAAAAAACTTTTCTGCTGAGAGGCATTGAGCAGTAGCAGCTGATAGCAGCCAGGCCCTCAGGGGTGGCAGGCCCTGCAGCTTTTCTGCTGGGAGGAGGACTGTCCAGACAGGCACTGGCACTCAGTGTGGGAGTTAGCACCAGCTGAATCCTCAGGTGTGGCTAACTCTGCCTCTCATCTAACCAAGATGGCATCCTGCCTGAGCTGCCTCTCCTGTAGTGAGTCAGGAATATCCATAGTGCAGCTCAGAGAAGAGAGGGGGAAGGGTCACTGCCACACTTGGCGACCCACTGTTACTATGGTTCAGTAGGTACGATTGTCTTAAGAACAGCTTTTCTGCTGGGAGAAGCACTATCTAGATAGGCACCATTGCTCAGCATGGGAGTTAGTCCCAGCTGAGCCCTCAGGTATGGCTGACTCTGACTCTCAGCTGACCAAGGTGGCATCCTGCCTGGGTTGCCACTTCTGCACTGAGTCAGTAATATTTATGGCACAGTTCAGAGAGGGAGGAGGGGCACTGGCAACTGTGATTGCTAGCTGCTGCTAGGTTCCCTAGGTACAATTGTCTTAAAAGCAGCTTTTCTGCTGGGAAAGGAAGCACTGTCCAGACAGGCACTGTTGTTCAGTGTAGCTGTTAGCCCAAGCCAAGCCCGCTGACATGGCTGACTTTGCTTCACATCTGACCAAGGTGGTGTCTTGCCTGAGCTGCTTCTCCTGTACTGAGTCAGCAGTAACTATGGCACAGCTCAGAAGAGAAGGGAGAGGGATACTTGCCCCCTCAGTCACCAGCCACTGCTGGGTTCTGTAGGTGTTATTATCCCAAGTGGGATGTGCTGTTTAGTTAGGCACTGCAGCTCTCTCTGTAGCTCTCCTGTGCCAGGCTCTCAAACTCAGCTGTCCTAGTCTCCCAGTTAACAAAGAAGGTGTTAATACCTGTAATCCTCTCAACCAGTGTGCCAGCAGAAGTGGAACTCACTTTGCCACTGTCTTACTTCCAACAAGTTAGTTTCCCTCTTCCTGTCGGCCAGTCCAGTCTCACAAGCCTGTGCCTGATCTTGGGGCTCCCGGAATGACCACACTACTCTGTTCAATTATTTTTTTTGGACTTAGTTCTCAGAAGGAATCGAGGAGATGTGTGACTACTCTGCCATCTTGGCCCTCCTTTAGGTCTTTAATATCTTAACAGGCAAGGTTAATGTACAGTATGTCTTGGATTAGTCTGCTTTGCAATATAAAAGAGATTAAACAAGTGGAAAGAAACAGAGGAAGAGGGAACGTACCACATAACGATTGCCCAGGAGCAAGAGCTCAGAAGAGACAAGGACAGTGACATTACCAACAGAGAAAAAGCCTTCACCTGTAGCTAGCACCCTGAATTCAGACTTCTAGCCTCCTTAATCTATGAAAAAAGAAGTTTCTGTTTGTTAAAGCCACGACTTATGGTATAGCAACACTAGATAGCTTAATAATTTGATACTGAGAAGTGGAGATGCTGTTCTAACAGATACCTAAAATGTGGAAGCAGTCTTGGAATTGGATGACGGGTTGCTGCTGGAAGTATTTCAGAGTATGTCATATAAAAGCCTAGTTGGCGTTAAAGAGACTGTTGATAGAATTGTGGCTATCTAAGATGACTCTAAGAAAATGTGGCATTGTGGTTAAGCGCTATGGCTGCCAACCAAAAGGTTGGCAGTTTAAAACTACCAGGTACTCCTTGGAAACAATATGGGACAGTTCTGCTCTGTCCTGTAGTGTTGCTGTAAGTCAGAATCAGCTTGACGGCGGTGGGTTTGGTTTAAGTTTTAATGTGATTCTCAAAGGGGCTTTGATGCAGTAGTGGTTAAACACTTTGCTGCTAACCAAAAGGTTTGTGGTTCAAACCCATCAGCAGCAACCCAGGACAAAAATATGATGATAGCTTCTGTAAGGATTTATAGCCTAGGAATCTGTGTAGTGCTGCTATAACAGAAATACCGTAAGTGTATGGCTTTAACAAAGACAAATTTATTTTCTCACAGTCTAGTAGGCTAGACTTCCAAACTCAGAGTGTCAGCTCCAGAGGAACACTTTCTCTGTCTTTTGGCTCTTGAGGAGGGTCCTTCTCATCATCAGTCCTTGTTGGTCTGGGCGATTGTCAGTGCAGGATTCTCAGGTCCAAAGGACATGCTTTGCTTCTGGTACTGCTTCCTTGGTGATGTGAGTTCCTTGCTCACTGCTTGCTTCCCTTTCCTTTTATCTCTGAAACAGACTGGAATATTTAGAATTTGAGTGAACTGAAATGGTAGCTGGAAGGGAAAAATTACAAGTTTAAGCCCTGCTAGAAACTTAATCTCCTCCTTAGCAAATAAGGGCAGTATACATGTTGTATAGCAACCAAATTACTTGTCCATCCTGTTTTGTGCAGTGGCAAACAGTGATGTCCTGCTCAAAGGTGTTGGCAGACAATGCTGTTGAACATGTGTCACTCTCCACAGTACTGGCAGTAACACAGTCCGGTGCATCAGGCTCCTGAAAGGGCTTGTTCTTCTGAGTTTCCCATCCCAGGCTTTGACCTGTAACTTTTACTGTTCAGTTAACTGTTCCGGATCACCCAAATTGTAAAGATCAGTGTCTGTTTTGGTTTTCATTTCCTTGCTATGACTGAACCAACTGGAAGCCTTGGAGCCGACTTGCCATTCCCAGTGCACCTGAAAAGGTCCTACACTGAGACTCCAGAGGGCATAGCCAACACCCAGAGTCTGGTGGGCCAAAGGCCCTCCAGATAGTCCAGATGGTCTCAGAAAATGGAGACAGAGGACTGTTTTCAAACCTTGAGAGAGCCAATGTAAATTTAGTTTGTTTTGCTTGGTTTTGGACTTGATTGGTGTTTGTTTATCCTTTCTTTCCTTCTAGTTTCTCCTATTTCTAGTGCAGGTGTCTATGATGTACTAGTTCCATTGTTATAACTTGGACAGATAACTAATATTCTAGATTGACAGAAGAAGAGAAATTTTGCCCCAGCATGAAATATGCCTAGGCTCACCATATTTGTTTTAGATTCTTCAGAAGATGAGATTTTGGGCTCGGAGTTTTTGTTTTTTTTTGGGGTGATAGGATGGGTTGAATGTGTTTTGCACATGGCAAGGACGTGAATTTTGGGGACTAGAGAGTGAAATTTATAGATTGAATTTTGTCACCCAAAAATATGGGTGTAAATCCTAACCTGGGATCCTAATCCCATCCTGTTTGGGAATGGATTGTCTTGATGTTAGTAGGCAGATTAGTGTACGAACTGTCTTCATTCAAGCTCTTTTGAGATATTAAAGAGATTAAACAAGCAAGCAGATGGAGACAGGGGAAGACAGATGCAAAGGTACATGCAGATTGCCCCGGAACAGAAGCTCAAAAGAGACAAGGTCTTTTATCCAGAGCTGATAGTGAGACAAAGCCTTTCTTTGTACCAGCACCCTGAATTTGTGCTTTCAGTCTCCTAAACTGTGAGAAGATAAAGTTTTGTTTGTGAAAGCCATCCATTGGGAGAATTTCTGGTATAACAGTGCTAGATGACTGAGACTGGCAGCTTCAGAGAAGTGGAATCATTAGGTCCCGGGGTATATAGTAGTCAAGTAGTTCTCTAAAGTGACTATAAATTGTACTCCCAATTTGAGAATTAAGTGTTTTTTATGTTTTAACACTGTAGACTACAGTTTTCCATAAATATGTGAAGATAATGATACAGGTAGTTCATAATTTACCATGGCTTCTGTTTCAGCAACAACATTGTAAGTTGAGAACTTTTTTTTCTTTTCATTATGATTGCCTTTTATTATCAGTATCTGTATAAATCTGATTTTTGTCTTTGGGGTTTGCACGAGAGTGATAACATCAGCAAGTTATATGCTTAAACGTTGTTATGTTTAGGTAAATCTTACTTGTAGGACCATAGTAAGCACAGTTCTTTTTAACTCAGTTGTAATCAGGGACTACCTGTATTAATTAAAATTGCTTAGTCTAACAGTTAAAGGGTGAGTGAAATAGTCTCTGTTGTCTTGTATTTTTGTTCTTAAAGTAAGTTATTTTTCTTATCTATTTAGAATGATTTCCTTATTATAGATTCCCAGAGTTAAAGAATAACATTTTAAAGGTATTGGACTATGTCTTTTAAAATTGTACTGTTATGTATTAATAATGCCTCACTACTGATATTTGAAAAGTAGACCTATTACGATCTCACACTTAAGTGTATTTTTAAGTACTTGGAGTCTCTAGTAGCTTAAATTTGTTTCTTAGGTTTTGTGTTTGTATCTGTATATTTCTCTCTCTGTGTGTATTTTTTTCCTGTAGGTTACATGCCTGTTCAGTTTTAGAGTTTCTCTAATGATATACAAGACAGTTTCCATATTTGTTAAACATGAGAAAATGGAACATTTTCTTCCTTAGACTTGTTTCACCTGTTTTCTATTTAAATAAAACCTGATAGATTTCTTTCCATGTTTGTACATGCAGATTTACTTCTGAAAGTTTTAATTACTCTTTTTGTGTTAAAAAGACCAAAAAAAAAAAAAAAAAAAAAAGTCCACTGCTGTTGAGTTGATTCATAGTCAGAGCAACTATGTAGAAAGAATAACTGCTACATAGAGTGTCCAAGGAATGTCTGGCTGATTTGGACTGCTGGCCTTTTGATTGGCAGCGATAGCATTTAACCATTATGCCACCAGGGTTTACTCTTTTTATGTAGATATATCATAATTTAATTGTCCAATATTAATGAAGAAAAAGGTTGTTTGTTTATAATGAAGAGGAAACTCGGGTGGTATAGTGCAACAGCTGCTAACCAAAAGGTTGGCAGTTCAAATCTGCCAGGTGCTCCTTAGGAAACTTGGGGGCATTTCTATTTTGCCCTGTAGGGTCTCTATGAGTCGTAGGTGACTTGATGGCAGAGGCTGTAAGCCAAGATGCGTTAACTGTCTTATACTCACATCTTTCGGTTTTGTCTTAATTTCCAGATAATTTCTCAAAATGGAATTACTTTATCAGTGGGTATATACATGTTAGGTGGCAAATTGCTGCCTTGGAAGATTATACCACTCTTTGCACTCTTACCAGTACTACGAGAGGGGTTTCCATTTGTTTACCAACACTGAACATTCTTTTGTGTCTGTTTCACAGGTGAAAAATGTTTGTTCTTGTTTATATTCGTGTATTAGTGCAATTGAGTCCCTTTTCATACTTGGCCATTTGTATTTCTTTTTTTAAATAACTTGTTCATGCATACCTAAACTGTCTAAGTGCTGTTGAGTCAATTCCGACTCATACTGACCCTATGGGACAGAATAAAACTGCCCCCTAAAGTTTCCAAGGAGCACCTGGTAGATTAGAACTTTTGATCTTTTGGTTAGCGGATGTAGCACTTAACTGCTGTCCTACAAGGGTTTCCTTACTAGATTTATTTGTTTATTTGAAAGCTCAGTTAGCCTTTATAACTGGAGGGAAAAAAGACTAGATTGGTGAGGTGGCGTAAGTCAGCAACACAAAGGGCTTCCTTATACTGAATTTAGAATTAGGTGAACTTGTTCATCTGGTTTGGTCTTGTCAACTGTATCATCCCCCTGCTACTCCTCTTAGGGTTCTAGCTCTGTAAAATTGACAGCAGGGAGAAGCTGACCAGAATGCTCGCTTTCTGTGGGCAGTTAACTCCTAAAGTGGAGCCCTAGTAGTGTAATAGTTAAGCAGCACTCAGCTGCTACCCACAAGTTTGCTGGTTCAAACCTAACAATTTGCTCTGTGGCGGAAAGACCTGGCAGTCTGCTCCCATAAAGATCACAGACTAGAAAGCGCTACAGGGCAGTTACACTCCTATCACATGGGGTTGCTATGAGTCGAACAGCAGCTCCAAAAGGAAAAGGGGAAAAGGATGCTGGTTTTGCATTTCATTTCTTTTCTAAAACTGTGTTTCCATGGGGAGAAATTGAATGAATTCTTAGAATCACTTAGTAATCAGTGTTAAGAAATTATTTCAGAATATATTTCATATTCTTTTTACTCTTTTAGTCATATTGTCCAAGAGAGTTTGTCACATATTCTTTGGTGAGATTAAATTATGGCATTGATAAAATTAGTATAACTATTCCACTTTCAAAGCACGCATGAAGATTCTGTTAATAGAATGACAATATAATAGATACTCCAAAATTAAATGTAAACTTTTCCTGTTGAATATCCTGGAGAGGAACTGAAACTGAAACATCAAAAAAAGTTGAGAAAAAAATTTAGATGAAACTCTTTGAGTTAAAGACAAAGTATTCAAAAAGTATGAAATCAAAATATCTTCCTTTTAAAGTCTGAAGAACTGAAGTTCAAGTTCTTCCTTCCCAAGCTGTCCTCAGCTTTAGGTGGAGCTTATTCTCAATGTCTAGGTAGAATGGGATCATTTTGATTTTTTAATAAAAAAGTTATTAACAGTTATAATGCAGATTATTTTCTCTAGCTTTTCTGTTAAACTTCACTTTTTTCATTTAGTATCGAAATTTAAAAAACTTTATTGAAGAGTTATGAAGTCAGAATAGTTTTTTTAATATTTAGTTTCTGACATTCATCGTTATAAATATCTCATGATTTGTAAGTAAACTAAACAAAATTTGCTTGTATTGCCTATCTCTTTATTTCTGTTACTAATCAGATAACTTGAGTAAAACTGTATTTTATAACATCCAGGTGTTAAATTTACTTGCCTACTCAACCAGCAATATTTTGGAGCATGTATTCCACTTTGTTGAGGGAAAAGTCCCATGAATGTTCTATATTATATAAGTTTCATAAAATAAATATTGTCTTAGTCAAATACCAGATAATGTCCAGGCAAATACTGTTCTTTATTACTAATTCAGATTTTCCTCCTCCATGAACTTCACTTTTTTTGTCTTGCCCATATTTTTTTCTACTGCCTTTATCCATATGTACATAAACACACACATACTTGTCTACCTAAAGTATGATGGCAAGTAAAATGGGTGCCTGTGTACTCAGTATTCTGCTTTAGGAATAGAATACTATAATATGCTTTCCCTCAAATTTATAATACTATAAAATGCTCATTCCTGATCACATTCTCGTCTTTCATCTCTTCCTTTGATAAGAACTCTGTAGTGCATGTAAATCTGCTTCTGGATTTTAGTTTGAAAATTGCTGTGCTTTATTCCATAAATTGATCATGGCCATGATTTATAAAATTCATATTTTGCTTGATTACTGTGATCTCCAGTTTATGTCACTAAATATTTAATTCTTATTTAGCTAGATGATTATGCTGTCTATTTTGCTATATGATGAATGAAATTAAAAGGCAATGTAAAAAATTTATCATTTGGGAGCATTGTATTGGTTTTCATTGTCAGTTGTGCTCTTCAAGATGGGGGCAGATACTGACACCAGGATACTCTTGTACAGACTTTTATGGTGGCCAGTTACTTTGTCTTATGCCCTGGCTCTGGGTACAGCTTATTATGGTTGCCTAACCTGTTTGTTTTTTAGGAGAAATGGTTTGAAGTCTTCTGACCTATTTACTAGATGAGCCTTTGTAAATGTATTGTTGGCAAAATGTATCCCATTAGAGATTACTTGAGTAGCTAACTTCTTAAATTATTAAAACATATTTTATTTCTAATTCTTTATGTAGTAGTTCTGTTAGTGAATAGATTGGTCAGTTCAGTGTCAGTAAATTGTTAATATATTTTTCATACCTTTATTTGGACAACAGAAGTGTTGAATGTAGTTGATTTCTTCTTGTGAGAAATTTGAGTCTCAAACTTTGGATTTTCGTCAGGTTGATGACTACACTGACTTACTGAAATTGATAGTCTTATTTTAGTAAATACATTGAATGAGATAGTTATATAAACAATTCTTCTATTTTCTTTAGAACTCAGTTCTCACAAAATTACAAAAACAGGAAAACTCAAGACAAAGAAAACCAATAAGGTATGTATTTAGAAGTAGTTGGCTTAGAAGTAGTTCTTAACTACTGAGTTTGAAAATTGTTAGGGACTCCTCTTAGGTTTGTATATTTTTCTTCCTATTGTATCGGTGATGTTTGTTAGTATATTAAAGAATTGTAGTTTTTCTCCAAAACTTTTTGTTGTATATACCTTACTTTAGTTAATCGAATTGTGTTAGAAGTTTTAAGCCCAAGCATTCTTATTTTGAAGAGTTCTGTTCTTAGAGACTTTGGATTAATTTGGCAAATGCCTGCATGCAATTGAATGTATAGACTTTAAAAGAAATTTAATTTCACTTAAAAAAATATTTTTTCTATTTATAATTTTGAAAACTAATTTGTAAACGTAACATTTGTTATTTCTTAGGCTAATGATTTCAGCGACATGGCAAATTGGCCAACACCAAGAGAATTAGTGAACACTGGAGTGAGTATTATTTGAAAGCTTTTTTAATAAAAAGAAAATGTTCTTATTTCATCATGCAAAGTTTATTTTTACCTAAAATCTAGAAAATTGCAGCTTTGTGGATAGATTTAAACACTAGATTTCATCTGAAAGATTACTTTTTTTGTGAATTTGCCTTGTCTTTTGATTTTGGCAATATTATTAATAATGAACGTAGTGTCTTAATGTTTATTTGTTGTAAGGTTTACCTGTTATGTCTTTAATAATGATTATATGTTATGAACTACAAATCAAAATTTTATGGTTTTATGAGATTGCGTATTCATAAAGATGTACTATAAGATTGGCAACTTCCCCTTTTGTATGTATACGTATTTTCCAGATGCCTGATTATGTTCATCACTTAACCCGTTCTGGTTGTATTCTCAGAAACCCTGGTGGTGTAGTGGTTAAGTACTACATCCACTAACCGGGAGATCAGCAGTTCGAATCTACCATGTGCTCCTTGGAAACTCTATGGGACAGTTGTGCTTTGTCCTGTAGAGTCACTGTGAATCAGAATTGACTCGATGGCTCTGGGTTTGGTTTTTTTGGCTGTATTTTCAGGTGGTAACCTTGAATTTGGAGTGTCGTGCTGTTAAATTTTCACATAATGCTGGCAAATAATGTAATTTAATATAATGTACCTATATGAAACTTGTTTTATATTTCTATGTATCTGTAACTTTCCTTTGCTTTGCAGTATTTTCAGTATGTGTTGAAGTGCTAAATATATATGTATATATACATACATATTTCATGTCAAGATATGTGGGATGAGTAGACATTCAGTTTTATTTAAAGGAAACTGAAATTTTGCTGTGAAATAGCCCGTCAAGGGACTTTAAGAGGAATAGTATACCTTTTATCTGATTATGTGACTTTTTGTGGCATTGTAAACTTTGATATTTGTAATTTGTACAGTATTACTGGTATGGAGTTATAAACATATATTTAAACAGTTTGAGGTGTAAATGACATGATAAACAGCTCTCATTTTGGCTTGTATTGCACATATTATATGATTCCATCACCGTAATCAAGACAGTGAACTTACCGACTTGTCCCAGAAATTTACTCACACTCCTTTTTATTTATATGAAATTTTGGGGGAGGGGGCGGTATTCAGGTGTTTATACAACATGATTATTATTTTAAATATTTTATTGTGGCTTAAGTTCCAGTTTACAGTCCAAGTCAGTGTGGTGTACAAAAACTTCTGTACACATTGCTATATAACTCTAGATACTCTCCACACATTGTAATGGCACACTCCTACTTTCCACCCTGTATTTCCCATGTCCATTAAATTAGTGTCTGTCCCCTCTGCTGTTGCATGTTTCTTGTAGATGGGAGCTGCCCAGTAGTTTCCTGCATCTGCTTAAACTAAGAAGTACACTCTTCACCAGTATCATTCTGTTTCTCATAGTCTAGTTCATTCTTTCTCTAAGGAGTTCGCTTTGAGGATAGTTTCATTTCTGGGCTAACAAAAAGTCCAGAGGCCATATCTTCTGGGGACCCTCCGGTATGTTAGACTATCAAGGCTGGTCTTTATAATGGTCTTTGAGTTCTGTACCCTATTTTTCTCTCAATGCATCAGGGACTTGTGTTCCCTTTCAGGGCAGTCATTAGTGGTGGCTGGGCGCCATCTAGTTCTTCTGGTCTCATGCTGGTGTACTCTGTGGATTATATGGCCCTGTTGGTCTCTTTGGCTTATATTTTCCTTCTGTCTTTGGTGTCCTTCATTCTTAACTCCAGGTGCTTTGGGACCTATTGATGCTTCTTAGATGGCCACTTGCTAGCTTTTAAGACTCAGGTGCTACTCACCAAAGGGAGAAGGAGAACATGTAAACTTTGTTATGCCTGTTGACTTATATTTTCTGAAACCGTGGTTCTCAGACCCCTGCCCCTGTTACTGTGTCTTTTGAAGTGTTGGGTTATGTTTAGGAAGCGTCTTAGCATTTGATTTAGGTTAGTTGTGTTAACTTCTCTACTATGTGTTGTCCTTCCCTTCACCAAAAATAACTTTTGCCTACTATCTAAGTAATACCCCCCTCCTATCTCCCCCACTTTGTAACCGTCAAAAAATGTTTTCTTCTGTGTTTAAACAGTTTTTTGAGTCTTTACAACAGTGGTCTCATATAGTATTTATTCTTTTGCAACTGACTGATTTCACTCAGAATAATAATGCCTTCCAGGAAATCCTGGTGGCATAGCCCTTAAGTGCTATATAACTGCTAACCAAAAGACTGGCAGTTTGAATCTGCCAGGTGCTCCTTAAAAATTCTAAGGAGCAGTTCTGCTCTGTCCTGTAGGATGTTTCTCCTTGTCATTGTTCTTCATCATTGCGTGTGAATATACCATAGGTTATCTTTTTACTTATTGACAGACACCTAGGTTTTGTCTGTCTTTTAGTTATTATGGACAGTGCTGCAGTGAACACTGGTGTGCGTGGATCTATTCATGTGACAACCCTTATTTCTCTAGGATATATTCTAAGAAGTGGGATTGCTGGATCTTATGGTATTTTTCTGTTTATAACTTTTTAAGAAAGTACCAAATTGGTTTTCAAAGTGATAGTACCGTTTTATATTCGCACCGTTAGTGTGTAAGTGTTTTAGTCACTTTAACATTTATTATTTTGTGTTCTTTTGATTAATGCCAGTCTTGTTGGGTTGAAATGGTATCTCATTATAGTTTTGATTTGTTTTTGTCTGATGGCTAGTGATGATTAGCATTTCCTCGTGTATCTGTTAACTATCTGAATGTCTTCTTTGGTGAAGTGCCTGTTTATATCCTTTGCCCCCTTTTTAATCAGGTTATTTATCTTTTTGTTATTGAGATTTTGCAGTGTCTTGTAGACATTGCAGATTAGATGCTGATCAAATTTGTCTTATCCAAATTTTTTTCCCAGTCTGTAGGTTGTCTTTTTAACTCTTTTGGTGAAGTCTTTGGATGAACATAAATGTTAGATTTTTAGAAGTTTCCAGTTATTTATTTTCTCTTCTGGTGATTGTGCATCATTAGTAATGTTTTGTGTTCTGTTTATGCTGTGTATCAGGGCTCCTGTTGTCCCTAGTTTTTTGTTGTTGTTGTATTTCCCCATTACCGTTATTGTTTTGGAAACCCTGGTGGCGTAGTGGTTAAGTGCTGTGGCTGCTAACCAGAAAGGTCAGCAGATCAAATCTGTGAGGTTCACCTTGGAAACCCTATAGGGCAGTTCGGTGTCTATAGCATCCTTGTGAGTTGGAATTGACTCAACATCAGTGAGTTTGGTTTGGCTTTTATTGTTTTAGATTTTGTATTTAGGTATTTGGTTGATTTTGAATTAGTTTTTGTGCATGATGTGAGATATGGGTCTTGTTTCGTTTGTTTTGCAGATGCTTGTCGAGTTATGCCAGCACTGTTTGTTAGATTCTCTTTTCCCCAATTTTTGGACTTTGGGCCTTTAACAAATATCAGGTGCTCGTAGGTGAATGATTTTATGTCTGGATTCTCAATTCTGTTCCACTGGTATGTGTTGTACCAGTATTAGTCTGTTTTCACTATTATGATGGTACAATACGTTCTGCAGTCAGATAGTGGGAATCCTCCCGCTTTATTCTTCAGTAATGCTTTACTTATCTGGGGCTTCTCTTTGTATAGGAAGTTGGTGATTTGTTTCTTCATCTCATCAAAAAATGCTATTGGAATTTGTATTGGGATTGCATAGTGGCTACGTATTGCTTTGGGTAAAACAGACATTTTCATGATGTTGAGTCTTCCCTTTCATAAACGAGGTAGGTTTCTCCACTTAGGTGTTTTTTAATTTCTTACAGTAGCGTCTTGTAATTTCCTCTGTATAGGTGTTGTATGTCTCCGGTTAGATTTATTCCTAAATATTTTATCTTCTTGGGGGCTATTGTAATGGTATTGGTTCAGTGATTCCTTCTTTGATATTTTGTTTATTGGTATAAAGGAACTCCAACTGATTTTTGTATGTTTGTCTTGTATCCTGATCCTTTGCTGAACTCTACTATTAGTTCCAACAGGAACTAATTCCTTAGGGTTTTCTGTGTACTAGATCATATCACCTGTAGGTAGGTAGAGATACTTTTACTTTTTTCTTAACAATTTGGATGCCCTTTACTTCTTTTTCTTGCCTGATTGCTCTGTCTAGGACCTTCAGTACATTGTTGAATAAAAGTGGTGACAAAGGGCATCCTTGACTAGTTCCTGTTTTCAAGGAGACTGCTTTGAGATTCTCTGCATTTAGGATAATGTTGGCTGTTAGCTTAATATAAATGCCCTTTATTATACTGAGGAATTTCCCTTCTGTCCCTATTTTGCTGAGATCTTGAAATATGAATAGTGTTGGATTTTGTCAAATGTCTTGTCTAACTCAATTGATAAATGAATTTTTTTTTGTATGATTGATTACATTGTTTTTCTAGTGTTGAAAATCTCTGTATCCTTGGTATGACTCCCACTTGTTCATGGTGAATAATTTTTTTGGTATATTGTTGACTTCTGTTGGTTGGAATTTTGTTGAGGATTTTTATATCTAAGTTCATGAGAGATATAGGTCTGTAATTTTACTTTTTTTGTGTTGTCTCTTCCTGGTGTAGGTGTCAGGGTTATACTGGCTTCATGAATGAATTTGGAAGTATTCCATCCTTTTCTGTGCTCTGGAATACCGTTAGTAATAGTGGCACTAATTCCTCTCTGAAAATTTGGCAGAATTCTCCATTGAAGCCATCAGAGTCAGGGCTTATTTTAATTGAGAGTTTTTAAAATAACCTCTTCAATTTCTTTGTGATGGACTTACTTAGTTGTTCTATGTCTGTTTGTGCTAGTTTTGGTAGGTGGTGTATTTCTAGAAATTTGTCTGTTTTTCCTAGGTTTTCAAAATTGTTTAGAGTACAGTTTTTTGTAGTTATGGTATGGTTCTTAATTTCAGCTGGGTCTGTTTGATATCATTCATCTTCTTATTCAAGTTATTTGCTTCCTGTCTTGTTCTTCTTTTGTCAGTTTGGCCAGTGGTTTATCAGTTTTCTCGATCTTTTCTAGAAACCAGCTTTTTGTCTTGTTAATTCTTTCAGTTGTTTTTCTATTCTCTATTTCATTTAATTCTGCTTTAATTTTCAATACTGGCTTTCCTCAGTGCCTGAGAGCTTCTTTTGGTACTCTCTGTCTACTTGTTCAAGTTATAGGGTTAATCGTTTGATCGGGCCTTTTCTTATTTTTGAATGTGTACATTTTTTTGAGATAAATTGACCTGAGCACTGATTCTGCTGTGTCCCAAAGGTTCTGGTAGGATGTTTTTTCATTATTATTTTATTATGTGAATTTTATTCCATGAATTTTATTCCACCATTGATTTGTTCTATAACTCAGTGGCTTTTGAGCGAAATACTGCAGTTTACACGTGTTTGATTTTTTTCCCCTCTACCCTTTTCTGTTAGTGATTTCTCCTTTTATGGCTTTATGTTCTGAAAAGATGCTTTGTAATATTTCAGTGCTTTGAATTTTGTTAAGGAGTGATTATTGTCTAATATGTTGTCAGTTCTGGAGAATGTTCCATGTGCGTTGGAAAAGAAAGTTGTGCTTTGTTGCTGTTGAGTGGATGTTTTGTATGTCTGTGAGGTCCAGTTGGTTCGTTGTGGCATTTAGCTCTTCTGTGTCTTTACTGAGCTTTACTCTGTATGTTCTTTCACTGAAAGTAGCATGTTGAAATCTCCTGTTATTGCGGAGCTATCTGTTTGTCTTTTGCTGTATGTATTCAGGATTCCTATAATGGAGTGCGGAAACCCTGGTGGTGGTGTGGTTAAGTGATACAGCTGCTAACCATAAGGTTGGCTGTTTGAGTCTGCCAGGTGCTTCTTGGAAACTATGAGGGCAGTTCTACTTTGTCTATAGCGTCACTGAGAGTCAGAATCGACTCGACAGCAGTGGGATAATGGAGTGCAGAAGTAGTTAATATGATAATATGATTTTTTCTTACTGGACTGCTGACCCTCTAATGATTATATAGCGTCCTTCCTTATCCATTGTGGTGGATTTTATATTGAAGTATTAATATCAGAAATTAATATTGTCACACTTGCTCTTTTTGAATGTTTTTTGCTTTTCTTTTCTGTCCTTTGATTTTTGGTTTGCGTCTTTGATTCCAATGTGTGTCTCCTGTAGGCAGCACGTAGATTTTTTTTTAATCCAGTCTGTCACCCTTTGTCTCTCTATTGATTTACATTCAATATAATTATTGTTAGGTATGAATTTGGTACTGTCACTTTGCCTTTTTTTGTGTACACAACATAATTATTTTGAGATTTATTCATGTTATTTGTTTAGTAGTTCTTTCTTTTTGATGCTGAGAAATATTCCATTGTATAGATGGAACACATTTTATCCATTCACTTGTTGTTAAACATTTAGATTGCTTCCAGTTTTTGCTGTTAAAAATAAGCTGCTATAAACATTTTGTGTACACATTTTTGAAAGGCATTTACCTTCATATTTCTTGAGTGAGTATCTAGGGGTATGGAATGGCTGAATCATATGATAGGCTTATAGTTAGATTTTAAGAAACTGCTAAACTTTACATTTCCATCAGTAGCATATGAAAATTCCATTTACTCTGCATTTTCATTGGCAGTTAATATGTTCAGTCTTTTTAATTTTAGCCATTTGAATAGATGTTGTGGTATTGCATTATAATTATTTGTAATTCTCTGACTAATGATGTCAAGCATCTTTTTGCACGCTTGTCATCAGTAACTTTGAAGTGGTTGTTCAGCTCCTGATTTAAAAAAAAAAAGAATTGTTTTGTTACTGAATTTGAGAGTCCATTATATAATCTGGATACAGATCTTTTATCAACTACTTTTCATAAATTTTTCCCGGTCTGTAGCTTTGGTTTTCCTAACAGCTATCTTTTGAATACTAGCTTTTTAAGATAAAGTCTGTTTTGTTATATGTTATGTAACATATGGGAAAGATATGTCACCACAAATTTTTGGAAATATTAGTGAAAATAATTTCATTTTGCAGTGTCAGAATGTCATTAGCCAAGCAAATAAGAAGCAACAAAGTAGAAAAGAAAAAGAGGAGAAGATTGAAAAAAGAAGCAACAGTGAGAGCAAAGAAAATCGAGAAACAAAATTAGATGGTCCCAGTGAAAATGTCAGTGAAGATGAGGCTCAATCAAGTAATCAACGAAAAAAAGGTCAGTTTATCACTTTGATTTTAACTTTTGGAAGAAAATTTTGATAATGAAGAATTTTATTTAATCATTGCATCCTTGGTAGTCGCCAATGTGTATTTTGGATTTTTTTCTAAACCACTGAGATTTCCTTTTTGCATTTGACTTCCATATATAAGAAAATGGTATGAAGTTCTAGTTATAGGGATGTTGTAAATACAGTTTTGGGAAATTGCATGGTAACTATTTTAAATCTATATTGGAACTGTTTTCTGTTTTTTGTGGAGTTCTGGGAAGAGCAAATCATTTTTGTAAGTGAAAAATGAACAATTGTGGTCACTTTTACTATTTATTTCATAGTATTCCTTTCCTGGTCTGAAGGTCAGTGCCTACGGCTTTGGAGAGAGTGGCAGGAAATGAGATTGGATAAATAGGCAAGATCTACATTATACAGGCCATAGTAACTTGGAATTTGGACTTTAAGTGCCATGAGAAGCCACTGGAGCATGGGAGAGGACATGTAGTGGTACAGTAGTTGCCAGGCAACTTATTTTATAATGGAAGTAATAACATATCATACATTTATCACTTACTTGAATAGATTATTATGTTTGTAAATATATAATCCTTAACAGCAGGGTAAGCATTAGGTTTAGGTGATACTGTAAGGCAAGGCTAATTGCCCTAAAGTGGTAGATAGCATTAGGACAGGGCAGCCAGTTATTAGAAAAATTTGTCCCTAATGTTTTTCTTTTTAATTGTACTTTAGAGAAGGGTTTGCATAGCAAATTTGTTTCTCATTAAACAATTAATGCATGTATTGTTTTGTGACATTGGTTTCTAGCACCATGACCTCTCAACATGTTCCCTTTCATCGTGGGTTGCTCATTACCAGCTTTCCTATCCCTTCCTGCCTTCTTCTCCTTGCCCCTGGGCTGCTGTGCCTATTTAGTACCTGTCTAATGTTTGCCTGAAGGGCGGACATCTGGAGTGACTTCAATACTGAACTAAACGGTATCTG
Organism: Heterohyrax brucei; assembly: GCA_028571685.1. Classification (NCBI taxonomy): domain Eukaryota; kingdom Metazoa; phylum Chordata; class Mammalia; order Hyracoidea; family Procaviidae; genus Heterohyrax; species Heterohyrax brucei. Next base: position 51,049,129 of record CM053143.1, on the reverse strand, counting down.
AAGGCCATACTCTTAGCGATTTCTCCATAATTCATAATCACGTTATCACGTACCTTCTCTTTCCTACTCCCTAGCTGCATAAGTAGAATTTTCACTGTCTGGAATTCATACAGATCAGACCAGTAATCCTGCTCTGAAATTTGTCCTCCTTGCCACTTGCTTCAGTTAAAAGTGATCACCCAGCATTAAAAAAGCAAGTGTTTTTGTAGTTAGAGTAACTGATAAGTAAGTCAGGAACTAACTTTTTATAGCTGACATTGCTGTTGTAGTCAGCTAGTGCTGCTCTAACAAATACTGCCAGTGAATGGCTTCAACAAGGAAAAATTTATTCTTATACAGTCTAGAACGTTACAAGTCCACATTCACGGTTTCGGCTCCAGGGTAGGGACTTCCCCTCTGTTAGCTCTGGAGGAAAGTTCTTGTGTTGCATCAGTCTTTGGTCTGGGAGCGTCTTCGTGCAGGAACCTGTGGTCTGAAGGACATGCTGTTCTCCCCATGCTGCTTTCTTTCTTGCTTGTTTCTTTTTATCTCCTACAAGATGAAAGAATAAAGAGTGTTGCAAGCCACACTCCAGGGAAGGTCCCTTTACAATGAAATAGGGAGATGATCTTATGATGGGATTTACAGTCCTACCCTAATCCTCTGACATAAACCACAGCCAGAGATTTAGGATACACAGCATCAGGAAATCACAAAATGGAGGGCAATCACAGAATACAGGGAATCCTGGCCTAGCTAAATTACGGTACATATTTTAGGGGGGACACAATTCAATCCATGACATCTGTGGAGAATAGGAATTCCAGAACACCTAATTGTGCTCTTCAGGAATCTGTATATGGATCAAGAGGCAGTTGTTTGGACAGAACAAGAGGACACTGCATGGTGTAAAGTCAGGAAAGGTGTGCATCAGGGTTGTATCCTTTCACCATACATTTTCGATCTATGTGCCGAGGAAGTAACCCTAGAAGCTGGATCATACAAAGAAAAACGAGGCATCAGGTTTGGAGGACGGCTCATTAAACAGCCACTGTTGTGCAGATGACTGCACATTACTTGCTGGAAGTGAAGAAAATTTGAAACACTTATGGATGAAAATCAAGAACCTCAGCCTTCAGTATGGCTGGCACTTCAATATCAAGAAAACAAAACTCCCAGCAGTTGGACCAGTAAGCAACATCATCGTAAATGGAGAAAGGATTGAGATTGTCAAGGATGTCATTTTATTTGGGTCCACAATCAATGCTTATGGAAGCAGCAGTCAGAAAATAAAAAGATGCATTGCATTGGCAGATCTGCTGCAAAGGATCTCTTTAAAGTACTCAAAAGTAAAGATGTCACCTTGGAGACTAAAGTGTGCCTGACCCACGCCATGGTATTTTCAGTCATGTCATATGCATGTGAAAGCTGGACAATGATCAAAGAAGACAGAAGAAGTGATGCCTTTGAATTGTGGTGTTGGAGAAGAATGCTGAATGTACCTTGTATATTTACCTATTTAACATTTTTTGGAAACCTCATTCTTTTGTAATGATACTACATAAATGAGTATTTTAGACAGTGATGTGAAACTAAAAGTTTGAGCCACAGACCTGTCATTCTAATGTGTCTTCTGTAGCCAAAAAAATCAAATAGAGGAGTGGTATATACAAGTACTGTTTTTGAAGAGCTTGTCCATCAGAATTAAACACAGAAGAGTGAATGTTTCATATAAGCAGAAGAAATCCAATGATGACATCCATCACTGACATTTCACTTGATTTTTGAAAACATTGCTTGCACAAACAAGTTTACTAAGGAATTGTGTGAACAGAAAAAAGATTCTTTCGGTACTCTGTAAATAACTTGTTTAAGGGCAAATCAGTAGTCTTTCACTTTTTTATTTCAAACTTTTAAAAATCAAAATTTAGAGCACTTTAGGAATTGCACAACTTTTTTTTGCATGTGTGCTTAAATGAAAGTTTACATTTGGAGTCAGTTTTTCATACAAAAACATACACTTGCCATGTGATGCTAGCTGCTCTCCCTATACAGTGACTGCACAGTCCTCTCCTCCAACTCATGTTTCTCATGTCTGTTTAACCAACTCCTCTTGTCCTCCATCATTCGAATCATCTCCCCTCTGAACAGAAGCTGCCTCTCATGTATGTGACTATGCCAAGAAGCACATTCTTCACCAACATCATTTTGTGTCTCTTATATACGAGTTCTTGGCATATACGAGTTCAGTCTTTGTCTAAAAGAGTTGGCTTCCAAAATGCAATCAGTTCTGGGTTAGGTCTTGTCTTTTGGGGAGCCTCTAATTTGTTTGATTGGCATTCTGAAAGTTTAAAAAAAATTTTTTTATTGTGATTAAGTGGAAGTGTACAATCCAAGTCAATATTCTATATCAAACCCTGAACACCTGCCTCTTTGCAACTCTGTCTACTCTCCTTACCCCGTGACTTCCAGTATCCACTCAATCAACTGAAATTGAAAAATACACATTAAGATTGTATTTTGTTCTCTTCAAGGTAATAAGCATAAGTGGGTACCACTCCAGTTAGATGATGTAAGACCAGATTGTCAAGAAAGACCAGGATCTCGGAATAGCTCAAGATGTCAACTTGAAGGAAATAAAACAGCACAGAACAGTAGGCGAAATGATACACGAAGTAAGTTCCATTTTAAAGAAAATTACTGAAAAACTTGGTCTTAAAGCTTATATTTTTCAGTCATTTTATTTTTGTTGTAGTTGAGAGTATACACAGCAAAAACAGTTCACGTTTCTACATGTTCAGTTCAGTAACATTACATTCTTGGAGTTCTGTGCCATTCTTGTTTTCCTTTTCTTTTTCCTTTAAATTGTGTTGTAAGGAAAACTTACAATTCCAGTCAGTTTCTCGTACAAAAAAGTTATACACACATTGTTGTTTGACCCTAATTGCTCTCCCTACAGTGTGACAGAACATTCTTCTCCTCCACCCTGGTCTATTCACCCAACTTCTGTTCCCCTCTGACTTCTCATCTGAACTCTAGAGAAGAGCTACCCATTTAGTCTGCTGTATCTACTTGAACCAAGAAGCACATCCTTCACCAGTATCAGTTTATGGTTTGCAGTCTAGTCTGGTCTTTATCTAAAGAATTGACTTTCAGAGTAGTTATAGTTCTGTCACTCTCCTTTTCTGAATCATTTTTTCTTGTTGACATAAGCTCACTGTTTTCTGAGATACATAGGTAATCTTTCTGAGTTGTTGTCAGTTTAATCCTGTTTAGATAGATGTTAAAGGAGTACAATGCTCATGGAAGACATTCTGTAGTGGTTAAACTATTGCTTTTAAGAAAATTTCAGGGGATGTTTTTGGTTTAAGGTTTAAAGATTACCTCAGAACAGTAGTTTCAGGGGTTTATTTAAACTTTATGGCTTTAGGAAGTCTAGAGTTCATGCGAATTTGAAACTCTGTTCTACACTGCCCACTTTTGATGAGAATTTTTGTGTAGATTCTTTGATCAAAATGTTCAGTAATGGTAGCAACACACTATCCAGTTTTCTGGTCTCATGGTGAAGGAGGCAATTGTTCATGGAAGCAATTAGTCACATATTCCATTTTCTTTTTCTATTCCTGACTGCTTCCTGTGTTGCTTCTGGTGAATCAAGACCATTCGTTGTGAACTGAATGTGTGCTTCCAAGCTTTTTGTACCCCAGGAAGTGCACATTGAGGTAGAGAGGAAGCACGCAATGTGTTATTAGGCCAGTTAACTGAAACACCTCTTGAGATCATGACGCTAAACATGCAAACTAAGAAACCGCATGTCATGAGGTGTTTGGTTGTCTATAAGCAAACTCAGCAGTTATACTTATGTTTGCTGTTATAAATATGTCTGTCATGTAATTTTTGACAAATCAACTTTTTTACAAGTGTACAACTTACATTGATACTTAGTGGTTTTTTGGTAACTACGTATAGTACTAGCCATTTTGAGAATACTTTGCAGATGTCATGCCCCTTAAATCTTAAGTATCTTCAGATTATTATTCTGTAAGCACAGTAACTAGAGCAGTTAACATCATGGGAAACTTAACGTTAAGGCCATGCAGTCACCCAGGCTCAGAGTTTCCTAATAATGTTGTTTATAATTTTTGTTTTCTTTTCCCTTTTCCCAGAATTTAATCTGGGGTCACACATTGCTCTTAATGGTTTTGCTCTCTTTAGTTAAAATAAAGTCTGAATTGGTTCCTTGTCTTATGTGATATTGACATTTTGAAGACTACAGGTCAGTTACGTGGTAGATCCTCCTCACTTTGGGTTTTCTGATGTTTCTCTGTGATTATATTTGGGTTAAGAATTTTTGGAGGAATGTTACAAAAGTTTTGTAGTTTTCTTCTGATTGTGTTAGTTAAATGGGAGTATAATTTATCTTGGTCTGTCTATTACTGATGATAATAACAAGGATTATGTGGCTACGGTGGTACTCCAGGCTTGTTTACTTTTTGTGCTTTTATGCAACTTTTCCTCCTTGTAATTATTGAATTGTGGGTAGAGATTTTAAGACAATGGAAATTTTTCACATGTAAACACATGATTCCATTGATGATTCTTGCCTGATTCATTTATTGCTGTGATAGTGACTATAAACGCTGATTTTTCTAGCTCTCTTGTTCCTGCTACGTATCCTACAAGGAACATCTTCCTTTATTATTGTGAACTCATAAATTTTTAATTTTTTCAGTGGGTTATAATTGGTTGTTTAGTTTGATGCTCAAATTCATACAGATTTGTTTAGTGGGATATTCTGTTGGGTCATTCCTGATTTCTTTTAAAAAAAATCAACTTTACTGAGATGTAATTTACATATATTAAAATATACTGACATTACTGTCTTCACCCAGCCACTAATCTGCTTTCTGTCACTGTAAGTTGGATCTGAATTTTTTAGAATTTCACTCAACAGTACACAGAATGTGTTCTGTGTTTTTTTGCTCAGCATGTTTTTCATCTTGATATATATTGTTCCTTATCAGTTTTTTTCCTATTGAAGGAACATGTCGCTCTGTGCCACTGAGTTGACTCCAGCTCATAGTGGCCCTGTAGCAGAGTACAACTTCCCTGTAGGATTTTCAAGGGTGTGATGTTTATAGAAGCAGACTGCCACATCTGTCTGGAGAAGTGAAGTGGCTGGTGGGTTCCAATTGCCAGCTTTGGGGTTGACAGCTGAATGCTTGAACCATTTGGCCACCTAGGCTCCTTATTACATTAATATGCATATTCTTTATCCATTTCACCTCTTGAGGAATATTAATTTCCTGTTTTTGGCTATTATTGAATAATGAACATTTGTGGGCCTGTGTTTCTCAGGTAAATACCTAGAAATAGATCACTGTGGTGTGGATTATTAAGAGTAATGAATGTGAGTTATTATGGTAAATTTGTAGTTAAGAAACTGCCAAACTGTGTTCCAAATTGTTTGTATCACATTACATTTTTACCAGCAAAGTTTAATATTTCACTCGCCACGTAACTTTGCCAATAGTTGGTTATTACCAGTCTTCTTAATTTTAGGTTTTCTAGTTAATAGCGGTAGCTCATTCTTTTTTAAAACTTTCCTTTAATCTACAGTTTACTTTCCTCATACCTGTTACCTTTGCTAATGGTTGGTCACATGAAATTTCCCATGTTTTAGAGTTAGCTTACTTTTTGTCATGGTGTCACTTAATACCATTTTCTGTATGTAGTTGGTAATAAGAACTGGAGTTTTGATTAGGTTCAGGTTCTTTCTTTTTTGTATTTTCTAATGTATCACAGCACGAGGAAGAAAATGTCTAGTGTCTTTCAATTGTGTTAAGGTTCAGTGGCTTAGATGGTGTTACCTAACATTGAGTCTCATCAACCTTTCACTTAATGGTTTTTCTTTCTTTAAACAGTCTTTCACTAGGTGTATTATTTCAAGAGTATTTCTCCAGGTTTCAGAAAGTAGAAGATAGAAGGATATATGTAAACAATAGGATGAACTTTTCCTTTTATAGTTTTCAGTTGAAATCTTCTAAGTTGAATAATTGTTAAGACTCTTGTGTCCTGTGAATGGACAAGAAAACACTAAGAAAATTTTATAAACGTAGTAATGCCACTGAAAAATTTATGTTTTTTAAAATATTTTATTGTGCTTTAAGTGGAAGTTCACAATCCAAGTTAATTTGTCATACAGAACTCTGCACACATGCTGCTATACAACTCTAGCAGATCTTCCCACCCTGTAACAGCACACGCCTGATTTCCTGTCCCTGGCCATCTCTTACCTCACCTTTGGATGAAGGTGCTCAGTCATCCTCATATAAGGTCTGAGAAGTCTGCAAACTTAATTATTCTGAGTAGTACCCACCTCATTGCTGCATATCACTGCAGTCACCTTTGGAGCACTCCCCTGTGGGAAGCTATGTACCGATGCTAGCACCTAGTCCACCCTTCAAAGCAGTTTTGGAATTCTTTTTGTGTAATGGCCAGCAGAGCTGTCATCATATTACCCTTGATGTCCTGAACGTCTTCAAAATGTCTTCTTTTCAACATTTCCTTTATTTTTGGGTACATAAATAAGTCATTGGGGCCAGATCAGGTGAGTAGGTGGGTGTTCCTATACAGTTATTGGATTACGGGCTAAAAACTCCCTCACAGACAGCTTCGTTCAGGTCTCTTTTGATTTATTGCAGTAGTGTCTCTTAATTTTCTTTGTATAAATCTTTTATATCTATAGTTAGATTAATTCTGAAGTATTTTATCTTCTTGGGTGGTATTGGTTTGAAGATTACCTCTTAGACGTTCTCTTTGTTGGTGTACAGCTGATTTCTGTACAAAGACATGAACTCATCCTAGAAGAAGTGCTACATACCTCATTGCTGAATATCCCTACAGCCACCTTCAAAGTAGTCCCCTTGGGAAGCTATGCACTGCCACCAGCACCTAGTCCATCACCGAAAGCAATTTTAGATCTCTTTCTGGAATGGCCATTGCACATGGTGGCATGCTGGCAAGTTCCTGAACTTAATTGTGTAGTTGTCTGTGAGGAGGACATTTTGATGACATTCAGGACATCAACGATAGTTTGACAAGAACTCTAATGGCCATTGCAGACAGAGTTCCAAAATTGCATTCAAGGGTGGACTAGGCATTGGCGTTGGTTCATAGCTTCCCAAGTGGAGTACTTGGAAGGTGACTGCAGGGATACTCAGCAACAAGATACGTAGCACTTTCTCTAGAATGAGTTCACAAGCTTAATTGTCAGTTCTCATGTGTATTTAAGCCAGTAGCACTCTATTTCATGTAGTCTAGTCCAATCTTTGTCTGAAAAGTTGACTTCGGGACTGTTTGAGCTCTGAGATAACAGAATCTGGAGGCTGTATCTTGAAGGGATTCTCCAGTATAATTTTATTAGGAAAAACTTCAAACATAAACAAAGGTGAAAGAATTATGTAGTAGCAGTCTAGTGACCATGTAGATTTAGTAATTTTAACTCATCCCGTCTTCTGTCAGCTAAATCATTTTTAACTAACTTGCAGATATCATGACACATATACATTGCTATCTTGAGAAAATGTATTATCTAAGAAATGCCTTGATTCATCTAAAGTCAGTCAATAATTATAATTTTCTCAGTTGTGTGTAAAATATTAATTTAAAATGATAAAAATCTTAGAGTGAGACATTATTTGGCATTTGTGCCATTGTTTCTCAAATACATTAATATTTTTTTGTAAAAGTAAAACTTTTTCTTTTAAATATTTGATGTGTAAAATGTGTGTGTGTGTGTGTGTGTGTGTGTATGTGTGTGTAGTTATAAGGAACAGCAATATAATAAACACACCTTGGAACTCAACCACCCAGTTTAAGAAGTGTATGAACGAACTTCTGTTAGTGCCTTCCACAGTGCGTTCATTCCATTGCTTTTCTTCTCAGAAAAAGTAAGCTTGAGTATTTCTGTTTTGTGCGTGGGTATTGTTTTTGAAATTTTCATTCAGTGTGACTCTGTTTGTATGTTCGTTGGCAATTATTTTTTATTTAGTCTTGTTAGATTTTATGTGTGTGTGCGTGTGTGTGTTGCGCATCAGAGAGAAATATGAATTCTGGATGTAATTCATATATTGTACTACTGCCATCCTTTCCTCCGATTTTTTATTTCCGTTCTTTAAACATTTTGTAAAAAGAAGCAATTTTTAGGTGTTTTATGTAGTGAAGACTCTAGTCTTAGAACTTACATTCCTGAATCTTCAGAAGTACAGTCTTAGTACAGGACCTCTTTGTTTTTCTACTATTTTATTTTATTCAAGAGAATGTCTTTATGTGTCAAGACTTTCCATGGGCCCTCTTTTATTCTGGAAATAATTTTAACAAATTCTTGTGAAGTCTCTTAATTTTATATTATCTGGAGAATGCTTTGTTTCTATCACCTAGAGGAGGATGGTTACCGTATTTTCCTAAAGATAATTGTGTTGTTTATAATTGCAAATTAAAGTGCATAAAACTTTTTTCTTTTTTTAACGAGATTGGAGGCGAGATAGAGAAAAGAGAGATGATCAAGATGAAGTTTCGAGTGTACGAAGTGAGGGTGGTAACATTCGAGGTTCCATCAGAGGACGGGGAAGAGGACGAGGACGGGGAAGAGGACGAGGCAGAGGAAATCCTCGATGTATGGCATGATATTGATGTTTTGTCGAATTAGATGAATTTTGAAGAGTGTTAACACACTCTTGGTTTTTCTCACTGCCCACTATTATTATGATGATGGTGATTATTTCATTATTGTGATTGAGTGAAACTGTACAGTCCAATTTAAATTTGCATGCCCTCCTATCTGCAGCTGTCTCTGCTCTCCTTGCGTGGTGACAGCACACTCTTCCTTTCCCTATTATTTTTTGACTGATTTTCTTTGTTTGATAATAAAGATTGTTTTATGTTTGTTAGCCCTAAATTAAGTACTTCACTTTGGATTTTTCTTTCTGTGTAGTAACTCTTCCTTTCTTTAGTTTCAATCTTCCATTAATCTGTGACTGCTTTTCATTTTTTCTCTATTCACTTCAAGTGAACCTTGATTATTCTTATGGCTATCGAGAACATGAAGAGAGGACAGATGAGCCATTCCCGACGGAACTGAGCACCAGCATGATGTATTACTATGACGACGGCACGGGTGTGCAGGTGTACCCAGTAGAAGAGGCGCTGCTAAAAGAGTACATCAGGCGCCAGATGTAAGTGATGTCATGTGGGTGCAGGGGAGTTAGAGGGGCTATGGGGGCATCAGTTTTTACTGTCAGCGATGATCAGATCCTTGTGACACATTTGCTAAGCCATGTATTAGTAGAAGTTGGAAATTCTTAGTCTTTTGTACTATATTTTTGTACCTGGAAATATCCTAGTAAAACATAGACATTTTATAAAAAATGTTTTATTTTGTGTGTGTTATTAAGGCTATTGTTTTCTATATTGCTTAGGTATTTGTCAGCTTAGAGAACATTTGTTAAAAAGTTACGGTATAATATGAGTAATTAGATATAAGTATAAAATTTCTGTATATGTATTTGAAAATGGCTTGTAATAGGTGTTCTATTAAAATTTTCATATGAACATAAATGAAACAAATGGTGGTAGATGTTTCTTGACTGCCTTGAAAGCAATTGACTAAATTTCAAGTTTGTTTTTATCTTTGTGGTACACATTAAAGGAAGAACTACTTAATACTTTTTAATTCAGCCTTCTTACTTTAGTTCTTGTAGTTGTTTTTTGGCTGCTGAAATTGAAGTTAGGAGAGTATTAGTTTGTTCTTCGTCTTTTTAAAAAGCCCTTCACATTTTAATATTGATGAAGATGTTTTGGACATTTATATAGTAGTAAGAAATATGTTCCTAAACTGATTTGCGTAACCTGTCAAAATTTGAATTTTCCTTTCTGTTTTCAAGGTGGAGGAAAAATAAATAGACTGTTTTTAAATGGAAATAAACATTTTTAAATCATTCATTGGTTGTTAGCCTGGCACTTCCTGGGATGCCATCATGGTGGATTTAATTGGCTTAGAATATGAAGCAACTTGTTTATTTTGTTCTTGCTTCTTTTGTTACAGTTGACGCAAACACTGAAGAGAAGGGCGTTTTTATTGGCAGAAAGTGCCTGGCATGGGGCTATCAACTTCAGACCACTATTCCTGTCTTTTTTGTAACTCTTGCTGCCAGGTCCTTTCTGAGACCTGACAGTGGATATGCAACTCCATGTCAGAATAATCGGCCTCCAATGTGCTCATACAAGTGAGGGAGGAGCAGAGCTACTTCAGTGTTGACAAAATTTCTGATCATGCAGTGTAGAATCCAGAGCTTCTAAGGTAGGACATGATAATGTCCCCTATGACATTGAGCAAAATGTCAGACACAGGTGCTGGTCGTGACTATTTTTTGTTATTGTTTTAGCCATAGAGTTTTTGTCAGATATTAATAGAATGCCAGATTTAGGTTGACTCCTTAAAGTTATCATTCTTTAGTTATTGGAGATCTGGCTTGGAGAGTCATGCTTTTCACTTTTTGAGGCTTCTCGTATATGGATAGGCTTATTGATAGAATTTAGAATTTTCTCTTTGAGAAGCCACTGAAAAATTTTCTTTGCATTTGTGGAAAAGGGATGCTAAATGTATTTTGAAGTGGTTTACACTTAAAAAAAAAGCCTATTTTGAATAAGTTATCATTTCCAAAGGGAAAATTTATGTTAGTATTATTTTTGATCTCAGAATATTAAGTTTTAAACTTCTGTTATTTCTAGATAGAGAATCCTTGACTTTAGGACATGAGGATTAATATGTTTGCATCCCATTAGAAGTTGTTAAAATGCACTATATACGTGATAGGTAAACAAGATGATTTATGAATTTATCTTGATTAGTATTGTTTTCAGAAAGTATTAAAAGGCAAGCTTATTTTCAGAGTTTGCATCTAAAATGAAATTTAACGTATGACTGAGTCAGTTGGCTGGATATCTGAGAATTTAGAACAACGTATGCATCGTGTGTAAAGTGCAAGTGTTGCATATAAATGGCTAATTGCTGGGCCACTAACTCAAAGTTTGATAGTGTGAACCCATCCGGAGGTTCTTTGAAAAAAAGATTTGGCTGCCTGCTTCCAGAAAATTACAGCCATGAAAACCCTGTGGAGCACAGTGCTACTCTGATACATGTGGGGTCATAAATATTGGACAGCAACTGGTTGGTCAGTTTGTGGTTGTTATACATGTACCACATGCCAGGCACTTTGAAAAGGGCTTTTAAAAAATATTATTAATTTATTTTTTTTATTATGCTTTAAGTGGAAGTTTACAGTTCAAATTAGTTTGTCATCCAGAAATTTATACACACATTGTTGTGTGACCCTAGTTAGTCTCCCCACACTGTAACAGCACAATCCTCCCCTTCCTGTATATTCCCGTGTCCATTCAACCAGTTCCTCTTCCCCTTGTCCTCTCATCCTGCCTCTGAATAGGAACATCCCAGTTAGTTTCATTTATCTACTCCAGCCAAGGAGCACACTCTTTACCAGTGTCATTTTAGGTCTTATAGTCCAGGCCAGTATTTGTCTGAAGAGTTAGCTTTGGGAATGGTTTCAGTTCTTTGTTAACAGTCTAGGGACTGGTGACAAAGGGTTTTTGAGGTGTAACAAAAGTCCGAAAGTTGGTTTCTTCAAGATAGTGTTGTTTTTCTTCAGTGTTTTAGGAAGAGTAAGGTTGTTAAGAGTAAGGTTGTTAAGATGTCAGCATGATGTTGAGCTTGGTGATTAAAATTCTGTTGAAAAAGAATGTTAGAGAACTGTGTTCTTTGATAGTTAGATGAGGATAAGTATCAAATGACAAAGAAACAGCTTAGATATTTTAAGGGTTGTGAGTTTACACACACACACACACACACACACACACACACACACACACACACACACACACACACACACACACACACAGTGAAATGTAGCTCAAAACCAGTTTTCAGTGGCCGTATTTCTTCAGGGTTATAGCCAAGCCAAAGCCAGAGTTATAACTTGTCTTAAATACGTAATGATCAGGGATCTTTAGTCACCAAGGCTTACACTCCTAAATATCAGCTGGTGTACTTTCTCATGACTTACCCATCTTTTAAAACTTCATTTTCTATGGTATGGAAACAATGTATTATTGTTAACTGGATGGATGCCTTATTGCCAATGATGTCATGCATTTCTTTTGTAATTTTTTTCTTTACCTCCTTTCTTCCTTATGTATCTTAACCTGTATGTTTAGAATTTTTTTTTTTAATATGGAGCATAATTTAACCAAGTATTCCGCAAATGTTATTATTAAATATGTTCATATTATCTTCGTATGTCTTGGAATTTGTAGTTATTGATCATACAATTTGTCCTGTTGTGTTTCTCTTTTGGGAAAGGTTAGGTCAGTCTGTACTTTCTCTCTAAGCTTTTTTTGTCATTTTTCCATCATAGTATTTGTGGTGTTAAAGATAGTCCTTGTTATGTTAAAGGTAGTCCTTATTTAGCTGTATTTTGTCCACTTTGTTATAGTTTTGTCCTTCAATGAAAAGTGAAGAGAATTTGAATCATAGAAATGTGTGTATGTGCATATGTGCTCATATGTTCACTGATTGCTGTGCATTGTGTTGATAACTATAATTCAGAAGTATAAGACAGTGTCAGTACTGTGTCAATTTAGAAAACTGTCTTTGCTGTGTGGATAATGTGGACTTGACAAATTGTATTTTCAGTATACTTTTCTTCTTGGTACTGAAAAACAGTTGGAAGTCAGTTTGTTACTATGTATTTAGCTTTGTTATTTAGTGTTTAAATGAAGGAAGTAAAACTAGTTTTGTAGTGAAATTTTGCTTGACTCATTAGAAGATTGATTATTGTATTATTTGAGTATAAAATTAGCTGGATAACTATATTTATACTGAGAGCAAATTAATCTAAATAAAAGTTACTGTTTTGAGAAGATAATATGCTTTCCACTCTTGTGTAAGAGAAATTATTAATTTGTTAGTTTTTTCTGTCTCCTTTTCTATGTACTTTGTATTACGTTAAATCTATGTGATGTTATTAACCAAATTAAGATATTTGTATAGCAGTTTGTTATAAGCAGTCAACATTTTCTGAATAAGTGGATAAAACTTATATTTATTTTTCTCTTCAGTGAATATTACTTCAGTATAGAAAATTTGGAACGGGACTTCTTTCTTAGAAGAAAGATGGATGAACAAGGTTTCTTGCCTATTTCCTTGATTGCTGGTTTTCATCGTGTTCAGGCACTCACTACAAACCTTAATCTCATTTTAGAGGTAATTATACATTTAATAACTAATTGTTGGTGTTCAGGAAACCCTGGTGGCATAGTGTTTAAGTGGTGCAACTGCTAACCAAAAGGCTGACAGTTCAAATCTGCCAGGTGCTCCTTTGAAACTGTGGAGTAGTTCTGCTGTCTCCTGTGGGGTTGCTATGAGTCAGAATTGGTTCGATGACTGGTTTTGGTTTGGTTTGGTTTGGTAGTTGCCTAAGGCTTAGGCTTCATCTCATAGCTTTTATCCATTTTGTAAAACTCGAATAGATGGCTAACCTTGGAAAACCCCTCAAAATACTGCTAGTGAGATTTTTATCAATTTTTTCTTCTTTTTTTATCATGGTGAAGTGTAAGTATACAATACAGATTAAATTTGCATGCTCACCTATCAACAGGCCCTTCTCCTCTCTTTGCCCTGATGACAGCGCACTCCTCCTTTCTGTTCAGTATGTCATGTCCTCTTAACAGTCTCCTGTCCCCTCCTCTCCACCCTTTCCACTCCCTTCTAGTAACAGGCCAGTAGGACAGCATCTTATATAGATTCATAGAACCACAAGGTACATATGCCATATGGTCTCATTGTATCCCTGAGTCCAGTCCATTCTTGTCTGAAGAATTATCAATTTTTTCTGATCCTTCAAATTTAAATCTTCTTGGGTGTTATTGGTCCTTTAGTGTTCTTCAAGTTCCTGTAAAATAGCATATATTCCCATTTATTAACATTTTAGAGATTTTTTTAGGTGTTATGGAAAGGCTGTTTTAAAATACTGTCTGCAGTTGGGGTCTTGTTACTTTTATTAAATCTCTCTGTTTCCAACATTTTTTGTTTTCTGTTTCCTACCTTTTATATTACTGACAAGTCTTTTATAATAGGTGCTTATAAAAAGGAAAGAGAAGGGATTTTTTTTTTTCCTAAGTAAGGAGGAGACAGTACAAGTCTTCCTGAAGGGATAGGAGCTTTCTTAATAGGAAGTTTAAAATTATTAACAGAATAAATGTGTAATGTCCAGTTTGCTATTGCAAAAGCTTATTACAGAAACAAAGATAATAGCAATAATGGTGAGTCAGGAAAAGTTAAGTCATTAAGTGAGTGGATACATGTTGAACAATGATGATGATGCTTATCTGACTAAAGCCAAGGCTAAACATGTCACAATGCCAAGCCAAGTGCCGTCGAACAGGCAAACAAATTATTACTGAAGTGTTTGCTTTGATTGTCAAAGTAGACTGGTCACTGAGGCCTACATAGGTAATGTACCTTTTTTATCAGCAGGTTTTAGTTCAATGCATTGTAAACTCACAGATTATATCATTTTACTTGAACATAGTACCAAATGAATACTAACTATCTAGTTTTGGTCATTTCAGAGAACTGTGGGGTTGAAGGTCATCATTTCTAAGAAGCTTTATGCTATGTATGAATGGATGGGTAGTATTCCACTGGATAGATATCCTCCAGTTTGTCGTTTCTCCTTTACATGGTTCCTGTGATTTAAAATGGAGTCACTGGGGTATAATAGCCTGTACAGATGGTGTTTTTTTCAAAAAAATATCCAGGATGTTGCTTGAATTGCCCTTAGGATGCTAACTCCCACCCCTCTCTACTTCGGTGTTTGTTTTTTTTAATTGTATTTTAAAATGTTTACACAGCACATTAAATTTCAGTGAACTTTTTTTTTTAATTGTGACTGAGTGGAAGTGTACAATCCAGTTTAAATGTGCACGCCCACCTATCTGCAGCTTCTTCTGATCTCCTTGCCCAGTGACAGCACACTCCTCCTTTCCATTATATACATGTCGTATCCTCTTAACAACCTCCTGTCACCTCCTTGGTGAACAATTTTTATACGGATTGTTCTGTAACGATGGTTATATTATCCATGTGTCAGCATTCTGATTAATTCCATTCTGTTCCGTTTCCACTGATCTAGCTTCCCTACCCCTCCTTGCCTTTTCATGTTTGCGTTTGGGTAAATGTTCTCCCTTTGGTCTCATACAGTTGATTGTTTAAAGGATCAGATTATTCTCCAGTGATACATTTCTTTTTGTAAGCCCATCTGTTGGGCCGAATTGTGGCTACTGGGAGTATCTTCGTTTCCAAGTTCAAAGGTTATTTTAAGATTATAGCCTTAGGGATACTTCTGGTCTCTATTCGTCCAGTAAGTTAGACTTTATTTCATGAATTTTAATTTAGATTTACATTTGTCTCCCTTTCTAATTTATCTAGGAACTTCTGTTGTGTGCCTGGTCTGAAGGATCAGTAGTGGTAGCCAGGCATCATCTAGTTCTTCTGGTCTCAGGCTAGATGAGGCTGTCTATCCTGTGGCCTGTTACCCCTGTGGACTACTTTCTTCTTTGAGTCTTTGGTTTCCTACATTGTCTTTTGTTTCAGACAAGTAGAGACCACTAGTTGTCTTTGACGACTGCTCACAAACTTTTAAGATTTCAGATGCTAGTCACTAAACTAAGATGTAGAACATTATCTGTATGAACTGTTTCATGCCAGTTAACCAAGTTATCCCATGAGACTGTGGTCTCAGGCCTTCAAATCATTCCTTTGAGGTGTTTGTTTACATTTTTTGAAGATTACAGGACAGTTTCTGTACTCTTAATCTGGATTTGTCTTTTCCTTTTCCTCATTCCTTCCCTCCTTTTAAATTCAGTATGGCATAATGCTTTACCATTATTGTTTTTAATGTTTAAATCCTAATTTGGTAGGTGGAGCCTCTTGTACTTTGATTTGTTTTTTTGTTTTCTGTCACAAGATGTTTCAGCTTCGTCTTGTACTGCCTTGGTTCTAGAATGTACCCTTTCTCAAGTAGCTGTCTTCTTTTTAGTGGAAAATGTTAGATACCAAGATCTGGATGCTGGATATATTCTTAGTTACTGTGGTATCATGCTTACAGGTCCTTCAGTGGACAAAAATAGAAAATACATGTTAGGAGCAAAGTAACAGGTATCATTATTTCAAACCCAACAACATAGTGTTTTTCCCTTCTATTTCAGACTTCTTTCAGTGAAAACCTTGATTCCCATGGAAGGAGTTTGTTTTTGTGTAAATTTTACTACTAATATCCAAGTGATATCTATATGGAAACTTTTAAGTTTATAGTTGAGTACTATGCTGATATTAAGGGCATACAAATGTGAGGTTCTTAAAGTAATACATATAACATGTTTTTGAATTAAAATAGTGGGCTTTAATTATTATAAGTTAATAACTAAATTAATACTTTTTATATTATGCATTTTATTTAATACTTAGAAGTTGAATTTGTTAGAATTCACATAGGTAAGTCTTTAATTTTTGTTCTGAAGATAGTCTAATTTTGTTTTCTCCTTAAAATTACATCATTATTATTTATGAGATGCACTGTAGCTTAGTGGCTAAGAGTTTAGTGGACATACCAAGATTTGAGTCCTGATGTTGCCTCATTAAATCTGTGATTCTATGTCAAGTCAGTTTTTTGGTCTTCAGGTTCTTCATTTATGAATTATAGCTAATACCTACCTTACAGTTATTGAAAGGAATGATGGTGTGTGTATATGTAGTTCTCACCCAGTAAACATTAATCGTTATGCGACTTGATGGCACTTGGCTAAATTTTATTTAATGATGTTATTGTAAGGGAAGAGAGAATACATATGAAGATAAAGACAAAAAATCAGAGTGAAATTTGAGTAAAAGTATACTGCTTTTTTGTGAGTACAGTAGTCCTTAAATTACTATTGTAATTAGGAAAATCAGTGTATCTTTGATAGTCTGACATTAAATCATAATATTTATACTTTACAGAGGCAAATGACTTTAAAATTCATTATTTTCATGAGTAATAATACTTTTAAGAATGTTTTTTAAAAGTGTAAGATTTCCATCTAGTCTTTGCCACTTTGGTTTTTTTTTTTCTTAACGTTTATTAGAAGTATGAGACATTGACAGTGGTAGATTTTAAGGTTTTAATAGTTCAGATGTCTTATTTGCCAGGCACTGAAAGATAGCACAGAAGTGGAAATTGTGGACGAGAAGATGAGAAAAAAAATAGAACCAGAAAAATGGCCAATTCCTGGCCCTCCTCCACGTAGTATGCCACAAACAGACTTCTCTCAACTGATTGATTGCCCAGAGTTTGTACCAGGCCAAGCCTTTGGCTCACGTACAGGTAACAGCTTTTCTTGTAGAGCAGACAGTGTAACTTAACATTGTTATTTGGTCCAGTTTACCTATTCTTTTTTGGTTGACTTGGAGTCAGTAGGATTGTAAAGACAGCTAAATGACTTTACTCTAAATTCCATTTGTATTACAGCCCACAATATGAAATATTAAATGGGGGTCTAAATTAGAGGAGAAGCTGTTTTATTTATTCTTAAATTAGTTGTATACTTTGTCACATACAGGCTTTCTACCAGTTTCCTTTAATTTTGGTTAATAATTAGCTGCATTATGCCAATTTTTACCTTGTAAGGTTGGAACAGTCAAGATATTTATGCTTAAGAATAGTAAGATTATCTACATTCTAAAGCAGAATTTCCAGTAGATGCTTTACTATTAAGAATTTTTTTTCCTAGATCATTTTTAAGATATTCCCTCTTGGGAAAAAAATATGTGTGCTTAAACTTTTCTCAGTCAGGGTGATGATCTGCTGATGCTCTTGAATATCGTTTGATCGGAATATGCAGTGGAATAGGTGAATCCCTGAATTGTCAAGATAAATGTTGGAATAACTCGTGCTGCAGAAATGAAACTGACGAAAACTGTCTTCTGTTCAAGAATGTCTACTCCAACTCTTTGTGAAGGAAGTTGGGCCAGCATTACAGTGGAGATGAACCACCTTTGTTGATGTGAGAGACTGACCAGAGGACTGCTACTGTTTTTATAGGAGCTGCCCATTTGTGTATAATTGGCCTGGGCTGCATGGTCTACTTTGATACATGGCGGGAAAGAAGATTCTGTCTTTTGCTTCCAGAGGTGTATACATCAATAACACAAAAATAGACTTGAATGGTGTTTCTAAGATTTTTAGATCCTTTGCTGTTTGACATGCCTTTGAATATAATGTGCATCACATAACATATATGTTGTCATGATGTTTCACATGCACTATAATATGTATTAATGTGAACATTACAGGATTATAAATTTAAGAAATGGATGAGGGTGTATTTTTCTTTCCTCTTCCAAATGTATTTTTGATATGTCAGTATACAGATAATAACCATCAGTAAAGCATCAGTGATGGGCACTTTCAAAGATTTTTTTAATCTTGTTTTTCTTTGTTAAGTCCTGTATGCTTCTAATGCCAGTGATCAGTCTGAGTATGCATTTTAAAAGTTGAAGAAAAGTAGCATTGTTTTGGATTTTTTTTTCCTTAAAAAGTATGTAATAGATGATTGTACAAGTTTTATTTATTGTGTAAACTTGGGGGCCAAGATGACATTTTTAATCTGCTTATGAACAGGTGTTGGATAAATCAGATAAAATGGAAATTTTTTTTCCATAGGATAGCAAAGTTACATCACTCAAGTTGCTTATACCTGTCCATTAACCTTTTATGCATTGTTAATAAAATTAGAAGATTAAAATCTTAATGTCTTGTACATTTTTGCTTATTATATACCCGGAGATACTTGCATATACATATCGCTTGCAATAAGTCACTGTTGATTAAGCTATCTATAATTTTGTGTTCTTTAGATTGTACATTAGAAACCAAATGGATAATAAGGAAATATGGAGAAATGAAATGTTTTTGGAATTACTGTAATTTGTATTAGTCCATAGGAATAAAACTAGAAGCTCATTCTTTTCTCAGGAGTCCATGAATTTCTGACTGTAACAATTCCCTTCTGATAAGGAACCCTAGATCATGAAATTCAGAGGAAAGTATTGTAAGGGACTGAAGACCTAGACTGTCTTTATGTGTGCCTGGGGTAGAGAAAAGTAGTGAACCTTTTATCTGTATCTTTACTATTTAAATCGAAGACCTATGCATTTTAAAAACATTCTTTCTGAGGATCTTTGTACTGAGCACAGTTCTACTCTTGACAACACATAAGATCAACATAAGTCTGAATGCAATTGGTTATATATAGTGATTTAGTTAATTCTCAGTAATTGTGTGAGGTAACTGAGTCAGTCTCCAAACCCAGTTAGTGTGATGGTGGTTGTCCTTAAATTTACTCTTAAAGCTGACTTCATGATACGAGAAATAAGGTTCTCCGGGGTTAGTGTTCTTTCTCATTCCTTTTACTTTGATACTGATAGTCTAAATGCAGTATTTCGTGTGCTGTTAATTAAGGAAGTTCTACAGCAGCATTGTCTAATAGAAATATGAGATACATATAAATTTCACAAATTTGAGTAGCCTTGAAAAAAAAATACACACATACATACATACAAATATAAACCCTAGTGGTGTAATAGATTAAGTGCTCTGGCTGCTAACCAAAAGGTAGGCAGTTCAAATCTGCCAGGCACTCCTTGGAAACTATGGTACAGTTCTACTCTGACCTATAGGGTTACGATGAGTTAGACCCAACTTGACAGTATTGGGGGTTTTTTGGTTTTTACAAAATACAAAACATGAAATTCATTTTAACTTAGTTTAACCAAATATCATTACAGTGAAATTTGATGTAATGTTACATTTTTTTGTCTTACCAATTCCTGGTAATTGGATGTTTGTTTTATGCTTAACAGCAATATCCTGAGTAGCCAGCTATCAGTAGCTCAGTGGCTACCTGTGGCTATTGTGTGAGGCAGCACACTTCTGGAACTTTATCATGAAGCAGTATACTTCTTTATAAAGTGATACAGTAGGTTTTTTTACCCAAATCTGTTGAGTTGTGAAACTAATTATGAGTCCATTAAAAGAGTCATTCTAACCTATGATAGATAAAAGTAAAGTCTTGGAGTGAAGCCTGAACTCCTCCTACATGTCTGTGCATTTTCATTTTGTAAATGAAAGAATTACTAGTGCTAATCTCTCTTAGCCTTCTGCATGTCACATTTATCTTTGTAGTATTTTCAGGAAATTTAATTGAGGGCAAAATAATGTTGAGAATCTTACAGTGTAAATTTGTTTTTAAAACAGTTTTGTCTGAAGTAAGTCCACAGTGCATCTTCAGGCTTGGAGATGAAGATAAAATTTAAAACACTTGGGGGCAAAATGTTCTTCATCTTTTGAAAAAGCGATTATGAGGAAAAACTATTTGGATGCTATTTCTGTAATGTTTAAAGATTTTGATGAAAACAAATTGATAGAAGTGAGGATGTGGAGAGAAGCCTTTTAAATTCCAACAGTTTATAAGTGTTAATGCCAGGGCTATGTTCTCTAATGACATGACATTCTATTCCTCACAGTATCCACTGTGAGGCAAGGTAGGAAGTGGACACACTAATTTATTGCATTTATGTGATACTTTGTTAAGCAAAGAAAATGTGAAAAGTCTGTGTAATACTGTATTAGTTTATATCTTAATGGAACAATGAGGGACAAATTTTACCTTGAATAAAATATGTATTTAGCCTGTGGCTTAATGGCACTTTACATTTCATTATTTTGTTATAATTCATAAATTTTAATCCAGGATGTCAAAGAACTTGACTCCAAAATACATAGACAGTCATAAATTAGTAACTTACACATTTTGATGTTCTTGAGAAATCGGAGTGAATATGATGTGCATGAGAGTTGATAGTATTTCTTTTAAGTACTCTGTGGCTTCACTTTCAAGTAAATCTTGTAAGCTTTTCATGTTTGAAAATCACCAGGAAGGTTGTAACTGCTATATATTGACTTGTCATGTTTCTGTGAAAACATTATCAACTCAAGAAAATGTGTCTTAGAAGAAACCTCTGCATTTTAACTATAGAACTAATTTAATTTTAGAATCTGCCCCCAACTCACCGAGAATTGGAAGTACACTGGCTCCAAACAAAAATACTGAAGCAAGTAATCTTCAAGGAATGTCTAGAGGTTTATCTACCAGTTTACCTGATTTGGACTCAGAACCTTGGATAGAAGTTAAAAAAAGGCATCGTTCTTCATCAGTGAAACTGAAGGTGAGTTGTTACATATCTAGTAAAATGTGCTGTACTCTGGGTGCAGTGTAAAGTCAGCATACTTCTGTATTTGCAAAGTGCATGTGCAAATTTTCGGAAACACTGAAAAAATTAGAGTCCATCCTTCCATAAGAACTTAAGGTTTATACTCTATAGTAAGTTATATTTGTTAGTTTTTAAAGTTTATCTTTTATTTATTAACATAATTTATAAATATTTTCACTTAGTCTTTTTGTGCCTAATTTGGACTCCCTGGGTAGAGCAAAGGGTTAATGCACTCAGCCACTATCTTTTATCTAATGATTCTGTTTTTTATAAAACAATATTTAAAAAATGTTCCTAAATCTTGAAGTTAAAATCTTCTCAAATAGTTGTAAGACTCTTCAGGGTGCATGCCAGGCGTATGCATGTTCTGGTCATTTGATATGCAATAGGAAAGCAAAATAACTGGTTTCTGTGTAGGCCACATGAGGATGTAAAAAGGTTATGAAAAGGCAGTGGTTATAAAAGGGTAATAGGTGGGGTCCTTATGGTAGTGAAATTTCTCTGTATTTTCACTGTAGTGGTGATGAGTACATAAATCTGCATATTTGATAAAATTGTGTTGATCTATATGCACACATAAATTGGATAAATCTGAGTAAGTTTTGTGTGTTGTGTCTATCCTGTTTGTGATACTCTATTTTGCAAGATGCTACTATTGAGGAAAACTGGGTAACCAAACGAAACCTGGTGCCAAGTTTTATAATTTTATTTAAAAGATCCAGTACTTATAATATGCTGGAAGTTCTGCACTTTGTGGCTATATATGATGAAGCTGATGATGAAAAATTTTAGATATCAACTTAGAAATTTGTGAAGGATTCATAATTTATCAGAATTTAAGATAATTATTTTTCAGACAAAAAGGTTTGAAGACTGATAGGTGGTAGAGTTAGTGTAGACTTTCCAGTTAAATAGTCTTCATCCAAATTTGGGTTCTGCTGCAGTGTGTGAGAATACCTGTCAAGTGCTTACTGCCTGGCGTCAACCTGCTCTTGATTATTAAAAGTAATTTGAACTCCAAATCCAAACACATTGCTGTTGGGTTGGTTCTGACGCATAATGACCCAGGAGGATAGAGTATAACTGTTCCATAAGGTTTCCAAGGAGTGGCTGGTGGATTCTAACTTCCATCCTTTCAGTAAATAACCAGACACTTAAACCATTGCACCACTAAGCCTCCATAGGGTACATACACAAACAACAACAAGAAAAAACCCCAAAACCTGTTACCGTCAAGTCAGTCCTGACTCATGATGACTTTTCGTGTCAGAGTAGAACTGGTCCACTGTGTTTCCAAGGAGTGGCAGGTGGATTTGAATTGCTGGCATTTTGGTTAACACCCGAACTGTTAACTGCGGTGCCACCAGGGTTTCTAAAGGGTACATTGGATCTCTGGTGTTTCTTTATTTTTTTAAACAATTTATTGTGCAAAGCACAATAAAATTTACAACAAAAATTAGTTTGTCATTAAAAACAAACACACACACAAAAACTCCACAAATTGTCTTGTGACATTGGTTGCAATCCCCACAGAGTCTCAGCCTTCTTCCTGCTTTTCCTTTATGTCTTAGGGTCTTCATGTTCATTGTCCCAGTTTTCCTGCCCTTTCCTGCTTTCTCATCTTTGCTTTTGAGCAAATGTTGCCCATTTGGTTTTATATGCTTGAGTAAAAGCATGTTCCTTGTGTGTTGTTTTGTAGGCCTGTCTCATCTTTGACTGAAAGGTAAACTTTAGCAGTGGCTTAAGTTCTGAATTAACAGTGTGTTCAGGGGCTGCAGTCTTGAGGGCTTTTCCAGTCTCTGCCAGAGCAGTTAGTCTGGTCTTTTTGGTGGGGGGATTTGAATTTTGCTCTACATTTTTCTCCATCTCTGTTTAGGACTCTGTTGTGATCCTTCTCAGAGTGGTTGGTGGTGATAATCTGGCACTATGTAGTTGTTCTGGGCTTAGGCTTGTGGACCTGTGTTTCATGTGGCCCATCAGTAGTTCAGTTGTTTTCCTTCTCCTTTTGCTGGAACATGATACCAATGTGTGTTTTTTAAAACCCCTGACACTACTCAAAGAAGCAGACGTATAGAGTATTATCTTTAAGAACTGTGTTCCCTATTATTTCTATTCTTTGTGTGTGTGTTTTTTTTTTTTTTTTTTTTTGGCTTTAAAGGGCAGAATTTTCTCATTGTTTGGAGGCTCAGAGTCTGAATTCAGGACGTTAACAGCCTTGTGCTCTGTCTGGAAAGTTTTTGTTTTGGCTCTTCCAGGTTTGTGTAACCCCAGACACTTCTTGGCTTTTTGATGCGTCTTTACACAGACACCTTCCTCCTGTGTGTTTTGCTTTTTATTGTGAGTTAAGGACAACTTTACAGTCTATATCATGTTGCCATATAACACCTCGAACTTTCACCTCTGTTCTATTCTAGCTGCCCCCCTCCCCACCCATGTGACAGCAGCCTTCTCCTTTTGTTCTGGCCTTCCTCACTCATCAGCTCAGCTTCAGCAAAGTGTCCCTCAGACAACACCATGTACATTTTTACATGTTTGTTTGCCTCCAGTATCACTCTGTTTTGTATGGCCCAGGTCAGTCTTTGTCTGGGGAGCTGGCCCTGGTGCTGGTTGCAGTTTGAGGTTAGAGAGTCCAAGGGCCATGCTCTTAGGGGGTGTTGTTCAGAAGGACCGTCAGATGTGGTCTTTTGGTAGAGTTTTAGCTCTACCCTCTACTCCATGACCTGCAGTGTATGCAGCTCCATTCTGCATATCTCATCTGGGTTGTCACTAGTGTTGGCCAGGCACCATCAAGTTCTTCTGGTCCCATGGTGAAGCAGGCTATGGCTCGTAAGACACCTTCCATCTGGAGGGCTCATATTTTAATCCTGTCCTCAGTGTCTTCCATTTGCCCCAGGTCAAGATGAATTGGGACCATTTGGTGCTATTTAGATGGCAGCTTACTAGCTTTTAAGACCCAAGTCACTGCTCACCCAGGTGGCATGCAGAGTGATATCTTGAGAAAGACAGAGAGAAAAACCTTGGGTATCCCAGTTAGTCTGGATGTCCCCTGAGAACATGGCTCCCCAATCCCAGACCCCCTTTCTCTGTTCTTCCAAAGAGGTTGTTCACATTAAGGGGACAGTTTGGTTTTGAAGTTAGGTAGTTGAGGGTACCCCACTTCTAGTGCATGCTGTCACATCCTGTACCTATCCTTGATTCTAACCACTATCTAATTTGTAAAACATCCCTCTTCCCCCCTCCACTGTAATTGTCAAATACTGATTTCTACTGAGCTTAATTGATTAGTTGCATCCTTATAGCGGTGGGCTCATACAAAATTTGCCCTTTTATTTCTGACTGATTTTGCTCAGCATAATTTCCTCTAGATGTTCCCACATTGACAGGTATTTCTGTAAGCCATCATTGTCTCTTAGCATTGTATAGTATTCCATTGTATGAATATACTACAGTTGGTTTAACCATTCATCTGTTGATGGGCGTATAGATTGTTTCCAACTTTTTACTGCTGTGGAGAGAGCTGCAGTGAGCATTGGCATGGAAGTATCTGTTTGAGTGGTATTCATTATTTCCTTGGGATATATTCCAAGGAGTGGGATTGCTGAATCATATGATATTTCTATTTCTAGTATTTTAAGAAAGTGCCAAGTTGATTTCCATAATTGTTGAACCATTTTCCAGTCCCACCAATAGTGCAATCTCTCCATATCCTCTCCAGCATTTATTATTCTGCGTTTTTTGGATTATTGCCATCTTTGTTGGGGTGAGATGGTATCCCTATTATTTCTTATAGCTGCATGTGATCCTACAGTTACTTCAAAATAATTTGAATAGTGCTCTCAAAATAAAAATTTCAATTAAATAACTTGGAGAAAGTTCTGTTCAAATGATACAAATACTGAAATTTAGCTCTATAAAGAAAAGGAAGATAAAAATATTTGGGGCTAGATATTGAAAGGATGAACAAGAGTACCGTATTGAAGATTATAATGAACAGTGCTTTTATCACTGAGATCAAAGCTAAAGGAAGCAGGGAAGATATGAGATAGTGACTCTCAAACAGAGATGGAGGGGGTATGGAGACCTTGCCTCCCCAGGGAATGCTGGACAGGGTCTGGAGGCCCTTTTGACCATTGACCGTGACCGTATAGCTGCAGCCCAGTGAGTATCGAGTTAGCTGTTGCAAAACTCTTAACAGAAGAGAGGCTGAGAGAGTGATCACACAGGTTCCTCCCTTGACAGTTGTGTGTAGACACAGTGTGCTGAGTGGCACCAAAAGAACACTGTCTCCCCACCTTGTGATACAGTTTTGAAGCAGTGCAACTTTCTCCAAAACAAGAATTTCTAAGACTGCAGAATAAGCCAAAATAAACTAAGCCCACTGCTGTGCAGTTGATTCTGACTCATAGTGACTCTATAGGATAGAGTAGAATGGCCCCATAGAGTGTTCAAGCAGTGCCTGGTGGATTTGAGCTGTTGACCTTTTGGTAGCAGACATAGCACTTAACTACTTCGCCACCAGGATTTCCAAGACCGCAGAACAGTCTTCTAATGGGCTTGAAGTTGCTGTTTACTGTCATCTGGTTTTTCCATCATTGCAATCCTGTTTGCTTTCTGATTTTCAGGAAGTCATTAAATTTCTGATTTTTTTGATAGTATTGATGTGTTTTCATTATTGACTGGATTTATTATTGTTGAGTACTTATTATTGCAGAGAGGCAAATGCACATTGATGTTCAGCTATCATAAACCTAGAACCTACTCTTTCTCACAAATTACCAAAAAAAAGTATGTTTGTTTGAAAGAGAAAAGTAAAAGCTCTGTCCAGGGTTTACCTTTACTAACATTTTGTTGTTTATTCTCTAAGACTTTTTTGATGTTCCTGCAATTGTGAATTACAAAAATACATATTTTTTAAGTAAATATATTTACATACTGGTTTTACAATGTTCTGTTAAGTAAAAACACCAGGGACAGAACTTCATGTATTAGAAAATTACCTTCATTGAGACAGAAACTTTTGTTTTAGTGATTGTTATAACCCCTGCCTAGAACCTTGCCCAGCTCAGTGGAAACACCCAGATTAACTGATTGATCATAGATCTGTTTCAGTAGGAATTCTGAAGGAAAAGAATTAGTCTAGACATAGATGAGTTAGTTTGAACTGAAGGATTAAGGTAGTCTGGAGCAAGGCCTATGAACGTGATGTAAAGGATGTTTTTCCCCTCTTGTGTTGGGAGTTGGGAAAATCTAGACGAGTTAGATTGTAGAGGATCTAGGATCTAAAAGTTTGGGGTTATGTCAGCCCATAGAAAGCTATTTTAAGTTCTTCAAGAGGCCATATCAAGTTTGAAAAAAAATCTGGACCAGGTAGAATAGGGGCTGAATTTAGGGCAACGGGAGCTAGGCATTAATAGAATAGTGAGGTGAATAGGGTTCAGACTAGGGAAGATAGTTAAATCTGGTAATCAGAAGACCTTGGTTCTAGTCCTAATTCTGTGACCACAGCCAATAATTCACATCTGTAGGCCTCAGTATCTCACATATAAAAGGAATGTTTGATGTAATGGATGAATTAAGTACAGAGTCTTTAATATAAAGCTTCTTTTACTCAATTCTGTGTTTTTTATTTGTAAAATAAAACTTTTGTCTTTAGCAGTCCCCTTATTGGGGCTGAGTAATGTTGAGTTGGTATTCTTTTAAATTTTGCTTACTAAACTAGTTATTGAGCTTATATAAGCTAGTTCATTATTTGTAAAACTTAGGACATGTGTTTTGGAAGTGACTGAAAAGTTGTTATATACAGTACCAATTTATTCCTTCAGGAATCAATGTCTGTACCTGATGAGGTATCAAACGAACTATATCCTTCAGAAGAACAAGAAGAACTTGATTTTTTATTTGATGAAGAGATAGAACAAATAGAAGGTCATGAGAACACATTTACTGATTGGTCTGATAATGATTCAGATTTTGAAATTGATGACCAGGATTTGAATAAGATTTTGATTGTAACTCAGACGCCACCTTACATGAGGAAACATCCCGGAGGAGATCGAACAGGCAACTACATGTCTCAGGCAAAAATTACATATGAACTTGCTAAAGTTATCAATGATGGCTTATATTATTATGAACAGGATTTGTGGATGGAAGAGGATGAAAACAAGCACATAGCCATAAAGGTAATTGTTTTTACCCCAAATGTGCCTGCCATTGTGCTGTTTTTGAGTATATGTTGCTGTTTATATTTTCCTAAACTTGAGGTTTTAGTTTTTAAAATTCTGAAAAATTTCTTGAAGTGTATCTGATAGTCATACCCTGAGAGGTAATAGTAGTGTAATGAATAATTTAATTACAAAAAAGATTAGTACTCTGACTAAAACCATTACATTTTTTAGGTGAAATTTTATAAATTCTTTGAAATAAGAAGGACTTTTCTTATAAAATGGAATAGAAGTTGAAGTAATTATAGATGGGCATATGTTATGTGCTCATTGCTTACCTGGCTCTAATCTACCTGCATTACATGAGTGAGTGACTTTAGAGGGGAGTTATTTTTGTTGCCTTCTTTTGTCCTTTGGTCTATGGTAGTAGAATTGGTTGTGGACAAAGTATAAAAGATTAAAGCTAATTGTCCTTCTTTGATAATTACAGTGCTATTATGATCCCACTTAAAAACCTTCATGTCAACTTTTAGCTTCTTTTCAGCCCAGATCCCGGCCCATATCCCAGTTACTAAGATAAAATGTAAGAAAGGCAGAGTATTCTACTGCATTTCTTTGGTATAAATTATAATGGTGCTAGAGGGAATAAGAAGGGATCACTTTCTACTGCTTCCTCATATTATTAAGAATTAAATTTTATTATTAAGTCTCTTAAAATCTGTTTTGAAGATAGAATTATAAGGGAGAAATTATGTAACTATATGTCAAATAGGAAAGAGATGTTAGAAATGATTAGTTGTACAACAGTAGTTAGTTGTGCATTAGTTGCATAGTTTGAGGCCAGCTAGTGATCAAATACAGGAAACTGCTTGTCTGTGGGGGTCTCATACCATCAGTAAGAAATGCTCTTTTCTTCTTGGCTTCTCAGTTCCTAGAATTTTGATTACTGCTTTTGGCCTTTTATATTCTCTAGGTAATCATGGTTTTGGAGACTGCCCTGCTCTGATAGCTTGTCCTTGACTTAAAGCCTGAGTAGTTCTCTGCTTGTCTTAGTGCTTAGAGAAGGAAGTCTCCATAATGTTTCTCAGTTGAAAATTTTCCCTTGTATCATTTTATTTGTGATACTTAGGTCTGTAAGTAATGTGTGCCATAAGTCCTTTTTGGAATAATAAGAGATAAAAATAAATTCTCATGCGCTGAAATGGCACTCACCCCATATCCTTTCCTGTGACCATGCTTTGTGCATCATTGTAGTGTATGCTGCAATCTCCTGTTCTATAAATTTCACTTTTCTGTTTGATCACATGGACATAAAATACATGAGGGTAATAATTTTTATATTTTGTTTGCTATTGTGTCTCTGTTGCTAGAACACTTCCTGGCACAAAGTGGTTGCTCAAGTCATACTTATTAAGATGCATAAAGAATTATGGATTAAACATTATGAACTAATTACTGGAAACTAAACACTGTATATAATCAAGTTTCTGTGTGAAAATATCCCCAGATATCAAATAAATTTATAAGTAACTTGAGAAATGTAAGATACTTGTAGGTGTTTATTAACTTAAATGTAGAAAGATAGTTAAGAGCTGTGTGTTGAGTTGAGGCGCAGGTACTAACCTTACCAATAAAAATCAGGGTAGAGTAGTCTTGGCTATATAGATTTAAACATTCTGAGTCAATTGGTATGTATACCTTATTTTAGCCTGATATTTAAGAATACTTATTCTTGATCTCTGGGAGTAGTCCTGTCATCTAACTTATCTTTTGTTTAATTCTATGTTCAATGTGTAATTTCTAATTAGAGTTACATTTTTCCTGTGTGGGTCTACTTAAAGTGACAGAAATCAATTATTTAACATGTTTATTGAATTTCTACTTTGTGCCATATACTATTAGTTCTTGGACATAGAGTGAGAAGATAACAAATAAGGTCTCTACATTCCTGGAACGTGATAGACATTAAAAAAACTTGCAATAAGTAGTTCATCAAAAATTATGGTAAATGTTCTAAAGGAAAAGAAAAAGATATTGTCGGCTTAAGTGGTCAGGGAAGGCCCATGAGAAGTTAACGGTTTTATTGAGATCTGAAGTAAGAGTAGGAGTTAACCATGCAAGAGTAGTGAAATAATGTTTCAGAAAGAGGGAACTGCAAGTGTCAGGAATCTGAGGTCAGAAAGAATTGGACATATTTGAGGTACTGGAAAAAGTTTAATTTGCCTGTAGTATTATACAAAAATGAAATTAGGGTATATAGGCAGATCGTACAAGATTTTGTGGACCATGTTAAGTGGTGTGGAATTTATCTGAAGTTGAAATGCAGTACTAAGTATTATGTAGACAAAAATGACATGATTTATTTTTCATTTTTAAAAGATCACTGGTTGCTATGAGGGAGAATAGAGATAAGAGCAAGAAATTCTAAAAAATAGCTATGTTTGAAAGATAACTTCATAGGAACCTGTGAAAGTTAAAAAAAAGATGATGATTGAAATTAAAAATTAGTCAGTTGACTTTTAGTAGCAGATTAGACAGAATTAAAGAATATAATGAATTAGATGATAGTTCTCGAGAAATTATACAGAAATCAGCACAAAAGGCATAAAGAATATATGAGAGAAGGTACAGAATTTTTTTAGCTTTTATTGTACTTTAGGTAAAGGTTTATAGAGCAAAGCAGCTTCTCATTAAACAGTGTATATGGTGTTTTATGACATTAGTTGACAACTCCATGAAATACAAACCCTCTACCTTCTTAACCTTGGATTTCCTAGTACCAGCCCACCTGTTCCTCCTCCCTTCTCTTGGGCTGGTGTGCCCCTTAAATCTTATTTTGTTTATGGATCTGTCTGATCTTTGTCTAAAAGGGTGAACCTCAGGAGTAAAATGTCACTGCTGAGCTAAAAGGATGTCCGGGGGCCATACTCTCAGGTTTTCTCAAGTCTGTGTGAGGCCATTAAGCCTGGTCTTGTTTTGTGAGTTAGAAATCTGTTTTACATTTTTCACCAGCTCTGTCCAGGACCCTCTGTTGGGATGCTAGACAAAGCAGTTACTGGTGGTGGTAGCTAGGCACTGTTTAGTTAGTTGGACTGAGTTTGGTGGAGACCATGGTGGTTGTCATCTGTTAGTCCTTTGGATTAATCTTTTCCTTGCATCTGTGTAACTTCAAGGAAGGAGAAAGAATTGCATCAGCATCAGCTCAAAGCTGATTTCTGTGAAGTGGAGGCCAGACATGCCTCTACTCTTCACCTTTTACCAATTCTGACCGTCACTCAAGAATTCATTGGAATAGCCTTACCCAACTCACAGATTATGTGCATGACTATGGAGTTTATTAGAGAGGTCACAGGTTGTAATTTAGAATCAGGATCAACTTGGAAGTAACAGGGATGACTCAGGATATAGCTCTGCCATCAGGATAGCTGCTTCTTGGCTGTGCCCAGAGAGGCAGGCCTCTCAACCCTTAGGCCTAGCCCTTAACTACTTGCTGTTGCTACTTGGCTTTTGGTCTGCCATCTCCCCTGCTTGGGCAAGTGGATAAAACTATTCAGTTCCACTGGTAATTGCCCAGGAAGCCTGCTGTACTTCACTCTCATTCCATGTATTGGCTAGCGTAGCCTGTCAGTCCCTTGCCACTACTCTCTGATGCTGTCTTCAGTGTTAAACTCTGTCACCTAGGTCTAGGAGGTTCTTAGCACAGGGTCCTTGGTCCCAAAGGATGAATTACCAGCTCTTTTTGATGGTAGTGAGGTTCCCCACTGTGCCTGACCTATGTAATTGGCTCCCTTTAAGCCCAGTGAATGTCACACCTGACCAATTTTGTTTTGTTTGTTTGTTTGTTTTGCTCAAAGCTGTTGAGTTTAGGAACTGACCAGTTTCTTAAGAGACTTCCATACACCTTAGTTGTGTAGCCCTACCCGATCATTTTGTGGAAGTTAGAAGTAATTTACTGCACTGCCCAGTCTTTTCTTTATTTGGCAAACTTTGAATCAAATTGTATACTGTGTAAAAAAATTTATAATACAGCTATTGTTTTTTTTTTTTTCCCCCTTGGGAGAAAAATGGTTTAAAAAGCAAGCTAGAAAGAAACTTTGGAATATAGAGTGCTGGAGTGAGAAGATTTTAAAATACATTTAATCAAAGTTTCCAGAAGGAAATGACAAAGAATAGGACAATGTCAATATTTTTAAAAATAATAACTAGTTCATGAGCATTTCCTTATGTGTCGTTTTGCTGCCTGGATGTCCTCTTTGGTGAAGTGTCTGTATATCTCCTTTGCCCATCCCTTAATTGGTTATTTACCTTTTTCTTGTTGATATTTTGCAGTTCTTTGTAGTTTATGGAGATCAGATGTCCATCCGACATGTAGTTGCCAGATACTTTTTCCCATTCTGTAGGTGGTCTTTTAACTCTTTTGATAAATTCTTTGGATGACCATAAGTGTTTGGTTCATAGTATTTCCCATTCATCTATTTTCTCTTCTGATGATTGTGCTTTGACATATTTTGAAGTCTGTCTAAGCTGTGCTTTGAAACTTACATTGTTGACCCTACTTTTTCTTGCATGATCTTTATCATTTTAGGTTTGATACTTAAGGTCTTTGATCCATTGAAATAGGTCTTGTTGGAGTTCTTTGCAGATCGATATGCAATTTTGTCCACACTATTTGTTAGACTGTTTTTACCCCAGTTTGTAATCTTAGGGCCTTTATCAAACATCAGCTGTTCATAAGAGGATAGTGGCATCTCTGGGATCTCCACTTCCATTGTTCCACTGGTCTATATGTCTCTTTTTCTACCAGTACCAGGCTGTTTTGACTACTATGATAGTGTATAGGTTCTGAGGTTGTGTAGTGTGAGGTCTCCCACTGTGTTCCTCTTCTTCAGTAGTGCTTTATTTATCTGGGGTTTCTTTGCTTTCCAAACAAAGTTGATGATTTGTTTCTCTATCTCATTAAAAAAAAAATGACACTGGAAAAACAGTAACTATTTCAGAACTAAAGAATGGTACTAGAGGCGAACAACCAGAGAAAAAGACTAGGAGAAACACTGGACAAAAGAGAGATACTAGACAGCTAACTGACAGATGACTTTCCAACAATAATACAGTGATACAGCAGTGAAATAATGGGATGATAACTGTAATGTGTCATGAGAAAATATCTCTCAACCTGTAACTATATGCCTTGCAAAATACATTTCAAGTAAAAGAATGAAATATAAGAGAAATACCCACCAGCAGAGCCTCATTAAAGGAAATTCCAAAGGTGGAAGTGATTCCAGGTGACAGAGATGTAGGAAAAAGTTGTAGAGCAATGTATGTAACAGTAGTAGGACCTTTAGTGGCTGTGAACTTTTGGGGAGAGTTTACCAGGCCCTTCTTCTGAGATGCCCCTGGGTGGGTTTGAAAGGCCAGTATTTTAGTTAGTAGCTGAGTGTGTAATCATTTGTACCACTCAAAGGGTCCTGTAACTGAGCGGGAGCAATAAATAAATAAATCTGTATTTAAAGGTTACTTTGCTTTCTGCAAAGTGAGTATTGATGTTTTTTTCACGTAGTAATGTGAGGAATAGACACTTAATTAGAAGGCATAAATAGAAGGAATATAGATGGGAAAAGCAAGAAAGAAGGGAAAGAAGAACAGAAATAAGGTGGTTGAAGTGAGCAACCCAAATAATTAAGTGGATAAAAGGAAGAGCATTGTTAGAATGGATGTAAATGCAATCAGTAATTTACAGAAACACATCCAAAAGATAAGGAAGGAAAAGAAGGGAAAAATACATACCATAAACTAGTAACTAAAATTGATCTATAGACCTAGTGCAACTCCTTTCAAAATCCCAGGTCTCCTCTTTGCAGAAGTTGACAAATTGATCTAAAATTCATTTGAAAATTTGAGGTATACAGATATTCAAAGCCCTTGAAAACAAAGAAGAAAGTCGGAGAATTCCACTGTCCTGCCATTGATTAAAATGTGTTCCACATAAAAATATGTATCGCTCTGGCTAAGTCATGATTACTAGTAGTGTGGCTGTCTTCCATTTCATGACTTTCCTATGTTTCATGAATCATAATCTCTGCCTGGGGTTAAAGAGGATTAGGGTGGGATATAATATCCTTGCTCAAGTCACATCCCTGATCCAGTGTAAAGGGAGTTTTTTCTAGAGTGTGGCCTGCACCACATTTTATCTTTCAAGAGATAAAAAGAAAGAGAAGCAACTTAGAGAGTGGAGGATGTTATTCAACCTAGAAAGAAACAGTAGGAGCAGAGTGCATCCTTTGGACTTTGAATTCTTGCTTAGAGAAGCTCCAGGACCTTCCTGCAGAGTCAATACAGAGGCAAAGCCATCCCTTGGAGCTCCCCAAAACCAAACCAAACCAAACTCACTGCTGTTGAGTCCTTTCTGACTTACAGGGACTTTATAGACACAGTAGAACTGCCCCATAGAGTTTCCAAAGAGTGCCTGTTGAATGTGAACTAGTGACCTTCTGGTTGGTAGTCATAGTACTTGACCACTATGCCATCAGGGTTTCTGGGGAGTAGATGCCCTGATTTTGGACTCATACTGTACTGGACTATGAAAGAATAAACTTCTCTTTGTTAAAGCTACCCACTTGTGGTATTTCTTTTGTGGCAGCACTAGATGACTAAGACACTTCTTGATTTCAAAACTTACTACACAGAACTACACTGATCATGACAGTGTGGTACTGGCACAATGATACACACATAAATCAGTGGAATAGTATAAAATACAATAGAGTGATAGTGTGAAATAATGTATCATTAAGTGAGTTTTGACAAAGATGTGAAGACCATTCAGTGGGGAGAGAGGTGTCTTTTCAACAAATGATTCTAGGACAACTCAGTATCCGCATGAAAATAATTGAGTTGAAACTCACATCGTATACAAATTTAAATGAGAATGGATCAAAGACCTAACTGTAAGAGGCTAAAACTTACAGAAGAAGAAAGAAGTAAATCTTGATGACTTCAGGTCATAGGCAGCAAAAGGAAAAATAGATCTGAATGTAAACTTTTGTACTTCGAAGGATGCCAAACAACCTTCAGTATGGGAGCAAGTATTTGCAAGTCATGTAGCTGACGAAATGTGTATCTATAAACTATTTAAAGATCTCTTACCACTCAAAAAGACTACCCAGTTTAAAAAATGGTCGAAGAATCTAAGTAGGCATTTCTTCTAAAAAAAAAAATACACAGATGACCAATGGCAATGAAGATGTTTAACATAGTTAGCCACCTGGGAAATGTAAGTCAAAACCACAATGATACAGGGTTTCACATCCACTAGGATAGATATTATACAAAAAATGGAAAAGAATAAATGCTGACAAGGGTATGGAGAAATTGGAACCCTTATACACTACTGGTAAGAATGTAAAGTGGCACAGCTGCTTTGGAAAACTAGCACTTACCCAGAAGGTTGAACGTTGAATTACCATATGACCTAACATTTCCATTCCTAAATACATACATACGCAAGAGAGATGAAAACATATGTCCACATGAAAACTTCTGTGTGGATGTTCTTTGCAGCTTTATAAAGGTGGAACAAACTCAAATGTTTATCAGTTGATAGATACATAAAATGGAATATATCCATGCAATAGAATATTATTTGGCAATAAAAAAATGAAGTGCTGGGACATACTACTACATGGATGAACCTTGAGAACAAGCTAAGTGAAAGAAGCCAATCACAAAGATTGCATATTGTATGATTTTATTTGTATGAAATGTATAGAAGAATAAGTTATACACAAAGTAGATTGGTGATTTCTTAAGGATGTGGGAGTTTTGGGAAGAAGTGTGATGTGATTGCTAATGAGTATGGTTTCTTTTGGGGATATGAAAGTGTTCTACAGTTGGTTACGGTGATATTTGTACAACTTAAATTTATGAAAAGCCATTGAGTTGTATACTTTGGGTGAATTGTATGGTATGTAAATTATATCTTTATAAAGCTGTTTAAAATGCCAGGCACCTATGAAATTAAAGAAAAAAAAAAAAAAAGCTATTGTAGGTATAATAGTATCAGCCAGAATAGACGTACAAAGTAGACTTGAAGACAGTAAGCATTATTAGTGCTAAACAGGTGAAACTTATCAGGAAGATGACATTTTTAAATTTAATGTCAGAACCTCAAAAATATGAATTGGAAATGGTTGGACAAACCCAAAATCATAATGAACGATTTAATGTACCTTATCGAGTAACTAAGGGGTATGGAGACCAAATTAAAAGGAAACAGATAGTTTGGAAAACATGAAGGGACATGTATAGAGCATTGCTTAACAATGGGAGATCACATACTCTTTGTGTATTGTAATAACACTTGCAAAAGTTAACCATTCACTAGATTATAAATGCTAGTTTTCAAGGGATAAAACATTGAAGCATATCATACACTTACCAGAACGTAAAAGGTATAGGCCAGTCTAAATCTAATTCTAAAAATTACAGATGGACAGTTAACAAACCTAATCTAGCAATTTAAAGAAAAAAGCACAGTCATTTTCTTCCAAACAATGCAAGTTGATTTTACATTACAAAAATCAGTCAGTGGAGTTCACGTTGAGAGACTAAAGGACAATCATAATCACTTTAATAAATGCAGGAAATGCATTTAATAAATGTCAAACGTGATAAGTTTTTTAGCAACAAAGGAAATGTAAGCAATTTCTTTAACTTTATAAAGAGTTTCTGA
Organism: Heterohyrax brucei; assembly: GCA_028571685.1. NCBI lineage: Eukaryota > Metazoa > Chordata > Mammalia > Hyracoidea > Procaviidae > Heterohyrax > Heterohyrax brucei. The sequence goes on along the minus strand of CM053143.1, from coordinate 51,012,810 downwards.
AAAATGTGCAAGCAAATTACCATGTTTTTATGCAGGTAATGCTCAAGTTACAAGTCTTTTTCCAACCATTCGAACCATCCTTGCATTATTTTTGTAAGCATGCTATGGCAACTTTTTTTTTTTAAATGTGGAAACTTCACTTATGGTAGGTGCATTGATTTTTATATTACACATGAGTAGGATATGAACAGAATAATATGAGTTACTTGTAGTATGGGAAGGACATGTGATCAAGGCAAAAATTCACTTCGGAAATTCCTGAGACCCATGCAGTATATGCATAGATGCGCTATGCCAGAACTATTGTACTTAATCTCATCATTTCTGTGTGATACATGTATGGTTGTGTTATTTTATGTTGGTATGTTATTTGCAAAGAAATACGGTAAATTAGATCACTCTGAATGGTGAAATGCTGAAGCTAGTCTCTTGGGATTAGAAATAAAAAAGATGGTCACTACCAAACCTGTAACGCCTACTGGATGTCATAGATTAGTAAGACAAGGAAAAAACAGGTGAGTAGAAAGGAAAAAATGAGAACTTAGGATTGTGTAAATAGAAAATCTGAAAGAACCTTACAGGTGAATGATTAGAATTAATGAGCTTAATAAGTTTTTGAGATCATTAAAAGGTCCCATTTCTTCATACTAGAAATTGGAAGTAGTAACTTTTAAAATTCAAAATTTTTCATAAAACAATCGCGAAAAAAGCTAGAACTATGTACTCCTTGGACACTATAGCAAGTTAGTATAGACTTTGTGGCTAAAAACAGGAATTTTTTTTTTTTTAATTATGATTAAATGAAAATGTACATTCCCATATAAATTTGCTTGCCCACCTATATGCGGCTTCCACTGCTCTCCCAGCCCAGTGACAGCACACTCTTCCTCTCTGCTCCATACATGTCCCATGGTTCCAACAGTCTCTTTTCCCCTCCTCTCCACCCACTCCCCTTCCTCCAGTAAGAGGTCAGCAGGATGATATCCTATAGATGCATAGAACAATAAAGTGCGCTCAAGCTATGGTCACTCTCCGTCACCAAGTCCAATCCATTCCTGTCTGAAGAGTGGACCTTCATTATGATTTATGGGCAGGGGCAGCATCAGGGCCAGGGGCCATGCTCCCAGGAGAACCCGAAGCCCCTGGACCATCAATTGCAGTCATTTAGTGGAGATCTCAGGGTGCTCCCCTTTTTATTCTTGTGTTGCCAGTGTGACTCAACTTTGTGAGCTCTGTCGTGGCTATCACTAGTGGTGGCTGGGCACCATCCGGTTCTTCGGTCATGAGTCAATGGAGACACCCACTCATGTGGGTCTCGGTGTCCTCTGGGTTCTCTTTCCCTCATGTTATTTTGGTCCTTGGTGATCATCCATTCCTGCTGAGTTGGGACCATTTGCTGTGTCCTCAGATGGCAGCTTGGCAGCTTTTAAGACCCCAGATGCCACTCACCAGTGAGGGATGCAGCGAGTCCTCATTAGCAAAACGCCAGCTGTGCCAGTTGGCCTCGATTTCGCCTGAGCATGGTTCCTGGCCCCACCGCCCCAGCTACTTTGTCCCTGTAATATTGGGTTAAGATGGGAGGAGTACTCAAATTGTGTTGAAGTCCAGTTATTATTATCTTCTTTCTAAGGTGTGCTGTCACTGATTTCACCCAACCAAATTTCTATCAACTATCTAATCTATAGACCACCCTTTCCCTCCCTCCCTCCCTCTCCACCCTTGCAGCCCTCAAAGAGTCTTTTCTTCTATGTATGAGTCTGTTTCGAAGTTCTTATAGTAGGGGTCTCCTACAGTATTTGTCCTTTTGTTGCTGACTACTTTCACTCAACATAATGTCTGAAAACAGGTTATGTTTCCTAAAATTGGTATTGTTCTTTATCATTGCATAGTGTTCCATTGAGTGTATATACCATAGTGTACCTATCCATTCCTCTGTAGCTGGGCATCTGAATTGATTCCATCTTTTTGCTGTTGTGGACTGTGCTTCAATAAACATTCGCAAGCATTTATCAGTTGGTGTGAATGGCCTTGATTCTGCAGGATATATTCCAAGCAGTGGAATTACTAGATCAAATGATGTATCTATTTCCCTCTTTTTAAGGAAGTGCCAGATTGCTTTCCAAAGAGGTTGCACCATTTTGCAATCCCACCAACAGTGTAGGAGAGTTCCAATCTTTCCACAGCCTCTCCAGCATTTGTTGTTTGGGGTTTTTTGGATCATAGCCAACCTTGCTGGGGTGAGATGGTATCTCACAGTAGTTTTGATTTGAATTTCTTTGATAGCTAACGATTGTGAGCATGTCCACATGTGTTTTTTTGGCTGTCTGGGTCTCCTCTTTAGAGAAATGGCTGTCCATCTCCTGTGCCCAGCTCTTAATTTGATGATTTATTTTTTATTGATATTTTGTAGTACCTTATAGATTATGGAGATCAGGTGTCAGTGTTACATAGTTGTGAAATATTTTTTCCATTCTGTAGGTAGTCTTTTAATTCTTTTGATAAAGTCTTTGGATGAGCAAGTGTTTGATTCTTAGTAGTTCCCATTTATCTATTTTCTGTTGATCGTTGTTTGTCAGATTTTGAAGTCTGTCTACGTTGTCCATTGTTGATGCTAATGTTTCTTGAATGAGCTTTATCATTCTAGATTTAATATTTAGCTCTTTTATCTGTTTTGACTTGATTTTTGTATAAGGTGTGAGATACGAGTCTTGTTTCAATTTGTTGCAGATGGATATCTGATTTTGCCAGCACCATTTGTAAAAGAGGTTGCTTTTATCCCAGTTTAATATCTTAGGGTCTTTTTTGAATATCAGCTGTTCGTAGGAGGATGGTATCATCTCTGAGGTCTCAGTTTGTGCGTTGATCTGTCTGTCTCTTTTTGTACCAGTACCAGGCTGTTTTGACTACTGTGGCAGTGTAATAGGTTTTAAAGTCGGGTAGTGAAATGGCTCCCAGTGTATTCTTCAGAAGAGTTTTGCTTATCTGGGGCTTCTTCCCTTTCCAAACAAAGCTGGCAATTTGTTTCTTCATCTCATTAAAAAATGTCACAGGAATTTATATTGAGATTGCATTATATAAGTAAATTGCTTTGGGTAAAATAGACATTTCACAATGTTAAGCCTTCATATCCATGAGCAGGGTAGCTTTCTCCATTTTATGTAAGTCTCTCTTAGTTTCTTGTAGTAAGGTCTTGTAGTTCTCTTTGTAAAGATCTGTTATTTCTCTGGTTAGATTTATTCCTAGGTATTTTATCTTGGGACTGTAGTAAATGGTATTGATTTGGTGATTCCTTCCTTAATGATCTCATTGTTGGTATAAAGGAATACCACTGATGTGCTTATGTTTATCTTATATCCTGACACTGTGCTGAACTCGTCTATCAATTTGAGTAGTTTCCTTATGGATTCTTTAGGATTCTCTGTGTATACAACCATATCATCTGCAAATGGGGAGATTTTTACTTCCTCTTTACCGATGCAGATGCCCTTTATTTCTTGGTCTTGTGTAATTGCTCTGGCTAAAACTTCTAGTACAGTGTTGAATAGGAGAGGTGAGAGGTGAGAGTGGACATCCTTATCTAGTTCCCATTCTCAAGGGAAATTGTTTCAGTCTGTCTCTGTTCAGAGTGATATAGGCAGTTGGCTTTGTATAAATGGCCCTTATTGCATTGAGGAATTTGCCGTCTATTCCTGTTTTGCTGAGAGTTTTTAGCATGAATCCGTGTTGGACTTTATCAAATATCTTTTCTGCAGCAATAGACAGAATCAGGTGATTCTTGTCCTTTGTGTTATTTATGTGGCTGATCACATTAATTGTTTTTCTGATGTTGAATCAGCCTTACTTCCCTGGTGTGAATCCAACTTGGTCATGATGAATTTTTTTTTTTGATATGTTGTTGTATTCTATTGACAAGAATTTTGTTGGAGATTTTTGCATCTAGATTCATGAGTGATATTGGTCTGTAGTTCTCCTTTTTTTGTTGGGTCTTTCCCTGCCTTTGGCATCAGGGTTATGCTTTCTTCATAGAATGAATTTGTGAGTATTCCATCCCTTTCTATGCTGTGAAATAGTCTTAGTAGTACTGGAGATAACTCTTCTCCAAAAGCTTGGTAGAATTCTGTGGTGAAGCCATCTGGGCCAGAATTTTTTTTGGTTGGCAGTTTTTGGATGATGTTTTCAATCTCTTCCTTTGTGATGGGTTTATTAAGTTGTTCTGCTTCACCTTGTGATAATTTGAGTAGGTGATATGACTCAACGCGTTTGTCCATTTCCTCTAGGTTTTCAAATTTGTTGGAGTACAGGCTCTCGTAGTATTCTGTTATGATATTTTTTATTTCTGATGGATCTGTTGTGACAACTCCCCTCTCATTTCTTACTTGGATTACTTGTTTCCTTTCCTGTTTTTCTTTAGTAAGTTTAGCCAATGATTTGTCAATTTTGTTGATCTTTTCAAAAAACCAGCTTTTGGTCTTTTCAATTGTTCTTCTCTTCTCTAACTCGATTAGTTCTGCTCTAATCTTTACGATCTGTTTTCTTCTAGTGCCTGAGGGTTTCCTCTGTTGTTCTCTGTCTACTTGTTCAAGCTATAGGGTTAGATCTTTGGTTTGGGTTCTTTCTTCCTTCCTGATGTGTACATTTATGGAGATAAACTGTCTTCTGAGCACTGCTTTGGCTGTTTCCCATAGGTTATGATAGGAAGTGTTTTCATTCTCATTGGAATCCATGAATTTATTTCATCCTTGATTTCTTCTGTAACCCATGGCTTTTTCAGCAAGGAGTTGTTCGGTTTCCATGAGTTCCATTTTCTATCAATTTTTTTTTTTGTTTCTGGTATTGAGTTCGGCTTTAAAATGGCTTTGTGGTCTGAGAAGATGCTTTGCAGTAAGTCAGTGGTATGGATTTTGTAGAGATTTGCTTTGTGTCCTAACACATAGTCTATTCTGCGAAATGTTCCATGTGCACTGGAGAAGAAGGTGTAGTTGTCTGTTGATGGACAGAAAGTTGTGTATATGTCAGTGAGATCTAGTTGGTTAATTGTGGCAAAAAGATCTTCTGTGTCTTTATTCATATTTTTCTAGATGATCTGTCCAATATTGAGAGTGGACTGTTGAAGTTTCCCACTATTGTTGTGATCTATCTTGTTTTTGAGTGTAGTCAGTGTTTCCTCGATGTATTTAGATGCTCCAGTGTTGGGTGCATAAATATTTAGTATTGTTACGTCCCGCTTGTGTATTGAACCATTCAGCAATAAAGTGTCCATTGTTGTCCAGGATGGTGGTTTTTACATTAAAATCTATTTTATCTGAGGTTAATATTGCCACAGCTGCTCTTTGTATATTCTTTTTTTTTTAATTTTTATTTTTATTTAACATAACTGAGTGAAAATGTACATTCACATATAAATTTACATGCCCCCCTATATGCAGCTTCCACTGCTCTCCCTGTCCGGTGACTGCACACTATTCCTCTCTGCTCCATACATGTCTCATCTTCCCAACAGTCTTCTTTCCCCTCCTCTCCGTCCACTCCCCTTCCTCCAGCCAGAGGTCAGCAAGATGATATCCTATAGATGTATATAACCATAAAGTGCTTCCAATATATGTTACTCTGCTTTGCCAAGTCCATTCCATTCCTGTCCAAAGAGTGGACCTTTGTTATAATTTATGGGAAAGGGCAGCATCAGGGAAGGGGGCCATGCTCTCAGAGTAACCTCAAAACCGCTGGACCATCAATTGAGGTCTTTTAGTGGAGATCTCCTGATGTACCCTTTTTTATTCTTGTGTTGCCAGTGAGACTCCTCTCTGTGAGCTCCATCGTGGCTATCGCTGTTCGTGGCCAGGCACTATCTGGTTCTTCCGGTCCCAAGTCGATGTAGGCACACACTCTTGTGGGTCTCTCTGTCTTCTCGGTTGTCCTTACTGCATGTCATTTTGGTCCTCGGTGAGCATCCGTTCCTGCTGAGTTGGGACCATTTGCTGTGTCCTCGGACGGCAGCTTGGCAGCTTTTAAGACCCCAGACGCCACTCACCAATGTGGAGTACAGAGAGCCCTCTTAGCAAAACGCTAGTTGTGCCAATTGGCCTGGAATTTGCCTAAGAGCATGGTCCCCCGCCCCCCGCCCCAGCTACTCTATCCTTGCAGTATTGAGTTAAGATGGAAGGACTACTCAAGTTATGCTGAAGTCTACTTAATGTTGTTCTTGTTTCTAATCTGTGCTGTCACTGCTTTCTCCCAACTAGATTGCTAGTAACTATCTAAATTAAACCCTCCCCCTCTCGCCCTCCCTCCTTCCCCTCCCTTGCAGCTGTCAAAGAGTCTTCTTCTATATACAAGTCTGTTTTTGAGATCTTATCTTAGAGGTCTCATACAGTATTTGTCCTTTTATCGCTGACTACTTTCACTGAACATTATGTCTTCCAGTTGAAACCAGGTTAGGAGATGTTTCCTGGAATCATCGTTATTCTTTATCATTGCGTAGTGCTCCATTGAGTATATGTACCACAGTTGACCTATCCATTCTTCTATTGTTGGGCATCTGGGTTGATTCCATCTTTTTACTATTGTGGACTGTGCTGCGATAAACATTGTGGTGCATGTGTCCGTTGGTGTGAAAGGCCTTGAATCTGTAGGATATATTCCAAGTAGTGGAATTACTGGGTCAAATGGTATATCAATATCCATTTTTTTAAGGAAGCGCCAGATTGCCTTCCAAAGATGCTGGACCATTTTGCAACCCCACCAACAGTGTAGGAGGGTTCCAATTTCTCCACATCCTCTCCAGCATTTGTTGTTTTGTGTTTTCTGGATCATGGCGAATCTTGTTGGGGTGAGGTGGTATCTCATTGTTGTCTTGATTTGAATTTCTTTAATAACTAAAGATCGTGAACATGTCCGCATGTGTTTTTCGGCTGCCTGGATCTCCTCTTTAGTGAAGTGTCTGTCCATCTCCTTTGCCCATCGCTTAATTGGATGGTTTATCTTCTTCTTACTGATATTTTGTAGTATCTTATAGATTATGGAGATCAGGCGTCGGTCTGACATAGAGTTGCCAAATATTTTTTCCCATTCTGTGGGTGTTCTTTTAATTCTATTAATAAAGTCTTTGGATGAGCAAAAGTGTTTGATTCTTAATAGTTCCCATTTATCTATTTTCTCTTCTGTTGATTGAGGTTTCTTTGACGGATTTTGGAGTCTGTCCTCATTGTGTATTAAAACTTCCATTGTTGTTCCCACCTTTTCTTGGATGAGCTTTATCGTTTTAGGTTTGATATTTAGGTCTTTTATCCAGTTGGAGTTGGTTTTTATATAAGGTGTAAGATATGGATCTTGATTCAGTTTATTGCAGATGGATAACCAATTTTGCCAGCACCATTTGTTGAAGAGACTGTTTTTACTACCCTGGTTTAATGTCTTAGGGCTTTTGTCGAATATCAAGTGTTCATAGGCAGATGGTGTCATCTCTGGGGTCTCAATTCTGTTCCAGGCTGTTTTGACCACCGTGGCAGTGTAGTATGTTCTAAGGTCGGGTAATGAGAGGCCTGCCAGTGTGTTCTTCTTCTTTAGTAGTACCTTACTTATCCGGGGCTTCTTCCCTTTCCAAACAAAATTGGTGATTTGTTTCTCGATCTCATTAAAAAATGATGCTGGAACTTGTATTGGGATTGCATTATGTAAATAAATTGCTTTGGGTAAAATAGACATTTTCACAATGTTAAGTCTTCCTATCCATGAGCAGGGTAGGTTTTTCCATTTATCTAAGTCCCTGTTAGTTTCTTGTAGTAAGGGCTTGTAGTTCTCTTTGTAAAGGTGTGTTGTTTCTCTGGTTAGATTAATTCCTAGGTACTTTATCTTCTTAGGGGCTACAGTAAATGGTATTCATTTACTAATTTCCTCCTTAACAGTCTCATTGATGGTATAGAGGAAACCTACTGATTTACTTATGTTTATCTTGTATCCTGAAACTTTGCTGAACTCTTCTATCAGTTTGAGTAGCTTACTTATAGATTCCTTGGAGTTCTCTGCATATACAATCATATCATCTGCGAACAGGGAGATTTTAACTTCCTCTTTGCCGATGCAGATGCCCTTTATTTCTTCGTCTTGTCTAATTGCTCTGGCTGGAACTTCCAGCACAATGTTGAATAGGAGAGGTGACAGTGGGCGTCCTTGTCTAGTTCCTGATCTCAGGGGAAAGTCTTTCAGTCTCTCTCCATTCAGGGTGATGTGGGCAGTTGGCTTTGTATAAATGGCCCTTATTGTGTTGAGGAATTTGCCATCTATGCCCATTTTACTAAGAGTTTTTAGCATGAATGGGTGTTGGACTTTATCAAATGCCTTTTCCGCGTCAGTGGACAAAATCAGGTGATCTTTGTCTTTTGTGTTATTTATGTGGTTAATCACATTAATTGTTTTCCTGATATTGAACCAGCCTTGCATCCCTGGTATGAATCCCACTTGGTCATGATGGATTATTTTCTTGATATGTTGTTGTATTCTGTTGGCAAGAATTTTGTTGAAGATTTTTGCATCTAGGTTCATGAGTGATATCGGTCTATAGTTCTCTGTCTTTGTTGGATCTTTCCCTGGCTTAGGTATCAGGGTTATGCTGGCTTCATAGAATCAGTTTGAGAGTACTCCATCCCTTTCTATACTATGAAATAGTTTCAATAGTATTGGGGATAACTCTTCTCTAAATGCTTGGTAGAATTCTGCCATGAAGCCAACTGGGCCCGGACTTTTTTTGGTTGGCAGTGTTTTGATGACCTTTTCAATCTCTTCCTTTGTGATGGGTTTATTAAGTTGTTCTGCTTCACGTTGTGGTAATTTGCGTAGGTGGTATGAGTCAAGGAATTGGTCCATTTCCCCTAGGTTTTCAAATTTGTTACAGTACAGTCTTTCATAGTATTCTGTTATGATGTTTTTGATTTCTGTTGCATCTGTGGTGACAACTCCCCTCTCATTTCTAATTGGGGTTATTTGTTTCCTTTCCTCCTTTTCTTTAGTAAGTTTAGCCAGTGGTTTATCAATTTTGTTGATCTTTTCAAAAAACCAGCTTTTGGTCTTTTCAATTTTTTCAATTGTTTTTCTATTCTCTAATTCATTTAGCTCTACTCTAATCTTTATAATCTCCTTTCTTCTGGTGCCCGAGGGGTTCCTCTGTTGTTCTCTTTCTACTTGTTCAAGCTGTAGAGTTATTTCCTTGATTTGGTTTCTTTCTTACTTCCAGATGTGTGCATTTATGGAGATAAACAGACCTCTGAGCACTGCTTTGGCTGTATCCCATAGATTCTGGTAAGAAGTGTTTTCGTTCTGATTGGAATCCATCAATTTCTTTAATTGATCCCTGATTTCCTCTATAACCCATGTTCTTTTGAGCAAGTTGTTGTTCAGTTTCCAAGAGTTCCACTTTCTATCTCTGTTTTTTCTGCTATTTATTTCAACTTTTATGGCTTTATGATCTGAGAAGATGCTTTGCAGTAATTCAGTGGTATGGATTTTGTTGAGCATTGCATTAGGGCCTATCACATCGTCAATTCTGGAGAATATTCCATGTGCAGAAAGTGTAGTTGTCTGCTGCTGGGTGGAAAGTTCTGTATCTATCAATGAGGTTTAGTTGGTTAATTGTGTCAATGAGGTCTTCTGTATCTTTACTGAACTTTTTTCTAGATGATCTGTCTAGTAATGAGAGTGGAGTGGTAAAGTCTCCCACTGTTATTGTGGAGTCATCTAACTCTCTTTTGAGCGTAGTCAGTGTTTCTTAGACATATTTAGGTGCTCTGACATTAGATGCATAAATGTTTAATATAGTTAAGTCTTGCTTGTGTACTGAACCTTTCAGCAATAAATAATGTCCATCTTTGTCCACGATGGTGGATTTGACATTAAAATTGATTTTGTCTGAGATTAGAATTGCCACCCCTGCTCTTCTTTGTTCATTGTTAGCTTGATATATATTCTTCCATCCTTTAATTTTCAGTTTGTTCCTGTCTTTAGGTCTCAAGTGAGTTTCTTGTAGACAACATATGGATGGGTCGTGTCTTTTGATCCAAGATGACACTCGGTGTCTCTTTAGTGGAGCATTCAGTCCATTCACATTCAATGTAATTATTGATAGGTATGTGTTCACTGCTGCCATTGTGATATGTTTATTTTTATGTTGATGTTTTCTCTGTTGTTCGTATTAGTCTGTTCTGAGACACTCTTTTTTGTGAGTTGATTTTTTACCTTTTTCAGAGCTGGTTTTATAGTTGTTGAGACTTGTGTGTTAGATTTCTTGAAATGGTATGATACATCTTTGTTGTGCTTTACAGCTGCCCCTATGAACCCCCTTAATAAACTATTTATAAGCCCAATTTTAATTACTACCAGTCTTGTCATCTTCCTCTCGATCTGGAAGGACTATAACGACTGTAGTACGTCTCTCTTTTATTATGATGACACCATAGTTTTCATGATGATCACTGGATTGCTTCTTTCCAAATCAAAGCTGTGATTTACTTTGGAGCCTTCCCTAAACGAGTATTGAGTAGTGTGTCGTTCTGAAATATAAAGTTAGTGGTTTTGTTCTTCTAAGCCAAAGCCAAGAACTTCTTTCAGTATTTCTTGTAGTTTGGGTTTGGTTTTTACAGAGTCTCTGAGTTTCTGTTTATCTGGGAATGTCTTAATTTCATTTTCATATTTGAAAGATAGTTTTGCAGGATATATAATTCTTGGTTGGAAGTTCTTCTCCTTCAAGACTTTGAATGTGTCATGCCACTGTCTCCGTACCAGCATGGTTTCTGCTGAGAAATCTGACAAGAGCCTACACGGTTTTGCTCTGAATGTTAGCTTTGCCTTGAGTCTTGCTGCCTTTAAGAGTTGCTGCTTATGTTCCATTTTGTTAAGCTTGATTATAATATGTCTTGAAGTCTTTCTTTTGAGATCTATATTGGATGGCGTACAATATGCATCTGAGATGTCTATATTCTCTTCCTTCATGATTTCTGGGAAGTTTTCTTTTACCAGCTCAGCAACAATACTCTCTGTGTTCTCAGATGTCTCACCCTGTGCAGGGACTCCAATTAATCGAAGGTTGTTTTTCTTAATAGAGTCCCACATGCTTCTTAATGTTTCTTCATTTTTCTTGCTTCTTTTTTCTGATTTCTACTCATAGACACTGGCATCAGTAGCTCTGTCTTCCAAGTCAGAAATTCTTTTTTCCATTTGTTCCATTCTGTTTTCTTGGCTTTGCATGGAAGTTTCTATGTCTTTGATTTTCTTCTTGATCTGTTGGATTTCAGAGTACTGGTGTTCCATCAGATCGAACAACTTGCTTAATTTTTCATTTTGTTCTGCTGCATTTTGTATAAGGTCTAGAAGGGCTCTGTATATAATCAATTTGTATTTACTTCCTGATGCTTTCATAAAAGTTTCTTCATCTGGAAAGCTCCTTGGTTGCTTTATTTGGGAGCCTTCTGAAGCCATGAGTGATTGCTTGTATGCTACAATTGTCTGTTGCTTTTTGGGTCCCATGTGAGTATATAGAGGCTGGAAGAGGTACTGTGAGGATGGATTGCAAATGTTTCTCTAGGCTGTCTTCAAATGTAAAGCAAAAGGTATCTGACCGGTTCACAAGTCAGTTAGGTTTTCAGGTGTAGAGGTCCCTCTTCTCATCTGACAAAGTAAGCGCCACTATATCCAACCCCAGATGATATTAAACTAGTTCAGAATACAGCACTGCTAGTGCCCTGTTGGCCTCTGCTGACAGGGCATAGCCTTATCCAACACTGCTTCGAGTACTGGTTTTGTGATAGAAAAGTGCTCTCTTGTGGGCAGGCTGTGGCTCCCAAGCTAAGAATTAGGTCCAGCTGCGGCCACCGTACCCAAGATGGCGTCCTCCACACAGGCAGCAGACACAGGGGCTAAAGGTGCCGAGAGGCAGCGATTCCTCTGCTTCTGTTGCAGGGCCCCAAAGTAGGCAGCACTGTGCAAAATCACTACTTTTCTGACGGAGAAACGCTGTCCCGTTTGCAGGCGCTGGCTCCCAGGCTAAGAACGAGGTCCCACTAAAATCTCGTTACCAACATGGCGTCCCGCACCCTGACCGCGGAGCTCCGCACAAACCCCGCTGAGGCAGCTACAAAACGAAAGGCTCAAAGTGTCTAGATTATCAGAGTCCCGAGCCTGGATCTCAGAGTATGGGAATTTCGCCTGCCTATCCCCCCAGAAGCGCGTCTGAGTCCAGCCGCCAGGCAAGGCCCAGCTCCGCCCACCAGCCCAGACCGAGGAAAAAAAAGTCAAAGTGGTGCGTTTACCTTCCGTCTGTGAGAGCCGGGGCTAGCCAGGAGCGGGAGTCAGCGAAAGAGAGGAGGTTTTTTGCTGAGTGGTATGAAGTCCCAATTAAGAGCTCTGTGCCATGTCCTGAGGCTGATTAGGTGATCACAAGGCTCTGTTTGATTGTCAATTCAGGTCTTGGTTTGGGAGGGATATATGGAGACGTGTGCTTAGTCGGCCATCTTGACTCCACCCCCTCTTTGTGTATTCTTAACTTGATATATGTTCTTCTATATTTTAATTTTCAGTTTGTTCATATCTTTAAGTGTAAGGTGAGTTTCTTGTAAGCAACATATGGACGGGTTGTGTCTTTTGATCCAAGATGGCACTCATTATCTCTTTATTGGAGCATTCAGTCCGTTCACATTCAACGTAATTATTGATAGGTGTGTGTTTAGTGCTGTCATTGTGATATGTTTGTGTTGATGTTTTTTCTGTTGTTCTTATTATTCTGTTTTGGAAGATTCTTTGTGAGTTGATTTTTCATCTTTTTCAGTGGTGGTTCTGTGGTTGTTGAGACTCGTGTATTACATGTCTTGATTTGATATGCTGCATCTTTATTGTGCTTTGTGGCTGCCCCTGTCATCACCTTAAAAGTCTATGTTTAAACTCAGTTTTAACTGCTACAAGTCTTATTAAATTCCTTTCCACCTGAAAGGACTATACTGACTGTAGTACATTCCTATTTTTAATATGATAACATCGTAGTTTTCATGGTATGATCACTGTATTACTTCTTTTAATATTACAGCTTTGATTGAGTTTGGAGCCTTCCCTAACTGAGTAGGTTTCAGGATGATGTGTCCTGTATTTCCTTCCAAAATACAGAGTGAATGGTTTTGTTCTTCTTAGCCAAGAACTTCTTTCAGTATTTCTTGTAGCTTTGATTTGTTTTTACAGAGTCTTGGAGTGTCTCTGTAGCTGCGAATGTCTTGATTTCATTTTCATATTTGAAAGATAGTTTTGCAGGATATGTAATTCTTTATTGGATGTTCTTCTCCTTCAAGGCTTTGAATGTGTCATCCTGTTGTCCCCTTGCCAGCATCGTTTCTGCTGAGAAATCAGATGAAAGCATACAGGGTTTCCCTGTGAATGTAAGAATTTCTGCTTGTGTTTCATTTTGTTAAGTGTGATTAGAATATGTCTTCAACAGAGAGACCCTTAAGAGTGGGTGCCTACATCGACCTGGGACCGGAGAACCTGATGGTGCTCGGCCAGCACCAGTGATAGCCATGACGGAGCTCACAGAGAGGAGCCTCACTGGCAACACAAGAATAAAAAGAGGTGCATCATGAGATCTCCACTAAAAGACCTCAGTTGATGGTCCAGCGGTTTTGGGGTTCCTCTGAGAGCATGGCCCCCGGCCCTGATGCTGCCCGTTCCCATAAATTATAACAAAGGTCCACTCTTTGGACAGGAATGGAATGGACTTGGCAATGCAGAGTAACCATATATTGGAAGCACTTTATGGTTCTATACATCTATAGGATATCATCTTGCTGACCTCTGGCTGGAGGAAGGGGAGTGGACGGAGAGGAGGGGAAAGGAGACTGTTGGGAGGATGAGACATGTATGGAGCAGAGAGGAATAGTGTGCAGTCACCGGACAGGGAGAGCAGTGGAAGCTGCATATAGGGGGGCATGTAAATTTACATGTGAATGTACATTTTCACTCAGTTATGTTAAATAAAAATAAAAAAAAAAAAAAAGAATATGTCTTCAAGCCTTTCTTTTAGGATCGATATTGAGTGGCATTCAGTATGCATGTTGGATATCTGTATTCTCTTCTTTCATAATTTCTGGGAGGTTTTCTGTCAGCATTTCAGCCACAATACTCTCTGTGTTCTTAGGTGTCCCACCCTGTTCAGGAACTCTTAATTAATTGTAGATTGTTCCTCTTAATAGAGTCTCACATGCCTCTTAATGATTCTTCATTTTTCTTGTTTCTGTTTTCTGATTTCTCCTCATAGATGCTGGAGTCAGTAGCTCTGTCTTCCAAGTCAGAAAGTCAATTTTACATTTGCTCCATTCTGTTTTCTTGGCTTTGAACTGAATTTTCTGTCTCTTTGATTTTGTTATTGATGTGCTGGGTTTCAGAGTACTGATGTTCTATCAAATCAAACAGCTTGCTTAATTTTTCATTTTGCTCTGCTGCATTTTGTCTAAAGTCTAGGAAGCTCTATAAGTAATCCTTGTGTACTCGCCCTCTGATATTTTCAGAAAGGATTCTTTGTGTGGGAAGTTCTTTGAATCTTTCTTTGTGGGCCTTCTGAAGCTATAGGTATATTTTTCCTAATGTTCCGGTCCAAAGTTTGTTGCTTTTTGGGCATCTACAAGTGGTTTTGTTTCTCCGGTGTTATTTTCACAGGATCTAAAGCTCAGTCTGAAAAGGAAGTTGATCACCAGATGCTTCTATGTACTCCAGTGATTTGGTTCTGTGCAATCTCTGGGGTAGCAGGCTGCACCTCCTGATTGGCAAAGACACAGCCCTACTTATAGAGTCTGTGGGGAGTCGTCAGCTGATTGTATAATATGAGACAGTAAAAACTGGAAGAGAAGCCATTTGGATGCACTACAGTTATTTCTCTGTTGTAAGGTAAAAGGTATCTGACAGCTTCCAAAATTAGCCAAGCTTTCAGGTGAGCAAGTCCTTCTTCCCAGCTGGCAAAGTAAGTACTTCCATATCAAAAACTCCTTTGCTGCCAGAAAAGCGCTCTCCCTGCACACACTGCCTTCCAGCCCGGGTATTAGGTCCAGCTGAGGCCTTCCTATAGGAAACTCTGCCTCCCTGTGAATCAAGATGGCACCCTGCACAAGCTTCCCTGCCCACGTCAGAAAAGGCTGGAGATTCCGAGAGACAGAGAAGTTAGAGGTGCCAAGTTGCATAGATTCCAAAGCCAGGCTCTCAGAATGTTTCAACTGTGCTTGCCAATCTCATCAGCAGCGTGTCTGAGTCTTGCTGCCAGTCACCTCAGCCTCTCCCACCAGCCAAGACAGAGAACAAAAAAGCCAATGTGGCATTTACCTTCAGTCCATGAGAACTGGGACTCATCAGTGACGGGGATCGGTGAAAGAGAAGTTTTCTCCTTAGTGGTGTGTAGACCAAATAGACAGCCCTATGCTGTGTCCTAGGGCTCACTAGGTGTCCAGAAGGCTTCCTTTAATTATTGACTTCAGACCTTGGTTTCCAGAGTGATTTAGGGAGACATGTGTTTAGTCCATCATCTTGACTCTGCCTCCAGTTTTTATTTTTTAAGTAACTTAATAATCTGATTATGAAACTAACATAGATGTGTAAGGTGCAAGAAACTCAAAGCACAAGAAAAACAGCAACTTGTTTTAGTGGATTAAAAGTGTAAGATAGACCAGAAGAGTGGAATAGAAAGCCCAAAACCAATTACTTGTGTACACGCTTCGATAGTATTGCAGGTCAATGAAGACAAGATCATGTTATAATAAAATGGTGCTGGATAAATTGTGTGTGTGATCAGGGGTAGAAAATGAAATTAGACCCTTACCTTACACTGACATTCAAATCTCTTCCAGTGAAAGACAAAAAAGGTGTAATACTGTTATGGGATACGAGTAAAGGGTCTTCATTTGATTTCATCCTAGTTGCTGTTAGGTACTGTGGAGTCGGTTCTAATTCATAGTCATCATTCATACAACACCATGGACCCTGGTTGATTCTCCACCATCCTCACAATCGTGTTTGAGGCCATTGTTGAGGCAGCTGTGTCACTTCATCTTGAGACTTTTTCACTGACTTCTACTTTACCAAGTATGATGATGTCCTTCTCCAGGGACTGGTCCTTCCTGATGGCATGTCAGACGTACATGATGCTTACATAGTCTTGCCACCCTTCTGATACACGGAGCGTTCTGGCTGTTTTTGTTTCAGGACATATTTCTTCTTTGACAGTCATGGTACATTCAGTGTTCTTCACCATTACTGTAACTCAAAAGCATCAATCCTTTTTTGATCTTCCTCACTCATTGTCCAGCTTTGCATGCATAAGAGGTGATTGAAAGTACCATTCTTAGACTTACAGTGTTTGCTGTTGTGCAGTATGCCAGCTACTGGGAGTGTTATCGGGTGTATTTAGGCACTTGGCTGGCTGGGCACTCATCATAGGTGGTATGGTACACTTTTCCATTTGCTGGATAGTTGATATTGAGAGGGTACACTGAAGGTAGGCTCCCATTTCTGCCTTGACCCCAGACAACATTCTCAAATAATTGAGTCACTGAAGCTTTGGAAGACCTGGTAGCCATCATTCACTCTGGCTTTGCTCATGTCTTCTGCCAGTTCTGACAGCATTTCTTTCACAAATGGACACAGGCCCCTTGGATCAGGATGAGGTGAAGAATTTTGCGTATAGATACCACATCATTATCTGGCAAATAAGAGAAAATGGCATCATAGTGACTTGTCAGAGGAGAGTCACCAAAACTCCTACTTAATCTCCAGTTTCCCTCAAGCTGATCCTTTTCTGCACACTAGGGAAGAACATCAGGTTGAGAACTTGTCTGCCAAAACTAGGACCTTTTTCTCATTAGGAATCAAACAATGTAGGTACAGATTCCACTTGCAGTACAAACATGGACATTAGGGAGGGTCATTCCTGTCCTTTCTACTTAAGAGAATTGTAAAAACTTGAATATACTGGGCATGTGTGAAGAAAAAAACAGACCATCTGGAAATAGGAGAGATACGATAAGTAGTTGGGGAGACTAGGCAGTTGAAGAATCTAGAAGCCTGGACAGAATATAAATGGAAATTGTGCCATCAGAATGCAGTGTTTCTTCTTCCCAGTGCCAGACCTTTGAGTCATTAGGCCTTTTGTGTATCTTTTTAAAAGGTAAAATTCACTTTTCTTCCTACCTTAGCCTGAAAGACTCCTTTAGATCACTTTTCTTGATGGACAGCATGCCCAAATCATATGTAGTCAGTCTCTCCTTAGAAATGCTTTTGATTTAGATGTCCTCCCACTAGAGCAAGGAGTCAATGAGGACAGATTTCAGGTCTTGCCATAGTCTCTAAATTTCAGTGATAATCCATTGCACAAACCACCTTCTCATTTTAACACAAGTACTTCAAATAAGGTAGCTTTATAAAACATTGACTCTGCTAAGGATTTATTCATTAACATTTGAGTGACTGCTATGTGCAGATGTGATGCTGGAAACTGGGAATGGATTACTGGACAAGACTGATTACTGAAAATGTAGTTTCCAAGTAGTTCATAATGCTGGTGTTGATGGAGTGGAAATAATTAAACCTGAAAATCTAGCCAGTAGATAACTACTGTAATTAATTTTTGAATTCATCTGTGAGCCTCTTGATGAACAGTAGAGAAGAAACTTACTGAGATACCTCAGTGGAAAAGCTGAGAGACAAGACTTTGAGACAATAAGTGAGAATCTGAGTTTAATCAAGTTAAATGTGTATGAATGTATTGCACTTAAGTACTGAACCTTAGTATGAAATATTTGAGAAACAAAAGTACCTGTAGAGAGATAGGAAACCTTGGTGGTGTAGAGGTTAAGAGTAGTGGTTGCTAACCAAAAGCTCAGCAGTTCAAATCTACCAGGTTTCCCTTGGGAACTTTGGGCGTAATTCTACTGTACACAATAAATTGGACTGAGGGAGTCAGAACTGACTCCACAGAAATTGGTATGGGTACGGAGATACGGTGTTACAAATGTAGGAGAGTATTAATTGTTTTTTTAATACTATACTTTTAGTGAAAGTGTACAGTATACAGTCCAAAGTGTACCGTCCAAGTCAGTTTGTCATACAAAAACTGACACACGCATTGCTGTGTAACTGTAGCTACTGTCCCCACACTGTGAAAGCACGTTCCTCCTTTTTTTTCCCCATATCTGTATTTCCCATATCTGTCTTGTCCCCCTCTTGCCTCTTGTCTCACTTCTGGACAAGTGCTGCCCAGTTAGTCTCATGTATATCTACTTAAGCCAAGAAACACACTCTTCAGTAGTATCATTTTATGTCTTGTAGTCCATTCCAGTTTTCGAAGAGTTGGGTTTGGTAGTGGTTTCGGTTCTAGGGGCCATGTCTGCGGGGAACAGTCCAGACTGTCAGACCATCAAGTCTGGTCTGTTGAGTAGATTTCAAGTTCTGTGCTATATTTTTCTCCCACTATGTCAGGGAGTCTTTATTTTCCCTGTCAGAGGAGTCATTGGTGGTGGCCAGGCACCTTCAAGTTCTTGTGGTCTCATATTGATGTATTTTTCAAGGATGGGAACTAACTAAGACATTTGCATGGTGATGGGAGTAGTCTAGCATAAAGAGAGATAGGGTTAGGTTCTTCAGAATCTGAGACTAGTATAGAGCATGGTTTCTCAACCTTGACCTATTGACATTTTAAGGCAGAAAACTTTTTGTTGTAGTTGCTGTCCTATGCATCCTGTGATGTTTAGCAATATCCCTTGACTCTACCTACTAAATGGCAGAGGCATCCTTCCCCATGATGGCAATAAAAAAGATGTCTCCTGACATTGACAGATACTTCTTTGAGGGAAAAACACCATCCTTTTTGAGAACCAGTGATATGGAACCATTGGCCTTTCAATGCTAAATGTTCTTTGCTTGTATGGTAGAAGTAGGACATGGATACAGATGGGTTTGTAGATTTATTGGTGAAGTCTGAGGAAGCGTCCTCGTGATTGAACTTTTCTCAGTGAATGCCCTGGTGGAAAAGTCAAAAGAATGAAGGAAGTAGCAGTCTTGTAAAGAGTGTGAGACCAAAGTTATTAGAAAAAAGAAAAGATTTCTGGAGAGCATTGGGAGAGTACATGCTATTTCTTTTGTAGCAATTACACTAGAAGGGACTTCAGGTAAAAGAGCCAGGCAAGAAGATGGAGAGTATATTACCCATTAGTTTTGGCTTCTCAGTACACTTTTCTGTAGCCATTTTAGTTAGATTTGTATGTTTATCTTCTGTAGTTCCTTAAATACCAATGAGTCTTAGACTTGTGTCTTCATAACTACGTATTCTTACTCTAACTGTTCTCTTGAGACAATCTTGTCTACTCAGAGCTTCTTTCATTACTATATCCTGTTGATTCCCAAGTCATTATTTCTAGAGTAGATTTTTATCCTGAATTTCAGGTATATTGTATTCAGCTGTGTTCGAGGACATTTCATTATGATTATCCCGGAGCCACTCAGGCATCAACATGTCTAAGACAGAATTTATTATTTCTTGATCAAAACCTCTCTTTTCTAGCTCATCTACCCGTTTCTTCCTTATCCCCAAAGACCCTAGCTAGTCTATGATTCCTGTTCTGCTGATGAATCATGGGTGTATCCCTTTCTTCTCGCATCTGTCTAGTCAGTAAGTCTCACTGGTGCTACTTTCCTGTTTCTTGAATTCTGCCATGCCTCTGTATTTCCATTTCTCCAGTCTCATCTCATTTCTTCTGTCTCTTTGCAGCTCCCAATAGGTAATGTTCTCTTAAGGTTTTGCACATGTTACTCCCAAGCCTCAACTACTCTTTCCCCATCCTGTATGCCAGGCTAACTCCTGTCCATATTTCATATTTGGTTAGACAACACCTTGCTTGGGTAGCATGTCTCCACTTTTTCCTCTTTCCATGGTGCTGCGTGTAAACCTTTGTTATACCATAATGCAAATAATCTTGATTCGAGTGTTTTATTTGATTATATGAATCGCTAGGTTCTCAGGTGATTCTCTCATTAAAAATACTGAAAGTGCTAGATGAAATTACCAAAAGAAATCCCAGGACTTCGTAACTCATTAAATTAAATTGAATAATCTCAGTAAATCTAGGCAGGATAAATTAAAATTCAGTGATCTGTAAGAGTGAAAGTGTAGAACAAACACAAAGATTTTAAAATTTTAGTTAGATTTAAAAACACAGAAATACCCCTGGAAGCCTTTTTAATTCAGTACTGAAGTCACTGTGAGGTTCATTCTTCAGCCAAAGATTAGACAGGCTCATAAAGCAAGACTACCTGGGCATACCAGCCCAGGGGCAAGGATGAGAATGTAGGAGGGGACAGGAAAGGTGTACAAATGAAAATGGGGAACCTCAGATCCAGAAGGGGAGAGCGTTGACATGTAATGTGGTTTGCAGGCACTGTCACAAAGCAATATGTGTATTAATTGTTAAATGAGAAACTAATTTGTTTTGTAAATCTCCATCTAAAGCACAGTTTTTTTTTTTTAACTTTTTATTAAGTCCAAGTTTAGAATCCTAGTCAATTTGCCATATAAAATTTTTAGCACCTGGCTCTCTGCACCTCTGTCTCCTTTCCTTACACTGTGACAGCACATTCTTTCCTTCCACCTTGTAATTCCAGTATCCACTCAGCCAACACTTGTCCCCTCCTCTTCATCCTCTCCTTTTTCCTCTAAAAAGGAATCAATTAGACAGCCTCATCCACAGAGTCACAATTACTTATTGAACCACAAAGTACACACACTATCTGCATCACTGTCTATCCCATAGTCCAATCTAGTATTAGTCTGAAGTGCTGGTTTCAGCTCTAGGCTAGGATCAGGTCTAGGGGCCATATTCTCAGGGTACCCTCCAGGTTGCTGGACCGTCAGTTCTAGCCTTAATAGAGTTCTTGATCTGCACACCACTTTTTCTAGTGCTACGTCAGGGACTCTACGTTGTGTTCCCTGACAGAACTGTCTTTGCTGGTATCTGCGCACCATCTAGTTCTTCTGGTCTCATGCTGATGTGGTTTCCCAGTCATATGGGTCTTTGTGACTTCCTGGGTTCATGTTTTCCTCATGTCTTTGATATTCTTGGTTTTCATCTCCTCCAGGTTGATTGGGACCAGTTGATGTTGCTGAGATGGCAGCTTGCTGGCTTTTAAGACCCCAAGTGCCACTTACCAACATGGGGTGTGGAACAATCTCTTAGAGAAAGACTGATTTTGCCTGCTGACCTCGATGTCCCCTGAAACCATGGCCTTCAGACCCCTCTCCCTGCAACTCTGTCTTTTAAAATCTCGTGGGTTGTATTTTGAAAACCTTTTAGCTTATGGCATAGTCCAACTGTGCTGGCCTGGTTTCTACTGAGTAAAGCATAGTATCTTTTAAAAAACACAAAAATGTAAGACCGACTACCTCCAAAGGTGTGATAAACTCAGACAGATAGCTTCTCAACAATGATAGGGAAAGCCAGAAGACCGGAAAATGTTTTTTGAGAATGAAAGAAAGCATTTCAAGTATAAGGACGCAAGAGTCTGCTACCAGCCGTCTCCTGTTAGACCAAAGGCTAAATGTGTAATTCAGGCAACAGAGACTGCTCCTAGTTGGGGTAACAATGCCTAATGGCATAGTAACAATAAATAGTGTGAATCCAAAGAAAGGGAAGAAGAATGAGATCAAACACAGAACAGGTGGGAAAAATAGCAAAAAATAAAAGAGGAAATCAAATTATGACAACTGTAATTTATATAAATTGTATTTCCAGTGAAAGACAAAACATTGCCAGAAGTAAAATCTATATGTTATTTACAAGGTAGACATCTAAAATAAAAGATTTCAAAATTGTTGAAAAATGATTTAAGAAAAGATACCAGCCACATACTAGTAAACAGGCTGAGAATTTCTAGGACTAAAGAGGATTGTTACGCAGTGGTAAAAGGTTTAGTATACTAGGAAGATAAAATATTAAAAATTTGCACATTTCTGATAACACAGCCTCAGATAC
Organism: Heterohyrax brucei; assembly: GCA_028571685.1. NCBI lineage: Eukaryota > Metazoa > Chordata > Mammalia > Hyracoidea > Procaviidae > Heterohyrax > Heterohyrax brucei. The sequence continues at coordinate 50,990,782 of CM053143.1, read as the reverse complement.
ATAAAGCAAAAATTCAACTGAAAGGAAAAATAGATGATAGGCAAAGTCATAGTATGAGATTCTAATACCACTGTTTTGTAGTAAAGTAAAATATAATAAAACTTGTTACAGTTTTACATATTTCTAAGTGTACCATTCAATCAATGACATGTTGTACAACTATTACTTTCCGATTCCAAATATTTTTTTGTCACTGTAAACAGAAACTCAGTATTATTTAAGTAATAAGACCTTATTTCTCCTCTCTCCAGTGGCTGTTAACCACTAATAAATTTTTATCTCTCCTTTTGCCTGTTGTAGGTATGTCAAAGGTGGGCTCATGCGTAATTTGCCTTTTTGTGTTTGACTTATTCAGCATAATGTTTTCAAGGTTAATCTGTGTTGTTACATGTATCAGAACTTTATTTCTCTTCATGTGTGACTAATATCCCGTTGTGTGGATATAACACATTTTGTTTATGCGTTTATTGATGGATCCATGAGTTGTTTCCACTTTTTGGCTCTGGTGAGTACAACAGTTAACATTGGTGTATATTTCTGTGTTTCAGTCCCTGCTAGGAGTGGAGATGATGGATCATGTGGTAATTTTGGGCTTAATTTTTGACCAACCACCGAACTTTTCCACAGCAGCAGCAGCATTTTACATTCCCACTGATAGTGGATGAGGGTTCCAATTTCTCTGTATCCTTGACAACAGGATTGTCATTCTAGAAGGAGTGAGGTAGTATCTCATTGTGATTTTAGTTTGCATTTCTTTAGCGACTCATGATGTTGGACATCTTTGTATGTGCTCATTGGAATACTTTTTACGCTGAATCAGCAGAGTAATGTGCTTATTTGAACAAAAATCGTCATCTATACATAAAATAATTCACTCTAACTGAAACACATACAAGGTCTGACAGTTAAGTTCACAAACTTGCCGCCATGTGATTATGTTGGCAGCACGGTGCAAGCAACTCGATAAGGTTTTGCAGCCTTGGTATATCAGTGTCTCACAGCTGTGTTTGTGTCAGTGTGTGGCGGTGTCTTACTGAGTGCCATTCATTATTGTTGTTACATGTTTTTGTGTGCTGTTGTGAGAATGTTGGAGCTTGAATTAGAGCAATGAATAAACTTTCAGTTTCTTGTTAAACTTGGCAAGAGTGGAAGTAAAATCAGGATCATGTTAGTCTAAGTTTAAAAGGATAATGCCATGAAGAAAAGGGCAGTGTACAAATGGATTAAACATTTTTCTGAGGGTAGCGAAAGTGTCCACTGATGAAGAGAGGACAGGATGGCCAGTAACAAGGAGAAAACATTGCAAAAATTCATCAAATTTTTAGCAAAATCACCAGCTAACTATGAGAAACATGGCAGACCAAGTAAACATTGATAGAGAAACAGGAAAATCTTAACTGAAGCTCTTGGCATGAGAAAGATGTGTGCAAAAATGGTCCCAAAGGAACTCGCTGATAAAGAGACTCAAACAAGAGTGAAAGTTTGCCAGGACCTTCTGAAGAGGCAAGATGTTTGGGGCTGTGTTGTCACTGTTGATGAAACATTGGGTGTGTCAATACAACCATGAAACAAAGCATCAAAGTACACAATGGAAGTCGGCTAATTGTCCACGACCAAAAAAGCTCTGTCAGTCCAAATGAAGAGTCAAAACAATGTTGCTGAACTTTTTTGATGTGAGAGGGATTGTTCATTACGAATCTGTATCAACAGGGCAAACAGTTAACTGAGTTTACTATGTGAAAGTGCTGAAAAGGCTATATGAAAAAGTTAGAGAATAAAACTGACCTGAACTTCTTGCCAGCAACTCATGGCTCTTGCATCATGACAGTGTGCCAGCTAACATGGTACTGTCTGTGAGGGAGTTTTTAGCCAGTAAACAAATAACTGTATTGGAATCCTCTTCCCTACTCACCTGATCTTGCTCCAATGACTGTTTTCTTTACCTAAAAATAAAGGAAATACTGAAAGGTATGTTTCAAGTACCAAGGAGTGAAACAAAATGTAACCTCATGCTGTTCATTAAAGCCAAATACTTGGCATTATAAAGAACATATTCTCTAAATATAGTACAATTAAGCTAAAACTTGACAGCAAAAACTACGTGTGTTTAAAAATAAGCAATTCTAAATACCTCGAGAGTCAAAATTAGGAATCATAATAATAAAAATAGAAATCATGATTATGTATCTCAGAACTGTAAGATACAATCCAAGTAATATTTGGAAGGATTTTTGTAGACTGAAAATTAACATGTTGGTTGCTAACCCTACAACTTGTCAACATTTTCCCCTTCTTGACCTGGAATTCACCATTATTAGTATTCCTGTGCCATCTTGCCTTGTCTCTGTCCCTGGCTTTGTGTCTGTTTTGTTTTTATGGACTTGTCTAATCTTTAGCTGAAGTGTGAATCTCAGAAGTGACTTTACTGATTTCACAGGGAGTGTGGGGCCAAACTCTTGGTATTTCTCCAGTTTCTGCCAGACCAGTAAATCTGGTCTTTTATGTGAGTTAGGATCTACATTTTTCTCCAGCTGTGTCCAGGTACCCCTTTTGTGATCCCTGTCAGAGCAGTCAGTAGTGGTAGCTGGGCACGATTTAGTTACGCTAGACTCAGTCTGTTGGAGGCTGTGGTAGTTGTGGCCCATTAGTCCTTTGGAATAATCTTTCCTTGGTGTGTCTGGTTTTCTTTATTCTCCCTCACTCCAGACTAAGTAGGACCAGTGAAGTGTCTGAGATGGCCCCTCACAGACTTTTAAGACCCTAGATGGTATTCACCAAAGTAAGGTGTAGAACATTTTCTGTATAATCTGTTATGAAAGTTGAGCTAGATGTTTCCTGAGACCTCAGCCCTAGTAATGTAGTCTCTCAGGGAATTTGCATGTATCTGTGAAGCTTCTGGTGATGTAGTAGTTAAGAGGTATGGCTGCTAACTGAAAGGTCAACAGTTGAAATCCACCAGGTGCTCTTTGGAAACTCTATGGGACAGTTCTACTCTGTCCTATACAGTTGCTATGAGTCAGAATCAACTCGATGGCAGCAAGTTTGGTTTGGATGTGAAGTTTCTATGACCTTGCCTTGGCCAAACTGTGCTGACTTCTCCAGTTATCATGTACTGTCTTACCCTTCATCAAAGTTGCCATGTGACTGTTTAGTGTTTTTCCCTCTGTACCCTTTGCCTCCATCATTAATATCAAAGTGTTTCTTCTGTGTGTAAAACTTGCAGTGAGTTTTTATAATAGTGATCTTGTACAATGTTTGTCCTTTTGTGATTCACTTATTTCACTTAGCATAATGCCCTCCAGGTTCATCAAGTTGTCTTAGTTATTTGGTACTGCTCTAACAGACATACCACAAGTAGATGACTGACTGATTTATTTTTACACAGTTCAGTAAGCTTTAAGTCTGAATTCAGGGTGTGCACTTCAGAGGAAAGGATTTCCGTCTTTGCCTTCTCTGAAGGAAGGTCCTTATGTTGTATCAGTCTTTGGTCAGGGAGCATCCTGACACAGGAACCTCAGGTCTGAAGGGTGTGCTGTACTCCCAGTGCTGCTTTACTGGTGGTATGTAGTTCTCAGTTCTCTGCTTGCTTTACTCTCCTTTAGGATGAGCTAATAAAAGGTGGTACAAGCCATGCTCCAGGGAAATTCCCCTTACAACAGAGCTGGGGAAGTATTTTAGAAAGGATGTTACAGTCTCACCCTAGTCATCTCCTACATAATCTGCTTTATTAAGCACAGGCAAAGATTAGGATTTACAGCATAGGAAAAAAATCATAACATGGAGGGCAATCACACTTTGCTGATAATTACAGCACAGCCAAATTTCTATATATATTTTTGGGGGGTGCATACAGTTCAATCCATGAAACAAGTTGTAGGATGTTTTACAGACTTATCTTTCTTTATCCTTGTGTAGCATTCCATTGTATAAACATGTACCATAGTTTATACATTCCTCTTTCGGTAGGTACTTAGGTTGCTTCCATCTTTTGCTATTACGAGTAATACTGCAGTCAACATGGGTGTGCATATGTTTATTCATGTGATCGCTCATATTTGATGTAGCATTAACATCTTAACAAATTAAGTCTTCTGATCCATAGGCACTGAATATCTGTCCATTTACTTAGATTTTCTTTAATTTCTTTCAGTGTTATAGTTTTCTGTGTATAAATCTTTTCACTTAGTTACATTTGTTAGGTTTAAATTTTTTTTAACAGTAAACAAAAATTTTTTTTATTATGATTGAGTGAAAATGTACAATCCCATATACATTTGCATGTCTGTCTATGTGCAGCTCTCCCTGCCTGGTGACAGACCACTTTTCCTGTCTGTTCTATATATGTCATATCCTCTTAACAATCTCCTATCCCCTCCTCTCTGCCCTCTCCCCTGCCTCTAGCAAGAGGTCAGTAGGATGACATACTATGGATGCATGAAACCGTAAAGTACACACACAACATGCTCACTCTGTGTCACGAAGTCCAATGCATTGCTGTCTGAAGAGTTGACCTCCATTATGATTTATGGACCAGGGCAGCATCGGGGCCAGGGGCCATGCTCCCAGGGGAACCCCGAGGTCCCTAAAAATGTTTTCTGATGCTCTTGTAAATGGAATTTACAGATTGCTCATTGCTGATGTATAAAAACTGAAGTAATTTTTTGTGTGTGTTAACCTTGTATCTTGCCACTTTACTGAATTAATTTAATAGCTCTAGTAGATTTCTCGTGGTTCCTTTAGGGTCTTCTTTGTATAGGATCATGTTATCTGTGTAAAGGTAACAAAATCTTCCTAATTTGGTTGTCTTTTATGTTTCTTGTCTAATTGCTCTGGCTAGAAATTCTAGTACAACACTGAGTACCAGTGATTAAAATGTAAATCCTTGCCTTGTTCTTGATCTTAAGGGGAAAGCTATCAGTCTTTCTTCATTGAGTGTGATTTTCACATGAATGCCCAGTATCAAATTGAGGATTTTCCCTTCTATTTCCAGGTTGTGGGTGGATGCACTGTGGTTGGGTTTCTCCAGTCAGTCATTGTTTCTTTCAATTCCAATATTTGTTTAGTTTGCTTTTATATTTTTAATTATCTAAAGCTTTTTTTTTTCACACATCATTTTTCTCATTTCTTTTAGATCTTTGTGTTTCCTGTTAATTCTTTGACATTGTTTACTATTACGTTATTTTCTTTCATTATGTTCATTTTCAGGCTTCCATAAATACAATTTTACCCCATCTTGTACACTTGGTTGGACCATAATTTCCAATTTCTTTATGTACTTTGTGTGTTTGCTGCAATCAGTATATCAGAATTTCATAAAGTTTTTTTTCTCATTCTTTTGACTATTCAGTATTCTGTGCTACTTTCTACCAGAAACTCTTAGGTAGATAGAGGCTGCAGAATTTGTGTATCCCTACCTTACCTTTACTTTGATAATGCCTTTTCAGTCTAGATCAAGTTTTTCCATTTGGTCAGGTTTTTCTATGCTTCAGTAGCTTCCAAACAGAACAGAGTGTATAAACTAGTTAGTCTGTTCTCCATAGTTCAAGTTTCAGTCTTTATTTATCACTCTTCCTCAGGTCTGAGTGCTGTGTTGCCATTCAGAACAAGTTTTCAGACCTTTAGATGCTGCCAAAGTGATTGAAAGCCCTCACTAAATTAACTGTCTTTTGGTGAGTGCAGCCTACAGTCCTTGGTTGCCACTCTATACCTCATTCTGTGCAGGCCCGCTTATCTCTGATCTAGAAATCGGGGCCCTTGTTCTCAGGTGACGTCGGCCAGTTGGTGTTATGGTAGTCATATGCCCATTGCACCAGAAGGGAAAGGGACATGCACACCCTGAACAATGCACCGGAGAGATCCACCCTGTTAATTTTGGAGCCAGAGCTGAGGGCCCTTCTTTGTCTCAGGCAAAGTAAGTATTGGCCTGGTGAACTGGCTCTACTACAGGTGTCTACCAGCACCTGTCTGCTATGTCAGGAGAAGGAGTGGCCAGGAGCAATGGAAAAAAAAGTTCATGCTTTATCACCTGAAACTCATAGTGGACTTGCTTCTGGCTGTAGCTTTTTGTTACCGTCCTCTGTGCATCTATTCAGAGTCCCAAATGGCTGAGCACAAATTCTTGTGCTTCTTAGTGTGTTTGTAGGGAGGGTTGGGGAGCTAGACCTGCTGATTCTCTCAAACTCCTAGAATTATTTTGTTAAATCTTTTTTCTCTCCTTCTCTAGATTGGATTGTGTCTGTTAATTTTCTTCAAGATCACTAATTTTGTCTACTGTGTCCCTCAGGTTGTAAATCCATCTAAATAAAAATGTATTAGTTCTAGAATTTCCATATTGTAGAATTCTCTTTTTTCTGTTGAGATTGCCTATTTGCTCATTAAGAATATATTTTTGTTCCTCAAGCATGTTTGTGATAGCTTCTTTAACATCTTTATCTTGAAAATAATTCAGTACCTGAGACATCTTGGAAACAATTGACTACTTTTTTACGTTGATCATGGGTTGCATGTTTCTTTTATGTCTTATAATCTTGAAAGTAATATGCTAATTATAGATGTCGTATCATAGCGGTTATAGAGTATGTTATCTTCTTTGGAATAATGTCAACTTTCTGTTTATTTTGGTCCTGTTGGTGGGCCAACTTGGACTTGTTTAAGATTGGTTTTATGCTTCATTAGGATACATCTGTGGAATGCCTCTCTGTAACTTGAAAACTCTGTCTTACTTCTAACTTGTCAGGTCTTGAGTTAGACTTTGTTAGAAAGAATAGAATCTGAGAATAAGAATTACTCTACAACGTGGGTCTCATTCTACACGTGGCCTTACTTCTAAGGTGTGATTTTTGTGGTATATCTTAGCTGAATGCCTAGCATGTTAAAGAGTGGCTAACGTGGTTTCTAGTTTTAATACGACCCATACATCATCACCATCCCCCAGCATTGTTTAACCTCGACTATATTTGTTTAGCCCTGGTTTTGACTGTTTCCGGTGTCTTGTCCTCCTCAGGTTTTACCCAAGGACTCACAGGGTCTGACCCTAACAGAAACTTAATGCCCTTGTCATCACTGCATAGCCCCCGCTTTGCCAGTGTTCAGGAAGTCCTCTGCTTCAGCTTCCCTGAACTCTAAACACTGTCTTTTCACCTCATTGAGAGGGTTGTGCTATTCTTTGGCTAGAGCTTGCTCTGCTATTGTTGGGAAAATGTACCCAGGAAGCAAACTGAGGTGATTATAGCGCTTGCTTGGTTAAGTTTCTGTTCTCTTAAAGGTCACAGCCTTGCATTACATTTAGTCCCGTGCTGAAAAATAGTTTCTTTATTTATGTTTTTTCCAGTTTTCTGATTGATGGGGATGCTTAGGCTGGTGTCAGTTACCACGTTATATCCAAAAGTAGATCATACCTGTTACATCATGAAATTTTAAATTCTGACAATATTAAGCCTTAAGGAGTCCCTAACTGATACAAAGGTTAAGTGTTAGACAGCCAACCAAAGGCTCCTTGGAAGTAAGCCCTAGCAGTGTGCTTCCCAAAGGTCACAAGATGTAAAACCCTATGGAGTGCAACTTGGTGTCACCATGAGTTGGAATTCACTTGAGGGCATGTATGTATCAACAACAACAAAGAAGTAATATGATAGTAACTCACCACTGTCAGAGTGGTGGATTAAATTGTTCTCAGCCACCTTTAAAAACAGTTTAATGTTACGTATTAAATGTCACCATTTGTATATCCTTAGAAGCATCAGTTACATTTTCACATGTTATATGTATATACACATATGTAAGAGGTATCAATTCTATTCCTGGGGAGTGTGTGTGTATATACTAGAAAAACTTTTGAATATGTGTACCGTGAGGCCTGTATGTAAATTGTTAGAGTTTAATAGCCCTATATCATGTCCATAGCAAGCCTTGGTGGTGCCAGTAGTTAACTGCTCAACTGAAAACTGAAAAAATCAGTGGTTAATACTCACCAACATCTCCATGGGAGAAGAAACTGGTTGATCTGCTTCTGTACAGATTACAGTCTAGGAAACAATGTGAGGTAGTTCCATTCTCATATAGGGTTGCCATGAGTTAGAATCAACTTGACAACACACAACATCCTGTCCTTAACAATGTAATGGATAAATTGTGGCTATTTGTACAATGATACAATATTTAGCAGTGAAACAAAAGAATAGTAAATGTAGAAATGTGGATAACTTTTATTTAAATGCCAATGTAGATAAATAATAGAATGGTAAAATGATAATTATTTAAATTAGATGATAGGCAAATACAGCTTCATCATATTTTCCTGCTTTTGTGTATGTTAGAAAAATTCTAAAATAAAAAGCTAAACAAAAAAAAGTTTTGTGAGTGTTAGTTACAGAGTATATTCCATATGATTTAATTTATATAAACGTCAGAAACAGAAGAAATATATCTATTAGGGATTCTTTCAAAAGTGGTTAACAAAAAAACAATTAAGAAGTTATCTTTTCTCAATATAATAGTACCTCTATACATATGTTTTATATACTTCTATGTATAAGATATTTTACAGTAAGACAAAGTTATTTAAAAATAACTGAATGAATGAGTTTTGAGAGTTTGGAGTTGGTACAGTCACGGGAAGCATTCCAGACTAGGTTGTATCTTGAACTGTGCCCTAACTAATGAATTTTTTGTATTATAGCAATATATCTAATCTAGGACCCACTGCTCTTAACTCCTGCTCTTTCCTTCCTCCTCAAAAGGAGGTGTAAAGGATAGCTTCCGGTGAGACACATTTTTCACGGCTACAGTTTCTATCCCATTTTTTAATTCATTCATTTAACAGATATTTCAGTGCCTTTTAGATGCCAAACATAGTGATTGGTGCTTAATGTAAGTGGTAAGGAAAATATAAAGCTTGTGCTTTCATGGAGTTTATGTGGAAAAGGTCGTATATATTTCTCCCCTCTGTTGAGCTGGTGGAAACTCTGGTGGTGCAGTAGTTAAATGCAATGGTTACTTACCAAAGAGTCAGAAAGTCAAATCCACCAGATGCTCCTTGGAAACTCTATGGGGCAGTTAGTCTGTCCTATAGGGTCACTATACGTTGGAATCGACCTGATGGTAACTTTTTTTTTTAACTGACCCATTGCCGTTGAGTTAATTGCAACTCATAGCGACCCTATAGGACACAGTGGAACTGGCCCTTTCTTACCCTTATCCTGGCACTTGGCCTGGTTTCTGTGGCAAAGTTCACTTCTGAGATTGTAGTTAAAACATTCATCACTTTATACCTTCTTTTTTATACATGTTTTCATGTATAACGTAGAAAATTCATGGCCTTCTGGTGTCCATGTTTTCAGGGGACGTTGAGGTCAATTGGCTTAACTAGACTTTTGCTATGAGTCTTCTGCACCCCACAACGGTGAGTAGTGTCTGGGATCTTAAAAGCTAGCAAGCTGCCGTCTGAGGTACGTCAAATGGTCCCAATCTGTCTGGAGCAGATGTTAACCAAGAATATCATAGACACTAGTTAAAATGAGCCCAGGAGACAGAAGGACCCATATGAATAGGAAACTGTATCAACATGAGACCAGAAGAACCAGATGATTTCTGGCCACCACCACTTGTGGCTGTGATGGGGAACACAATGTTGTGTCTTGGAGGCAACGTGAGAGAAAAAGACGAGCAGCTCAAGAACTCTGCAAAAAGACTAGAACTTATGGTCTGACACCCTGGAAGGTCCCCTGGGAAATGGCCCCTAGACCTGCTACTGGCCTTGACCAGAAACCGGTACTGAACTGAACTGCACTGGGGGACACAGTGTGACCATATGGTGTGTGCTTTATGGTTTTATACATTTATAGAAGACTGGCCTACTGATGTCTTTCTAGATAGGAGGGAAGAAGGTGGAGAGGAGGGGACAGGTGCTCATTAAGAGGATTTTAGAAGTATGGAGTGAAAAGGAGGAATGTACTGTCACTGGGTGAGGAGAGCAGTGGAGCTGCAGATAGGCATGCAGAATTGATTTTGATTGTATACTTAATTGCAATAAAAAAAAGAAGTTCTAACCCTTGATGCATGTAAGAACTTTGCTTTATGTTTTAGACAGTATTTGGAATCATATAATCAAAACAGAATAGAAGTAGTCCGTCTAAGGAATGCAGCAAGTTTCTAAATGGTACAATGGAAAAAAGATGGGACAGGAAGTAGGCTATGGTACTATATGTGGGTGGTCTATCTCTTAATTAAAACTTGAAGCCCTGATGTGATTATTGCTAAGAAAAGGGGTATTGTTGGCAAACAGATGCCAAAGGTGCATGTTATTTGCTTTAAAAACTTGGCATTACATTGATTTTTTTTTTTTTACCTAATATGAAACTTCCTTGGCATACCAGGAATAAATTCCATTCAGTTATTTGCATAATTCTTTAATATGGTGTTAGATTCAGTTTTCAAGAATTTTGTTGAGGATTTTTACATCTATATTTGTAAGGGATGTTGGTCTGTGGTTTTTTGTTGTTGTTGCTGTTTCTTTGACTGGATATGATATCAGGGAAAATGCTTATCTCATGGAATGAATTAGAAAGTGCTTGAGTTTAGGAAGGGTTGGTGTCATTCTTCTGTAAATGTGTGGTAAAATTCTCTAGTTAAACTTCTAGTTCATTACTTTTTGCAGGGAGAGAGTGGTTTGGGGTTACAGATTCAATTTCTTTGTTATGGATCTGTTGAGATTTTCTTGATTTAGTTTATTAAAGCCTTATGTGTTTTTAGGAAAGTTTTCTAAATTGTTGATGATTTCTTTTATTCTTTGTAAGCCTAGCAGAAAGTTTGTCTGTGTTGTTGAACTTTTCTAAGAACCAGTTTCTTGTTTCATTGATTCTCTCTGTTGTTGTGTGTTCTCTATTTCTGCTCTGATTGTTGGTAACTTTGAACTTGGTTTTCTTTTTCTAGTTTTTTAAGTTGTGTAGTTAGGCTGTTGATTTAAGATCTTTTTTTTTTTTCTTTTCAATTGTACTTTAGATGTAGGTTTACAGAATAAACCAGTTTTTCATGTAATACTACATGTATTATATTATGCCACTGATTAACAACCCCACAACATGTTGAGTTTCTCCCTTCTTAACCTTAGGTGCCCTGTTAACTGGCTTTCCTGTCTCTTGCTTTCTAGGCCTTGCCCCCAAGGTGTCATGCCCCTTTAGTCCTGCTTTGTTTTGTGGGCCTGTCCAATCTTTGGCTGAAAGGTGACCCTCAGGAGGAGAATCACTTCATTACTGAGCTAAAATTGTTTTAACTCAAGAACTGAAGTCCAGTGAGCTAAAGGGTGTCAGGGGGCCATACTGTCAAGGTTTTTCCAGTCTCTGTCAGGCCTGCAAATCTGGGCTTTCTTTTTGTGTTAGAATTTTGTTCTGCATTTTCTCTAGCTCTGTCTGGGACTCTCTACTATGATCTCTGTCAGAGCAGTCAGTGGTGGTAGCTGGACACCATCCAGTTGTATTTGACTGAGTCTGATGGAGGCTGCTGTAAATATAGTCCGTTAGGCCTTTGGACTAATCTTTTTATTTATTTATTTATTTAATATGACTGACTGAACATGTACATTCCCGTATAAATTTACATGCCCACCTATATGCAGCTTCCACTGCTCTCCCTGTACAGTGACAGCACGGTATTCCTCTCTGCTCCATACATGTCTCATCCTCCCAACAGTCTCCTTTCCCCTCCTCTCCAACCACTCTCCTTCCTCCAACCAGAGGTCAGCCCATAAAGTGCATCTAATATATGGTCACTCTGCATTGCCAAGTCCAATCCATTCGTGTCCGAAGAGTGGATCTTCGTTATGATTTATGGGCAAGGGTAGCATCAGGGCCAGGGGCCATGCTCGCAGGGGAACCCTGAAACTGCTGGACCATCAATTGAGGTCTTTTAGTGGAGATCTCAGGATGCACCCCTTTTTATTCTTGTGTTGCCAGTGAGACTCAACTTAGTGAGCTCCATCGCGGCTATCACTGGTGGTGGCTGGGCACCATCCGGTTCTTCTGGTCCCAAGTCGATGTACATACCCACTCATGTGGGTCTCTCTATCTTCTGGGTTGTCTTTACCCCATGTCATTTTGGTCCTCGGTGAGCATCCGTTCTGGCTGAGTTGACACCATTTGCTGTGTCCTCGGATGGCAGCTTGGCAGCTTTTAAGACCCCAAACGCCACTCACCAATGTGGGGTGCAGAGAGCTCTCTTAGCAAAATGCTAGTTGTGCCAATTGGCCTCGATTTCACCTAGGAGCGTGGTCCGGTGCCCCATGCCCCAGCTACTCTATCCTTGCAATACTTACTTGACATGGAAGGAGTACTCAAGTTATGCTGAAGTCCATTTAATGTTGTTCTTGTTTCTAATGTGTGCTATCACCGATTTCTCCCAACCAGATTTCTAGCAACTATCTAATCTAAACCCTCTTCACCTCGCCCTCCCTCCCTCCCCTTCCTTCCAGCTGTCAAAGAGTCTTTTCTTCTATACACAAGTCTGTTTTTGAGATCTTATCATAGAGGTCTCATACAGTATTTGTCCTTTTGTTGCTGACTACTTTCACTGAACATAATGTCTTCCAGTTGAAACTAGGTTATGAGGTGTTTCCTGAAATCATTGTTATTCTTTATCATTGCGTAGTGCTCCATTGAGTATATGTACCATAGTTTACCTAGCCTTTCTTCTGTTGTTGGGCATCTGGGTTGATTCCATCTTTTTGCTATCATGGACTGTGCTGTGATAAACATTCTTGTGCATGTGTCCTTTGATGAGAAAGGCCTTGAATCTGTAGGATATATTCCAAGTAGTGAAATTACTAGGTCAAATGGTATACCAATATCCATTTTTTTAAGGAAGCACCAGACTGCTTTCCAAAGAGGCTGGACCATTCTGCAATGCCACCAACAGTGTAGTAGTGTTCCACTTTCTCCACAGCCACTCCAGCGTTTGTTGTTTTGTGTTTTTTGGATCATGGCCAATCTTGTTGGGGTGAGATGGTATCTCATTGTCATCTTGATTTGAATTTCTTTAATAACTAAAAATTGTGAACATGACTGCATGTGTTTTTTTGGCTGCCTGGATCTCGTCTTTAGTGAAATGTCTGTCCATCTCCTTTGCCTATTGCTTAATTGGATGAATTATCTTCTTCTTTTTTGTAGTATCTTATAGATTATGGAGATCAGGCATCAGTCTGACATAGAGTTGCCAAATATTTTTTCCCATTCTGTGGGTGTTCTTTTAATTCTATTAATAAAGTCTTTGGATGAGCAAAAGTGTTTGATTCTTAATAGTTCCCATTTATCTGTTTTCTCTTCTGTTGATTGTGGTTTGTTTGACAGATTTTGGAGTCTGCCCACATTGTATATTAAAACTTCCACTATTGTTCTTGGATGAGCTTTATTGTTTTAGGTTTGATATTTAGGTCTTTTATCCAGTTGGAGTTGGTTTTTGTATAGAGTGTAAGATATGGATCTTGTTACAGTTTCTTCCAGATGGATATCCAATTTTGCCAGCACCATTTGTTGAAGATACCGTTTTTACCCCAGTTTAATATCTTAGGGCCTTTGTCGAATATCAGCTATTCATAGGCAGATGGTGTCATCTCTGGGGTCTCAGTTCTGTTCCATAGATCGATCTGTCTATTCTTGTACCAGAACCAGGCTGTTTTGACCACTGTGGCAGTGTAGTATGTTCTAAGGTCGGATAATGAGAGGCCTCCCAGTGTGTTCTTTAGTAGTACCTGACTTATCCGGGGCTTCTTCCCTTTCCAGACAAAACTGGTGATTTGTTTCTCCATCTCATTAAAAAATGACCCTGGAACTTGTATTGGGATTGCATTATATAAGTAGATTGCTTTGGGTAAAATAGACATTTTCACAATGTTAAGTCTTATCCATGAGCAGAGTAGGTTTTTCCATTTATCTAAGTCTGTCTTAGTTTCCTGTAGTAAGAGCTTGTAGTTCTCTTTGTAAATGTCTGTTATTTTTCTGGTTAGATTGATTCCTAGGTACTTTATCTTCTTAGGGGCTACAGTAAATGGTATTCATTTAATAATTTCCTCCTTAACAGCCTCGTTGTTGGTATAAAGGACTCCTACTGATTTACTTATGTTTATCTTGTATCCTGAGACTTTGCTGAACTCTTTTATCAGTTTGAGTAGTTTACTTGTAGATTCTTTGGGATTCTCTGCATATACAATCATATCATCTGCAAACAGGGAGATTTTGACTTCTTTGCTGATGCAGATGCCCTTTATTTCTTGGTCTTGTCTAATTGCTCTGGCTAGAACTTCTAATACAATGTTGAATAGGAGAGGTGAGAGTGGGCATCCTTGTCTAGTTCCTGTTTTCAAGGGAAAGTCTTTCAGTCTCTCTCCATTCAGGATGATGTGGGCAATTGGCTTTGTATAAATGGCCCTTATTGTGTTGAGGAATTTGCCGTCTATGCCTATTTTGCTAAGAGTTTTTAGCATGAATGGGTGTTGGACTTTATCAAATGCCTTTTCTGAATCAATGGACAAAATCAGGTCATTCTTGTCTTTTGTGTTATTTATGTGGTTAATCACATTAATTGTTTTTCTGATGTTGAACCAGCCTTGCATCCCTGGTATGAATCCCATTTGGTCATGATGGATTATTTTCTTGATATGTTGTTGTATTCTATTGACAAGAATTTTGTTGAAAATTTTTGCATTGAGATTCATGAGTGATATCGGTCTGTAGTTCTCCTTCTTTGTTGGGTCTTTCCCTGGCTTTGGTATCAGGGTTATGCTGGCTTCATAGAATCAATTTGGGAGCACTCCATCCCTTTCTATACTGTGAAATAGTCTCAGTAGTATTGGAGGTAACTCTTCTCTAAATGCTTGGTAGAACTCTGCAGTGAAGCCATCTGGGCCCGGGCTTTTTTGGGGGGTTGGCAGTGTTTTGATGACCTTTTCAATCTCTTCCTTTGTAATGGGTTTATTAAGTTGTTCTGCTTCACGTTGTGATAATTTGGGTAGGTGGTATGAATCAAGGAATTTGTCCATTTCCTCTAGGTTTTCAAATTTGTTAGAGTACAGTCTTTCAAAGTATTCTGTTATGATATTTTTGATTTCTGTTGGATCTATGGTGACAACTCCTGTCTCATTTCTAATTTGGGTTATTTGTTTCCTTTCCTGCTTTTCTTTAGTGAGTTTAGCCAGTGGTTTGTCAATTTTGTTGCTTTTCAAAAAACCAGCTTTTGATCTTTTCAATTTTTTCAATTATTTTTCTATGCTCTAATTCATTTAGTTCTGCTCTAATCTTTATGATCTCGTTTCTTCTGGTGCCTGAGGTGTTCCTCTGTTGTTCTCTTTCTACTTATTCAAGCTGTAGGGTTAGTTCCTTGATCTGGTTACTTTCTTCCTTCCAGATGTGTGCATTTATGGAGATAAACAGACCTCTGAGCACTGCTTTGGCTGTATCCCATAATTTGTGGTCGGAAGTGTTTTCATTTTCATTGGAATCCATGAATTTCTTTATTTGATCCTTGATTTCTTCTATAACCCATGTTTTTTTGAGCAAGATGTTCAGTTTCCAAGAGTTCCACTTTCTAACTATGTGTTTTCTGCTATTGATTTCAACTTTGATGGCTTTATGATCTGAGAAGATGCTTTGCAGTAATTCAGTGGTATGGATTTTGTTGAGCATTGCATTATGTCCTAACACATGGTCAATTCTGGAGAATTTTCCGTGTGCACTGGAGAAGAAGATGTAGTTGTCTGCTGATAGGTGGAAAGTTCTCTGTATATCAGTGAGGTTTAGTTGGGTAATTCTGGCAATGGGGTCTTCTGTATCTTTACTGAGCTTTTTTCTAGATGTTCTGTCCAGTATTGATAGTGGAGTGTTGAAGTCTCCCACTATTATTGTGAAGTCATCTAACTCTCTTTTGAGTGTAGTCAGTGTTTCTTTGATGTATTTAGGTGCTCTGATGTTAGGTGCATAAATATTTAATATAGTTAAGTCTTGCTTGTGTACTGACTCTTTCAGCCATAAATAGTGTCCATCTTTGTCCACGATGGTGGATTTGACACTAAAATTGATTTTGTCTAAGATTCGAATTGCCAGCCCTACTCTTCTTTGTTCATTGTTAGCTTGATATATATTCTTCCATCCATTAATTTTCAGTTAGTTCCTATCTTTAGGTCTCAAGTGAGTTTCTTGTAGACAACATATCGATGGGTCATGTCTTTTGATCCAAGATGTCACTCGATGTCTCTTTACTGGAGCATTCAGTCCATTCACATTCAATGTAATTATTGATAGGTATGGGTTCACTGCTGCCATTGTGATATGTTTATTTTTGTGTTGATGTTTTCTCTGTTGTTCTTATTACTCTGTTCTGGGACATTCTTTTTGGCGAGTTGATTTTTCCCCTTTTTCAGAGCTAATTTTGTAGTTGTTGAGACTCCTGTGTTACATTTCTTGAAATGGTATGATACATCTTTGTTGTACTTTACAGCTGCCGCTATGATCCCCCCTAATAAACTATATCTAAACCCAACTTTAATTACTACCAGTCTTATCCTCTTCCTCTCCATCTGGAAGGACTATAACGACTGTAGTACATCCCTCTTTTTAATATGATGGTACTGTATCTCCTCACATTGTTTGCTTGCCAAACTTGTTTTCATCTTTCAGATTCCAAAACCCAGTAGAGATACTGTTTTCTGGCAATATGTTTTTTTTTTTTTCAATTTTTATTTTTATTTAACATAACTGAGTGAAAATGTACATTCACATATAAATTTACATGCCCCCCTATATGCAGCTTCCACTGCTCTATCTGTCCGGTGACTGCACACTATTCCTCTCTGCTCCATACATGTCTCATCCTCCCAACAGTCTCCTTTCCCCTCCTCTCCGTCCACTCCCCTTCCTTCAGCCAGAGGTCAGCAAGATGATATCCTATAGATGTATAGAACCATAAAGTGCTTCCAATATATGGTTACTCTGCAGTGGCAATATGTTTTTTAATGCATAGCTTTCTAGCTGTCTACTCTAGAAAACTCATTCTTCTTTTCTATGGCTGTATCTGATATACTCTTATTTCTATTTCTTATACTAAATTGTTACTAATTTCTCTACAAGTACTTTTTGCTCACTCAATTATTAAGTTTCATCATTTTCTTTTAGAACAGTATAAGGTATAAATTTTTTAAAAAGACTGGTGTTAAAGCTAGTAGTGGTATGCTAGGTGATTCAGATCAGCCTTCCTGCTGAGAACAACTAGAAAAGTAAGCAAGTAAAAAAATCTGTGTTACAGCACATTATAGCTAAAAAGACACTAAAGAATTATGTGGTCAACATCTAGAAGAAAATGGAAACCTGGAGAAATAAGGCTGGCATTTGAGTCTGTATTACCCGTAAAGGCATCTGCCTATTGAAAAAGTAGCTGAGAAGCTGAAGAGAGCTTTTTTTTTTAAAAAAAAAAAAAAAAAAAAACCCTCATAGGTCTGTTGTTGTTGTTCGGTGTTAGACAGTTCCAACTCACAGCGACCCTATGTACAACAGAATGAAACGCTACCTGGTCCTGTGCTATGCCCACAATATGCCTAAGCCTATTGTTGCAGCCACTGTGTCAATCCATTTTGTTGAATGTCTTTTTGACTGACATTCCACTGTACCAAGCATGATGTTCTTCTCCATGGGTTGATTCCTCCTGACAGCACGTTCAAAGTATGTGAGATGCAGTGCTTCCGAGGAGTGCTCCGGTTTGCTCTTTTGGCAGTCCGTATTCTACAATACCACAGTTCAGAGGCATCAATTCTTCTGTCTTCCTCATTCATCATCCACCTTTTATGTGCATATGATGTGATTGAAAATACCATGTGTTGGGTCAGGCGCACCTTAGTCTTCATGGTGACATCTTTACATTTCACTACTTTAAAGAGGTTCTTTGCAGCAGATTTTCCCAGGGTAATGCATTTCTTGATTTCTTGAATGCTGCTTCCATGGGCGTTGATTCTGGACTCAAGTAAAATGAAATCCTTGACAATCTCAGTCCTTTCTCCATTTATGACAATGTTGCTAACTGGTCCAATTGTAAGGATTTTTGTTTTCTTGGTGTTGAGGTGCAACCCGTACTGAAGACTGTGGTCTTTGATCTTCATCAGTATTTCAAATCCTCTTCGTTTCCAGCAAAACAGGGTTGTCATCTGCATAATGCAAGTTGTTAATCAGTCTTCCTCCCAATCCTGATACCTCCTCCTTCTTCATACAGTCCAGTTTCTTGTATTATTTCCTCAATATACAGATTGAAAAGGTATGGTGAAAGATTATAACCCTGACACACACCTTTCCTGACTTTAAACCATGCAGCGTCCCCTTGTTCTGTTCACACAACAGCTTCTTGATCCATGTACTGATTCCTCATGAGCAGAAGTGGGCCTTCTGGAATTCATGTTCTCTGCAGTATTGTCCATAATTGGTTATAATCCACTCAGTGAATGCCTTTGCATAGTCAATATAACACAGTTAAACATCTTCCTGGCTGATACTGGTCCATTTCAACTCGCTAATGACAAGGGTATCATGTTTATGCATTCCGTTTCTTTTCTGATGATTACAACTTTCGTTGATTCACGCTTCGTACATTCCACGTTTTGACTATTAGTGGATGTTTGCGCCTGTTTTTTTTCTCTTTTAAGTTCTACCACCTCAGCAAATGAAGACAAAGCCTGTACTCCATCTGTGTCATTATCAGGGACTCTACTTTGAGGAGACAGCTCTTCCCCAGTCATCTCTTGAGTACATTCCAACATAGAGGGCTCATTTGCTTTGCACTATATCTGACATCGTTTAGCTGCTATTCATAAAGTTTCCACTGACTAATTATTTTCAGAAGTAGACTGCCATGTCCTCCTTTCTGGTCTGTGATAGTCTGGAAGCTCAGCTGAAACCTGTCCACCATGGATGTGTAAATAGTGGTGACATAGTTTCCAGCATCACAACAACAGACAAGCACCCGCAGTACAACATACTAACAGACAGATTGTGGGCTGGTTAACATCCTACCCAGCAGTCCAATTTCTAGGTATTTTTCCTAGAAAATGAAGACATGTCCACACAAAAACCTGTACACAAATTCTCATAGTAGCTTTATTTTTAACAGCCAGATATTTTCAGACAAAAACATGGAAATATTTTCAGCAAAAATGTTAAAGGAGGTTTTTTATGGCAGAGGAAAATGATTCCAGAAAATAAGATAAAGGTATAAGAATGGATTAAGAGTAGTGGAAAGGTTCAATACATATATAAATTTCAATAAATATTGATGATACAGCAAAATTGATAATCAGACAAAATAGATTTTTAAGGCAAAAAGAATCATCCAAGGTAAAAAAAAGAGGAACATTTCATAAAACATTTCATTGCCTCAGAAGGTATAGTAGTTTTTAAATTTGACTTGACGGCACTTGGCTTGGCATCTAGTAATATATCCTCCAAATACAAAAATGGAAGAATTGACAAATAGGTAAATTCATAATCACAGTGGGAGATTTGGATATACTTATTATCTGATGGACTAAGCAGACCAAAAAATCAGTAAGGATATAGAATAACAAACTTAAGAAACTTGACCTAATTGACATAAGTGAAACCCTACTTTCCACAACAGCAGAATATGTATTCTTTTTTGATGTACGTAGACCCTTACACCATCTGCAATAAATAAAATTCAGTGTTAGTGGTCTGTAAATCTAAGTATGAAAGGCAAAATAATGAAACTTCTAGATGATAATATGCCAATGATATTAAAGTAGAAAAGTACTAAACACAATAAAAGAAATGATTGATAAGTTGTGCTATATTCAGTGATGAACTTCTCTGTATCTAAAAAACACCATTGAGACAGTGAAAAGACAAGTTAATAGAGTGGAATAAGATAGAACATCTTATAAAGAATTCTTACAGATCAACAAGAAGAGAAGCCTATAGAAAAACGAGCAACAGAATTAAAAGGAACCTGACAAAAGAAGATTCCCAAATCAACAAATAGGAAATAAGAAAGATTTTCAGTGCTACTAACATTCATAGAGATAGAATTTAAAATCACAATGAGATAGCATATGCATGTACTGGAATGGTTAATTAAAAATAGTAATAATATGCAGATCACAGAAAGTTGTAATGATAGTTTAGAAGCCCTAGATACTCTTCATCCTGTTAATTCCAAAGATTACATGTTAGCGTAACTATAATAAAATACCAAAACCAGAATACTGACATTTCTTACTGCAAATATGTTTTGTATCATATCATCATGTTTAGATTTATATAACTACAACAATTAAGGCAGAGAACTCTTCTTTTACCACAAAGTCACCCTCCATTGTCCTCAACCCTGGCAACCACTCATCTCTTCTCCCTATGTAGAATTTTGTCATTTTGAGAGTGTCATATGAATGAGATCAGACAGGATGTGACCTTTGAGATTAGCATTTTTAACTCAGCATAATGTCTTTGAGACTATCCCAGTTTTATGTGTCTGTAGTTTGGTCCTTTTCAGAATTATAAAAGACTGATAATGCCAGGTATTGATGAGAATGTAGAGCAAAATTAAATTTAATATACTGCTGGTGGAAATGTGAATAAAATAAGTTCAATTGTGCAAAATGTAATTAGACTGTTCTACCAAAGTCAAACAGAAGTATACCACATGACAGCAGTTTTTAGGTAAATGCTCAACAAAAATATCTGGCTTCTTTGTAAAGGGTTAAGGAGTAAATATTTTAAGCTTTGTGGGCTGTGGGTTCTCTGTTGCAGCTGCAGTAATGCATGACTTAACGTCCGTGTTATATTCTGTGAAATAGGGTGTTCTGTGATATGGACTTTGAGCAAGCACCATGTTACAGGTAGACCTTGTTACAGTCGTCAGACTTACTGACACCTACTTAAAGAACAGCCAGCCGTAAAACCTGTTGTTTAAAAATGTTGAATTAAATACACCTGGCAGCACAGCCCCTCTGTGTGCAAGAAACATGAGATACATCTGTTGTGTGTGAGAAGCTGCTGAGCTATGTTTGCTTAAGTGCCCTGTGTCGACGTCCTCTCCTCTGGCAAGGATTTCTGAACTCTACTGTAACATTATGGGACCACATACGTATATGCAGATAGACCTTGTGCAAGACTTTATGCAGCACATGACTGTACTTAACAGGAAAGTAAGCCATAGGCAATATGTGAACAAGTAGATTTGGCTATGTTCCAGTATGAAACCGTTGATGTACTGGTTAAGTGCTAGGTGTGGTAACAAAAAGGTTGGCAGTTCAGATCCACCAGGTGCTCCTTGGAAACTCAATGGAGCAGTTCTGCTCTGCCCTATAGGGTTACTGTGAGTCAGAATCAACTTGATGGCAGTGGGTTTGGTTTAGTTTATGTTCCTGTAAAATTATTTACAAAGATAGGCTTTAATTTTCGGAGGATATAGTTAACCTCATCCTTCCATGGAGCCATAAGCTACATGGCTATACCTTTCAATTTTGCATGAAAGAAGCTATGTATTGTGATTTCATATTTTTTTATTTCACTTTATTGTGATTGAGTGGAAGTTTACAATGCAATTCAAATTTGCATGCCCGCCTATCTGCAGCTCCCTTGCTTCCCTGCTCTCCTTGCCCAGTGACACATACTCCTCCTTTCCATTCCATACATTTCATATCCTCTTTAGAATGTTCTGTCCCCTCGTCTCCACCCTCTCCATTCCCCTCTAGTAAGAGGCTGGTAGGATGACATCCTACACATGCATAGAATCATAAAGTGTATACACGATATGGTCACTCTGTGTCGTGGCATGTGGTCACTCTGTGTCCCTGAGTCCAATCCATTCCTGTCCAAAGTGTTGACTTTGCTAATGATCTATGATCAGGGGTAGCATCAGATCTAGGGGCCGTGCTCCCAGAGGATCTCCCAGGCCTTCAGACCAAAATTTGCAGTCTTTTAGTGGAGTTCTTAGGGTGGACCCCTTTTTTTCTCCAGTGTTGCCACTGGGACTCAACATTGTGAGCCCCATCACAGCTATCATTGGTGGTGCCAGGCACAATCTGGTTCTTCTGGTCACATGTTGATATAGTCACCCATTCATGTGGGTCTTTCTGTCTTTTGGGCTCTTTTTCCTTCTTGTCATTGTCTTTAGTGATCATCTGTTCCCATTGAGTTGGGACCATTTGATGTACCTCAAATGGCAACTTGCTTGCTTTAAGACCCCAGATGCCACTCACCAATATGGGGTGCAGAAGACTCTTAGCAATAGGCTAGTTATGCCAATTAGCTTCTACATCCCCTGAGAGCATGGTCCCTGGACCCTTGCCCGTGCTACTCTATCCTTGCAATATTGAGTTAAGATTGGAAGAGTTTTCAAGTTATGTTGACGTACAGTTAAATAGATCTTTCTAATGTGTGCTGTCACTGGTTTCATCCAACCAAATTTCTATCAACTATCTACTCTGTAACCAACCCTCTCCCTCCCTCCTTCCCCTCCCATGCAGCTGTCAGAGTTTTTTGTTCTGTACATGAGTCTGTTCTTAAGTTTGTAATAGGGTCTCATACAATGTTTGTCCTTGTTGTGCCGACTGATTTCACTCAACGTAGTGTCTTCCATCGGAAGGCAGGTTATGAGATGCCTCCTAAAATCATCATTGTTCTCTATCACTGCATAGTGTTCCACTGAGTATATATGCCATAGTTTGTTTATCCATTCATCTGTTGTTGGGCATCTGGGTTGATTCCATCTTTTTGTTATTGTGGACTGTGCTGCAATAAACATTCGTGTGCATGTATCTGTTTGGGTGACTGCTCTTGCTTCTGTCGGATATATTCTAAGCAGTGAGATTAATGGGTCAAATGGTATATCTATTTCCAGCTTTTTAAGGAAGGGCCGGATTGGTTTCCAAAGAGTTGGTGCCGTTTTGCTATCCTACCATCAGTATAGGAGAGTTCCAATTTCTCCGTGCCTTTCCAGCATTTGTTGTTTTTTGGATCATGGCCAACCTTGTTGGGGTGAGATGATCTCTCATTGTAGTTTCAATTTGAGTTTCTTTAATAGCTAATGATCGTGAGCATTTCTGCATATGTCTTTTGGCTGCCTAGATATATCTTCCTTAGAGAAGTGTCTGTCCATCTCTTTTGCCCAACACTTAATTGTGTTATTTATCCTTTTCTTGACATTTTGCAATATCTTGTAGACTATGGAGATCAGACGTTGGTCTGATACATAGTTGCGAAATATTTTTTCCTGTTCTGTAGGTGGTCTTTTAATTCTTTTGATAAAGTCTTTGGATGAGTGAAAGTACTGGTTTCTTGGTAGTTTCCATTTATCTATTTTCTGCTCTTTTGATCATGCTTTGTCAGATTTTGAAGTCTGCCTAAGTTGTGTGTTAAGACTTCCATTTTTTATCCTTTTTTTCCTTGCATGATCTTTGTTGTTTTAGGTTTGATATTTAGGTCTTTTATGAAATTAGAGTTGGTTTTTGTGTATTGTGTGAGATATGGGTCTTGTTTCAATTTTTTGCAGATGTGTGATTCCATATTTAAAAATAAGTTTCAAAAATGGGTAAAATTAATCTATTGTGTTGATGGTCGGCATAGTGGTTATCTTTGGGGATAAGAGAGGAGGTAGAAGTAGTAATGGGAATGGACATGAGGAGGCCTTCTGGGAAGCTGGTGATATATGCTCCCTATCTGAATGGTGGTTGCTTAGGTTATGTTCTGTTTTAATTACTCATGTGATATATAGTTACAGTTTGTGAGCTGCTGTAGTATATATTTTTTGAACTTCAATGAATAGTAACACTTGATGAATAATTGAAAACAAAGTATACTCTTGTTTCCTTGAGGGTAAAACTGTTTTATTATTCATCTCTGACATGGTGATACAGCAAGTGTCATTAAGTTGAAGTGGGAATTGTTAATAACATGAACTATAGAAAAGTAAGGCACAGTGAGAATTGTGTACTGATTCACTGAGCCTCAGGAGCTTTTAGAAGATTTGAGGAGGAAACAATTTTTTTTCTTAGCTTTTGTGTTACTGTATTTTAGATGAAGGTGTACGGAACAAACTGGTTTCTTGTTAAACAGTTAACATACATACTGCTTCCTGATGTTGACTGCTAACCCCATAGCATGTCAACACTAACCTTCTTGACCCTGGGTTTCCCATTTCCATTCATTCATCTTTCCTGTTCCCTCCTGCTTTCTCATTCTTGTCCTTAAGTTGGTGTGCCCATTTAGTCTCTCTTTGTTTTGTGGGTCTGTCTAATCTTTGGCTGAAGAGTTAACCTCAGGAGTGACTTAAGTATTGAGCTGAAAACACGTCTGGGGTCTATACTTACGATGTTTCTCCAGTCTCTGTCAGACCATTAAGTCTGGTCTTACTGTTTCTTTTTAAGTGTGTTAGAATTTTGTTCTAATGTTTTTCTCCTGCTCTATCTGAGGAAACAAAGGCAAGTTGAAATAGTAATTTTAAGTGTTGTCTTTAAAACAATGTAGATTGTATTTTAAAAGACCAGTGAGATTGTTGGTGCGGACTAACAAATTATTATTCATGTTTGAAGACTGGGGGAAAAGACGCTTTCGTTAGGGAATTATTGAGAGCGAGGTGTAACTATTTTGTCACAATAGTTATTTGGTTCTATCTGACAAATAACTCTGTTGAGGGAAAAGTTACAAAAAGTAGTAGAGTGCAAGCAATCTTTGGAGCCTTTTTTTATCCCATGGTTTATTCCAGGCATAAATGATCTTCATGCACCAGGGCCATCAACCTTCCCGGAGAGAGTAGCCTCCAGCTCTGTAATGCTCTGTGTATTCATAGGTGAAGAGCAGAGAACATCTAAGTGACTGTAACAGTAGTTTGGAAAGGGGAGCCTCCAGAGCCCCAGGGGAAGGAAGGAGTCTGTTTTGCCTTTGAGCTAACAACTGTAATCTGTTGAGCCTCATTGATTGTAGCCTCCAGAACCATCCTGAGTTAACTATCATCAGGTGAATCCCGTTACAGAAAATGAAGTACAAGCTTCTTGGCGTGTTATTAAAAGGCCTTCCAGTAGTTTTCTCCAACTTAGTTATCAGGCCTCTTGCCACTGGTTCTACACAAAATTTCTCTTGCACTTAATTACATGTAATAAACACGTTGTTTATTTTAAACTTCTCATCTTTGCTCACATTACCTGCATTTCTCTTTCTCTAAGTCCTCATCCTTCAAGAGCTACTTTTGTCCCCTCTCTCCTGTGATACCTGGATTCTTATGCCAAATATCATGACTTTTCCTATACTGCCTAATATTATTAGATTTTGTGGATATATCTCTTCCTTTCTACCTAATTTGTAAATTAGTGCAGGGAACATATATTAGCCTATTTTGTAACCTCTTTAGTACTCTAACAATCTTGAGTATAAATACTCAACAAGTATAGTATGCATGCTCTTACAATGTGTTTGAATTATAAAATAATGACAATATTTTAGGATTAATGTGTTTGTTTTACCTCTTTTAGACTTTAGATATTAATTGTTATAGTATAATACTAGATTCTTAATTAACAACTTTTTTTTAATGCATTTAAATGCATTAAAAAACACATTTTTTGAGGTTGGTATCAAATTATTGTCTGTCAGCTACTCTGTTAGTCAGTTTAGTAATTAGATTCCTCCATTCTACTTCAGCAAGAAGTTGAGAACTTTAAGAAGCTAAATCTCATTAGTAACGAGCAGTTTGAAAACCTAACACCTGAACTTGCTTTTGAGCCAAACCAAGAAGTTCCTGTAGCACCTTCACAGTCCCAGCAAGGTATGTAAATCTGCTTTTATGTAAACATCTGAATAATATTAAAGCAGTTCTAAATTAACTTTTTAATGTTTACTCCTTTTTTCTTTATTTGGGGAAATTATTTAGGTATCTGGTAAGATACTAGAATTTTACAACTCAGCTTCAGAAAAATTTTAGAAACTTACAAATACAGATAATAAATTAGGTGAGACAGATTTGCTGTAAAAGGACAAAATTTGAATCCCATCTTTCTTTTGGTGAGTAGGCAGACAATTAGAAAAGTGACCAGAAAATCACTATTATAGCACTAGATCATGCCTAACACCAGCTTCTCCCTTAAGCAGTTAGGAATAATTGATTGCCTTTTATATATCTGATGTGATTTGTAAATTTCTGTGACTCTTGGTCTTCTCAAAAATTCTCAAAACTTTGCTGATTCCTTAAAACATAGCCACTGGAATCATTCTTTGTTTGAAGGCTTTAGCTTTGTGTGAAATTGTAAATGTATATGTGGATTTATAAATTGAACCTGACATTTTCAGACAAATATGACTGATTTTTTCATAATCTTTCCTAAAGGAAAGGGAAAAACAAAATAAAACACATTTATTTTGACCTAGAGAGAATTGTATAGTGGAAGCCCCAGGTATTTATCACTTATCTTTAACTTACCTTAATTTAATTTTTGCTTCACCTAAATTCCATTCACTCCTTCCTCTCACTGGATTTATTTTGAAGCAAACTCCCAGTCATATTATTCATATTATTATCCCAAGATATTTCTTACTTGGCTTTTTGACTTGAAAGGATAAGGACTAGCTTCTTTTAACACATAACTGACAATACAGTTACCCCATCTGTGATGAGGAAGAACCTGTTAATAAAAATCTAGGGTTCAAATTTCCTCATCACTTTTTAAATTTATTTTAAAATTTCTTAAAGCAGGATCCAGTAAGGTCCAGATATTTCAACACATTAATATGTCTTTTAATTTGCAGATTGAGCCTATTTATTTTTTTTAAAAAATTTTCCTTGCAGTTTATTTGGTGAAAAAAAACTGGGTTACTTGTTCCATAGAATTTCTCACGTTCTGTATTGTTCTGATGACATCCTTATGCTTTCATTAAACCTGTTTGTTTTTCTGGTCCTGGATTTTCAAAAACTGTTAGTTCGATAAAGAGGCTTGATCAAATTGAGACTCAAATCTTTCAAGAATGTCATGTGTAGTGTTAAATATTTCTACAAAGAAGCATATAACACTTGGCTGTCTCTCCTTTTGTGATGTTAGCAACATCAGTGATCACTATGTAGAAATTCTATTTTACTAGGGGTTACTGGCAACAGTTACAAAATGGTGATAATTTTACTTTTATCATAGCTTCTTTATTTAGTAGGTAGAATACTTTCGTAAAAGGAAGTCCTCTTAATTGACTGTTTATATTTCCATAGGCTTCTTACAGGAGAAGGAGAATAAATGCGTTAATTCTTTCCTCTTCTTTGCTAGCTTTCAGTTAAGAAAGCTGGTTACCTGGCATTGTTCATTGATAACCAGTGAAGTTTTTGGTTCTAAGTTAGCATTTTGAACTCAGTCATATTAGATGAATTTCACTGAGTTACCAAACTGATAAACTTCTGTTTATTAGTTTATTGATTTTCCAATCTCAAATTTGCCTTTCATTGCGTGCTCTGGGATGATGCAGCTGAACTTGGTGAACTTGCCTGTTTGCCAGTGGTCATGTTTGTTAAGCTTGTCAGTACCTGAGTTGCTAGTGAGTAAGTTGGTCACTATTTGTAGGCTTTTTCAATTGAAAAAGCTAGGGAATTTTTTAAAGAGAAAAAGATGTTATGAGTCATGTTCATATTTTTCTTTTCAAATTGAGGATTACAGATTTTAATTTGAACTTTTTAAATTTTATATTTGTATCATTTTTATATGAAAAATGTTTGTTCTTTACCACATTAACAAGGTTAAGCTCTCAGCTGCTAACCCAAAGGTGGCTGATTTGAATCCATGGGAGATAGATGTAGCAGTTAGCTTCTGTAAAGACTACAACCTGTGAAACCCTGTGAGGCAGTTCTGTTATCTCCTATAGGGTTGCTTTGAGTCAGAATTGACTTCAAAGTGGATTTTGTTTTGGATGTGATACAACAGTTTCAGAATAACAGTAATGAATATTATTATTATTTTGAATACTTAAAGAAGATTACTTCATTTAAAGTTCTTTATGCCCTTAAGATACTCCATTACAATGTTTAGTCAAATTATTGAGTGTTTTGTTGTTGTTTGTTTGTTTAGTTTTCTGAGAATTTCTGCTCCTTAGCCCATCACAGAGAGAAATACAAGTCTCAAAGAAGGAGATAAATTGTGCATTTCAATAAATTTACAAGGAATTGGTATCATAAAAATCTAAAGCCTTAAAAATCAATGTGAAAAAAGACAAATGCTTGGTAGAAAAATTAGTAAACAGAACATAAAGAGGTACTAGACAGGAAAATTAAATGGCTAATAAATATGTAAAGATGCCATCCTCATTACTTTGCTGATATTTGCCAATTAAATCCACAATGGCATACCACATTAAAATCTAACAGTTTCTCTTCAGGGAACACTCATGCAAATGTTTCCCACGAGATAAATGGAAGAACATTTATAGCAACACTGTTTGTAACAGAAAAAAGTAAATGAAAACTGCGTGTTAATAATTTTTCAACTCATGTGTTTGCTGTATGTATTTTCACAATAAAAGAAGTAAATGAAAACTCAATGCCCATTTACAATAGAACATATAAGATATATATTCATATACACGAAGAATATATAGCAGTGAAATCTACATGTAACAAGCTGAATTAATCTCAAAAATTAGAATGAATGAAAAATAGTCACAAAGGAGTTCATTCAATATAATATCTTCATATAAAGTATAAAATTCATGGATACAGCATAGCATATAGAAAAGAAGTTTGTTCAGTGTAATAGTTTAAAGTATCAAATTTATGGATATTTGCATAGCTCACGGGAACTGTGACTAGAGGAGCAAGGAGAATTATTAATACAAAGATTCAGTATAGTGGTTTACTCAGGTGGGGAGTGGGGCGGGAGGGAGAAGGGAAGGCCATCTGGATGGACTACACTGGGGCTTGCTACTTGTTAGTTGCTATCAGCTTGGACCCATGGCCACCTAATGTGTAACAGAAGGGAACAGTGCCTGGTCACCCTGGGCCATCTTCCTAGTTGCTAATCTATTTGAGCCCGTTATTATATCTATTGTATTAATCTGTGTTGTGAGAGTTTCCCTAGTTTTTGCTGACCCTGAGCTTTACCAAACATGATACCCCTATTCAGTGATTGGTCTTTCCTTATGTTAGGTCCAAAGTAAGCTAGATAAAGTCTTCATCATTTTCACTTCTGTGGAGCGTTCTAGATGTACTTCCAGACAGATTTGCTACTCTCTGGTATTTATAATTTAGTCTAGTTGATGGGTATATGAATATCAACTGTATCTTTAAATGTGTAAATGTGTGTTATATACATCTATTAATCTTCCTACATGTTATAATCTCTAGTTTTCAAAATGTAAAAAGAAAAGAACAAATTAAGAAGATAAAAATCAATCTAACAAGAAATGTTGAGTAGATTACTTACGTTAAGATTTTCTGATTAGAATTAAAAAGTATATATATCTCTATGATGTTTATATGTCATAAGTATACACAAAGATTCCAAGGTAAACAGTGAAAAATCATATAAAAGAATGATACTGATAAAATTCAATTGCTGGTTACTAACAGAAATTCTATTACAAAATAAAACATACAGAAGGTGCTTGTTCTTACTGTCTACGTATCTGTCTTGCTGTTTATTATTTATGCCTGCTGTGAACAGGCCTCTGCTCACCATACCCCATATCAGCTTTTTGATAGTGTCACCAGAGATCTCCATATTTAATCTAGAGGTCAAATCAATCACAATTTACTTGACATCATCATTAGATCAAATTAATACTCAGTCTTGGAACACATCCTTCTTCCAAAATTCCATTCACTTCATTCTGCCTCATACTAGTCTCATAAATTCTTTCCCATTGCCCGAGCGTCTAAATTTGGATGCTTTAACAATCAGTTTTCTTATGCTTCTTGTGTTCTCAAATTTCTTGTCCTAAGTAACTAGCAGTATCTGGTAGTGGCGTCTATTTTCATGGTTTTAAATAGCATCATTATAGTAGTGAAGGGCATTTTTCTGTTGAGACCAAACGTCTACCCTGGCATTCCAAACACCCAACTGTGTAGTCAGTATCTACGCTTTGATATTTTATAGTAGTATCAGACTTCATGAGTCTAAGTGTCGTGTTCTAAATCTCTATTCCTACCCAAGGACTTCTCCCACAGACTTCCATATCTCTAAAAATGATAACCTCATTCTCCCAGTTGCACAGGTTAAACAATGTTGGTGACACCCCTTTAGTTTCAACCTCTGTACCTCATTCACTGACAGATTGTATCCATTTTCGCTTTAAAATATATCCAGAACCTTACTACTACTCACCCTTCCCACTTTGACCATCCTGTAATAACCACCATCATTTTTTTTCCATTGGTCAGACTAACATCTTCTCATGTGCTTGTCTGCTATCAGTGTATCCTTGGTGCAGTGTGTGGTCCAGTCGTTTACAATCACTTTCTTGTTGAACTTTGACAGTTCTTTATTCTGGGTTATTGTTGTTAGCTGCCATCAAGTTGACCTCCAACATGGCGACCCCATGCACAACAGAGCAAAACACTGCCGTATCCTTTACTGTTCTCATGATGTGGATCAGACTGTGGTCATCTGTAAGATTTTTACTGGCTGATTTTCAGAAGTAGATTGCCAGGCCTTTCTTCCTAGTGGTATTAGTCTGGATGGTGGCTGCGTGTGAGACACCCTGGCAGGAATTGAATCCAAGTCCCCACATGGAAGGTGAGAATTCTACAACTAAACTTCCAGTGCTGTCTTTATTCTGGATAAAAGTTCTTTATTAGATATTAGACAGTGTGAACTTGTATTCTCTCAATCTGTGGCTTGTCTTTTTGTTTTCTTAACAGTGTTTTTTGAAGAGAAGAATTTCTTAATTTTAATGAAGTACTGTTTTTCAGTTTTTTCTTTTTATGGATCATGCTTTTGATGTCTAAGAAATCTTTCTCTAACTCCAAGTTAAAGAGGCTTTCTCTAAGTTTATGTTTAGTTTTTGTATCATTTGACTATTTAATCAATTATTTTAGTATATAATTATGAGTGTGGATACTGATGTTTCCACCACCATTTGTTAAAATGTCTATTCTTTATCTATTGATTGCTTTTCACAGACCTACACATATAGTCAATTGACTTTTAACTGTATGTATGGGTCTGTTTTTGGACACTATTCTGTTCTGTTGATCGTTATGTTTATCCTTCCGCCACAATACACTGTCTTGATGTTTATAGTCTTACACTCCGGTAGTATGAGTCCTTTGACTTTTTTCTTGTTTTTCATAATTGTTTTGGCTATTCTAGTTTCTTTGCCTTTTCACATAAACTATAAAAGCCCAAAACCAAACCCCATTTCCATTGAGTTGATTCTGACTCATACTGACCCTATAGGATGGGGTACAACTGCCCCCATAGAGTTTCCAAGGAGTGCCTGGTAGACTCAAACTCCTGACCTTTTGGTTAGCACCTGTAGCACTTAACCATTACACCACTGGGGTTTCCATGTAGATTATACAACCAGCCTAATGAGGTATGCAAAAAAAATTCCTGCTGATATTTTGATTGGAATTGCATTGAGTCTATAGATTAGTTTGAGGGGAATCGACATCCTAATAGTATTGAGTTTTCCAGTCTAGGAATATGATACACTTTTATGGTTAGGTGCTTTTTTATTGTTTCTTCATTGTCGTATAACTTTGAGTGTATTTTACACATGTTATCTTAGATACATGCCTAAATATTTTATGTTTTGGAGGTTATTGTAAATGGTACTTTAAACATTTAAAAATTTGCAGTTGTTTATTGTTATACAGAAATATGATTGATCTTGTATCTTGTAATCTTGCTAAACTCACTAATTTCAGTACTTTTTTTATACTTTGATGTTTTCTGTATAGACAAGCATATTGTCAATTAGTAGAGGTAGTTCTATTTTTTACTTTTCTGACTGTGCAAACCTGAACTCATTGCCATCAAGTTGATTCTGACTCATAGTGACCCTATAGGACAGGGTATACTTGCCCCGTATGTTTTCCAAGGAGCGCTTGGTAGACTCCAACTGCTGACCTTTTGATTAGCGACTGTAGCACTTGATCAGTATACTACCAGAGTTTCCTTCTAACTGCAAGCCCCCCTTTTAATTTTCTTGATTTATTTTACTAGTTACCAGTTGTCTTTGAGTTGATTCTGACTCTTAGAGACCCCTTGTGTATCAGACTAGGATTATGCTCCATAGAGATCTGAATGACTGAATTTTTGGAAGTAAATACCAGACCTTTCTTCCAGGGTGCCTCTGCGTGGACTTGAATCCCCAACCTTTCAGTTAGCACCTGAGTGCATTAGCCATTTCCAGGGATCTCCACTGGACTGGCTAGGACCTTCAATATCATGTTGACTTAGACTGGTGAGAGGCGATATCCTTACCCTGTTCTTCACACTAGGGGGAAAGCATTCAGTCTTTCACAGATACATGTGGTATTAGTTGTTGATTTTTCATAGATGCTGTTGATCAGGTTGGGGAAGTTCCATTTCTGTTCCTGGTTTGCAGAGAGTTTTTAATCATGAATGGATATTTAAGTTTTTCCTTTTCTGGATCTTTTGAAATCATGTGGTTTGTCTTACATGTTGATATTGTAAATTACATTATTTGGTTGGCAGATGTTGAATTGGTCTTGCGTTCCCAGCATGAACCTCAGTTGGTCATACTGTATTATCCTTTTTGTATGTTGTTCGATTTGGTTTGTTGGTTCTTTGTTTCTGATAATTTTCCACTGTATTCATGAGGAATATTAGTGGTTTGTAGTATTATATTTTGGGGCATTAACTTTGATTTTTGTACTGAGCTAGTGCTGACCTCATAAAATGAATTGGGAAGTGGTCCCTCATCTTCTCTATTTTGGAAGAGTTTGTGTGGGATTGGTATTATTTATTCCCTACAGAGTTGGTAAAAAAAATAGATATAGGACTATTTATGTAATCTGTTTTTTCCTGAGTGGTAGTTTATGTCTAAGGAATGTTTGTAATACTCCTGTTTTGGTCTTTTAATGTTTACAGTATTATCTTTTCTTTCATTCTTATGTTTGTAATTTGTATCTTCATTTTTTCACTTGGTCAGTCTGGCCAGAAGTTTATCAGTTTGATTCTCACTGTCTTTATTATCTCTCTGTTCCAAACTTCATTAATTTCTGCTCTTCATTATCTTTTATTCTTGATTGGGTTTATTTTGCTCTTTATTTTCAAGTTTTTTAGGTAGAGACTTAATTTGATTTGAGACCTTTTTTTTCTGTTTTGGAAACCTTGATTACATGCTGTGTCTGCTAACAGTGAGGTCGGCAGTTCAAATCTGTTAGGAGATTCTTGGAAACTTTATGGAGCAGTTCTACTCTGTCCTGTAGAGTCACTATGCGTCGGAATCAACTTGACGGCAATGGGGTTGGGTTTTTGATTTTTCTGTTACAGGCATTTAAGTTCTATAAATTTCTCACAAATTTTGATATGTTGTATTTTCATTTTCATTCAGTTCCAAGTATTTTCTAATTTTGCAGGTACTTCTTTTATTGACCCATGTTATTTAGAAATGTTTTATTGTGTTATTACCATTAACTTCCATGAAATGTTCATTCCTTAGACAAAAACTACCAAACCACACTCAGGAATGTGGTTGTATGATTGTATTCTGCCGTTTTAGAGTGGAATGTTCTACAAATGTCTGTTAGATAAATTGGTGATGGTATTGTTGAGTTCTGTATCTTTCCTGGATTTTTTCTATCTTTAGTGAGAGGAATGTTGAAGTTTCCAGGTGTAATTGCAGATTTGACTATTTTTCTCCTTTCAGTTCTATCAGTTTTTGCTATGTGTATTTTCGAGCTTATTTGATAGATTTATTATGTTTAGATTTGGACTTGTTACATAGGTTAATGAATTGATCTGTTTATTGATATATATTGATCTTCATATCCCTGTTAATTTTCTTTGCTCTGAAATCTAGTTTGATATTATTGTAGCCTCAGCATTCTTGGGATTACTCTTTGCATGGAATATAGTATGTCTTTTTTGTCCTTTTACTTGCAGTCTACCTTGGCATTACATTTGATGTGAGTTTCTTATAGGCAGCGCATAGTTGGGTCATGTTTTTTTTTTCCTCTGATCTGACAATCTGTCTTTCAACTGGTATGCTGAGACCATTTATATTTAATATAATTATCTATATGTTTCTTTTTAGGTCTACCATTTTCTCTGTTTCCCTTTTCCTGGCCTCTTTTGGTTTATTTTTATATTTTCTTTGTGTTCCGTTTTAATTTGTCATGCATTTGACACATACATTTCTTTGTATAATTTTTTTAGTGTTGCTATAGGGATTGATTAACTTTTTGAAGCCTATTTAGAATAATGCTTTACTAAAATAGGTCTGTAGAAACCTTATCACCACAGAGGTTTCTTTACGTTGTATTTGTTTTGTATCTACATACATTGAAAAGCCCATCAGACAGTGTAATATTTTTTGCTACCATCAAACATGTTTTAAAGAAGAATATCTATTATATTTATTCAGATTTTTTACCATTCTGTTGCTGTTCTTCCGTTTGTGATGTTCCATGTTTCTTTTTGGTATCATCTTTCTGTGTGAACACTTTCTGTAGTAATTCTTTCAGAGAAGATTTGCTAGTTGTGAATTGTCTTGGTTTTCTTTCATTGAGAGTGAATCATATTTTCCCAAAGGATCTTTTCACTGAATATAGTGTTCTGTATTGATAGTTCTTTTCTTTGAGCACTTAAAAAATTTGTTACTTCCGTCTGCTCTCTATGGTTTCTGGTTTAAAAAAAAAAGTCGTCATTCAGATTGTTTCTTTGTAGGTAATGTGTTCTTATGTACACACACGCGTGCGTGCTCGCACGTGTGCACACACACACAGAGGATCCATGATAGCACAGTGGTTAACCGCTCAGCTAATAATAGGTTGGCAGCTTGAACCCACCAGCCACTTTGTAGGAGAAAAATGCGATAGTCTGCTTTCATAAAAATTTAAAAAAGCCATTGCCATCAAATTGATTCTGACTCAGCAGCCCAATAAGAACAGAGCAGAACTTCCCGGTATGGATTTCTAAGACTACGTCCATATAGAAGCAGACTGCCACATCTTGCTCCTAATAAGCAGATGATGTGTTCAAACTGCCGGTGTTTGTTTAGCGGTTAAGTGCTTTAACCACTGCACTACCAGTGTTGCTTCTCTAAAGATTACAGTCTTAGGAACCCAACAGGGTAGTTCACCTCTATCCAATACTGTCTGATATGAGTCAGAATTAACTTGACAGCATGCAGCAACATGCATACATGTACATACACAGTACACATATCTGCTATATGTATGTATGTATTTTTAAAATCAAATTCAGAAAATTTTTCGGTGTTATTTTAAATTAAAAATTGTTCTGTCCAGCCCTCCAATTACTAGGCTAAAACCCAGAGCCATTGAGTCAGGCTCGAGTCATAGCAACCCTATAGGTCAGAGTAGAACTGCCCCATAGTACTAGGCTATTTCAAGCAAATAGGCCACTTGGAGTTTTCCTGTAGTTTACTATTTCTCTGTTGTCCCCCTGACCCATCTACCTACTCCTTCAGGTTTTTCCTCCCTCCCTCTACCCCCTCCTTTTCCCTTTCCCCCTCCCCCTCCCTCCCTTCTTTCCCTCCCCCTCCCTCCCGCTCCCCTCCCTTTTGTCCCCTTCCTCTTCCTTCCTTTCCATCTGTCTCCTTCCTTCCCTCTTTTCTCCCCTCTCTTCCTCCTTTTCTGCCTCCCTCCCTCCCTGTATTTCTTTTATGTAGTTTCTGTGTCTTGCCTTCTAGCTCATTAGTGTTTTCTTTTGTAGTATCTGATCTATTGTTAATCCTGTCCAGTGTAGTTTTGGTCTCAGCTACTGTATTTTTCTTCTCTAAAATTTGATTGACTTCTTTTTTTTATTATTATTTATTTATATTTTTTATTTCACATGACTGAGTGAAAATGTACATTCCTATATAAATTTACATGCCCACCTATATGCAGCTTCCACTGCTCTCCCTGTCCGGTGACAGCACACTATTCCTCTCTGCTGCATACATGTCTCAGCCTCCCAACAGCCTCCTTTCCCCTCCTCTGCACCCACTCTCCTTCCTCTAGCCAGAGGTCAGCGAGATGATATCCTATAGATGTATAGAACCATAAAGTGCATCCAATATATGGTCACTCTGCATTGCCAAGTCCAATCCATTCCTGTCCAAAGAGTGGACCTTTGTTATAATTTATGGGTAAGAGCAGCATCAGGGCTGGGGGTCATGCTCTCAGGGGAACGCCGAAACCACTGGACCATCAATTGAGGTCTTTTAGTGGAGATCTCAGGGTGCACCCCTTTTTATTCTTGTGTTGCCAGTGAGACTCCTCTCTGTGAGCTCCATCATGGCTATCACTGGTGGTGGCCAGGCACCATCCGGTTCTTCCGGTCCCAAGTTGATGTAGGCAGCCACTCTTGTGGGTCTCTCTGTCTTCTCGGTTGTCTTTACCGCATGTCATTTTGGTCCTCGGTGAGCATCCGTTCCTGCTGAGTTGGGACCATTTGCTGTGTCCTCGGATTGACTTCTTTTTTATATTGTTTTTATATGTCTTTTTGACATACTCATGATGTCTTTACCTCAGTAAATACATGAGAATAAGAACTTATTCTGTAAGCAGAAAGCAAATACAGTATTTGGATCCATATGTATCTGACTGTTGTTGTTCAGTTTTCAGTCAACTGGCCTATAGACCAAAATCAGCCCACTCTGGGCAAATCTGGCTACACCTTTTATTTATATATTGTCTGTGGCTGTTATTGTGCTGTAAAGGCAGAATTGAATAGTTTCAACAGAGACCTTATGACTTGTAAAATGAAAAATATTTACCACCTGACCCTTTATAGAAAAAATTTCCCAGTTCATGCTTTAGTGGCATTTTTATTTATAAAAAACTAAAGTGCCAGTCCACATGTAACATTTTTTATTATACTTCAGTGAACAGCAAGTGTATAATATGAAGCTTTATTTTCATAAAGTCAGTTCTTACCTGTAGAGAATAGCACCCATGGGTAAGGTTCATATGATCAAAGTATGCAACTCTGCAATGACTTAGTAGAGATAAAGTTTGGAGAATCGTCATTAGTAGAATACTTAGGTCACATCTTAGTCCAGTGGGTATTAAACTTGAGCATATATCAGGATCAGTTGGAGAGCTTGTTAAAAGAGATTAAAGGACTCCATACCTAGAGTTTTTCATTCTGTAAACAGAAGTGAGAGCATTTCAAAAATGTTTCCGGGTTATGTTAATACTGTTGGTCCTAGGATCACATCTTGAAAATCACTGCCTTAAGGAGATGATTCCTCTTTCAGTATTCTCTAATAAGCTTATAGCAGAAACTGTATTGTGGTAGCCAGTCACAGTTGAAGTGTATTGAAGAGTGGTGGCCTGTTTTTTGTTACAGTTTTATTAAAGTGTATTAAATTTATATACCATACATAGTATTCACACATTTGAAGTGTATATTTAATGAGTTTTAGTAAATTATATTTATATAGCTGTGCACTACCACAGTCCAGTTTTACAGTAATATCTCATTCTGAAAAGTTCTGTCGTGGCAGTTTGCAGTCAATTCCTAGTTCTACCTTCAGCCTGAGGGTGCTATGCTTTCTGTCTCTGTGATTTTGTATTTCCTAGGGATTTCATATAAACTGAACTATATAATACATAATTATGTGTCTAGCTTTTTTTCATTTAGCATAAAATTTTGAGGTTCATCCATGTTGTTGTACATATCAGTATTGTGCTCCTTTTTCTTGTTAAGAACTATTGCATAGTATGGTTATACTGAATTTAATTTGTCCATTCAAGAGTTGACGGATACTTGATTAATTTTCAGTTTTGGCAGTTATAAATAATTCTGTTGTGAGTTTTCATGTGGAAGGGATGAGCTATGATTTTGATACAAAGGTATTTTTGTAATACTTTGGCTTTTCAAATCATTTTATAATACCTAGAGCTATAATATATTCGTATGCTACTCAATATTTCTAATAGCAATATTGCTATATTTTATATGCTTGTAATATATCTTAATTAATTTTTGATAATTTTAGGTCAAAATGTAAACTGGTACATGATAAGCTGTAAAAATTTTGGGAGGATAATAAAAGTGTTCTAAAGGTCTTGGTCTTCACAGAATTGATACAGTCTCTTATTAATGTGTAAAATCCACACTGAAATAAACTTGTAATAAAAATAAAATAAAATTTACCTTTTATTGTGGAATGTTTAGATATAAACAAATTGAGAGTGTTGTTTAATGAACTTCCATATACTCATCTCACTTAGTGTCAACAATTATTAATAGTTTTTTTTTTTTTCCTTTCCCACCTATACCTTGCCTTCTTATCTCTTTCTGGTGTTTTATGTTGAGTCTCAAACACTGTATTATTTCTTCTGTAAATTGCCCATTATATATCACAAACTGATAAGGGTTTACAAAATATGTATACTATATAGATCTTCACAGTGCCTTTATTTCACTTAACAAAATAAACAGTATTTCCTTAATATTATCCAGTACCAAATTCATATTGGTTGTCCTTGTTTGCCTAAAATACATCTTTTTTGATTGGTAAACCCATCAAGTCGGTGATAGTTTATAATCACTTCTTTTCTCTCTTTATTTACATACTGAAGATTTGAAGAAATTATGCAGTTAATTTACCTTAGGATTTCTTGTCTTCTGGATTTAGCTGACTGTATCTCCATTCATATCATTGAATGTGTTCTTTTGTTCCCTCTTGTATTTTTTTATGAGCTGGTATATAGACATAGAAAGCTGATTGTATTGGCTCATTTCCGACTTCCACTGATGGCAAGAATATTTCTTTTGTCACTTAATGTCCGTCAGTGTCACTTGCACTGATGTTACATTGATCATTTTGTTCCATGTTTGTTCAGGTGTTGTCAGCCTGATCCGTTTATTATAAAGTTTCCCTTCAACTTTTTACCGTGTAGTTTTAGCAGTCATTGATGAATAGTCTCTAACTCCTTTATTTCAGAAGGGTTGAAAAATAATGATCTTACTAAGTACTCCCTAGAATTCTTCCATGAGGAGGAACATTACCTCTTTGGTCACCCTGAAATTCAGTTTGTCCAAGAAGGAAAGGATGAATGCTTGCCCTGTCTCTTTTTTATTCAGTTTATCAGTTTTCTGATTAATAAGTTGTTGCCCTAGCAACCTCCAAATGTGAGTTGAGGGTTTTTTCCCCCCCATTATGAAACCATGGGTCTTATTTATATGATGTATTATCATCCAGTTCAGTCATTATTTTTAGTGGTCAGATTGCTTCCTTTCTGCCTGGTGGGTCCTTAAATTTGGCTTCAGGGTCCTTATGACCCGATGCTAGTTTTTGTGTGTGTGTGTGACGGGTGAAATTGTACAATCCAGTTTAAATTTGTGTGCCCAGCTATCTGAAGCTCCTTCTGCTATCCTTGCCTGGTGACAACATACTCCTCCTTTCCATTCTGTACATGTCATATCCTCTTAATCTTCTGTCCCCTCCACTCCACACTCTATACTCCCCTCAAGTAAGAGGCCAGGAGGACGACATCCTATAGATGCAAAGAACCATAAAATGCACACACAATAAATGGTCACTCTGTGTTCCCATTCCTGTCTGAAGAGTTGACTTCAGTAATAATTTATGATCAGGGCCAGCATTAGGTCTAGGGGCCATGCTCCTAGGGGAACCCTGAGGCCTTTGGACCATCAGTTGCAGTCTTTTAGTGGAGTTCTCAGGGTGCACCCCTTTTTTTCTCATCTTGCAACTGGCACTCAACATTGTGAGCCCCATCACAGCTACCATTGGTGGTGGCCAGGCACCGTCTGGTTCTTCTGGTCACGTGTTGACGTAGTCACCCATCACGTGGGTCTTTCTGTCTTCTGGGTTCTGTTTCTCCCATGTCATTGTTGTCTTTAGTGATCATCTGTTCCAGCTAACTTGGGATCATTTGGTGTACCTCAGATGGCAGCTTGCTAGCTTTTAAGACCCCGGACACCACTTACTACTATGGGTTGCAGAAGACTCTGTTAGCAGTAGGCTACTTATGTCAGTTGGCCTCGATGTCCCCTGAGAACATGGTCCCTGGACCCCTGACCCTGCTACTCTGTCCTTGTAATATTGGGTTAAGATTGGAAGAGTTTTGTTTTGTTTTGGGTTCACTGTTTTCTGACTCAAGATTTGCCAGACCCATAGTACAAGTGCCTTTTCTGCTCCAGACTGTATTTCACTGAGAAGATGTGTTAATGGGAAATGGAATTTAGAGACTATAAGCTGCATGCTAGGGAAGCTTATTGTTTATGTGTCATTATTGCCTCTAATAAAGCCCTGGTGATGTGGTGGTTAAGTGCCACATCTGCTAACCAGAAGGTTGGCAGTTTGAATCTCCCAGGTGCTCCTTGGAAACTCCGTTGAGTAGTTCTGTGTCCCATAGGGTTGCTGTGAGTTACAATTGACTCAATGGCAGTGCATTTTGGTTTTTATTGCCCCTAAGGCTTTTAAGACCTTGAATAGTTTTTTAAAAAGACACTGTATTTAACATATTTTTCGTTGTATTTGCATATTTTTATACTTAAGAGTAACATATCTTTTTGGTACAAGGAATACTCACGTAACACAATTTAGTTAAGCTTAATATTCATTTGGTGGGGATATACTTTTTCCTAGGCACTGCCATGGCACTGGGAAACCCAGATTTCGTAGTAGCAGCTACAGCTGCCAATGAAAAAGGTCATCGTTCAAATCCACTAGACACTTCTTGGAAACTGTGTGGGGCAGTTTTGTTCTGTCCTATAGGGTCACTGTGAGTCAGAATCAATTCAGTAGCAACAGTTTTGGTTTTGGTTTTTTACAGTGGCACTTGGAGCTCTTGTGCAGTAATTAAGAGCTCAGCTCCCAACCACCAGATGAGCAGTTGAAATCCACCAGCAGTTCTGTGTAAACCCAATGGGACAGTTCTGCTGTATCCCATAGGGTAGCTAAAAGTTGGATGGCTCAACAGCAGTGGGGTTGGTCTTTTGGTTTTTATTGTGTCACTTGTAAACAAATATAACATATAGTCCTTGCTTTCAGGGAAGCTTTCAGGAACTTGTTCTTAACATCTAAAGAGATGATATGTAAAAAGAATCATTTTAGTTTGATTAATGAAACAATAAATAAAATGCAGAGGTGGAAAAAAAGTTACATCAGTTGGCAGGATGTATTCAAGGAATACCTCACATTCCCAAGAATGGTAATATTTTTGCTGGATATTAAAGGAAGGGTGTATGAGTTTAAGTGGGAGTACCAAAGATGAAAGAAGGAGACTTTGAGAAAGAAAATGCGTGTAAAAAGATATGGAACCAGGAAATAGGAACAAGTAGGTGGTATTGTGGGGCATCAGGATTCAAGCAGGAAATGACAGTAGATGAGTTGAAGTCAGGAAAGTCTTATATACTGTAATAAAGAACCTTTTTCTAGAAGCAGAGGGGGACCACTAAAGGATTTTAAGTAGAAGTATGAAGTGATCTAATTGCTTTTCACAGTAGTTCTTCTGGCAAAGTGAGGAGGGGAAATGACAAAGCAGGGAGAAGTTCACTTTTGAGCTCACAAACCTAGTGCCTGGTTTTTTTTGGCATATAGTTGGCACTCAGTAATAATTGTTGAGTGAATATTGTTGTTGCTGTTAAAGTTGATTATGACTCATGATGACTCTATGAGTGCACAGTAGAACTGCTTCTTAGAAATTTCAAGGCTATGGCCTTTCAGAAAGAGAGTGCCACTTCTGTCTTCCGGGGTGCTTCTAGGTTGGTTTGAACAGCCAAACTTGAGGTTAGTAGTCAAGCACCTGTTTGCGCCACCCAGAGACTCCAGTGACTGAATGAATAAATGATTATTGTATAGATCAAAAGTAGTTGAATAGTCTGAGAAACAGAACCTATATATTTGACACTACTACCATAAGATTTTCACGAATAAGTTAATAACAACCAATAGAAAAGCAGTCAAAGGCTGTGGGTGGCCAATTTACAAGACAAAATCTGAGTGGTGATTAACATATGAAAATATCTTCAACTTCATTAGTAATTAAGCACATGGAATACCATTTAACTCATAAGGTGGAAAAAAATGCAGTCTTCACTAGGATGGGAAATAGCTGAAACTGTGACTTGCTGATGGTGAGAACATAGATAGCATTTTGACTATCAGTATTCACTAAGCCAGAAGATGCACGTATTCCTTGGCTTCACATTTCCACTTCACATATAAACCCCAGAGAAACATTCATACCTGTACGAAAAGACATGTTCCACAGTGTTCATTGCAGCCTTGTTGATTATAGCCAAGATTTGGAAATAACATACTCATCTGCAAAAGACTGAGTAAATTGTTAGATGTATGTAACTATATATTACTCAGCAGTAAAAATGTACAAACCTGAGCTATGAGAATGGAATATGAGTAAAAGTCATGAACATAATACTGACTGAAGAATAACGTATAAAATGATATGAAGTATATCACTTACATAGTGTTTTTAAATTATGTAAAATATTTATTATATTATGCAATGATAGATGGAAATACCAAATTTAAGAGCCTGGCTATTTCTAAGGACAAAATGCAGGAGGGAAGTGGAATATAGGGAAGGTAACATAGTGAACTTCAGCTTATGTATCTTTAAATTTAAAAAAAAAAGGTCAAAAACAAATACAGGGTAATCAACATTTAGTAAAATTAGGTAAAGTTCAACAACTGTTTATTATGTATATATATATGTATATTTGGTATGTTACCAATTAAAAAGTCATTTGTGCTTAGAATATTTTAGAATCATCCCTGCTTTCAAAGTAGAATATTTTGCTAGCATCTAAAATAATTTTAAGAACTTTTTATTTTGCAGATTTGCCTAAAGAATTACCTCAGAAGCTGTTTGATATTTCAGAAGTATCTTCAGCAACAATGGCCCATTCATTGGCCACAGCAGTTCCAGAATCACCTAGAATTTATCCTGCAAGGATGCCAAAAACGCCTCGAACACCTAGATTACAAGATCCTAACAAAACACCAAGATTTTATCCTGTTGTTAAAGAACCAAAAGTTATTGACATAAAGGTACACAAAACAAGCAGGAATAGAAAGCCTATGACATTACAGAATGAAACTTTTTAGTTTCTGTCACTTTAAAAAGTACATGTGTTTTAGATTGTAAGAATTCATCAAAAAATGGTATTTTACCACAGTGATCTTAGGGTAACAACTTTTTACAATTCAGTAGTGAAATTAAAGATTATCAGGAGGTGTGATGAAGAAGCACGC
The DNA here is from genome assembly GCA_028571685.1 of Heterohyrax brucei. Lineage (NCBI taxonomy): Eukaryota > Metazoa > Chordata > Mammalia > Hyracoidea > Procaviidae > Heterohyrax > Heterohyrax brucei. The sequence goes on along the minus strand of CM053143.1, from coordinate 50,947,385 downwards.
TAAGGTGCATTTCCTTTTAATCATTGGTTTACTAAGCTAGTAAAGAGACTTGTTTGTTAAGTTATATAACTTGTATGTGCAGATGTTTGAGTTTTGTGACTTCATATGATTTCATAATGTGTCACCCACAGTATGAAGTTGTTTGAGTTGGTTTACAGTCAGAGGGTTTTAATATTCTTGTGGAGTTCACACGACTGAAAGTAATTGCAATGTTTGACTTCTTTTTTTTCAGAGTCCAAGAAAAAGAAAAACACGGCATAGTACAAATCCCCCTCTAGAGTGTCATGTTGGTTGGGTAATGGATTCCAGAAATCATGGGCCAAGAACATCCTCTTTCAGGTACCCCGTTTGTTAAATTGTTTTGGTCTTAATTTGCAATTTGTCAGAAAAAGTTATTGATTAGATGTTTAGGAATATTTTTAAGTCAGTATGTTAGCAATTATGAAAAAATGGACAAAGTTTTAATAAGGGAAATGAGTAGTTTTGTGATATGTAAGTAAAGTAAGTACATTAAGGAAATAATTTAATAGGGCAGTTAGTTTTTATTTTTATTTTTTCAATTTAAACTTGTCTTCGCAAGTGTGTATTCTTGGATTTATTAACTGTTTAGCTCTGTTAAAGTTACTGTCTTTGGAATGACTCCAGTATCTTGTTCTTACTGGCATTTAATTGGTTTTTAACAGATATTTATTCAGTAAATTAATATGCTAAACAATCTACTCAAACTATAAAGGTTATGGAAACAAAACATTATTTTAAATATTTTTCCTTTTTTGAGAAACAATCATTTTAGGTTTATTGATAATTAGCATTAAGTTTTCTTTTAGTTTTTAAAAAAGAGGGCTACTCAGAAAAGAAGACTTGAGCAAACCTTTTAGGGTGCCAGTTATATTCAGAGCAGCATGTTTTGTCCTGCAGAGGGGACAAAGAGATGATTTACTGCTGCTTGTTTTGTGTTTATCGTAAACCTGTCTTGTATTTAAACCAATCTTATGTTTGCACTACACATTTTCAGAATAGTTATTTGATAATTTTTCCTTTGAAAACTTAGCTTTGGGAAAGGATGCGTTTTGACTGGTTGTCAGAAGGGGGAAGATTAGTTAGTTTCGTTGAAAGAAAAGCTATGTTTTGTGATTTGAGAAATCTATAAATCTGTCTTTCCAGAGATAGAAATTTGGTACTATACAATTTTAACCTTAGGTATCTTATCCCTTAAAAGACAAAATTGTATGTCTCCTCATGTACACTTACAGCTTGTTGATAGTTATTTTTGAATAATTTGAAAGTTTTTCCCCAGAGTGTTTTTAATAGAAGCAGTATATTTAGAAATGAACAAATAATTGTGAAAAATGTCTTACTTTTAATTAGTGAAAAGGAAATAATCTGATTAGGTCATAGTTCTTAACGTTTAGTTATGAAAATATTTAAGATTCACGTTTTTGTCTTTAAATACATTTATGTAGTGATTTATTCATTCCAAGCCACCATTCCATCATGCCACAGAACAAAGTATATCAGGAATACAATCCTTAACCAAGTGGTAGGCATTTTCTAGTGACAGTGAGTACAATAGGGAGCAACTTAAATTGACTCCCTATCTTTCTAGAGCTTAATTCTGGGATGGTGGACAAGTAATTATAATAATGAATGATGAGTTTTATGGCAAGAAGACTAGTATGTTGCTTAGAGCAGTAGAATCTGAATTAGTCAAAGAAGTCAGCAAAGGCCTGTCTCAAGGAAATGAACACTATTAACAAAGAGTTAGGAATTAACTTAATTTTCTATCTTGTGGACTTGGTGGTGCCATTAATTAATAGAATAGGTGCTAGAGGAAAGAGTATATTTGGAAGTGGAGATTATGAATTCAGTTCTAAACCTTTTGCATATTTGCAGTGTATGTGAAAGATCCAGGTGAAGGTAACCAGAATGCAGTTGTATACATATGTAGATTAACAGCTCAGAAGTGAATGATATCTGACCTAGAAATAAAGAGTTTTGCAATAGGAACAGTGTGTAGAATGAGAAGACCAGAGATTCAGGTGCTAGGAACAAGGTTTGAGGAGTACCAGTCTTCAAGGTGAAAGAAGGAGGAGCCTGTTAAGGAAATGAGAAAGATATTTTGAAAGTGGTAAGCAATCTGTGTGAACAGTATTTGCCTCAGCTAGATTAAAATTACTTCATGCTCTAGGAAAAACAGCAAGTTAAATGTTTTTGAGGAGTAGACTCTTTCAAGTGAAAAAAGATTTCTAATTTCCCTTATGTTGTTTTCTCTGACTCATGAATTATTTTCAAAGTGTGTTATTTAATTTTCCAAATATTAGGGGATATTCCAGATATCTTTTGATTACCAGTTTCTTTCACTGTCCGACAGTGTGTTTTGTATAATTTCAATTTTTTTTAATATTGTTGAGATTTGGTTTATTGCCAAGAACATGATCTACTTTGCTGAACGTTCCATGTGCACTTGAAAAAGCTTGTGTATTCTGTGAGCTGTTGAGTAGACTGCCCTGTAATTGCCATTTAGATCTGCTTGGTTTTCTAGTGCTAACACAGAGATTCCACAAGTGAGAGGCTGTAACAGATGGGGATTTGTTTTCTCAGTTTAGGAGGCTAGGAGTCTGAGAAGAACTAGATGGTACCTAGCTAGAATGAAGAAAAATATAGAATAGAACTTAAAATTCCTTTAGCAACAACAACAGCTTTAGGGGAAGGCTTTCTTGCTTTGCTGGCTCTGGAAGAAGGTCCTTGTCTCTTTTGAGCTTCTGCTCAGGAACAGTCGTCATGTGGCTTGACATCTGTGTTCTCCTATCTGTGCTGTGCTCACTTGTTTAATAACTAGTTTCTTCTATATCTCAAAAGAGATTGACTGAAGATACACTCTACATTAATTTTGCCTCAGTGGCATAACAAACGTGACCCATTCCCAAATGGGAATATAATCACAGACATTTTTGGTGTACACAATTCAATCCATAACAAGGTCCAAGATGATTGATAGTATTGTTCAGGTCTTCTGTATCCTGATATTCTGTATACTTGTTCAATCAGTTACTGAGAGAGGAATGTTGATGTTTCTATAATTATAAATATGTTATTTCTTCTTTCATTTTTTATTACATGTTTTTTAATGGTATTGAGTCCATGCACATTCATATTATTTTGTCTTAATGAGTAGCTCCTATTATCATATGTACTTTTCCTTTTATTTTTTGGTAATATTTTTGTTTTGACATCTAGCTTGTTTAGTATTAATATAACTACCCTAACTTCTCTTGATTTGCGTTTTAGTGACATTGTTTACCTTCTTCAAAATGTGTGAATATTCTCATTATTTCCACTCTGGTTAATCTGTTTGCGTTTATCTAGTTTTTCTGCCTCTTTACGGTCTCGTCTTTGTTTCAGAGTAATTATTGGCCATTTGTCTCATATAGGTGATTTTTTTAAAGAAGCACAGAATTCATGGATGATATTATTTTTTTATTAGCTACAAGGTAACATCAAGGATAGTTTTGGTTCAAGGTTTGAAGAGTATCTCAAGGCAGGAGTTTCAGGGAGTCTTCCAGTCTCAACCAATTTAGTAGGTCTGGGTTTTGGTGTTTTTTTTTTTTTTTTTTTAAGAATTTTATGTTCTATTCTGTGTTTTTCCCCTTCTAGCTGAGCGCCATCTAGTTGTTCTCATCTTAGGGTAGATGAGGCCATGGTTCATGTAGACTATTTGTCTATAGGCTAGTTTCTCCTTTGAGTCTTTTTTTAAAAAAAAATACTGTGATTTAAGTGCAAATTTATAGTCCATATCAATTTGCCATATCACACCCAGAACTTGTACTGTTATTCTACTCTAACTGCTCTCTCCTCCATCCTCCCCCACTCCCTGTGACAGCACACTCCTGCCTTTCATCTGGAACTTGTGTCCATTTGACCACGATCTGTCCCCTCCTCACTCTGTCATCTCACCTCCAGTGATGAGCTTCATGGGCAGCCCTGTGTACATAGTTAAGTTCAAAAGTTTTAGTTGCCTGTTTCATTCCATGTTGTATATAGTCCAGTTCAGTCTTTGGAGAGCTGGCTTCAGTGCTGGATGCAATCTGGGGTTAGAAAGTCTGGAAGCCACACTCCCAGGGGATCCACCAAACTGATGGACCATCAAATGTGATTATTTAGTAGAGTTCTAGTTCTGCCCCCTTATCTTTCTCCTGCTATGTCAGCAGCTCCATACTATGTACCTTGCCCAAGCAGTCATTGGTGGTAACGGGGCGCTGTCTAGTTCTTCTGGTCCTGTGCTAAGCAGATTCTGGCTCGTATGTCTCCGTCCATCTGGCAGATTCATATGCTTTAGTCTTTGGTTTCCTTCTCTTGCTTTTGCTCTGGATGAGTGGAGACCACTAGTAGTATCTGAGATGGCCACTTGCAAGGTTTTAAGACCTTAAACACTACTCATCAAACTAGGATATAAGATATAACTTTATGGGTTATGTTGCATCAGTTGACTGAGATGTTCCATAATCTTTTACTTTTAACCAGTTTATATTTTATATTCACATGGACAATATACTTGGGTCTTGTCTTGCTTTTTATTAGCCATTCTGACAACTTCTATCTTTTAATTGACATATTTACAGTATTTACATTTAATTAAATTACTGATGTGGTTAGATTTGAATCTGTCATTGTATTTACTTTCTGTTTGTTTTATCTGCTCTTTGTTCTTTTTTCCTTTCCTGTATTTTTTTAAAATTAGAGTTATTCTACTTTATCTCTACTGTGAATTTATTAGTTATACTTTTGTTTTTTACTGGTTCTGTAGAATTGATGTATACATTTTTAAGTTATAACAGTATATTTTTAATTAATGTTACACTGCTTCATGTATTGTATAAGAACTTTACAACAGTACACTTCTATTTCTTCCCTCTCATCCTTTGGGCTGTACTTTGTTCATTGTTGTTTGAAGTAAAAGTGGTGTTCCATGAAAACAGCAGTTAGTTCAGCTTGCATCTTCGCCACACAAGCACTTTGCCTTAAGCCAGCCATCCTACTTTGACACGCTGTGGAAGTACTTTATGCTTACTGTTAATTTTTGTCACAAAAAGACAGGTACTTTTGTGATTTCATAAAGTGAATTTCTCTGTTTCATCAAGCACATTCCTAAGTTGAAACTGCCTCTTTTCCAGTTGTAAAGTGTGGCAATGAAGAATACATTGACTAGTAAATATCATTTGTGCCACTGCCTTGACTCATAACAGTGGTTTTGCTCACCATTGCTTTTGTATCATCAGTAGAAATGTCAACACAGTGAGAAGGGCAGGTGTCTCAGCATAAAAATTGCTTTAATCTGGCAGATTTCTGAGAGATTCTCGGGGCTCACAGGGTTCACAGACCACATTTTGAAAACCACTGATTTAGATTAATGACAAGAAGATCACTTTGGTGACCAGACAGAGGAGGGAGATTGGAAAAGCAAGGAGCCCAGGTATTTCAAGTGAAAGAAAAGAAAGACCTAGATTTGAATAATGGCATGCAGATGAAAAGGAAAAGACAGATTTAGGAAGTATTTCAGAAATGGAATCAATGATGACTCAGAATTGCATGTATCTCTTGCAGAGAATGAGATCATTCCTTTATCGTTGTGGCAGATTTTATACTTCATTTCTGCATATTCACTTTACATCATTAACCTAATTACTTAAAATAAGAAAATTAAAAATTCCCCAGTAGTATAAGTAAACAACAGACAAGCCACATTCTCAGATACATGAATAATGAATGAATCTGGAGAGGAATCAGCTATTCAGCTACCTCCTTTTTACTTTTTGTTTTCATTTTAGAATTTATGTCCATCGTTTTTATCAACCTTTGACTTGCGTATGTGTTCAACATAAATAGCACTTCATATGTAGATCTATATGCAATTAATTAGGAAAGTTTTAGGGGCTTTTTCATTGCTCAGGCTCCCTGTAATGAAAAAAAAAATAGTACAAATTGGTTTAAACGCTTGGTTCTTGGTATTTCGGTTTGAAGGGTTTTTTTCCCTCCTCAAACAGCAGTTCAAATACTTCACCTTCAGAAGGTACACCACTAGTAGGAAGTTACGGATGTACTCCTCATTCATTCCCAAAGTTTCAACATCCTTCTCATGAACTTTTGAAGGAAAATGGCTTTACCCAACAAGTGTACCACAAGTATCGTCGAAGATGCCTAAGTGGTAAGATGCCTATATTTACTTAGCTGTATATAAAATTAAAATATAATTCTAAAAAAATTCATGTTGTCATTTAATATAAACGTAAGATATTCTTTTATTTTCTAGTAATTACCTTAGGTAAATATGTTCATTATGTGTTTTGTAGTATAGACATATCCCAGACATATTCATAAAGTTACTTTTTCAAGTTATAGTGACAGATGTTTACATTTTAATCTAGTACCCTAAAATAAGATGTTTTATCCTAAAGTTGACCATTGAGTCAGAAAATAGAGTAACATTTGTCTTTTGCTTTGGAGAAACCTAGATACATTTTAGTATTAATGTGTTTCAGCATTCTTCATTTTAAATTATGTGAAATGTCTGTTAACAGTGTTGATTTTTTAAAGTATGTTCAATAAAAAAAAAAATGATTCATTATTTTAACTTTCTCCAGAGAGAAAACACTTGGGAATTGGCCAATCCCAAGAAATGAATACCCTCTTTCGTTTCTGGTCCTTTTTCCTCAGAGATCACTTCAATAAAAAAATGTATGAGGAATTCAGACAACTTGCTTGGGAAGATGCAAAAGAAAATTACAGGTAAAATATTTTGTATTATCTTTATACTTGATGGAAGTTTTAAAATAGTGATAATAATAACATAGTAATGACATATTTGAATTTGAGCTGTGAAAGTAGCCAAGATGATTGGAGGGAAGAACATATTAGGGCTACTGCTGTATAGAAAATTACTCTAAAATTTAGTATGTTAAAACAAACTATATTAGTTCACACAATTTCTAAGGCTTTCTGGCTCAGGGTCTCTTGTGAAGTTGCAATTAAGGTACTGGACAGGGCTACAGTCTCTGAAGACTTGGTTCAGGCTGAAGGTTCCCCTGTTCAAAGTCACTCACATAGCTATTGAAAGGAGGCTTCAGTTCCTCGTCACATGGGCCCCTCCGTAGGGCCATTCAATGCACATGAGTTAAGAAAGAAAGTGTTATGACGCCTGATCTTTTGAAGGAAAATGGTGTTATTCAACAAGCATCATCCTCTAGTTGAGTCAGCTGCACATGGCCCTTTTTCTGCAAACTTAATGTCCTTATCCATTCATAGGTTCTGCTTATTGCCATGAGTTGAAGGTAGAGTCCATGTAATTTGCTGGCCAACTGCCTACAGCTTATCTCAGGTTCTCTAAGTAGTGTAGTTATAAGAGAAAATACGAAAATTTGCTTTCTCATCTATCTAGTGATTACAGCTCATTTAACAAAATCATCTGCTATCAACTCCACATTGGTGGGTAGTGTCTGGGGTCTTAAAAAGCTGCCAAACTGCCATTTGAGGGTACAGCAAATGGTCCCAACTTAGCAGGAACAGATGATCACCATGGACCAAAATGACACAGGGGAAAAAGAACCCAGAAGACACAGATACCCACATGAGTGGGTGACTACATGGACTTGTGACCGGAAGAACTGGATGGTGCCTGGCCACCACCGGTGATAGCTGTGATGGGGCTCACCGAGTTGAGTCTCACTGACAACACAAGAATAAAAAGGAGTGCACCCTGAGATCTCCACTAAAAAATCGCAACTGATGGTCCAGGGGCCTCAGAGTTCCCTCGGGAGCATGACCGCTGACCCTGATGCTGCCCCTGTCCATAAATCATAATGGAGATCAACTCTTCGGACAGGAATGGATTGGACTTGGTGACACAGAGTGACCATATCATGTGCACTTCATGGTTCTGTGCGTCTACAGGATGTCGTCCTGCTCACCTCTGGCTGGAGGAAGGGGAGTGGGAGAAGAGGAGGGGATAGCAGATTGTTGGGAGGATAAGACATGTATGGAGCAGAGGGGAAGAATGTCCTGTCACTGGGCAGGGAGAGCAGTGGAAGCTGCGTATAGGTGGGCACGCAAATTTATATGGTAATGTACATTTTCATTTAATCATAATAAAAGAAAAATCTGCTATCAGTCTTACTTTACACAAAAGCAAGGAGTCTCTTAGGAGCTATTTAATTATGTTTGTCCTGTTATAGTTAAATGGACCAACTACAGCTAGGATCCAGGGCAAAAGAGTATGATTTTTGTGTAGAGTGCTAATTATGCTGAAGAGTATTTAATACCACACACAAACACTGTTGTAAACCTTGGTTTGGGAAACACTGATAACATTCCTGATTTATTCCTTAGTCTTTTGACTGGTTCTTCAGAAATAACAAGGAGAGATACTCTGTCCTTTCAAAGATACCATGTTTTAGCTGTCCCAGGGATGCCTTTCATTCTGCATGTTCTCTATATAGTCTTGCACCATATAACATCCATTCAGACAGTGTCTAACCTCGCATACGTCTCTATGAGGTTGTAATGTTGTTAGGTGCTGTCAAATAGACCTCAGCTCATAGTGACTCTGCAGGACAGAGTAGAACTGCCCCATGGAGTTTCAGGGAGTGGCTAGTGGAATGGAAGCCCTGATCTTTTCATTAGCAGCTGAGCTCTTAACCAAATAAAGTTCAGATATCCCAGCTGAAGAATGGGACATAGCAGAGGTAATACATAAGAAACACTTCCAAGCTACATAGTGTTTTCATGAGCATCACTGAGTAGCATGTGTTCATTATTACAAACCATTGTTTGTATTGAACTTAAATTTTTCATGTAATAGATTTTATGGCAGTTTGTTCTTTAGTACAAGTAGCTGGGATGTTGCCTGTATATAGTAGGTTGTGTGCACAACATCCAAATCACTTAGAACCGTATTTTACTGACTGTGTAGTGGGTGATAAGCAGTGCATGACTACTTGTGGGAGGTTCTATGGCCGAGTCAGGAAACCCTGGTGTCATAGTGGTTAAGTGCTACAGCGCTACTAACCAAAAAGTCAACAGTTCATATCTGCCAGGTGCTCCTTGGAAACTCTGTGGAGCAGTTCTGCTTTGTCTTTAGGGTCGCTGTGAGTTGGAACTGACTCGATGGCAGTGGTTTCGGTATGGCTCAGTCAACAAAAACAGCAAAGCCAGCTATGGATTACTAAGTACCACCTCAACTAAAAAATGCATATTAAAATTTATGTTATGTATAAAATTTTATTTTGGGGGATTTTTTGAACCCTATATTGTATGTATCCATTGTGCTAACTACTAGATATTGCATTGTCATAACAAAACTTTGATTATAAATCTTTTATTTACTCTCCACAGGTATGGATTAGAATGTCTGTTCAGGTTTTATAGTTATGGACTGGAAAAGAAATTCAGGCAGGAAATTTTTAAGGACTTCCAAGAAGAAACTAAAAAAGACTACGAATCTGGTAAAGAAAAATAAAAACACTTATTCTTTTTGGGAATGTAAGCCTAAGCTTATCAGTCCAGACCATTTAAGACCTTTGGGCTGCTATTACAGTTCTTGATAAAGGATGGGAGGAATATACTAAGAAGGGCCTTTCTGTGAGGTACTAGAAAATAGGTGCTCCTAAGTGTTTTCTATATGGAAGTGTATTTTGTCACTGCCCGGTTGAGAAGCATGGCTACTCGCTGATGTTTAGTAAAACTGAAAATGCTGTGTAACATCAGTAGGTATGCTTGGAAAGGTGGAAGAACACAGGGATTAAGTGTGCCACTTGGGTAGGACCTCAGATCAGCATCCCATTTCTACTATAGTAAAACTGGTGTGGAACTGTGTAAGGTGGAAACCTGTCAGAAAAGGAAAACGCAAATCTTTTCTGCCAGTAGAGTGATAGAAAGTGGTACAACTGCACCCTGTCAAAGGTAGAAAACCTGCAAGACCTGGAATCTTGTCGAGTTCCAGCTCTCACAGGTTTCACTATACCTAGTAGTTGTGTGACTTTGGGCGAATTCCTTAACCTTCCTAGCTTCACTTTCATATTGGTAATGTGGAATAAGGAACGCCTATCTTACAGAGTTGTGTATCTCAATTTAGTTATATATATAATAAAGCACTTAGAACAATGTCTGTTATATAACAAACATGTGATAAAAAGGTTAAAATGTTAGCTACTGATATTGTTAATTCATGATATGTCTTATTTTCAAGATGTAGATAAAGTGTATATTGGCAGATAAAAGATTCATCTCCAAATTGCTGGAAGGATCATGGTTGGTGTGAATCATTTTTTTTAAATTATATATGAGTTATAGTGTTTATTCTTCTTTGTTATTAGGTCAGCTGTACGGACTAGAAAAATTTTGGGCTTATCTGAAATACTCTGAGTCTAAGACACAGTCTGTTGACCCAAAACTTCAGGAATACCTCTGTAGTTTTAAGAGGTTAGAAGACTTCCGTGTTGATGTGAGTTTTAAGTCCTTTCTTCTATATTTTTTTAATACCTTTATACTTTGATCTCTTATCAATACCTTTTGTAATTTTAAAATTTTTGTTTTTTAACTTTTCGCTTAGCAGTAATATCAAACTTTAAAACAGGTACAAAAATAGTATACTTTGTCATTCGGTTCCCCTAGATGTTAACATCTTATGTAAACATACTGCAGGTGGCAGTTCATTTTAATTTTGACATACTCCTATTATTAAATATTTTATAGATTTGATAACTTTTATGTGCATATGTTACTAATTTCTCAGCAGTTTTCTCAATTTTTAATACACTTTTAGCCACATAAAGTTTTTGTATTTCATGCCAGTGAATTTAAGGTGCCCCCATAATATATATTAAGGCAAGAATATTATATTCACGAGTGAAGGCAGAGTGATAGGCTTTAAACAATTTGATTTCAAGAGGAAAAAGAATGTTTTAGAAAAAGAATGGTGTGAACCAAAGAATACCAAAGAAAAAAGGGAAGAAGAAAAACTGAAAAATAAAAAGAATAGAGTGAGCTGAAAGGAAGCCTGGTCTATCTCTGTTGACTATTGAATTCACTCTTGCAGTTTTGTGTAAATGGGTTGGATGGCTCAGAGATTGAGTTAACAGAGATGCATGCGCCATTGGAATTAAGCACTTTTTTCCTAGAGTGATCTAACTAGTTCTGTCACAAAGATGTTTCTGCTCTGTAAGAGTGGCGTTATAGTGACTCTTGTTCTGTCTGAACAGAAGCTAAGATTCCATACCTCCTTTTTTAAGTACAATAGAAGACTGGAAAAGGTGATTATTGTTGTAACTCGCCTCCAGATACTGGTGGTGCAGTGTTTACTGTTCAGTTATTAACCAAAAAGTTGGTGGTTCAGACTTGCCAACACATTTCCTGGGAGTAAAATGTGGCAATCTACTTCTGTAAAGATTCACAGCCATAGACATGGGACAGTTCTACTCTGTCTGTCATATAGTGTCACTATGAGTTGAAATTGAATTGATGATAATGAGTCAGTTTTAAATTGTTTTGAGTTCTTAAATCTCTGTTTACTGGGAAGGTGTATAAAGCTGGCTTATTTTGAATGTAGTATCTCTTTTCACTGCCCTTGCAGTTTGAGGGAACTTGGGAGCTTTAGGTTTGAAAGATGTTTAATACTATCAATAATACTCTACCTATCCTAAGAATCTTAGGTTAACCATTAAACTTTGATGAAGGTTATTTGACTTGGCATCTTTTTTTTTGCCCTGCTGTTTTCATATATCTGTTAGTTAAACATTACCATACTCAAGCACTTGCAATGGGATTTTAGGGTTGCCAAAGGAACTAGCATTTTAAGTACTTTGCATTTAAGAGACCAAGTAAGAAGGACTATGGTGTCTCTGAAGTGTATCCTTGGAAACAAGGAGTATACCTCACAGCCTTATGCTTACGCCCTACTGTGTGTCTCAGACCCTAAAACATTAAAGAAGGTTAATAAAAATAAGTTTCATGAAAGAATGAGCAAATACTACTTGGCAGATTTAATAGAGGAGGAAATATATGCTTAACACCTTAAATTACTCTTAAGTTTGTGATACTAATGAAATCTACTGAAGCACCAACGTAGTTTCCATCTTTGTTGGAGCAGTCTGGCCTTAGATTTTGAAGGGAGGAAAAAAAACAGTAAAATTGTCAACTGTGTTGTGTTTCATGATTTGCAGCCCCCAATTAGTGAAGAACTTGGAAGTAAAAGACATTCATCTACTTCCAGTGAGGAGAGTAGTCGTCATAGACTTCCATCTACTTTCTATCCAAAGCCAACAAATGCTGCTAAGCCTGCATCTGCTGGTCAGCTTCAGGCCTCAGTAAACTCTCCTAGACGGGATGCTTCACAGGAGTCCACTGACAGTTTACACCGGAACAGTGCTGCCTCGGTTTCATCAAATGGAGACGTGCCTGAGAAATAGACTCGTATGAAAGCTGTTTGCCCTTGAAATCAACATTTACATCAGTATTTATTTGGGAAAAGTCTTCTGTGGCTTAATTGTGAGAATCAGAAAAAGGGAAGAGTAGTGGTAGCATTTTTTATTCTAGCAGGATAAATTCAAAAACCACTTCCCCTGATTTCACAAAGGATCATTTTGGGGACCTTGTATAGTGATCCTCTAGTTGCATGTATTTTAGGCGAGTATTTCTTTCTCAAAGCCATTGTTTATAAGAAGAGCATTCTTTACATATATATAAAAACAGCATAAGGAATGCTTGACATTTCAGCTCATACTTCTTAAAGAAGATATAGTATGTTGTATTTATCTCTTCTGTAGAGCTTTCTTAAAGAATCCAAATCATCCCAGTGTCAACTCTTATTTGAACTTATCAAATATAAAGGAAGATTACATACTTTTTTTTAATTCAGAAAAAGAATATGAAATAATAAGTTTTCTTTTAGACATACAATTTAAAGAATTTTTTTTCTTTCCCCACAAAAGTAAAAATGTATAGCAAGGTTGCAGTTATATTGAAGTATGTGTACTTTGGATGCTGGGTTTTGCTTTTATTCCTACCCTTAAGTCACACCTCATGAGTTCTGTAGTTACTGGGTTGCTGTGAAGTTTCCTGAATAGGAGAAATTTACTTCTGTGATTCTGTGTAAACTCGCACAAGTAATTGAAAACTGGATTGGGGTTGGTTGGAGTACTGTCCGAACTTAATTAAATCTTGCACTGTTTTGAATGTATCTGCTATTTGTACATCTGCAGGTAGGGTATGTCACAAGCAATCAGATTATCTTCAGTTTCAAAGGAGTACTTAGTTTTTCCATTTTTTTTCTTTTAAATTTGTTTTATGCTCAAGTGTTTTAAAAAGTTACAGCAAATTTATTTCTAATTTTTATTGCTATGGCAACTAATGTAAATGATAGTTTCAGTTTTGGGGGGAATTTAAAAAATAAAGCATTTATTCTGAATTGTCTGAATTGGTTTTTGATTTTTTTTTGTTTAGGATATAGTTAAGAAGCTTTAAGATTAAAATTCTGCTAATAGAAGACCACACATTTTGTAACTGAAGTTTTGGTTACAGACCTGTAGTTATTTAGCACACCATGATTCACGTTATTTTCATGTAATGGCAGAGATAGCTAATTTCAGTACATGAAATTTTTCTTTTTAAGTAGAGTGAGTGGATGTCTTATTCCTAAAAATGACATTCAAATACATACAGTCTTCTTTGGATAAATGAGCTATTTATCACTAAATAAGAAATTTTCGTTAGGTTGTCTCCCATCCACAAATGATCATATACTATTTTGTAATTTGAGGGGGATCATTTTGATGCTTGAGTTCTAGAAAACATTCAAATTTGAATATTGGAAAATTTTTCTTAGAGATGTTGGAAAGGGGATGCAAAACAACTAATGGATTATAATGATTTTTAATATACTTTCTCAAGTGAATATGTAGTTCTAGCTTTTCAGTGAGAAGTTTCTAAACTAAGGCTTTGAGTGGTCTTTTTAAATGATCTGGAAATTTTTTTAAACATACTTTTTGTGTCAAACATATACATCCAAACTTGTATTTAACCCAATTATTTCTGCTCATCTACATATGCAAGTGTAACTTTAATCGGAAAATTGTATTTTTTTAGTGAATCAATAATTTTGTAATATGTATTAGTAATTTTATATTATTTTGATTTATAACCATAATGCATGTACATTGGGAAGTTTAGAAAAGCACAAAGAAGAAAATAAAGTACCTTTTTTAAAAAGAAAAAACCAAAATTGGTATCATGTTATACATAGTGTTGCAGCCTACTTTTTTTTTAAAACTTCATAGAGGTAAGCATTTTCTAATATCATTAGTATTTCTGATGTGTTAGCTTTTGACTTCCGACATATGGCTGTGTACACCATAACTTTTAATAGCTATGTAGTATTCCAGGGTATCTGTATACCGTAGTTCATTAACTAGTCAGCTACTGTTAGCATTTAGTTTGTGGCCAGCTTTTGACTGTTAAAAACAGTGGCTTGGTTATTAATATCATTATGGTTTAATCTTGGTATGTGAACTTGGAGTTATTTCCTAGAATAATACCTAGAGGTTGAAATTCTGAGTAAAAGCATGCTCCCTTTTAAGCCCTAATAGAAGGGTTATACAGTTGATACTGTCACCAGTAGCATCTGCTTCACTACATCCTCTCTAACCCCAGTTACTGTATTTCTCTCTGTTAGGTTGAGAAGCAAAAAAAAAAATTTAATCTTATTAATGTCAGTATTATAATGAGATTACTAATAAGTGATCATTTTTTTATTTTTTATTTAACATAACTGAGTGAAAATGTACATTCACGTATAAATTTACATGCTCACCTATATGCAGCTTCCACTGCTCTCCCTGTCCAGTGACTGCACACTATTCCTCTCTGCTCCATACATGCCTCATCCTCCCAACAACCTCCTGTCCCCTCCTCTCCGTCCACTCCCCTTCCTCCAGCCAGAGGTCAGCAAGATGAAATCCTGTAGATGTTTATAACCACAAAGTGCTTCCAATATGTGGTCACTCTGCATTGTCAAGTCCAATCCATTCCTGTCCAAAGAGTGGACCTTTGTTATAATTTATGGGAAAGGGCAGCATCAGGGCCGGGGGCCATGCTCTCAGAGGAACCCCAAAACCACTGGACCATCAGTTGAAGTCTTTTAGTGGAGATCTCAGGATGCACCCCTTTTTATTCTTGTGTTGCCAGTGAGACTCCTCTCTGTGAGCTCCATCGTGGCTATCACTGGTGGTGGCCGGGCACCATCCGGTTCTTCCGGTCCCAAGTCGACGTAGGCACCCACTCTTGTGGGTCTCTCTGTCTTCTCGGTTGTCTTTACTGCATGTCATTTTGGTCCTTGGTGAGCATCCGTTCCGGCTGAGTTGGGACCATTTGCTGTGTCCTCGGATGGCAGCTTGGCAGCTTTTAAGACCCCTGATGCCACTCACCAATGTGGTGTGCAGAGAGCTCTCTTAGCAAAACGCTAGTTGTGCCAATTGGCCTGGAATTCGCCTAAGAGCATGGTCCCCCGCCCCCCGCCCCAGCTACTCTATCCTTGCAGTATTGAGTTAAGATGGAAGGACTACTCAAGTTATGCTGAAGTCCACTTAATGTTGTTCTTGTTTCTAATGTGTGCTATCACCGCTTTCTCCCAACTAGATTTCTAGTAACTACCTAAACTAAAGCCTCCCCGCTCCCTCCCTCCCTCCCCTCCCTTGCAGCTGTCAAAGAGTCTTTTCTTCTATACACAAGTCTGTTTTTGAGGTCTTATCATAGAGGTCTCATACAGTATTTGTCCCTTTGTCACTGACTACTTTCACTCAACATAATGTCTTCCAGTTGAAACCAGGTTAGGAAATGTTTCCTAGAATCATCGTTATTCTTTATCATTGCGTAGTGCTCCATTGAGTATATGTACCATAGTTTATCTATCCATTCTTCTATTGTTGGGCATCTGGGTTGATTCCATCTTTTTGCTATTGTGGACTGTGCTGCAGTAAACATTCTGGTGCATGTGTCCGTTGGTGTGAAAGGCCTTGAATCTGTAGGATATATTCCAAGTAGTGGAATTACTGGATCAAATGGTATATCGATATCCATTTTTTTAAGGAAGTACCAAATTGCCTTCCAAAGAGGCTGGACCATTTGGAACCCACCAACAGTGTGGGAGGGTTCCACTTTCTCCACAGCCTCGCCAGCATTTGTTGGTTTGTGTTTTCTGGATCATGGCCAATCTTGTTGGGGTGAGATGGTATCTCATTGTTGTCTTGATTTGAATTTCTTTAATAACTAAAGATCGTGAACATGTACGCATGTGTTTTTTGGCTGCCTGGATCTCCTCTTTAGTGAAATGTCTGTCCATCTCCTTTGCCCATCGCTTAATTGTATGGATTATCTTCTTACTGATATTTTGTAGTATCTTATAGATTATGGAGATCAGGCGTCGATCTGACATAGAGTTGCCAAATATTTTTTCCCATTCTGTGGGTGTTCTTTTAATTCTATTAATAAAGTCTTTGGATGAGCAAAAGTGTTTGATTCTTAATAGTTCCCATTATATCTATTTTCTCTTCTGTTGATTGAGGTTTCTTTGACAGATTTTGGAGTCTGTCCTCATTGTGTATTAAAACTTCCATTGTTCCTACCTTTTCTTGGATGCACTTTATCGTTTTAGGTTTGATATTTAGGTCTTTTATCCAGTTGGAGTTGGTTTTTGTATAAGGTGTAAGATATGGATCTTGATTCAGTTTATTGCAGATGGATAACCAATTTTGCCAGCACCATTTGTTGAAGAGACTGTTTTTACTCCAGTTTAATGTCTTAGGGCCTTTGTCGAATATCAACTGTTCATAGGCAGATGGTGTCATCTTTGGGGTCTCAATTCTGTTCCATTGATCGATCTGTCTGTTCTTGTACCAGAACCAGGCTGTTTTGACCACTGTGGCAGTGTAGTATGTTCTAAGGTCGGGTAATGAGAGGCCTGCCAGTGTGTTCTTCTTCTTTAGTAGTACCTTACTTATCCGGGGCTTCTTCCCTTTCCAAACAAAACTGGTGATTTGTTTCTCCATCTCATTAAAAAATGATGCTGGAACTTGTATTGGGGTTGCATTATATAAATAAATTGCTTTGGGTAAAATAGACATTTTCACAATGTTAAGTCTTCCTATCCATGAGCAGGGTAGGTTTTTCCATTTATCTAAGTCTCTTTTAATTTCTTGTAGTAAGAGCTTGTAGTTCTCTTTGTAAAGGTGTATTGTTTCTCTGGTTAGATTAATTCCTAGGTACTTTATCTTCTTAGGGGCTATCATAAATGGTATTGATTTGATAATTTCCTCCTTAACAGTCTCGTTGTTGGTATAAAGGAATCCTACTGATTTACTTATGTTTATCTTGTATCCTGAGACTTTGGTGAACTCTTCTATCAGTTTGAGTAGCTTACTTATAGATTCCTTGGGGTTCTCTGCATATACAATCATATCATCTGCAAACAGGGAGATTTTAACTTCCTCTTTGCCAATGCAGATGCCCTTTATTTCTTCGTCTTGTCTAATTGCTCTGGCTGGAACTTCTAGCACAATGTTGAAAAGTAGAGGTGAGAGTGGGCATCCTTGTCTAGTTCCTGATCTCAAGGGAAAGTCTTTCAGTCTCTCTCCATTCAGGATGATGTGGGCAACTGGCTTTGTATAAATGGCCCTTATTGTGTTGAGGAATTCGCCATCTATATAAGTGATCATTTTAATGTTTATTAACTATTATTTGCAGATTGCATGGTCATCTTTCATGTTTTCCTTTTGGGATGATTGTTTCTGATTGGTTTATGGAGCTTTACTAACCTTTTACTTTGTAATTTTTGTATCTTTGAACTTGCGCATACGTTTGGGGGCAGATTTTATATACCCTTTAAAATTTTAATTTTAAATTCCGGATGTAAACATCAAGCAAATAAAGGATTGTGCTTCAGTGACAGAAAATAAGCCACTGGCTGTAGATCTATGTAGCCCTATCCAAAATTTATTTAAGTCTTTCTAGAGACCTTAAAGAGCCCTAGTGGCACAGTGGTTAAAGCAGTCAGCTGCTAGCTGACAAATCAAACCCACCAGCTGCTTTGTGGCAGAAAGATGTGGAGGCCTGCTTCCATAACCATTCACAGCTTTGGAAACCCTATGGGACAGTTCTACTCTTTCCTCTAGGGTCACTGGAGTCAGAATAGACTCAATGGTCTCTAGAAGGAAATCATCCTTCCATATGATTTTGTAGTTTTCAATTTTATTAAATAAGACAGACTTAAAAATGTTTGACTGATCAAGTGAATAATACTTAAATTGCCACTAGATGGCAGAATGGAATAACTCAGATCCATTGACTTTTGAGAGGTGAGAGAGAGACAGACAGACAGACAGACAGACAGACACAGAGAGAGAATGAGAGTGTGTATGTGTTGATCTCTCTTACTCTACCTTGTGGCAATACCATATAATTGGGTAAATTAACCCAAAGTGTATCGTTTGTTATTTCCTTTTTTTTCCCATAGTATTCCAAATCTACAAAATTTAAGTACCTTTTCTAGGGTGTTTTAGAATACATTAGACCTTCAGTACAACAAAAACTCAAGAAAAAGTTCACACGCAGGAAAAAAAAAACCTGATGGTCACAAGAGTGGGGCAAGAGAATCACTAGGTATGACAGGTGTCAACTTCAGTGAAGGGAAAGACAATGTACAACACGGGGGGGTCAGCACAGCTTGACCAAGGCAAAGCCATGCAAGGTTCCTAGACACAACCAAACTCTCAAGGGACCAAGTTGTTGGGGTCCATAATGTCAGGGTACATGTAGATCAATTGGTATATCATAGTTCATAGAAGAACATGTTCTACATCTTACGTTGATGAGCAGTGTCTGTGGCCTCGTTTTAAAAAAACACTATTGTGCTTTCTGTGAAAGTTCATGGCTCAGGTTAATTTCTCATCCAAAAATTTATATGCATTATTTTGTGACACTGGTTGCTGTTTTAGTCATCTGCTACTGCTCTAACAGAAATAACACAAAGTGGATGGTTTTAACACAGGAAAGTTTATTCTTACGTAGTCCAGTAAACTACAAGTCCGAATTCAGGGTGTCCGCTTCCGGGGAAGGCTTTGCCGCTGTCAGTTCTGGAGGGAAGTTCTTGTGTTGCATCAGTCTTTGGTCGGGGAGATCTTGGCACAGGAACCTCAGGTCTGAAGGATGTACTCCCAGTGCTGTTTTCTTGATGGTGTGAGGTTGCCAATTTTCTGCTTGCTTCCCTTTTGCTTTATCTCTCGTAAGATAAAAGGATAAAAGGTGGTGCAAGCCACACTCCAGGGGAACTCCCTTTATGTTGGAGCAGGGAGGTAACCTTAGGAAGGGATTTAGAGTCCCATCCTAATCGTTAACATACAGCATAGGAAAATCACAAAATGGAGGACAATCATGAAATATTGGGGATCATGACCTAGTCAAATGACTACACACATTTTGGGGGGACAGTTCAATCTATGACAGTTGCATTCCCCACAATGTAACAGCACCCTCCCTCATTCCACACAGGTTGCATACCCATCCGTTCCTATTCCTGCCTTCTCACCCTACTTTTGGACAGGAGCAGCCCATTTGGTATCATATAGCTGATTGAACTAAGACATATGATCCTCACATGTGTTATTTTTGGTTTTCTAGTCCTGTCTAACCTTTGAAGAATGAACTTCAGGAATGGTTTCAATTCTGGCTTAATAGAGCATCCAGAGGCCATAGTTTCGGGTGTTCTTCCAGTCTCTTCTCATACCGTTCAGTCTGATCTTGTTATGTCAGTTTGAATTCTCTTCTAAATTTTTCTCCCAGTCTGTCCAGGACTATGTTTTGTTCTCTGTCAGAGTGGTCATTGGTGGTAGGACACCCTGCTAATGCAAAACTGAAGCCGCTCTTGAAGGCTACCTGTTACCCAAAGAGTAGACAGACTTGTAAAACAAATAATAATACACATGAGGACCATGCTTTTTAGTTCATTCAAATATATGAGACCAAATGGGCAAACCCTCCTGAAAAGCAAGGAGAAGGCAGGAAGCGGCAGGGAAACTGGACAGATGGACACGAGGAACCTAGGGTGGAAGAGGGGAGAGTACTGTCACATTGCAGGGATTGCAACCAATGTCACAAAACATTACATAAATCTGTAAACTAACTTGAGCTGTAAACTTGTACCTAAAGCATATTAAAATTAAAAAAAAAAATACCATTGCTTTGGCTTTTTGTGCTTTTACTGAGAAGTGTGAAACTCTAGCATTATTTGTGATTAATTTCTGACATGTATAAAAGGGCAAGCGGATGTAAGATACATCTTTTTAAATGTCTGGCTAACTTAAGGTGTGTAATTAGATCACACAGCAAGTTAATGAATGGGTTCTGCCTGAAACATGAGAAACTTAAGACTAGATGTTACTCTCAGAACTAGAACAAATCCATTTCACACAGCTAATTGGATGCTGAATGAATTCAGATCGTCTAGGTCCAGAGACCAGGCTCTTTATCTTAACCAAATTGTTTCTTAACAGCTTAATACACTGGGCCGTGTGAATGCTGACTCTGAAACAAGTGTTAAGTGGTTAATACTGTAATTTTTTTATATGATAGGCGTCCTTTGAAGTGGATGGCCTTGTGGGATATTTAAATACCTACTTTGACCACTAAATGGTAAACCTTCTTTTCATGATTTGAGAACAGTGTCATTTGTATATTAAATGTTTTATTCAGAATTCGTTTAGGAAGTTTGCCCTGCTTTAGGGTCAACTGAAGATACTACATTACTCAGGAGTAATGGTATTCTAGTCTTTAAAGGTTTTCACTAGCTAATTCTTTTCAGAAGTAGACTGCTGGGTCCTTCTTCCTAGCCTTAGTCTGGAAGCTCAGCTGAAACCTGTCTACCATGGGTGACCCTGCTGGTATCTGAATACTGATGGCATAGCTTCCAGCATCACAGCAACATGTAAACCCTACGATACAGTAAAGTGACAGACAAGTGGGGAATGAAGATCAAAGACCACAGCCTTCAATATGTATTGCACTTCAGCATCAAGAAGACAAAAATCCTCAGAACTGGACTACTAAGCAACATCATCATAAATGGAGAAAGGATTGAGGTTGTCAAGGATTTCATTTTACTTGGTTCCAAAGTCAATGGCCATGGAACCAGCAGTCAAGAAATGAAAAGATGCGTTGCATTGGGAAAATCTGCTGCAAAGGACCTCTTTAAAGTACTGAAAAGTAAAGATGTCACCTTGAAGACTAAGGGGTGCCTGACCCAAGCCATGGTATTTCCAGTTGCATCATATGCATGCAAAATCTGGACAATGAACAAGGAAGACAGAAGAATCGATGCCTTTGAATTGTGTTGTTGGAGAAGAAAGAATGTTGAATGTACCAGGGACCACCAAAAGAACAAACAGATCTGGAATTCCAACCAGAGTGCTTCTTAGAAGCAAAGATGGCCAGACTGTCTCTTACATACTTTGAACATCATGTAGGGATCAGTCACTGGAGAAAGACATCATGCTTCATAGAGTGGAGGGTCAGTGGAAAAGAGGGAGACCCTCAAGGAGGTAATCTGGATTGACACAGTGGCTGCAGTGACGGGCTTAAGCATAAAAACAATTGTGAACATGGCACAAGACTGGGGAGTGTTTCACTCTGTTGTGCATTGGGTTGCTATGAGTCTGAACTGATGGCACCTTACAACAACAACAACAAACAGTCTTTAAAGGCACAAAGGCAGTATTCCACAAGGTTAATAATAGGAATTACTTTGGGCTTTATACTCTTTGCCAGCTAACTGAATTCTTTACAATAGCTTGTTTTTTCTTTGGCCAATGAAAAAATGGTTTGGTTAATAGACTGTTTTCTACCATATCTCAGCTTGGATAAATTAACCCAAAGTGTATTGTTTGTTATTTTCACTTTTTTTCCCATAGTATTCCACATTTACAAAATTGAATACCTTTTCCAGGATGTTTTAGAATATATTAGACCTTCACTGCAATGTGAACATCATCTCAGTACTTTAGTATCTAATGTTAAGAGTTTCTGGTTTCCAGTTGAATATCCTTGACAATAATCTTTAAGATGAGTGAGTGGATAGACTTTGAGGGAGAAGGTCAGTAATACCCTTAAAATTAGTTTATAGAATTTCATATGCTGTCTATTCTTTGGGGGGGAGAGAATTTCCAGGGAGATTTATGATCCTGTATTAGTTTAATAGCATGGCTGTAGCAACAGTTTTTTTAGTAGAAACATGGACTTTGTAGTCAAATAAAATCCTGGCTTCTCTCATTGAGTTACATCTGTGTATAAAATTGCACTTACAGTGTTGTGAGGATTAAATGCAAAACATGGAGTACAGTGCTTAGAATACAATAAACTGTACGTATTCACTGTTACAGTGACTAAACACTGGACACCTTAGCTCCAGATATCAAAAGGTGTCTTCCCCAGTAGGCTGTGAGTATCATTTTAAATCTTCATGTGAAATAAAACCTTTTATTGTTTGTAATCAAGAAAAATCAGACTCCTTTTAATTATTTTGTTATCCTAAAATAATAAAGTTAAGAGCATTTCTGCTCTTGTGATTCACCTACTACGTGTGAGAAGTAATGGGGCCACTGAAATGCTGTTATTTCTACTGACCTGAATAACTGACAAAGGGTGTGAGCTTCATGACATAGTTGCTGGGTTGTGAATCTGAATCCTCTTATTGGCCCTTATTCAGTTAGCAGTTTTGCTGATTACATTCTTTTTGCATTATGTTTTCTCAGTGTCACTACTATGTATGGTGATCTGCCTCATCTGTCTAGCCTCAGAAGCAGGATATGAAAATCTGCCTTTGAATTGTCCTATCCCAGAAACCCTGATGGTGCAATGGTTAAGTGTTACAGCTGCTAACCTAAAGGTTGGCAGTTTGAATCTGCCAGGTGCTTCTAGGAAACCCTATGGGGCAGTTCTTCTCTAACCTGTAGGGTCACTATGAGTTGGAATCAACTTTACAGCAGCAGGTTTGGTTTCTTTTTAATGGCCTCTTCCTGACTCAGTGGCACCCCGGCCAACCACCGCTACTCCCAAGTTGGACTTCAGTCTTGCATTTCAGAAACTGTATTTCTGTTCTTTGATATTCTGCCCTGGAAAAACAATTTTAACAGCAACTTATCTCCCACCAAGTGTAGTTGTCTTTAATATGCTTTAAAATCGCATTATTACAGGTAAATGTGCACCAGCTTTTTAACCTGTTTTTGTTGATACTGGCTTCCCACAGATAGCCTGACTGAGCATTGTGTAAATAGCCAGGAGCACTGGTATCTGCCACTCCCTGAAGGCAATAAAGCTGGCTTGGCAAAGCCGTGGACAGAGCTTGTAGGAGAGGGAGTAACTTTGCAGATCACCAAAGTTATCCTGACCTTCAGCCTGCACTATTGTTGTTCTGCACTTGCATAGGACTCCCTCTGTGGTGGGAACAGTATGCTCAAATGCTAACCAAAAGGTTCAAAGTTCAAGCCCCTCTAGGAGGTACTTGGGAAGAAAGGCATAGCAGTCTACTTCTGAAAATCAGCCATTGAAAACCCCATAGGGCACAGTTCCACCCTGACCCATAGGGAGGCACCGTGAGTTGAAATCTACTCATTGGCAACTGTTGGTAACATGGACAGAAAGCAGAATGAATCTGGAAATCCTGTTAGTCAGCATTTGGAAGGAAACTAGTAAAATCTACAAAAGCTGGAAACGAAGGCAGAAGCCTATCAGAGCATGCCGTCCACCATTTTATGTTGGGTCACGTGGTTAACACTGTGTTGAGTGTGTAACTTCATATCTGGTGTCAGTTTTCTTCTTACCTTCCTAACCATGCTTCCAGTGACTAAGTGTGATGCACATGTTAGAGATGTATTGAAGAAAAAAATGACTGTGATTTAAAATCAAGTGGAAATAATAAAGCAATTAGGAAAAGGAAAACAGCATTGGTCATTGGAAAAGAGAAGACACAATTACAGCTCCAGCTAGATGCCAATACCTTGAAGCTTGCAGCAGTGTTCTCCAGAGGCTGTATTTCACCATTGTCCAGTATATGATGGTGTTCCTCGAATAGCCCAGGATCCATGGGCCCAGGAATCAAGAGGTGGAAATGGAAGTAGTATAACTCATTATTACCCCTAGTGACCCACTTGCAAAATTTTTGCTTCCTGCAATCTGCAGGTCTAGAGATCTTAGTTTCAGAGGGAGAAATGCTTCTACCAGGTGACAGAACACTTGATTCCATTGATCTGGAAATTAAAAATGCAGCACTTTGGTCTCCTCGTGCCTCTGATCAACACACAAAGAAGGGAGTTACTGTATTGGCTGGTATGATTGCTCCTCATTACCAAGAGGAAGTTGGATTGATACTACATAATAGCAATGAAGAGCATATTTGCAATACAGGAAATTCCTTAGGGCATCTCTTAGTACTACTATGCCAATATCAATGGAAAACTACAACAACCCAATTCCATCATGAGTACTAATGGCCCAGATCTTTCAAAAAGGGAGGTTTGGGCCACCTCAACAGGCAAAGAACCATGACTGAGGCACTTGTTGAGAGTAAAGGGAATACGAATGAGTGGTGGAAAAAGTACTTCTAAATACCAGCTATGATCATATGACTTAGGTGCCAAACTTCAACATAATTATCTTTATTTAGAGATTGTGTATGCGTGCAAAATTGACAAGCGATGGACTGTGCTGGTTAAGGTTGTGTGTCAACTAGCCCATGATTCTTGGTGATTTGGTAGTTATGATGTAGCATGGCACCTATGTAATGATATAATCACCTCCATGATGAGATTTGATATAATGTAATTACTTCTGTGATGAGATTTCTGTGTGCAGCCAGTTAAAAGGGAATTTACCTCCTGTAAAAGAAGATAATTGATGGTCTGATATCTCAGGTCTTCCCCTGGGAGCATGGCCCCTAGACCTGCTGCTGCCCCAGATCATTATTCATTACTGAGGTCGACTCTTCTGACAGGAATGGATTGGACTTAGGGACCATATGGTGTGTCTGCTTTATGATTCTGTGTTTCTACAGGATACCACCTTACTGGCCTCTTACCAGATGGCAGAGGAGAGAGTGGAAAGGAGGGGATAGGAGATTGTTAGCAGGATATGACATGTATAGAATGGAAAGAAAGAGTGTGTTGTCACTGGACAAGGAGACCAGAGGGAACTGCAGATAGGCAGGTGCACAAATTTAGCTTGGATTGTATACTACTTTTACGGAATCACAATTAAAAAAAGGGGGGGTGGGGGAGGAGTTCATTTGAGAGTGTGCACTGTATATACTGTCTATGGACTCTATAGCACAGCTCGCTGGCTTTTGCTCTTTATGGAACCTGCATCTGATCTCTGGTTCTTGGGGCTTGAACTGCTAGCAACCTACCTGATGATCTTGTGGTTCCTGAGATTTTAAAAGAATACAATGCTAAAGGCAAACATTATTAATTGTTTGCCTGGAAAATGGCTTCATGGGGTAGTATCAGTTCAAGGTTTAAAAATTTGTTTTCGGACAGTAGATTCAAGGGTTCACCAAGTGTCAATGATTCCAGTAAGTTGCTTTCTAGGAGAATTTGAAGTTCTTTTTCACGTGTTTTCTTCTTTTGATCAGTATCCATCTATCGTGTAGCTAAGCACCATCCACTTCTTCTGGTCTCATGTTTTCAAAAGTGGATCTAAATATATCTGGCTTTCCTTGGATTCACTTAAAAAGTAATGTATCTATAATTTTATTTAAAACACCAACATTTATAATATACCCACAATTATACCCTTTGCAGCTACTTAAATTTATGATAAAACATTTTAAATGTCAACTTACAAACTTGTGAGGAATACATAATTTATCAAAATTTAAAATTTTTCAAGAAAAAAATTTGGATACTAATGGGTGGTGGGAATAGTGCAAACTCTGAAGTTAAACAGCTTTGCATCCCGATTCTGATTCTGCTATGTGGCTGGGCAATTTAAAGAACCCGTTGGCTCTTATTGTGCTCCAGTGTGTAATGAGAATACATGTCAAGTGTTTAATACCTGGCATTGCCCTTCTCTTGCTCTTAAAAGTTTTTAAACCCCAAACCCAAACTCATTGCCATGCAGTCAATTCCAATGTATAGCAACCCTATAGAACAGGAAACAACTGCCCCACAGGGTTTCCAGGGAACTGCTAGTAGATTCAAACTGCTGACTTCTTGATTGACAGCCATGCTCTTAACCACTGTACCACCAGGGCTTGGTTAAAAGTCTTCTAAGAGGAAAAAAATTAGCCACCAGATACAAATTCATCAGATTCAATTTTTCTGAGAGTAAATGAAAAACTAATATAGAGGAGAGAGAACTTAGTTTGGCGGATAAGGGGTAATTTTAGAATGTAGAGCATGAGCCAAGGGAAGAAACTCTGTTATGTGGCAAAATGATCCTGGAAGAGTCCCAGTTTGGGACGATACTAGAAAAGCTGGCAAGGCTGTATGTAAAGGAAGAGTGAAAAGAAAACAAATGTGCTTTAGCTTGCCTTGGTTGATTGTTAACCATGCAATTAAAATGGCTCTTAAAATGTAAAGTTATTCAAAAGATCGCTTTTAAGTTGATGAGATTATTTTGTGTGTATGTTTTGGATCTCCTCCTTTGTATTCCACATTCTACATGACTTCTATTTTAAGTAGGTCCAAAGTGATACAAGTGTTAATTAGGTCTTCTGCCACCTGTGTTTGTTTCTTATATTTCCTTAAATCCCTGAGAGAATTCAAGACAAGTATGACAGCTCTTTTACTCAATATCTCTGATTACAGTATGTGCTTAGTGAACTTACAAGGGAATGCTAGTGGCTATGTTTGGACAGAGATTGGGGAGGACTGTTGAACTTGAAATTTCGTGCTTGCTAATTGAGCAGATACAGTTAGGACAATACCTGACCTTACCTGGCTGCTTTCCATTACTTCATTAATCACCTTAGGATTCAGGTTTTCTAGTAGAATTCTCACCGTTAGGAAAGGATCAGAGAAAGTCAAAAGAGAACTATGTTATACAATAACCAATGCTGGTTGTGTTAGGTGCCATCAAGTCGATTCCGACTCACAGTGACCCCGTATACAGCAGAATGAAACATTTCCCAGTCCTGCGTCATCCTTACAGTCCTTGTTTCGCTTGAGCCAGTTCTAGCAGCCATTGTATCAGTTAACCTCGTTAACGGTCTTCCTCTTTTTCACTGACCCTCTACAACCCTGATGTCTTCTGGGACTGGTCACCCCTGATAACATGTCCAAAGTATGTGAGACAAAGTCTCACTATCCTTGCTTCTAAGGAGAATTCTCGCTATGCTTCTTCCGAGATACATTTGTCTTCCTTATTCATCATCCAGCTTTTACATGTATATAAGGTGATTGAAAACAGCGATGTTAGTAGGAGTATTAAATTTTTAAAATACCTGTATAAGAATTTAGCAATACTCACACTATGGATGAATCTAGAGGGCATTATGCTGAGTGAAGTGAGTCAACCACAAAACAACAAATACTGTATGAAACTACTACTATGAAAACTCAAGTAAATGTTTATACACAGAAACAATCTTTTATGGTTATGAGAAAAAGAAGGTTAGGGGAAGGGAAATTACTAACTAAATAGTAGAGAAGTGTTAACTTTGGTGAAGGGAAAAACAATGCACAATATAAAGGAAGTCAGCACAGTTGGACTAATGCAAAGTCATAAAAGCTTCACAGACACATCCAAACACCCTGAGGGACAAGAGTTGCTAGGGCTGAGGGCTGTGCACCAGGGTCACAGAAGCCATCTAAGTAAACTGGTTTAACAAATTGCATAAAGAAAATAACCTACGTCCAACTTTGTTGAGTAGCATCTAGGGTCTTCAAAGCTTGTGAGCAGCCATCTAAGATGCATCCACTGGTCCCACCCCTTCTGGAGTAAAGAAGAATGAAGAAAACCAAAGGAATAATGGACTACAAGTACCACAGTCCCCACTAATCTGAGCCCAGAAGGACTAGATGGTGCTTGGCTACAACCACCAATTGCTCTGACAGTGATCACAATAGGGGGTCCCAGACTGAGCAAGAGAAAAATGTAGAACAAAATTCAAATTCACAAAAATGAGCACAAGTCCAGTCTTGTTGGTCTGACAGAATAGAACCGCCCCCATCCCCTACCCCCTCAGACTATGGCCCTGAACACCCTTTTTACTTCAGAACTGAAGTCACTCCTCAAGTTCAATCTTCAGCCAAAGATTAGACAGATCTGTAAAACAACATGTGAGGAACTTACTTCTTCGTTCAGTCATTTATAGGAGACCAGGAGTTCAATGCATGCCCAAAATCAATGATGAGAAGGGAGGAAGGGGCAGGAATAATGGACAAATGGAAATGCGACGTTGGAGTGTGTAAGGAGAGAGCACTGGAACATCCCAGGGATTGCAACCAATGTCACGAAACAATTTATGAAGAAATTGTTGAGTGAGAAATTAATTTGATCTGTAACATTTCACCTGAAGATCAATTTTTAAAAAACTAGGAATAGCTTTCAAAACTTTAACAGCTATTACTAGTTGACCTAGTAATTTAACTTCTAGGAATTCACCTTACAAATACAGTAGTTTTGTGTGTGTTGCAAAGATGTACGCAATAGCACAGTCACTTAACACGTTATTTTTAATAGTATGTGACTGAAGACAACTGGAAAAGACATCGGCAAGAAATTGATTGATACAGCATGGCCATATGTCTTTATTCAGATTATCTTTTTCAAATGGTGCTATCTCATACTTTAGTTTACACAGACAAGTGGTAGAGGAAACTACAGACAGAACCCACTATTTGGTTTATTGAGGAATATTGTTAAAGATGTTTGTGTGGCACTTGGTATCCTGCGTGAAAACCCGTATCAATGTCTCATAGAACTAAGGGACAAGAAAAATATCTTTTTTCTTAAGAAACTGAATTGTTACTGTTTTTTTAAATCATTCTTTAAATGAAGGTTTACAACTGTTTTATTTTATTTTCTATATTTTTTAATTTTTTTATTTTGATTGAATGAAAATGTACATTCCCATATAAATTTTCATGCTCATCTATATGCCGCTCCCAGTGCTCTCCCTGTCCGGTGACAACACACTCTTCCCCTGTGCTCCATACATGTCTTATCCTCACAACAGCCTCCTATCCCCTCCTCTCTACCCACTCCACTTCCTCCAGCAAGAGGTCAGCAGGATGACATGCTATAGATGCACAGAACCATAAAATTCTCACAAGATATGGTCGCTCTGCGTTGCCAAGTCCAATCCATTGCTGTCCAAACAGTTGGCCTTCATCATGATTTACGGAAAGGGGCAGCATCAGGGCCAGGGGCCATGCTTCCAGGGGAACACCAAAGCCTCCGGACCTTCAACTGTGGTCCTTTATTGGAGATCTCAGGGTGCACCCCTATTTATTCTCTTGTTGCCTGTGAGGCTCAACTTTGTAAGCTCCATAGTGGCTATCACTGGTGATGGCCGGGCACCATCTGGTTCTTCTGGTCACAAATCGATGTAGAGATCCACTCACATGGGTCTCTCTGTCTTCTGGGTTCTCTTTTCCCCATGTTGTTCTTGTCCTCGGTGATCATCCATTCCTGTTGAGTTGGGACCACTTGCTGTACTCTCAGATGGCAGCTTGGTAGCTTTTAAGACCCCAGACGCCACTCACTGATGAGGGGTGCAGTGAGTCCTCATTAGCAAAACTCTAGCTGTGCCAGTTGGCCTCAATTTCACCTGAGAGCATGGTCCCTGGCCCCCCAACCCAGCTACTCTGTCCTTGCAATATTGGGTTAAGATGGGAGGAGTACTCAAATTGTGTTGAAGTCCAATTATTACTGATCTTCTTTCTAATGTGTGCTGTCACCGATTTCACCCAACCAAATTTCTATTAACTATCTAATCTAAACCTTCCCCCCCGCACCCTTGCAGCCCCCAAAGAGTCTTTTCTTCTATGCACGAGTCTATTTTTAAGTTCTTATCGTAGGGGTTTCATACAATATTTGTCCTTTCGTCGCTGACTACTTTCACTCAGCATAATGTCCTCCAGTTGAAACCAGGTTAAGAGATGTTTCCTGAAATCATTGTTGTTCTGTATCATTGCATAGTGTTCCACTGACTGTATATACCATAGTTTACCTATCCATTCCTCTGTTGTTGGGCATCTGGGTTGATTCTATCTTTTTGCTATTGTGGACTGTGCTGCAATGAACATTTGTGTGCATGTATCAGTTGGTGTGAATGGCCTTGCTTCTGTAGGATGTATTCTGAGCAATGGAATTACTGGGTCAAATGGTATATCTCTATCCAATTTTTTAAGGGAGGACCAGATTGCTTTCCAAAGATGTTGCACCATTTTGCAATCTCACCAACAGTGTAGGAGAGTTCCAATCTCCCCACAGCCTCTCCAGCATTTAGTTTTGTGTTTCTGGGATCATGGCCAACTGTGTTGGGGTGAGATGGTATCTCATTGTGGTTTTGATTTGAATTTCTTTAATAGCTAATGATCTTGAGCATATCCACATGTATTTTTTTGGCTGCCTGGATCTCCTCCTCTTTAGACAAGTGTCTGTCCATCTCCTTTGCCCATTGCTTAATTGGATGATTTATCTTTTTCTTATTGATAATTCATAATACCTTATAGATTATGGAGATCAGACATTGGTCTGACACAGAATTGCCCAATATTTTCTTACATTCTGTAGGTGGCCTTTTAATTCTGTTAATAAAGTCTTTGGATGAGCAAAAGTGATTGATTCTTAGTAGTTCCCATTTATCTATTTTTCTCTTCTGATGATTATGGTTTGTTTGACAGATTTTGAAGTCTGTTTGCATGTGTATTAAACCTTCCATTGTTATTCTTACTTTCTCTTGGATTAGCTTTATTGTTTTACATTTGATATTTAGGTCTTTTATCCAGTTTGAGTTGGTTTTTGTATAAGGTGTAAGATACGGGTCTTATTTTAATTTAGTGCAGATGGATATCCAATTTTGCCATCACCATTTGTTGAAGAGATTGTTTTTACCCCAGTTTAATGCCTTAGGGCCTTTGTCAAATATCAACTGTTCATAGGCAGATGATGTCATTTCTGGGGTCTCGATTCTGTTCCATTGATTTATCTGTCTGTTTTTGTACCAATACTGTGGCAGTGTAATATGTTCTAAGGTCGGGTAAGGAGAGGCCTCCCATTGTGTTGTTGTTCTATAGTAATGCTTTACTTATCCAGGGCTTCTTCTCTTTCCAAAGTTGGTAATTTGTTCCTTCATCTCATTAAAAAATGTCACTGGAAATTGTATTGGGATTGCATTATATAAGTAGATTGCTTTGGGTAAAATAGACATTTTCACAATGTTAAGTCTTCCTATCCATGAGCAGGGTAGGTATCTCCATTTATGTAACTGTCTCTCAGTTTCTTGTAGTAAGAGTTTGTAGTTCTCTTTGTAAAGGTCTGTTATTTCTCTGGTTAAATTTGTTCCTAGGTACTTTATCTTCTTAGCAGCTGTAGTAAATGGTATTGACTTGGTGATTTCTTGCTTAATAATCTCGTTGTTGGTATAAAGGAATCCTACTGATTTACTTATGTTTATCTTGTATCCTGAGACTTTACTGAACTCTTCTATCAGTTTGAGTGGCTTACTTACGGATTCTTCAGGATTCTCTGCATATACAATCATATTATCTGCATATACAATCATATTATCTGCAAATAGTGAGATTTTTACTTCCTCTTTGCTGATGTAGATGCCCTTTATTTCTTGGTCTTGTCTAATTGCTCTGGCTAGAACTTCTAGTACAATGTTCAATAGGAGAGGTGAGAGTGGGCATCCTTGCCTAGTTCCCGTTCTCAAGGGAAACTGTTTCAGTTTCTCTCCATTCAGGATGATGTAGGCAGTTGGCTTTGTATAAATGGCCCTTATTACATTGAAGAACTGTCCATCTATTCCTATTTTGCTGAGAGTTTTTAGCATGAATGAGTGTTGGACTTCATCAAATGTCTTTTCTGCATCGATAGACAAGATCAGGGGGTTCTTGTCTTTTATGATATTTAGGTGGTTGATCACATTAATTGTTTTTCTGATGTTGAACCACCCTTGCACCCCTGGTATGAATCCAACTTGGTCATAATGGATTATTTTTTTGATATGTTGTTGTATTCTACTGGCAAGAATTTAGTTGAAGATTTTTGCATCTAGATTCATGAGTGACATTGGTCTGTAGTTCTCCTTTTTTGTTGAGTCTTTCCCTGTCTTTGGTGTCAGGGTTATGCCGGCTTCATAGAATGAATTTGTGAGTATTCCATCCCTTTCTATACTGTAAAATAGTCTTAGTAGTATTGGAGATAACCCTTCTCTAAAAGCTTGGTAGAATTCTGAAGTGAAGCCATCTGGGCCCAGGCTCTTTTTGGTTGGCAGTTTTTGGATGACTTTTTCAATCTCTTTCTTTATGATGGGTTTACTAAGTTGTTCTGCTTCACTTTATGATAATTTGGGTAGGTGATATGAATCAAGGAATTTGTCCATTTCCTCTGGGTTTTTTAATTTGTTAGAATACAGTCTTTCATAGTATTCAGCTTTGATATTTTTGATTTCTGTTGGATCAGTTGTGACAACTCCCTTCTTGTTTCTTATTTGGATTATTTGTTTCCTTTCCTGTTTTTCTTTAGTAAGTTTAGCCAGTGGTTTGTCAATTTTGTTGGTCTTTTCAAAAAACCAGCTTTTGGTCTATTCAATTTTTTCAATTGTTCTTCTATTCTCTAATTCATTTAGTTCTACTCTAATCCTTATGATCTGTTTTCTTCTGTTGCCTGAGGTGTTCCTCTGTTGTTCTCGCTCTACTTGTTCAAGCTGTCGGGTCAGTTCTTTGATTTGGTTTCTTTCTTTCTTCCAGATATGTGTATTTATGGAGATAAACTGACCTCTGAGCACTGCTTTGGCTGTATCCCATAGGTTCGGTAGGAGGTGTTTTCATTCTTGTTGGAATCCATAAATGTCTTTATTTCATCCTTGATTTCTTCCATAACCCATAGTTTTTTGAGCAAGGTGTTGTTCAAGTTCCATGAGTTCCACTTTCTATCTGTGTTTTTTCTGCTATTGATTTTGACTTTTATGACCTTATGATCCTAGAAGATGCTTTGCAGTAATACAATGTTATGGATTGTTGAGAATTGCTTTATGTCCTAAGACATGGTCTCTTCTGGAGAATGTTCCATGTGCACTGGAGAAGAAGGGGTAGTTGTCTGCTTACGGAAAGAAAGTTCTGTATATGTCAATGAGGTCCAGTTGGTTAATTGTGGCAATAAGGTCTGTGTCTTTACTGAGCTTTTTTCTAGATGATCTGTCCATTATTGGGAGTGGAGTGTTGAAGTCTCCTGCTATTACTGTGAGTGATCTATCTCAGTTTTGAGTGTACTCAGTGTTTATTTGACATATTTAGGTGCTCTAATATTAACCAAGGAGCATAAATATTTAATAGTGTTAAGTCCTCCTTGTGTATTAAATCTTTCAGCAATAAATAGTGACCATACTTGTCCATGGTGGTGGGTTTTACATTAAAATCAATTTTATCTGAGATTAGAATTGCCATACCTGCTCTTCTTTTTTCATTGTTAGCTTGATATATATTCTTCCATCCTTTGATTTTCAGTTTGTTCCTATCTTTAAGTCTAAGGTGAGTTTCTTGTAGGCAACATACAGATGGGTCATGTCTTTTGATCCAAGATGTCACTCAATGTCTCTCTACTGGAGCATTCAGTCTGTTCACATTCTATGTAATTATTGATAGGTATGTGTTCAGTGCTGCCATTGTAATATGATTATTTTTGTGTTGATGTTTTCTCTGTTGTTCTTATTAATCTGTTCTGCGACCTTCTTCTTTATGAGTTGATTTTTCACTTTTTTCTGGGTTGGTTTTGTGGTTGTTGAGACTCCTGTATTACATTTCTTGACACAGTATGTTGCTTTTTTATTGTGCTTTATGGCTGCCCCTATGATCCTGCTTATTAAACTATATATATAAACCCAATTTTGATTGCTACCAGTCTTGTCAAGTTCCTCTCCATCTGGAAGGGTTTTAATGACTGTAGTACATTCCTCTCTCTAATATGGTGATATCATAGTTTACGTGATATGATCGCTAGATCATTCCTTTCACTATTAGAGCTTTGATTGTGTTTGGAGCCTTCCCTAACTAAGTAGGATTCGAGATAATGTGTCCTTCTAAAATATAAAGTTAGCAGTTTTGTTTTTCCAAGCCAAGAAATTCTTTCAGTATTTCTTGTAGCTTTGGTTTGGTTTTTACAAAGTCTCTAAGTTTCTGCTTATCTGCCAATGTCTTCATTTCATTTTCATATTTCAAAGATAGTTTTGCAGGGTATATAATTCTTGGTTGGAAGTTCTTCTCCTTCAAGGCTTTGCATGTGCCATGCCGCTGTCTACATGCAGCATAGTTACTGCAGAGAAATCTGACGAAAGCCTACAGGGTTTCGCTCTGAATGTCAGCTTCACTTTGAGTCTTGCTGCCTTTAAGAGTGTCTGCTTATGTTTCCTTTTGTTAAGCTTGATTATAATATGTCTTGGAGTCTTTCTATTGAGATCTATATTGAGTGTTGTTCAATAGGTATCTTGGATATCTATATTCTCATCTTTCATAATTTCTGGGAAGTTTTCTGTCAGCAGCTCAGCCACCATGCTCTCTGTGTTCTCAGGTGTCTCGCCCTGTTCAGGAACTCAAATTAACTGTAGATTGTTCTTCCTTAAATAGAGTCCCTCATGCCTTTTAATGCTTCTTCATTTTTCTTGTTTCTTTTTTCTGATTTCTCCTCATGGATGCTGAAGTCAGTAGCTCTGTCTTCCAGATCAGAAATTCTCTTTTCCATTTGTTCCATTCTGTTTTCTTGGCTTTCAATGGAAGTTTCTATGTCTTTGATTTTGTTCTTGATCTGTTGGATTTCTGAGTACTGATGTTCCATCAGATAGAACAGCTTCCTTAATTTTTTGCTTTGCTCTGCTACATTTTGTATAACGTCTAGGAGGGCTTTATATATAATCCTTTTGTGCTCACCTTCTGATAGTTTCAGAAAAGCTTCTACGTCTGGGAAGTTCTGTGGTGGTTCCTTTTGGGTGCCTCTTGCTGCCGTGGGTGATTTCTGGGTTACTGTCTTCTCCAACGTTTGTTGCTTTTTGGGCTTCATGTAGGTCAGTAGAGGATAGGAGAAATGCTGTGAAGATGGACCACAGTTGTTTCTCTTGGCTGTCTTAAAAGCAGAAGTAAAAAGTATTTGACAACTGCCAAAGTCAGTCAGATTTTCAGGTGTATACGTCCGTCTTCCCAGCTGGCCAAGTAAGTACCTCTATATTGAACCCCATGTGTTATAAACTAGCTCAAAATACAGAAAGGCTACTGGCCTGCTGGCCTCTGCTGATGGTCCCCAGCTGTAGGTGATACTGTGCAGAATTCTGCTTTTCTGCTGGAAAAGCAGTCTCTTCTGGGTAGGCACTGCCTCCCAGCTCAGGAATTAGGTCCAGCTGAGGATTCTGTATGGCTGACTCCACCTCCTAGTGAAACAAGGTGGCATCCCACTCTAGCTTGCCAGCCAAGTGGGACCAGGCACTTTTTGGCAGAAAGAGAGACCAAAAGTGCCAAAATGCCCAGAGTATACAGCCTCTGCTGCTGGACCCCAGCCCAAGGTGACACTGTGCAAAACACTGTCTCCCTGCTGGAAAAGCACTCTCCCCCCAGCAGGCGCCACCTTCCAGCCTAGGAACCAAGTCCGGCTGGGGCCTCTGCTTGGGCTTCTCTGTTCCCCAGTGGATCAAGATGGTGTCCTGCAGAAGTGGGTCTGTACAGCTACCACATGTTAGAGACAGAAGGATAGGCCATGGACACCAAGGTGTATAGAGGCCAAAGCCAGGCTCTCAGAACCTAGTAATTATGCTTGCTGGTTCCACCTGCAGTGTGTCTGAGACCAGCAGCTAGTCAAGTCCCAGCTCTGCCTGCCGGACAAGACAAAGGAAAAAAAAAAAATCAAAGTGGGAAGTTATGTTCAGTCTGTGCAAGCCTCTGCTCACTGCAAGTGGGGTCAGTGAAAGAGAGGAGATTTTGCATTCAGTAGTATGAAGTCCAAATGAACAGTCCTATGCTGCATCCCATGGCTCACTATGTGTCCAGAAGCCTCCATTTAACTATCATTTCAGGTCTTGGTTTCCAGAAGGATTTAGGGAGACGTGCTTTTAGTCCACCATCTTGACTCTGCCCCCTACCGCTGTTTTATTTTGTATTGATTTTTATTGTACATTAGATAAAGTTTTACAGAACAATTCAATTTCTCATTCAACAGTTAATACACATATTTTATAATATTGGTTGTATGTCTGAACCTTGAGCCCCCTATTACCAGCTTTACGGTTCCCTCTTGCCTTCTAGTCCTTGTCCCTGGCCTGCTGTACCCCCGTTGTCTCCTTTTGCTTTATGAACCTGTTTAATCTTTGGCTGAAGGATTAACCTCAGGAGTGACTTCATTACTGAGCTAAAAGGATGATGTCTCAGGTTTCTCCCCTGTCTGTGAGGCCAATAAGTCTAGTCTTTCTTTGTGAATTTGAATTTTGTTCAACATTTTTCTCCACCTCTATCTGGAACCCACTATTTTGTCCCTGTCAGACCAGTCAGTAGTGGTATCTGGGCACCATCTAGCTGTACTGGACTTGGTCTGGTGGAGGCTGTGGTAACAATGGTCCGTTAGCCCTTTGAAATAATCTTTTCCATTGTTTCTTTAGTTTTTCTCATTCTTCCTTGTTCCCAAAGGGCTAAGACCAGTGAAATATCTTAGATGGCCTCTCACAGGCTTTTAGGACCCTACATACCACTCATCAAAGTAGAATGTAGAACATTTTCTTTATAAACTGTGTTATGCCAGTTGAGCTAGATGTTCTCTCAAGAACATATCTCCACAGTGCTCAGCCCAGCAATTTGGTCCCTAGGGGAGTCTGGATGTGTCTATGGAACTTCTATGACTTTGTACAGGCATTTCTTGCAATCTCTCTTTACCGTTTAGTCAGGGGTAACCTGAGTGTCAGCCGGGAAGAAGCTCCTCCCTACCTTGAGTGGATGCCAGAACTTTCTTAATTATGAATGAGATCGTGTTAATAGTGACGTCTCTCAAAGTAAACAAGATTCACTGAATCTAGTCAGATGGGTCAAACTGAAATTATTTCTATATGGTGCTGGAGTGGGCTATCAAGGCTTAGCATTGAGGAGTCTTTAAAAAAGTACTGGGCTTTTACTGTTTTGCTATTGAGTGTGAAGGAGAGGTCACTATCACTACTTAGTAACCAAAAACCCTCAGGAGCATTTTGGTATCTCCTTCTTGGATCAAGAGTACACAAACTAGTTACTTTCCTCCCTCTCTCACCTCACTCTTATTTTTTTAATTAATCAAATCCCAAAATGTTCACTTGCAGGAGAAATTCTTGACAGTAGTAGATTTAGAGGGGTAGGAGGAGGGCAGTGTAGGAAGGAAGAAGAACAGCAAAGGCAGGTGTAGCAATTTGGGGTGATGGGAGAACTGGGAGAAGGAAGTGGGAATCAAGACTTTACCATATACTGATTGAATTTGGAACCATGTGCTTCTAATATTTATTCTAAAACTAGTTATGTTTTATCTATATTAAGATGGCAGTTTGGGAGTTGGATATGTTTAGGAGTTAAGATTATTTTAGCAGCACTGAGTGACATGATTACAATAGTATTTAATTAAAGAGAGAAGGGCATCAGTACAGCA
This sequence comes from Heterohyrax brucei, assembly GCA_028571685.1. Classification (NCBI taxonomy): domain Eukaryota; kingdom Metazoa; phylum Chordata; class Mammalia; order Hyracoidea; family Procaviidae; genus Heterohyrax; species Heterohyrax brucei. The sequence continues at coordinate 50,909,492 of CM053143.1, read as the reverse complement.
AACAAGGAAGCTGTAAGGGAATGTAGGCTTTTCTACACACTTTGGAAACACAGACTAAACTTTTACTTGTAGGCCAGGCAAGTGACTTGCACCTGATAGACTTTGATAAAAGATCCGTTGCTACTGCGGTTATTGCTGGTATGGCCAATGATAATGTTGATGATGATGAGGGCATGAGGGCAATGATACTGTTTGTTATGGTAGGGATTCAGAAGATTTGGGGGTAATTCTCCAAGTATCTGTCTTCTTTCCAGTATTCCACAATGAGTCCCAAATGTTGCTCAAATTAAAATTCTCACTATTTTCCCTGTCTAAACTTTCTTTTCCCTTTTATAGAAGACAGTATGACAGACTTGACACCCACTCCCACGGGAAACTGTCTGAACTTTAAGTGCTGCAGTTCTCATGGGACTCCTCCTCAACCTTTCTGCCATGTTTGTCATCGCAAAATTCTGCTCAGATAGCATCTTCAACAAAAAGGTGTTTAGTATCACACTTCATTTTAGATCCTTTGAAAAACAGTGAGATAGAGTCATTGCCATTGAGAAATTTACAAATGGTGGAAGGGGAAGACAGTCTTTAGTAAACAACCTACTGTGGTACAGATTGCTCTATCCTCTATTGAAGCATAGACCCAGAGAAATCAATGAATGAGACAAAAGACTTACGTATCTCAGTGTTTTCCAGTTCCCCAAATGGCTCCTTATTTAACCCTCAAAACAACTTCGTGTGGTGGGTATTATTCCTTGTTAGGAACTTGAGATTCAACAGAATAAGAGTGCAGGTTTTGGAGATGACAGATGAGGGTTTAGAAGTAGCCCTGTTGGCACAGTGGTAAAGCACCTGACTACTAACCAGAAGATTAGCAGTTAGAACTCACCAGCTGTTCTGCAGGAGAAAGATGTGGCAGCTTGTTTCCTTACAGTGTTGGAAACCGTACGCAGGTGGTTCTGCTATGCCCTGTAGGGTCACTATGAGTCAGAATTTACTTGATGGCAATGGGTATGATGTGAGTTGGTAAGACAGAGGTTTGAATTCTGGCCCTGCCACTCACTGGGTAAATTTTTGAGCAAGTTACTTAATTACCTTCACTAAGATTCAGTTTCCTCATATAAAAATGTTAGGCTATCAACAATTATACAAGATAGCTGTGAAGATGAAATGAAAACAGTATGTAAAAGCTTTCTCCATGTAATTTAATAAATAAATGCTCAGTATTCTTTATCTTCTCCTTAAACCACAGCCTTCATAAAGCTGTGTCATGCTGACTCTCTTAATTTCAGTCATCTGAGGCTTTCTTACTCTTTCCAACTAGATTCTAAAAATTATTTTCTGAGCAGTTATAAGTGTCTGCTTTCTAGTCTCTATAAACTACCTGGTCCTTTTATGCCTACTTTATTCTCAAAATTCATGCTTTCTCCTAATTTTCCACCTCTGGCAAGATTCCAGTCAATGTCTATTTGGTCAGATGGGTCCACCCTACACTCTTGAGAGGCATAATAAATACAGCCTATGGTCACATTACATAAGAATGGACATGACATAGAATATGGAAACTTTGTCAGCATGCTGTATTGAAAAGAGTACTGCATAAGACGAGGATCAGAGTTCTAGTTCCAATTATGCCTTAAAGACAGTACCAGTCTTCACAAGTTTCCTAACTGGACTAGGCAGAGTAAAATAAATTACGGCATCTTGAGCATAACCTGAACCATTGTGTTTCTTAATTGTGTCTCCAAGCAAGAGTCCACTGTCTCCTTCAGTTTCTCTCAAGGTTGAAGACTAATCTATGTTTTCCTTAGGACTGCAGAAAAACAGGTGGTAATAATCTAAAAATGATAAACAAAAAGCAAAGTTATCTGCATTATGACCAGCAACTTACATGATGGCCAGACAACCTCTGGGCCCAAAATACCACTTTAGATATTAAGACATCTGGGAGGATACCACTGTGACCACTCAAAGGAGAATTAACTTCTACAAATTCCTAGGACTCATAAAACCTTATCCCCTCTTACTGTAAAACCTCAGGTTAGTCTCCCTTTAGAGGAGGCAGACTTAGGAGGAATGATCCCCTCTATCTCCTTCCCTCCTAGTATGCAATAAACATCTTGCTTCTCTCCTCGACCCTGTCTCAAAGACTGGTTGTTTGCATGGCAGACGGCATGAACTCCACCTAGGTTTGTGGTAACATTACCTCTCTACAATTGTTTTATTTCCATTTTTTCTTGCTGTTACGTGCTGCTGAGTTGGTTCTGACTCACAGTGACCTTACATATAATAAAAGGAAACACTATCTGTCCTGCACTATCCATGCAATTGTTGCTATGTTAAAGCTCATTGTTGAAGCCTCTGTGTCAATCCATCTCAATGAAGAACCCATTTTTTTGCTGACTGTCGTGGATTGAATTGTGTCCCCTCAAAAATGTGTATAGCAATTTGCCTAGGCCATGATTCCCAGTATTATGTGATGTTTTGCTATGTTGTAAACCCTGTCTCTATGATGTTAATGAAGGAGGATGGGCATCATGTGTGTTTGTGGAGCAGGATTCAAAGTGTAAGATTGTTTTGTGCCTTGAGGCAATCTTTTGGGATATAAAGGGAAGAGAAGCAAGGAGAGAGTTGGAGACCTCGTATTACTTAGAAAGAAACAGTGCTTGGAGCAGAGTGCATCCTTTGGAAAGGACCTGGGTCCCCACATCGCAAAAGCTCCCAGGCCAGGTAAGGACTCATGACAAGGACTTCCCTCTACAGCCAGGAGAGAAAGCTTTCCCCTAGAGCTAACACTCTGGTTTGGACTTTTAGCCTACTAGACTGTGAGAAAGTAAATTTCTCTTTGTTAAAGCCATCCCCTCGTGGTATCTGTTATAGCTGCTCTAGATGACTAAGACACTGACCCACTGCTTTATCAAGCACGGTGTCCTTCTCCAGGTCCCTCCTAAGAGCGTGTTCAAAAGTATGTGAGATGAAGTCTCTCCATCTTTGCTTCTAAGGAATCTTCTGGCTGTACTTCTTCCAAGACTGGTTTGTTCTGGGAGTTTATGGTACGTTCAATATTCCATAATATTGGTGTTTTCCACAAAACCATAATTCAAAGGCTGCAATTCATCTTAGGTCTTCCTTGTTGATTGTCTAGCTTTTGCATGCTTATTGAGTGATTGGAAATACCACATCACCTTAGTCCTCAAAGTGACATGTTTGTTTTTAAACACTTTTAAGGAGGTTTGTTTGGCAGTAGATTTGCCCAATGCAATGTGCTATTTGATTTTGACTACTGCTTCCATGGGCATTGATTGTGAATCCAAGTAAAAGTAAATTCTCGATAAAGTCACTATTTTTCCCTTTTATCATGATGTTGATTATTTGACTGGTTGTGAGGATTTTTGTTTTCTTTATGTTGAGGTGTAATCCATACTGAAGGTTATAGTCTTTGATCTTCATTAGCAAGTACTTCAAATCCTCTTCACTTTCAGCAGGGAAGGTTTTGTTAACTGCATATTGCAGATTGTTAATGTATTTTCCTCTGATTGTGGTGTCACATTTGTCTTCACATAGTTCATCTTCTCAAATTGTTTGCTCAGCATACAGATTGAATAACTGCTTTTTGGTCCACAGCTTGAATTTTTTCTTTAGTTCTTTTAGTTTGAGAAATACCAAGCATGTTCTTCTCTTTTGGTTTTCTAACTCTAGCTCTTTGTATATTTCATAATAATAATTTGTCTTCTTGAGACACCTTTTGAAGTCTTCTCTTCAGCTCTTTTACTTTACTATTTTTTCCCTTTTCTTTAGCTACTCAATGGTCAAGAGCAAGTTTCAGAGTTTCTTCTGACATCTATTTTGGTCTTTTTATCTTTCCTGTCCTTTTAATGATCTGTTGATTTCTTCATATATGATGTCCTTGATGTCATCCCACAACGTGTCTAATATTTGGTCTTCAGTGTTCAATGTGTCAAATCCTTTCTTGAGATAGTTTCTAAATTCAGGTGGAATGTAGTCAAAGTCATGCTTTGGCTGTTAGGGACTTGTTCTAATTTTCTTCAGCTTCAGCTTGAACTTGGGTAGGAGCAACTGATGGTCTGTTTCACAGTCAGCTCCTAGCCTTGTTCTGACTGATGATGTTGCGCTGCTGTGTTACCTCTTTCCACAGCCAATTTGATTCCTGTGCATTCCATCTAGAAACCCTGGCGGCGTTATGATTAAGTGCTATGTCTGCTAACCAAAAGGTTGGCAGTTAAAATCCTCCAGGAGCTCTTTGGAAACTCTATGGGGCAGTTCTCCTCTGATCTATGAGTTGGAATTGACTCAATACCTTCGGCTTTTTTTGTATTTCATCTGCTAAGGTCCACATATATAGTTAGCATTTACGTTACTCAAAAAGGTATTTGCAATGAAGAAGTTGTTGGTCTTGCAAAATTCTGTTATGTGATCTTCAGTGTTGTTTCTGTCTCTGAGGTCATGTTTTCCGAGTACAGATCTTTCTTTGTTTTCAACTTTCCCATTCAAGTCACCAGTAATTATGAATGCATCTTGGCTGCATGCTTGATGAATTTCAGAATGTGGAAGTTAGTAAAAATCTTTGATTTCTTCATCTTTGGCACTAATGGTCAATGTATAAATTTGAATAATAGTCGTATTAATTGGTGTTTGGTCTTTGTCAGTAAGTGCTTTAAGTCAGCTTCACTTTCAGCATGTAAGATTTTGTCATCTGCATAACACAGATTGTTAATGAGTCATCCTCCAATCCTGATGCCCCATTTTTCTTCATGTAGCCCAGCTTCTCAGATTGTTTGTTCAGCATATAGATTAAATAAATATGGATGAAGGGATACAATGGGGGTTATATACCTGCCCTGGCACTCCTGGGTGATGCAAACAGTTAAGAGCTCAGTAGCTAACCAAAAAAGGTTGGAAGTTCTACCTCACGAGAGGTTCCTGGTAACCACTTCTGAAAACAATCAGCCACTGAAAATTATGTCGAACACAGTACTATTCTGAACCACATGGGGTGGCCATGAATTGAGATTGATGTGACAGTGCCTAGTTTGTTTTATACCTGCCCTGCCTACCTCACAGGTAAATGGTGAGGCTCAAGTGGCATGGTGTGTGACAGAGCTTGATTATTCTGTAAGCTACTCTAGCATGGGAGCTGTTGTCGTTTGCATGACTATTGGTTATCCACCTCACCGGAGCTATTAAGCTCACCATTTGTTGAGACCCTTGATAACTATTACAGGGTTTGCTGTTAAGAAAATTGACAGGTACTCCAAGGTTCTTCATAAGGGTTTTTCTGGTTTGAGTTCACAGCATCTTAACTCATCATTTCACGCCAACAATCAAGAGGAAGTAGTGCTCCGTAACAGGCTGCGTAGGTCCATCATTTTCACGCCCCAAGCCTGAGGACTCTGCCAGAAAATTGAAAGCCTGTGGGAGATGACACTCACAAGCGTCTGGGAAAATCTCTCATCCTAACTGTAAGACCCAGAAAAAAATATACTGTTGTTGACTCATTTATGTGATTGCCTTTGGCTGGTGACATAACAAGGGCTACTCACAACAGGAGGCCTTTTTAAAAAGACAAAACAAGTGAAAATAACAAAAGCCCTTCCCATTAGCTGCTGGTTTCACTTATAAGCAATTCACGGGACTCTGGCAGCAAGTTGTTTTGGGGCTCCCTTGACAGGATTCACATGCCATCCACAGAAGGTAAAAAGAAATCTCCTCATCTCTGCATGTTAATTAAGGAGGACAGATGGCCCTGTGATTATTCAACCATATGTAGGTCAAGACTAAATGAATTAATAAGCAACTTAATTCTCAGCCATCTCCAAAGCTTACAGGGCATCTATGAACAAACAATTGTCATAGTATACTGGGAAACAGGAGATGGGGGCAGGGAAAGAGAATGTATTTCCTTCATTGCAAACTGAGTTCCATAGCCTAGGAAGTGACGTCATAGCCCCTCTACCACACAGGGTCTTCTATGTAGTATTTGGGATGTTCAAATGAGCCAACAGCAATAAATTCTAGTTTCCCAGGTATAAAATGAGTAATTGCCACCCATGGCGTCTCTGTTTCAAAAAGTTAAGCTTTCATTAACTGACTTCTTTAGGATTAAAAAGCCCAGGAAGTAGAGTCTAGAGTTATAGAGAGACATGTAAAGAGACAGCAAACACAGGCCTGGGGCACAAGAGGGTGAGAAAATCAGCGTTAAGAGGGCTTCAGGAAGTGTGAAGCCTCTGCCAGGCCTGCAGGACTGTGAGAGCAGAGCTTAATCTGGACCTTAAAAGGCAAATGGGCACCAGTTGAGGTGCAAAAGCTGGAATTGAACAAGGCATACAAGCAGCAGTCATCAAACCAGTGTGGTCAGTGCAGACAGATGATGCGAGGAATTGTGAGCGTAGGCTGGATCTGCAGATGGAGTGCTGGACGGCAGCAGTGCTGGGCAACCAGCACTAGTTTATAGGGGTAACCAGACTTTCCCTCTTCCCAGTACTCCTGCCAGAGCCTGTGGAATTGAATGTAAAAACCCTCTTGGCATTTGTATTGAGAAAAACTGTTTCCTCCCACCTTACTGAACCTCTCTCTTCCCTACATGTAAATGACTGGTGAGGCTCACAGAAAGAACTCACTGCCTCCTTCTCCTACTGGGCTGAACTCTTTGTGGAAGAGGATTCTCACTTCTTCCTCTTCTACATGGTGAGACTCTCTGTCTTGGTCCAGCTGTCTCTGTGACTGGATTGGGCAACTTTGATTCTGTAAGCAACAGGTGGATAGTAAACCTGGTGTTAAATCCAACACTACTGGTGGTAATGGATATTTTGCTCCGTTTCTGTAACTCCTGGGTATATCCAAGTTGATTTGGAGCATCAGAGGGGGAGAAAAAGAGCATGATTATCCCTTGCTTAAAATCATTGACACTCGAGAGTCCAGAAGAGATACATACATTGAGATGCTGTACTATTTGTTTTCATGGAGACTGAATTTACTCCATCACAAGTTATCTTCTATTGGTATTTGGGGTATTAAAATGAGACAATAATAATAAATCCTCATTTGCTCGTCTTGAGAAGTTTAGAAACTTAAAAAAAAATTTTTTTCTTAAAAACAAAAGCGTACAGTACAAAATTCAAGGGGTAAAAAGTCAGTCTCCCTTACATGTAACTCTCCTTCAATCCAGTTCTCTTTCCTATTGGTATTATTACTGTCTTGTTTATTCTTCTAGGGATATTCTATCCATATACAAGCATAGATGTATAATCATTTTTAACCAAAAGGTAGAATTCTACACATACCTTTGTAGATCTTGCTTTTTTAATACATCTTGGAGACAAGGAAGAGCGTCTTAGTTGTCTAGGACAGCTACAACAGAAATATCACAGGTGGGTAGCTCTAACAAACAAACTTGTTTTCTCATTTTAGGAAACTAGAAGTCTGAATTCAGAGGCTCTAGGGGAAGATTATCTTTTTCTGTTAGCTGTGGGAGAAGATCCTCACCTGTTTCGAGCCAGTGTTCATCTATAGCTATTCCTCTGTGATTCTCACGTGGCTTGGCGTCTGTATTCCTTCGTCTCTGCTTGCTTCTCTATACCCGATCTGCTCTTTTATATGTCAAAAGAGATTAACTTAAAACATACCCTACTTTAATAGTGTCTAGTTATTATAACAAAGAAAACCTATCGGCAAATGAAATTATAATTACAGGTACGGGGTAGGGTTTACAATGCATATGTTATTTATCATATTTGGGTTATGATTGCAACACATACTATAAAACAAACATCCCTGGGTCCATACTCATGTAAAATAAATGACTGAACAAATAAGTGGAGGAAAAGAGACAAATCTCTCTGCAGAAGAATTCTAAATAACTTATGTAGGAGCTTTGTCTTCAAGTAGAAGCAGCATAAATCTCCACTCCATAAGTGTGGACATAGCATAGTGACTTCCTTCCAATGACAACAGTATGAAAAGAAGGAAAATAGCAACTTCATCACAGAGAAACCTGACAAACACTACCTTAACCAGATGATCAAGGTCAAGATCAATAAACTGAATTGATAGTACATATTCTTTATAGAAACCCCAAACTTGGACCATACTCTCAGGGGAAACTGAGGCCAGTTGGCACACTAGCATTTTGCTAAGAGAGCCTTCTGCACCCCAATTTGGGGTGAATGGCGTCTGGGGTCTTAAAAGCTGTCAAGCTACCATCTGAGAATACAGCAAATGGTCCCAACTCAGCCAGAACAGATAATCACCAAGGACCAAAACGACATGGGGCAAAGAGAACCTAGAAGACAGAAACCCACACAAGTGGGTGACTACATCGACTTGTAACTGGAAGAACTGGATGGTGCCCGGCCACCGCCAGTGACAGCCATGGTGGGGCTCACAAAGTTGAGTCTCACTGGCAACAAGAGAATAAAAAGGTGTGCACCCTGAGATCTCCATTAAAAGACTGCAGTTGACAGTCTGGGGGCCTCAGGGTTCCCCTGGGAGCATGGTCCCTGGCCTTGATGCTGCCCTGTCCATAAATCATAGTGGAGATCTACTCTTTGGACGAGAATGGATCGGACTTGGTGACACAGACTGACCATATCGTGCACACTTCATGGTTCTGTGCATCTACAGGATGTCGTCCTGCTGACTTCTTACTGGAGGCAGGGGAGAGGGTGGAGAGGAGCGGATAGGAGATTGTTGGGAGGATAAGACATGTATGGAGCAGAGAGGAAGAGTGTGCTGTCACTAGGCAGGGAGAGCAGTGTGAGCTGCGTATAGGTGGGTATGCAAATTTGTATGGGAATGTACATTTTCATTCAATTATAATAAGAAAGAAAGAAACCCCAAACCTACTGCTGTCAAGTCAATGCAAACTTATAGTGACATTACAGGACAGAGCAGAACTGTTCCATAGAGTTTCCAAAGAGTACTTGGTGGATTTGAACTGCTGATCTTTCAGACAGCAACTGTAGCACTTAACTAGTACACTAGTACACCACCAAGGTTCCTGTACTCTTACAGGGTGTAGTAAAAATGGTACTATACGTCTGTGGTCTTCCCTTTGAAAACCCACAGTTCTGGTCTAATTGTGAGAAAAATTCCAAATGTTTGACCAGTATCTTCAAAAGTGTAAGAAAAGAAACAGCAACTCATTTTACAAGGCAAGCCCCAATGTTTCAAAGACAAAAAGATTACAAGGAAAGAAAGCTAAAGATCAATAATGCCCATGAACATAGAGTCAAAAATGCTTAACAAAACATTATAAATCCAGTGATATGTAAAAAGGATACTATGTCATTAACAAATTATTCGTGATGAAGTTTATCTTAGAGATATTGGTCTATAATTTTCTTGTTTCATGGTGTCTGTACCTGGTTTGTGTATCAGGGTTATGCTAGCTTCGTAAAATGAGTTTGGGAGTGCACTATCCTTTTCAATGCTCTGAAATACCCTTATATAGTATTCATGTTGACTTTTCTCGAAAAGTTTGTAAAAATACTCTAATGAAGCCATCAGAATCAGGGCTTTGTTGTTGTTGTTGTTGGGAGTTTTTTAAATGACCTCTTCAATCTCTTTTTTTGTTACAGGTTCATTTAATTGTTCTACTTCTGTTTAATGTTAGTTTAGGTAGGTAGTATGTTTCTAGAAATTTGTTCATTTTCTCTAAGTTTTCAAAGTTGCTAGGAGTACAATTTTTCATGTATTCTTTTGTGATTGTTTTAAATTTCACATTGGTTTGCTGTAATATCACCCATCTCATTTCTTTTGGGGGTTATTTTCTTCATCTCTTGTTTTTCTTTTGTCAGTTTGGCCAATAGCTTTTGTCAGTCTTTTCAATGAACTAGCTTTTGGTCCTGTTAACACTTTCAGTTGCTTTTCTCTACTGTGTTTTTTTTCTACTCTACTTTGTATTATTTTGTTTCTTCTGGTAACTGTGGGCTTCTTTGGCTCCTCTCTATTTGTTCAAATTGTAGGAGTAAGGTTTTGATTTTGGCACTTTTGTCTTTTTGGATGCATGCATTTATTGCTATAAATTGACCTCTGAGCACTGCTTTTGCTGTGATCCAAAGGTTCTGGTATGATGTGTTTTCACTCTTGAGTCTGTGCATTTCTTTATTCCATCCTTGATTTCTTCTATAACTCAGTAGTTTTTGAGCAAAGGGCTGTTCAGTTTCCATATGTTTGGTTTTTTTTTCCCTTGTCTTTTCTGTTACTGATTTCTGTTTTTATAGCTTTATGGTCAGAAACGGTGTTTTATAATATATCAGTGTTTTGGATTCTGTTAAGGCTTGTTTTGTGGCTTAATCTGTGGCTTATTCTGGGAACGTTACGTGTGCACTGGAAAACAGAATATACTTAGCTGCTGTTGGGTAGAGTGTTCTGAATATATCTATGAGACCAAGTTGGTTACCTGTGGTATTTAAATCTTCTGTGTTTTTATAGTGCTTTTTTCTGAATGTTCTGTCCTTCACTGAAAGTGGTGTATTATAGTATCCTACTATTATTGTGGAGCTGTCTATTTCTCTTTTCGGTGCTGCTAGAGTTTGTTTTATATATTTTGGAGGCCTGTAGCTGGGTGCATATTATTATGGCTATGTTCTCCTGGTTCTTCCTTATTCTTTGTAGTGGATTTTGCTTTAAAGTCTATTTTTTTCAGAGATTAGTAGTGCCACTGCTGCTCTTTTTTCATTGTTGTCTGCTTTTTCACCTCTTGAGTTCTAGTTTGTTTGTGTCTTTGAGGCTAAGGGTTTTTTGTTTGTTTGTTTGTTTTTAAATCCATCCTGTCACTCTGTGTCTTGATTAGTTCAGTTAGTACATTTGCATTCAGCATAATTATTGGTAGATATGAGTTCAGTGCTGTCATTTTGGTGTATTTTTTCAGTACATTGATCTTTGGCCTTTGTTTCTCTGATTGACTTTGTTTTCTGTGCTGAGTTGTTTTACTGTTTGTGTATTCTTATCATCTGTTTTAGTCAGCTAGGGCTGCTCTAACAGAAATACCACAGAGTGGATGGCTTTAACAAAGAAAGATTTATTCTTACACAGTCCGGTAGGTTGCAAGTCCATATTCAGGGTGTCCACTCCAGGGAAAGACTTTCCCCTTGTCAGCTCTGGAGGAAAGTCCAGTATTGCATCAGTCTTTGTCCAGGGAGCATCCTCATGCAAGAACCTCTGGTCTGAAGGACGCGCTCTGCTCCCGGTGCTGCTTGCTTGATGGTAGTGAGGTTCTCAAATTGTCCTTTGTCTCTTTTTCCTTTTATTCCTTGCAAACTAAAAGCATTAAAGGTGGGGCAAGCCATACTTCAGGAAAACTCCCCCCACAGCAGGAATTCACAGCCCCACCCTAATCCTTTAACATACAGGTTAGCAAAACCACACAATGGAGGACAGTCCCAAGATACTGAGAACCATATCCCAGCCATGTGGCTGCACACATTTTTGGGGGGACACAATTCCAACCATGACATCCCACCCTTTGACAACCCAAAAATCACATCACAAAACATTTAACACATTCATCTCACCGTAGCAAAATTATGTCCATCCATATAACAGAAGTCTTAAATCAGTTCCAAGTCCAAAATGCAAAAACTCTTCTACATCTGTGAAACTTAGAAGGCATTAACAGGCAACAGGCAAGTCAACAGAACACATTACATTAGCTCTCAAAGCTTTGGAAATACTCTTACATTTTCTGAGACATTCTACACAACAGCAATGCTCTCCAGACTCTAGGTATTGGCCACACTCTGGTTTCTGAGTGGAGACCTCCAGCCCCGTGCTACAACTCTGCCTTCAAGGCCCACTTGGACATCGTCCTTTTTCTTGTTTGTTTTGTATTTGCTGATTCTTTAGGTTTTTCCTTTTTTATTTTGATAGGGTGGATTGTTAGTTGCCTTTGTGATTATCTTAATATTTACCTCTTATTTTTCTAAGTTTAAACCAATATTTTATTACTTATATCACCTTGACTTCCTCACTATATGCCAAGTTCTATAACTACATTATTTAGTCCCTCTTTTTTGTTTTATGTCATCTTTTATATATTGAAGTCTTTGTTTCCCTATTTTAAGTGTTTCTCATTAGATGTTATTTTGTGACTTTCCTATCTGGGTTCATATTTTGTTCTTTTGTTCTGTGTTCTAGTCTTGGGTTGTAATCTGATGTTACTGATTTTCTAACTGAAGAACTCCTTTTAGTGTATCTTGTAATTTTGGCTTGGTTTTTATAAATTCCCTAAACTTCAGTTGGTTCTGAAATGTCCTAATTTTATCATTCTATTTGAGGGACAGTTTTGTTGGATATATAATTCTCAGCCAGTAATAATTTTCCTTCAAGGCTTTATATATGTCTTCCTATTGCCTTCTTACCTACATGGTTTCTGCTAAGTAATCTGAGCTTAGTCTTTACTGACAGTAATTTGTGAGTGACTTTCTGTTTATCCATAGCTGCTCTTAAAATTCTCACTTTATCTTTGGTTTTGGCAAGTTTAATTACAGTGTGTCTCTGTGAATTCCTTTTTTGGATCTGCCCGATATGAGGTTCAGTGAGTTCCTTGCATAGGTATTTTCTCAACTTTTATGATGTCTGGGAAGTTTTCTGGCAACAAACATTCAGCAATTCTCTCTGTATTTTCTGTTATCCTTTTGATAGAGTCCCACATAATTCTTGGGGTTTCTTCATTTAAAAAATTATTTTTTCTGATTTTTCATTAGATAAATTGGTGTCAAGTTCTTTAATTTCACTAGTTTTAACTTTCATTACTTCAGTTCTTCTCCTATGACTTTATATTGAATTTATAAAATTTTGTCATTAGTCTTTTTGACTTCTGTTTGTCATTCCCTCTGGATTCTTGAATCTTGTTAAATTTGTAATTATGGTCTTGTCTAACCCTTGTAAGTTCCTCTGTTGCTTTGTCTGTGTGTTCCTTGGCTTGTTCTGTGTTTTGACAAATCTCTTTTTTGAGCTCTTGAAGGGCTCTGTATATTAATTGTTTGACTTCTACTTCTGGCAATTCTAAGACCTTCTCTTCCTCTAGGAGCTTCTTGGTTCTTTTTTATTATTATTATTTTTTAAAATTATACAATCCCATATAAAGTTGCATACTGACCAACAAGCAGCTCCCACTGGTCTCCCTGCCCACTGACAGCACACTCCTCCTCTCCATTCTGTACATGTCATAGCCTCCAAAAAATCACCTATCCCCTCTTCTCCACCCTCTCCACTGGATCTAGTAAGAGGTCAGCCGGATGACATCCCATGGATGCATAGAACCATCAAGTGCACACATGGTACGGTTGCCTGTGTCACCAAATCCAATCCATTTCTGCCTGAAGAGTTGACCTCCATTATGATTTATGGACAGTGGCAGCATTAGGGCCAGGGCCATCCTCTCAGGGGACCCCGAAGCCCTTGGGCCATCAGTTATGGTCTTTTAGTGGATAACTCAGGGTGCACCCCTTTTTATTCTTGTGTTGCCAGTGAGACTCAACTTTGTGGGCCCCAACGTGGCTATCACTGGTGGTGGTGGCTGGGCATCATCTGGTTCTTTTGGTCACATGTTAATGTAGTCACCCGCTCACATGGATCTCTCTGTGTTGTGGGTTCCCTTTGCCCCATGTTGTTTTGGTCCTTGGAGATCATCCCTTCCTGCTGAATTTAGCATTTGGTGTACCTCAGATGGCAGCTTGACAGCTTTTAAGACCCCAGACACCACTCACCAATTTGGGGTGCAGAAGACTCTCTTAGCAAATGTTAGTTATGCCAAATGGCCTTGATGTCCCCTGAGAGCATGGTCCCCAGATCCCCACCCCAGCTACTCCATCTTTACAATATCAGGTCAAGATGGGAGGAGTAATCACGTTATGCTGAAGTCCATTTAAAATTGATCTTCTTTCTAATGTGTGCTGTCACAGATTTCACCCAACCAGCTGTCTATCAACTATCTAATCAATACCCCACCCTCTCCTTCCCTCCCTCCCTCCCTCGCCACCCTTGCAGCCCTCAAAGAGTCTTTTCTTCTATGTCTGATTCTGTTTTTAAGTTCTTATAATAGGGGTCTCATACAATATTTGTCCTTTTCCCCCTGACTACTTTCACTCAGCATAATGTCCTCCAATTGAAACCAGTTTATGAGATGCTTCCTAAAATCATCATTGTTCTTTATCATTGCATAGTGTTCCATTGAGTACATATACCATAGTTTATGTATCTATTCCTCTGTTGTTGGGCATTGAGGTTGGTTGCATCTTTTTGCTGTTGTGGGCTGTGTTGCAATAAACATTTGTGTGCATTTATCTGTTCATGTGAATGTCATTGATTCTGTAGGATGCAGTCCAAGTAGTGGAATTACTGGCTCAAATGGTATATCTACTTCCAGCTTTTTAAGGAAGTGCCAGATTGCTTTCCAAAGAGGTTTTATGATTTTGTAATTCCACCAACAGTGCAGGAGAGTTCCAGTTTCTCCACAGCCTCTCCAGCATTTGTTGTTTTGCTTTTTTTGGGTCATGGCCAACCTTGTTGGGGTTGAGATGGTATCTCATTGTCATTTTGATTTGACTTTCTTTAATAGCTAATGATCGTGAGCATTTCTGCATGTGTCTTTTGGCTGCCTGGGTGTCCTCTTTAGAGAACAGCCTGTCCATCTCCCTTGCCCATCGCTTAATTGGATTATTTATCCTTTTCTTGTTAATATTTTGTAGTACATTGTAGATTATGGAGATCAGATGTTGGTCTGACATATAGTTGCCAAATATTTTTTCCCATTTTGTAGGTGGTCTTTTAATTCTTTTGATAAAGACTTTGGATAAGCAAAAGTGTCTGATTCTTAGTAGTTTCATTTATCTGTTTTCTGTTCTGTTGATTGTGTTTTGTTGGTTTTGGAAGTCTATCTACATTGTGAATTAAAACTTCCATTGTTGATCCTATTTTTTCTTAGATGAGCTTTATTGCTTTAGATTTGCTATTAAGTCCTTTATCAAATTAGAGTTGGTATTTGTGTAAGGTGTGAGATATGAGTCTTGTTTCAATTTATTGCCAAGCATGATTTGCCAGCATGATTTGTTGAAGAGATTGTTTTTACCCCAGTTTAATGTCTTAGGGCCTTTCTCAAATCTCAACTGTTCATAAGCAGATGGTATCATCTCTGGGGTCTCAATTCTGTTCCACTGATCTATCTGTCTCTTTTTATACCAATTCCAGACTGTTTTGACCACTGTGAAGGTGTAATAGGTTCTAAAGTCAGGTAGTGAAAGGCCTCCCAGTGGATTCTTAGTAGTGCTTGGCTTATCTGGGGCTTCTTCTCTTTCCAAACAAAGTCAGTGATTTGTTTCTCCATCTCATTAAAAAATGTCATGGAAATTTGTTTTCGGATTGCATTATATAAATAAATTGCTTTGGGTAAAATAGACATTTTCACAATGTTAAATTTTCCTATCCATAAGCAGGTTTCTCCGGTTATTTAACTCTCAGTTTCTTGTAGCGAGGGTTTGTAGTTCTCTTTGTAAAGTTCTGTTATTTCTCTGGTTAGATTTATTCCTAGGTATTTTTATCTTCTTGGGGACTATAGTAAATGATATTGATTTGGTGATTTCTTCCTTAATGATCTCATTGCTGGTATAAAGGAATCCTACTGATTTGCTTATCATGTATCCTGAGACTTTGCTGAACTCTTCTATCAATCTGAATAGTTTACTTACAGAATTTTTAGGATTCTCTGCATGTACAATAATACCATCTGCAATTAGGGAGATTTTTACTTCCTCTTTGCCGATGTAGATGCCATTTATTTCTTGATCTTGTCTGATTGCTTTGGCTAGAACTTCTATTACAATGCTGAATACGAGAGGTGAGAGTAGGCATCCTTGTCTAGTTCCTGTTCTCAAGGGGAGTTGTTTCAGTCTCTCTCCATTCAGGATGATGCAGGCTGTTGGCTTTGTTTAAATGGCCCTTGTTGCATTGAGGAATTTGCCCTCTGTTCCCATTTGCTGAGAGTTTTTAGCATGAATAGATGTTGGACTCTATCAAATGCCTTTTCTGCATCAATAGGCAATATCAGGTGATTCTTGTCTTTAGTGTTAGTTATGTGGTTGATTACATTAATTGTTTTTCTGCTGTTGAACCAGACTTACATCCCTGATATGAATCCAACTTGGTTGTGATGAATTTTTTTTTTTTTGATATATTGTTATATTCTATTGGTAAGAATTTTCTTGAAGATTTTTGCATCTAGATTCATGAACGATATTGGTCTGTAGTTCTTTTTTTGGGTTCTTTCCTTGGCTTTGGTATCACGATTATGTTGACTTCATAGAATGAATGTGGGAATATTTCATCCTTTTCTATGCTGTGAAACAGTCTTAGTAGTACTGGAGATAACTCTTCTCTAAAAGCTTGGTAGAATTCTGTAGTGAAGACATTTGGGCCAGGGCTTTCTTTGGTTGGTAGTTTTTTTATTACTTTTTCAATCTCTTCCTTTGTGATGGGTTTATTAAGTTGTTCTGCTTCACCTTGTGATAATTTGGGTGGCTGATATGAATCTAAGAATGTGTCAGTTTCCTCTAAGTTTTCAAATTTGTTAGAGTACAGTCTCTCATAGTATTCTGTTATGATATTTTTTATTTCTGATGGATCTGTTGTGACAACTCCCTTCTCATTTCTTATTTGGGTTATTTGTTTCCTCTCCCATTTTTCTTTAGTAAGTTTAGCCAATGGTTTGTCAATTTTGTGGGTCTTTTCAAAAAAACCAGCTTTTGATCTTTTCAATTTTTTCAGTTGTTCTTCTATTCTCTAATCCATTTAGTTCTGCTCTAGTCTTTAGGATTTGTTTTCTTCTGGTGCTTGAGGGGTTCTTCTGTTGCTCTGTCTCTGCTTGTTCAAGGTGTGGAGTTGGATCTTTGGTCTGGGTTCTTTCTTCCTTCTGGATGTGTGCATTTACAGAGAAACTGACCTCTGAGCACTGCTTTGGCGTATCCCATAGGTTCTGGTAAGAAGTGTTTTCATTCTCATTGGAATCCATTAATTTCTTTATTTCATCCTTGATTTCATCTATAACTCATGGCTTTTTGAGCAAGATGTTCAGTTTCCATGTGTTCCCCTTTCTGTGTATGTTTTTTCTGCTATTGATTTCAACTTTAGTGGCTTTATGGTCTGAGAAGATGCTTTGCAATAATTCAGTGGTATGGATTTTGTTGAGATTTCCTTTATGTCCTAACACATGGTCTATTCTGGAAAATGTTCCATGTGCACTGGATAAGAAGGTGTAGTTGTCTGCTGATGGATAGAAGTCCTGTATATGTCAAAGAGGTCTAGTTGGGTAATTGCAGCAATAAGATCTTCTGTGTTTTTATTGAGCTTCTTTCTAGACTATGTCCAATATTGAGAGGGATGTGTTGAAATCTCCCACTGTTATTGTGGAGTGATCTATCTTGGTTTTGAGTGTAGTCAGTGTTTCTGTGATGTATTTAGATGCTCTGGTATTGGGTGCATAAATACTTAATATTTTTAAGTCCTGCTTATGTATCAAACCTTTCAGCAATAAATAGTGTCCATCCTTGTCCATGATGTTCAATTTTATATTAAAATCTATTTTATCTAAGATTAGTATTGCCATACCTGCTCTTCTTTGTGTATTGCTAGCTTGGATATATATTCTTCCACCTTTGAATTTTCAGTTTGCTCATATCTTTAAGTCTAAGGTGCGTTTCTTGTCAGCAACATATGGACGGGTCATATCTTTTGATCCAGGATGCCATTCGTTGTCTCTTTACAGAAGCTTTCACTCCATTCACATTCAATGTAATTATTGATAGGTATGTGTTCACTGCTGCCATTGTGATATGTTTATTTTTGTGTTGATATTTTCTCTGTTCTTATCATTCTGTTCTGGGACATTCTTCCTTATGAGTTGATTTTTCACCTTTTCCAGTGTTGGTTTTGTGCTTGTTCAGACAATATGTTGCATCTTCATTGTGCTTTGTGGCAGCCCCTGTTATCACCCTTAATAGTATATGTTTGAACCCAATTTTAACTACTGCAAGTCTTACTAACTTCCTCTCCGTCAGGAAGGACTGTAATGACTGTAGTACATCTCTCTTTTTAATATGATGACATCATAGTTTTGATGATATGATTGCTGGATCACTTCATTTAATATTACAGCTTTGATTGAGCTTGCAGCCTTCCCTAACTAAGTAGGTTTCTGGATGATGTGTCCTGTATTGCCTCTTAAAATATAAAATTAATTGTTTTGTTGGTCTAAGCCAAGATCTTCTTTCAGTATTTCTTGTAGCTTTGGTTTGGTTTTTACAAAATCTCTGAATTTCTGTTTATCTGTGAGTGTCTAATACTTTTGCAGGATATATAATTCTTGTTTGGAAGTTCTTCTCCTTCAAGGCTTTGAATATGTCATCCCATTGTCTCCGTGCCAGTATCGTTACAGCTGAGAAATCAGATGAAAGCCTACAGGGTTTCCCTCTGAATGTTAGCTTTGCTTTGAGTCTTGCTGCCTTTAACATTTTCTGCTTATGTTTCATTTTGTTAAGTTTGATTGTAATATGTCTTGGAGCCTTTCTTTTAGGATCTATACTGAGTGGCATTCGATATGCATCTTGAATATCCATATTCTTTGATAATTTCTGGGAAGTTTTCTGTCAGCAGCTCAGCAGCAATACTCTCTGTGTTCTCAGGTGTCCCATCTCCTGTTCAGGAACTCCAGTTAATCGTAGTTTGTTCCTCTTAATAGAATGTCACATGCCTCTTAATGCTTTTTCATTTTTCTTGTTTCTTTTTTCTGATTTTTCCTCATGGATGCTGGAGTCAGTGGCTCTGTCTGCCAAATCAGAAATTCTCCTTTCCATTTGTTCCATTCTGTTTTCTTGGCTTTGAATGGAAATTTCTATGTCTTTGATTTTGTTATTGATCTGTTGGATTTCAATGCACTAGTGTTCTATCAGATCAAACAGCTTGCTTAATTTTTCATTTTGCTCTGCTGCATTTTGTATAAGGTCTAAGAGGGCTCTATAAGTAACTCTTTTGTACTCGCCCTCTGATAGTTTCAGAAAGGCTTCTTTGTCTGGGAAGTTCCTTGTATCTTTCTTTTGTGGGCCTTCTGAAGCCATAGGTAAATCTTTCCTAAAGTTCCAGTCCAAAGTTTGTTGCTTTTTGGGCATCTGGAGGTTGTTCTGTATCTCCAGTATTATCTTAATGGGATCTAAAGCTCAGTCTTAAAAGAAAGTTGATCACAAGACACCTCTATTTACTCCAGTGACTTGGCTTAGTGGAATCCCTGGGCTGGCAAGCTCCTGACTAGCAAAGACACAGCCCCACTTATCGAGTCACTGGGGATCTGTCAGCTGACCCTACAATGTGGGCCAGTAAACACTGGAAGAGATGCCATCGAGATGCACCACAGTTATTTCTCTACTGGAAGGTAAAAGGTATCTGACAGCTTCCAAAAGTAGCCAGATTTTCAAGTGTGCAAGTCCCTTTTCCCTGCTGGCAAAGTAAGCACCTCTATATCAAAGACTGCTTTACTGTCTGAAAAGCACTCTCCAGGCAGGCACTGCCTCTCAGGAATTAGGTCCAGCTGAGGCCTCAGTATAGGAAAATCTGCCTCCCAGTGAATCAAGATGGCATCTCACACAAGCTCCCCCATCTGCCTTGGAAAAGGCTATTCAATGGTGGAGATTCACAGATTCCAAGACAGGGAGGTTAAAGGTGCCGAGTTGCACAGATTCCAAGGCTGGGCTCTCAGAATGTGGTGACTCTGCTCACCGAGCTCATCAGTGATGTTTCTGAGCCTTGTTGCCAGTCAAACTTCAGCCCCACCTACCAGCTAAGATAGAGAGAAAAAAAGTTAAAATGGCGATTTATCTTCAGTCCATGAGGTGATACTCATCAAGAGTGGGGGTCGGCAAAAGAGAAGAAGTTTCCCGCCCAGTAGTACATAGACCAAATAGACAGCCCATGACATAGGGCTCACTAGGTGTCTAGAAGCCTCCATTTCATTACCAATTCAGGCCTTGGTTTCCAGAGGGATTTAGGGAGATGTGTGTTTAGTCTGCCATCTTGACTCTGCCCTTGGTTCTTTGTTTAGGTTGCTTGCTAAAACCATGATGGTCGATCTCTTTATGTGATTTGATATTGACTGATGCTATGGGGTCATTATGAGTTAAAACTGATGGCAGTGCATTTGGTTTTGGTTTTTTGGTTGTATCCAAAGTATCAGTAAGTTATTGTATTTATTTATTTTGTGTTTGATTACCACATCCTACTTATTGATTTGTTTTGATATGCCCAAATAGGCATGTTAGGTGAGCTACTTTGATTATTGGTGTCTCTGAAACTCTCATGTCCTGTTACCAGGTGGCTAGAGCAAATGCTAGGTATGTGAGCCCAGGATTCCATTTATTTTTCTTGTGTTGATTCAGTTCTGGTGTCCAGGTCATCAGTCACCAAGTGTGTGGTGCAAGCTGTCACCTACAGGTGATGCAGGCTCTCAACTAGATGGTGGGCTATGTAGGGGTGGTTGGAATAGACACAGACACACATTAGACTGCAGTAGAAAGTTATGTGTGAAACTTCCCCTGACTGCCTGGATGGCAGGACTGTACAAACAACTTGGTAAGGTTTCATAGCCTTCACATATCAGTGTCTCACAGCTATGTTTGTGTTGACATGTGGTGGTGTCTTGCTGAGTGGTGTTCATTGTTGTGTGTTTCTGTGTGTCATCATGAGAACGTCAGAGCTGAACAAACATTAAATTTCTTGTTAAACTTGGCAAGAGTGGAAGTGAGATCAGGGACATGTTAGTTCAAGTTTATGGGGATAATTCCATGAAGAAAATTGCAGTGTGCAAATGGATTAAACATTTTGCTGAGGGAGAGAAAGCATCACTGATTAAAAGAGGTTGCGGTGCCCAGTGACAACTAGAACTGATGAGAACATTTCAAAAATTCCTTGAATTGTGTATTAAAAGTACTGGCTGACTGTGAGAAGGATAGCAGACTAAGTAAGCATTGATAAGATATACAATTAAAATATCTTAGCTGAACATCTTGGCATGAGAAAGGTGTGTCTAAATGTGATCCCAAACAACTCACCGATGAGCAAAAGCAAAGGAAGGTCGAAGATTGCCAATACATTTTGTAGAGACAAGACAATATTTTAAGCTGTGTTATCACTGCTGAAGAAACATGGGTATGCTAATATGACCCTGAAACACAATATCAAATTCCACAATGGAAGTCAGCCAATTTCCATAATCAAAAAAATACCATGAGTCCAAATCAAGAGTTAAAATGATGTTGCTAAACTTTCTGATATCAGGGGGATTTTTCATTATGAATTTGTACCAAATGGGCAAACAGTTTACCAAATTTACTATTTGGAAGTGCTGAAAAGGCTGCATGAAAAAGTTAGAAGAAAACAACCTGAACTTTTTGCCAGCAACTCATGGCTCTTGCATCATGACAATGCACTAGCTCACACTGCACTATCCGTAAGAGAGTTTTTAGCCAGTTAACAAATAACTATACTGGAACACCCTCCTTACTCACTTGATCTGGCCTCTAATGACTTTTTTCTTTACCCAAAGGTAGAGAAAATATTGAAAGGAAGACGTTTTGATGACGTTCAGTATATACACGATAATACCAGATGACAGCTCTGATGACCATTCTAGAAAGAGTTCCAAAATTGCTTTGAAGGTTGGACTAGGTACTGACATCAGTGCATAGCTTCCCAAGGGAAGTACTTTGACATAGTGATATTCAGTAATGAGGTATGTAGCACTTTTTCTAGTAATGAGTTCATGAACTTAATTGTCAGACTTCATAAAAATCATCCACCTATGAACAGATGATATTTGACAAAGTCTGCAAGTTTGTAAACTGGAAAAAATATAGTCTGTTTAACAAATGGTATTAGCATAATCCATATGCAAAAAAATGAAATGACCCATATCTCACACCATGCACAAAAACTAACTCATAGTTGATCAAAGACCTAAATATAAATCCTAAAATGAGAAAGATCGTGGAAGACAAACCAGGGACAATGCTGAGAGCCCTATTACAAAGCATAAATAGACTTAAAAAATATTACCAACAACACAGAAACACCAGAAGAGAAAATAGATCACTGGGAACTCCTAAAAATCAAACATGCTAATCCAGAGACTTCACCCAAAGAATGAAAAGACGACCTACGGACTATGAAAAATTATTTGACTAGGACAAATCCAGTCAGCACCTAATCTCTAAAATCTAAAAAATACTGCAAAACTTCAACAACAAAAAGACAAGTAACCAAATTAAACAAAGGACAAAGGATATAGCAGGCACTTCACCAAAGAAGATATCTAGGTGACTAATAGATACCTGAGGAAACCCTCATGATCATTAGCCATTAAAGAAATATAAATCTAAACTATAATGAGATACAATCTCACCCCAATAAGGCCAGTATTAATAAAAAAACACAAAATAGTAAATGTTGGAGAGACTGGAACACTTCTACACTGCTGGTTGGTATGTAAAATGGTACTACCACTTTGGAAATCAATTTAGTGCTTTCTTAAAAAGCGAGGTATAGAAATACCATAAGATTCAGAAATCCCACATCTTGGACTATATCTTAGAGAAATGAGGGCTATCACATAAATAGATACATACACACCAATGTTCATTGCAGCACTGTCCACAACAGCAAAAAGATGGACTCAGCCTATGTGTCCATCAACAGATAAATGAATAAATAAACTATGGTGTATTCACACAATGGAATACTATGCAATGATAAAGAACAATGAAGATCTTGGGAGACATAACATGGAGGAATCTGGAAAACATTGCCAAGCCAAGTGCCGTCGAGTCGGATCCGACTATGCTCAGCAAAATTAATCTGTTGCAGAAGGGCAAATATTGTATGAGATCACTGTTGTAAGGACACAAGAAAAGGTTTAAACACAGAAGAAAACAGTCTTTGATGGTTACAAGGGTGGTGGGGGGAGAAAGAGGGCTATTCATTGATTAGACAGTAGATAGAAAGGTGAAGGGAGGGACCATGTTCAGCAGAAAGAAGATCAGTATAGCTGGAATAACCCCAAAGCTAAGAAGTTCCCTAAATATAACCCAACACTTTGAAGGACAGAGTAGCTGGGGCAGGGGTCTGGCAGCCATTGTTTCAGGGGATAACTAAGTCTACTGGCATAACCAAATTTTTTTAAGAAAATGTTCTGCATCCCACTTTGGTGAGTAGCATCTGGGGTCTTAAAAGCTGGCAAGAGGCCATCTAAGTAGCACCAATTTGTCCCAACCCACTGGAGCAGAGGAGAATGAAAGAAATCAAAGACATAAGGAAAATATGAGCTCAAGACAGAAAGGGCCAAGCCATATAATCCAGAGGCTACATTAGCATGAGGCCAGAACTAGATGATGTCTTGCCACCATCAATGATGGCCCTGACAAGATATACAACACAGAGTCCCTGTTATAGAGGGACAACACGGGTGTGCAGAATTAGAACTCCATTAAAAAAAGACCAGACTTGGTGGTCTGACAGACTTCAGGATTTCCAGAAGACATAGTCACCAGATTTTCTATTAGCCCAGAGCAGAAGCCATTCCTAAAGTCAGCTCTTCAAAGTTTGAACTGGACTATAAGACATAAAATGATAGTGGAGAAGAGTGTGCATACGCATGAGGCTGACTGGGCAGCTCCTGTCCAGAAGCAAGACAAGAGGGTAGAGGGGGGCAGGAGCTGTTTGAATGGGCATGGGAAACACAGAGTGGAAAGGAGGAGTGTGCTGTCACAGGGTGGGAAGAGCACTAGGGTTACATAGCAGCGTGTGCAGGTTTTTTGTATGACATACCTGCTTGAACTGTGAACTTTCACTTAAAGCACAATAAAATACGTGGAAATAAATAAATAAACACGTGGAGTTTTGAAACTCAAGGCAGAGGCCGCAGACTTCAGAAGAGATGGATCTTTGCATTGTAAGAACCTGGACCTTTTGAGTACTAAGAGCTGAAGCCCTGGTCTGAACAGTAGGTTAAGTCAGTAATGTACTTTTGTAATCCCTATCTAGTCCAACTTTATCAAAAAGCCTGCTGGGCTGTGAAATGCAGAAGAAAGATAGTGAACTATTAGTTGAGACTCCAAATAAAGGGTCATGCCCAGGCCATCTGTCTTCTTTCCTTCTAGACAAGCTAGACCACTTTACAGACAGGAGAACAGAGGGATCAAGCTTCCCTGAAAGACTGCACAAGCATTCCTTATGCCATCATGGCACGGATGATCAGATAGGACTACAGCAACCTCAGGACATCCTGTATGCCCATTATGCTCAGAAACAATCAAGAATGCTCAAGAGTGGCTGGTCAGAAACAAAAACAGAAGACCTGGCGAGATCTCATATCTAGGATGAGAGGATCCTGTCAATGGATGTGGCAGAGGCTGCATGGCTGGGGATACCAGTGTAGAGGGAGCAACAAAGGAATTCATGTTACCAGATGTCACCGTGATAGTGTGGTGACAGGGTACCACTGCTCCTTGATGCCATGATCCTATAGGAACTCTCCTCAGCTTAGATGCCACTTCAGAAAGAAAGTAGTAGTTGACAAAATTCTGAATTGAGTAAATCAAAACTAAGTGCAAATTCCCAGAATTGTCTAAGATTATGTTTTAAACCACCATAGGTTTATCAGTTATCTATTGCTCTATGACAAATTACTCTACAAGTTAGTACTTCAGCACAGCAACCATTCATTTGCTCATACTTTCTATGTGTTGGCAATTTGGCCAGAACTTAGTGGAGTGGCTCTTCTGGGTGGTCACTTATGCATCTGAGGGCTTAACCAGGGCTGGACAATCCAATATGGCTACACTCACATGTCTGAGGCCCTAGCTCGGATGACCAGACGTCTCTTCCAAAAGTCTTTCATCCTGGCCTTGTTCACATAATGGTATCTCAGAAGGTAAGAGTAGAAGTTGTGAAGACTTTTGATGTCAATACTCCAAGTTACACGGCATTTCTACCACATTCTATTGGTTAAAACAAGTCACAAAGCCATCCTAGATTCAAAGGGTAAGGAAATAGATTTCACTTTTTGATGGGAGGAGATGCAGAGAGTATGGGGCCATTTTTAATCTATCACAAAAGGAAATGAAAGTTCAAAATAGAGATTGAGTGGAGTTCTAGGAAAGAAAAACTGACATATTGTATTTCTGAGTACGTGGTTTCAGTTCATATCTGCTGCCTACAGTTTCCAAGGGGCTGTGTTAAACAAAGTTTCCCATACCCTCTTGTGAGGCATGGTCTCAAGAGGGCCTAGAGCTTCCAGAAATGGACAGTGTCCACCTGACTCTTTCCAGGGGGTTGTTTCCTGGCTGCTTCAACAGCCTGGTGGATATCCAAACACAAAACCCATTTTAGAGCCCCATGAACTTGGACCCTGCTTTGAAGCAGGTGACAAATTAAGAGTATGATTTTGAGTAGGTTAGGGTCATAATATAACATAATTTAAGACACCAATGTGTAAGGCTTCTATGGCAAGGTTTGTTATGTCCTCTGAAGAGTCTAAGTTTGGAATTTGGAGTTTACAGCTGAGTTCTTGTGATCTCACTGGGAAAGTAAGTTGGGAAGGCAGGAAGAAACTTCATTTGAAAATGCTCTTTTGGCCTCTTTCCTCTCTTGAAGTTGCATTGCTTTCTGCTTTGCTGACAGAACAGGGCAGCCATGTGCTCCTCAGGGTGTTCTGGGAACTCTGAGATCTTGTCAGGTCTGGCTTTACATCCCCTAATCTGTGTGCCTCCCTTCTGCCAGCTGAGCTGGACAGATGTGAGCACTGCAAAGAGTGGAAAACAAAGGAAGCAATCATTTGATAGTAAATCATCTTAACTTTTAACCTGACTTTTAGCTGGCAGATTTATGGTACCATTTCAAAACAATGAAAAGGTTGATATTCTTGCTGGACCCCGTGGAATGTTCCCTCTCGTTACTTTACTTGCTACATTCAGATGAAGAAACACATCATTCATTTAGCCTTGTGACCGATTTGAAAATTCTCACTGGGACTCAGATTTCTGCTCTTATTTCTTATCCAAAACAAAACACAAACCCATTGCTGTTGATTCCAACTCATAATGACTCTGTAGTACAGAGTAAAACTGCCCCATAGAGTTTCCAAAGAGTGTGTGATACATTTGAACTGTTGTCCTTGTGGCTAGCAGATGTAGTTCTTAACCACTATGCCACCAGGGTTTCCCTTTTTTCTTACAGGACACAGTATATGTTTGCCATCCTCGGACCTCTTGGGAGAGTGTGAGTCGAACGCTCTGCTTTCAAAGTGCAGGGCTTCCCACCTGACTACAGGCTTGTGCTGTGTGTCCCTGTCAGGTAAGCTGTGTGCATACTTCTTGGTGAAGCTCATTGTTGTGAAAACCTTTGCCACATAAACAGGAGCAAGACTTTGGCACTTTCAAAGTCTGTTGCCAGCAACTTTTCTCCTATAACCTCTGGAACACAATTGCATCAGCTCAGACATGTGACTGGAAGGAAATACCAGTCCAAAGACCATCTGGCTGAGGATGAAGAGTACTTTCTTCCAGCTCGGGGGATGGAAAAATGCCAAAATGCCCTAGAAGAATCTTCCCTGGTCTCAATTCCTAAAAGATTCACAAGCTGACTTAGTTGTGAACCAGCATCACAAAGGTGGGTTTGTCCTGGAAAAAGCTGGAGTGATTCTCACCTCAGGTGGTATGTCTTTTGGGACGTCCTGAGAGGTTTTTATGTTTCTGGGGTAAACTTAAGGATTAAAAAGAAAACAAAACAACATATCACCCTTGAATTGATTCCAACTCTTACAGACCCTTAAGATAGGGAAACAATAGGGTTTCCAAGGCTTTAAATCTTAACGGAAGCAAACTGTTAATATCTTTCTCCCTCTGAACAGGTTAGTGTGCTCAAATCGCTGACCTTGGGCTTAGCAGCTGAGTGCTTTGGCTGTTCTGCCACTAGGCTCCTTAACCTAAGGATTAAATGTTGCTTTAGGACAGACCTAATTTAGCTAAAACCATTCAAGTATTTATTAATATTTACCAGCAGATTCTGTCCTAGGCTACCACTTGTCTGTCAGTTTGTACTGCGGTGGCTTGCATGTTGCTGTGATGCTGGAATCTATGTCACCAGTATTTCAAATATCAGCAAAGTCGCCTACCATGGACAGGTTTTGGTGGTGCTTCCAGACTAAGACTAGGAAGAAAAGCCTGGTGTTCTACTTTTGAATATTAGCTAATGAAAACTCCGGATCACAAAAAGAATATTGTCCGATCTAGAGCTAGAAGATGAGTCCCCTACGTTGGAAGGCACTGAAAATACACAGTGACCCAAACAAGGGACTCAAGCATACCAATGGTCAAGAAGGTAGCACAAGACCAGACAACGCTTTGTTCTGTTTGTACGTGGGATCACTGTGAACTGGAGCTGACCTGACAGCAACCAACAACAGCAACTGTACTAGAGACTAGAAATAGATAATTAAGGCTTGTTTCTGCTCCTAAGAGCTCGGCTATGGGTTGAGCGAGTCTAAAAGAGGAAAGAGAAGAGAGACACATAGATAGATGCTGATAATGCAGTGTGGACGTGTTCTGACAGGGTAGAAAGAATGCCGATAGAGCACAGAGGAAGCACAGCTCACCCAGCAGGGCTGGCAGAAGGGTGTTAATGAAGGGTGGGAAGAATGCTTGGATTCAGTCTTGAAGGAAAAATAGGATTTAGCAAGACACAGGGGAAGACGGATCGAGATGTACAAAAAACAGAGCAAGAGAAAACATGGGTGTCTGTAATGATGGCAGCATGTTTGCAACATGTGGTAGATTAGGTGAGGGGCTGAATTATGAAAGGTCTCTAACATAGGCTAACAGTGTGCATTTTTAGGGGAACCACTGAAAGGAAAATCCTTTTGTCAATAGAGAGATGTGTGTTTAACAGAATCCAGAGACTGTGAAGCTGTAGGAAACCAGATCTCTGAGAGTGAGTGGGAGGTTAGAATTGGAGAGACATCCTAGAATTATATTTGGCATGGCTAGATGGGTAACTGTGTGTGGAAGAGAGCAGGGGCCAAAGAAAACACTGGGTTTCTGGCTTGAGTGATAGAAGGCAAAGTGGCTGACCAGCAGGAAAGTTGGGAGAAAGAACAGGCTTATCAGGGAGACTAAGGGGTTCTCTGAACACGCTGAACTGGAGGTACCTGGGGGATCCTGAAAGCGAAGTGCTCGGTCGGCAATGGGCTCCACGGATCAGTGTTCAGGAAGAGCTGTTAGTCCAAAGATGATGGCCACCGCCAAGTGTATTGGGATGAGGAAAGAATGCAAGGGAGAAAAAAAGAGGCCCTAGAGTACTGTTTTTCTGGGCTGCAGTCATTTTTAAGGGTTGGCTGAAAAAGAGCCAATGAAGACTAAAGAAGGGGAAGCCAGAGATGTAGGTAGAAACACAGGGAGAATTGTACTGAGAAGGTCCAGGAGGAACAGCCTTTCAAGAACGAACTGTTGGTGGTGGTGTGAAGTAAAAGGAGAGTGGAAGAATTGTTCTTACAATGAATCCACAAAGGGAAGAGGTTTCTGGAGCCTGGCTGGGAAACCAGTCAAACCAAATCCACTGCTGTCAAGACGATTCTGACTCATACTAACCCTGTAGGTCAGAGTAGAACTGCCCTATAGAGTTTTTAAGCAGTGCTTGGCACATCTAAACTGCCTGCATTATGGTTAGCAGACATAGCACTTAACCACTATGCCACCAGGGTTTCCTTGCCCTGGAAAGAAACTAAAAACAAACAAACCCATGGCCATTGAGTCCATTCCGACTCATAGCGACCCTCTAAGACAGGCTAGAACTGCCCCATAGAGTTTCCAAGGAAAGTCTGGGGAACTTGAGCTGCCAACATTTTGGTCAGCAGCTATAGCGCATATCTACTACACCAGAGATTTTCCACGGGGTGGCCTTTCTCAGCAGCTTCCCAGGCTCTCCTGTGCGGAGCCCAGCTCACTGCTCTTCAGGAACCAGACCTTGAAGGATGGATTTCTGTCACAGGCAGCAAACCAAGCAGATGCTGGAAGTGAGCCATGTCTTTTCAAGTTGTTAAAGTGCACATCAGCACATCACTGTCCCTTCTAGATTTTTTTGTTCCTTCTAATATGTTATTTTACCACTACATTGAAAAAGAAAAAGTAAAAAAAAAAAAGAAATTATTTCTTGCACAATGACCTTACTTTTAGTTTCTTTTGTTTTTTTCTCCTTTTAAAGCAACATCTGTGTTGCTAGCAGAGTCCCTGGGTAGTACAAATTGTTAGCTGCTCAGCTCCTCACCAAAGGCTGGTGGTCTGAGTCTGCCCAGAGGAACTCAAGAAGAAGGGACTTGGTGATCTGCTTCTGGAAAGTCAGCCGTTGTGACTCTCGGAGCACGGTTCTGCTCTGACATACACGGCACTCCCATGTGTGGGAATCGCCTGCATGGCAACTGGTTGGTTCTTTTGCTAATAGAACACCTCCCCCTCCCCATCTTTCAAAAAGTGAAATATGCTTTCTTCAGCGATGGCAAGTAAAGGTTTAACTGCTCCACTTATTTAATCCACAAACCTTTGCTGAATGTCTGCTTTGTGCCACGTCCTGTACCAAGTGTTGTGTTTACAGTAGAGTTGATTTAAGGAGCAGCCTGAGAGTCATGTTGGGAAGCCAGAAGTTCTCTCTGTGACTCCTCGGCCTCCCCAGAGCAATCTCCTTCTTCCTTCTCTGTTGTCTTAGGTGGCTTTTGAGGCTGGTGGAGCCAAGCTGCCTGGGCAGTCTCCAACCCCTTCCAGCTCATCTCAGGGATGAGTGCCAACAGCGTGAGCTGAAGCGGTGGCTCTTAAGAGCTCACAAGGAAGCAGATCTGAATGTCAACATCACTCTCAAAGTTTTGCTCACCATTCATCTCCCTTTGCCTTTCTTTTAATATCCACATGTAGCTTTATTCAAGGTGGTGAAGAATTGCTGGGGGAGGGAGAACTAGAAAACCAGAGTCTGGAGTTTTGCAATGACTGCTGTGCATTTCTGGTGAGTCGGTGCCCTTAGTCAATGCAAGCAAGCCTCTGAGGTTGAATGGGCTGCCTACATCGGCAAGAGTCATGTCCCAGACGATGGAGGGTCTTCTCTCCCTGCTCTGATGTCCCTTGAGTGCATCCACATAAATAACTCTTACATAATGCTTTTTAGTTTACTGGGCACTTATGCCAGACACCGAAAACCAAACCCACTGCTGTCAAGTTGATTCGGACTCACAGTGACCCTATGCAACAGAGCAAAACTGCCATGTAGAGTTTTCAAGGAGTGGCTGGCAGATTTCAACTGCTGAGTTTTTGTTTTTGTTTACAAGCCATAGCACTTGACTGTATGCCACCAGGGTTTCTGTACTTCAGTTCACTTAATCATAAAAAAGATAAACTATTTGGGGTAAATGTAGGTATTCCTTCTACTAAGGAACTAGTTGAGATCATTATACAGAAAATGGGATTTGCAGCAGCTAAAAAGAAAGAGGCAGATTTTATCTGTAACACTATAGAAATGTTTTCAAAATACATTGACGAGTTAAACAGACAAGTTTGCAAAATGAGATAAGTAGGAGGCTATTTATGTTTAAAAACAAAAGTTAAAAGAAGGGAGAGGAAATTGATCACACTGTACAACGTTTACTATGTGTCAGATTCTAGGTGCTATACATATAAGATTAGCTCATTTCATCAAAACAGTTACATGAACTGGGTGCTATCATTGTCTCCGTTTTACAGATTTAGAAGCTGGACACAGAGGTTAAGGATCTTGTTCAAAGTCACATAATGGTGGTGGTGGCGGCAGCAGCGGTGGGATGTTGGGTTGGTTAGGATTTATATACAGGCCGTTTGTCTACAGATTCTGGATCTTAAACTCTGCGGTACTTCCACCAAAACCCACTGCTGTGGAGTCTGACTCATAGCGCTCCTTTGGGACAGAGTACAACTGCTCCATAGAGTCTCTAAGGAGTGTTGGGCATATTTGAACTGCCGATCTTTGAGTTAGCAGCCGTAGCACTTAACCACTATGCCACCATGGTGCATATAAATGCTTAGAAAAAGGGTCAGAAAGATACACATTAAGCAAAAACATAAACATCTTTGGAGAGGATCAGAGGATCCGAGCATTTGAGGTTGCTTTTTTAAGGTGCTGTTGAGTCAGTTCCAACTCAGTGATCCTAGGTACAACAGAACAAAACCCTGCCCAGTCATGCCTATGCCCACAATCACTGTTATGTCTGAGCCCATTGTTGCAGTCACTGTGTAATCCATCTTGAGGGCCTGCCTCTTTTTGCTGATGCTCTACATTACCAAGCATGATGTCTTTCTCCAGGGACTGATCTCTCCTGACAACAGTGTCCAAACTATGTAAGACACAGTCTTACTATCCTTGCTTCTGAGGAGCACTCTGGATGTACTTCTTCCAAGACAGTTGTGTTCATTCTTTTGGTAGTCCATGGTATATTCTTCTCCAATACGTCAATTCAAACATTACATTGACTGCAATATTTGAGGCTTTTCCACACTCCAGTTGAATGATTTTGTGCTACTTCTTAACGTCACTGTAAGTGATTGCGAATTAAGTAACCTGTCAGGCCTCCTTCAACCTAAATTTCACATTGACTTTGGTGTCACTGAGGGCCCAAGCCTGTTGCTGTTGAATTAGTTCTGACTCATAGTGAACCTAAACGACAGAATAGAAATGCCACATAAATTTCCAAGGAGTGGCTGGTGGATTTCAACTGCCAGCCTTTTGGTTAGCAGTCATAGCTCTTAACCACTGCACCACTAGAACTCCTTATTGAGAGCAGAGGAATTAATTATGTTTATTTTTCCTCTTGCTCAATCTCAAGACAGCTGATGCAGTCTTCAGAGATGAGGTGAAAAGTTGCTCATATTTAATCTTGAACAGTTTTGATGAGAGTATTATATTTCAGGACTGAAATATCTTTCATAAACTGAAGCCCAAGAGATTTATTTCATTATGAAAATGTAGCAACAATACTTGAAGTCTCATAATCTACACATAATTAGAAAAGAATAGGTTCCAATCTCAACTAAGTTCTAGGAATGTATGTTAAAGATATTTGAGTCTAGTGATTTTTCATTAGGATGACCAAATTTTAATTTGCTGTAAGATACTCAGTTAATCAGTCATTTGAGGAAAACCTCTGCACAATGTATTTGCATTTTACTAAGCCACTTTAATCACTAATTTTGCCTACTGGTGTTAAGTTGGGTTGTGAGGTGATGTTAAATTATTTTGTAGGACTTGAAAAAAGACCAGTTAAAACTGCATAAACAGATCTGTGATTCTGAACAACAAAAACATCACTGAACTCACTGCTGTCACCTGGCATTTTCAAATTTGCTCCTGGATAAAGATCATTAACTTACGCACAATGTGTTTACTGTTCTACAGTGAATATGGTCAGTGGTGTAATGAATGTTTTCAGTTTGATAAAATCTCCCAGGTCTGTCCTGGACAGCTCACCTGTAGAACTATCTGGTTACGCAAATGATTCCAGGATAATCTCCTCCCCTAGATCCCAAGTACTTATGAATTGGGCATGTTAGAATATTAATGTGGAAACTATGGTTCCTGGTATTATCTCAGAGCTCTAGTATTGCATTAGTGGTCTGTGTTACTAAATGCACAATACTTTCCTATTGATAAATTGTAAGGAAGCTAGTGAATATTTTTCCTATTTGGGATTATCAGTTTAATTAACAAAAGGTTATGCAGATTGTTGCTTTAAATAAGAATAAAATTGCCTACCACTTAAAATGAAATATAAAAAGCTTTTCTGGCATTGCAAGGCAGGATAAGAAAGAAATAGGTGTTGAGTGTGTAATATATGCCATAGCGTCATATTATCTTCTCACTTGTGAGATATTATTTGTCTGAGTCAGAATGGATGGCAATTGGTTTAGGGTTTTTGTTTCTACATATGAAGAAAATTAGCTCTGAGAAATTAAGAAACTTGCTCAAGATCATCAGAAGGCAACAGATCCCCTTCAAGCCTTAAGTCTTTTCCATTAGACACAGCTTTGGAAACACAAAATTAAAATGCTGGTTCTTGCATTTCTTGGAGTTCTTGGTGGTGCACATGGTTAACATATTTGGCTGCTAACTGAAAGACTGGAGGGTTGAGTCTACTATACGTGTCTGAGAAGAAAGGCCTGGTGACCCACTTTTTAAAAATCAGCCATTGAAAACCTCATGGAGTACAGTTCTACTAACATTCCCAGGGTGGCCGTTAGCAGGAGTCGACGCAGTGACACCTGAGTGGCTTTCATTTCTAAATGTGAATTATTCCTATCTTGTCTTGCTTTTGTTTCTGTTCTCATCTGTAACACTGTGGTTAGGGCAAAGACCTCTTCCCTCCCAGTCAAGAGTATCAGGTTGTGCTGTCTTCATTACATGTTTATTGTATTAGTCTTTGGGAAGATCAAGTTTGCCTCTCACTTCATCTTTTTCTACATTACAGCTGCATCCAATTCTAACTCACACAGATGCCGTAGGGTTTCCAAGTCCATAAATCTTTAATGAAAGAGGATGTCCCGTTTTTCTCCTGCAGTGTGGCTGATGGGTTTGAATCACAGTCCTTTTGGTTAGTAGTTGAGTGTTTGAACCATAGCACCACCAAGCAATGAGCTCCTCTATGATGGGGGTATAAAGGGAGACAGTAAAGGATTCTACATATGAAATTCCAAAAGGCTTGATGAGGTTCTTAGTTGCCAAGTGTTAGGAGAGGAAAATAAATTGGGAGTCTTCTCTGTTTTCTTCTGGTTACCTCTTTAACTCTTGGAAGATTTTAACCTGTAGATGCTGCAAAACAATTTTGGTCCACAGGTACTGGGCCAGCTAGCTAGGAAGTCAGACATTTCAGGAAGGTGTGGAGAAGTGTCTAATACAGAGTGCAGAAGTAGCCAGGGGTGTATTCTGGGAGCTACAAGCAGTTGCGTGTAGAGACAGGAAATTGAGGCCTGGTGAAAAGGCAAGTATGGGAGGGCCTACACTTTGTCTTGATTCGTTAGATTGGGAGCCACTGGATGTCAGGAAGGAAAGCAACAAGGTAAACTTTGTGCTTTAGATCATCAGTAGGGATGATAAATTTGATGAGAATGAAAGACATAGCAAGACAAATCAGGCGACTTCAGCAGTAGTTAACACAACAGCAGCACATGTAGGGGGGAAAGGATGTATTTATTTTAAGGCTTCACAAAGTCAGGTGACGTTTTAAGCAAGACTTGAGCCCGAATCTTTGTAGTAAGAGATTACTCTATGGCCCCATACAGAAACGGCTTGGAGAGATTCACAAGCCCCATACAGAAACGGCTTGGAGAGATTCACAAAAAGATTAACTGTGCTTAACTGACATTTGGTCAATTATTTTCTTAACACTTTTTCTATACAATAAGCATCTATTACTTTTATAATCAGGCAAAAGCATAATTACTTTCTGAATTTTGCTGATTTATCCTCCGTGTTCTCTGTTAACCAAATTGGGACTGCAGCATAAATGTCCAGTGTTTTTGCTAACAACTGTATTGGGGACAACAGTATTGTCCAATCATTAAAACTATGTTTTCAAAGAATATTTAACAGCATGTGCAGATATGTATCAGTCTTCTTAAATTAAGCCCAGTGATTTTGTTTAGTTAGGTCTTACGGGAACACTGAACAATCTCTTATGCCTCACAGGAGTGTGGTGAGGAGGCAGAGGCTTTTCTGACACTGACTAGAAAATAGACTTTCTTGCCTAGAGAGTCAAGTTGGACAGTTTTCATTTGCAATTAACTTGTCACACCCCAGCAAAGACATCATAATCTGTGGTTAGTATCATCTACCACATGAAAGATGACACCTGTGGACCATACACATACATATTTAAAAGCTATCTCTTAAAAGTACTTACTACTTTAAGTTGATTGAAAGAATCATC
Organism: Heterohyrax brucei; assembly: GCA_028571685.1. Classification (NCBI taxonomy): domain Eukaryota; kingdom Metazoa; phylum Chordata; class Mammalia; order Hyracoidea; family Procaviidae; genus Heterohyrax; species Heterohyrax brucei. The sequence goes on along the minus strand of CM053143.1, from coordinate 50,874,460 downwards.
ACCATGATATTCAATGACTGCTTCTGTCAGGTTATACAATTTATGTTAACATACCAATGGCATGTACTTCTAGTAACCTGTAACATTTTTCGGTTGGCAATAGAGGCAGACAGAAGACTTGGATTCCAAAACCAAACCAAACTGTGGCCATCAGGTTGATTCTGGGTCATAGAGTTGACTGTCTCAGGATTTCCAAGACTACAGTCTTTACAGAAGACTGCAGTCTTTACAGAAGACTGCCACGTTTTCCTCCCACAGTGACTAGAAGGTTCAACTGCTGACCTTCTGGTTAGGAACTGAGCGGTCAACCACCGTGCCACCATAGCTGTTAGGCATGAATACACAATCCCAAACCCACTGCTGCTGAGTCAGTCCCAACTCAGTGACCTGTAGAGAGTTTAACTGTCCCAGGGTTTCCAAGGAGCACCTGGCAGATTTGGCAGATATGCCCAAAGGTTTACAGATGTAGCACTTAATTATCCCACTAGGGTTTCCACACTTGGATAAAGGAGTTTCTGATCAAACTTTCTAGAAAATAAGTTTTCTCTAGTTTGTATAGTTGTACTGTAGAATTCTGCAATCTCAGAAAGTCAGGCAGTATACTGTCAGGAAGCATACGTATCTTTAGCCCCATAGCCAAGGTTTTACAAACTTGATCTGTGTCTGAAGGGGCTCATTTCCTAATGGAAGACACTGGCTAGCACACACAGGATAGGTTTGGGTCCAACTCAGAGATGTTACTGAAAAAATCTGAATAAAAATTACCATTTGAAACCACCTTTTTTTATTTTAAATGTGAAATATTCTAATTTATAAGGATTTGCAACAAATTTGGAACTGGGGCTTAGAAACCCAAAGGAAATTCACGGAATGATACAAAACCAAACACAAAGAATCAAAGCAGTATTATCTATGAGTCTCATTTGAAGATGACAAAGCTGGGTGGGGTAATTTGACAGGATCAGTGGCGCGTTTCTCACATGCGCCTGACCCCGATCCTCAGAACCTAAGATCTCCTTAGAAACACCACTCGGAGAGCCACTCTCTTTGGATTCTGGATCAGCTGGTGACTGGTCCGCATTGGGGCCCAACAATCAGGTGGCTCAAATAATCAGGTGAATACTTGCTAATGGGCAAGCAGCAGGTGACAGACACTACAACTCCGAATCCCATCCTCAAAGGCTGCCCATCAAACTGAGAATGAGAAACATTTAACTGAAATCAAGTAATTATGTATAGAACACTGTTTATTTCAAGTCCAAACACAAAATTGCCCATTTTTCTCAACAGACCGCATAATTTTTACGGCATGAATATTTACGGTTTTTGTATTCACAAGTGCAGATTTATTATTGAACTTCAGGTTCAAGTGATTCATGTATTTATCAATTTACCACAGAGGACAAACACTTTTAACAAATTTTTGTTTAGAAAATATTTCACATAAAAACACACAAAGCATTTACTAATACTCTTCAATTTTCACAACCAGTCTTCAGCAAGGATTTGGCTGAAGTTCATCATTTTTTTACAAAACATTTCAAGATCAAATAGAATGCTGTATTTTACATACTTTCACTTAATTATTATTGCAGTTAAAAGTTCCTCTTTCTTTGATGGCTTCTCCATGTTGTTATGCCCGTAAGGCAGAAGAAATCTTTTCTTTAAATGGTGACAGGTATAACCTGACTCCAATGGGAAACACAGTCATGATGAAATGAAATAATTGACAGATATAGGGCTTTTAGTAGGACTTTCAATCTAATAATGGAAGAATTTAATACCTGTACAATAATCCTTATTGTTTTGTGTTCAATTAACTAGTGCCTGGAGTGCTATTACTTCTAGTATACTCAGTTGGCATCAAATATAAAGTCAAAGTATGTACATTTTTATAAATCAACTCTTACCTGAATAATCTCAGATCTCTCAAATGTTCCACAAAGTGGAATTTCTTCCTAAAGTTACAGTGAATGTGGTACAATGTGTACAACTTGGTTAACCAGTGCCTGCTTTTCATGTTCAAGATTTTTCCTTATCTTGAATCAAATGCACAGTCTTGACTACTATATCCTAATGCACTGGCTTAGAGTTCTGTATATAAAGTCCAACTCAAGCTTATTTTGGTTTATTGTACATGCTTTATTAAAATGGTACTTGTATTTACAGTATCTGCAGAAAGAGTCCCTTCCACGGTGCTCTCACACACATCTGGCCACACCCATACAGACATTCATACCACACCCATAGATCTATACCACTGAGATGTAAGATCAGATTCCTAAAATTAGGCAGCTGTTGGGGTATAAAGTTGTTGACTTGTTTTTAAATTCTTTTGAAAAGGAAAAAGCTTGGGGGAAATGCATTTGGCCATTGTAATGGTAATTAAGTTTGTGTATATTAACATATATGGCAGTAACACTGAATACTTCTTTTACATTTTATATACACAGAATGATAACAAGGTTTTATGGTCAACAGAATATTCCAACATCAGTCGCAATGCTGCTTGTAGTGACTTCTGAATTCATGTAGGGGCTTTCCCTAAAAGTAATTCAAGTCTACGTAAGTGAAATAAGGCACAATTAATAGTGATTTTATCTAGGGTAAAGGAAGGGATGAAAACTGGTTTCAAATAATCTTACTATTGGAGAATTAGCTTTGACTTAAATCTACTTGAAATCTCTTCTCCTAATTTCCAAAGATTTCTTAGAAATAGTTTTCTTTTCCCTGACAAAACCCAAAGAGAAAACCTTGGGAATTCACATTTTAATATGTTTCGGTAGCCTAAACTACTCAATTTGATGCGTAAGCCCCATTCCTCTACTCGGGTTTCCTTCTTCTTCAAGGCTAAAACACAAACAAAGCATGTAAGAGTCCTTTGATATTGAGGAGATTTGTACACTTGAAGAGTAACAAATACATATCTGGTTGTCTTTGATAAAAAAAAAACAGAGAGAAAGAAAAAAGTACAAGTAACCTTGTGACTTTCTTGCACTTTAAAAAAATCCCTGTCTCCTTTTCTTTCCCCAATGAAGTCCCACCAGACATTATAAATAACTGCAACAAATGGGTTTGTCAGTATAAATAATGTCTAGTATCCAAATCTTCATAGTGAGACTCATCTATCTTGTACACAATCGGTTGAATGTTTCTCGCAGCAGGTGAACCACAAAGACACTGGACATTCTGTGAAAGGGAGTAAGAACTGCAGCTCTGAAGGCCCCTGACTTTGGTTGTTTACAAAGTTCATTCCTGTTTATTGTGATCCTTGGTATCTTCTTCATCCGTATATTCTGATGGTTCTTCTCCTGGTTTTAGAAGTCTGCCTACATAATCATATTTTTCTGAAAGACAAATCAAAAGAAAATCAGTAGCGATCAATTTTGTTGGCCTCTTTTAATTATAAGCAAAGCTCTTCCTATTGTTCCCTATGTCTGGTCTTTTGTACATGTTAAGGCCTGAACAAAACAAACAGGACTGCAGAACTTCTTAACGCTTGGGAATTCTTTGCAGGAAATGCTTCTTAATTAAGTATACTGCATCAGAATCACTCAGAGATCGGTAATGTGACATGTGACATATGTATACATGATGCAGTCAAGAAAATAAACTAAGAGACGGAAATTCATTTGGTACTTGTTACCCTGTATTCTTTGAGGTATCAGTATACGGCACTTATCCCACTACTATTCTGCCTCTTATTAATTTCTCTTCTTAGATCTCTGTTACTTTGCTTGTTTGTGTTACTGGTGTGCTTAGCATATTGTATGTCCAAGATGACTCATGCTCAGTTAATTCTTGGTCAGGAATATGAGTCTAGAACAAGTGGTTTAACTGATAAACCAAGAGGATTAATAAGGGAACTACTTGCATATACCAGAACCAGCACAAACACCAAGAAGTGAGAGTAGCCATTCCAAGTGGTCCCGGGGTCAGACAAACACCTGACTGTACAACTGATGTCAAACTACAAAGGCATAATAAAGGAAGCCAAGTGCTGCCGAGTCGGTTGACACTATAGTTCAAGGAAAGCACCAATAAAACCATTTTAGAGAAAGTTACAATTACACTATCAATACCAGCCATCAATTCGCTTTTATGAATAAACAAAATCTATATAGCTTAAAAAACAAGCTTTATAAAACTACAAGTATCACATTTTTTAACAAGTTCTTTGTAGTTCGTAACAAGTTAATTTTTAAATAAACACAGATTTTCAGCATTGATATTTAATTACGTAAAATATAATCAAATTATAATAGCAATGAAAAGAGGGGCCATCCTAAGGCTCTGATATAGTATATACTTTACATGACCATACATTTAACATTGCCAAAAAAAAACAAAAGGAAATGAAGGTACCTTTAAACTGCATTTCCCACTCTCGGACACTCTCCATTTGTACAGCATTCAAATCTGACAGATCATCGTATTCATCTCGAAGTGCATCTTTATCTAGGCAAAACGTTGCCAGTCCTCTGGAGGCATCCCTACCAGCAAATATTCCATATGGACCCGCTGGAAAAAAGGAATCAGATTACCTAACAAAATTTTACAAAGAACCTTGGTGGTAGTATGGTAAGTGCTTGGCTGCTAACTGGAAGATCAGTCTTTTGAACCCACCAGCGGCTTCACGGGAGAAGATGTGGCAGTCACCGTATTTTAGAATGTCTTAAAGGAAAAAGTTAAACAAAATAAACATCACCATGATTCATATTTGATATACAGCCTTAATTTCAAAACATATCGAGACGTTAAACAGGATGATGAGACGTATTTCTTAGAAATCTGCTTTTTTGACCAAAGCTTTTCACATAAACCTTTAATTTCAATTACTTCAGTTTCTCAAAATTTGTATTTAAAGAGGAAGACTGTGAAGCAGTTAAAAAGCGGACATGTAAGAAGTTAGGTTTGGAAGCCAGTCTACTTGAGAAGGATGCTAATTAAGTTAGACCTAAAAATAATTGTATCAACGGAACATCTACTGGATACATAGTATGCAGACTTGTGCATCCAAACCACTGTTCTTTCTTCTACCCCACCTGGATTATAACTCCAGGAAAGTGGAATGTATCACGTTTGCACACCCATTGACAATAGTTAAGTGCCTGGGCCATGCTGACATTCAGCAAATACATGCTGAATAAACGGTTTGATCAGAAATATGATCGCTTTTGAAAACAATTCTAACTACCATAATGTTTACAATTACTGTATATAAATGAAGTCATTAAACAAAACGATTTCACTCATTGTTTTTAGGAAGCAGTAGCACTGTACGTGGAATGTTGTGTTCTCATGGACCGACTATTAACTGATGATCAGGATTTTGTCCAAAGAATTAATTGCTACCCTCTCTGGGGAAGAGTAACATAAGTTACACGATGACAGTAGTGAACCATTCCCCAAATCTGTTGCTCAGAGTAGCAACTGTCTTGTTCACCTCTGTATCCTCAATACTTGGCACAATAGCTGGCATGAGGCAGAAACATGAAAAATTTCTTTCAAGTGAATTAGCTTCATTTCCACCTAAGACAGATTTCAGATTCCAACTCCTTTACTTAAAAAAAAAAAAAAAAATGTGTTTTAGGTGCAAGTTTACAATGCAAATCTGTTGTTCATTAAAAAAAATTTGTAACAGAAATTGTTTTGTGGCACTGGGTTTTTTGTGGCCATTTGTCTAGTTTTCCTGTTCTTTCCTTTCTCATTTTCACTCTTGCACAGGTTTTGCCCTTTTGGTCTCATATACTTGACTAATCTAAGAGGCACATTCTAGGAATGCACTAACCAAACTCAAACTCACTATTGTCGATTCCCACTCACAGGAATCTTGTAGTTCAGGAGGGAACTGCCTCACAGGGTCTCCAATGAGCTGCTGGGTATATAACTGTCAACTTGTTGGTTAGCAGCGCAGCTCTGAACCACTGTACCACCAGGGCATGGACTAAGACTCGTTACCGTTTTGCAGGCCTTTCTGATCTTTGGCTGAAAGGAAGGCTTTGGAAGTAGCTTCAGTTATGACTTAGCAGGGTATTCAGGGGCCACAGTCTCAAGGGTTCCTCCAGTCTCTGTCAGATCACAGTTAAGTCTGGACTTTGTGAATAAGAATTCTTTCATATATTTTTCTTCCATTCTGTCTGGGCCTCTCTGTTGTGATCCCTGTCAGACTGAACCAGTGGTGGTAGCTGGACACTATCTAGCTCTTCTGGCCTCAGGCTGGTGGAGGCTGTGGTTCTTGCGGTCCATTAGTTCTCTGTACTAATATTTTCTTGGGTTTTTTTTTTTTTCATTCTCCTTTGCTCTGATTGTGATGGGATCAACTGATGTAAACTGCACGTGGCTACTCATAAGCTTTTAGACCCCAGACAACACTCACTGAAGTAGATGTAGAACACTGTCTTTATGAACTTTGTTTATGCCAATTAACTTGTAACAGATTCATATATGGTAAGTAGGCTCTCTACCTCACACATATGATAAAGAAGGTATTCCAGTTGTTTAAAACTTAGAATTCAAAATGAGAAATAACTTGATTTTCATTTCAGTAAACTGGTTAAGTTACAGTTCATTTATTTAAGGGAATACTACACATTTTAAGGTAACTGTATATGCAGATATAGAAAGTCCATGATACATTAGCTGAAAAAAACAACTAAGAGTATACAGTATGATTTGTTTTGAATTAAAAAATACATGTATTTGTATTTGATATATGTCTGTATATACATGAAAAACACCACGAGAATACAGACTAAACTATTAACAGAGGCAACATACCCACAGGATGACAGGAAAATTTTACTGGATGTAAGTGATAAGGTCTGGCTATTTTTAAGTGATTTTTATAATAATAACCTTTTAAGAGCTAAAAGCCTAACTCACTCTACCACTTGTTAGGTGATTTTTAGCTTGTCCGGGTCTGGAAGTTGTTTCATAAAGAAGGAAAATAATACCAACAACTGTCTTCAACTTAGGCTGCACAAAGGACCAGGCAGATTTTTCTCTTAAAAAGGTTAAGCATTAAATGCTAAAAAAGTTCAAAATACATTATTAAAAAAAAAAACAACTGTTTCCAGAGTCTATAAATTATCCATGTCTGACAAAGGTTATCTGGAGAAAATAACTTCTAAAACTAGAATTATTGGCTTAACTACAGTCAGTTATCAATAGTCTATAGCATAGCTTAAATATCCAGTTAACAGAAAGAAGTATTTTCTAATGAGAAGGAAACAAGTGGGACCCCCCCACCCCCGCAAATGCCTTGATTTAAAAATACAAAGAATAATGGCTGAATCCATATCCATATTTGAAAGCATTTAGGAAACTGAAATTATGTGTCAGCAAAGTTTTCGTACCTTTTGAGAGTAGTATTCAAAGTTTCATTTAAGCAGAAAACAAATCTAAAGATATCAACATCTGGATCACAAAAAGCATTGCACCATAAACATCAGTAAGAAACTCCTGTGAAAACAGTCTGCTGTATAGAAGTAGCATTAACAGTAATTTCAAAAGTAGCATACCTAGGTATTGACACATTAACATGAAAATAAAGGCAATACTTCCAGAAAAGTATGTTTTAATGTGCTTTTTAATACTAGTAGTTAGTGACTATCACAATCATCATTAACTGGTTATATCTTTCTCCACTAAATGGGTATTCATAATTTAACCATTCTATTAACGTAAACTTATGCTATCATTTAATGCTTTTAATTTGTCTTCTTTTAAGAAGATAGGATATTACTTACCACTGGTCAACATTTACAACTTTCAAACACTGTCCATTATTACAACTGACATTCAAAAGCGTATTAAGCATTCAAGACAAAAGAAATTTAATAGCCTCTATTTACACAGTAAGATCCAAAGTGGATTACAGTCAACAGGAGTTAATTATTTTAGGGAAAATAAAATCTTTTAAAATTAAGCAAGAATGATTCTGGGGAAAAAAGGAAAGCAGTCCACTCTAACGCAGTTTTAGCATATACCAAAATTCGACGTGTTTTGCGGCAATGGCTGCTATGAGGAGACTGAAGCAATCTAAGCATGAGCTAATGAGATTTTTGTTTCTTGAGAAACAATAAGAACAAAAACTTGCAAACATAGAGACTTTTAGTGCTCACCGGACCAATGTATTTTAGTTTTGTGACATACACAAAAGGAAAATAAAATTGGTCAGGGCTGTAACAACCTACAAACATAAAGTGAGAATTTGACTTTTTAAAGAATTTTACAGAAACCTCAATTTCCTCTCTCACAATTTCATAAAGTAGAAGGGACCATTTTTTGCCCCTCTCATCAGCCAGGTGAAAAATACAGGAGAAGTATTCAGTCACTTGCCTACATAGTTTCTGACAGGACTGGAAGTAATGTTGCCACTTCTCTGACTAATCTAAACAGTGCAACTTGAGAAAACATACAGATACCACAAACCTGGACACAGAAAGACAAATCTGAAAATCAGAGCATTTTATTAATTATAACATCTTAGGGAAATTTTAGAATGCCTGTTTTATCAGAGTTGAAGAGAATTAGCAAAAAACAAAACAAAGCGCCAGATACCAACAGCTTTTCCTAGCATTCTAACATGAACCCTCTTGCCCTATGAAACAAATCTATCTTGGAAGAAGTACAGCCAGAGTGCTCTTTAGGAAGGAGGTTAGCGAAATGTTGCCTCATGTACTTTGGACATGTTAATCTGGAGGGACTAGTCTCTGGACAAGGACATCACACCTGACCAACAGAGGGTTACCAAAAAAGAGGAAGACTCTCAACAACACAGGCTGACACAGTAGCTGCAACAATGGGCTTAAACACGGCACCAGCTATGAGGATGGCACAGGACCTGTTAGTGTCTCCTTGTGTTGTATACTTGTCAGTTCTCATTGTGAGTCAGCACTGACTTGACGGTACCTAACAACAACATACCTGCAAAAGTCATCTACTTCAGATTACCTCATAGTACAAATCATAAAACACATTAAATGATACAAAAAACAGAAGAAATAATGATGACTACAAAAACTGCAACGAGAAAATGCTTCTTGTTTGTTTATATTAAAACCAAATCCAATGCCGGTGAGTCAATTCAGTCTCCTAGTGAGCCTGTAAGACATGGCAGAACTGCCCCATAGGGTTTCCAAGGAGCACCTCGGGGATGTGAAGTACTGATCTTCTGGTTACCTGCCTTACTTAACCACTACCCCATCGGGGAGCTTCAACACTAAGAAAATGTAAAAACAAACAAAACTTCACAAAACATGCTTTTTGTTTTGAATGGCTAACTTAGTAAGAATGAACTTGTACTAGCAGTTAATACTCAAGGCCAAATTCTAGACAAAACGATGTTTTGTTAACTCTTGAATAAAATGAACAATTCAGTGATTAACATATTCCCCTACTCCCTAAACTATATTAAGGTGCCTTTTCCACAGGCTTAGCACTTCTCTCAGAAGTGTTTAATTTCTGAATAGGTCTTTTTTGTAACAATTTATTTTGCCCTGTGACTATAAAGACTGTAACACTAAACTAGAACTAGAGTTGGAATTGCATGAGTTGCTCTCAGGAAAAGTGGAGGATTTGACGTCTAATAAAAATAATACTGCCCTGCATTCATAAAATGGCCAGACGCATATCTGAAAGTATCTTCTATTTCAACATTATGCCTCCAAATTCCACTACCCCCTTACGTGGTGCTGCTGTTGTTAATTGCCGCTGAGTCTACTGTGACTCATGGAGACCCCATATGCACAGAGTAGAACTGCTCCATGAGGTTTTCAATGCTGCAATCTTTCAGAAGCAGATTGTCTTCCCAGGTGCCTAAGGGTGGGTTTAACCTGCCAGTCTTTCGGCCAGTAGTTGAGTGCTTAATTATTTACAGCATCTGAGGCTACCCCCATTATACAACAAATCTAAACATTGTCAAGCTACATCTTTTCTAATACATTAAATACTAAATAAAAAAACCCAAATATTTAGTAGTATAAGGTCTTTAGGTATGGCATCATTTACAAAATAAGGAAGACAATGGTTTGCTTACATAAACTAACACGGTTATTTTCACTATTAAGGTTTCATGTAGACATTAGTAGTTGGTAGAAACTAAGATAATACTGTTGCTTTATGAAAGACTAAATATAATGTAAATATAAAAAAGGATATCATACTAGCTAGAATAGAGATTTCACTTAGTTTTTAGTGTCAATACAAGTTCTGGTAATGATTTTTTAAAGTTCAAAGTGCAATAAACTTGTCAGTTTATTGTATCCTGAAACCGCTGCTTACTGGAATATAATCAGGTAGAATGGTATGACATATTCTCTAAAAGACAACAACATAACTTCACTGTAAAACTGTTTTAAGTTCCAGGAGGAAGTAAATAAAACATGTAAAATATGTAACAGACAGTCTTTGGTTATAAGAACACGATTATGTACCGACGCTGGTATTTCTGAAGAAGAGAGATATTTCATGACAAATAATTGAAGTTATTTCTATGGTATACAATCCATAGCTCTGAGATAATTTTAATTCACTGAAGTTTATCAGCAGACCAGTTTCCTTGCCTATTTTGATAAAAGTCTTTTGCGATCATTTAGGTAAGTTTTTTGAAAACCTAGTAATACTTCTTTATTGGGTAATTTATTCCAAATAAAATTATAATGGGCCAAGGCATAAACAACACAGTATGTAACAATACTTAATGAAATCCAACTAATAAGTATTAATTTTCATGCTTAAGTCCAGGAAGTCTTAAGTTTTAGAGAGAAGACAGTATATTAAAACTGAAAAAACACTTTCCAAAAAGCAAAGATATTTGGGTTCTAGAGGTTCTGATTTTACTGTTCACCCTTTGATAACAGATAAGTCACCCTTTTCATAATTCTCATATGCCTCCCCTATAAAACGGGTCAATTTTTTTAGTTGACTAAAATTGGAGGCCAATGAGATAGTTTCCCGAACGGTAAGATTCTAGGAAGGCCTGAAAACTCAATCTTGGTTCTGAAATTCAAACCAGAAGGTCCCAGCAACACTGTGGATTGAGCTCATGGCTTTGGGTCTGAGTTGACCCAATCTACATGGAATGAGAATTGCAAGGGTAAAATAACAGTAGGGACTCACGTATCTATTGGAATTTAGTAGACAGCAAACATGTCAAGCTAATTTGAAAAAAAGGATTATTCTATAAATAGTGTTGAGACACGGGTAATCTTCCATTAACAACGGTTAGATTCATACTTCACATCTTAAAACAAAACAAACTGTAAATGGAACAACAGCAAATTCATAAATGTAGTAAAGAAACTGCACAAGATTTTCACAATCGTAAAGAGCAAAAGGCTTTTAAGTACGGAACAAAGCTCAAAAGCCATAAAAGAAAAATTTGAACACATACAATCAAACATTTCTGTGTTTTGTAAATTAAAGACAAAGAGCTCACAACACAGGTTAAAAAAAGAACATCTGAAATCTGAGACCAATACCATGCCTGAAAAATTGTGGCCAAGGATATATGAACAGACTATTAAAAAAAAAAAGAAAGAAACACAAAGGATTCAAAACTTGAAAACGATTATCCAACTATTTCTTGCATTAATGACATATATCTGGCAGCAATGAACACTGACGAGTGAGACAGGAGTAATGCTGGCTGTGATGGTAAAGGCTATGCATCAACTTGGCTAGGGCATGATGCTCAGTGATTTGACAAGTATGTATGGATGTAGTCATCCTCCACTTTTGCATAACAACCATTTCACATAACAACCTGGTTTCTGGAATCTACCCATGTTAGGGAGAGGGTGTATTATGTTTATGGCAAGAGAATGGCAAACAGCCATTTTCATCTTCTCTGGAAGGTACCTCAGAAATAAATACCCAAATTTAAAAGGTCCATACTTTCTAACTTGATAATCTTACTCACATGTATACAATGACATGTCCATGAATATTTATTGCAATACTGTTACTAAGATGACACTGGAAACAATCTAAATGTGCTAACAGTCAACTGTTAAGATGATATATTCATGCAACATAACACTTTGTATATATTCAAAAGCACAAGATGGCTCTTCGTATACTGATAGAAACCATTCTCAAGATACTAAAACATTATCAAAGGTATGTACAGAGTGGAGGAGAAAGTATATATCACATCCTTGTACATGCTCAAAGCAGCTCTGAAAACAGTATCAGATTATATCCTGCTTCTAAAGGGGATCATCTTGAATAGGAGGTGTGGGAAGGAGACTAATTTTTTACCATATCCTTTAGACTTTTCTATCTTGAGCACGTATTATCTATTACAATTTTTTTTCTTTAAATTACATAAGGGTCTATTTGGAAACACGCCCCAAACCAATCTACAGAACATTTCCACAACCAAATGGTCATGGAACTTAATGGGAAATCACTCGATAAACAAAATAGTAGCTGCTGAAGGTAACGTCATGATAAAAATTACCTAAACCACATGAAGAAACAAACTACCATGGAGTGAGCACATACAACAAACAGAACTGGCACCCTTAAAATAAAGTAATACAAAAAGATTCAGCTTGCTTAGAGTCATTAAGAAGCTAAGATATCAAACTTAAGTAAAGCAGAGAGAGTGAGGGAGACGCAGTATCTGAAGAGAGAAAGGACCCCAATTTCTGCAGTACATGAGTAACACATGACCTTAGTCTTTAGTACAGAGTGTGGTGCATGTTAAATAAAATCAAATTCATCCTGGACAAATCCTAGTATGAGTAGAATCCCAAAGACAAAGGGAAAGAAACCTCAAATATAACCAAAGGGGGAAAAAACAGATTAATGAAAGGAACGACAAACCAGAAGCAGAATTCCTGTTAACAACAGAAGTGGAAGACAACAGTCTATAACTGAAGATTGGAAGTAAAACAACAGTCAGTCTCCAATTTTATATACGAAACCTAAACTAGGAAACCCAGGTGGCATAGTGGTTAAGTGTTATGGCTGCTAACCCAAAGATTGGCAGTTCAAATCTACCAGGTATTTCTTGGAAAGTCTATGGGACAGTTCTGTTCCATCCTGTAGGGTCACTGTGTCAGAAATGACTCAATGGCAATAGGTTTTTAGATTTTTAAACCTAAACTATCATTTGTAAGAGGAAATAGATTCTTTTCCTGCCAAAGAAAAAGCTGTAGAAAATACTTGACTAAAAGGAAAAGAACCCTGACCAAAGGAGTGAGATGTCAGAAGTAATAATGAATAAAGAAAATGGTAAATATGTTGTCCGATGTAAGCAACACCACTATCAAAAAAGCTAACAATAATCTAAGTAATACGGGGGTAGAAATTTAATAACATGGCAATTAGGGTACAGGCAAGGGGAAGAGATGACATTTTCTACCCAGGGCCACAACATGCAGCTGTGCATTACACCATTCCAGGGGACACTATCCACATTCGTAGTCAGAGTAACTCTATATATATTACAAAAATATATATTCTGTCAAATGGAAGTACAAAGATTTAAAGAGGCAACTTTTTTCTAACTCAGACAAAAATGGTATTTAGCTAACATTCTTACATTGTTCAAGATAAAGCGTACATGGAAAAACTTACGGAAATCACCACAAGAAGAGAAATAGAATGTATCCAAATCAACAGAGGGAAAAAGAGTAACGGAAATAAGAGAAAATCAATCTGAGAAGGAAAAACGGTAAGAGGCAAATAAAAGGTATGGTAAGAATAAATCTCACACACACGCATGCACACGTAAAAGTAGACCTAACTATACTAGTAATCACAAAATACAAACTTATTAAACTGAGCTGTTCAAAGACACAGCATTGATACTAGATTTAATACAAAAAATATCCAGTTATATGTTGCTTGTAAGATAAAAATAAAACACCACAGACTGGCTCAATGTAAAGGGATGGACAAAGAGAAATTGAGCTACTACTACTAGGGGGCTGTGAATGTTAACCTGCCCAGTGGGGCCTTGGAAGAGCCAAAACCAAACTAAATATACTGTTGATTCCAACTCACAGTGACCCTGTAGAACACAGTAAAGCTGCCCCTTTGTTTTCCAACTGCTGACCTTCTGGTCAGCAGCCATAACTCTTACCCACCATACCACCAAGGTTTCTGCCTTGGAAGACAGACCTAGACATTTGCTTCCAGGAAGTTCACAGCCTTGAAAACCCTATAAAATAGTTCTAATCTGCACACACAGGTTTGCCATGAGTTAGAGTCTACTTGCCAGCAACTAATAGCTAATCAAATGAAGACTAAGTTCAAATCTGAAAACCAGGAATAGTGATCAAGATGTTTCTCTGATGAATAACCCAGTTAAGATCCAGCTAGATGGCTTCCATTTATTCAGCAACAGATCATGAAACCTACTGCCGTCAAGTCAATTCTGACTCACAGTGACGTTATAGGACAGGGTAGAACTGCCCCATAGAGTCTCCAAGGAGCACCTGGTAGACTGGAACTGCAAACCTTCTGGTTAGCAGACATGGCACTTAACCACCAGGCCACCAGGGTGTGTAGAGTGATAGTGATCATGTTGGTGTCACATGCCCTCACACCCCATCTCTGTACTACTGGCTTCTTCAGGTCTCTGCGTAAATGGCAGCCCCTTTTCTCAGCAATCAAATACAAACACAGCACCTTTCTTATCACCTAACACAAGTATGGTCTTTTATTATCCTCTACTACGCATCCTATTCATTTCCTTCACAGCACACTTAATTTCCGATGATAATTATGTATGGAAATGTTTGTTTATTGTCTGACTTCTCAGCAGACCACAATATACATGATGGTAGGGATGTGTCTGTTTTGAAGACTCAGTTCCCAATCATGGTGACTTGATTAAGGCTTTACTCGAATTCAGAAGCTGCCTTCTACATACTTAAAAATGGAGCTGGAACCCTATGCTCAAGATCCTGAGGCAGGATGTAGGCTCCAAAGGAGTATAGCTGTTATTTAGCAATGTTTGCCAGGGGTACATGAGGCAGCAGTTGTCTATATCACCGACTGTTAAAAGGAATGATTAACAGAGCTTGATGTTACTGAATACATTTCTCCTTTCTTGCAGTTTGAATAACATCTTCTGGCCTCACACTTGTTTTAAGCTATCCTTCTTTACTTTGCTTTCGTATTTAACACAAATATAACTTCTTGAAAGACTAAAAATAATAAAATAATGTTGAATTCTGAGGAGTGAATCAAGTAGTCACTGCAGAACAGAACATCAAAATTTACCAGAAACATAGCAGATCCTTCTATTTTAGTGGTAGGTATGGAGTTCTTACATGGTATAGCTGGTTAATGAGAAAGTTTGATTCCTCCCCGAGTTCCCCCAAAAGAAAAGTCTGGCGATCTATACCTCAAACATCAGCCAATGAAAATTTCATGGAGTACAGTTCTACTCTAACAAATGGGGTTACCATGAACTGAAATCAACTCAAGAGCAACTGGTTTTAATGGCAGCTATGAGCATCAACCCAAATGACAGAACTCATTTGCTTCAAGGCATCCGCGGATGTCAGTTTGGGCCTGGCCTGTATGTTACAACTTTGTATCTACTGGAATACTGCAGATTAAATTGTTAATTAAAAGTTTACATATTGAAGATAAAAGAGAGGAAAAACATATGAAATGTACAGATGCAACTTTTTGTATCTTCCTAAATATTAGGCATCTCAAAGGGCTACTTCCTATGTAACTTCTTTTTCATTTCAGTGAAATTTAAATGTAAAGACATTAAGTTGGAGAAGTGTATGCCAAAGACTATTCTACCTAGAGTAAGAGGGAAGCAATACATCTAAGTGTCAAAAACTTAGGGCAAACTATGAGAAAGCTCAATGGTATAATTGCTTGATCTCTAAAGAGATAAAAAATGCTGTTTTAAAGGTGCACTACAGGAATATTAAATCAAATTACCATTTAAAAGTTTCTTTCTCTATCTCCCAAGTCTATCATAACTGTGTTAATATGTAAACTTAGATATACTATGTTGTGATGCAATGGGAAGGGACAGCCTGTTAAGCCAGTAAGATACGTGAATCTTCGTTTCGCCACTTGCTAGATATGTGTAACTTTGGCAAGACCAGAGTTTCAGTTTCCATATCCACAAAATAAGAACATTACTTACCTTTTAGCATAGTACTGAAAACTAAATGAATCAGTGCTATACAACAGAACTCTCTGAGAAGATGGAAATGTTCTATAAAGTACACTGGTTAGTAAGACTGCCATGCAGCTACTGGCCAAGTGAAATACAACTACTGTGACTGAGGAACTCAATTTTTAATTTTAATTAATTTAAATTTAAACAGCCACATGTGACTTGTGGCTACCATATCAGACAGTACAAAGTTATACAAGTGTGTCTCTCTGAGGCTTTTAATTTTTATGGGAATACAAAGGAAAGTAACAGTAAGAGTTTAGACAAACTTATCAGAGACCGCAGTTACTAGAAATAGTGCAGATAAGACTCCGTGGTTGAATACATCTGGATTTCAGTATCATATCTGTGTGACTCACACCAACTACCCAAATTACCTAAACCTCAGGCTCCGTATCTGTAGGGCAGGAATACTTACCAAGCTCACTGGGGAACTGTGGAAATGACAAATGGGTACAATACAGTAGGTGCTTTTTAACAAACCTTGCCTGCTTCCTCTTCTCAGTCATTGTTTCTTACATGACCATACTCTCCTCACACGCTGGCCAAATGCTTGAACTGTTACTAAATTTAATATTGACAAATGCAGTTAAAGGCAACTGTTTGCCAAAATGTGTTTACTCCACTGAATTATCAATACTTAATTTCTTAAGAACCTAAACTTTAAAAACAAAATTATCTTCTAAAAGGAAATAAAGGAAAACAAAACAAAAGTATTTCAACATTATGGAAAAATCTCACAAATAGAATCTTTAATCCTAAAACCATTAATGTGGAATGGAAGAAGACGTTGGCTAAGCATAGAAACCAGGTTTATTAGCTCTTTGGCTTACTCTTTCAGGCTGAGATTCTCAGGTAAGATTACTGCTTCTATATTTTTCTGCTATTAAATTAACTTATTTGAGGATGAAAATAAAAATCAGCAGCAAAATTAAACTGTTTCACAGCCAGAAATTTGGCTTCTAGACTTTTTGGTGTTACCACATCCTCTACTCATGTGAAATAGCAACATATTACAAGACCATAAGATGTTCTGGCTATCTTTATCACTTCAATAATAAAATATCCTCAATATTTCTACTAAGTTGCTGATCAATACTTGGAATACAGCAACTCAACATCACTCTTAGGCTGCTATCAGAACTTGGGAACTGGTAGAAGAAGCTAACCTCAAGCCACACATAACATTTATGACTCTTACCATAATTTTTAATTTGTCACAGAACATCTGCCACCAGAGTAGAACTGTCCTGCCAGACTGTGTCTATGTTTGCCTCATATAACTATTTTCAGACAGTGGCAAGGCCTAATGTGTAAAGACTAACATGCTTTGACTACATGCTTCATTGTCATTTTAGGCAAAGGTTATACGTTGTTCTAGTTGTGTAAATTCTATACTAAAAATTTAAACATGCACACAATTTCTAACGAGTGTATGCCCATTTTAATACCAATGAGGGGAAGTCTTTAAAAAGGATGCTCTTTTATAAAACTTTCAACTGCAAATCTGAAATCTTACATACCCCTATTAAGCTGGTAATTCAAAAGTCTACGTTCAATAAAGGTAACTGGGTGCAAAATACCATGTAGGGCCCTGATTCTAACAAAACTATTTGGCTTGTCTGTTTCAATACTGTACTTTGGCCCCATTCTTTTGTTCCACATGCCCTTAAGTCAACAAAAAAGTCTTAACCATCTGAGCTAACATAAGTGGACAGACATCTGGTGTTCATATATAACCAGAGGTAGCTTATAAATTATAACTTGGTTGGGCTGAATGTAGAAATACAACTGAGAAATAAATATTTCAACAACGAATATCTCCAATTTCTTATCTCTAGTCAAATCCACAAACAGCAAACAAAATGTTCTGAAATTAGGAGGACATATTTCAAATGTCAGTAAATCTCATGTATTAACAGGTATCATGGAGGAATTGATTTTAGCCTACCAACTCGCTTGAATTTAATGCCTGGTGTACTCTCTTGAGTAACAGGTCACTTTAGGTCCCCAATTTTATCATTCTTTTCGGGCCACTTTTTTCTTTTTTTAAAAAGCTGAGTATTAATCAACACATACGAAGAATGTGTGATGTTGTTCAATTTTACAGTATGCCAACAGGTTTCATGCGGTGAAGTTCATCAGCATAATCTGAAATGTATGCTACAATTACACTGTAAAAGAAGGGCTTCTAAATCAACTACCCCAGATAAAAAGTTCTTTGAAAGCAAAGTCAAAAAATCCAACTTGCAAAACTGGTCCATGAGTATTAACTTACAGCTCTTCTAATTTTTTCTCCTCAATTCTGCTGAGTGAAAACACAGTAAGTCATATCAACGTGTATTTGGATACTTGCCCTCCTACTACCAAATTAAAAAAAAAGGAAAATGAAAAGAGCAGCACAGACACGCCTAGTTGGTATATGAGCTCCACCCCCAAACTCAGGGCAAATATCCTCACCAAGCTTTAGGGTCAGCATTCCGGTCTGTCCTTATCCCAGATACTGTGAGAAAGCATTCACGGACCAAAAAGAGTTTAGGAAAAAAAAAAAACGGGTGGGAGGGTCCGAAGTTGCTATATGCCCAGAATTCAGACTGGCAGATAGGGACCTGGAACTATGTGTTCCTAAACGTGGCCTTACCGGGAATAACAGAAGAAAAGAGAAGTTAGGCGCCAAAAAAAAAAAAAAAAAAAAAAAAAAAAAACAACCCGGTAAAGACAGCGGTGAATTACAAGGCCTAAACTTTAGGTCTTTAGAAATCTCTCCTTCCTCCTGTCCCCGCCCATCGTAAGAATCAAAACGCTCAGGACAGACGGAGGGCCAGTGTAACTAGTGACAACTATAAAGATTTTGAAAAATTCAGCACCAGAAAAGGGCAGAGGCGAAACGGGGTGGGAGAACGATGAGTCCTATGAGCTGGTTCTTGGGGAGCCACTGTGACCCTGACGTGGAGGAAAGCTGGAGGCGCCACGGCTGGGGGTGTGTGTGGGGCCGGCCGTCCCAGGTGCGGCAGTCTAGGCGCTGGGATTCAGGCGACTGAGAAGACTGGGCAAAGTAACCTGGTATCTAGCGGCCATTCAGTCAGAAAGGGGTCGTGATCGTGCTGGAACTGCAGGGGGTCCTCCTCCTCCCCCTCCCCTTTCTCCTCCTCACCGGGGCCGTAGAACTTGCTGCCTTTGGTCACGTCGAAGACTTTCCCATTGACCGCGAGCAGGATGCGCGGGTTGTTGGACCCGTCGTACTGGCGCAGCTGTTCCAAGCTGAAATCCCGTTTCTTCATGCGAGGCAGAGAGGCGGCAGGACTCTCCTCGCCCGCCCCAGCCCCGGCGCCTAGACCCCGTCGCCCCCAGCGCATCCACAGTCGGTAGGCCCCCAGCAGCACCAGCGCCACCAACACCACGTTCAGCAGCATCTCCCCTCCCCCCGTCAGAAGCGCCAACGCCGCTGCCGCCCAGCCGCCCTCTTCGGCTGTCGCTCCCGCGCCGCCCGGGATCTCGCTGCTGCCGTCGCTGCTGCTATCGCTGCCACTCCCCAAGGTGCCTAGCTTCACGTCCCCATCACCCGCCGCCATCACTGCCCGCCAGCGCCTTCCTCCTCTTCCCCGCCCCCTGCCCTCCCCAAATCCACGGCCAACCCCGCCCATCGGAGGTCTTCCAGCCAATAACGTGAGGGGAGGAGGCGGGGTCCGGCCGGCTCCCGATTGGGTGTCGACGGGGTAACGTTGTCTCGGATCTCTCCTTCCCCCGCCCTTCTCTTGCTGGCCGCGCTCACTCGATCCGCTCCGCCCACCTCGCCCCACACTTCCCTGCTCTCGCTCCACGCCGCCGCTAGCAGTGCAACCGGGGGGCGGGCCTGAAGAAAAGATGTTGCTCCGACCGCGTGTGCGTATGGGCTGGGCGAGGCTACAGCGCGTGCGCGAGCCAAGGAGCGCCACGCGCTCTGGTTTTCGCTGCAGCTCCACCTTGAGGCATGCCCCGCCCAGTCTCCTCGCTGCACGTGTGCGCCCCGGAATCGTTTCTTTCTCCGTGACCTCCATTCGCGTCCCAGAGCTTCTGCCACTGCCTGGCTCGGCCACAGGGCTTCGTTTGAGCCTAGGCGGCCGCAGGGGCGGAGCCTAGTGGGACTAGTGGGAAGGTGCAGCATCGTCTTAACTGCAGAGACAATCGGACGAGGGGCGTCTCTTCCTTGGGCGTTGTTGTGTTGTTAGGGACTCGGGATTGTAGGCGCGCAAACCAAAGGCTGCCTCCCAGAAGATTTGGCAACAAGGTAGAGGGAGTATTTCGGGCACAGAGAGACTTCTTGGAGCCTGCCTGGGTTTCTTTGTATCTGGAGGAAAGGGGAGCGCGTGGCGCTTGGGATCAGTCATTCCCCAATTGTTTTGCCAATATGTTTTAGAGTAATGGTGTCGTTATTTTTGTCTCTGCAGTAGTAGGAAAGTAGATAGAATGAAGTGGTCCTTCTGTTTGCTCATTCGGCTTTATGTACACCTTCTGAATTACCTGCTTGAGACACCCATTAACCTCTTGCATCTTTCAAATTTCGTCCCCAAAGCCTCCTCTGAAACGTGGAGGACTCGTGGGCACTCCCCCTTCATGCAGGCAACTGGTTGACGTGTTCTAATCTGTCCTTGTCCTTTCCCATTATGTCCCTGAGCCTCCTTTCCCAAGGAACTACTTGATTTAATGAGTGAAGGACGATGTATCAAGAAAGGAACCCGTCTTCTTTTCATCCTGAGAAGCCAATAGGATGGACGAAAGGCACGTACAAGCAGCGAGGGAGTTTGGTGTGAGCTAAAGAGTGCCTGTTAGGGAAACAGCCGGTGGTCCGTTTTGTTTTTAAGTAGTGCAGAGGTAGGATCGAAGTCTGGAAAACTAGGTAGGACCTTGCCACTGAAGATACTGAAGTGAGGATGAAAACTGTTCTCTCGAGAGATTATCTAGCAATAAAGTTTGTGAAGGACTGGGGGAGGGATAGTAGAATTAGGGGGAAAGAATCAGAAACAAACTGGATTTGTGCAGGGAGTGAAGAGAGAAGCAGTGGTGTCAGAGCACAGGTTGGCAAATTTATTCTGTAAGGGACCAGAGAATAATATTTAGGCTTTGTCAACTACTGAAGTCAGGTGTTGTAGTGTGAAAGCAACCATGTTGTTAGCTGCTCTCCAGTTGACCAGAATAGTGGTGGCCTTACACTCAGTGACAGTACGCAGTGGCATTGTGCTGGTATGATTCATAGGGTTTCTTCTTTTATTTTTTTGGAAGTAGATTACCTTAGATAAATAATGAATGAGTGTGACAATGTTGCAATAAAACTATGTGTGGATACTGAAATTCAAAATTAATTTCAGATG
This sequence comes from Heterohyrax brucei, assembly GCA_028571685.1. Classification (NCBI taxonomy): domain Eukaryota; kingdom Metazoa; phylum Chordata; class Mammalia; order Hyracoidea; family Procaviidae; genus Heterohyrax; species Heterohyrax brucei. The sequence goes on along the minus strand of CM053143.1, from coordinate 50,852,941 downwards.
CCATGAAATAATCAAATATTCTAGTTTTCTAATCATTTAAAACTATAAAAACCATTCTTGGCTTTGTGGAGATACAGAAACAGGCTGCAGGCTCACCTTGATGTTACAGATGGCTTTTTGAGGCAAAGTGGATAGACTTGACTGAGGATAAGTAAGGTGACCATGTAATCCTTTAATCTGGAACACTTTTGGAAATAAAATGGGGTAGTAGTAATAATTACACTGAGAGAACAGAAATGAAGTCATATTGTCTGAGGCAAACCTGAATGCAAGGTCACCCTAAGGTTAAAAATTAGGGTAAGTCAAAATTGCGTTAGGACTTGATGGCAGGAAGTAATGTGCCAACCTGGAAGCAGGGAAATTGGGGAGAAACTGGTTTTGGGGAAAAGCAATTCCAGGTGTTGTATATAGGTGGGACAACATGGACCTGAAAGTGAAAACCATCCTGGAGGTTTTATAGCAGATGGCTTCTTATATACTGTTCTCCAGAAATGGGTCACTAGCTTATCTCTAAAGCAATAACTGACAGCAGGGCATGGGACTCCCATGACTGGTTATCTGTGTTTATATGTTTCTTAGCAGTTCTTATACAGGACTAGTATCTCTGTTCCCTTCTCACCAAATGCCAGTAGCACATCTCAGGCATAGTCACATCAAACAACAGTCCCCTTTCTCCTGTACCCACCAGTACACATACATACTCCCTAGAGGATTACTGGCTTAAGCCAACTGGGAGTTATCTTGGAGCTGGAGTGTTGTATGTATCTATGTATGTATTTTTCCTTTCACTGATTGGTTTAGGAGGAAGAAAGGAACAATGATATTGAAGTTATGTTGTCAAGGAAATGGGAAGGAGAATGCTGGGTAGTGTCTTAGTCATCTAGTGCTGCTATAACAAATACTGCAAGTGGATGGCTTTAACAAAGATTTTCTTACAGTCTAGTAGACTAGAAGTCCAAATTCCGGGGATTAGCCCCAGGGGCAGTCCTCTGTCCTTTTCCTTTATTCTGTAGGAAAGACCTTGTCGTCAGTTTTTCCGTGGACTGGGAGCTTCTTAGCTCAGGAACTCTGATTCAAAGGACATGCCCTGCTCCAGGCACTGCTTTCTTGATGGTGTGAGATCCTCCCTTTCTGCTTGCTTCCCTTTCCTTTTATCTCTTGTAAGATAAAAAATGATGCTGGCCACACTTCAAGCAAACTCTCTTCACACTGGATCAGGGATGTGACCTTTGTAAGGGTGTTACAGTCTACCCCAATCTCACATATAAAATTACAATCACAAAATGAGAGACCACCACACAACACAGGAAATCAAGGCCTAAGCAAGTTGACACATGTTTTGGGGGGACACAGTTCAATCCATGACAGGTACATAATTAACATTATCTGCTTGAAGGATTCAAAAAGATCTGCCATGGAAAGTGGAAGCTGGTGGTGGTATGGTTAAAAGCTATGGCTGCTAACTGAAAGGTCAGCAGTTCAGATCCACCAGGCATTCCTCGGAAACCTTGTTGGGCAATTCTGCTCTCTCCAATAGGGTCACTATGAGTTGGAATTGAGTTGACAGCAGAGTGAGTTTTTTTGGTCCATGGAAAGTAAAAAGTTAAAACATTTTCTTTTATACCCTCAGTAAAGTAAATGTCTCAGCTTGTCCACACTGGGACTTCTTCCCCACTGCCGCCACGTGTTTCTGAGCCCTTCAAGCAATATATTTCTAATCTTTCTGTACTAGTCTTGTCTCATACTCTCAAGTAACAGGATACTCCTCACTGGTCATGTATCACCCCTTGCTTAGAATACTGCAATAACTTTCTGACTGGTGACCTGCTCTCTGTTTTTCTCTATTTAATTTCTACATGAAGGGATGGACTAATCCTGACAACTGATTTTCTTTGCTCAGACACTTACCTCCGTGTAAACGAGAAAACCCCAATTAGCAACTGAGGCTCTCCATAAATCCACAAATGGCTTTTTCCAAAGTGAACCTGTCTATCATTGTCTTTGTTAACTCAGACTCATAGCCACCCCAGATGTGCAGAGTAGAACTGCTTCACAGCATTTTCAAGACTGTAACCTTTCAGAGGCAGATCACCACACGCATGTTCCAAGGTCCTTGCTTCTAAGTGGGTTATATCAGCCAACCTTTTGGCTAGTAGTCAAGCACTCTATCATTTGTGTCACCTTGAGACTCCTAATCCACTATATGAAACCCATTGCCATTGAGTCTATTCTAATTCATAGTGATCCTATAGGACAGAGTAGAACTGCCCCACAGGGTTTTCAAAGAGCAGCTGGTGAATTCCAACTGCCAGCCTTTTGGTTAGCAGCCATAGCTCTTAACCACAACATAACATCTACAAACCATAATATCTACAGACCTCAAGTTTGGTGGCACCTCAGCAAGGTCTGCAGCAGAAAGGCCTGGAGATCTGCTTCTGTAAAGTTTACAGCCAAGGAAACCCTATAGAGTGGTTCTACTCTGTAACATAGGGAACTGTTAAGAATTGGAACTGATTCAACAGTACCAGGTTTGGTTTTGGTTTTATTACAGTGATAGGAGTCCTTGGATGGTGAAAACAGGTAAATGCTTGACTACTCACCAAACTACTAACCAAAGGGTGAGTGGCTTGAGACCACCAGAAGCACCTTAAAAGAAAGGCCTGGCTATCTACTTCCAAAAGATAACAGTCATTGCAAACCCTATGGCATGTAGTTCTACTCTGACACGCCTGAGGTCACCAGGAGTCAGAATTAATGGTAACTTTTTAGTTAAAAAAATATATATATATGTATTACATTGATGTGTTTCTCCTTATATCTAGCGTCGTTCCCCCAGCTTGCTATGTTCATTCCCTACTTCATGACTTTACTCACACTAATTCCTTTTTCTTGCAGGAAAGAAAGTATTCTTTCCTTTTCCTTTCTAACTGTCCATATTCTGTCACCTTCTAATTCCGTCTCTAACTTCCTCCCTGAGGCCTGAGCCCACAGTAATCTCTTTCACCTTTGCATGCCTGTGGATGCATTGACTAGAACACCAGTTTTTTTGCACTGTATTTTATACTTTTCTTGACTGTTTTGCCTCCCAAGACTTCTCCTTTTGCCTGTCTAGATGCTGTTTTCTGACTCCTTTCTACTTTTCTTTCCTGCTTATGGGAACCCTAGTGGCATAGTAATTAACGGTTACAGATGCTAAACAAAAGATCAGCAGTTCGAACCCATCAAGTGCCTGTCGGAAACCCTGGGAGGCAGTTTTCCTCTATCCTACAGGGTTGACTGGATGACAATGAGTTTCATGTTCTGATTTTCTCCCTTACAGCCCCACTTTGCCCAGTCTGCAAATATCTGTTATCTACGTTATTTTCTCCTCTCATTCTGTTTTCTTCCTTGAGATTTTGTCTTCTTACTGATGTACTTGTCATTTCTATGGAAAATACGCCTCTAGCCTTAACCTCTCTCTGGTAGAATTTAATATTGTCCACTGAGTATTTACAGTTCTCTTAGGAATATAGTAGCCTGCATTTCCCAAATTGCTGAACTCAGGGAATATTGTGTGCCACTTCCAAATAGAAGCTTTAAGAGGCTGTGGACAGTATGCCACACCCTCCTTTGCTACAGGGACAGTGTTTTAGTTCTTTATTGCTGTGTAACAAATCGCTCCAAATCTTAGTGACTTAAAACAGACATTATCCTGAATGGTTTTGTGGGTTAACTAGCTTCAGTGATCAATTGTCTCATCTGTTCCGGGGACTCTTAGGTGGTTCTAGCCAAGCATGAGCTGGAACTTGAGTAATTTGGAGGCTGAACTAGGATGCCAAATGCCTGAGCCTTTCCATTCTGTGTTTTCCCTTTCCTCTTCACATGGCTTTTCCAGGGAAATAGCCTGACTCATTGCGTTGTTTCTCAACAGTGCAAGAGCAAACATTTCTGGATCTTTGAAAGTCTTAGGCCTGTAACTAATACATTCTCTGGAGTACTAGTGGTGAAGTGGTTAAGAGCTTGGCTGCCAACCAGAAGGTCAGCAGTTCAAATCCACCAGGTGCTCCTTGGAAATCCTGTGGGCAGTTCTACTCTGTCCTATAGGGTTGCTATGAGCCAGAATTGGTTTGCTGACAATGGGTTTGGTTATTGGTTAAACGTGTTATAGGGCCAATCCAGTTTGAAGGGAATGGAAGGTGAACTCTACTCTCCAGGGGCTGAAAAGGGACAGGGTGGTGACTAAGAACTTGTGGCTCTCTTTGATCTGCCACCTCAGCAGTGTTTCAGATGGTGACACTTTCCATCAGGCAGTATCCCAGAGTAAGGTCAACGTAGAAAAGAGTGCCCAACTAACAGTTGTGATCAAGTGAATGAGAAATACATCTGTCTCTGCTGTTCTAAGTAACTGAGATGTTTAGGGTTGTTTGCTATCAAACACAACCAATCTATATAGACTAATATGGAAATTGGTACTGGAAGAAGAGTGTTGCTGTAACAAAAAAACTAAAATCCATGCACTGACATATATAAATATGTTACAGTATTAGTGGTTGGTTGGTAGGCAGCATCCAGCTCTGATTCACTTAGGAATTTCCCAGAGAACCTAGCTCAGAAATGTGCATCTTGATACTCAATAAACATTTCTTAAATAAAAGAGATTGTCTTTTGTCATCCATTTCTTTCTCTAAGGGAAAAATACTTCTGTCCTTAAAACGTGGAGGAAGTACCACGAGCATAACAAATCCCATGCTCCATTCAGTGCTGCCAGTGACTTTGCTTGTGTGTGCGTTTGACACATGCAGCCCATTTTCTCCCCTTTCTCTCGGGAGCCAGGCCACCCACACAGGCATGCTTTCTACCCTGCTGTGCCATACTACAAGTTTTACCGGGTTCTGTTCCTGCCCAAGGAAGCCTGGGGTAATCTTAGCAGGATAAGCCATCTAGGAAAAGGGGAGTTTTGGTTTTAGGAGCTTCCAGGGAGTGATAAAGCCTGTTGTTTGAAGTTGAACTCACAAGAGCAAGAGAATTCAGTGTTGGAAGCTAGTAATTTTGGACTTAACATGAAATTGATACTCATCACTCTGGTCTATAATTTAAAAGGAACTTTAATCTCTGACATTTTACTTCGTTCTTGGGAAATTCATGTTGAGAAGAGGTCATATTCAAATTGGGAATATCTTCTTGTTGACTCTTAATTATGATTAAAGTATTTTTATGATATCATTTAGTCCCTTTTTAGAACGTCTCTTGAGTAACGTGACTGGGCATAAGGAGACTGGATTGCAAAAGAACAGGTTGTGGAATACAACCTTGGATACAGAATAGCACTGGATCTAATTTAACTGATACATTGTTCTGACCCATTCAGGTTGTTGACCTTCATTGTTGGCTTCAGGAGGTCCCACAAAAGAGTTGTAATCAATGTTAGAGAAATGGCTTTATGAAGTGAGCAGGAATATCCTACTAGACTGCTGATTTTTCACCAAAGAATGATAACTGTATCCCAACTTGATCTGAGTCAATAAGCCAAAAATGATTAAGACATTGGTCTTCATATTTTTTTCTCACTTTTCCTCTAGAATAATTTTTAAGTTGACATGGAAACTTTTTAAAGTTCTAAGTTTAGTTGTAGAAGATGTAATTTCTAGTTTAATATAAATAAGAATTTTGAAATAACAAGGTTGATGTCATTAGAAAATACATCTATTCCACTGCTGGGGAATTGATTCCGATTCATAGTGACCCTATAAACAGAGTAGAACTGCCACATAGAGTTTCCAAGGAGTGCCTGGCAGGATTTGAACTGACAGCCTTTTGGGTAGCAGAAGTAGCACTTAACCACTACACCACAGGGTTTCTAAAAGCACATCTATTGATATGCAGGTCTCATAGAAATTGAATACTCAACTATATTCCATTTTCACAGATATTTTACATTATTCCTTTTTTCTCTGAATTTGTATTTTCATTGCAGTTCTCTACAGAGTTTTCTCTTTAATAGGGTATATCTTATGTTCAAGTGTACTTTTTGACTTACCCTATCTTTCTCTGAAAAATTTGTATATAATTTTTAAGAATTCCCATGACCATAAAGTTCTAAGTGTCAAAATTTCTTGTGGGTTGACTTATCATTATGATTATTATTAGTATATAGTTGGACTACATTAAACATTTTAAAAATAATTACTAAAGAGAAGAACTGAAGTTTTATTGGAAATATATCTTTCAGTGATATAAGTGAAACTTTTGTCTCCTAATTAGTTCATATATCTAGATGAATATAACTTTTTGTTTGAAGGAGATGAAAGGAAAAGGTGAATAAACAATTATTGTGAAGTAAATTATTCGTAGTAGAAATCTACATCTAAATCTATAAATGATAGGAGTGATTGATGTGAGATGTGGTTGACAAGTGACAAATGGGCTCGTTGGGTGAAAAAAGATGAATATTTACTGTGTTTGATAATTTTTATGCAAAAAATAATGAAAATATTTTCCCTTATGAGTATGCATAGTGATAAGTGTAGTTTTCAAAATGTTATTTTCTAAGGGGCTGTTAAAAAATTGCTATCTAGTTGTTTCCAACTCATGGTGACCCCACGTGTGTCAGAGAAGAGCTGTATTGCATGAGGTTTTCAGTGGCTGACTTTTTAGAAGTAGATAACCAGACCTTTCTTCTTAGCTGTCCTAGGGTGAATTCAAACTTTAGATTTTTCAGCTAGCAGCCTAAGGCATTAACCACTTGTACCACCCAGGGGCCCAAGAGATTATTACTGGACAGTGTTTATATACATACATACATATATGTATGTGTACGCATATAGGTATATGCTGTTAACAACAACAACAGAAACCCAGATCCATTACCACCAAGTAGATTCCAACTGATGGTGACCCTGTAGGACAGAGTAGAACCTCTCCATAGGGTTTCCAAGAAGTGCCTGCTGGGTTGAAATTGCTTACCTTTTAAAATACTGTTTCTATAGATTGCTGATATTTCAAAGTGCCACAGATTGAAGTGTGTCCCCCTCAAAATGTGTGTAACAACTTGATTAGACCATGATGCCCAGTATTGTATGATTGCCCCCCACCCCTGTTTTGTAATTTCAGTTTTATGTTAAAGAGGATTAGAGTGGGATTATGACACCCTTACCCAGGTCATATCCCTGACCCAAAGTAAAAGGAATTTCCCTGGAGTGTGGCCTTCACCACCTTTTATCTCTCAAAAGATGGGAAGACAAGTGAGCAAAGAAGGGCAACTTCATACACTGAGAAAGCAGTGCTGGGAGCAGCGTGTATCCTTTGGACCCAGGGTCCTTGTGCAGAGAGGCTCCAAGTCTAGGGGAAGATTGATGAGAAGGCCAACAGAGAGATGAAGACTTCCCGTGAAGCTGGTGTCCTGAATTTGGACTTTTAGCCTACTTTACTGTGACATAATAAATTTCTCTTTGTTAAAGCCATCCACTTATAGTTTTTCTGTTACAGCAGCACTAAACAACTTAAACAAAAAGAAATGGTACTTTTTTTAAGGACACAAAGCTATGTTACATAAGCACTTGAGTCTTTAGAAAACAAATTGCTTTTTAGATTGCAAAAAAAGAGAAAATGTCTTTTGTTTGGAATCAGAATGATCTCTATGTTTATAGAATACCTTCAGAATAAATCTTATGCTTCAATTTCTTTTGAGTTTTGATTTTTTTAAAAACGTTATGATTATAGTCTTATAACAGCAAAAAGTGATACAAAAGAAGAGTCATATAGCGTGAGGTCTAGGAGGGTCTCAAAAGGAAGTTTTTGTGTTTTCTCCCAGTGGAATCAGGACATGACACCTTCACACACATTGATATACTGTCTGTCAGAGAAGCTCCTCTGAACTTAGGTGTCCACAATTTCTTTTTGGAGGTTGATTATCATCTAGATACAACAGATTGAATCACAGCCACATGATTGAACACAACCTTCAGCCCACATCCCTGTCTGGAGTTTGCATTGCTATTGTATGACTAGTGTGTTTTGAAATGGCCCGTCCCCTGCCTTGGGTTGCATTATTAGCCTAAACCATTAGATAAGATTTGGTGCCTTTGGTGGATAACAAAGCCAGTCCAATCACTCAGGAAATTGTAAGGGTTTAGAGGTTACTTCTGGAGAGGATAAATTATTTGGGCAAAATTAATTCTTTACTTCACATGCACTAGCAGAGGTTTTGACTGCCTTTGACTTTGTTAAGGTCACTGAAGAGGAAATTCTGTAGCAGAGCACTGAGTTTTGGCAACAAGCAGGTGCAGGAATTTCCAATGGGAAGAACCAAAAGATCGAAAACTTGGATTCTTCTTTTTCTCTTGCTTTCACTATCCAATCTAACGTTAAGTCTTACCTACCCTGCCTCCAAAATATTACCCCAGATCTGATTGACCACTTCTCACCATGTCTACTGCTACTATCCCAGTACAAGCCACAGGCAGCTCTCATTTGGGTCATGATAACAGCCTCTTGACTGGCTTCTGTTTCCACTCTTGCCTTCTAATCAGCAGCCATTTAGCAATATAAACCAGATACTATCATTTCCCTGCATATAGGTGCTGTAATGTGGTAGCAATAGTATTTAACTTCAGGGAGAATGAGAATCAGTGTCAGCATAAAGCTGGTTTCTTTGAGGTAGAGGTCAGACACATCTCCATCCTCCACACTTTTTTCCAATTTTGATACCAGCCATCCTCCCCATGGCACTCTATTTCTCTGCTGGGCTTGATAATTTCTTGTGGTGGCCACATGAAACTCACAGAGCATACTCACAGTAACATGGTTTATTTCAGAAGTGAGTTGGAATCAGAATTAACTTGAACATGACAGGAACAGGATCAATGTCAGGAAGTACACAAGCAATGTCTGGAAGGCTCTCCCAAAGCGAGGAGTACATCCTCCCTTTTTGAGTGTAGGACAACCCTTTTTTTCTCAGCATGCCGTGTAGACTTGTTGGTTGCATTAGAATAAGTCTTTTTAGAATAGGTCTCCTCTAGGCCCCTGCCCTGCTTGGGCAAATATTACAGCTGTTTAACTCTGTGGACAAGTACTTGTAGGCACTCAGTTCCACCAGCAATCCTCCTGCCTGAAGGCCTACTTGCTCTGTGAATTGTCAAGGTCAGTGTAGCTGCCTTGTTCTGTTGGCCTAAAAGCCCAACAAAGTGTCTTTCACCAGTCTCCTGGTTCTGTTGCTGCCTCTTTGGTGTAACAGCTGTCTTTTGGGTCTAGGAGGTTCTGAGCATAGGAATTCTGGGTCTGAAGGACATATTCTGTTCCAGACTTTTGTTCTTGATGGTAGTGAAGTCCCCCTCAACTTCTGAGAGGTAGCTGTTTAACAAAGGAAGTGGCTCAGTCCTTTTGGGAGGATTTTAAACACCCTATTTGCAAAATAACTGAGCAACCCCCACACTGGACTAAACTCATCAATTCCTTCCCAAGTGGCTTCATTTATTTGCGTAATAACTGACATTTTCTGCCTACAGGGATTGGCTTCCTCCCTGGGTAAATGTAACAAGGGCAACTGTAATAACTCCTCAAAGCCCAGGGGAAAAATTTCCCAAGCTTTTCTCTTTTTTTGTAGAACAAAGATAAAAGACCACGTGAAGCAACTCATTTGACCTTATCTGGCTGATTTTTTTTTCTTTAATTGCAGTTAAAATGAAATCCAAACTCCCTATAATGACCTGTATGCCTCATATGATCTGTTCTATACTTATCCTTAGACTGCTCTCAAGTCACCTTCTTGGTCTTTATGCTCCAGCAGTATTGATTGTCTTTTTTTTGAATACTCTAAGCTGATTTCTTGATGGTAGTGGTTAAGTACTACAGCTGCTAACCAAAAGGCTGGCAGTTTGAATCCACCACTGCTTCTTGGAAAGTCTATGGAGAAGTTCTATTCTGTCCTATAGGGTTGTTATGAGTTGGAATCAGCTTGATGGCACTGGGTTTGGTTTTGGTTTCCAAAGCTCTTTCCTTAAGGATTTTTCACTGGCTATTCTCTCGGCCTTGAATTCTCTACCTACAGGTTTTCTTATACGGAGTCATTCTCATCACTTAGGTCTCTGTTCAAATGTATATCCCTCAAAGAAAACTTTTTCTGATCAATTATCTAAAGGGCTCTTACCCTCGCTTTTAGCATCCTCTATCCTGTTAATTTTTTTGGTAGAATTTAGTACTACCTGAAGTAACCTTAGTTTTACATGCTTCTTATCGGTCCTTCCCCGTGTACACAGTGGAATGCAATTCCATGATGGTAGGGCCCTAGTCTGTGTTGTTTCCTGCTATATCCTCAAAGCTTAGAACAAAGATTGGTATCTGATGCACATAGTTATTAAATACTTGCTGAATGAGTGAATGCATAAAAGTGTGGAGTCACTCAGGGAACGCCTCCATACAAGCCTTTACCTTACTAATGTCCCATAGTTCAGAGTCTGGAGTTAAATGCTCAGAAATCTGCTTTTGTGAGCACATAGGTTTTTCTTTTTTTTTCCCCCTCCTCCAAGACAGATTTACTTTAACCAAGAAACAAGACGGACATATAAAATCTGTATGCCAATTTATTTGTTTTCAGTGAAAAATATAACTGTCCCATAGACCCAAACTTGCATGAATGTATGTGATCTGTGGTGGATTTTTTCCTTAATGGTCTGACATAAACAGGACAGGGAATTAAGTCAGAAGTTTTCTTGGAAAACATGAGATTCAAGAAAGGAAAATGGCTTGTGTATTTAGTGGCATTCATTTATTTAGCTAAGATTTTAGCTTCCTGACTATGTTTTATGTTCTGAGCTTGGTAGTGAAAACTCAAGGAAGAATAATATCTAGCACCATCCCTGAAAGATTTACAGCCTAGTTGGAGAGGCATACAATAAACTGACAATTACAAATCAGTGTCAGAGATCTTCAATTCTGCCTAATCCCAGGGTGATGTGGAGGACCTAGAAGGGGAGTTGAGTTTTAGGGGATTTTGAGGAGGGTTTCCCGAGAGAGGAGAGTTTTAACTGAGCTTTGCGGAGTCAGCCAAGCAGAACAATGAAAGGCTTGGATTAAGGGTACTGCTGGCAGAAGATGCAGCCTGAGCAAAAGTCTGGAAGCTGGAGACAGCAGAGCTTTCTAAGAACTACCAGACGTTCAGTGTGGTGGGAGAGAAGAGTCTGAGGCTGCGGCAGAGTAGAGTGAGATGGCTAGAGATAAAGCTCACAGACTTAGGTTTGAACTTAACCCTTACAAACAGTAAACTGAAAAGTTTTCTGTTTTTCTTTTCTTTCTTTTTGTGATTTAGATGAAAGTTTACAAGACAAGTTAACTTCTCTTTAAAAATTTTATACACAAATTGTTTCTTGTTGTCTTGGTCATTTAGTGCAGCCATAACAGAAACTATTACAAGTGGGTGGCTTTAACAAAAGAGAAATTTATTTCCTCACAGTAAAGTAGGCTAAAGGAAACCCCGGTGGCATGTTGGTTAAGTTCTACAACTGCTAACCAAAGGGTCAGTGGTTCAAACCCACCAGATGCTCCTTGGAAACTCTGTGGGGCAGTTCTACTCTGTCCTATAGGGTTGATATGAGTTGGAATCAACTTGATGGCAGTGGGTTTGGGGTTTTTGGTTTTAAAGTAGGCCAAAAGTTCAAATTCAGGGCATCAGCTCAGGGGAAGGCTTTCTCTCTGTGTCAGCTCTGAAGGAAGGGCCCTATTCTCAGTCTTCCACTGGTCAAGATGCTTCTCAGGTATGAAAATCACAGCTTCCCTATACCCTCATCACTCTTGAAAGATCATTTTAATTCAGTTTTTTTCCCCCAATGTATCCATAAAAACAGTACATTAAAATAAATTATTTTGTTGTTGTTGAGAATATATACATTAAAACACACACCAGTGTACTTTGTGGTTTTATACAGTTATAGGAGGCTGTTCTACTGGTTTCTTTCTAGACAGGAGAGAACAGGGTGAAGAGGAGGGGACAGGTGCTGGTTAAGAGGATACTAGAAATATAGAGTGAAAAGGAGGAATGTGCTGTCACTGGGTCAGGAGAGCAGATGGAGCTGCAGATAGGCAGTCATGCAAAAGGATTGTAAACTTTCAATTAATAACAATTAAAAAAAAGAAAAACAAACACACCAACAGTTTGTTGAATCAATAGCTTCTATGAGTACAATTCAGTGCCAGTGATTACATTGTGAAACCATTCTCACCCTCCTTTGTTGTTGTTCCTTCCCCTGTAACCTAAGCATACTGCCTCACAGGGCTGCTATCTAATGTCTGATGTTGCTGTGTCATTTTGATTCTGCATAGATAGATAGTTCTGAAAAAAGCATAATGCTGAATGCATGTATTTTTTATTTTTATTTTTTACTAGTTTAGCTAAACTGTTATTTGGTTTTAAGAAAACTTGGGTTGGGGGGGTGTATATTTTTGGTTTAAGGTTTAAAGATTATTTCAGGGCAAAAAGTTTCAGGGGTTCATCCAGCCCCTATGGCTCCAGAAAGTCTGGAGTCCATGAGAATTTGAAATTCTGTTCTGCGTTTTTGTCCTTTTGATCAGGATTCTTCTGTAGAATCTTTGATCAAATTCCTCAGTAATCGTAGGCAGGCACCATCCAATTCTTCTGCTATCATGGCAAAGGAAGCAATTGTTCATGGAAGCAATTAGCCACATACTCCATGTCCTACTCCTGTTCCTGACTCCCTTTCTTCCTCTGTTTTTCCAGGTGAATCAAGACTGATGGTTGTACCTTGGATGGCTGCTTGCAAGCTTTTAAGACCCCAGGTACTATGGAGCTAAGTAGAAGATAAAATAGAAGCCCTAAACAGATTCCTAAGCCCATTGACTAGGAGGTTCCATGAAACCATGACCCTAAACCTCTAAACCAAGGAATCAAATCCTGTGAGGTTGTTGGTTGTACTGAGTGCATTTGTGTTTTGATTTGCAAATTTCTAGACTACAGATGAGACCAAAAATTTTTATGTATCTTTTTGAGATATTTTCATTTTCTGTTCTATGATTTGTCTGTTTATATCTCCTCTTGTTTATTTTTTTCTGTTTGTTTGTCCTTGGTTATTTTGGGGGGAACGTGTATGGTAGTAATAGTATGTTGACATTTATGTTCAAATATTTTCTTCTCATCTATCTTCATTTGCCTTTTGATTTTGTTACAAGATCTTTAATCTTACAGAGATATGTAATTGTTATGCAATCAAATGTGTTGCCTTTTTCCTTTATGGCTTCTGGAATTACTGAATTTAAGAATATTATACTTCTCTCTTCATTGATGACTGGGACAGCTGGTCAACATTCTCCCTCGAGGGTGCTTTACAGGCTTAGACCACTTTTGTCTGAGGTTCTTACTTTTGCTTCTACCTTCCAATCTCCTTCTGAGGAATCTGTTGATCTACTCCTTCTTTAGGGTGGAAGTCACTTGTCACTCATGAAAGTATCTTCACATATCTTTGCTGTGATCCAGCGTGTGTTGGTTTTCTGTTTCTCTACTCTGGTTTTAAGGACCAGTCACCACACAGTCTTTCTTTTTTGGGGGGTGGTACCTTCAGTCTCTGAATTCAGGGGGTCAGCTTCAAGGGAAGGCTTTTTCTCTCTGTTGGCTCTGGAGGCAGGACCTTATTGTCAATCTTCCCCTGGATGATCTGCTTTTCAGGTTCAACAATCACAGTTTCCTTATACTGTCATCGCTCTTGAAAGCCAATGTAATTGAGTCTTTTTATCCCAATATGGCCATAAAGACAGTACTATCCCTTGTGTCAGGACTTGAAGGGCCCAGACCTTATGCTATGTGCAAGACAATGTGCAGAATTGTGTGCGTGTGTGTGTGTGTGTGTGAGAAAGAGAGAGAGAGAGAAAGAGAGAGATTGATGCCAAGCTGATTAAGTTAAGGAGCCCTGCATGGAGTAAGCATGACAAATAGAGTCAGATTGTTTGTGCCATTGAAGTCTTTAGGGATTGCAAATGGTTAATGTGCTTTGCTGCTAACCGAAAGCTTGGAGGTTCAAGTCTACTCAAAGACACTTAGGAAGAAAGGCCTGGCAATCCACTTCTGAAATATCAGTTATTGAAAACCTTACCTAGCACAGTTCTACTCTGACATACATAGGTCATCATGGGTTACCCGAAGTTGAAGTTCACTTGACGGCACCTTTTTTTTTTCCTTAAAAATTGTGCCACTGATAATAGGAAGTACTATGCATTATGGCAAATTGGAGTGTGCATGCTCTAATTTAAAGGAGATTTCCGTGTGGTGATCTAGCGTGGTGGTTCTCAAAATGTAGTCCCTGGACCAGCAACATTAGAATCACCTGGAAACTTGTAAGAAATTTAAATTTTCAGCCCCACTGTACACTATGGAATCGGAGACTTCACGGACAGGGTCCTGAAGTCTGTTTTAGTAAGTTTTCCTTGTGATTCTGATGTTCCGTAAGAGTGGGGAACCACTGTTCCAGCATGGTGTTGCCATGTGGGCATTTGGGCCCAGTGTTGCTGGATCGTTTGATTTTTCCAGAGAAGCTAGAAAACTAAACTGATAAAGAAATCTATTGTTTTTTGTTAAATTTTACTGTGCCTTAGGTGAAAGTTTATGGATCAAGTTCATTTCTTATTAAAAAAAATGTATACCCATATTGTTTTGTGACATTACTTGGTTGTAATCTCTATAACTGTGACCATATATGCCCCCTTCTCATCCCAGGTTCCCTGTATTTGTTTGTCTAGTTCTTGTTCCGTTCTGTTTCTGGCAAGGAGTTACTCATTTGCTCTTGTATATTTGATTGAACTAAGGTGCACGTTCCTCGCGTGTGTTATTTTTTGTTTTATGTGTCTGTCTTATCTTTGTCTGCAAAGTGGGCCTTAGAAATGGTTCCATTTCTGGGTTAGCAGAGGATCCAGAGGCCATAATTTCCAGGAGTTCCTCTAGTCTCTGTCAGACAAGTTAGTCTGGTCTTTTATCATAAATTTGAATTCTGTTCTATGTTGTTCTTCTGCTTTGTCCGGGACTTGCATTTGTGATCTCTGTCAGAGCAGCTGTGGGTGGTAGCCAGGAGCCATCTAGATCTGGTCTCAGGCTGGTGGAGTCTCTGGTTCCTGCAATCCTTTAGTCCTTTCTATTAATTTTTAAACATTAGAAATTGTAGAGGATATATGGGGGGAGATGGGGTACCCTTTCTAGGCTTATTGAAGCCAAAGAAACCACATTTATGGGCCTTTTGGCCTATAAATCTCCAGTTTCAATTTATAATAGGATGGTTCAGTGTTGTGGCTACTAACCAAAAGGTCAGTCATTTGAATTCACCAGGCACTCCTTGGAAGCTCTATGGGGCTGTTCTCTGCCCTATAGGGCATCTGTGAGTCAGAATTGAGTTCATGGTAGTGACAGTGAGTGGCAGTTAATCAAACATCAACCTTAGTGGGGGACTAGAGGAATACTTTTCAAAGTGTGTTTGTGTTGAACATTGGCATCTGGAAGAAAGGAGCTTTTAAAAGCTGCCTGGACTCTAATACTTTCTGAACTCGTTGCTTCCACACTACCAACGCTGGTGAAAGTCCCAGGATTATGAACCACTTTTCGTCTCGTGAGTACACAATGTCTCTTATGAATGTCAGCAAGGGAGAAGAGACAGCTACCTCACAGAATAGAGCACAGTGGTTTACAAACTGCTTTCACACCTTCCCCTTCATTAACTCCGTACAACTTTGCAAAACAGGTATGACAGGTATCGTTCTGTCTTATAGTTGCTGGACTAGGCAGACAACAAAAATTCACTGCCATGAATTGATTCTGACTCATAGTGACCCTGTAAGTCACAGTAAACTGCCCCATAAAGTTTCCAAGGAGCACCTGGTGGGTTTGAATTGCCAGGCTTTGGTTAGCAGACGTAACACTTACCTACTACACCACCAGGGTTTCCTGGATTGGGTTTAGAGAGGTTAAATAATTTCCCCCAGGTCACATAACTTGTAAAGGGGTGAAACTCAGACTAGATACCTAGTCTTAAAATTTCTAAACTAGAATTTTCTTCCCATATACAATTGTACTCATTTATATTTGTTTATCCACACTCTTACTAATTCTTGAAAGGATTGACGTAGTTCACTGTTTTCACCGTGATTGGTTTTGGCCACGTTCCACATGCCTGAGCCCCTTGACCATTCCCTCTGTGGCTGGTTGTTGCTTGAGTCCAGGTCTTCCTATTCCCTCTTGTGAACTCCTCAGTACCATCTCCCTTTCTCAAGACTCTTCCCCGTCACCAGATCTGCTCCTGGGATCTCTCTACTTGTGGCCTGTGTTCCCTCTTTCTATTCTGTCTTACTTCCCACCAAGCTTTGCTGTCTGAGTCTGGAGCTGTCCCCTGTACAGGTGATGTATGACTTGGACATTAGTTGTCTGGATCTGTCCTGTGTACTCTGACTCATTTTACATAGTCAATTGAGCAGCTGCCAAAGCAGTGGCTTTCTGACACTTAACAAATTTGGATGATGAACAAGTCACATTATTAGATAAGCTAAAATTCTGGATTCTTGAAGGATTGTACTTCTTAGTCTAACTTAAAATGCAACCACCATGCATCTGCATAGTATTGCCAGAATAAGTTTTGATAGTTGGAATCTTCTGAGGCTGTGGAATACTGTTTGGAGGAATTTTGGAAGGTACGGGATGTGCAGTGGACTGCTGTTGACATTATCTGTTGGAGGGCTGCTTCTCTGACATCTGGAAACTGTGAGGTGCTGGGAGGGCTGGTTGTTGCTGGGCATCCAGCTATTCACAGCAGTGTAAAATGTATGCAGTAGGCTACTTACTGTTTTCTTTCCTTATCACTACTACAAACCATCTCTGTGACTGTCTACATGTATTTGTGTCCGAGTGAGAGAAAGAAAGAGAAACTATAAGACAGAGGCAAAGAGGTAACTATCTAATGACTAGGAATGGTTTATGTAGCCCTGCTGTGAACATTTGTAGGATGTTCTGCAAAGATTTTGTCTTGTCCGGGATTGGCTATGGTTAGTTCTTTCTGCTAACCGGGCCTGCAGATCACCACTTGGAAGGGTGTGTTTCAGTCTTATCTTGGATGCTTCTGTACTTTACCTGACTTAATTCAGAAACTGTGCAGGACTTTAGTGTGTCATCTGTACCATTTTCTTTGGATGTAATGAAAGTTTTATTTAAGGTTTTCGTAACCATTTTTGCTGGATTTTCTAGAGTAAGAATAATCAGACGAGAATTCTAAGTCCTTGGGGTCTACTTTTTATTTGACAAAACGGTTCTCCTGTGCCAGAACTCTCTCTTTCTGTAAAACACTTCAGGGCAGGAGAACCTGAGTTTTATATGAAGACTGTGAACTCTTGTGTATTGTCTCATGACTGTCCAGAGCCTTTTTTCAGTTTAATAATTAATAATTTAAAAGCAGAAGGGAGCTTGAAGATTTGTTTTATTGGACTCCAGCTTCTAACAGGAAAATTCAATGGAAGATATAGCTCAGGCTATTTAACAAAAGCTAAGGAAGGTATTTTGAGTTCCCCTTAGTGATCACATAGAATGTCATTTCTGTCTACTTCCACACAGAACTGTTGGGTACAAAGTGAATGCTGACAGTATTCTGAAATAATAATAGCAGCCTGTTTATACAATCACATGCCAGACCTGTTCTAGGAGCTTAACATCTGCACTTATTTAATTCTTATGATAATGAATGGGGCAGGTACTATTATTATCATAATTTTACACCAGAGGAAACTCAGGCTCAATGAGACTAAGCAACTTTCTTAAGGTTGTATTGTTGGAAACTGAACATTTGCTCCCAGACAGTCTCTACCACTTTGATGTTATTGCAGGGCTCAGCTGAGGATCACATTCTTCATCCCTGACACTTAAACACTGAAGCTCGCCCACAGGCTGGTTCTGTTGTCTGTGACATTGCTGCTGTCACTCACTGCTTCCATAGACTGCAATACCAGTTGCTATCAAGTCAATTCCTACTCATAGTGACCCCATGTGGATTAGAGTAGACCTGTGCTTCACAAGGTTTTTAATGTTGATTTTTTTGAGTGTAGACCACTAGACCTTTTTTTCTGAGGCTCCTCTGGGTGAACTTGAACTGCCAACCTTTTGATAAAAGTAGTTGAGCAGAGAGTGCTAACTATTTGCACCATGCAGGTACTCACACAGACGGCAATAGCTGATGGTTGGGGATGGTGCCGGACCACGCAGCGTTTCATTCTGTCGTGCATGGGGTCATCATGAATAGGAATGGTGACTTAACAACAACAACAACGTATATGCCAGGTAACGTGGGCAGTACATTACATATACGTTCTCATCATATTTTCCCAACAACTTTATGAATTCAGGGCTAATTTTATACAAGAGGAAACTGAGATCTGCAGCTCCAGATTAATAGCTAGTAGGTACAAGGCCAAGAATTACCACTAAACTCTTCTGCTTGGGAGCTGCCTCCTAACTTTTTTGTGTTCCCAGTAGGGTCTCTGCCAATATACATTTTTTGTATGTTGCGATTGTTTCTCTAACAGTTGACTATAACCAAGGCTTAAGAGTATTTTCAGGTAGAGAAAGCCTAGCTTAACAGGGCATCTGGGAGAAGGCAGATGACAGGAAGACTTCCCTTACAGTAGGATCTGGGAAAGCGCGTGATATGTTTCTATAGCAGAAGGGGAATATTTGCTCTTAAGTTGAGAGATCTCAAAAATATTCATTATGGCTGGTTACATTTGGGTCTTTACCCTTAATCAATAATTTTCATTTTGTTCCATTTGATTTAATGTAGGGCTTCTAGTTCTCCTTTTCTTTGTCTTTTTGGTTACAGTTGAAGCCTTAAAGGTTCCAGCTACTTATCATAGCCAAAAAGCTCTGGCTGAGTTAATTACTTGAACATGAGGAATTAACTCATCTATACCATCAACCCATCAATATGTTTTAAGAATGGTTAAATATAGTGATGCCAATTATATAAAATGAAAGCATCAATATATATGTTAGATTCTATATGAGAAAATAATTGCTTAATTCTAGCTTCTTTTCTACCCATGTACTGCCTTTGAGTCAGATCCAACTTACAGCAAACCTAGATGTCAGAGTAGAACTGCTCCATTGAGTTTCCAAGGAATGCCTAGCAGTTTTGAACTGCTGACCTATTGGTTGGCAGACATAGTACTTAACACACTGTACCACCAGGGTTTCCAGCTTCCTCACTAGATGTCTCTTATACCATGTAAAGCTCTTACTGTCTGCCAGTCACTCTGATGGGTGCTGGGACAATAAAGATAAATGAGCTCTGGCACCTTGCCCTCTAGAAATGTGCAGTCCTTACTGGGTAACAACTGATAAAGAGCTATGTAAACACAAAGAACAGGGACAAAATCCAGAGCAGAGTGGCTGGGGTGGAGATGCTGGCCAGGAAGAATTCTTGGAGAACAGGATACCAGAGCATTTTGTATAAAACACTGATGAGGAACAGGAAGGTTTGATAGCTGAGTAAGGGAGCTTTCGATTCTGAGGAGTTCAAATCTGACTTTATTGTTACTGCAGAACTCAGCTGAGTTCATGCCATCTGCTGCAAACAGCTAGTCTTTGAGACAGAGGTGAGATGAAAAGAAAGATGTTTATTGTGTACAAATAGGCAAGAAAAATCTGCCTCCCAGAAATAGAGACTAACCGGAGGTTTTGTAGGAGAAGGGGATAAGCATTTATGAGTCCCAGGAATTTGTAGAAAGTTAATCTTCTTTAGATGGTCATAATGGTCACATCTCAGATGTGTTGACTTCTTAATTGGTGTTTTGGGCCCAGAGGTTGGCTGGCTATCATATAGTCTCTCAGCGGATTCCTTTGTTTTTCTGGTACTCTCTTTGGATTATTATCACTTGTTTTTCCACAGTCCTAAAGAGAGCGTAGATTTATTATTAACCTTGATAGAAACTAAGGGAAACGATGGAATTATGTTTGAAGACAGAATTGGGAAACAAAACGGCACAGGTCATGCTCAAGATGCAGTCGCTTATTTTACTCTGCCTTTTCCAGTATTACTTGTTAACTGTGTGGACTTGGGCCTTGATCTGATGTTTCCAGGCTTTCTTTTCCTGAAAATATGAAATGAGGTGATAACGTCAAACTCACAGGTTATAGGGATCAGCTGAGATGAAGAAAGAAGACAACGCAGTGTAAGTGCTCATTACACAAGAGCTGTTATTTTATAATTTATAGCAATACTTAAGTGTCCAACATTCTTGAGTTCACAGACTTCGCATAGATTCTGCTTATCTTATCAAATATTAACTGCTTATCTAGAGTTTCTAGTCTCCAAAATTCTTTCAATTTTTTCTTGTTTCCCAAATTGCTGCTCACAGTATTAAGGCAACTTTAGGGAAATACAACTAGGACAGATGTCATCTGGGCTAAGATGTCATGGCATCAAACAACCTTAGTCCTTGACGTCAAGAGTTTCTTATTTACAACTGAAGGATACATTTTGTATGAGAGTTTGGAGAACTATAACTGGCTCTTTGGTAAGGGTAAGTTCTAGAGTTAAAATTTATTTTGCTCTTTTTCGTCTTAATACAAAACAGAACATAAAACCTCAAACAAAACTATAAAAAGAGAAATTCTAACAGATTCCTAAATTGGAATTAAATTATTCTTTTTAGTGGAAATACTATTCTGAAACATCATCTAGATTCTTTGTCATCCTTTGGAAAGCCAAACTGGGGTAGGGGTTGGGAGGTTGGGAGCCATCTCGGACTTCAGTTCAAATTCCAAATGTCCAGTTTTAAACTCTCAGAGAATTGTGTAAGCTCAGTTTTTCCTGTTGGCTTGGACTTCAGCATAGTTATATCTCTATTAACAAATCCTCTTGAACAAAGATTCTTCAGTCAGTTGTGGTTAAACAAGAAAGTCCTCATAAGACATGCAAAGCGGGGCAGCTTGGGCTCAGCCAATCCTGCTGACAGCACCCTTATCAAGAACCATCAGACAGCAACATCTGTCTGTCCCCACAGCTGTGGATCAGCAAGACCACGAAGTCCTCATGGTTTCTCTTTGGGGCCTTGATCTTTTCCTACTACTTGTATTTTATTCTTTTTTGTCATGATTTTCCCCACCTTCACAGGCTTAGTTATAACCCTTCCTTCTGATATTAGTCGTTCTGTTCTCCTCTGGCCACCAGATTTACCTTTTGGAAGCTTTATATCCTCTTCGTGACAGTTTTCCCAGTCTGACAATTAGGCACTTGCTTTTCCTTCTCCGTCTCTACGAAAACGTGAAAGCATCATGAGGTCCAGTTGGGTTTGTTCCATCCATGTATTACTGCCAGAAAGCTCTGCTCTTCCGGGGAGAAGGTGCCTGGGACTAGCCACAGCTCTGTTTCCAGAAGCCCAGGCTCCAGCCTTGAGAGTAAAGATGGTGACAAAACTCCTGGCCCACCTGCATGCAGGACGTTTCCACTGAGTGGGGCCTTGCCCGATCCTCTCTCATGTTTCCTAATCCCCTCAACTTTAATCTTTCCTTTCACTGTACGTCAGAGTAGTTCTGTTGCATATTTTATGTTTTCCAGAATTTCCAATGCTATTTTAATAAACATTTGGTTCTATTTCATACAGCATAAAATAAACTTCTCTAAAATTGAAATATGACTATGCCTCTTAAATTCTTTCTATGTCAGAAAATGTAGTTTATGACAAAGAACATGTTGATGGAATATAACAATCTTATTAATAGAAGGTTTAGTAAGCTGACTCACTTGTGAAGCCAAAGAGCATTTTCCTGTGCTTTTTGACAGAGCAGTGATGGATGAATATTAAGTACTGCCTTAAAAATCATTAATTCCTTATTTATCACCTGTACCAAACTACAGTATAGAAAAACTTCTTACTTAGTTATTCTGTAATAAAATAAAAAAAACCACTGCTGTCAACTTGATTCCAACTTATGGTGGCCCTACAGGACTGAGCAGAACTGCCCATAGAGTTTCCAAGGACAGCCTGATAGATTTGAACTACCAGCCTTTTGATTGGCAACCATAGCACTTAACCACTATACCACCAGGATTTCTGTTTTAATCATCTGGTATCGCTCTAACAAATACCACAAAAGTGGATGGCTTTAACAAAGGAAAATTTATCTTTACACAGTCTGGTAGGCTACAAGTCCAAATTCAGAATATCTGCTCCCTCTTGTCAGCTCTGGAGGAAAGTCCTTGTCTTGCATCAGCCTTTGTTCAGGGAGCATCTTGGTGTGGGAGCCTTGGGTCTGGAGGACGCGCTGTACTTACTCCCAATGCTGCTTTCTTGATGGTGGGAGGTTCCCAGTTCTCTGCTTGCTTCCTTTTGTTTTATCTCTTATAGGATGCAAGGATGAAGGGTCATGCAAGCCACACTCCAGGGAAACTCTATTTACAGTGGAGCAGAGAGGTGATCTTGTGAACGAGTTTATAGTCCTACCCTAATCCTTTAACATACAGCATAGGAAAATCACAAAACGGAGGGCAATCACGGAATGCAGGGAATTCTGGCCCAGTCAAATGACTACACATATTTTTAGGGAGACAAAATTCAATCTATGACAGTTTCCATTCTACGTCAAAGGTGAGGTCCTTGTCTTCTCCCTGTTGTACGCTTACAATCCATATAGTTACTGTTTCTATTTCCTGTGTTTTCTCCTAGGCTTATGCCATGTATTTAACACCTTGCTGGATGGAACTTAGAGCGCAGTTCTTTGATAGAAGAACTCTTGTGAAAAGTTGTGCTCCTTTTGAGGAATGTACTTCAAACTAGTTCTTAGTAATATCTGCATTTTAACTTGCTGCATTTACAAGCTTCAGTCTAACATCTCATAACTCTGGATGCACCGCTATAGTTGTTGTTTTTGTTAGGTCCAAGTGGTTCATGATTCACAGTGATGCTGTATACAACAGAACAAAACACTGCTGGGTCCTGTGCCATCCTTACAATCATTGTCACTCTTAAGCCTATTGTTGCCACTGCTGTGTCAATTCATCTCTTTGAAGGTCTTCCTTTTTTTCTGCCAATCTTCTGTCAAATGTGAGGTCCCTCTCTAGGGACTGTTGTGTTGAGATATAGTCTTTTTATTTTGGGTGGGGATGTTGGGCTATGATTTGACCAAAATGAGCTGTGCTGCTATAGATTTTCACTGTATGTTTCCAAAGGATTAGTGAGTTTGTGGGTTTTAATAGGCTTCTGCACACAGCAGCTGAAGTCCCTATTATTTGGGATTCCTGTGTCCATTTGATATTATGGAATGTTGTCTGCTCAAGACAGGCCATGGAGTGAGCCTGAAGTAACAATCTGCCTTGTCCTGCCAGACTTGCAGCAGTGCATTTCTTCAGGCTCAGGGGAGAAAAAACTCCATTGGCCTTTCCTACTTCTTAGTTTACTTCCTGAAATGGTAGACAGCTTATCATGGTGTTTACAAAACTTACCTAACACAAAATTTCTCTGAAGTGCCGGTGAAAATCCCAACTTTTGGAATTCTTTCCAGAGCCATTGAATCAGAATTCCGGGGGAGGGCCTGGGAATCTGATTTCAGCAAGCACCCTAGGTAATTTTTGCAACCCAGGCAAATTTGGGAAACAATAATTTATTAGAAGTCATTCCATAGCTGTCAGCTTGACATTGGCTTAGCCGACTTTTGAGGAGATGTGGCCAGCAGTCCCATCTTTGGGATGCCAACAGCTGCTGGGGCCTCTCTTTGTTCCACTTCGTATATGGCTAGGCTACAGGTATAGGAGATACAGCACAGAACAGTTCAGTGTGGTAGAATGATCTTCTCCACTCAAGGTCATCATATAGAAGACTATAACAGCTTTTACTTTGCCTCTGTGAAGAGGGAGACAGATACAGATGGGGTTATTTTCTATGGATCACTCATAGCATTGGAATTCCATTCCTCACTTATCATTGTGTCTGTGATGGTGTATGTCTCTCTGTGTCTGCTTTATTTTTTTCCTTATGCTTTTTCACATGATTATTGGGTTATTTTTGATTCACTGTATGCACAGAAGGATTGCTCCCTCATCAACCACTGCAGTATTAATTTAAGAGATGAGCAGAGTTTATAAAACTCTAGGTTGTTGCCCAGATCTAGAGTGGTATTTCCTGAAGTAGTGTGGTCCCAAGGTTGGTATATACTGGGGTTTATTTGGAGTTTACACTCACTCTCTGTGTTCCTACTGTGGCCCCAGGTAAGCAGGAAGCCTTTCCTGTCCTCCAGCAGCCCACCTTCTCTATAGTCCCCCCACACCTGCCCTTGATTCAGAATCACCCTTCTGTCCCTTTTAATCTCTTCTCCGAGTCAAGGAGAAAATAAAATTGCTTCAATGAAGCACAAGCTAATAACTCTGTCCTCTGGATTTGATGATTTCACCCAGGAGTAGAAACAAAGAACAGATAAATCTAACTCACATAGTAGCAAGAGTATTTGTTAATAGCAAGTATTAACAAACTGTCCTAAGGATATTTACAGTTCAAGGCACTACTTGTTCACCTGAAGGAGTGAACCTCAAATATAGGATACTAGGCAGTTGTTGCTGTTAGGTGTCACTGAGTTGGTTCTGACTCACAGCGACTCTGTGTCCAACAGAATGAAACACTACTAGGTTCTGTGCCATCCTCACAGTTGTTGAGCCCCTTGTTACAGCCACTGTGTTAGTCCATGTCAGTAGGGGTCTTCCTCTTTTTCCTCTGATTCTACTTTACCATGCTAGTGTGATGTCCTTCTGCAGAGACTCATGCATCTTGGTCACATGCCCTGGAGTATGTGAGGCAAAGATTCCTCTTTCTTAGTTCTAAGGAGCGTTCTGGCTGTACTTCTTCCAAGAGAGATTTGTTCATTCTTTTGGCAATTCATGGTTACATTCAATATTCTTCACCAAAACCATAATTCAGAGGCATGGATTCTTCTTTGGTCTTCCATATTTATGGTCCAGTTTTTGTGTGGCTTGGATAAGGCACATCTTAGTCTTCAAGGTGACATCTTCACTTTTAACACCTTAAAGAGTTTTTTTTTAGCTGCAGATTTACCCAGTGTAATATGTTGTCTGGTATCTTTCTTTTGGGGGCATTTATTTTATATTTTTATTGTGCTTTTGATAAAGGTTTATAGAGCAAATTAGCTTCTCATTAAAACAATTAATACATGTATTGTTTTGTGACGCTGGTTGCCGATCCCACAACATGTCAATATTCTTTCCTTCTTGACTGTGAGTTACCTGTTAACTAGCTTCCTGTCTCCTCCTGTGTTCTAATCTTTGCCCCTGAGCTGGTGTGTCCATTTGGCCTCATTTTGTTTTACGGGCCTGTCTAATATTTGACTGAAGGGTGAAGATCAAGAGTGATTCATTATTGAGCTAAGGGGAGTCTGGGTTTTTACAGCCTCTGTTAGACCAGTAACTTTGCTCTTTTTTGGTGAGTTAGAATTGTCTACATTTTTCTCTAGCTGTGTTTAGGACTCTCTGTTATGATTCCTGTCAGAGCAGTTAGTGGTGGTAGTCAGGAACTTTCTAGCTGTGCTGGACTCAGTCGGGTGGAGACTGTGGTAATTGTAATCTGTCACAGTCCTTTAGACTAATCTTTACTTTGTGTTTTTGGTTTTCTTCATTGCCCCTTGCTCCAGATGGGGTGGGACAAATGCAGAATCTTAGATGGCTGCTTACAAGCTTTTAAAAACCCGAATGCTACTAACGCAAGTAGAAAGTAGAACGTTTTCTTTATAAACTACATTATGCCAGTTGAGCTAGCTGTTCTCTGAGACTGTGGTTCCCAGTGCCCAGCCCCGTAGTTTGGTCCTTCACGGTGTTTGGATGTGTCCATGAAGCTTCCATGATTTTGCCTTGGTCCGGTTATGCTTGACGTCACTATTACTGTATACTGGCCTGCCCTTCACCAAAGTTACCACTTTATCTGTTGTCTAGTGTTTTTCCCTCCTCTCTTTTCCCCTCCCTCATAACTGTCAAGGATTGTTTCCTTCCGTGTGTAAACTTTTCCACCAATATCTTAAATAAATGGTCTCACATAGTGTTGTTATGAGTGTTTCTGAAGTATGTCTCTTGTAGACACCGTACTGATAGATCCTGTTTTTGTATCCGCTTTGTCACTTTCTGTCTCTTTATGGGTACATTTAGGCCATTTACATTCAGTGCTGTTATGGATAGGTTTGAGTTTATTACTGTCATTTTGTAGTGCTTTTTTGTGGGGCTGACATTTTCTGTATTACTCTTATAACTGTGCTGAATTCCTTTTGTTTGTGGCTTGCTTTTCTTTTCATTTTTTTTAATTATGATTGAGTGAAAATATACAATCCCATATAAATTGCATACCCATCAATGAGTGGCTCCACTGCTCCCCCTGCCTGGTGACAGCACACTCCTCTTCTCTGTTCTGTACATGTCATATCCTCCTACCAATCTCTTATCTCTTCCTCTTTACCCTCTCCCCTGTGTCCAGTAAGAGGGCAGCTGGATGACAACCTATAGTTGCATAGAACCATAAAGTGCACACATGATATGGTCACTCTGTGTCACCAAGTCCAACCCATTTCTGTCTGAAGAGTTGACCTCTGTTATGATTTATGGACAGGGGCAGCATCAGGGCCAGGGGCCATGCTCCCAGGGGAACCCTGAGGCCCCTGGACCATCAGCTGCAGTCTTTTAGTGGAGATCTCAGGGCGCAATGCTTTTTATTTTTGTATTGCCAGTGAGACTCAACTTTGTGAGCGACATTACAGCTATTGCTGGTGGTGGCCGGGCACCATCCAGTTCTTCCGGTCACATGTCGATGCAGTAACCTACTCTTTGCCCCGTGTCATTTTGGTCCTTGAGATCATCCCTTCCTGTTGAGTTGGGACCGTTTGGTGTACCTCAGATGACAGCTTGGCAGCTTTTAAGACCCCAGATGCCACTCACCAATTTGGGATGCAGAAGGCTCTCTTAGCAAAATGCTAGTTATGCCAGTTGGCCTCAATGTCCCCTGAGAGCACAGTCCCCAGGCCCCCACTCCAGCTACTCCGTCCTTGGAATATTGGCTTAAGATGGGAGGAGTAATCATGTTATGTTGAAGTCCAGTTAAAATTGATCTTCTTTCTAATGTGTGCTGTCACAGATTTCACCCAACCAACTTTCTATCAACTACCTGACCAATACCTCACACTCTCCCTCCCTCCCTCTCTCTGCACACTTGCAGCTGCCGAAGAGTCTTTGTTTTTCTATGCATGAGTCTGTTTTTAAGTACTTATAGTAGGGGTCTCATACAATATTTGTCCTTTTGTCGCTGACTACAAGTACTTATAGTAGGGGTCTCATACAATATTTGTCCTTTTGTCGCTGACTACTTTCACTCAACATAATGTCTTCCAGTTGAAATCGGGTTATGAGATGCTTCCTAAAATCATCATTGTTCTTTATCATTGCATAGTGTTCTATGGAGTGTATATATCAAAGTTTACCTTATCTATTCCTCTGTTGTTGGGCATCTGTGTTGATTCCATCTTTTTGCGATTGTGAACTGTGCTGCAATAAACATTCTTATGCATGTATCAGTTGATGTGCTTTCTTTTGTTTTTGTAGATTTTGTTTTTATTGAAACTGTGTTTTTCTTCTTTATTTTGATGAGTAAGTTTGTTAACTGTCTTTGTGATTACCTTGAAATTTTGTGATAACACTTGTAGTCCTAGATTGAAGCCGTTTATTATTACTTAATATTACTTAATATTTTGTGCCTATACCATTTATTCCCTCATTTATTGTTCTGACATTGTTGTCATTTATAGATTAACATCTCTGGCTCCCTGTTGTAATTCTTTTGGTTTTGGATAAATCCTTGAGAGTTTGTATCCTAAGCTGGTATCTGGCTGGCATAAACTTGTATCCTGGATTCAGGCTGTGGTCAAATTTTGTTTGTTCTAAGACTGAAGAACACCTTTTAATAGTTCTTGTAAGTTTGGTTTTTATATATTCCCTTAATTCCTATTTATCTGGAAGTGTCCTAATTTCAGCATCATATTTGCATGATATATTATTCTTGGTTGGTATTTTTTTTGTTTCAAGGTTTTTCATATGACATCTCATTGTCTTCTTGCCTGCGTGGTTTCTGATGAACAATCAGAACGTAGTATTATTGTTTCTCTTATGGATGTCACTTTTTGGTTTTCTTGAGTTCCTCTCAGAACTTTTTCTTTGGTTTTAGCAAGTGTGATTATGATATGCCTTGGTGAGTTTCTTTTGGGGTGTATCCTATGCAGAGTTTGTTGAGTTTCTTAGATGGTCAGTTTTTCATCTTTTGCTATGTGAGGGAAGTTTTCTGTCAGCAATTCTTCAGTGACCCTCTCTGTGTTTCCTATTTTCTCCTTGTTTTGGAATTCCAAATATTTGCTTTTGACTGTATCTCAAGGTGTCTTCATTTTTCTGTGTACTTTTTTCTGATTTTTCCTCAAAGAGTTATATCCAAGTGTTTGTCTTCAGTTTCACTGATCCTGTCTTCTAGTATTTTAAACCTGTACCTCAGCCTTTCTATGACACTGTCATTTTATGAAATCTTGTTTACCTTTTGGATTTCTAATCATTTTTGTGTGGCTTCCAGTAGTGAATTTATTTAGACATTTTGTTCCTGCATTGTTTTCCTGAATGCTTCCATTTTTTTTTGTTTGTACTTTTCATAAATTTACCTTTTCCATGAATTTGTCTACTTTTCCCCTCACCTTTGTCTGCTTTTCCATCAACTTTTGGATATCTCTGAATATTGAAGATTTGAATTCCCTGTCAGGTAATTTTAGTGTCTTTTATTCTGCCGGAAAGTCATCTGGTGTTTTATTTTGGTTATCTACTGGAACTAGCCTGTCTTGTTTTTTTAAAAAGTATGTTTTGATACTGTCTGCTGCTTTGGGACATTCTATAGTTATTTTCTTCACTTGCTGATTGTTTATTTCATCCGTTTCTTTTCTTTTTTATTATTTGATCATGTCAGAGCAGGCTGGCTGTGCATTCTTTATTGTTTTTTCCTCTGTGACCATGATATATTTCATCTCCTTGTCCCGATACGCAGGCACAGTCACTCAGCTATGGTACAGCAGGTCAGGTCCAGCTGAAGGAGAGGGGCTGGAATGGGTTGTTTGTGGCACAATTAGGGCAAACTTCACTGTCTGATGATCAGTACTGGGTAGGATCCGGCATGCCATGCCTGTATTTCTTGGAGGTGTGATGTTCAGTGCAGGCTGCAAGTAGGTAGGAAGGAGGGTGTAGATGATATATGGAGCTAAGATGGGTATGGGGAAGAAAGAGGGAAGAGGAACAAGAGCCCAAAGCAAACAAACATGGAGTGCTGTGGGAGCTTGCTTTTGGAATAGAGAAATGAAAAACTGGGAAGTGGAGAAAAACAAAAACAAAAACAAAAAGGTAAAAAGAAGACAAAGAACTAGGTAAAAATTTAGAAAAGAAAAGAAAGGTCCCCAAAAGCCCCACTGGTATGGCTGTGAAGGCTGGGGAAGAGTCTTCCAGGCTGGACAGTATTTACTGACTAGAAGTGATATAGATGCCACACAGTGCTAGGTATTCAGGAGACAGGAAAAGAAGGCAAGTAGAGTGAGGGAGACAAAAACTGAGAAATGGAAGAAGACAGAAAGCAAGCCAGAGAAAAAATGAAAAAAGAAAAGAAAGGAAGGAAGGAGGGAAGGAAGAAAGAAAAAAAGAAAAAAGGAAAAGAAATACTCCCAGAAGGATGGGAAAGAGAGTCCTAAGTTGTGCAGTACAGCCTGGCCAGAAGGGGCTTCCAAGCCTTGGAAAGAAAAAGGAAACAGGTAAAACAAAATACAACAGAACAAAACAAAACAAAGGAAAAAGAAAAAGCTCTGAAGATCCCACTAGCAAAGTATCACAGGCTGGGGCATTAGCTTCTCCGCTGAAAGGCAGCTCACAGCCTATAGAGAAGAAGCAAAATGGCATATGGAGCCAGCTGTTTGAGAGAAAGGAAGGGGAGGTAGTAGGACACCTAAAAAGAAAAAAAGCAACATCAGGTACAAAAAAATGATACTCAGAGAACAGGCCAGTGTGGGTAACACAAATCTAAGTGGCCATATCAGAAGCAGTTGCCTCCTGGCCACCAGACTACAGCTGGTAAGCAGAGAAGCTGAGCAGTTGAGATGGGAAAGAGAAAGGCTTAAAGTGTATATGGCTGTTTACCAGATGATCTGTGTCCTGCTGGGAGCTCCATGAAGCTGCTTGCTCTTGCTCCCTTTTCACTGATCTCTGATGTGAATTGTGTGAATCCAAGTGGCACAGATGTTGCACTTTTGAGATGACTGAGCCACCTCAGCTAGCCAGAAAGTGCTGGAGAAAGAGCAATGGGGAGCTGAGAGGGGGTGGGAAAACATGTATTGCTGGCTACCGGGTGCTTTGTCTCCTGCTGGGATTTCTGTGAACATACTTTCCCATGCTCCCTGTTTACCAGTCTCCAACAGGAGTCCAAGATGGCAGATCCTTGCTTTTAGCTGGTAGGGAACTTTTGCTCATATCTCTCCTCACTCTCTGTTCTCTGTCAGTTTCTTTTATTTATTTATTTATTTATATTAAATAAAAAAATGAAAGTGTACATACTGTGTGCTTACAATATTGGGTTAAGAGAGGAGGAGTACACAAATTGTGTTGAAGTCCCATTAATATTGATCTTCTTACTAATGTGTATTGTCACCAATTGCACCCTACCAAATTTCTAACAATTATCTAATCTAAACCCTCACCCCTTGCCTTCCCGCCCTCCCACCTTCCCCACCCCTGTAGCCGTCAAAGAGTCTTTTCTATTATGTATGAGTATGCTTTTAAGTTTTTATTGTAGGGGTCTCATATAATGATTGTCCTTCTGTCACTGACTAGTTTCACTCAACATAATGTCCTCCAGTTGAGACCAAATTGAGAGATGTTTCCTACGATCATCATTGTTCTTTATAGTGTATAGCGCTCCATGGAGTATATATACCACAGTTTACCCATCCATTCTTCTATTGTTGGGCATCTGGGTTGATTCCAACGTTTTGCTATCATGGACTGTGCTGCAGTGAACATTCATGTGCATGTATCAGTTGGTGTGAATGCCCTTGATTCTGTAGAATATATTCTAAGCAGTGGGATTACTAGGTCAAATGGTGTATCTAGATCCATTATTTTAAGATAACGCCAGATAGCTTTCCAAAGAGATTGCACCATTTTGCAATCCCACCAACAGTGTAAGAGAGTTCCAATCTCTCCTCAGCCTCTCCAGTATTAAGTGTTTTGCATTTTTTGGATCATGGCCAACCTTGTTGGTGTGAGATGGTATCTCATTGTCATTTTGATTTGAATTTCTTTAATAGTTAATGCTCGTGAGCATGTCCACATGGGTTTTTTGGCTGCCTGGATCTCCTCTTTAGAGAAGTGTCTGTCCATCTCCTTTGTCCATCACTTAACTGGATGATTTATATTTTTCTTATTGATGTTTTGTAATACCTTATAGATTATGGAGATCAGGCATCGGTCTGACATAGAGTTGCCAAATATTTTTTCCCATTCTATAGGTGGTCTTTTCATTCTTTTGATGAAGTCTTTGGATGAGCAGAAGTGTTTGATTCTTATTAATTCCCATTTATCTATTTTCTCTTCTGATGAATGTGCCTTGTTTGTCAGATTTTGAATTCTGACTATATTGTGTATTAAAACATCCATTGTTGACCCTGTTTTATCTTGGATGAGCTTTATCATTTTAGATTTGATATTTAGGTCTTTTATCTAATTTGAATTGATTTTTGTATAAGGTGTGAGATATGGGTCTTGTTTCAATTTTTGCAAATGATTATCCAATTTTGTGAGTACCATTTGTTAAAGAGATTGTTCTTACCCCAGTTTAAAATCTTAGGGCCTTTGTCCAATATCAGCTGTTCATAAAAGGATGGTGGTTTTTCTGAGGTCTCTACTTTGTTCCATTGGTCTATATGTCTCTTTTTGTACCAATACCAGGCTGTTTCGACTACTGTGGCAGTGTAATAGGTTTTAAAGTCAGGTAGTGAGAGGCCTCCCAGCATGTTCTTCTTTTTCAGTAGTGATTTACTTATTCAGGGTTTCTTCCCTTTCCAAATAAAGCTGATAATTTGTTTCTCCATCTCATTAAAAAATGTCACTGGAATTTGTATTGGGATTGCATTATATAAGTAGAGTGCTTTGGGCAAAATAGACATTTTCACAATATTGAGTCTTCCTATCCATGAGCAGGGCAGATTACTCCACTTATGTAAGTCCCTCCTAGTTTCTTGTGCCAATGTCTTGTAGTTTTTTTCTGTAAAGATCTCTTATTTCTGTAGTTAGGTTTATTCCTAGGTATTTTATCTTCTTGGGGGCTATAGTAAATGGAATTGATTTGGTGATTTCTTCCGACTCGAGGGCACTTGGCTTGGCTGGCTTGGTGGTTTCTTCATTAATAATTTCATTGTTGGTATAAAGGAATCCCACTGATTTAGTTGTGCTTATGTTGTATCCTGATACTTTGCCGAATTCTTCTATTAGCTCTAATAGTTTACTTATGGATTTCTTTGGATTCTCTGTATAAACAATCATATCGTCTGTAAAGAGGGAAATCTTTACTTCTTCAGTGCCAATACGGATGCCTTTTATTTCTTTGTCTTGTCTAATTGCTCTGGCTAGAACTTCTAGGACAATGTTGAATAGAAGTGGTGAGAGTGGGCATCCTTGTCTAGCTCCCGTTCTCAAAGGGAATTCTTTCAGTCTTTCACCATTCAGGATGATGAAAGCAGTTGGCTTTGCATAGATGCTATTGATTATATTGAAGAATTTCCCTTTTATTCCTATTTTTCTGAGAGTTTTAAGCATGAATGGATGTTGAACTTTGTCAAATGCCTTTTCTGCATCAATTGACAAAATCAGGTGATTTTTATCTTTTGTGTTATTATTATGGTTGATCACATTAATTGATTTTCTGATGCTGAACCAGCCTTGCATCTCTGGAATGAAACCAACTTGATCATGATGAATGATTGATTTTATATGCTGTTGAATTCTATTGGCTAGAATTTTGTTGAAGATTTTTGCGTCTAGATTCATCAGTGATATTGGTCTGTAATTTCCTTTTTTTTTGTGGGATCTTTTCCTGGTTTTGGTATCAGGTTTATGCTGGCTTCATAGAAGGAATTTGGAAGTATTTCATCTCTTTCTATGGTATGAAATAGTCTCACTAGTATTGGAGTTAGTTCTTCTCTAAAAGTTTGGTAGAATTCTCTGGTAAAGCCATCTGGGCCAGGACTTTTTTTGGTTGGTAGATTTTTGATGACTTCCTCAATCTCTTGTTTTATGATAGATTTATTAAGTTGATCTATTTCTCTTTGTAATAGTCTCAGTGAGTCATATGAATTTAGAAATTTGTCCATTTCCCCCAGGTTTTCAAACCTGTCAGAGTATAGCTTTTCATAGTATTCTGTTACGATATATTTTATTTCAGATGGGTCTGTTGTAACATCTCCCAATTCATTTCTTAATCGGGTTATTTGTATCTTTGGTTGTTTTCTTTTGTAAGTTTAGCCAATGGTTTATCAATTTTGTTGATCTTTTTGAAGAACCAGCTTTTGGTTTTGTTAATTTTTTCAATTGTTTTTCTATTCTCTAATTCGTTTAGTTCTTTCTAATCTTTACAATCTGTTTTCTTCTGGTGTCTGAGGGGTTTCTTTGTTGCTATCTTTCTACTTGTTCAAGCTGTGAGGTTAATTCTTTAATTTGTGCTCTTTCTTCTTTCCAAAAGTGTGCATTTATAAAGATAAACTGACCTCTGAGCACTGCTTTTGCTGTATCCCATAAATTCTGGTAGGATGTGTTTTCATTCTCATTTGAATCCATAAATTTCTTTAATGTGTCTTTAATTTATTTTATAACCCAAGGCTTTGTGAGTAAAGTGTTGTTCAGTTTCTACAAGTTGGAATTTTTACCTATGATTTTTCTGTTATTGATTTCAACTTTTATAGCTTTGTGGTCCGAGAAGGTACTTTGCAATAAATCAATGTTTTGGATTTTATGGAGAATTGTTTTATGACCTAACATATGGTCTATTCTGGAGAATGTCCCGTGTGTTTTGGAGAAGAAGGTATATTTATCTGTTGATGGATGAAAAGATCTGTATATGTCAATAAGGTCAAGTTGGTTGATTGTTGTAATAAGATCTTCTGTATCTTTACTGAGCTTTTTTTCTGGATGATCTATCCTTAACTGAAAGGGGAGTGTTAAAGTCCCCAACTATTATTGTGGAATGATCAATCTCATTTTTCAATGTTGTCAGTATTTGTTCAATGTATTTAGGTGCTTTCGTATTGGGTGCATAAATATTTAATATTGTTAAGTCTTGCTTGAGTATTGAACCTTTCAGCAATAAATAGTGACCATCCTTGTCCATAATAGTGGATTTTGCATTAAAATCTATTTTATCTGAGATTAATATTGCCACGCCCACTCTTTTTTGTGTATTATTAGCTTGATATATATTACTCCAACCTTTAATTCTCAACTTGTTCTTATCCTTAAGTCTAAGATGTGTTTCTTGTAAGCAACATATAGATGGGTCATGTCTTTTGATCCATAATATCACTTGCTGTCTCTTTACTAGAGCGTTCAGTCCATTTATGTTCAATGGGATTATTGATAGGTATATGTTTAGTGATGTCATTGCAATATGTTTATTTTTATGTTGGTGTTTTCTCTGTTGTTCTTACTAATCTGTCCTGGGACATTCTTCTTTATGATTGGTGTGAGTTTTGATTTTATATTTATTGAGACTCCTGTATTGTGATTTTTCATTTTAAATGGTTTATTGTTAATTAGTACTATGGCTACATACCTAATTCCCCTTAACGTATAATTATTGAAATCAATTTTAACTATTTTAGAAGTTAGAAGGTGTTGCTGCATCAAAAACATCTGTAACTATTGTAGTGTATCCCTCTTGTAATGTGATGATATTATAGTTGTCATGATATAATCATGGATTCCCTTATGATAACATTGTAGTTTTTGGCTTGTTTTGATGAAGTTTTGTGCCTTCCTTAGCTGATTAGAAATTTGGATGAAGTGCCTTAAATTATCACCTAAAACATACATTTAGGGAAGAGCTTCTTTCGATATTTCATGTAATTTGGGTTTAGTTTTTATGAAGTCTTTAAATTTCTATTTATTTTCAAAAGTCTTAATTTCACCATTATATTTGATAGATAATTTAGCGAGATAAATTATTCTGGGATGGAAGTTTTTCTCGTTCAGGACATTGAATGTGTCTGCCCATTGTTTTCTGGCCAGCATGGTTTCAGCAGAAAAGTCAGGTGAAAGTCTGCAGAGTTTCCCTCGGAATGTTAGTTTTGATTTGAGCGTTGCTGTCTTGAGAAACATCTCTTTGTGTTTTAGCTTATTAAGTTTAATTATAATATGCCTTGGTGTTCTTCTTTTTGGATTTTACTTTTGCGGTATTGGATAAACATCTTGGATATCTGTATTTTCTTTGTCGATAATCTCAGGAAAGTTTTCTGTCAGCATCTCTACAGCAATACTCTCTATGCTGTCATTAATCCTCTCTTCTTCAGGAACTCCAATTAAATGTAAATTATTCCTCTTCATGGAGTCCCATATGTTTCTTAATGTTTCTTCATTTTTCTTATTTCTTTTCTCTGATTTTACCTCATAAATGTTGGCATTAGTTACTTTGTCTTCTAGATCACTGATTCTAACTTCCATCTGTTCAA
Organism: Heterohyrax brucei; assembly: GCA_028571685.1. NCBI lineage: Eukaryota > Metazoa > Chordata > Mammalia > Hyracoidea > Procaviidae > Heterohyrax > Heterohyrax brucei. Next base: position 50,817,177 of record CM053143.1, on the reverse strand, counting down.
TCCTACTCTTTTGGCTTTGGATAGAATTATCCAATTCTGTAATTTTGTTATTAATCTGATGTATTTCAGATTGTTGATGTTCTAGAATATCAAATAGTTTACCAAATTTTTCATTTTGTTCTATTGCATGTTTTTTAATATCTAGGAGGGTTTTATATATAATTTTTTTGTATTCAATCTCTATTAGATTCAGAAAGGCTTCTTCATCTGGGAAATTTTTTGGATCTTTATTTAGGGAATTTTCTGCAGCATTTGAAGACTGTTTCTCTAAATGACTAATTATGGTCTGTTGCCTGTGTGCCATCTAGATGTTATTTGTCAGTTTCTTATTTGATTTGGTATTTAGCTGAGTTCTTTGTCTCTTTATTTGATACTTCAGGTTCCAGGATTGATGTTTGTCTGTGTTTCATTTAATTTGGGGGGTCTTTGCTGTGGAGGGATGGTATGGTGCTTCTGTCCATGGAGGCATGTTAGCTGGAAGCTTTCTACTATTTGTCATTTTGTGAATGACTTATTTTGCAGATTCATCATTGTTCTTTATTGTGTAGAATTCTAATATGTGTATGTACTATAATTTATTCATTCATCTGCTGATGGGCACTTAGGTTCTTTCTGATTCATTGCTATTGTAAGTAATGCTACAGTGAACATAGGTGTGCATGTATCTACTCATGTAATAGCAGTTATTTCTTTAGGACATATTCCTAGAAGTGGGATTGCTGGATTGTATGATATTTCTATTCCTAGCTTTTTAATGTCATTTGGTTTCCTGACTGCTGCTTCCATAGGTGTTCGTTGTGAATCCAAGTAAAATGAAATCCCTGACAGCTTTGATGTTTTCTCCATTTATCATAATGTTGATTATTGGTCCAGTTGTGAGGAATTTTGTTTATTTGGGGTGATGTATAATCCATAATGATGGCTGTAGTCTTTGGTCTTTTCAGTAAGTGCTTCAAGTTCTCCTAACTTTCAAAAAACAATGTTGCATCATCTGCATATCTCATGTTGTTAATAAGTCTTCCTCTAATCCTGATGCTGTGTTATTTTTAATATAGACTAGTGTCTGAGATTATTCACTCAGCATACAGATTGAATAAATATGGCAAAAGAATGCAACCCTTATGCAGGGCTTTCCTGATTTTGAACTATGCATTATCCCTTTGACCTGTTTGAATGGCTGCGTTTTGATCTATGTACAGATTCCACATGAGCACAATTAAGGGTTCTGGAATTCTCATTCTTTGCAATTTTGTCCATAATTTGTTATGGTCCACACAGCTGTATGCCTTTGTATGCATAGTCAATAAAACACAGGTAAAGATCTTTCTGGTATTTTCTGCCTTCAGGTACAATCCATCTGACGTCAGCAATGATATTCCTTGCTATTTTAGTCAGCTAGGGCTGCTCTAACAGAAATACCACGGAGTGGATGGCTTTAACAAAGGAAGGTTTGTTCTTACACAGTCTGGTAGGCTACAAGTCCATATTCAGGGTGTCCACTCCAGGGGAAGGCTTTTCCCCTGTCGGCTCTGGAGGAAAGTCCAGTATTGCATCAGTCTTTGTCCAGGGAACATCTTGGTGCAGGAACCTCAGGTCTGAAGGATGTGCTCTTCTCCCGGTGCTGCTTTCTTGATGGTACGAGGTTCCCAATTCTCTGCCTGTTTCTCTGTCTTTTTATCTCTCATAGGATGCAAGGATTAAGCGTGGGGCAAGCCATACTCCAGGGAAACTCCCTTTACAGTGGAGCAGGAAGGTGACCCTATGAAGGGATTTATAGCCCCACCCTAATCCTTTAACATACAACATAGGAAAACCACAAAATGAGGACAGTCACAAGATATTGGGAATCATGGCCCAGCTACATGGCTACAGATACTTTTGGGGGGACACAAGTCAATCCATGACACTTACTCTATGTCCTCTCTTCTGAATCTAGTTTAAATTTCTGCCGTTTACTTGTTGATGTACTACTGTGACTGTTTCTGAATTATCTTCAGTAAAATTTTAGTTGTGTGTAATGTTAATGGTAATTGATAATTTTCACATTCTGTTGGGTAATCTTTCTTCAGAATAGGCATGTATATATATGGAGGTCTTCCAGCCTACTGGCCAGGTAGCTTTATCCCAAACTTCTTGGCATGGATGAGTGAGCACCTCCAACACAGCATCCATTTGCTAAAACATCTCAGTTGGTGTGTTGCCAGTTCAGGGAGCCTTGTGTTTTGTCAGTGCCTTCAATACCATTTGACCTTCTTCCTTCAGAATCTTTAGTTGAACATTGACCAATTCTTTTTAGTATAATGACCAGGCAGTTTTAAAGGAGGGAGAGGGAAATTTGAGGCAGAGGAAACTTTAAATCACACCAAAGTGGTCATAGTTCATTCCACTACTTGAGGTCAACTCTTTCTCTTGGCAACTTACCTATACGATATTCAGCCAAGAAGGCCAGGGAAACATGCTTGGGTCTGGGTAAAGGGCACGTCCAGGCCTTTTTCCCATCCTTTTTCTCTGTCTAATTTCTAGCAGGGATCTGCATGAGTGTGCTGTCTTTGGAGTGGGTTGTCGTTGCAGAAATCAGACCACCTGTCAGTGTAGCTGAGGGAGTATCTGTCCCAGAGCGAATCCAGGGACTGCTCAGACCAGCAGTGACAGTGGGGTGCTTGAACTTATGGACTAAGAGACTGTCTGCTAGAGACATTTTCTGTAGATACAATGAAGAACCTTTGGCACAGGCTCTTATCACTGTGTGCAAAGGTGAAAAATCAATTAGGCCTGAGTGGAATAAAATGTATTTTATTCTCCCTCATGTCAGTTGAAAGTTTAGTTTCCATGTCTTTCTGTGCCACTAAAATAATATAAATCCAACTAGGCAGCCTGTTTTTCTTCTCTTTATTAAAGAAGTCTGCACTAATAAAAGAAAATGTGTTCCAGAATAAATGGTAAATGGATAATAGAGCAAGTGCACTAAAGCCCTGCCCAAGCCTAGATGCAAAGCTCAGACATTCATCAGGCTCTATTTTTGACTTGTTGGCTCTTCCGCTGTCCTCTGGTCCCCAGGAATGATGGCTATACAGTGATGGGACGGATCTATAGAGACAAGACTGCAAGTGGCTGTCTTGAATTTTATTTTTCACTCCTCTGACCCTCTTCTAATATTTCCCACATAAAACCTTTTTTTTTTTTCCTAGAAATATTTGTAAAGAACTTTGGTGGAAATGATTTTGTTCATCTACAAGTTATACTGGATGACATTTAAGAAACCTTCCTGCTCAGGACCAGTGATTAAACATTTCAAGACAAGAGGCCTTTTTCCTTAATGTTTTTGTATTTAGTATAGTGCTCTGAATGACCTCTTTGAATTAGGATGTTTTAAATTGCTTTTATTGGAAATAGCAAGTGTAGCTCCCTTATCGGAAGAAGGAGATGTTGATAATATTATTGTGAAATTGTGAAAAGCTCATCAGTAACAACAGATACTTTCTGAGTGCCAGTCTCCACTCTGGGTGTTTTATGTGTACAATACAGAGTTCTTGCCATTATTGTTGTTGGTTCTGGATGAGGAGACTGATGGATGGGGAGTTTGGGAGACTCCACCACGGGTCCCATGCTTGTTAGTGGTGGTGCAGGGTTATAGGCCTGGCAGCTTTACTCCACACGCCTTGTGTTTAGCCACTGAGCATCCTGCCTCCACAGCAATAGGAAAAGCTTGGAGGGACACATACATACTAATCTGGTAAAACAGGTCCCTTGTAGGCTCATGGGAAGGAAACCAGGGAGAATTTTGCCTTATCTGTGCCATTTGAATTTCTTTTTATAACAATAATGTGTTCATGTATTTCTCAATGTATTGAAAGTTTGTAAGTCAAAATTGTCAGAGTCTTAAGTCAGGTTAATAAGTTCTATAAATTCATTACTAATGAAAAAAAATAATTTGACTGTGAAAGCTGGAAGGGAGCTAAGATAATGCTGAACTCATATTGGTTGTTGTAAGGTAGTGTCAAGTTAATTCCAACTGATAGCGATCCCATATATAGTAGAACAAAACACTGCCTGGCCCAGCGCCATCCTCACAGCCGTCACTATGTTTGAGCCCGCTGTTGCAGCCGCTGTGCCATTCCATCTCGCTGAGGGTCTTCTTGTTCACTGACCCTCTACTTGATGTCCTTCTCTGGAAACTGCTCTCTACTGGTGACATGTCCAAAGTTTGTGAGATGAAGTCGTGCTGTTCTCGCTTCCAAAGAGCATTGTGGCTGTACTTCTTCCAAGATATATTTATTTGTTCTGGCAGCCCATGGTGTATTCAATATTTTTTGCCAATACTGTGATTCAAAGGTGTCAATTTTTTGGTTGTCCTGATTCATATTTAAATATTTTTTATTCGAAAGATATTCTTCAGATGGGGAAACTGAGGCTATGTGATTTGCTCAAGTGCACAGAACTGGGTAATGATAGAGCAGGTTTGCTGATGTCCAATTTTTCGTGCTTCCGTTGCACTTTCTGAGACATGCTTTAGCTGGAACAAAATGTACAGATCTGAAATGAACAGTTTCACGAGTTTTGACAAATGCATATGTCCATGTAGCCAACTATAACACTAAGACATTGATCATTTCCATGACTTCTGAATTTCCTTTGTGGTAGGCATATTTTTGAAACCTTTGCCTTCGTTTATTAGTGTGCCTCCGTGAGAACTCAAGTGCTTGCATTCCACGTGTGTTCATATAGTTTGCAGTTCCCAGGAGAGACATACCTAGTATGTGTGCGTGTATTTCCTTAAAAACAGAAATGGGGGGGGTGGTTCATACAGTTCCTGCTCTTCTCATCCTTTGCAAACTGGCTCCTAATTGCTGTAATTAGTAACTATTCCTTGTTTACTAGCATTAATTTGAATTGGTCTGTAGCCTGACATAACTGTCATCACGTGCAAAATTAATCTTCACTTGTTTGATGCTCAAACTTCCCATTTATAGTCAAAGTACATTTCTTTCTTTCTTTTTTTTTTTTGTTTAAATGAGTTAGTTTCTATATTAAAATCTTGGAAGTTCCATAAGCTTAAGACACATTTACTAAAATCAGTGCCTCTGAGCATGAACAAGTTTGATCTGCTGTGCTTTGTTTTAAGAAGAGCTTTTCCTTCTCTTACCTAATTTGCTTTGCTCGTTGGGCTTGGTGAATGGTGTGTGTGTGTGTGTGTGTGTGTGTGTGTGTGTGTGAAAGCTGTTGCCTGGCAATGGTACTAATGTCTAAAGGCAAACTGAACCCATTGCCACTGAGCTGATTTTGACTCATAGTGAACCCTTAAGGGTTCAGTAGAAGTGCCCCATTGGGTTTTGAAAGAGTGACTGGTGGATTTGAACTGCTGACCTTTTGGTTAGCTGCTGAATGGCTAATTGCTGTGTCACTGGGGCCCTGGTACAAATGTACTGATGAGTTAATTTTAGAGACTGGACACCACTCAGGAGCCCTGACGGTGTAGTGGTTAAGTTCCTAACAAAAGGTTGGTAGTGTGAACCCACCAGTGGCTCTGTGGCAGAAAGATGTGACAGTCTGCTTTTGTAAAGATTTACAGAATTAACAGCAGTGGGTTTAGTTTTTTTGTTGGCTTGTTTGCACACTGCTCACAAGTACAGAGAATGTCCTCCAGCGTGAATGGTTTTAAGGCTACATAATTTCAACTATTAGACTACCTAAAAGTGAGTCAAAAGAAAAACAGTTACCCAGATTTGCTTTTGGCTTATTGTTTTTCTATGTAAAGGCGGTCCTGGTGGAGTCACTGAGTCTTTCCTTCTGTGATAGATCTCACTTGACATGTGACAGAATGAATGTGGAATTTTTCCAAGTCAGGGAGACCTCATGGGTGTCAGAGTAGAACTGTGCTCCTTAAGATTTTCGATGGCTGAATCTTCAGAAGTAGATTACCAGGTCTTTCTTCCTAGGCACTTCAAGGGATAACTGAACTTTCAACTTTTTGGTTAGCTTGTTCTTGTTGTTGTTAGGTGCTGTCAAGACAGTTCTGACTCATAACAACCCTATATGCTACAGAACAAAACACTGCCCAGTCTTGTACCATCCTCATGATTGGTTTTATGCTTGAGTCCATTGTTACAGTCACTGTGTTAATACATTTGCTGAGGGTCTTACTCTTTTTCACTGGTCTTCTACTTTACCAGGCGTGCTGTCCTTCTCCAGGGACTGGTCCCTTCTGACAACATGTCCAAAGTTGTGAGATGATGTCTCGTCATTGCCTCTAGGGAGCGTTCCGGCTGTACTTCTTCCAAGACATACTTGTTTGTTCTTTTGGCAGTCCATGGTATAGTCAATATTCTTTGCCAACACTGTAACTCAAAGAGGCATCAATTCATCTTTGGTCTTCTTATTCAGTGTCCTGCTTTCACATGCTTAGGAGGCGATTGAAAACACAATGGCTTGTGTCAGGCACACTTTAGTCTCTAAGGTGACATCTTTGCTTTTCGACACTTTAAAGAGAGATGTCTCTTGCAGCAGATTTGCCCAGGGTAATTTGTCATTTAATTTCTTGATTACTGCTTCCATGAGAGTATTGTCTATGGATCTAAGTAAAATGAAATCCTTGATGACTTCAGTATGTTCTCTGTGTATCATAATGTTGTTTATTGGTCCAGTTCTGAGGTTAGCATACAAGGTCATTAACAGTTTGCAGCACTCCAGGATGCTTCTAAAAAAATAGTGAGTACAGTCTTTCTATTGTATCTTGTACTAAAGAATTATTCTATAACGCATAGGAAACATCGCCAGAGGAAATACAGTAATTTTTATAGTTAGATACATAGCAATAATTCTATAATTGCAAAACACTGGAAATAGCAGTAATCTCCAATAACAGAAGAATGATTGAGTGATAGAGAACTATATAGTTATTTGAAATGATGGCTATGTGTACCACTTTGATACATGAAATTGTTTAAATAGGGCAATACTAACTGAAAAAGGAGATCTTGAAGTTCTACGCACTATAAAAATACTTGTTTACAGGTATGTAAAAACATGGACCCTAACAAAAGTTAGATATGAGAATTTTACCCATGAAAATATTTTTGATTTTGATATTTTCTGTAATCTTTGCCTCAAAAATAGTTTTTATTCTGAAATAATTTCAAACTACCTATAAGCTGTGAGAATGATGCCGAGAACCCACCCCAACTTGGTATAACCTGTACTCGTATTCCCATTTTACTGCGTTTGTTTTCTCATTTGCTTTCTCTTCGACCATATACACATATTATTTTTTATTTCTAAAAGATCACTTGGGAATAGGTGGCATACCCCACGCCCCTTTACCCCTAGTATTTCAGGGTGTCTTTCGTAAAAACAAATATTCTCTTAACACAGCGGCAGCGCTGTCACCACATTCAGAAAATTTGACGTGGATGAATGTTTTTTCCCTAATTTATAGCTTATTTTCAAATTTGTTAATTAGTTGTCCTGATAAAGTCCTTCCTCTTACTATCCCCCTCCAAAGCAGGCTCTAGTCCGAAATCAAGTACTGCGCTTAGTCATCTCTTCTCTTTCATTTCTTCTAATCTAGAAGAGCTGCTTTCCTTAATCCATGTCTTTCAGGGCACTGACCATTTTGAACCGAGCCAGTATTTCATAGCATGTTTCTCAGTTTGGCTTCCTATAATGTTTCCTCATGATCAGCTTTAGGTAATCACATCTGGCTAGAAAACTACAAAATGTGTAATTGTGTCCTTCTCAGGATACTGTGTCTGGTGGCACATGATATCTACCTGCTCCTCACTGGCCATGTTAACTTTGATAATTTAATCAGAGTGCTGTCTGGTTTTTCCACTGCATAGTTACTGTTATTCTCTTTAAAATGGATAAGAAATCTGAGGGGAGACACATTCACAACACATAAATATCATACTCCTCATTCCACTTTTATCCCTAGGTTTAACATCCATCATGATAAATAAGACTTATTTACATGT